>OY728153.1:512465275-513831275 GCA_963277665.1 Viscum album | reverse complement strand
TATAAATGAGGTTATGCAATCTCGTACTTCTAATGTTCTTGATAACATCATTCATGTTATTGAAATTTACCCCTTTTCTAGATTCGATGATTTCCTTATTTGGGAACCTGCTCACAATGGTGTTCTTGATTCCAAGAGTTTTTACAACCATAATATTTCCAACTCTGATTCAATTTTTTTCTAGTTGAAATATTTCGAAAAACTCTAGATTAATCCCTTGAAACTTTCTTTGGTTTGGCGCATTGCTCACAATCGTGTCCCTATGGAGGTTTGTCTTCAGTATTTTGGGGTCCAACTTTGCTCCATGTGTCCTTTCTTTCACCAACACAGAGAAGATACTAACCATATATTTTTGTCTTGTGCTACAGCTTCTTCCCTTTGGAATTTCATTTCTGATATTTTTTACTATAGATGGTTACTATATGACACTATTAGCACTCAATTAAAATGTTTTGTGGCTATTGATACCTATCAAAAGATCAAAAACCGTTTCCTACATGTTCTTTTTGAACTCATCCATGTGATATGGTATGATAGAAATTCTATTATCCACAAAAATTGATCATTTAATCTTAATGTAGGTCAGATTCATATCCTCATTACTTTTAAGGATGCTATTATAACTCAAAAATCTCACTGTGATAACTTTGTTGGAGACTTTGAGATTCTTCTTCGACTTCGGATTGATGGGATCTACAAAAAACCGCGACATAAATTTGAGGTCTTCTGGATAGCACCATATCTAGGATGGATAAAATTGAATATTGATGGTTCCTCTAAAGGCAACCCAGGTCCCACAGGTTATGGAGATATTTTTAGAGACCATCTTGGTCAGTTTCATGGATGCTTCTTTGGCAGTTGTGGCACTGCCTCATCTTTGGAGGCTGAAATTATGGGTGTGATTCACGATGTTAATTTTTCCAAGAAAAAGGAATGGTGCAATGTTTGGATTGAAAGTGATTCCACCACTGTCATCCATGCGATTTGGTAAGGGTGGTTCATCTCACCTGGCCTTTGACTACCCATTGGATGAGCTGCCTTGCTTTGCTTTAGGAGACCAACCACATTGTCACTCATGATTTTCGTGAAGCGAACATGGATACTGACGGTCTTGATAACAATGGAATCAATCGGGCCTTAACATGGATGGATAACCTACCTACTGACCTTCTCCCTTATTTTGATAAATATTGTAATAATATTCCTTACTTTAGACTCGTGTAGTTTTATTTTTTCCTTTTATTTTAATAAATTGTGTCCTAGATTTTGTCTGAGGCACTACCTTCTCAAAAAAAATATTATTAACATCAAAACAAATGATAAATCACTCGTCTCCATGAGAAATTTATTTTTTTGGTAAATGTGTAATTCCATATTTACCAACTCGAGAACTCAATTTCTTAATAGTAAAAAAACACTCCACTATTGAAGTTTCATTAGTTCTCTTGCATTTTGTTTTTGTAAATTAAAAGTTTGTCATCAATAAATAATTATATTACTTTATATTTAATAATATGAAAAAGTAAAAATAACTTGGTACATATTCCTCTATATCTATATATATATACATCATTGAAATAAAAAAAATGTAATTAAATTATTTTCTAGCTACATATTATTAGACAAGTAAAAAATTAAAAAAATGGAAAACCAAAATGTTTAAGTATTTAAAGTGGCAGAGATGTGTTCATTTAAAAAGATAATGGTTTTTTGATTCATAAAAAAATAATTATAAAAGGTATACTATTAAATATATTTTGAAATTCTAAATTTATGAAAATACTTATAAATTTAAATATCAATGTTCAAAAATGTATTCTCAGATGTGCTACTATTACCAAAATATAATAATGTATTTGATTTATTTCAAAAAAAACTTAACCATAACCATATAATATAAAACATTTAACACAAAAAATAAAATAAATAATCAAATATATATAATTAAATAACCAAATAGTTATTAAATAATTTAGTTTTTCACATGTAAATTTCAAAAAATAAATATAATGTAAATAATTACCAGATTAATTAATAGAGTAATTTAGTGTATTCTCATATCCTTTCATCTTGATCATTTCATACGGCATGCACTATGTCTGCATAATAGTTGTTTTTATCAGAAAATCAGGTAATAAATGAAGAACCATCATATAAATCCATAACATCATCATTATCCTCATCTGAAAAATGGATTCTTTTCCCTTGAAAACCGATGGGCTACTAATAATTTGATGGATCAATGACATAAAATATTTTTTTACATGTGGGGTCATGATAAATGGTTCCTCAATACAATAAAAGCTTTTCAAATAAAAAAATTTAAACCCATATTCATCATGTTTCATATAACTATAAATTGCATCCCAATTAAAATTAAACACGCTGACTCAAAATTTAAAATAATCAATTTCCCATATGACTTCAAGAACTCCAAAACATGGTGTTGATGAAAAAATTGGTTTTTTATCATTTTCCGTCAAAAAATGCAGTGCTTTAGTGACAACCATTACACCACATTTTTGAACGGTACCCTTATTATCCAATTTTTCATATAAAATTTGTACCCATCAATATCAAAACCAGGCCATGTTATCACATTAAGAGATGTCCCCATTCCAACCATTTTAATTTCTCTAATGTAGATATACCTATGATGAATTTCACATTAAATAATGAAAAAAAATGTCTTTTTATGCTCAATCATTAACCAATTTTCATTTCATTTCAGATATCGTAACTCTAATTTAGCAATATGTGATTATAAATATGATTGAACTACATTTATTTTGTTCATGATGTTATATATATTCTTGCATCACTTCATTGTGTTGAATGAAATTTACCTTTAAGCCTTGAATCCCACTACATTCACTATCAACTATCATACATCGAGATATAGGGAGCCCAATATACTCCACATCATACAAATAATCAGTAAATAACTGAATCATCTCTTTCAATACAAATTTATGATCAACAGAGGCCCCTAGTTGACAAGGATTTTTAACATATCCATTAATAATTTTAATATATCTTTTGAAAGGATACATACATAGTAAATGAACAAGCATACATATTCTTATTTCACACACCAAATGAACCACCAGATGAAACATTATATTAAAAAATATGTGTGGGAAATACATTTCTAGTTGAAAATAAAAATGAGTAGATTCATTCAACAACAAATAACTCAAATTTGGATCAATAACTTTTCTATAAAGTGATTGGAAAAAATTACATAACCTAATGATAGTCTTTATGAATTTTATTGGAAAAATACATGGTAGTGCGGCTGGAATAAGTTATTACATCATTACATGATATCATGAGATATCATACCTATTAATTTAAAATCCTTGAATAACACCAAATTATTCACATTTTAACAATAACCAATGGGTACTTTAATACCATGAATACACCCAAAAAAATCAAATTTTTAATCTTGTTTAATGTGTAGCAAGCCTAAGGTTAATATGTTTTGTTTTATTTCATAGTGTAAGATAAATTTAAACGTATTCCCATAGACATCAAGTCCAAACTAGTATGAAATTCATCTTCTTTTTATTTCCTTTTATGTCTCAAAAAGTTCCAATCAAACTTTCACATATGTTTTTATCAACATGTATAACATAAATGTTATGTTTTATCTCTAAAAAACTCCAATAAGGTAGTTCATAAAAGATAGATTGTTTCTTCTAGAAATTTTTTTGAGGACCAGAATATATTTTATTTTCAAATTTGGATTCAATATTTGTCACCCTATCATAATATTATTCAACTGAAAATGGTTGTGGGGTAATATTGTATTCTTTAAACTATTTATTTCTTTTCTCAATCTATATTAAGGCTAATCGATTCTCAAAAATATTTGATGTCCCATGTACACTATCTTTCTTCTAGTATGAAATTGATAATATAAGGTATCTTATTCACAAATTGGACATGAATTTTGTTATTTAACAATGTATCTAGATATTTTTCCTTATATAGGAAATACATTTATAGTGAACATTATCAAATCATGAAGAATAAAATACTCTTTATTGTATACATCAAAAACATTAACAAATGACTCCCATAGAATTTTCAAATCATCAATCAATGGTGAAAAATAGACATCAATATCATTTCCCAGATGTTTTGGTCTATAAATCATCAAGATCATCATAACAAAAAAATTATACATATATGTGAGTAAAATTTATAAACTACCAAAAAATAATCCAGGAATTATGTTGGATACATAGGCTCTGATATGGATTCATTCCATCAGCACATAATCCCATTATGAGATTTCTAACTTCACTTCCAAAATCATGAAATGTTTGATCAAATCTATTCTACATTATTTAATCAATAGAGTGAAAAAGGTTACCATCAAATATGCACTCAATATAATTTCATCATAACCTTTTTTATTCAATGGAATTTTCAAATAAATGGTTCAAATAAAGAATTATTAGAAAGTACCAAATTTATTTAGTAGGATCTTTGATTATGGTACCTAAGAATGAATCAAAATTGAATTATTAGAAATATTGGAAGGTATTATTGGATGAATTTATTATAAAGTATATATAATTTATTTTTTATGAGGTTAGATGCTAGTACCTGATAATGAATCTAAGTTGACATTTTCATCCATCAAATAGAGTGATGCCCCAGATGTAGTACATTTTGATAATCATCTATATTTTTTCTGATACAAAACAAAATAATTGGGAAAGAATGTATCTTTTAATACCCCAATCCCATTGGGAATAATATTTTATTCACCTCATAATTGGAATCTGGAAGCTTTTTGCCTTCTAGAAGTAGCTCTTTTAAATGCTCCTGTATTTTAGAGAAACTTTTATTAGTCCACCAATTTCTTTCATTCAATTTAACTAATCTCAAAAAAACTGATAATAATGTATATTTACTAAAACCTAGGAATAATAGTTTCACATAATCTCCAAAGAATCATTTAATAGATGTTATATTTTTTATGGTTTCAAAACCTAAATCAGGAATTAAATTTTTCAATTGGATCCTTTACCTCATTATGAATATTTTCATCAACATTAGAAGTTTAATTTTTAATTCTTTGATCATGCAAGATCAAACGTGTATAATTAATCCTAAAATCATATCAAATGATATTACCCTTGATTTATCTATAGTTTAACTTTCTCATATTCAAACACTTTATACATGAATAGAAAATCGAATCAATTTTTTGAAGATTTCATTTATAAAATTCCAAGAATTCATCAACTCCTTTTTCATATTCACTAGTTTTTATTCATAAATTTATCCCATTACAATCCATTCAATATCTGAAATCACAATATAATTGATAATATAACACAATATATAACATTTAAAAAATATATATACAAATAAATAATTTGTAAACATAAACACATTTTAAAAAATGATTGGTAATCCGATAGGAATCATCAAAAATTATTTGGAATAAAATAAAAATGAATTTACTAAAGTTTTTTATTTTTCATTATTTTTGTCATGTCGATCCAATGGACATAACATGTAATGACCCTAGTCAAAATTCTTAGTATAAAATCAAGATTTTATAAAACAGTTTTTATTGAAATATGATCATTTGAACATTTATTTTTTTATAATATTATGACAAAAGAATGTGAAAATTAATCAATTTTAATATATTATTTAATATATGGAAATATAAATATTTTGTTCTAATCATTTAAAAGTGTCCAATTTAATTGATTAAGGTGAATAACCGAAATTTTTTACATATTTTATGTGAAAATAAGAATATATTGTAATATGAATTATATATCCATTGAATTTAAAAATATTAAATTTTGTATTTTTCTATTATATACATGTGGTTTATTGATATTATAATTTATTTATTATAAATAATATCTCATGTATCAGTTCATATTACATAGTTGTTACATGTGTTTGGTGTCGCATGTGTCAATAGGTTTTGAATATTGTATTAATTTAACTAGTAAAAAATATGGAGTCCTTACATGTGATGAACACTATAGTGATGAATGATGATACCATATATCCTTGTTTTTTTTTAAATATCATCAAGAACATTTGATAATTTCATCAAATAAAATATTTATCAAAATAAAAAAACTTTAACAGCATTTATAAATAATAATCAACTACAAAAAATAATTGAAACAATAACTCAAAAATATTACTAAATGATAAATAAATTAACTTCAAAATAAAAAACATACAAAATTAAGAGTTAAAGAAGGAGAATGGATCAATAATTTTAACATTATCTCTCAAACCCATTGGAAGAATAAAAACTATAATATACAATGAAAAGGTTAGTTGAAATGAACAATAAACAAGAAAAATAAATAAAATCAAACTGCAGATAATGGTCTATCGGAAAACAGTTTCTAAAGATAAATAATATTGTGGATGATGAAACGATGATAAAGGATGAAAATTCAAGACCAAAGATAGTGAAATGATGACAAAAATTGAATAATATAAACAATAATAGGCATTGAGGAATAGTAAGTCACCTTAGGGTCATCATTAGTTGAGATAAATGTTTCATAGATCAAAAAAATGACGGTTTTCAATCCTGTGTTTTTTATAATGTTTTAGGTGTTAGTGTTTATAGAAACGGATGCTAAAAATTAATTTTTGGGGTTTTTTTTGTAAAAATAGATTCCAAAAATTAACTTTTTTAAAATTTATAGCATCCATTTTTTAAAAAACTAATGCCAAAAACTGAGTATATAAATTTTTTGGTGTAGATTTATGTTAAAAAAACACAAAAAAGTCTACATAGATATATTTTTCATCATTTTATAAAAAAATCACATATGATTTTATGTTGCATCCACTATTTTCACTAGTGTGATATTGATGATAAAATATAAATAGTCGACTCTACTCGAATTCCATGAATGAATCATTCAATTTTTCGGAAAGGATAGGCTCGTCTTTAATATCATGCAAGAAACTCTAATTTTTATCAAAAACATTCTTGGTCATTAAACATTTTTCATGATTTCTTATAGTGGTTGGTGGTAAAATACTTATGTACCCATGTCATTAAATATCCGACAAAGATGTTCCTCTAGGTCATGAAACATTTCCAGAAATGTTTTAGTAATCAAGGTGTGAATATACAACTAGATTACCCTGCACTGTGTTTGATATTTTATGGATACCATGGAAGAAAAAGTGGATGTCCCATATACTCTTCCCTCAATAAACTCATTTCCCATTTCATGTGATGGTGAGCTAATTTCCTCGATAGATTCTATCCTGCTATAGGGATGGTCATCTCCATGATGGGGATGATTCCTTGATTTCTCCCAAAATAATTGAATCAAATCCATTATTTCCATTGACATAGGGTTCAGAGAGGTAAATGGTTTTTCCACATGATAGTCTAGTTATCTTAGAACAACATTGATGTAGGCTATAACACATTCCTATGCATAATCCTAAGCATGAAAGACATAAGCATCAACATATTGAAGAATGACCTCAATATCTGTGTCTTTACTTAAAAACATCTTAAAAACTAGAGAATGATCCTGGGGTGTCACTCTCCTCGTATGATGGTCGAAGTAAATGGGGATATCATTTTAGTATAGTTGAACTAATGAGAAAACTGATAGTATTAAAATGGTTCACAGATGGTCATCTTTTTCATATTAGCTACAAGAACCTCATCCTAAATGGATATATTATACAACATTTCATCAAGATATCTTCCACCATTATCAATGATTTTCCCAGTCAGGTTAGGATAAGGGGTGAAATCAGATCTATTGGACCAACTCCATACATCAATAACCTCGTATGGGCCTAGTGACATTGCTCTGATTCTAGATATGCTCATTAACCTTGGATAAGATGAGGTGTTAGGGATCTTGGTGGTATTGTAGTATTCATAGTGATGAAAATACTCCCCTATCCATCCAAATAAAAATTAGAATGTCCCACTGATTCTTTTGGGGGTTCTTCCCAACAGATTTTTGACCAAGAGTTGGTAAAGGAATTTAAGGGTGGGCACTACCATATTGAGGTGATTCTCCTCCACTAGTCTTACTTCTATCCCAAATATATTAACTCATATTCCTAAACACGCATATCCTTCTATGAAATTCCACCCTTTTAGGATCATAGCCATGAATCCCATTATACTAAGGATTGGTGTGATTATCGACATCACTCAATAACCCCATGAAGTATGATCTCAAGCTTCCAAAATAGCCTAATACAAACTGACACTATTAAAAACTTTTCGTGAAGGGAACTGATTAGGGCCTATTGTATTAATCCTACCTTCACTGTGATTAAATAAAATATTATTCCAATATCTAGAAGATATAAGGGAGCACATAGTCATCTCATTTCAAAAAAATCATTCACAATGATGATAATGTACCTCTCCTAGACTGGAGTTTCATAATGTTCATCCTTGACATTGGTGGAAGGAAGGAACTCATCGTACATCTCTCTATGAATGGGCATGCCACCCTACTAGTACATATCCCATAGGAAGATTCCCACTTCTCCATGGGACAGATGATATGATATGTTTCCAGGACACCAACAACAATTAATTTCTCTGAGTAGGTCTGACTGGAGAAAGAAAATGTATTGGGAAATCCATACAATGTCATAAATATAGAAAGTATATAACCAGATAGAAAACTCTTATAAGCCTTTATTTATCCAGAATGGCCATGACCATTCATAAGAAAAGTTACCCCCATAACTGAGATCCCATTTTGATATCTATCTTTCACCCAGTTAGTTCATACAATATAACAATTAAATAGAATAACTCCAATCGATGGGTTGGTAAGAGAATCCTAGCTTTTGGGATCTAAGGGATATTTTTGCAACATGTAAGACAACCCATTGGATCGAGCTGTGACCATTCATCCACCCTTGACAATTATAATCTGAATATATTCATGAGAAGTTAACACCCACCAAGATCGAAGATTATGGTCTGATAGAGGGATGAAATCCTCATCCACCAATCTAAACCCATAAAGAGATATTTAGTGTGATGAATGAAAATTCTAGTGTTGAAATAGAAGAATCTGTTTTAGAACCTCATTTTTAGAATTCACATGGTATCAATTGTCATCATTATAGTTTCTAGAAATCATGCCACATTTATTATCCATATAAGAGGAACTATAGTTAGAGATGGATTCCATACCAACAAAATTAAGTTTCATAAGATAGGTAGATAAAACAAAATCTTATAAAAAGAAATATGCAATATTCCAGCATCTTCATGTGCATTGAATGAATTAGTAGTTCATTCACGATCACATAAAAGAATTTACAAATTGCATGGTTCGTAATGATCACACGGACCGCATAAATGTGAACAACATTTTGAAATTTTTCAACCCACCAAAATATTCATGATCTTGTTACCTTTACATGGTCATGTGAGCCAAAAATATGGCATCCCACCTTTTTTGACATGACATTTCATTACATGGTATAAAAAATAGAATCATTTCAAGTTTAGTTTCTTGATAAAAAGGTAAATAATATATTAAAACAAAAAAATATTCTTCTATGGTCACATGAAATTCATATACATGGGTTAAATCTGGGTTATTTTTATTACATTGCATATCATGGGGACACCCATTAAATGAAAGTTATGAGCATGAAGCCCAATAAGTGAATAAGTGAGAGATACCTACAGAATGCAATGTTGAGACATATCAATAATAAAATGAGGCATAATGATAAGTCATGAGAAAGGAACATAACATTATAATATGAACATGAATCGTAACATAGAAATTTGGATAAAACATTTAAAGGATAGATTCGTAAACATATCACCAAGGTTTCATAAATTAAATTTAAAAATGTTATTCACCAAGGTATCATAAAACATGTTATATCAAGAGATTAAATTCATTACCCAATGCATTGGAGAACTATCACGGTTCACCATTCATGTGTATTAATTTTCATGTGAACCACATATATCATATTAAATAATTTAATTGCTTACCCATGGAGACTAAATAATGGGTTTCTTATCAAACTCTTAGAATTTAAAATAGCTTAAATACATGATCATTACATCATTTTTTACCCACAAAAGTAATTATGGGATTCATATATGTAAATAGCTTAATAAAGAAGTAATTTTAAAATATATTTCAATACCCATTTAAATGAATAGTGTTTTTTTATTCAAATAAAAAGTAAAATAGAATTTCTTATGTAAAGGAGGGAAATTTGAATACAAATTTTGGTAGAAAATGGATATAAAAATGGTTTTAGAAAATGGTGAAATTATATAGGATAAGGGTATCCAATTGATAAAAGGAAATTCCTATTGTAATGGGATGACAAAATAAGGACAAAAATTAATTGGATAGGTAGTTTGGATAAAATCCACATAAAATGAATCTTGAATGGAAAAGAGAAGCTGAGATTTCCCATACCATGAAGGGTTGTTCCTAAAACAAGATGATAAAACCTTAGGGACTTAAGGACACCTTAGGGAACTCTATGGGAGGAAAATGATATAGAAATTCATGGAGGATACATTGGGATTTAATGGAAATGGATAAATTATTGGGTATTTATAGTACAAGTATATGGTTTGATTAATAATTTCTAAATACAGGACTTCAAAAACTCTGTTGTGTAAAATAAAAAATAATTAGATCAACCATGGGTTTTCTCATGGTTTTATACATTTGGGACTAAAGTTAGAATAATTTTTTCCTTTTGAACTGAAAAACATTATTTAATACATCTTTTGGCATGGAAAAGTATATATTCAACAAATTAATGTTTTATAAATCAAATTTTCATTTTCATACTTTGGAAATAAACTTATATTTTAAAATTTGAATAAAGTATTTTAAAGTACATAATATTAATAAAATAAAATATTTTAGGCCTTTGATAGTGTTTAATTAATTACTGCATCATTATGACATAAATATGATGTCATAAAATATACTAAAACCTAAAAACTATATTTGTTTACTATTCATGAAAAAATAATGCATTATAAAAAATTCACATAATTTCATCTTAAACTAAATTCAACATTCTAATTCAATAATTGATCTTTATTTTATTAGAAAAATTCACGTCGGGTTCACCATTTTTTGTTTCCCTCAGAATTCGGGGATGACCTCCTGGATGGGAGATTCAAACGTTCCGATCGGTTTCTAGCGGGTTTGTTCATAGAACCGAAAACATCCAATGATTCCACATCCATTTGGACTTACTTTCCAAAGGTAGGCACTCATTAGCTTGTGGACTGATGAGGCTTAGGAATTTGCATTGGTCGAGAGGATGGGAGGTCGGACTCATCACACCTTTTTGAGGGGAATTATTTTCTATTCTGGGACTCTCTTTATAGATTTAAGTTATGTTCGTGAATCCTTATTACATTACTAAGTATAAAATGATCTTTTCCTTTAGTTTTGACAATCAATGATTAAATATGTAAGAAAATTAGAGAATATTTTATATGTATTCGAGGTTCTTCATCAATAGAGAATCATCTATATCTATTTAGAGATTCTTGGTCAATGATAACCTTCAAAACATTCATATAAAAGTTTCTTGGTCATTATGATGACCAGGCTGGTTTTAAAGCCACTCAGTGGGGAACTTGAAGTTTATTGTCATTCAGAAGGACATGAATTATTTCAAAGTTGGGATCAAACCCATTGATGGGCTACCTACGTATCCTTTGTTTTGAAAAAGGAATCAGAACCCACGTAGTTCGAATAAAGGAGTATGATGTTTATGATTGATGGCTCAAAGAAGGATGTCACAATTACTTTTACACTCTAAGCTCATGTGAGTCATGCTCGGTGTCAGAAACAAGAGGTATTGGTAAAAATTAGACAATTGTTCCATGAAATATGCAATCATAAGAAATTGTTTGGGGCTTATGTATGTATGACTGCCCAGAGGATTTACTTTGGGGAGAAAATCCCGGAACAGGGTCCATAAAGGTATATGTGCTTTATGGAGATTTGAACACTCTAACTTCGGACTTATTCCTGAAAAGGAAACCCAAATTAGGATAGGATTGATAACTGGGTTTTACTCCTAAGAAGGAATCCCAGATCAAACATAAATTAGGGCTGGTTAAAGAGAATTTAAGGGACTTGGGGCTTATTCCGGAAAAAGGAAGCCCAAGATTAGGACTGGGACTTATTCCTGAAAAGGATACCCAGGTTAGGGGACTTGGGGCTTACTCCTGAGAAGCAATCCCAAAATTATGACTGGGACTTATTCCTGAAAAGGAGACCCAGGTTAAGGATCAAGGTTTGGGGCTTACTCTTGAATAGGATTCCCATATTTGAGATTAGGGCTTACTCCTGAAAAGGATGCCCATATTTGAGATTGGGGCTTACTCCTGAGGAGGATGCCCATATTTGAGATTGGGGCTTACTCCTAAGAAGGATGCCCAAATTAAGGGACATGGGGCTTATTCCTAAGAAGGATGCCCATATTTAAGGGACTTGGGGATTACTCCTAAGAAGGATGCCCAAAATTAGAGGACTTGGGGCTTCCTCCTAAGAAGGATGCCCATATTTATGACTGGGACTTATTCTTGAAAAGGAGACCCAGGTTAAGGATTTCTCTCATCTTAAAGGATGAGGTTGAATGAATGAAATCTTCATATTTAGTGACAAAAATATATTTAAATCACTAGGTTTTGAGAGATATTTCACTGAATTCCTTTCAGATAAGGAATTAAAATCAAGAAATCATGCCATAAATGGCTTTGAAGAGTGTCTTGAAGACTGAATATTGAAAAGGAAAGGTGTAATGGCTTAAGAGGGGTGAAATGGGCAAGAAAGTCACCCAAAAAAGAAGGGGTGTGCAAGTCTTGGAAGGCGCGCAAGTATTGCGGGGGCGCGCAAGTATTGGTCGCGCAGGTTTACCTGCGCGATATATGTTGTACTTGCGCGATGGTCAACCAGCATTGAAATACCTGAGAGACTCTTTATTAAAGCCTTTAGAATCCTCTTTAGGTTCTTCCAGAAAAGGGATGCGCAAGTTATATCGAAGGAGTAAGGCGATGCGCAAGTGTGAATACCTGAGCGACTTTTTCGGGTGCTTCCCTTTGATTTGATCAAAATGGATGCTTAGGATGACTTTGTGATCAAATTAAGGCCTATAAATTTAATTTAGGGTAGTTTTGAAGATATTTTATTAGGGTTTGTCTGGTCCAAATGGATTTGGAGATGTGATTTTGAGAGAAGAGGAAGTACCCTTTTATAAGAGAGGTGACGGTCACTTTAGGAAAAGCTTGAAATATTAATTTATTATACAATGATATTCAGTTTATAATAGCTTAAAAATGATTTATTTCGAGTCTATTGTGGGGATGGGTATAAATACTATCATGAAAAATGTTTTAGATAGGTTGAGGTCACCATATTAACCATATTTATTAGATTTAACTCTTAGTTAAATAGTTTAACTTTTACAATGTCTTCTTGTATTTTTATATTACATGGTTAATAAACATACTATTAAATGAAAAAAGAACCAAAATTGGTTAATTAATGACAAATATATAATTATTTAAGTCCCTTGTCCAAACCTTATATTTTTAGGAATATTACATCAATTAATAATATATTATTTGTTTTAAAAACCCATTTATGTCAATTTTGACACTCTTGAGTATTTGGTTTTTTTGAAAGCCATCAAAACTTGATTACTTCAAAAAAAATTAAATAAATCCTAACATGTGATATTAAGGTATAATATTAATTTAATTCATCAAAATTCTCAATTTACATTTATTTCGATTTTTATAATATCTATTATTTTAATTTTTCATTAATAAGATAATTACTCAATCATCATTGTGTAATAAATAAATTTTATTATTTAATGTCTAAAAATTATAAATAAAATAAAATTATGTAGGAAATATTTTTATCATTATAATTAATATTTATTGTGTAATTTATCTTATGTATATCCCTATATTAAAAATTTTTTAGTTATGAAAATTTGAATTTAACACTTTTTACTTTTCTTTAAATAAAATAATAATAAATGACCTAATCTAATCCAAGTGGATCAAAGATGATAATATTTTATTCATAAGGATGAATTTGGTCAAAAAAAACTTATTTAAATGAATTAGGTCATGTGTTAGGGTAATTAGAATATAATTTTTCCCTTTAATTACCCTATTTACATTTAACTGTGGTAAATAAAATTCAAAAGTTACTGTTCTTCAAAAATTATTTTCATCATATTGAACCACATATTACTTACTTATGTCAATAGTGTATCTTGGATTTTTGAAATTCAATTCACAGAAGTGGTAAATTTAAATTTTATGCAAATTTTCAAATGTGCATAGAGGGTGGGTAAAACACGTTAAAAAGTTCAATAAAATTTTATATATCTATTTTTATTATGAAATGAATCCAATTAATTACATTGAAATTATATAGGAATAATTTATCTATTTTGACCTAAAATAATATTATATCAAAATAAATAATTATTTAAATCAAATGTTGGTTTTTAATAATAATGTAGTGTTTTCACTATTCATAAAAAATTGAATGTTTTCAGAAAATTACCAACAATTCACCCTATGCTGATTTTGATATTCTAAATCCAAAAATGAAGTCCAATTTAAAAAATAAAATTTATAAAATTTCAAAAAGTGGGTACTACTATTCATAATTGCTGGCTTGATAGGTCGTGGGGTGCTATAACTCTAAGTTGCGTATAATATAAGCTACTGCGTTATTCAAAGAGAAACTTTTAGTGGAAGATTTGGGTGTTACATTAATCCCATCAGAGGCATCAATATCATTTGAGATATAGTGGACTAAAATATTTTCTTAGTTTTCTCCATTACAAATGGGAGTCTGTTGGAGTCTTTTACAATAATTAGAATTTCATGGTATAGGATTAAATTTTTTTCATTATTAGTTATATTCCATATTGAATCACAATTATTCCCTTACATGAATAATGTATGTGTAAATTTCCATAGATAATGTCTCACACTAAATGGTTATCACGGTTCCCTATTACAATGAGAACATAGAGGTTACACACAGGTATTTTAGAATATTTTTCTATTGTAAGATGATATTTTCTAACTGGAAATAGATGATATGGGATATAAGGGGTAAGTTGATAATAATATGTTGGGACATCATTTTAGGGAATTCAAATTTTAAGATCCCTAATATTGGAGGTCATGATAAAAAACATTATAATTGAAAATTGTTATTTCTATGTATCATTTGATGTTCATATTTGTGGATGTGTGTACTGGTCTATTTTCATATAGATTATCATTAGTGGATATAATTAATATTGTACATTGATGTGTTGAAAAAATAACGACATATTCTCTTAGTGGGTTAGATACATTGGGTGTATCACAAGTGATATTTCATTAGTAGAGAAAGAGAGAAAGTATAAATAATATCTAAATTAGGACAGAAGCTGATGTGTCAAGCTCATTGATATGAATGGAATTTCCTTCATAAATTAATTTCCCTATTATTAAATGTTAATTATTAATTTTTTAAAGTAAATGAATTATAAATATAGATTATATGTTGACTCAACTAGCATGAAACCTTCTTTATTTGAGATATCTAGATAAAGAGATTATATTACACACTAACATTTCATAGGAGGTTGAAAGTCATTGCGTAATTGGATTCATTACCAATGGTAACCTTGGGATGTTTCAATACTAAAACATTATTAATTATATATGTATGCCTACTCCCATAGATAAATAGGCCTAGAGGGTCAAAACTGTGTTTATACCTGCCAATTTAATGGTTAGGTTTTAACTTTCATATATATTATTTAGAATATATGGTTATTTTTTCACTTTCGTTTGGTTTTTTATGTAAAAAATCACTATTTAATAATATATATTTAAGGATTATATATAGTGGTTTCATGGGACATTACATGGAATGTGATCATCTCTTTTTCATCTTTGGGTCTAATTGAACATGGAATCATTCCATCCAATCCCATTTCATTATTTTAACTATCTCGATTTTTTGTATATAATAATTATCATAGAATTTACATCATATAGTGACTCTATATTCACTACATAGTCCATATTTTAAACCATATTGAATCAAAATTTTCCTTTGGTATATTATATCCTCAAATAAATAGCTTTAGAATCATCAATGTTAAATACATTTTATATATTATATCTAATTTCCAAAAAAAAATTCTAAAAATGCATTTGATACTTTTTGAAGGAACCCTATAAATGTAAAAAAATATCTATCATAGGCCCTTTCAAATATATTATAATCTAGGGAAAAATTTATTCATTAAATGAAAATTCATATGTATGAGATATACAATAAAAATTATGAATATTTGTTACACTTAAAAATCAACAATCATCCTCATAAATTTTATGTGTTTCAAATAATACAAAGGAATTTCCATATTTTATGGTCACATTAAATAATTATATACCACCCAAAAAAAGGAACAATAGAAATATAAATTACATTATCTAAATATAACATATCTATATAAAATATTTTATTAGTAATAGAGATACTATTTCCCTTTATTATTTCACATCATTGTTAAAAAATTCATTTATACATAAAATAAGAACATACGGATATTAAAATGTTAATTGCTTTTAAGAAACATAAAATATCAATAAATATCCTTAGAAAACATAGTATGTAAATTGGATTTACTAATTTTTGGATAGCTTAAAAGGTGAGTGAAAACTATTTCATTAAATCCTTTCCCATATTTTACATTCCAAACAAAATAGCTCCCAAAAACATCTGAAAGACAAAAAAAAATCAAAACACATTCAAACCCTTATAAAATATTCAATAGCCTCCACAAAATTTAGTTAAATTTATTTTACATGTATTTTAATTTTATTAATTCATTAAAAAACAAAATCTAGCGTAATACACATATCCTCCTCCTCTACTGCATTAATTATTCATCTCTTCGAAAATACAACAATCTATGGGATTAATTTTTAACATTATCTCTCATTTTAATTTTATGTCAATTTAATCAAAAATATCCCAAAACATTTAATATTCTATAAAAAAATTATTTTACTGATATATCATGGTTAGTATCAATAGTAATTTTTAATGTAGTCATAAACAACAATTTTTCCACAAGAAGTTATCCTAAGAATAATCTTGAGGAAACCACTACTACAGTTTCCTCCTCTGCATGACTATATTTTTTTACTAATGGGGGTTATATAAATGTGTTAATTGGTACAAGAATATAGATATCAATACTCATATTGGATGTTTAAAAATTAATATAATACTATTGAAACCATTAATTAATTGATAATTCCTCCTCTATATTCGATATTGAAAATAACTCTATGCACTTGATCATTTTGGATATTTATCCCTACTTGAGAAAAGTTTGTATCATATAAAATATTTAAATAATTAATCAGTATAGGATACATAATCATTAAAATTTACATCTAATGTGTCAGAAGGATATTCCATATCTCCTTGATTTTAATAATGTTTTCATAAAAATACATGATCTAGAGGTGTAAGATCCTACATTATATCTTGGAACATCTCTAATTATATATTATTTGAACCATTTAAACATATACATCAATAACTAATCCATGTTTATATTGGTGTTTTAAAGTTAATTGGGCGCATGGAGTAGGTGAACCAATAATGGATAGAAATTACCTATATAAAAGAAGATATTTTAATGCCAACGACTAGGTGCTGGATGTGGAAGTAGATTGGTATGACTATTAAAATCCCACATGATAGCCAGTGAGACCCAAATAATTCCAAGGGCATCATGATAAAATGTGATTCCTAGAGTAATTCCAGAAAAAAGTTGTTGGTGATAATGAGAAGGATGGTGGGGGTATTTATAGGTTCATCCATTTTTTCTCACACCACTAGATAAATGGTGGCTCCATTTTAGGACAATAATGTAAGGGTAAAATATAATATCTTCCTTTAATATCCCATGTTTAGTTTCATAATCACCATTATTTTACCCAAACTAATGATTTAATATTTTAATGGTCTACGAAGGACTCCTTGACTTCTCAAAAACCTTCTATTGGTTCTTTCATCTATGAATAAAATTGAATTACTTGAATTAGGGATCATGGTTTTCATTTGTATTTGGACTCTTGATCAAAAATTAATCCATATCAGCTTACAATGTAGGTGGTATAAAACAACTCCCTAATGCCATATTTAGTTTTTGAGTGTGTGAGAAAATATTGATCATATAGGAATTCCATGAACACATACTCTCTTAATTAGAATTCAACTGTATCGATTTCATTCACATGTATAGACCTCCATGAAAACCCAATTGTACCTCCAGAGACTATGACCCTGGACTATTAACCACCCAAGGGATTTTCCAATCATTCACCTCATTTTAGTACCTTATTATTTCCTCATAGTCCTCTTGTAGTTTAATTTTTGAATTGTGAGATAATATATATTTTCAACCATATAGTCCTTTTTAACTGAGGTATTTGGTGTTGGAAATCAATACCTGGATTTACATGTGATATTTTATTTGGGAATTATAGGTTTGTGAACTATAATATTAACATTGGACATGTGATTTGGAAACATAGAATGAAACCAATATTAATAATTTTGGAATTCATTTAGGGTAATAACTTTATTTTAAAATGTTATATAATATGTATATTAATCATGATAGTGAATAACATTTTTCATTTTATTCATTTCTTTTATTTAACATATTACTAATTTTTATACAACTACTTAAACAATTAAGTTTACATTGGGTATTTTTACCAAATTCAGTTTATGTGTTAAAAATGACTTCGTATAGTCGACTATGGTAAAATTTCACCTTATATAACATATTTACAATCATAATAAAGACATAAATATATTATTTATACATCAATTATAAATTTTTAAAAAAATTATTAAATTTGGTTTTGAAAAATGAATAAATTTTACGATCATTGAGATGGTAGGGCGTATGTATGCATGGGTGACGTTCTCATTTCTATGTGATCTTTATGGAATTATGTTAGTTATAATTATATATCTAAAGAATGATCATTATATAATGAATAAAATATTATTTAATCATATATACTTATATATAGATATATTTTGATGAAAAAGGAATCACATCATGTTGAGTAAGCGACAGTCCACACTTCCACAAATGAAGTTATAACTTTTTATTTGTGTGAAATGGTAAAAAATAAAATGATATATATTTTATTTACAAAAAATTTATAATTTCATTAATACTATATAGTTTCTTTATGTCACATATTTTTAATTTAAACCATCCTTTATATGTTCCATTGTTTCCCTTAGAATGTGTGTTCTAATTTGGAATCACTACGTCTAGACGGTTTCCATTGGGTTTATTTATGGAACCAGAAACATCCAACAGTTTTGTATCCAAAGGGAACTACTTTCCAATGGAATTCATTCATTAGGTTTGTTGAACTATGATACATAAGAACTCACACTAGTAAATAGGATTGGAGTTCAAACTAATTAAACCCTTTTGGGGGGAATTATTCCCTATTATGGGACTCTCATATATATTTAAGATATGTTCATGAATCCTTATATGAGGTATGTTTCCCTTTGATATTTGAAATCAATTATTTAGCACGAATTAAATTCAGAATCATTCGTAGGTATTCAAGGTTCTTCATCAATGCATATATCTATAAGTATTCGAGGTTCTCCATCAATGGTATGCTATCATATACTATTAGAGATTTTCAAGTCACTATTTTTAATGATGTTGGTTTTTATTAAACTAAGTGGGGAACATGGTAGTTTATATTCATCCAGGTAGACAAGATTTTTTTGATTTTAGGAGTGCTACGTATACTCGTGAATGGAATAAGAACCCTCATATTTCGGTTTCTCTCAATGGGACATATCATATCTTTTAAGTTAGTGTGATAAGGACCTAACTATGTAGTTTAATGTCATATGGTAAGGACATCTTAGATGTTATATTCCTAATCAAAGCATGGTGTCATACTTAAGACAAATTTGCACAAGGAACTTGGAAATTATATTGGTTTCTAGGCAAGATTAGACCCTCCTGAGAATGTACCCCAAAAAGAATAGGGTTGATTTGGAGTGTTGGGTTTGAACCTTAGGTATGCTTCCTATGTATCCCACTTGGATGGGAATCAAAGCCCATGTAGTTCAGTAAGTTTCACAGGTGAGTATAGCCCTTTGAGATAAATAATTGGAGGCATAATCCTAAAGAGTATAAACTTGTATCAAGGTCCATGAGATATGTTTTAACTCATTGGAGATTTAAAGAGGACCTAATTAAGGGTTTACTCCTAAAGTGTATGTTTGGATTAAGGGAATTAGGGTTGGAATCCTGATGAGGATGTCCATTATGCTCGGGCACTGGGTGAAGGCTTCCAGTGTATCCCAATTATGATGGGAATTAAATTTATCATTGTTCAAGAGGTAAGGTGGATTGTAAGGATGTGGTAATCATCAGAAATATCTAATCCCACATGATGCATGATCTGTGTGAGAAATAAAAGGATGTGAAATATTCAACAAACCACACACTTTATCCTCCACCAATGGAAGAGGTTGGGACTACGGAGAATGAATCCAAGGCGACAGTTAGAGAGGATGTGGAGAAATGAACCATTAAATTTAAATGAAATTAATGGTCATTAGGTCCGGACAAAAATTCTAGGGGCTTACTCTCGGAGGGATGCCTTAAAATTGACCCCATTAAAGGATGGATACTTTTTGTTTGTCGAAAAGAAAATCAGGTGTGAACCGTACCTTCCCTATAATGGAACTGAGGCTCTAGGATTTAGAGACAATGGAAGGAGATGGTCAGAAACCTAATCCTCCAAACAAGGAACTCCTCAAAACTATTCCTGGGAGATGAACCATCATGATTGTGGATATACGACTCCATAGACAATGCAAGAACACTAGCATCCCGATAAAACCAATATGGGAAACCTATGACCATAGAGATACAAATCCAAATAAGAGACATGTTGGGGTGATTTTTTATAAGTTTTTTTTAAATCAAGAGGTCTTGGTTGAGGTTTCAACATTATCCATTTCAGATAAGGGATCCAATGAAGATGAAGTTATACCATGAATGGATTTCAATAAGTCTTCATTAAATTCTCAAAGAGGCTAAAAAGGTGAGCTAAACCAAAGAGGGGTGTTGAAGTATCTAGCATGTAGGTATTGGGTTCTCAAGAAGGCATGGGCGACCTAATATAACCTTAATAGATGAAAAACATGGCGGATAATACTTGGGTGAATCTTGTTTCAATCCTTTAATTGTCTTCATAGGTATTCCAAAATGTGGGATACTCAAGTTACTGTATAAGGAATGGAGGGCACACAAGTGTTCCGGATTTAGGGATGTTGGGTGCTATGGCCACATAAGTTATTTGGATTTAAAACACTAAATTGACATAGGTAATATGATCCTAATTTAATCTCCTCACCTTATGTGTTAAAAAAAATACCGGGGAGGTTTTAGAACACTTGGGTGAAGTATTAGGGTAACTAGAGTAGCATTTAGGCTGTGGGGAAATTATTTTGTACAAATATTGACCACATGGGTCTGTTTATTGGAAAAAATATGACCTTCGGTGAATTTGAATTGGTGTGCAAGTGGGTGACATGAAAGTGGGTGGTGTGAAATTTCTTTCCACACATGTCGTTGTGTACTAGCTATCCACGCCAGCTAATGCATGCAGGCTGTCTCTGCAAGATGATGCATGAAATCTATCCATGCAAGTTGTGCACGCAAGATGATATGTGTAAACTATACTCATATACTGATGTGATCAAGATACGAGGAATTCTACCAAATATTTTCATGTGAAAATTATATCCTCAAAGGGCCTATTTATTGTAAAACATGGAACCACAGTCGAATGTGACATGGCGTTCAAGTGTGGTAGGCAACTATGGCATGAATGTGTGGTGTGTAAGCTGTGGAAAATCCATTTAAAAAAATTGCCAACTTCGGGGAGCTATAACTTTTGATTCGTGAGTCTTTTTGGACTCTGCGACCTGTTAAATTGAGTCTATTTAAGAGATATTTTTTGTCATAGATCATGGAAATCCAAGGCCTACTCTTGAAGGGGGGGTGGGGGGTCTTTCTAACATATCCCTCATTGTAGAGTAGTATCATGGAAAATGTAAATCCAACTGTGCATTTTGTGGGAAGTGCATGAAACACATTATGAAATTCCAAAAATCACCATAGAATTAGATTCATTCAAAACGAAAAGAATATTTTTCTAAGGAAAATATAGGGATATTTGAGGCATTCCAACATCATTTTGTGGGTTTGGAGCTACGTCTTGTTTGGAAGGATTCTCTAATTTTTACCTATGCAAATGGGACTAGTGAGAACTGTTTGAATGTTTCTAGGTACATCTGTAGAACCTTTAAAACATTGTGTCATTCTATTGTCATTTGATTTTTTAATGGCTTGATATTTCATAAATTTTATAGTGTGTTGGTCTAGCATGTTATGAATCAACTTTTTTCCAGATTTCCCTTTTCAGGTTTTCAACCTGGTGACTACTATGTCTATTTTTTTGAAAGTTTAAGGTTAGGCATGTTGGAATAGTAAGGCTAATGATTATGGTCGAAAATATTTGTACGTGAATTTGGTGATTACAATCCAAACAAGGATTTATAGGTGAGGAAGGTTCCAATATTATTTAGATACTTCTAAGGGGAATCATGGGGAATGATCTTTTTTTATGGTCACCAAATATAAAACATGAAATATAATAATAGAGGAGGATGTTCTTAAGAATTAAGTTATGATAATGTGAAAAACCCATTATGGGGGATATATTATGGAGGGTTAGATAGGGCATTTAGAACATAGCCAAACAATATTATCCTTAGGAAGATGAACCCGTTATGGGGGTTGATTTTATGAAAGGCCAATAGAGGAATATACTATATAGTCAGGTAATGGAGATATTAGGAATTATAACATTATATTGATGATAAATATAGAGAATTAGGATTTAGGTGTCTCAAGTCCGTAGTGGGTGGCTTTTCCATGGAAATATGCCTATGAATAAAGGAGTCATATGTGCCGACATAGGCTGTGAATGGGAAAACACTTTTACAAGAATTTGGTTTGTGAAGGATGGTACATATCATCAGAAAGGGGTTTTATAAAATTATTCTATGCATTTTAAATTCACGTGTCAAGGTCATTAGAAGGATATGCATTTTAATGGCATGAAACAATGAAATTATGCTATATAGTTTAAATTCCTTCCATAAGGACATTAGGGGGTTTTAATTTAAGGTAATTAGCTTTGAAAAAAATTAATGGTTTCTCAATTTGAGGTAATTTTTCTGGAACTATGGTACCAAATTCATTTATGGAAAGGGATACATGTAAGTTGTTATTTGAGGATTCTCAGATCTGAAGAGATAAATGGGAAAATAGATAATGGCATTATAGGGGGTCTCTTCCAAGAATGAAGTTACCTATGTTTGTAAAACCTGTTATGGGAGTTGTATTATGTTGGTCCAGCTAGGGAATATGGTATATAGCAAAATAGTGGCATCCTTATATTGAAATTCCTTTTATATAGAAGAATTTTATTCAAAGACACAAAAGGGTATGTACTGCATAGTTAGATAAATGAGCTCTCAAAAATTCAACATTCTATTGCTAAATTTCAATTAATGTTTATGGAGATTCAGATTTTCCTAATCACGAAGTATGGTTTATGGAGAAAAGTACATGAAATATATAGTGGATAATTCTAGTCATAGTTTTCTATGAATTAGAGGAATATTCTCTCTACGAAGTTCTAACACAAACATATGTACTATGGAGTCTATAGATTTAGTTCATATGACTAGGGTTATAATATCATGGAAACAATGGATGATATGTGGTAAAATGATCAGGGTTATTTCCATATTCATTGAACACATGGAAAGGGAAATTGTTTAAAATATGGTATTTGAGGCTTTCAGGTCGAGAGAAATGATATGGGACAGATATACAAGGGATGACCATATTAAAATTTGGGTTCTTGTATGTCCTCATCAAATATTGAATGGTAAAGAAGAGGATTCTACTAAGAATGATGTTACCACTCTGGGGAAAACTAATTATGTGGGTTGTATTATGTAGGGCCATCTAGTTTATATTCTATATAGCTAAATAGTGGCATCCTTTCGTTAACAGTCCCATTATGTGAGAGAATTTTATGCAATGCCACTAGGGGGACATATTGCATAGTCAGGAAAAAGAGTTATCATGTATTAGAAACTCTACCACCAAAAACCGAATAAATATTATGAATATCTAAAAGTATTCTACATAAATAGATTGAAATGTGAAAGGGCATATGTTCAGTACACATGAGAAATATTTTTATCAATATTTGACATGATTTTGGAGTCCCTTACATATATTTGACTCATATATATACTAGTAATATCTTTTGTTTCATGACCCATTCCTCGGGGCCCATTTCGTGACATCCCCCAAGCCCATCTCTTGAATTCCAGGGGTTGGAAACTAGCACAGAGGGCACCAACCTGCAAGTGGGAGGCATTTTCCTGAGTATCTATATGCACGCACACACAACCAAAAATCTAGAAAGGTAGAAATGGATGCCACTAAACAACAACTGAGTAAAAGTATGAACTCTAGGTCAAATGGGATATAATAGAATCCCAAAAAAGATGAACATGAAACCGGAAGGTACAAGAAGACTCTAAATTGCATCCTATGAAAACCCCAACTGATGGGGGATGTATGGAGAAGATGCTAGAATCCATAAAAGTACGCCACATGTGCATGGTTTGATTGGGAGCCACCGGGCCCTGGGGCACCTAGTCCTCCATCAAGGTGGTGGACATTAACAACAGACCTAAGACGTGCGGGAAAATCTTGTGTAGGTCTACGTGACATTATACTCAATAGGTACCCCAAAACACAAAGGAAAGGTCAAAGATAAATCCACAGAGAAAACCATGAAACATAATCATGAAGAATGAAAGCTCACAGGAGGTATAATTTAGAGTACGAATGCATGACCATTGGGCATGTCATCGAATACCATGGGATACTCGATAAATCCTCCTCAATGAGTACAGTGGGCCTACTGGGTCACACAAAAGTCACTTCCAAATATCCTTGGACTTCTATGATACTCATCCCTGATATGTACCATGGGTATACTGGGTAACATAGACGATTCTCCCCAAAATGGGCATGATCGGTCACACAAAAGCTACTTCCCACCTTGGCCATGATGAGCTACTCCTCCTATCGAGTACCATAGGTCTACCAGGTCACACAGTGTTTCTCCCCACTCTGGGTATACTTGGTCATAAAAAATCCTCTTACCATTGGGCCATCGTAGATGATCCACATAGGTTGTCTTATCAGCAATGTTCAGGTCTCAACCAACTGAAGGGTTTCCACACATAGTGCACTTAATTCTATGAGAACTACTCCTCAAGTCATTCGTCGCATTTAAAATTGCATGGAAGCCTTCTTATAGTATTCCTAAATATACTCCTCAATGCGAGGGTTCCAATTCCACAAATAGATCATGAATTGGACATCCAGTTTGAAATATATTGTTGTTTTTTTCGAAAAGGGGTCGGTTGGGTTGGGTCTCGTCTGACACGATTAGAACGACGCAGCCCAACCCAGCTCAGGGTCCACCGACCAGACCTGGGTCCTCTAACTCAAAAAAGATCCAAACTATTATGGGTCTGGCCTAGCCCACTGGGGTGGCACATGTCATGCCCAGTCATCCTGGACATGATGCGCCTGGAAGCCTCGTCCAGCTCCCCCTACCCTTCTAGTTGTCCACGATGCTGGATCCTTCGCTGGAGTCAGTTGATCGTGGCCTGCCACATGGGACGCAGCACAATTTCGCCACCCTGTAGAATTGACGTGGTCGGGTGGCCTCATCCACCCGTCACCGGCATGGAGGTCGGAGGATACTACTGCACTTATGTGGACCGAGCTAGCCATAGAGCTCCTTCTAGAACGCGGTTGTGGAGCGCGGCCACCCAAGCATGACCACCACCGTAGGCCATCTCTGGTGACCACCAGCATTTCAGAGGGTTCTTCTTCAAAACACCAGGTCTTCTTTGGTGGTCTTTTCATTGCACCTATTGGGTTTATGGCCTCTAGGGGATTCCATCTTCCCTTTGATGGCCTCAAATCCCCCTTACAACCACCTAAAAGAAACATTCACGATGAATTCCCAAAACACACAAGGAAGTTGGGCTTAGGCCTAGTTCATGTTGTCCCACACCCTCCCTATTAGATTTTTAGAAAACATGGGATTTTTATTTGATGTTCTATCACAATTTAATCACATAATCACAGTGCAAAACCCCAAGATAAGTACCCTAATGCGGGAAAGGTCGATCCATAGATCAAATTGTTCATGGGATGATCCGTATTCATAATTTAGAATAAATAACGAGGAAACATAAAACCAAAAAAACCCAACCTCATTGGATTTCATCATTTAAGTGATCTACCTGCATGGATTCATGTTCCGTTTGAAGCCGTCATTGTTCGTCTCCCTTTGGTCTCATTCATCGAGGTGTGTTGACATTGCTAATAATTCTACAATGTTCATTGTTTATCCTTGGAGAGTATTGATTCCATAGGATCATCAAATTAATTCCATATTCGATTCCCAATGGTGTTATCTCATTAATAGAGAAATGTGTCATAATTTTTTTTTAAACTACATCGCCACATTGATACATTGTTTCATTAAAAAAAATAGTGTTTCTATTTTGCTTCTGTTAAAGTGTATCATTAAAAGGGATAATCGCCACCTTGTCTATGCACCGCAGTCCATGTATAACACCACTCAACAGTGAGAAAAGACAATAAAATATCATTTTATGTTATTTTATTATTTTTCGAAAAGATCAAAATCTAAAATTTTCGGTCAACCCTAACCAGTCAAATTTAGGTCTAGTCTAGGAGAATCCCACCATTCTAAGTTCAACGGTGGCCTACAATTTTGGATTTGAGCACTGGTTTAAATGTTATAAAAACCTGCTCTCACATTTACATAAATGAACATAAAAAAAGTGAAAAATTTTATTCTGAGCTCACCGGGTCTCAAAATCAGGTACCGTCAGAGTTCCTGGTCTCAAAATGATTCTAGATAATTTGTAATAAATTTACATGGAAATTTCGAGACATTAAATAACTCATCCCATTTTGGATTCACATCTTCATAAGCCAAAACAAGGAAAAACAAGTGGGGGTATGTTCCATGAATATGAGTCTCCCACTCCCTTGTGCTCTCCTAGAGGTTCACGTGCTGCCACCAAACACAAACAAGAGGAATCAACCACCCAAAAAGGAAATTCTATTGTTGATCCTCTATCTCCAATAAGAACTCAACAAATGTCTCCCCATCCTCAATGTCTAGCTTTCCCCCATTGATGAAGTATGGTGGGACATGCACATACCTACTCTGTTATGACACATGAAAGACATAGTGCACCTGGTGCATCTGTTGGGGAAGAGGGAAGTAGTACACCACCTCGCCAACTTTTCTATGAATTTGAAAATGTCTGATTAACCTTGGAGATAACATGCCACCCTGGCCAAATCTCTATACACCTCATCGGGGTGAGATCCAAAAAAACACATGGGATCCCTCCTCAAACTCCAAGGGTCTTTGTCTCCTGTCAGTATACAATTTGTACCCACTCTGTGAAGTCCTCATCCACTCATGGACGATCTTCATCTTCTCTATGGTAGATCGTACCAAATCAAGACCCATTAGTGATGACTCCCCTCAGTCTATAAAGAATAGAGGTGATCTACAATTCCAAATGTAGAAGGCATGAAATGGTTCCATGATAATGGTGGGTTGATAGATTTTGTTGTATTCAAACTACACTAGTGGCAGGTGGTCCACCCAACAATGACTAAAATCCTGAACATGAACACAATGCATTTCGCCAACGTCTATATAGTCTACTATATCTGGCCATATTTCTAAGGTTGAAAGGTGGTGCTCAAGTCCAACAGAGTCCCAAACACCTCTTGCAATCCCTTCCAAATCCAGGATGTAAATTGTGCATCATGATCTAAGGAAATCTTCAAAGGCACCCCATGGAGTCGCATTATCTCCTAGCCGTAGAGGCATCCCAAGCCCTCTATGGATCCTTTCTCTCAGATGGATAGGAAGTGAGCCGACATGGTGAGTCGTTCAATGATCACCCAGATAGAATCGTGGTCCCTAGATGTGTGTGGTAATCCCATCATGAATCCAATCAAGATACCATCCCACTTCCACTACAGTACCTCAAGTGATTGACTCAATCCTAATAGAACCTAATGTTCAACATTCACTAATGACAAGTGAGGCATCGTGAAACAAACTCTGCCACCACTTTATTCATACCTATCCACTAGTATTAACATTGAAGGTTATGGTACATCTTCGCCACCCCAGTATTTCCCGCCAAAGGAAATGTATGGAACTCCATCAACACCTCCTCCTACAACATCAGTGGTACTACTGTGCACCCTCTGAAAAGGATTACATGCTCCCTACATATCAGAAATATATCAGGACCCTGTCTTGAGGATAACAGATCATATCGGGTCTCGCAGTCAACATCCACTAGTTGTGCCTCCCTGACTCGTTGTTAGAGTGGAGAAGTAACAGTCATCGACTAAAGGTAAGCTTCTCAATCATCATCCATGAAGTATATCTACATCAATTCATCATATATGTCACCTCACTCATCAGTTATAAATCATACCTCATGCTAAGTGTGTCTACCACCACGTTCCCATCCTATAAGTATAGACTATATCAATAATATAGTCCCATAGGAACTCCATCCATCGCCACTGTGTCAAGTTCACGTCCTTTTGTGAGAATATATACTTAAGACTCTCATAGTCGAGGTAGATGGTACAACGTTCAACCATCAAGTAGTTCTACCACTTCTTCAAGGTAAAGGCCGCTACTACTAAATCCAGGTCATGGGTCTTGTAGTTCTACTCATTATGCCTCAACTACCATTAGTTGTAGGTGATCACAGATCTCTCCTACATCTGGACAAAACCCAGTCTGGTCCCTGATGCATCATAGAAAACTACATACCCAACACCCTCTTCTTGTAGTCTCAAGATAGGGGAACTCATTAGCCTTCACCTTAGGTCTTTCAAATATAGTGGGAACTTCTCCATCCACACGAAGGGTTGTCCTTTACATGTCAAGGCGGATAAAGGAGCTGCTACTCTGGAAACTTCAGGCACATACCTCTAGTAGTATCCAACCAAACCCAAAAAACTTTGTTACCCAGTCATGCTCCTTGGTGGACCCCAAGCCAGCACGGCCTCTATATTTTATTGATCCACTGCAACTCCAACCTCCAAGATGATGTGTCGTAGAATGTGGACCTCTTAAATCCAAAACTGGGACGTTGGGATCTTACCGTAAATATGGTGCTCTCCGAGTGTATCTAAAACTATATGTAGGTGTTTACCATGCTCAATATGTGACACCGAGTACCCAAATATTCCTCAATGAATACTGCCCCAAAATAATCTAGGTAAGGCTTCATGATCCTGTTCATGAGTCCCATGAACACTGTTGGGCCATTGGTCACATCAAAAGGAATGACCAAAAACTCAAAATGTGCATTCCAGCATCAAATGGATATATTCGGTACATCCTCATCCCATACTCGATGTTGATTATAGCCTAATATGAGGTTGATAATCTAGAACCACCCCTCTCCCTTCATTTGGGTGAAGAGGTAATCGATCGAA
Organism: Viscum album; assembly: GCA_963277665.1. Lineage (NCBI taxonomy): Eukaryota > Viridiplantae > Streptophyta > Magnoliopsida > Santalales > Viscaceae > Viscum > Viscum album. Next base: position 513,801,365 of record OY728153.1, on the reverse strand, counting down.
GGCAGTGGATACTTGTTTTACACGGTCACCCGATTTTAGTGCCGGAAGTCCATGCATAACCTCCAACTCCTATCTTCCTTCTTATAAAACCACATAAGGGCTTCCCAGGGTGAAATTTTTGTGCCTCATGAAATCATTTTCTTTCATGTCCTCACACTGTACCCTCAATTGACAATGATTTGCAGGATACATTCGATATGCCAATGTAAATATCAGTGTCATCTCGGGGTACATGTCGATGCCGAAGTCTACCTCCCTAGGAGGAGTTAGTCCTAGAACATTATCAGGAAACATATCCTCATACATTTCCCCCACTATAGGAAATCTTTGACCCCTCTCGTACACCGCAACAGTGGTGAGGCTAGAAAATTGGTGAGTTCCCAGATGAGCCCTCCTTTAAAAATGATCATCATGCACTGAAAAATTTACCTTTTTGTTGGTGAAAGAAAACCTGGTCCCATACTAATAGACACACCACAATTTGCACCAAATATAGTTGATCTAAGCATGTAATGTAGATTAACATTCCATTCCAAAGATGAAGTTGTAAGGCCTTGATGCTGTTACAAGGAGATCATAGTCGAAGCTCTCAGCTCCTAGAGTAAGCTCACACTGTCGGCACCAGTGTGTAATCATTTAATCCCATCGCATATAAGTATTTAATCAAAAGGATCGAGCAACCTGCTCCACCAAAATCACTGAACATCAAACGAGGTCCATGGGAAGGAATGTGGGAATGACAGTTATGTCTATTAGAACTGCAACTAATGTGGATAGGACCTAGATCGTACATCTAATCATATATAGAGTTACATGTTCATAGCCCCCCCATCTCCTGAATCTCTCCTTGCATCTGTCTTTCGACTCCATGAGCCCATGGTGGACCACTTGGGGTGGTGGTGGTAGTACCTCGAACCATCGTCCACTGCCTTCTGCTCGGTCGACTCCCTTTCCATATGGTCTGCCCTACGGACCTCCTTGCTCAGACCTCTTCCACTGACATGGTGGTCCCTCGACCGTCTTCTGATCATTTTTGAGGTGGGTTAGGATGTCATGATCCATGTGTCCCTACCCTCTACATGTGAGGCACATCCTGGTTCCCTGCAGACTCCCTCTGCTCTGGGATCCCTGCACTACTAATCATGAGTCCTTGTGTCATCCCCTAAATGTTCTGACCTATTTTGGTCCCCTCGTCTGCTACCTGCTACTCACCACAGAAGACTCTGCCTCTTGGTGTCTGTTGGTGGATCTCACTGTCTGTGTCTTCTTTGGAAGGATTCTCTCCATAAGAAGTGATCTCTCTTGCTCTCCAGCTTCAGTGGGGATGCTGGGAGACACTATGGATTCCCTGATCTCCCTTCTAAGTCCCTGATCAATGTTCTGGGCCCTAAAGAAAGGGTCATGTGCCGTGTCTTTTAAGTATCATGAGAGGTTTTTAAACCTTTAAAAGTACATATCCACAAAAACGGTTCCCTACTATAGGTGAAGAAACTCTTGTATGCCAACTGGGAGCAATGTTGTGGGGATGAACTTCTCCTAGAAAATCCACTTGAATTAAGCCCTAGAGTGGGGCACCTCATCATGAGTCTGAATCATCAAAATCCACCATCTCTTTATCGATTAATCAAGATGGATTATAGCTATGATCTTCATCTGATCAAGTGGCATCCTCACTAAGTGGAAGACCCGCATCACCTCCTTCAGCCATTCCTCAGTAACATGAGGATCTGTATCTCCCCTAAACCTACGAGGTATTTGTCTCTAGAAATTGTGCAAGGTGCTGAGCCTACACATTTCATCTACCGGTAAATCCATTTTCAACATCCTATCAACATGTGGTGGTAACACTGGTGCACCACTGTTGATGCTCCTTTTGTCACAGAATCTAAAAATCAGAAAAGGGGAATATCTGAGCTCAAAGTGATTCAACCTTTGAAGAAAATATCAAAAAATCGACAAAGTCATGAACAAAGGATCAAAAGAAACTGCACCGCGCAAGTTATATCACTGTCGCGCAAGTCCACTTGTGCGACGCCCTTGGTCGCGCAAGTGACTTGCGCGACCTAAGTGATAACTGCCCGATAACCGCCCGGGGTCTTCTCCTACCTATAAATAGACCCTGTGGGCCCCCCATTCGAGAGGATCTTTTTCCAGAAACTCGGATTGAAGATCCCGACGCCCAAGTCTCTTCTCAAAGCTTCCGGAACACTTCTAAGGTAATTTATTACCTAGAACGGAAGATCTAAAGAGAGGGAGGAATGCCTAAGTGTTGAAACTCATCAACACTTGCGCGCCTGAGTGGCCAACCCTTAAGGAAAGTAGTCACACTTGCGCGTCGTCTTACTCCTTCGATATAACTTGCGCGTCCCTTTTATGGAAGAACCTCAAGAGGATTCTAAAGGCTTTAATAAAGAGTCTCTCAGGTATTTCAATGCTGGTTGACCATCGCGCAAGTACAACATATGTCGCGCAGGTAAACCTGCGGGACCAATACTTGCGCGCCCCCGCAATACTTGCGCGCCTTACAAGACTTGCGCGCCCCTTCTTTTTTGGGTGCCTTTCTTTCCCATTTCACCCCTCTTAAGCCATTACACCTTTCCTTTTCAAGATTCAGTCTTCAAGACACTCTTCAAATCCATTTATGGCATGATTTCTTGATTTTACTTCCTTATCTGAAAGGAATTCAGTGAAATATCTCTCAAAACCTAGTGATTTAAATATCTTTTTGTCACTAAATATGAAGAGTTCATTCATTCAACCTCATCCTTTAAGATGAGAGAAATCCTTAACCTGGGTCTCTTTTTCAGGAATAAGTCCCAGTCATAAATATGGGCATCCTTCTTAGGAGTAAGCCCCAAGTCCTCTAATTTTGGGCATCCTTCTTAGGAGTAAGCCCCAAGTCCCTTAAATATGGGTATCCTTCTTAGGAATAAGCCACAAGTCCATTAATTTGGGCATCCTTATTAGGAGTAATCCCCAATATCAAATATGGGCATCCTCCTCAGGAGTAAGCCCCAATCTCAAATATGGGCATCCTCCTCAGGAGTAAGCCCCAATCTCAAATATGGGCATCCTCTTCAGGAGTAAGCCCCAAACCTTAATCCTTAACCGGGGTCTTCTTTTCAGGAATAAGTCCCAGTCATAATTTTGGGCTTCCTTCTCAGGAGTAATCCCCAAGTCCCCTAACCTGGGTCTCCTTTTCAGGAATAAGTCCCAGTCCTAATCTTGGTCTTCCTTTTTTAGGAATAAGCCCCAAGTCCCTTAAATTCTCTTTAACCAGCCCTAATTTATGTTTGATCTGGGATTCCTTCTCAGGAGTAAAACCCAGTTATCAATCCTATCCTAATTTGGGTTTCCTTTTCAGGAATAAGTCCCAAGTTAGAGTATTCAAATCTCCATGAAGCACATATACCTTTATGGACCTTGTTCCTGGATTTTCTCCCTAAAGTAAATCCTCTGGGAAGTCATACATACATAAGCCCCAAACCATTTCTTATGATTGCATCTTTCATGGCACAATTGTATAATTTTTACCAATGCCTCTTGTTTCTCACACCGAGAATGACTCACGTGAGCTTAGAGTGTAAAAGTAATTGTGACATCCTGCTTTGAGCCATCAATAATAAACATCATACCCTTATTCGAACTACGTGGGTTCTGATTCCTTTTTTCAAAACAAAGGATACGTAGGTAGCCCATCTATGGGTTCGATCCCAACTTTGAAATAATTCATGTCCTTCTGAATGAAAATAAACTTCATGTGCCCCACTGAGTGGCTTTAAAACCAGCCTGGTCATCATAATGACCAAGAGACTTTTATATGAATGTTTTGAAGGTTACCATTGACCAAGAATCTCTAAATAGATATAGATGATTCTCTATTGATGAAGAACCTCGAATACATATAAAAGATTCTCTAAATTTCTTACATATTTAATCATTGATTGTCAAAACTAAAGGAAAATCTCATTTTATACTTGGAAATGTAATAAGGATTCATGAACATAACTTAAATCTATAAAGAGAGTCCCGGAATAGACAATAATTTCCCTCAAAAAGGTGTGATGAGTCCGACCTCCCATCCTCTCAACCAATGCAAATTCCTAAGCCTCATCAGTCCACAAGCTATTGAGCGCCTACCTTTGGAAAGTAGGTCCAAATGGATGTGGAATCATTGGATGTTTCCGGTTCTACGAACAAACCCGCTAGAAACCGATCGGAACGTTTGAATCTCTCATCCAGGAGGTCATCCCCAAATTCTGATGGAAACAAAAAATGGTGAACCCGACGTGAATCCTTAACCAAGTTAAAATGATGTTTTACCTATTTGTTAAGCCCCTATTTAAAACTCAATAAGAGGGCTAACAAAAAAAATCAATGAGATGTGTGCTCATCCAAAGGATGAAGTGGCTGAATTTTATCTTGATTACGTCTGTTATATCAAACAGGCACTCTTTTCCAAGATCTTCTGTATTTCCATAATGGCTGCTCTCAAATTCACATCTGTGAATACTGCTGCTGCAAATACCACTGCTGCTATTCCTACTGGATCATCATCCGCTCTGAGGATGACATCACCTACTCAGCGTCTTCAATGATGGGTATCAAATGCATTGGTTAAGGAGTACCGTCAACACGGTACCATCCCATCTCTGGAGGCTGCCCGACATTCCCTCCAAGTAAACAACTCGCACAGGTTGTCCGGACAACGATGACCAGTGATCAAGAGGCAGGCATTGCTGACTACCGTCTCCAACTGTTTCGGGTCGCTATCCCCAGAAAGCAATTTCCATTCACTCCCTTACTCTGAGAAAGTGAATGAGCAGGTCCCTCAGGGCCTTAATTCAAAAAGACAGGAGTCCTTACCGAGGGCTACCATCAACAATCGCCGCCAGACTCGTGCGGCAGTGCGCCCTCAACATGATGAGGGTACCGACTCGAGGCATTCAACTCAGGTTCCTCGAACCCGAGTAGGCAAGACGAACTGCCAGAGATGGAATCCGGTTAACAAAGGGCAGGTTTTCATCCCTTCCATCTCCAGAGAAGTCCACCAACCTAACTTGGTGGCGAACAACGAGAAGGCACACACACCTGTCTGTTTTAATTCCGTTGTCCAGCAGACTCTTCTGGCAGCATCACGCCAATCCCGCCAGGCAATTCCGGTGGAGTACTATAGGCAGGAACATACACCTGCTTATACATCATCAGTTAGTCAGCAGGCTCACCTGACTACATATGATGGATCTTGTGAACCGCGTTTGGAGAAGTTTAATCATCAGGCACATACACCTGCTAGTACTAATCAAGCCTACCAACAGTCTCTCTTGGTAGCGCACGGAGAAGTCAGTCGGAAAGCTCCGACGACAAATAGGAGGCAGACTCAACTCTCTGCCTCCACACTTGAGTACTGTCAGGATTCACTGACAAGAAAAGGAGGACAGGAGCAGGCACATACACCTACTCCAAACCCGGAATGGACGTATATTCCCGTTCCGGCGGCTGAAGTCACCAAGCATATTTTGTCAATGGTGAAAGAGCAGAAGAAAATTCCTGCTCATATTCTGGATGCTTGCTAGGATATCATAACAACTTCATCATCATCTCAGGGAAAGACACATAAATATATCCCTAGCAGTGGAGTGACACATCAACGATTCACTCCGGAACAGACACACACATCTATTCCAGTCCAAGAGGGTTATGGGGCATACTCCCCCATATCATACGGACAACCAAGTCAGGCACATACACCTGATTTGAGTGGAGATCTTCAGCCTAACCTGACCATATTTCCTGATCAGGAACATACACCTGCTCAGAGTAACCACTTTCTTCAACAAGTGGTTTCCAAAGCGAGTAAGAAGGCATCTAAGAAAAAGATCCGCCCAGAACAGTCAGGAGATCAAAGGCCAATCTGTAACAAGGCCTTGCTCGATGTTGGAGTTCTTGAAGCCCTCGAACATTTATCTGTTGGAATTCAAGATTCTACTCCCTCGGTTCTCAATAACAGGAACATTAATTCTGAAGGTCTTCAACAGACACTTCCTCATGAAGGCTTGCTTCATGAAAATTCGGTCAATCTTGAAGTTTCTTCTTCAGATGAAAGCCACAGGAACCCTCTGTGTGGTCAGAAGACCAAGGAGAAAGAGATCTCATCTTTTGATGTAACCCATTATGGTGGTCCTCCCCATGATGATGAATTTCGCTGCGAAAGTCCTCTCCACAGTAGTAATTCACATTGGCTGGAAAATACTCCAGTGGACAATGTAGTGCCGAGAAAGCCCTCTTATCTTGAGGCACTTGCAAATGCGAAACCAGTCATTTCTGATGCTTTATCGCTAGCAAGTGAAATACTTTCTCAATCATAAGATAGCCCAGGGTGTAGGTCATTCTCCAAACCACCCCTAAGTCATGAATCTTCTAGTTTGATCAATGATCTCTCTACCAATCTTTTTGAATCCGATGAAGCAACAAGAAAACACCAACTCTGGTCAAAATAGGTAGAAGAATCTTCATTTAATGATAAAGAAGAAATTCTGAACATGAGGAAAAAACTGGTGAAAAGTGATGTACCAGTCATGTTTTGGCCTTTGGCTGACTCCCAGTATGATATTCCAAAGATGTTGACGGAAGATGGAGTCCATGATATTTGTCTCAACATATGGAAAACTCTTTGTCAATTGAAGAAGAAGGTATTATCTTATGATGGATATGAAAATCATCTTAAGATAATAGAAGGGATACAACGTCAGATTGATTTGGCATCTCTATCAGTCTCTCGGTATCCGAAGGCTGAAAAGAAACAGAGAACCCTTCAACGTTCATGCCTTGGTGCACTAAGAAAATTGTGTCAGTTAATTGCCAATGCTCCATCTGGTGTTCATATCAGAGGATGGGGCGTTCACGGAGCACTACATTTCATAGTGCTTTCCAGTCAGCAAAGCCCTCCAAAAATGGTCTCATGCAATGTTATTGCCCATGGTCGGCCACAGTCAATGGGCTTTGTTCATAATCAAAAGCTTGCTCAAGAATAGTCTTCAACTAGTTCCTCTCAAAATCAAGCATATAGAGAACAAGTTGTTGAATTTATCCTACATCAAGCAGGCGTTAATATTGCACAAGCCTCTCGTTTGGAGAAAACAAATCATCAAATGACAGAAGTCTCGAAAATCATCCAACGGTCTGTTGAACCAGGTGATAAAAGTGGATACAGTTTAATGCATCCAGCTAATTTCCGAACTAAGATTCTCAAGATCAAGAGAGATTTTAAGAAAGTCTCAGACATAGCATGTCAAGAGCCACCCCATCTTGTCAGACTAGGGACTCCTTTAACCCAACCCTCAGAGTCAACAAATGGGATTCGAGGAGTTGAGCGGAATCAGCATGAACATCCCCAGTTCACGAGACTAGGGACTCTTTCAAATCATCATTCCCCTTCTCAGAGAATATCGGTCTTTTCTCGATTGGGGAAGAAGCACCAAGAGGAACGAAGAGCCAAATTATCAGGAGATTCCCTCCAAATTATAGCTCGTCAAAAAGTTCCTAAAGGATTGAATCAACAAAAGGCAATGTCTCATCAAAGATATGAAAGAAGACAATATCACCGAAATGTTGATAGAAGGGATGCGATGCATTATGCATCAATTAATGTCATCAATGTCGTTGTTGCTAATCCACCAGAGTAGACTCACTCAGGGGACTCAGATGAAGAGTGTCTTGCTCAAGAAAATGTACGCACTGATACAAATGAAGAAGGTGTGCGTACACGAAGTCAAAAGATTACTCAGAACCTAGGTAATCCACTTCCCTCTCTCCAAAAAGTATCCAACAAAGGGAGGGGAATGAATAAGGTTACATATCCTTCCTCTGTAGAAGGTCAATCGCTCTCATTAGAGAAAAGGTTTGCACAACAGGAGGAAGAAATGAAAGAATTAAGAAGGTTTAATGCAGAACTACTTCAGAGTAGTCTTCTTCTTAAGAATGCTGAAGTCCGACAACCGAAGGAATTTGTTGCAGTTACTAAGATGGATCAAGAATATCCTCCTTTATCAGTACACCCTCAGAGGTCTAATCCTACGGGTCAAATGCAACAACGGTTGGCAGTGCTACCATCAGTTGCAGCACCAACCACCACATCTGTCCAAGCTCCATTCATTGCACCTACTCAAGACCAGATTCAACCGGATGTTTCTCAAAAGTTAATAACTACTATTGAGTCATTAACAGCTCAGTTAGAAACTATGGAAGGGAAACGGGCGCAAGTTCAACCAGAAAAGAAAGTTTACCCTGAATGGGTAGATTCAATTTCTCCTCCATCCAGTTTTTGAAACTTTGTTTTTCCTACTTTCAATGGATCAGGAGACCCTGAACAACATTTGACACATTATGTGTCTTGTTGTGATCCTATGATGGGAACTCCAGAGCAGCAAGAAGCAATGAAACTCAGATGCTTCGTGCGAACCTTGCAAGGACCAGCTTTTGTCTGGTATACAGGCTTGCAATCCCGGTCAATCATCGGATGGGAGGATCTTCGCCAAAAATTCCTTCTTAAGTTCAGCTCAACTTTTCCAAAAACGACAGTTTTTTATCTTACAAACTGCAAGCAAATGGAAAATGAAAGAGTCTCTGATTTCATTGCTCGCTGGAAGGGATTAACGTATTCCCTGAGTTTAGCACTCCCTCAGGAAGAGCTGTTTCCAATCTGTGTGGAAAATTTGCGTGACGAATTATGCACGCCATTGATCCCTATGAAATACACCGGAGGGTTTCGAGACCTTACTTCAATCACTCAGCAGATTAAAGATTCCCTTATACAGGCTAAGGTTAAATCTCATGTAATTCCATCAGCTTCAGGAAGGAGAATGGGTAAAGAAGAAACTACTACAGTTATGCTTAAACAAGCACCTGTACCTATTTCTACTTCAAAACCTTCATCTTCTCGAAGGGCTCCACCTCCTGAACGCCAACAACAAAGGCCATTTCGTCCAAATGATCAAATAGATCAATGACGAAAACAATTTGAGGATATGAAGAGTAAAACATACTCCTTCCGAAATGAGCAAGTTCTTGGTTACTTCATTTCAGCTCTGGAAAATAATTTGGTTCAATTACCAGTGCCCAAGAGGCCAAACAAGGAAGGAGATAAAGGTCGTCCCAATTATTGTCCCTTTCATAAAATGTTAGGGCATCCCATCCAGGAGTGTTTTTTCTTTAAAGACCTCCTACAAAAGATGGTCGACTTGGGACAAGTCAAGTTGAAAGGTTCCTCAACTCAGGTAGCATGTGTTACTGCTACAGTTCCAGAGGAGGAAGGTGAATGGCAAGAATTCAAAAGCAGAAATGCACAGAAGTATGATGATTGGATGGTCAGAAAGACAATAAATCGGACTCATGCCATTTTGCGAACTCAATTAAAGAAACCAATTGTGTCTTCTTCCATGAATATTGCGGTAAAACCCTCTTCGTCAGAGGGAAAGTCCTCAAAGAAATGGTTTGATTCAAAGAAGGAAAAAGAATCAGAAGAAGATGAGTATGTGTCAAAGCCTAAATTATCTTTGACTCTGGCAGACTTTATGCCATCTACTTCAAAACAACGGTCACCACCCCATCAAACGGAACAGCCTAAACAGGCTAGTCAGGCATGGTCTTTATTAGACGAAGAGTTAATCTTCGGTTCTGTTAATATGATTCAATTAACAGATCCGTATTCCAGTCGTAATTTCAATTTTGATGATCCTGAATTCCCTGTATCAAATAAGGGAATCCGAGGAAGTTCCATAGGTTCAGGATACAGAGGAAGACGTGGATCTTTCCGAATCCACTACTCCAATTCTACCCCTTCTAGCACAGTGTATGCAGCAGAAACTCATGGTAGAGCCCTTCAGCAAGCTCAAAAAGAACAAGCAAATTCTTCTGCCAATAGTCAACTCAGTCTTGGCACAGTTATTTTTGGAAGACCGATTGAAAATTCCATCTTCTTAATCTCAGCAAGTAAATGGATCTAATCGGTCTAATCTTCCAAAACCAAGGATGTTGCCAACTTCTATCCCAATACAAGATGCATCAGCTTCCAAAGCATCTGCTTCCAAGGTACCTGCTAAACCGCATATTCCTGTTGGGAAACGCAGACCTCTAGATAAAAAGTATGATATATTGAAACACTTGGACCAAGTACCATCCAAGTTATCAATTTTGGATACTTTGAATCTGTCAAAAGATCTTCGGGAAGCACTCATCGAAGCTTTGTCAAGTCCTCAGGAGTTTGAAGCTGAAATTGCTGCAGCTGAAGTCTATCACATAGAGAATCATCCTGCAGAATGCCATGCAGTGATATCTTTTACTGATAAAGATGAAGATGATGTTGTGCATGGGAACATAAAACCTTTGTACTTATCTGGCAAAGTCAATGGTGTGGATGTTCGAAGAGCTTTCATTGACAATGGTTCAGGAGTCAACCTCATGCCCATTCGTACACTTCATCGATTGGGCCTCACGGAATCTGATTTATCTTCTTCTACCATGATGTTACAAGGATATTATAAAAATGAACAAGAACCACTGGGCGAAGTTACACTCAGAACTCAGTTTGGAGATCTTGTATCCAATTCGGATTTCATGATTATTGATCAAGACTCAGCTTTCAACGTCTTGCTTGGAAGACCCTGGCTACATCAGCATGCGGCTATCCCTGCATCATACCATCAATGTCTCAAATACTATTTCAATGGTCAAGTTGGAACATTTTATGGTGATAAGGCCCCGTTCAAGACATGTGAGTCACAATACATTGAGGCAGAATTTTATCACATGAAGGGAAGAGAAAAATCTACAATGAAGGAAATTACCAAAATTAATGCTCCATATGGTTTGGAGAAAATTCCAATAAATCCATTTACACATGTGAGTACAGATTATGTGTTACCTATCAGTCAAATTGACAAAATAGGCCCAAAGCAAAATACTCTTATGGAAAGATCCAAAATGTAAATTACGGCAGTTGAGCCAGACAACATGGGAGAAATTGGTAACCTACCAAACAGTGATGAAAGCACAAGTGGTGACGTCTTCATTTCATCTGCTGAAATCCAACAGGTCTATACTTCGCCAATCAGGCCAGAAGAAGTTATAGCAACATCCGAGGTGAATAATGATGTCAATTCTCAATCCATCATCTCCTCTTTATTTCCCAAAGAAGGCCCTTTATCATCAATAGGGTCAGAAATGGAAGCGTCTTCTTCAAAATGTGCAAATTTTTAAATCTCTTATGATCATGAAAATTTCGTTTTGTCATCTACTATGCAAGTAGAAACGGAAGAAATAGCACATGATGAAGAGGAAGAGGAAGATATTAGAGATTCTCCTCCATCATTTGAAGAGGGTATCTCTACCACTGTGGATGAACTCAGAGAAATAAATCTAGGTACAGAGAAAGATCCACGCCCCACTTTAATTAGTGCGGCCATGACCCTTGAAGAGAAAGAGATGCATATTTATTTTCTAAAGAAAAATAAATATATTTTCTCTTGGAACTATACAGAAATGCCTGGGATTGATCCTGATATTTCTACTCATCATTTGGGTTTACCAAAAGAACATCGAGGATTTAAGCAAGCCGTGAGAAGAACACACCCAACCTATGCTTCCAAAATTTAAGTTGAAGTGGATAAGCTGATCAAATCTAAATTCGTCAGAGAAGTTCATTATCCCAAGTGGTTGGCTAATATTGTCCCTGTAAAGAAGTAGAATGGACAAATTAGGGTTTGCATCGATTTTAGAGATCTTAATCGGTATTGTCCTAAAGATGATTTCCCAGTTCCGATTACAGAACTCTTAATTGATGTGACGGATGGATATGAAGTACTTTCCTTCATTGATGGATATTACAGATATAATCAGATCCTAATGGCCCTAAAAGATGAGGAATCTACAGCCTTCAGATCCCCTCAAGGTGTGTTTTGTTACCGGGTGATGCCCTTTGGTTTAAAGAATGCAGGTGCAACATATCAACGCGTTATGCATCGTATCTTCAAACCTTTCTTAGGGAAGTTTTTTGAATGCTATGTAGACGATTTGTTGGTTAAATCCAAACAATGTTCTAATCACTTGGCTGATTTGGAAGTCATATTCCACAAGCTTCGACAACATAATTTGAAGATGAACCCCTTAAAATGTGCTTTTGGGGTAACCTCAGGAAAATTCCTCGGCTTTGTTGTACCCCATCATGGTATTGAAGTAAATCCTGAGAAGAACAAGTCAATCCTTGGTATGTCACCTCCTCAGAATTTGAAAGAATTAAGAGGACTTCAAGGACACTTAGCCTATATTCGGCGTTTCATCGCCAATTTGGCAGGCAAAAGCTTACCCTTTACCAAATTATTGAAAAAAAGAGTCACTTACCAATGGACTGAAGAATGTCAAGAAGAGTTTTCTGTTCTCAAGAAATACCTATTGAGTCCACCAGTACTCATGCCACCTGTTGAAGGAAGACCACTTATCCTCTATGTGATAGCTCTAGAGCGATCATTGGGTTCCTTTCTCGCTCAAAAGAATGATGCTGGGAATGAAAATAGCCTCTACTATCTCAGTAGAACTATGCTTGAAGCAGAAACCCGGTATTCAAGTATTGAGAAGTGCTGCCTAGCATTAATATTTGCAGTCCAGAAACTGAGACACTACTTGCAACATCACGAGGTCCAATTGGTATCTCGCAATAATCTTCTCAAATTCATCCTTAGTCGTCCAATGCTTACAGGATGTCTAGCAAGGTGGGCAGTTATTTTGCAGCAGTTCGACATTCAGTATGTATCTCAAAAGGCAATAAAGGGCCAAGCTCTGGCTGATTTCCTGGATAAACATCCTTCAGTGGAAGACACATCTTCAGATATTGAACTCCCTGATGAGGAAGTTTTCTCTATTCAAGAGATTCCTCAAACATGGGAAATGTATTTTGATGGTGCTTCCAGAAGTCCAACAAGGAAGAAAATGGAAAATACTAAATTCAACAAAGTTGGTTTAGGAATTGTACTCATTTCTCCAGATAAGGAATTTTTACCTTATTCCTTTTTATTGTGGGAAGGTGGTACCAATAATGAAGCCGAATACCAAGCTCTTATCACAGGCTTGGAGTTAGCACTTCAATCACAAGTGAATCACTTAAAGGTGAAAGGTGATTCATACCTGGTAATCAAACAAGTCAATGGCGATTATTCCATCAGAAAAGAAGAGATAATCCCTTTGTATGATTACGTCAGAAAGTTAATGGCGGAATTCCCTTCATAACCAACATTTTCTTATGTCCCAAGATCACAAAATGCTCAAGCTGATGCACTGGCTAATATAGCCACAGCTCTAGCAGATCCAAATCGGGACGAGACAAACATCAGTATTTCCCACCGTCGTGCAATTTCACCTTATGTTCAAGACAGAACAGAGGAAATTAATGAAATTAGTCCCATTCCTGAACCATATGGTCATACTACAGGATGGATGTCACCTATCAGGGAATACCTTCAAAATGGAACACTTACACCTGATAGAGCCGAGAAAGAACAAATCTGGCGACGTGTGGTCAATTTTACTCTTTATGATGGCCCAAACCACCTAGAGAAAATTCTATACAAACGTGGTTTTGATGGAGTTCTCTTCAGATGAATTGATGGTGAAGAGACAATGGTTGTCATGAAAGAAGTACATGCAGGAGTCTATGGTGCCCACCAGTCTGGACATAGATTGTTTGATCAAATTCAAAGGCTTGGATACTTTTGGCCTTCAATGATACAAGATTGTGTTGATTTCACAAAGAAATGTCATTCATGTCAAGTGCATGCCAACTTCATTCATCAACCTCTAGAGTTTCTTCATACAGCTAAATACTCATGGCCATTTTCCACATGGGGAATGGATGTGGTGGGACCTTACCCTTCAGCTACGTCCAAGCAGTTTAAGTACATTCTTACTGCTACTGATTTCTTTTTCAAATGGGCAGAGGTAGTACCTCTCAAAGAAGTCAGTTCTAAATGCATTGTTAGCTTCATCAATTCTAACATCATTACTAGATTTGGTGTCCCTCATACCATATTGACGGAAAACGGCACCAACTTCTGTTCTTCTGAGGTGAAGAAATTGTATCAAGAATACAACATTAAATCCAACCATTCATCTCGGTATCATGCGGCAGCCAATGGACAAATAGAAGCCTTTAACAAGACTCTTTCAAATATACTGCAAAAGATGGTGGATAAAGACAAGAGGTCATGGCCTGATAAACTTTTTCATGCTTTATGGGATTATCGGACTACCACCCGCAATGCAACGTGGTCAACTCCATATTCGTTGGTATATGGAACAGATTCAGTCTTTCCAATTGAATTTCAATTGCCCTCACTCAGAGTAGCCATTTTTGATCAGTTATCTACAGATGAGCAATCCCAAAAGAGATTGAATGAGTTGGAACGGTTAGATGAGAAAAGATTGTTCACTTTGCACCACTTGGAAATCTATCAGAATCGAATAGCACGATCTTTTAACAAAAAAGTTCATCTTCGCTCATTCATTCAGGGAGAATTGGTATTTTTTCTCAGAACTCCAATGATACCAGGAAAGAAATCTCCCAAGATTGAACCAAAATGGGAAGGACCTTATTCAATACATAGGGTCTACTCCAATGGAGCTTATTCATTAATCTCAATGAATGGAGAACTCATTACTACTCCAACTAATGCCATAATTTTGAAGAAATATTTTGTATAAAATACAAAGTATTGAACCTTATGTCCCCGCAACATGAAACTAAACTGTGCAGCACCAGTTCGTCCTTGCTATATGACGTTAAACTATACAGCAATGGCCCTGTATGACCTTAAACTGCAACTTCGTCCCACATGACGTTAAACTGTGAAAAAGTTTCCTAAATGGTCTAGTATGACATTAAACTGCATCATCAACGGTCCATACATATGACCCTAAACTATTTGCAAGTCTCTTACGTCCAGCAAGACGTTAAACTGTGACGTCCTAACTACATGACGCTAAACTGTATAAAAGTCCCTTACGTCCGGAAAGATGTTAAACTACATAATCATCAAAGGTCCTGTATGACCTTAAACTACACCACCGTCCAGCATGACATTAAACTGGACCATCCACGGTCCATGCATATTACCTTAAACTATTTGCCCTTTCATCCAACATGACGTTAAACTGTGGGAAAAAAAATCCCCAATGCATCCAACATGATGTAAATGGTGTGTTATTTTGTCCTTACTGCATGACATTAAACTACGCAGTCCCCCTTTTGTCCAACATGACGTTAAACTCTATTGTCCCCATCGTCCTAACTACATGACGCTAAACTGTACAGAAAATTCATGATATGTCCTACATGACATTAAACTGTATTTTGTCCCTGCTACATGACACTAAACTGTGCAGCACCAATAGTCCTAACTGCAAGACTTTAAACTGCATAGTCCCTTTATATGTCCTACATGACATTAAACTATGCATCGTTAAAGTTGTTGTTACCTCTTGTTTCTCACACCAAGTATGACTCACGTGAGCTTAGAGAAAACCTCAACCGTAACACTCTCTTTGGGCCGCTAACCATGTATAAGTCCCAACAACATTTTTTTTATTAGATTGTTGTCCCCAAGAACAACTTGATCATTAATTCATTATTTAATTGAACTACATGGACTTTGATCCTTTCCCTCCAGGCTGGGTATGTAGGCAACCTCCCAGGGTTCAAGCCCAAAAACAATCTCTTCACATCGGTTCATCACCATCTCATATGAGGTTGATTCATGAAACCGCTCCTAGAATCAATATCTTTACATTGATTCACTTTCGTCCTTGTTATATGACGTTAAACTATGCAACACTTTTTTCCGGTACGACAATAAACTACAATACTCTTTGATTTCCTCATTTGAGAGAGAACTATTATTGACATTGATTTTTCAATCATGTTTTCATTTCAAAAGACTACGTGCATACATGGTAATACCTAAACTTTTTGTCTTAGGTTAAACCATCATTGCACTAAAGTCCCCTTTCACCCGTATGAACCAAATTTGTACAAAGGGTATTTCTAGAACTACGTGGACTTGATTCCCATCCTTATGGGATACGTAGGAACATTCGAGTGTCCCTCGAATCCAGTCCCATGTCTTTTGGGCCTAACCCCAAATTTCAATTTCAGTCCCTTGACTGAATAGTCCTCATGAAAACACACACTGTGTATTCATTATTATGGTCCGAATTCTATGACCCTAAACTAAGATCTCTCATACTTTCATCCTGAATGACGTTAAACTGCATTTCAAGAACTACATATGGCTTGATTCTCATTCTTATGAGATACGTAGTGATGTCCAAAATTTCAATTCAGGACCCAGCCACAACATGATTATGGTTATCATTGACCTATGTATCTCTATATACATTGGACAATAACCATCTTTATGTGTTATAATCCTAACCTTAAATATTTTCAGATCTTCATAACCCTTTTTCAGGACTTCTAGTCACAAAAATGTCAAACTTCTGAGAATTCTTTTTCCTAACTATGCAGCACGTGCCCATAGGTGGCCTTGCATAAACAGTCCACATAATAGACTTGTCAGCCGAAAGATACTATTTATTTGACTATGCAGCCAATGCCCTTAGGTGGCCCTGCATAATTCAACCCCCTAACGGGTTTGTTAAATGATGGTAGCTTCATTCTTGGGAAGAATGCCTCTTTTTTCCTTATTTGTCTTAAACGACAGTATGTAGGGATCCGCAAAAAAATAGCCATCCTTAACATATTTTTCCCATATCCTTTTTCATGATCTGAAAGTATTCAAGTATATGGTTTATTCTTCTTCCCTACGTTTGGTTCAGACCTTCGTAGGAGTGATATTCATCCAGTTCTTCGATAATCTTGTCTGGAAATATCTTCTCCATATTCAAGTACCTCTTTCCATACAGTAAAGTCTATAATTTAGAAAATTTGAATCTCCATAAACTTTCACTCACTTTTAGCACTAGGAAAGTAAATTTCTGAGAGTTCTTTTTGCCTGACTATGCAGCACATGCCCATAGGTGGCCTTGCATAAACAGTCTACATAACAGACTTGTCAGCAGAAAGATGATATTTATTTGACCATGCAGCCAATGCCCTTAGGTGGCCCTGCATAATTCAACCCCCTAACGGGTTTTTGTCAAATAATAGTAACTTCATTCTTGGAAACTACTTATTTTAATGCCTTTTATCTCTTTTTCATATCATTCCTCAAATTCAAATATTCTTAAGCCATAGTTTTCATATTTTCCCTCATACTTGAGTATGGTAATATGTTTTCAGATAAATTGTCAAGGAATTGAATCAATTTTAATCCATTTTGGTCAAAGCTATTTCGACCTTAAACATTAGCCCCTTTATGTTCAGCGTGCATGAATTTAAACTGCCCACAAAAGACAAAGGAACTCTGAATAAAAGTCAAGTTCCAGCTCACTAAACATACATTCTGTATGATTTAGGTAATATTGAGAAATTAAAAGATTCAAAGTTTGTAGGGTTATTTGTAATAATCCTAGTAAAGATCAAACTATGCTTACTAAGCCCATTGGCTTAAGTAAATTTGAAGCAGGTAGTGAGAGAATGATGGTACAAATAAGTGAAAGTGAAAGTGTTTTTCATTGATGCACAAGAGTTAGAAGGACATCCACAGACTGGAGTCTCTTCTCTTTTTCAAGAATTACAAGAGGCTTTCAACATAACACTTCATTTGATTTACGGCATCCCAAGCTTCATCAGCAACCACCTGGAATTCATTCATTCAACTGGATATAATAAGAGATGCAATGATACTAGCTCTTCTTGGAACAAATGTAAAAGGATGTTCTTGAGTGCGGTTTGAAATTTTCTACTGATCAAACAGTGACTCTGTTTCTGTCCAAGAGACTTAGAAGATGGATACATGGATTTGAGAATGGAGCATTGGAAGTAAAGAGCCATTTGGAGAGAGTACTCTTTTCAGATATTGCTCTAATTCCATGTTTGTCTTCTCTCCACCAACCGGTAGTGGAAAACATTTTAGCCCATGGGTTTTCCATTTTCATATCTTCAAGGAAATGACATGGAGGAATAATTTGAAAGTTCACACCATTGTTGTTGCTCTTAATGCACAGCATAACCGAAATAGAGGAGTAGCAGTGCAGCTGCATCTCAGGTGTATAATTGTTTTCATTTGGAACATTGACTCCTTGCAGATGACCATGACCACACAGAGGCAGATGGATGCTCTGTGGAAAATTAGGATGATATTTCTTCAAGTACTTATCCAAATCTGGGAGAGTTCTGTTGCAGATATCATAGTAATCATGGCCAATAATGTTCATCATGTCATCAATCCGCTTGCTAGCCAGTTCATCAGCCGTTCCAATTCCCTTGGGAACCACTGAATCTGCACAAAAGATGAATAAACTAACTCTTAAATGGGTTTATTTTTCATAAAATTTGTGAAGAAATTTTAAAAAAAATGGCTAAGTCATTAAGGCGCGCAAGTCTAAAACATGGCGCGCAAGTATTCATGTGCCGCGCTAGTTTTTGACGCGCAAGTGTAAACTGCGCAAGCACAAATACCTTTGCAATAGCGCGACATCAAGGAAAACATTGGAAAACAGAGCACCTTGTGCAGCTAAGATAACGTGCACGACGAGAGCTCGAGAAGTTTGAATTCCAGGACCCAGATGCTTTGTACGGAGGTGAGGCCATGTATTTATAGGCTAGGAGGCCTATCTGGGCGCCGTACCTAGTGCGCTCAAGGCCTGCGTGACGCCACTTGCGCGCCGCCCTCTATGCCCTGAAGACTTGCGCGCCCCCTTTTCCTTTGGATGGATTCGATTTCCTCAGAGTAAAATCCACATTTCTCTCTGGATCCAACTCTGAGGGGGGACTTTTGTTGACGCTCCTTTCGTCACAGAATCTAAAAATCGGAAAAGGGGAATATCTGAGCTCAAAGTGATTAAACCTTTGAAGAAAATATCAAAAAATCAACGAAGGCATGAACAAAGGATCAAAAGCAACTACACCGTGCAAGTTATATCAATATCGCGCAAGTCCACTTGCGCGACGCCCTTGGTCGCGCAAGTGACTTGCGCGACCTAAGTGATAACCGCCCGGTAACCACCCGAGGTCTTCTCCTCCCTATAAATAGACCCTGTGGGCCCCCCATTCGAGAGGATCTTTTTCCAGAAACTCGGATTGAAGCTTCCAATGCCCAAGTCTCTTCTCAAAGCTTCCAGAACACTTCTAAGGTAATTTATTACCTAGAACGGAATATCTAAAGAGAGGGAGGAAGGCCTAAGTGTTGAAACTCATCAACACTTGCACGCCTGAGTGGCCAACCCTTAAGGAAAGTAGTCACACTTGCGCGTCGCCTTACTCCTTCGATATAACTTGTGCGTCCCTTTTCTGGAAGAACCTTAAGAGGATTCTAAAGGCTTTAATAAAGAGTCGCTCAGGTATTTCAATGCTGGTTGACCATCACGCAAGTACAAAATATGTCGCGCAGGTAAACCTGTGCGACCAATACTTGCGCGCCCCCGCAATACTTGAGCGCCTTCCAAGACTTGCGCACCCCTTCTTTTTTGGGTGACTTTCTTGCCCATTTCACCCCTCTTAAGCCATTACACCTTTCCTTTTCAAGATTCAGTCTTCAAGACACTCTTCAAAGCCATTTATGGCATGATTTCTTGATTTTACTTCCTTATCTGAAAGGAATTCAGTGAAATATCTCTCAAAACCTAGTGATTTAAATATCTTTTTGTCATTAAATATGAAGAGTTAATTCATTCAACCTCATCCTTTAAGATGAGAGAAATCCTTAACCTGGGTCTCCTTTTCAGGAATAAGTCCCAGTCATAAATATGGGCATCCTTCTTAGGAGTAATCCCCAAGTCCTCTAATTTTGGGCAACCGTCTTAGGAGTAAGCCCCAAGTCCCTTAAATATGGGAATCCTTCTTAGGAATAAGCCCCAAGTCCCTTAATTTGGGCATCCTTCTTAGGAGTAATCCCCAATCTCAAATATGGGCATCTTCCTCAGGAGTAAGCCCCAATCTCAAATATGGGCATCCTCCTCAGGAGTAACCCCCAATCTCAAATATGGTCATCCTCTTCAGGAGTAAGCCCCAAACCTTAATCCTTAACCTGGGTCTCCTTTTTAGGAATAAGTCCCAGTCATAATTTTGGGCTTCCTTCTCAGGAGTAAGCCCCAAGTCCCCTAACCTGGGTCTCCTTTTCAGGAATAAGTCCCAGTCCTAATCTTGGGCTTCCTTTTTCAGGAATAAGCCCCAAGTCCCTTAAATTCTCTTTAACCAGCCCTAATTTACGTTTGATCTGGGATTCCTTCTCAGGAGTAAAACCTAGTTATCAATCCTCTCCTAATTTGGGTTTCCTTTTCAGGAATAAGTCCCAAGTTAGAGTATTCAAATCTCCATGAAGCACATATACCTTTATGGACCCTGTTCCTGGATTTTCTCCCTAAAGTAAATCCTCTGGGAAGTCATACATACATAAGCCCCAAACCATTTCTTATGATTTCATATTTCATGGCACAATTGTCTAATTTTTACAAATACCTCTTGTTTCTCACACCGAGCATGACTCACGTGAGCTTAGAGTGTAAAAGTAATTGTGACATCCTGCTTTGAGCCATCAATCATAAACATCATACCCTTATTCGAACTACGTGGGTTCTGATTCCTTTTTTCAAAACAAAGGATACGTAGGTATCCCATCTATGGGTTCGATCCCCACTTTGAAATAATTCATGTCCTTATGGATGACAATAAACTTCAAGTGCCCCACTGAGTGGATTTAAAACCAGCCTAGTCATCATAATGACCAAGATAATTTTATATGAATGTTTTGAAGGTTACAATTGACCAAGAATCTGTAAATAGATATAGATGATTCTCTATTGATGAAGAACCTCAAATACATATAAAAGATTCTCTAAATTTATTATATATTTAATCATTGATTGTCAAAACTAAAGGAAAAGCTCATTTTATACTTGGTAATGTAATAAGGATTCACGAACATAACTTAAATCTATAAAGAGAGTCCCGGAATAGACAATAATTCCCCTCAAAAAGGTGTGATGAGTCCGACCTCCCATCCTCTCGACCAATGCAAATTCCTAAGCCTCATCAGTCCACAAGCTAATGAGCGCCTACCTTTGGAAAGTAGGTCCAAATGGATGTGGAATCATTGGATGTTTCTGGTTCTACGAACAAACCCGCTAGAAACCAATCAGAACGTTTGAATCTCCCATCCAGGAGGTCATCCCCGAATTCCAAGGGAAACAGTCATATAACGGTTTAATCCCAAGAATAATATTTCCCTTTATACATTATAAATACTACTTCATTCATTCAACAAAAATTCACTATAATTAAAATTAATGTTATATTTTCAATTGCATAAGGTGTTGACTGGTTTACTATTATTCATTTTATTTTTATATAATTTTTAGGAAAGTATGATCCTAGTGTATTGGGGTGATCCTTACTTTCCGATTTTAGATGTTCCAATTCATATTTTTTGTCTACTTGTAATGATTGGCATTTTAATTGGTTTCAATAATGACTAATGTAATTATATTTATTTATGAAATAAAAGTTGTTAGTTTATCTTTATTTTGAACATTTATAATATTATATAATATTTAAAAATAATTTATTTAGGAGACATATATCATTTAAAAATGTATCATTCTTTACATTATTCCTCCCTTGTGAAATTTATCCCTAAAATTTCACCTCATTTTCTTAGATGAGAAAAGGTGAGGGTACCTCTTTCCCATTGTCTCCTTTAGTTCCCATATAACATCATATTTATGGTTACTAAACAAAAAATTGATAATTTCTGTAGTATTTTTGCATAAAACCATGTCTTTATAATCAAAGATCTATATCATCTTCTCCATATAGGAGAGGTCATGTTCTAGGTGTACCACCAATAAATTCAGTACACGTATGGGATCATGTATTTACTTCCTCAAAAGTGATACAAGGAATAAATCATGAACCTGAGATAGATTCAATGGAAGTGCTAACAGATAGGCCACTACTCCTTTGTGATCAAGGATTTTATTGGGTCCAACATACCTAGGTACAAGCTTCCCTTTCATTACAAAAAACATGAATCACTTTTATGTTTATATCTAAAGGGAATATTTCTCCTCAAAATCAAACTGCAAGTACCTTCGATTATTTTCTGCATATCCCTTCTTCTAACTCTAAGAATCCTTTATTTGTTTTTGGATGGAATAAACCTTTTATGTCATCTCTTGCATTATATTAGGCTCAATTTATTTTCTCTCACTAACTGCATCTCATAATGTAGATTTTCTACATCACTTCCGATATAGAGATTTATGTGGTGTCATTTGAATACTCAAGTAGAATTCTTTGTTGTGTAAGAACTCAACTAATGTAATGTGTTGATCACATCCACCTTTAAATTCCATTGATCATGTTATCACTATGTTCTCAAGTGTCTCAATAATCCATACAGATTGGCCATAAGTTTTGGGGTGATAGGCTATACTAAAATTCAATTCGGTACTCAGATCATACTGTAGGATTCCCCATAATTTTGAAGTGAACCTTGGATCATGGTTAGAAATAATAGAAAGTGGAACCCCATTCAACCACACCACTTATTTTATGTATATCATGGAAATTTTTTCAATAGACAAATCTTCCCAAATACTAATGAAATGGGAAGTCTTGGTGAATTGATCCACTATAACACATATAGAAATTCTTTCTTTGAATGTTATTTAGAGACTAGTGATGATTTACATAGATATATTTCCATGCCTATATGTTGGTATGTGTAGTGGTTCTAATACCACTTTAGGAAATTTTCATTCATCCTTCACTTTCTAACATACCAAGGACTTTACAGTGTAGTTTGCAATCTCACCTTTGACATTTTCCCATAAATAATGATCATAAAAGTCCCTATACATTTTATTAATTCTGGGATGTATATATAATGTATAATTATTAGCTTCATCCATCATCTCCTTCTTCATCTCTAAGATAGATAAGACACATAGCCTTTTATAAATTTCAATACACCTTCTAGATCAATATTGATCTTAGGAAACATCTCAGCCTTCACTGCCTCTATCTTCTTTTATAACAATGGATCTTCTATTTAATATTTCTCCATCTTCTCTAGTAATTATGTTTTATAAATAATTTGGAATATGGTTGGTGATTTCCCTTCCCTTATGATTCCAATTTATAATTTTATTAGGTTATTTATTAAAGGATCTCATTGTGTCATCATCATTTCTAGAAAAACAAGGTCTTTCCAAGTACCTGCATCAGCATCATCGTTTTCTCTTCTAGGGTGATAATGAATTGAACAATTATATTTATTAATACTTTCCATCCATAACTATTGAATCATGATCAATTTATTTTGAGTGAAAATATACTTCAAACATTGTTATTCTATTTATATATCATATTTATCACCATAAAGATAGTTACCCTATATTTTCATATAAAAAAATAACCACCGTAATCTCCAAGTCAGTCTTAGGATAATTATACTCATGAGGCTTAAACTGTCAAGTTGTATAAGAAATCACATTTTCATTTTTCATGAGGACGCACCCAAACCCTTTCGGAGATGATTCTCATTATATAAAGAAGCATTATTTAAAAAAGTGTTAAGTTAAAAAAGGTTCAATAAACAATTTCTTCTTAAGTTATTGAAAAAATTATTCACACTCTTTATTCTAGATAAACTTATCCCCTTTTTGAGTTCACTTATTCAAAGGATTAAAAATTCAAGAAAACTTCTTCGAAAACCACATATATTATCCTATTAAATTGAGGAAACTATAAATACCAATTATTGTTGTAGGATAAGGCCACTCCTTTACTACCATTGTCTTCACAGGGTCAATAGAGATTCCTACATTGGTTATCATGTGCCCTAATAATGGAAATTTTTGTAACTATAATTCATATTTTATGAATTTTCCAAAAAGATTCTCCTTCCTCATAGTTCCCAAAATAACTCTTAGATGATCCTCCTGATCCTCACTACTTTTGGAATATATCAAAATAAAATCAATAAAAACTACCATGAATTTATCAAGCTAGACTTTAAAGACTTTATTCATAAAATTAATAAATATAGCATGAGAATTAGTCAAGATGAAGTGCATAATAAAAAACTCATAATTCCCATATCTCATTCAAAAGGTAGTTTTTATAATATATTATTTCTTCTCCATCAATTGATGATACCCATATCAAAGTTCAATCAAGGAGAATAATTGATCCTGGTGAAGTTAGTCAAATAAATCATCAATCTTTGAAAGAGGTATCTTGTCTTCACTATGAACCAATTAATTTCTCTGTAATAAATTTATATCTACATTGATTCATAATTATTCTTCATAATGAGAATAGGTTCTCTCCAAGAAGACACACTTGTTCAGATAAATCCCTTCTCCATAAGATCTTCATATTGTTTCTTTAATTCTTCTAAATACAAATTTTCTATTCTATACGAGGTCTTTGATATCAGATTGGATCTAGGTATGATTTTAATGAAGAACTCTACCTCTCTTTCCTGGAGAGGTCTGGGTAAATCTTTATAAAATTCATTCAACGTATTCCTAAATTATAGGAATGGTTTTTATATTTATACTTTCATTTCCTTGTCCCACTTCACTGATCATCTCCATAAAGAGGGATATAGGAGGTTCTTCTTTGAAAATTTCATGTTAGAATATCCCAATTTGAAAATTAATTTAGGTTGGGTATTCAAGTCTACTGAAGTTTACTTTCTTATACAGTCAATCTTAGAATTATTCATTTAGAGTCATTCCATCCATAGTATAGTGTCGAATTACACTTTGCGAACAACTAAATTATTTGTGATAAGATTATACTCAACAAACTTGACACTATATTTTCAATGAATTTTTTACTCTAGGATAATTCCATGTGAAGAATTGACAAAACACTCGACTTCTATTTGTTCAAGGATATAATATAAATTATTTGAAAACGTTAATGGAATAATAGAATGTGTAGAAATACAATCAAACAATGTACTTTCTACCTTTGAGAGAAAAATGTGGGTACCTATCACCACATAATTCAAGGAATCCACTTCAACATCCATGATGGAAAATTAAAAACCATTCTCCATTGGCCTATTCTAAGGTTTATATTGGATCCCCTCCATTATCTTATGATTTTGACATTGCATAGAAAAGTTCCCAATATTTCCATACTAGAAGCATTGAACTTCAGGCTGGACCTACACTATATTCCCTTAGATGTTAGTGTTTAGAAGTTTGGATTCACCTCACCATGTTATTTTTGAGCTATATAGACATATCTTTTTCACTTTTATAAATTTTTACTCCAAATAATGTGGTTTCCTGAATGATGCTTCCCATATTTTTTCATGTGGGGTGTTTCACTTTCTTTCCTCCTCTTTCTGGGTAAAAGTTCCTATAATAGACCTTGTTTTGATACAGCGTATGAATCCTTTTATTTTTTATTTAATTTATTAATTGTGTTCTAAATTGAGTACCCAATTTTACCATGGGTGTTTCAGAGGTGGTCAGGGTTTGTTTAGAGAATAGTACCCAACCTTTTGGGAAAAAAGGCATGTATCATGGTAAGTAGAAATTGTGTTAGACAGGTCACACGGTTAAATCTTACCATGAGAGGCTAGACAGTGGATTCATATTGGACACGTGGTTAGAAAAACTGGGTGATTTGGGGTGCATGATCATTTGAAAAACTGCAGACTTTTGAAAGTGGAGTTTCACAACGTTTTCACATGGTTAGTCAAACTGTTCACACTAACATTGTGAGGTGACACTTTCATACAATAAAGGGTGAATAGTATGGGCAACTATGTATCCAATCCATGTGATACAGTTAATTGGGTAAAATTACCAAATTACTCCTAATTAATCTATTTAATCAATAAATTTTCTCTATTAGTCATCTGTTTTCAGCCCTTGAATATTGAGATCTTCTTTAAAGGTAGACTTTTAGAATTTTATTTCATTCCTTAATCTGATTTTAGATTTGAGAATTGTCATTCTCGGTAGATATGGAATGGTAAGATCTCAATCTGTGTATACTTAGGAGATGGTACTATTTGAGAACTCTACTGCTGACCTATAGTAGTTGTTCTATACTTTTCATGTTTTATTTGGTGCTTTATTAAGATAGTTTTTATTATACCTCCTTCCACACATTTCAAAGAGGACCTAAAATCGAATTGTTATAAATTAGATGAAATGGGACTTATTAGGGATTCTACTAGTACCTTTGGGATGTGTTGGTGGTATTTTCCCCAACCAAGGTTACCCATGGGGTGTTACTTATAATTACCTTGATTGTGACCTTTTTTGAACCATCCAATTGAAGTGTTCTCAAACTTTCCTAGTTAGAAGAAGCCCATTTATTATTAAATAAAATTTAATTTTTTGATTGGGATATGTTCTTCCTCCTTCTCTATGTGGTATGTTTAATTGAATTTTAGATGTAGAATGGTTATACGTTAAAATGAGTGGGTATACTCATTGGTCACTTTTGAATGTGGATGGTTGAATGATTTGTTATACTCATTATTTGAATTGAAAGTCAATTGATGAATGGAATAGATTTATTTGAAATGGTAGTGGATTCCTTAGTTGTTATACAAAGGGTATTGATTAAATTTAGATGTAATGGTAAATTCCCCCATGGATCATTTTTTAGGGTAGAATATGAATTTTACCTATATGCTCCATGGATCATGATTCTATAGGATGGAAAGGGAATTTATACACCCTTGGGTCCAACTTACTAAACACAATTTGGATATGCTCTATTGAGATGATAATTGTACTCCACTAGTGTCGTTACTGAGTTTCAATCAAGATTCCCCTAGGACTCGATGGAGATGAATTGGTATTATATGACATGGAATCAGCCCTTAGTGGTCTTACATGTCTGTTTTTATGACATGATTTTGGTAAATGTGACATGATTGGTTATATGACATGGCCTTGGTTGCTCTGAAACTTCAGGTTTTACGAAAAGGTTGTGGTTGACAAGATATCTATGTATATATGTATGGAGAGGATATGTTGGTTATTTATTCTTTTTTTATAGATATCTTGATATAGGATAGTAACTATGTTTTGTACGGAGCTTCTTGAGGCTATACATTATTACATGACTTGTTCCATTGGTACCTCATCGTCTGCTACTTCTTACCTATTATACCTTGCACACATTTTTAGCTTGTTATATAGAAAATCCAGGATCTATTATAGACCATTGGGTGGTTACCTACTGGGATTGTATCTCAACTCCTGTTCAGGGCACCATTGTTTTCCTGAATAGACTATTTTTATATAGGTAGGAACTAGGGCAAGAAACCATGGTTCAATGGATTATTTTTTACATGAATAAGAGCAATGAAGAATAGTATTGAGGTAAGGCTCATGATGTTATTGAGATATATCCCTTTTCTTTTTTTGGTGTTTTGACACATGTATTTTATTATAGTATTTTTTACCTAATTTGGATACTTTGTAGAGAAATTTATCATCATATTTATATATATGAAAATACATCTTTCATTATTATCTATTCATATAGTTTATCTATTGTATTACTATTATACAACTTTGGCTACTGACTACTACTTATATTACATTGTTTTAATCTCTAGTATTGAGGGAATGATCTCTCGATGGACACACCATAGCCCCTCACATCTAGTTGGCATCCTCTGGTCTTCAGGGAGATGCGCTTGAGGTCATGTAGCTAGTCGGCCTCAACGAACTATTGAGTGGCATCTGGGTCTAAGGTGTTACAAAGTGGTATCAAAGGATATTTTTTCTAGTTTATTACTTAGAGGCACTATATATGGATAATAAGTTAATGTAATTTTGTAATGTTTTGTGCCTAGGAGTTTCTATCCCATGTACAAGAAAGATCCAAATTTCATCAAAGGAAAAAAATTTCTTTCTATATTTTGATAATTATAGTTGATTTGATTCCACCATAGGGTTATGCATGTGAATTTTAATTTTATTATAGATATGATTGTGGGTTATACTTTTTTTCAACCTGATGAGATAAGGGAATTCCATATCATGTGTCATTTTATAATCTTTATAGGAATATAATTCCATGCATTATGTCTTGCAATATAGGATTCATTTCATGTTTCCATGATGTTGTGACAGTTGTCCTGATAGTTATACCTACTATTGCAATATTCCTTTGAAAAGTGATTTGAGAAACATTGTTGGTACTTAGATTTCTTACTATGACCTAAGTGTTTTTTTCTGATTAGGCTATAACAGACTCCCTAAGTATCCAATTATGGCATGTTGAGTCTACGACAATGAGGAACATAGACTAAAACATGTTATGATTTGGATTATATGGACTCTATATTTTATTTCATAAGAATTATAGGCCTTTATGGACTAGAAATTGATTCACAATTTGTTTACACCATTTAAATGAAATATAAAATGAATATGAAATTCAAATGGAAAATGGAAATGATAAATTGATAACTCAACCTAGACCCAACTTTTGAGTAGGAAAGAGGGAAATGTCTCTAGTGACTTTTCTAACTATTTAATTTTTATCAGTCCTATATTTATGAGAAGGTTTTTTTATATAACATTGTTATTGAAAGGTTTTGATTCATCCTATTCCTTGAAGCTATGAACATTGATATCGAATATTTATAAGGAATGTGTTTAGATTTCTAGAGGCATGCCACCTTGATGACCACTAGGCGTACACTGGGAGGGTGGAGATGACAACGTAATAGAGGATATGGTCCATGGGATACTTTTGGATCCTCTATTAGTTCTAGATATAGAACTAGTGTGTTTTTCTACACATAGGTGTTGAGGTATCGTTCTGTGGGGGGTTATCAGTTCATGAAGACTTTTTAGGAATATCTACATCCTACCTTCTCTATGGATGAGATAACCTAGGTGTTCTATTAGAATAATCTTCCCACATTTTATAGGGATAGTGGTCCAAAAACTGATTATCTATGGATTGAGAATATTTTAATGATCATTAAACATCTAGATACACCTCCTAAGAGAAGAGTGAAGCTAGTGACTTACATGGTTAAGGGAGCAGCAAAGCACTGATGGGATGTTCTGAACCAAGTTGGAAAACTATGTGATATGGTTTAGTTGGATTTCAAGACTATATTTTATTACTGAAATTTCCCAAAAAATCAGATGGAATAGTGGATTAGTGATTTCTTGCATCAGGAGAAGGGCGTGATGATTTTTATGGAGTACTTAGAACACTTTATAGAGCTGTAGTGTTTTATGCTGATGTAATTTGTGGATGAGTTATCGAGGGTGAAACCCTTTGAGGAAGGCCTTTGACATGTTGTTCGATCTTAGAAAAAAAATTCATATTGAAATATATTAATTACATTATTAATCCAGAACAAATTACACAGTGGAAGCTGAGGGAAGATGGGGGTTCATAGAAGATTAGTGTAGTCTCTCAACACAGTAGCTCAACGTCTTCAGGAAGGAAGATCTATTTTGAGGATTACCTTGAGATTAATTCATGTAATTATGTGTACTAGTAGATCAATGTTCAATTATCAGTGTCACAGATGGGGTCACATGAAGAATTGGTTCATTCACAACCTAGTCGAGTGTCAAGATTGCAACAGGGTAGGAAACATGCATCATATTTATAGGACCTTAAATCCGGTTTGGAGTGGTAGGTTTCATATCCCATAATAGGTTTTGGAAAAGTTTTCTCAGCTCCACATTAGGTAGAGAGTAGTGGTAGTTCTGATTGATCAGGATGAGCTACTGGTGGGTGTGGATGAGTTATCCAGGAACCAGATACAAAAAGATTGCAGAGTGGGGCTACTCTGGGTAGTGAGGTTGTGTCATAGGGCTACAGTTCAGGATAGATCTATTCTGTATAGTCTACTCCCATGGATAAGTCAAATAGACCATCTACAGTGAGTGGTTCAATCTTTTTAGCCACAAATCTTGTATCTGATTTATTTTACATCGGTGCATCACATTGGTTTATATATATATAAACCTATTGTAGAGTGCCTTAGACTAGTAACTCTATCTATTGAGGATGTTATTATTCTTGATACTCTATTGGGGATCAAAACAAAAAGTGTACGCTAATGTAGGAATTTCCCCCTTGAGGTTGGTGAGATTCACTTCATATATAACCTTTATGTCCCCTAGATGACTGGGTTTAACATCATAATCAGAATGGATTGGATAGCATCTTATTGAGACTACATTGACTGTTATCTTCATAGGGTGACTCTTACATCACAAAAGGTTGAACTCTACACTCACAATGGTCAATGGGATGTCTGAGAAAGTTGAGCTAGAACACAGCATCATGGGCTAGGTTGGATGATATCCTAGATCTTTTGTTTGAATTTGGATGATTGTGGAGTGTGTCTGAAGAATATTCTTCTAGCAATTGATCAATTTAGGTATGTATTCCTAAATAACATTTTTTGTTTACCTACTAAGATTTATGTGGAGTTCTCTATGATGCTAGTTCCATTATCATTATAGATGTCCATTCTTCATTAAAGTATTTCTACTATAGATTTGTAGTATCTCGAGTAAAAACTATAGGATTTGGAGGGAAATGGGTTTATCCAACCTAGTAATTCTCTGTGGGGTTTTCCTATCCATGTTTTTTGAAAAATTGTGGATGATACCCTTATTCTATGAGTGGATTACAAAAAAATTGAAATTGTTGGCATTTAATAATCTGTATCCATTTTCATAGATACATAACATATTTTATCAACTTTAAGGAGTTCTGGTGTTCTCAAAAATTAACTTGAGTTCAATTTATCACCAAGTTTGTTTTGAACCTTTAGACATACCACATACAACATTTTGTATTAGGTATGGTATTAATGTGTATCTAGTTAAGTCATTCAGTATCACGAATACGCTAGTATTTTTCATGGAGATGATAAAATGAGTCTTCTATCCTTACATGTATTCTTTTAAAGTGGTTTTCATGGATAATATCTTTGTGTATTATAATAATTGAAATGACCATGCCATTCATTTTGAGTTCATTTTGGATATAATGAGAGAGAATAAGGTATTTGTAAACATCACAAAGTACCACTTCCAATGTGCCAAATTCACATACTAGGTCATATTATATCAGATAAAAGATTATTAGTAGAATCATAGAAGGTGAGAGATGTAGTTTCCTCAGAGCATCCTGATAAAATATTTGAAATACAGAGTTTCTAGGGGATGGATGGAAATTAAAGGGGCTTCAAATAGTACTTCTCATGTATTGTAGTTTTATTGAAGGGATTGACTAGTAATGGTATGATATTATTATGGTTAGATACCTATGAGATAGTATTTTAGGATATAAAGGGGATATTAACTTCATAATTGGTCATCATACTACTAGAGTAGGGTACAAGATACACTGTGTATTGCAACACATCAGGTACCAGTATGGGAGATGTTCTTATGTAGGGAGATAGAGTCATGGATTATGGGTATCATCAGTTAAGGCCAAAAGATATGAATTACCAAATAGAAAATCTAAAGTTAGCTAAATTTGTTCATGCTTTGAATTGTTGGTGACCATATTTACAAGAATATCATTTTGTGGTGTAAATGGACCAAAATAGATTCATGTACATATTTACATAGCATGATCAGAATATGAGGTAGAAAAGGTGGGTTGAAGACCTACATCTTTTTAACATTGAGATTTCCTAAATTCCTAGTAAAAAAATAGTGGAAGATGAACTGGGTAAGGGGGATCAGATATTGGAGGTTTGGCATGATAGTACCAAATGGAAGATTATGGAATTCTTATCTGAGATTCACTTGGAGGTTCAAGACATCCATGGGTAGACTTATCTTTCAACCTTAATTGTGACCTATACACTATTGGATAGTGTTAGGATGATACAGTTTTCATATTATAATGGTCTAGTCCTATGGGAGAGAGTTTAATGTGAGTACCCACCTACTGGTTAGACTATAGGTGAAGAAGAGGTCATGCATATATATGGTTGTGTAAGGGTACCTGGGATCTTACATGAGAAGATGATGTGGGAGTTTCATGCCTCATATTGGGAAGTGAATATCGTGTTCACTGATATATCTTGTGACTTGTGTCGTCATTACTAGTGTCTGGGTATGAAATGTAGAGTATCTAGTTTTATTACATGTTGTTCCACCTATTAGTAGTTGAAGGCCTAAAATCAGTGACCAGCCCAACAATGACTATAGATACCTAATCATGAGTGTAAATGGGATGATGTTGTGATGTATTTAATGATAGGTTTGTTGAGTTCCCCTCTAGGTAGTGATGTTGTAAGTGTTGTTCTTGGTAGGCTCGTGAAGGTTTCACATTTCTTACCGATCAAGGAGACCTTCAGTGTTAATGATCTTGGGTGGTTGCATATCTTTGATATGGTAAACCATCATGGGGTTCCATGAACTATAATTTCATATATGAATTCATGGTTTATGACTCATTTTTGGTTGGTTTTTTAGTGGGTGTAGGGTACATATGTTCTTTGGAGAAAAACATACCACCCTCAGACTGATGTCCAGTCGGATCTTATGATATAGTTTCTTGGGGAAATGATTCAAGAATGTGTCTTTGATTTTGGGGGCTCCTAGGGGAAGAATATACCCTTTGTTGAGTTCACCTATAATAATAGATATCAGTAGATGATATATATGGTACCTTATGAGTATTTTTACAGTAGGCTATATTGATTTCCCACATGCTTGTTACAGGTAGGTGTGGCAGCTTTACTAGGACCACATCTCATGTTGGAGACTTATAGGTAGTCATAGTTGATTTAGAAATAGATGGCTACTATATTGTCTTGTTAGGAATCCTATGTTGAATTCCATAGAAAACCACTAGAGTTAGAGGTTTGGGATATGTTCTTTTGATTGTTTCATCGAGGATGCGAAAAAGATGAATCGGGAGATATGGTAATCTCTCACCATGAAAAGTCGAATCATTCATGATTCTAGAGAGATCTTGTTGGGTAATGTATCGGTTTCAGTTACCTTATAGGTGTTGTTTCATGCATGATGTTTTCCATGTATTGTAGTTCCAACATTATCATTCGAACCCATCCAATTCTTTTCATCCTAGGACGTTAAGTTATAGGTATATTAATCCATTGAGGATAATCTTGTCCATATCATTGATAGGAGAAATAAGGTTCTCTTTGTCTAGTTTATTCCTCTATTGTAGGTTCTATGGCAGCATTTTTGTTTACAATATGATGCTTTAGAGCGGGAGACCAATGTGCGTGCCTAGTGTCCAGAGTTTATCTCATAAGAATCAGCACCACCATTGAGAGAGAAATTTAGGGACAACTTTCTTTAAGGGTAAGATTCTAAGAACCCATTTTTTTGTTTGAGGTATATATCCTTTTTTTAATTTAATTGCTTAGTTGTGGCCTAATGTGGGTACCCAATTTGATCTTGGGTGTTTCAGAGGTTTCTAGGGATTGTTTGGATCCAGGAACCTATCTTTTTTGGAGAAAAAGGCCTATAAAATTTTTAATAGAAACCATATGGTGTAGGTAACATAGTTACTTCTAAACATGTGATGTTGGATTGTGGATTATTATAGGCTAAATAGTTAGACAAACCATGTGATTTGGGGTTCAAGATCATGAAAAAAACTAAAGTATTTTGAAAATGGAGTTATAAATATATTTTTTCATGGAAATTAAAACCATTCAAACTTTCCAAGTGGGGTTCCCTTTTCCTACAGTAAAGGGATCACAGTTTATCCAACCATACAGTCAAATAGTTAAAACCAATTAATTTGGTAAATTTATCAAAATACAAAAAAATAATCTTTTAAATAAAAACCATTTCTCTATTATTCATTTGTTGATAGACATTGTCTCTTAAGAGATCATTTTAAGGTGTAATTATAGATTTTGATCCCATTACTTTGTCTAATCTTAGATTTTAGTGTTATAGGACTCATTAGGTCTTTAATGGTAGGATCTCAATTCCTTTTGTGTCATTACTCATTCTTCTTGGTATCAGATGCACTATTTTAGTTCATGATAATATGCCCCAATTTCATGTTCTCCATCCATTCTTCATTTTTCTTCTAATCTATGTCAAATTTGGAGCTAATATTGGATTAACACTCCACTACCTACCTATGTTGTCAGTTTATACTTTTCCAATTTGGTTTGGTGCTTTATTAATCAAGATACAATTATTCCAACTTCTAGGTATTTTGGTGAAGCC
The DNA here is from genome assembly GCA_963277665.1 of Viscum album. Taxonomy (NCBI): domain Eukaryota; kingdom Viridiplantae; phylum Streptophyta; class Magnoliopsida; order Santalales; family Viscaceae; genus Viscum; species Viscum album. The sequence goes on along the minus strand of OY728153.1, from coordinate 513,766,982 downwards.
CTAAAATCAGATTGGTTAATTGAATCAGACAAAATGAGACTTATTATGGTTTCCTTTAGTTTTTTTGGGACACAATGGTGGTTGTTTCCCCAACCAAGGTCACCCATGGGGTGTGCCTTGTAATTTCCTTGACTATACCCCTTTGTTGTACTACCCAATGGGTCTGTTTTAGATCACTCCTAGTTAGAGGAAGCCCGTTTATAATTAAATGAAATTGAATTTCTTGGTTATGACATGTTTTTACTCCTTTTTCATATAGTTCATGTTATTGAATTTTTAAATGTTGAATTGTGATATTTTAATATGAGTTTGTATACTCATTGGTCACTATTGAATTTTAATTTTTGAATGAGTGGTTATACTCATTGTTTTAATTGAATGTGAATTGATAAATGGAATGGTTGTATTTGAAATGGTACTAGATTACTTGGTTGGTATACCAAGGGTACTAATTCCACTGAGATTGATTGTTCGCTTCAATCCTCGATATTTTTTTGTGATATAATATTCCTTTTAACTATAGTCTCCTTCGCTCTTGATTCTATAGGATGCCAAGGGAATTTCTACCCCATTGGATATGACTTGCAGGACTCGCATTGGACATGATCTATTGAGTTGAACCATAGACTCCACCAGTGTAATTATTGAGTTTCCAACAATATTATCTTACACTTGAAGAGGATTCATTGTCCTTCTAAAACATTAATCCATTCCATCATAGTTTGAAACTTCAGTTTATATGGAATGACTGCGTTAAATGTGACATGATTTCTTATGTTTCTCGACTAAGGTTTCTCTGATACTTTTGGTTATATGAAAATTTCATGGTTGACATGGTATGTTTTGATTTATGGTGAGGAAATGTTAGTTATTTATTCTTTTTTATAGATACTTTGATATAGGATCTTGACCATGTTTTGACGGAGGCTCTTTAGGTTATACGATATCACATGACTTGTACCATGTGAACCTCACAATTTAAAACTACATAAATGGTTTACCTTTCAAACTATTTAAGATTATTATATTACACATCTAGGAACTATTATAAACCTTTGGGTGGTTACCTACTAGGATTATATTTCAATACTTATTCAGGACATCATCGGGTAACTGAATATACTATTTGGATACAGGTAAGGACTAGGGCATGCACCCACAGTTCAATCATTGATTTTGTGCCATGCTTATGAGTAGGGGAGCATAAGATTGTGATGAGGCTCATAACTATATTTGAAGATATAACTTTTTGTCCTTATTGGTATTTTGGAATATTTATTGCATTATAATGATGTGTATCGACCTTTTCTTCTTTGTAGAGAAATGAATCATCATCTTTATATATATGAAATTATTTTTTTAATTGTTATCTATTCCTTCATTTTAATTACTTTTTGACTATTATACTGCATTCTCTATTAATTAACATTGGTATTCTGATGTATTACACTTTATAATTAAGGGAATAGTCTCCTGACGGACACACCCTATGCCCTTGTTGTTAGTCAGCAGCCTCTGGTGTTTAGGGATATGCACTTGATTCCATGTATCTAATCAGTATCAGGGAACTAATGAGTTGTGTCCAGGTCTTGGGTGTTACAATTTCAACCTAATTTTGGATCAATTTATCTATTCTTTTCATTAGATATATATGACCACTGCATCTATTCAAAATCAAATTCAAACTTCATAACACTTTGTGCTATATTTTCATTACTTTTGTAGTAATTATTTTCATGATTCCTCTATATATGGACTCTTAGTCCATTAATGTATCTATCAAATATTATGGTAGAATATATAACAAATAAATATTTGTAATGAGGATGTCATTTAAAATTAATATCGTAGCTTCGCACTAATTAATTTTAATTATTCTTCAGTTCAAAGAATTCATTCTTTATTTTCATTCACATCAAATAGGGGAAATATTTATTGAAAAATATTCTCCTGAACTCTTCCCACTGCACATTATTGATCTCCCTTCTAGGATTCATGTTTTTATTTAGTTTCCATGTTTTATTAGCTTATCCATCTAAATATTATTTTGATAGGGTTAATTTATCTTTCTCTAAGAAATGGAGTATAGAAAATATCCTTTCAATACATCTTATCCATTATTCACCAATAAATGGATCGATAGATCCACTAAAAGAAGGTGTTTGTTGATGCATGATGGACTCAATGAAAAAAAAAATTCATTTGAGGTGAATCTGGTCTCTCAAAATTATCATGTTATTATTCATTACTTGAGTTAGTTAATTCAAAATACTCATGATGTTTTCTATTCCATCAGCCAGAGAAAATTTGTTAGTGTGTCATCCATTGAACTCAACATTTAAGTAGTTCCCCCTATTTCCATCCATTTCTCTAAAATAATAAAATCTTAGTGAGAAATGTTTTAATTTTTAAAATCTTATAATTCTAAAGCAATTTTAAGTCACAAAAAATAATTATTAAATATTTTATTAATCTATTTTAATAATAATTAGATTTTCTATATATCCTTGATAAAGTTTTATTAAATGATTTTTATTAACAAAACATATCCTCTGGGAGTGTCAACATAGGATTTCAACAAGGCCCATTTCCATTCACAAGATCCCATACAAACTTACCTCAAAGTGGTGTTTTGGGGAGTTATCCAAAGATACATTTGTTCCAGAACCACGTCCAATTGTTCTTGTCCATACTATGATTTATTTTCATAAAAACCACTTACATAATACTTTTCAAAAATTATAGGATGTTTTTCTATATTTAAACTTTCCCATAGAGTTCTCCCAAAAGTTTCCAAATCCTAATTTACACAAAAAAAAATAGAAGATCAATTTGGGTTATGTTTCATGGAAAGAAGTTATATAATAAATGAAAACATAAATAATTCTTCTAAATAACTTGAAATTCATATTCATGGGTTGAATCTACGTTACATTTAAAACATCCCATATCTTGGGAACACACATTAATGGAAAGGGTTGAGCATGAATCCCAGTAAGGGAATAACTAAGAGATACATACAACATGTGATCTGAAGACATATTAATAGGAACATGAGGCATAACAATAAGGACTGAGAAAGATACATAAAATAATAATGAGAATAATAATAATAACATATAAATGTGGAAAAAACATTTTAGTGATACATTAATAAATATATCACCATGGTTTATCACTAAGGTGTCATAAATTAAAATTATCAATGTTAATCACCAATCTATTGTAAAACTTGTCTTCTCTAGAGATTAAATTATTTACCCAATTAATTGGAGAACTATCCGGGCACAACATTCTTATATATTAATTTTCATGTGAGACACATATATCATAATAAATCATTTCATTAATAAACCATGGAGAATAAATATTGGGTTTCTTATCAAAATGATATCATAAAAAAGATCTTAAAGACATTATCCTTACCCTATTTTTAACCCACATAAGGAAATGTGGGTATCATTTATGTAAATACTTGAATCAAAAAATCCATTTAAAATCAAGATGAAGACCCATTTAAATGAAAATTGGTTTGGGTGTTCAAATAAAAAGGAAAATAGAATTTATTATGTAAACAAGTGAAATTTGAAAACAAAATTTGGCAGCATAAGGGGTATAAAAAATGGTTTTAGAAAATAGTGAAATGAGAGGGGACAAGGTTATACCATTTATAAAAGAAAATTCTTATAATAATGGTTTTATATGAAGTGTAAAAAATGAATTTTCTTGACAATTGGAATAAATACCATAAAAAATGACTCTTGAATGGAAAAAGGAGTTGAGATTTTCATTACATTAAAGAGTTTTTCCTAAAACATTACGGAGGAACCTTTGGAGATTGGGGACTCCTTGGTAGGAACAATCACCACAACATCATGTTTGATGGATTGGAGATTAATGGAGATGGAGAAATGGGTGGGTATTTATAGGTTAAGTGGATGATTTGTTTAATAATTTCTAAATATAGGTCTTGGAAAACTAGGTTGTCTAAAATGAAAAATAATTTGCATACCCATAGTTTTTTATCAATGTTTTAGAAATTTGGGACAAATTTTATGGTACTTTTGTCCTTAATAACCGAAAACCATTAATTAATTCATCATTTTCCATCGAAAAGTAAATATTCCACAACTAAATGTATTAAAAAGTCAAAATTTATTTTTTATACTTTTTAGAGAAACATATAGTTTTAAAAATTGAATAAAAAATATTAAAATAATTAATATTAATAAAATAAAATATTTTAGTCCATGGAATGTGTTTAATTAATTATTACATAATTTGGACATAAATACGATTTCATAAAACTTATTAAAACCCTACAACTATATTTTTTACTGTTCATAAAAAATAATTTTTTTAGAAAATTAACGTAAATTCACCCTAACAAAACATTTACGTCTTGATTTCAAAAACGATGTGTATTTCAATAGAAAATTTCACTAAATCTGAAATATTTTACTTTTAAATATAAAAATCCTTATTTATTTAAAAATATATACTTTTTAAAAAACTGACAAATTTTGGACACATATAAAAATATCCCTAGGATGTTATAAATTCATTTTATCATTTAAATTTAAATAAAAGTGATTTAAATACTATTTAATTAAAAAAATCTATCTATAATACCCTTGTTTATTGTGAGAATGTATATATTTTATGAAAAATACAAGTATGTTTTATTTTTGTGCAAAAAAAAAATAATCAAATTCATCTCAATTAAAAATATATTTTATTAGGAAAAACTATTATTAAAATGAATTTATGGAATAAAAATTTTATTTATATAGAGTAATTTATAATTTGTGTAAATATGGTCTGGACATGTAACCTCGTATCACACCAGCATACACCATAAGTGTAAGGTGTGTGATGGTGGTTGTTTTGTGGGGTTCCTTAGCTAACATCAACTTAGTGGTAATATCCACTAACATGAACTTATTGCATAGGAAATTTCGTTCATGTTTTACTTTTTGAAGCTCGATATGGGCTTAGTGATGGAAAAACGACAATAATGATACTACTCTCCCATGTTCTAATAAATGGGATTCAAACATCAGAAATATATTAATTAAGTCCATTTATTCTCTTTTCTATATCAATTATCCTATGTCATCACTACTTATAAACACTAATGATAATGGTAAAATTATCAACCAAGGGTATATTTTCAAACGATCATATTGACCAATGATCATATTGATCAAGAGTTTTGTAACAGTCGAATCCAAATGGTCACATTTCCCTTTATACCTTATAAATACTACTTCATTCATTCACTCAAAATTCCTTACAATTAATGTAATGTTTATACTTTCATTTTCATAAAAATATGATTTTTCTAATAATATTTTTTTATTTTTATACTATTTGCAGTGGTACGATGATTCTAGTAGATTTGGGAAATCCTTACTTTCACATTTTAGTTGTTCTATATTATCTTTTTTGTCAAACTGTAATGATTGTAAAATTAATTTGTTTCATAGCTACCAAATTTAATGTATTTATTAATGATATAATATTTTTTGGTCCCTATTTATTTTTTATTTTTATAATATTATATAATATTTAACAAATATTTATTCAAAAAGAAAAATCATTTAAAAATTATGGGTCCTTACAAAATAAAATTGTCAAAAGGATCACACAATCGAACCAGTAGTTCCCAAAAAACCTTGAAAGCCAGCTGTGCATCCCTATAACTAAAACTCATGAAATTATTATAGTTTAGTTTATGATTTATTCAAACTATAGCCTATAAAAAATATATTTTGTGATACAGATCTCGTGGGAAGGTCTCATGAAAGGATCTCACTATTAGTTTTTGTGGAAGGGTCTAGAGAATGGATTATGTGATGGAGGTATGGTGTGAGATATCTGGGAAGTTGTGTAGTTTCTAAATGAATGCCTCTCCACTCCCATATCTATTGGGAATTCAATATAATTCCAAATTTCTCAGAGAATACCAAGAATCTCCCAAAGAAACTGATTATCGACAGTGATAATTCCTTAGTCTAGAATTTACTTTCCTTAGAAGTGATCCCTTGTCCCCACGGATGTCACTCATGAGGTGAGGCATTTGTTGATGTCCACTAAATGAGCATCAAAAAATTCAAAAGGGATGATATACCTAAATATGGTATTATATTACACTTAAAAAAGGAAGAAAAAACTACTAAAACTCATTGATCACATAAGACTCCAAAATACATGCGATCGTGAGACATTAAATAGATCACACAAAGGATCCATGCTCAACGCATTTCCTATATAAGATCCTTTGGATCCCCTTTGAAAATTCTTTCTTCTCTTATGAATGTATCCCATAAAATTAGTGATCATGTGGTGGATGATAAATGATAACCCCCATATGACAAAAAATTTTAGGTGGGAGGATCTTAAAAATAAATCAAAAAATCCTTTAAAATAGAGTGAAAAATGTCCAAAATGTTGGATCCTATTGTGATCATAAAACTCATGAAACAGACCCATTCTGCTAGTGATACACTAAAGACGCCCTGGTAACATTTCCACCTAGTCTCACAAGATCCAACTGGCATACCACCCTAGTCACACAAATGTCATTGGACATTTTTAAGTGGTATTCAGCTCCCCCTTTGGCTCCCAGAACATGAAAAATGGTTTTTACATGACAATGCCCACATATCACCAAAAAATATATTTTTTTTCACATGACATGTCACTAATAGATGGAATTACTTTCCTCAACAACACTAAAGAAAACTCATGAGAGCCTAGGTCCATGTAAAATAAATAGGTGAATAAAATTTGGAAAATGTGGGAGCCTCTTACAGTTGTAAACATCATGAGATGCACCCCAATGGGTTCTGAGACACTACAAGACCATGGATACATGTTCACCTTTCCTTGTGAGAGTCTGATGGTAAGTGATCCTCTTCACGTGAACGGATTCAGATATGTCCATGCAATCTAGAACTCCCTCTTCAGCTCCATAAGGACAACAAGAGGGTTTATAAATGAAATGCTTACACATCACCACATGACCCATTTTTGTTTATGCGACGCATCACTGATTTGAATATTTATTGCCTTTTAAAATAACTCTATAAGTTCACTAGATCCTCATACCTCAAAAAAATAAAATAAGAAAATAAAATAGAAAAGGTGGGAGCCTTTTGTGGATGTAAACATCATGTGATGCACTTGTGCTCTCTGAAAACATCAAAAAATACCATCAACATGACTGCCTGATCTCACAAATTCCCCTTATAAATCTATCCATGTCTCATAAAAGGTCATGTACATGTTGTCTCAAAACACTTGAAAAACATTCAACATGAATCCTGATCTAGTGAATGTCCTCAAAATGTTAGTTGAAAAAAATGAAATCCCCTTGGCATATTTGCATGATTAAACATGAACCTATTATTTAGATATAATCCAATAAATGGGTTATTGAAGGGATGATATTGTGGTATCTAAAATGCATGTGATGCCCCTAAAATGGCCTATAGTAAGATCTCACAAAACACATGACATAAAATCCATCCACTAAATCCATCCTTTGTTTTCATTATACACTCCCTGAAAAGTGGAGAATAATCAAGGTGGTGAGGCCTATAAATCCCCCCACACAAACATCAAAAAATACATCCTTGGATCCTCACACCATCGCAACAAGGCATCAAAGAAGATTTCTCAGAATGGTTGATCTTGCAATCAAAAAGGTTTTTAGGTAGGTAAGACTAGCGTAACAACTAAAAAAGATCATGCGACATGCATATGCACTTCATACGATCACTCATAGATCACATGTGCTTCTGGTGGATTATGAAAAGGAAATTTTGCATATTTAATCAATCACATGAGACATAACTCAATATAACACTAAACAAATATAATTAATATGCAATAAAAGTATAGAAAAAACACTAATAGACAGAAGACTTATCCGAAGAACATATTCGTTGATCCTTGGGCGCTTCGCGTGAACAACCCAAGTCACGCGATAGCACTAGAACGTGTCACCCGAATCACATGATGTTCCATTGGTATGCAATTTGGATCATGAAAAGTCCTATGGACATGTCATAGAAAGTCACATGGAACCTCCAAGGCATGTCACCTGAGTTTCGTTAAACCCTCTAGGCTCACTATCCACACCTTATGATGTCCTTTAAAGGTGTCAACCCTATCATAAGACGTCACAGGTACATATCAGTTTTGTCACATAATAGAACTAGGTAATGTAAATAGGAACTAATTTCATACTTTGTCAAATATAGAAATATTTCATGTTTCCCTCTAGGTATATCAGTTAGATCTTACGACATCCCTCAAAAATGTCAGCCAGCTTTCATAGTGACACCTTGACAATTTTGTCAGGACATGTAGAACCCTCCATACATGTCACACTGACTCTCATGATTCCATCTAAGTGTAAAATCCATATTTCATGATTCCAATTGATAAATTCGTCTAGAAAATGTAAACCCCTATAATCATGTCATATGTGTCCATGTGATGGCCTCCCAGATCAACCAAGATGGTCTAGCGATGTCTTAGAGAGAAGTCGGCCTTGGTCATGTGATGACCTTCAGGCATACCATCCAGATTATGTGATGTCCCTTATAAAAGTTAATTGGATAAATAAATTGTCTTTGGAAATGTCAGAAATACACCCCCCTACATTTAAAGAAAACAATCAAGGCATGTCTTGTTGAAAACCAACGCATGTCATGCATACAAGTATATTATATAAAATATGAATCACAAGACATGATATCCTTTTCAGCCTATAAAAGGGAGTACTCAATGTGAAATCCCCATATTGTATCATAGTATATTATTTCCCTCATATTAAGAAAAAAACAATGAGTAATCCCCCTCCAACGGAATAATATTTTATGTCTCGCATATAAGTGAAACCTCAACATGTAAGTCCCTAACCAATTGAAATACGATGAGTTTGATTCCTACTATATCTACAATACATCGGACACATTCCTAAGACCCTGATCTCAATATCAAACCACTAAAGGGTATTACCAACACATAAGTACCACATCCACAAGTAGCGAGGTTCTAAATTTTCCATCCCATGTTTCTAACACTGAGGTAATCTTTCATAGGATTAGAAAATTTCAATGATCATATCATTCACTAAATAAATCTACAGTGTGGTATCCCTATCTAATGACATAATATGATATATCCCATATATATGGGAAACCTCATAATGTAAGTACCTACCAATAGAACTATAATAAGTCAGATTCTTACCATAACCCCGATACATAAAATGCCTTCCTAAGGCATGAGCACAAATATGAATCCATCTCAATATAATTCCTACAATTTCTCTAACATTCCAACCATCGAGAATCAATCACTACCATAGACTAATTGACCCTACTCAACCACCAGAAGATTGATAGGGTCACTGAACTATGATGAATCTAACTCCTACCATAACCAAGATATGTAGGATGTCTTCCTAAGGTACAAGAACTATATTAAGAAACCAATGGGATGTCCCAATACATAATCCATCCATCCATATGCAATGAGTCTAATTGCATTATATCCCTTATTTCTCACACCAAGAGTAGATCATGTGGTCTTAGGGAGTTGTAGTGATCACCTCATTGACATCATGAATCTCTAAAAGCCAAGGAAACATCAGTGTGTAATCCTTAATCGGTGTCATGATATAACTACCCAACATACTATGGTATCCAACTAGGGGAAGTCACAAGGGCATGAATGGGATTTGTTAACTCTAATTCCTTTCATAATTAGTTCATGTAAGATGCCTCCTTGAGGATAGAGCTAAAATATATAGTTCCCATGTTCCCAAATATATGTTCTTTCTTTGTGAATTTATACTACATTGGATTAAAAAACTATGTGGGTTTTGATTCCCATTATAAAATAAGGTACATAGGACACCTCATAATGGATAAATCCCATCCTCTAAATATTAACATCCTACTTGGATTATAACAAACTCCAAAGTTCCTAGATTTTTGGCTTCATCATATAAGTAGCTACCTATTAAATGAAAATTAAAAAGAGTCTCAAATACATATAGATGGATTCACCAACAATACCCCCCACTCTTTTTAGATTAAGAGATGTAACATATGATTATTATGTTTTGATAAACAGAATTATTTTGATTATAAATAGATTCTATAATATATCATAAATATATCATAGGGTTCTGGAGTTGGAAAGAATTATCCCCAAAAGGGTGTGATGAGCCAGACCACATGAACTCTCAACCAATGTGAGTTCTTATGCGTCTTTATATCTGAAACCCCAATTGATCTTCTAAATTTGGAGAGGAGGTATGTACCCAGTAATGGATGAATGAGATATTGGGAGTTTTATGAAATATTAGAAAATGGTGAGCCATATGTGAACAATTGTAAAGAACACTTAACACCCTACAGCCAAACCACCAATCAAAATCCATCCACGACATTCTAGTGAAATAACATTAACATGAGAAAGACCAAACAACTATAATTTGGGTCTACTAGTGAGTTTGTTATATATATAAATCAATATATACTTTATTGATGGTGACAATAAAAAAAATGATAAGGATGATATCAATAAACCTCATACTACATTTGACATACTACTGTAGTCCAAAAAAATATCATTGAAGTGGTTTTGGAAATAAATAACTCTCTAAAGGATGTCAATATAATTTATAAAATATATATACAAGTTCCAAATAATAAAAAATCAATTTCATGGAACAAAATATAATATTACATACTGATCAATGATTTTAATGAATGGTATATTATATTAGAATAGTTTATTAAGACATGGAAAATGGTGGACAACTACATTGAGGACCTTATAAAATATGAATAAGAGAGAAGGCAATTTTTTAATGTAATAGATACTATAAATGTTTTTATGAATCTAGCATTTTAAAATATCACTATAATGGTATGGTTTTATACAATGTATCATAAATTATATACACTAGTGTTCATTTTTCCCGATTCCTACTCAAGAATTGAATCTGTATTACATAGAAAATTGAAAAATATATATTTGAGTGAGAAGAAGTAAGTATTTAGAAGATTAAAATTATAGAAGAAGTTATTTAAATGTATTTTACATAATATAATATTAATGTTATTAGATTATATATCGATTTCTCGAATATAATTTTTTTAAGTATTATTTGGATAACTGATACAATTATAATGATAATTGAGCAGTCATATGTTCAGATTTGAGAATATTATTGTAAACATTTAATTTTATATTCAACATGTCATGGTTGTTTATAAAAAAAATCCATAAATTCAAAAATGGTGTAATTTTTATGATAAGATCATCAATATGTCATAGTTATTATAGGAATTTTTATTTAAATAATAACCTATTATATTTCAAACCAACAGTCCTTGTTTTTTATGATATCCATAAATTTTAATGGATTTAAAATCCTTGGAATATAAAATGAATCATATTATATAATGTGATATGATTCTTCTGAATCTGATTTATTTGGTTATACATTAACATTTACTAAAAGGTGGTGTGATAAAAGGGGGATTCAATAGCATAAGGTGATATTGTCCACTGATCATATATCTTAGAGAGAAAATAATAAAAAGTGGTAGATAAAAGAATAAAAGAATTTACATAATTGAAAATGAATAGAGAATATTATATCAAAATGAAATATAATTCATTGAAAATAATGAGAATATTTTTTCCATTAATTGATATATAATTCCAAAAAATTCATGATAAATAAGGAGGTCAATACTTCCAAAAATCTAGAGTGATATTTTAATGATTTGGTTTTTTATTATCCAATCATTCACTTGATTGAAAATTCATCATATATTCTATAATAAATTACATAAATTTTTAAGAAAATTATTTAATTATCCAAGGATGACAGTGCATCCACTATAAACATGTAATAAATACCATACGTTACTAAAAAATTTATATTAATACATCATTTAATTCTCAAAGGGGTGCATTCAATTGTGTATAAACCTTATAAGACATGTTATATTATTTTGGGTTACTATATTCATACACATTCAAAATATAATAAGAAATATCTTTAATTAAAAAACCTAATCTTTAAAATGGAACAATTTTAATTCAAATCCTCTAATTTACCTACTTCTCAAAGTACATCCCATAGCTTATCCTATAGAGGTGTAGATGAATTTTTAATACCCTATACTATTATGAAACATATTCATGTATAATAAATAATATATATTCACTAAAAATTAAATATTGGTATTGAAGAAATGTTTATTCTGACAAATATTTTTGGTTTATATATTTGAGGTAGGGAAGCCACTAAATGGCATCGAATAAGATGTTCTAAGTCCTTGGGTGATTTCCTTGTTTATTTTTTATCAATTTTTTTTAAAATTTTATTATGGAAATCTTATCATGGGTAACTAATATAAAGGTATTTGTAATATTAATTATTTTTACAATGTATTTTTTTCAAAGTAAAAAAATAAAATTAATGGTTTATTGTTTAATATCAATATAAATACAATTTTAATAGAAAACTAAATGTGTTCTTCACGTACTGTTTTTTAGTTTAATCTAGACGAAGAAGATTTTAGTAAAAAAATAGTTTATAAGAGGTGGGGACTGGTATAGATTATAGTAGATGTAAATTGGTAAACATTTGAAGGTTAATTTAAACATTATTTATTATAGTTATAATTTTAATGTGGCCTACTCATAAATTTATTTATAGATATTATAAATTAAGATAAGAAACATCATGTGGTAAATTTATAAACATTCAATGTTGATTTTTATAATATATTAGATCTTCCTCTCATCATCAACTGGAATGTTACATGTCAAATTTTATTCCATGGTTTTTGGAGTATAAAAGAAAGATACAATGTACTATTTAAATACATTATGTCTAATATTTTTTTGGTATTAAATAAATTTAGAAAATTGTGTTGGATTTTATATAGGTGATTTGAAATATTATATTTTTTTAGATTTTTATTTTATTATGAAAGTGTGGATTCTTATAAGAGGTCATTTTGTTGTTTTTGATAAAATGGACAATAAATTAATCTAAAACTATTTTTATTATTTTATATTCTCATTATCCTTGGTGATAATTATTGGGACACATTTTATAATTTCATATACCATTTAAATAGATATTAAATGTTATATGTATGGTAGTTATTAGATTAAATCCTATATTGAAGGTCAGTGCAATCATTGTTCTAATTATTGTGTAGGATCAATAAATTATTCCATTAATTTTGTATACAGATGATAAAATTTATGGATGGATATATTGTAAGGTTTCTTAAAATAAATATGAAATTATTTAAATAGACTGTGATATTTATGAATATTCATCATAATATTTATACATTTATGAGGTAGAGGATCCTAATATCTAATTTATACATTCTATATTAATTCATATAATTTTGTTGATGTGATGGTGGGTAAATGTGTTAGTTTATATGGAATTACTAGAATACATCCTAATCAATGGTATATATTTCTTTAGTGATAATATAATTAGTGTAGAATAATAAAGTAATTTGAAATGATTGTAAATGTGGTAAATCTGGTCGGTATAAATTTATATGGAATAATTCTCTGAATGACACGATAAAAATATGTTTTTTTATATAATGAAAAGATATAGAATTGTAAATTTTTTTATTAATTAATTGGTTTTTTTATTTTATGAATAATCCATTATATTATTGATCTGTTTTGGGAACATTGATATATATTGTGTACTGTAATTTTGAAAACCACGAAGTTGGTATTTATTTGGTGTTTTTGATGTGATGGTGTTTTAAGAATTAACTATGGATTTGCTTCTTATAGTTTCTATTGGTTTCCCATAGATATGTAAATGTCTCGATAGATGGGTAGGTGTGATTTGATTATTTTAATTATATTAATATTTATAGTGATATATTGTTCAAGGTACTATTTTTTTTATATATTCATATATATATAATGTGTATGTTTACGATATGTAAATTATTTACACTATTTTGATTAATGAAGTGATTAATATTAAAGGGATCTAGTATTCTCTTATATTGTCATACTAGAGAGTTGTGGTATTCAGAAATTGATTTTATGTGGGGGGTTTTGTATTACATGGATGTTTTATTCCCCCACAGGTATAATTGTAGTTATTATAGTTTTATAGATATATTGATTTTATTAATATAGTATATTTATATTCCATGTAATTAGTTATTATTTTGGTAGCTCTAATGATGAGTAATAATTATTGTAATGGATTTATCATCATCGGTGTTTTGAATAATGATATGTGATCATTTATGTTTGTTATTTTTCTTTTGGGGATATAGTGACATGGTTATGGTTGGGAATATTTAGTGATGTGAATAGTGTTGTGTATGCCATATGGTGGAGGTTATCTTGGGCCAATGTTTCTTTAATTTTTATTCATAAATTATTAGTATTTATATTTTTAATTCACAATGCCTCTATAAATCCTATTCACCAAAAATGATCAGATAAAGTAGGAACTTATACGATATACTTGTATACTCACCCGTTTATTATTGATTGTTCTTTTTAATTACAAGATGGTATTGAGTGTGGTGTCAGATTATGTTGAACTAGGAATGTGGTAATTTATCTAGGATTAGTAAGAATATTATTTGGTTTTTTGTTTTGGTGTTAAATGTACCTTTCATAATTTTTTGTTGTAAATATTCATGAATGTTTTAAATTAGGAAATTTATAATAGCCATTGATTTATTTTACTTGTATTTTTATTTCAAATAAATATAGGTAATTTCACCCACAATTTAGATATATACCCATTGTTCTAATCACCACCTTTTGGAATTTGGGAGGAGATTTTTGGGGTTACTCTTAGTTTATTTATTGCCTGTAGTGGACTCATATATTGGTCGTGATGTGAAACATAGTTATAATAATGGATTAATTAAATTTTATTAGTTAATATTTAGTATTAAATTTTATGCTGATTTATTTTTGAATTAATTAATCAATATTATAATCAATATTGATTTAAGATATATTTAGAGTCAATTAAAATTCACCAATGAGCATTTAAATAAGTTAAAATGTTAATTAGTTGAAGAAAAGTTTTTTTAAGTATAGGTGGTATATTTTATTATTTTATATTTATAAAAAATATATATTTCTTATCTATAAAAATTTTCTTTTATGGAGTGTTATTAATTTTGAGAAGAATTGGCTAGATTAAAATAATATATATTATATATTTAAATTATAATATGAATAATGATAAGGGAATGCCAGTAGGTAGTGGTGTGAACTCTAATGAAAATAACATGATAGAGTTTATCCAAAATTAGATTTCCTATATTCATAAAAAATGATTATATTACTATGATTCATATATGATGAGAAACTTATCGAGCAGTATTTATTTGGAACTGAAATCATGGGTTGATATGTGTATTATTTAAGATATATTTCATTAAATAGTGGGTAATACATTATTGTATATCATGAATAATCTATGTAGATGGTAAATTCAATTTTTTTAATAGTTTCATTATAGGTTTCTTCATTTAAATAGATATTCAATGCCATAATATTGTGGATCGAAATAATATTCCACTTAGTGAGTGTTTCTTTGGTGAAAAATGGGATTTAGAATCTTTTATTTTTATTAAATAATATAATATAGTGCTAGTATATAATTTAAAAAATTATTATATGTTTTTTTAGTGGTAAAGAACAAAAATTTATCTTAGGAGCTATATGATTGAAATTTTTGATTTTTTTACAGATTTCTAGTGTGAATCCATTAATAATTTTAGAAAAATGATCTAAAAGTTCTTGTTTGTAAAATATTGGACAAAACAATCAAATTGAAGAAATGTTTTGTCAGAGAGAGATAATTTTATAAAATATATAACAATAGAAAATGTCACGCATAGATTATGTAACCAAACTCTTCATAGGAAACATGGTCATGGAGAGTTTGAAAAAACACATAAAAAGGGTCACTC
Source organism: Viscum album (assembly GCA_963277665.1). NCBI lineage: Eukaryota > Viridiplantae > Streptophyta > Magnoliopsida > Santalales > Viscaceae > Viscum > Viscum album. The sequence continues at coordinate 513,750,933 of OY728153.1, read as the reverse complement.
ATAATGATTTTTATAAAAAATTAAAATATTTTAATAAATGTGTATTTTTATTTAATTAATGAATGATGGATAAAATATAAAAAATATCATATGAAATGAAATTTTTTATTGGATAAATTATCATTATAAGAAGGCCATCGAGGTCATAATTTGAATCAAATGTAATCTTATTATCTAGAAAAATGGTAGTGAATAACCATTTCCTCTCCAACATGAAATTAGAGGAAATCCACTAATAATATAGTAGATTGCCTTCATCCTAGTAGGTATTAGCCTATAATTTTTTGAAATTCCTATACCATAATATTAAATAGGTTTATTTAGGGATAATTTATAATTTATTACATTAAAATATGGCCTCCCTCCTTGCACATTTTTTTAGGATTTAAACTAAGATAAATCCTATAGTCATTTCCATTTTACCTCCACTATTCTATCTTTTTTGGACTCTTCACAACTTAGTTAAATGAAAACTAAAAAGTAAAAGTGTATATCATTTGGATTGGCTAATCTAAACCTAATGGTTTTATTGTTTTCTCGTTTAATCAGTTATAAGATGGTTTTAAATCACTATTTTGGTATTTTGAATGGGGATTTCTTGATATCTCTAATTCATAAGATTTATTAGGATATCTTATTTTTAATGAATTATGGTTAGTGGAGGTAGGTAACCTGTAACCATATATATGTTAATGGAAATTTTAATATATTAATTTATGTGTAACTATATAGGGAACAAATAACAGGGGACTCAAATTGGAACACATAGTATTTATTATTTCAGTTGGTCTCCTATAACCAACTGTTTATACTTTCATTACATGTATATTAAACATATTGTATATTAATAAAACATATAATTAAATATTTTTCATTGTTCTTCCAGAATCTAATATAATAATTTCCAAGATTATACATAGCATTTATAAGGTTATATTAGTTCCTGGCTGTGATAAGATCCTTGATGTGCTGTGAATATATTCTTCAATAATGTTTTGTGCTTGGGTAATGTGTTATGATGGGACACATAGTACATAAAAATCATGTTTGATTACTCATAACCAGTTAAAGCTTCTTCCACCAATTTTTTCATTTATTAATCTCTAAGATAAGAGATTATGAGAATATACCCGCCATTAGGTATTCTGCATGTTTTAGTGTCATCGGATATTTAAACATTTTGGCATGTGTGATGGTAAATAGACTCTAGTATTACTATTAAGGCATGTTAGAACATTTGTAAATAGATGTATTTCATAAACCATTATGATAACAGTTCATGGAAATTTTGGATATGTTGGGTGTATCACGAGTGACATGTCATTAATGGATAAGTTGAGGATGGATTTTTTCCTTCCATCATTAAGAAAGATGATATCCCATAGATTAGATTGTAATATAACCATCACAATAAATTCTATTTCCATGGTTTAGATAAATGATTATTTTAGATAGTCAAAGAATGACAAATCAAGCATATAGGCTACTGACATGGATGTACAACCTTCTTTGAGGAGATATTGTGATAAATGGATTATATTATATAGTGATTATTATAATATGGTTGTAATTATAGAGAAATTAATTTCCTTCTTTGGGGTACCTTAACCCACTTCTAGATAGTAATCTTGAACTTTAGGTGAACCCTCATAATACTGACAAGAAATAATCTCATAGATTCAAACTCTATGTATTTATAATGATCTCAATTAAATTATATTATAATTCAATTATTAGAATAATTATTATTCTCAAGGTTGATAAAAAAAATCATTCATGCTTCATTCATTAATAATATTCACAAGGTAATAAATAATTATTTATTTATTAATAAATAATTTATTTTATTACATGAATATGTATTAAATATTTAATTTTTATATTTTGAAGAAAATATTTATTTTATTTAATCAATATTTTAATAAATATATATTCAATGGATTGTTAAAACAATTTTTATTTATGAATAAAATATTTATTCTACTATTCAATAAATTACAAAGGAGATTTAGCAGACCTTGACCAAGTCCCGTGAAAAATATTAATAAATACGATGGTCAAATAATTTTTTTTTCACAAGTATTCACACACCAAAAAATAAGAGTAATGATATGATTTTAATATATAATTGGGTTGTTAATGGTTTTAAATGTTATTTAAGGTCTAGTATAAAATTAAAAAATATTTTAACCTTAATAATATCCCTGTAAAAACTTGGATGTGTCTATTATATAGTTTATCAAATATCTAGAATATAGAATTGTTGTGCATGAAGAATTATCTCTCAACTCCTCCTTTATATCTTCTTCTAAAGAATAAGAAACATTAGATAGATCCCCTTAATATTGAAGGATGAGTGATCAACTTGTGTAACACTAAAAACACAACTTGCCAAACATGCACCTAGAGATCGATTGGAATTTCATGGAGATCAAAGGAGCATATGTGGATCACCGTTAGAGAGATTTTATCCATGGATCCTAAAAATATAACCAAGGAAACCTAAAAGGTTATCTTTTGGATAATTAACATCATCAAATATGAATGGTTCATAATCCAAGGTAATCATTTCTGAAAATAATATATAAATTAAAAATAAATTTTAAATGCAAGATCTTCACTCTTGGATTTGAGAATAGAAATATTAAAATAATTTTTAATATATCACCCACCACTGCACACTTCTTATATTCTTGAAACCAAAAAAGTGTTATCATAGCAGTATCATTTAATAAATTTGTAATTATTTATTTGATATTTGATTTATACACAATATTAGTTGAGTTTTAATTTCTTATTAATCATTAATTAGTATGATTTTAATTATCTTGATTTAAATTAACATGCTTTTACATATTAATCATGCTCGTTTAGTGTTTAATTTTCGTAAAGGTTTAACAATTTATATAGTGACTGGATATTCCATTTGGAAGTTCCAAATATTTGTCCAGTAAAATTGGGTTACATGATGTGTAGTTGTAGTACATGTCATGTATCCATGTGCAATGTACCTAGATGTTATGAGAAAAAAATTTCACCCAGTGAATTTAGTAAAAATTGTGTGTTGAACGGCTATCCTAGAACCTGGAAAGAAGATACATGGTGTGTAGTTAGTATGTACACATTCTATAGTCTAGATGAGATAACATGTTGATGCCTCTATCATGTCACTCAGAAACACGTCATCCACGATACATGGTGTGTATCTCAACTACACACACCAGTTACTCTATCATTAAAAGAAATAATTAAAAGTTACATTAAATATAAAATTGAAGCTTTAAGAATGTATTTTATTGATTGGAAAACCAATTTGTTCTTTATAATTTAATAATAGTTTTAAAGATTATTTAAAGCTCAATTAATTTATTGTAATTAATATGTGATTATTGGTTATGCTTCTTATTTTCCATGAATTCCATAAATGATGGGTATCTCCAACAAAGTGTGTATGATCATTAAAATGAAAGATAATTCATTAATTCATTAATTAATTCAGGAACATTAATCTTATATAATAAAGAACTTATAAAGAAATGAATGTTATCCAATTAAATTTGAGTCTTTATTACATGTATGATCATTCGAGATAATGATCATGAACTATGTATGTGTTCGATGTTTTTTTAATTTATTGAATGGGTTCAAAATTATTTATTATTAAATAAAATATGATGGCCTTTGATTCGTCCATGCCTCCATTGTTATGTATGACCTACGTTTTCAATGGTATTAATATAATCCTCTTTAACCAATCCTTTAGTTCCCCTCACCTATATGTGGGTAATAAATACATGTCATTAATGGAGTATCCCAAAGCATGTGGAAGTGGATCAAGAAGGAACCATGATGTGACCACAGTTTGTATCATTAAAAAAATTAATTGTGGCCCTTCCCACAAGAATGTCATAGCTACTAGAAATTCCATCTGTAATGGTTATAACTATTGAGACTTGGTAAAATAGTGGGAAGTTTAATATAATTTATTAATTAATTTTTTACTTATCACATTATTAATAATAATTAAAAATTATTAATAATATACTATTTTAGTCATATAATAAAATGGTAAGCTCCCCATACACATTATCCCTCCAATCGATGTTGGAGAAAGACAACCACTTTATTGGAAGTAATGTCTAAGAGTGTCTTAATTCCTTTTGGTTGTGTTATTCCATGAATATAAATCTTACATGCTATAATCCTCAATTCCTAATCCACCTACTAAATAGAAGAGGGATGATGAGTTCCTTATTTTCAAAAACTATTTGGTAAATGTATTAAACATTCATTATTTTATTCTTTCAATTATGTCTATTTAGCAAATAATGTATTCTGAATACAAGGATGTGTGTAGAATTCTTGAGAACCTCTATGCTCTTTACCAAGAGATATATAGAATGGAATGGTTTGATATTTCCATGGTTCCATTTTCAAGATTGATTAAATAGGGTTCCACAACTAGGCCTCATATAGTCAATATCATTGGCTATATTGAGTGCATAGAGGTTCTATGGTTTAAAATCCCCTAAGAACTAGGGCTTGGTTGCATTCTAGCATCACTCTTATAGATATTATCATGCTTTGTTGTGAATTTTAATGTGAAAAAAATTGATTAGTCTCTACAAGATCTTATAAATATTATATTCCAAGTTGATAAGGATACAAAGTTAAAAAATCCTTCTTTTTTATTGTGAAACAATTGAAAGGGAAATTGTAGATCAATAAGTGAAAATTTACTTCTCACCCTTCCAAGAAGTGTATGACCAAGGGGAAAGAAAGTTAACAAGATGTTGTCTATTTCTCATATGCAATGAAGGTAAACTGGAAGAAAATTTACACCCATAAAAATAAGTAAGGGGAATCTTCTTTTAAATTTCTTACAAAGTGAAAATCATCTATTTCTACCAATTAGGTAGTAGATATAGTTTGAGGTGCTCACATAAGTTTTCAAATAAATTGAACAATTATTTTCAAAAAGATTGACCAATAGGAGTTATATCTACGATAATTAAATGGATAAAAACACTTTGTTATATGTTTTAGGGAATATAACATCACATTGCTAACCAGAATGTTCATGGTTTTAAATTGTTGTTATTATGTTCCTTTAGTTGCCCAAAACATCTATTTTATATCCAAACTATATACTTATGGATTAATTTTCAAATTTAGGAATAAATTTCACTTATTATATAAATATATCCTTTTTTATTGTAAGGTTTGTTTAAATAATGTACTTTATGTGTTGGATAACACGAATAAAGTTATAGAAATCGATAACAAAGTTACATCACATGAATCATGCCACACCGAACTTTTTCCATCACTATAAAGGTAATGTAAATAAAAAACGCATTAATATATTACATCTAGATGAATATTGGGATTATTTTAAAATAAATCCACTTGTTATAAGTCACACATGTTTGCAATAATTTTTTTCAAAATCTTCATTTATTGGGAAAGGTAATAGGACTTCAGATCATCTTGATTCAGTTCATAAAAATGTGTGTGGGCCATTTCCTTTTGAGGAAAGTGGAGGGTACCCATACTTTATTCATTTTAGTGATGATATTAGTATATATGTATTGGTATAATTAATGAGGTATATGTGGGATTATGTTTATAAATTCAAGGAATAAAAAAATAAATTTGAGATCCATCATTATATGATAATTAATAAACTCATCTCATATGATGGTGGATAATAACTTAATCAGTTATTCATTGATTATTTATGAGTGTTTGGGATATTATTTCATCTTACTCCCCCTTATATACCTCTGTGGAATAGTTTATGTGAATATAAGAACCATACATTGTTGAACATGGTGAAATAAATGATGATTCATGCAACTCATTCATTATCCTTTTAGGGATGAACATTTCAAATAGAAATTTACATACTAAAATGAGTATAAAAAACCAATAGATGGAATATCATATTGATTATGGAAAGGAAATAAACCCATGTTGTCTTACATGGATGTGTGGGGTTGGGACTCGTTTTTTATGTCCTCTTTAGGTAACAAGCTTTCACCCCAAGGCAGAAAGTGTATGCTTATTGGATGTTCCAAAGAAAAAAAAGGATAATACCTATTCAATCCTTCAAGGGAAAAAGTTGTGGTTAGAAGATGTCCCAAATTTCTTGAGGATGATATTATCTCTAAATGATATAGTGGGAGAGATATAGACTTTGATGAATTCTGATCTCCATATACACCAGAGTTGGAACATGAAAATATTCCATGAAGTCCTATGGAAGAATAAATCATTCCAAACACACAATTATTATGTAAAAGTACTATAGAGGTTTGATAATTTGAATGGTATGGTTTCTTAGTCACCAAGGATGATGAATTATTATTAGTTGATAATAATAATCTACTATCCTACAAGGAAGTAGTTGGTAGAAAATATGTTTCCAAGAGGAAAGAGGTTATAAGTTTTGAAATGTATTCCATGAATGAAAAACATGTTTGAATTTTGGTAAACCCTATAGTATATGTAATTATTGTTGGTTGAAAATTGGTTTTCAAGAAAAAAATGGACATGTAATGAAATTTCAGTACCTATAAGGAAGGACAGGTTGCAAAAAAGGATTAAAAATTGTCAAGTCATTGAATTTGATTAAAAAATTTCACCAGTTTCAATAGTGAAATACATAAAAATTCAACAATCCATTGTGTATTTCCATGATTATGATATTTTGAAAATGGATTTATAAAAAAACTTCCTTAAGGAGAACCTTCACGAAGATATCTATATGACACAACATGAAGTATTTTTGACTCTAAAGGCTTCCAATAAGGTATTAATGATACCAATATCCATTTATGGATTATCAAAATAATCCAAGTGATGGTCATTATTTTTTTTGTCCATAATAAAAAAAATCATAATGAATGAATTCGATCCATGTGTCTATAAATGTTTTAGTGGGTGTCCAGTCATTTTCAAGATAGTATATTTTTGTGACATATTACTCATTGGAAATGAAATACCGATCATATAGTCTGTTTAGGTATGGTTTAATAAATTATTATCTATGATGGACATGGGAAAGGCATTATATATTTTTTAGATCAAGATCCATTATGATATATCCAAGAGGATTCTCAGGCTAAGTAAATGTAAATTTATCAATAATATACTGAAGAGATTCAATATTGAATAATCCAAGAGGGGGTTGTTGCTAGTGTTACATGGCATTCAACATTCTAGGAAAATTTTTCTTTATACACATATGGAAATAAATAGAATGTAAAGGATTCCATATGCACCATCAACTGGGTCAGTCATATTTGTTATGCAATGCACTTGGATAGATGTCTCATACTCATTATGTGAGGTTGGAAGATATCAAGTAAATCCAAATAACTACCATTATATTATAGTCCAGGCAATCCTTATGTAACTATGTTATACTAAGAATATGTTCCTCTATTATAGAGGAGATAACGAACGGGTCATCAAATGATATGCATATGCTAATTTCAAAATTTAAAATGATGGCATGAAGAAACCAAAAGGATACATAATCACTTATAATGGAGGTTATGTGAGTTGGAAGAGCTCAAAGAATGTTCTGGTTGCAGATTATATAGTAGAGTCCGAGTATATTGCAACTTATGAGGTAGCTAAATAAGTATAATGGATTCAAAACTTCATCCAAGAGAATTATGTGGAAGCTATCATTAATGATCCTATCACATTGTATTGAGATAATACTCAAGATGTGGCTTATGAAAAAGAGAAAAGGTTACTTCGATAGATGAATCAAATACTCCAAAAGTATCATCTCTGGTGGGTTTGTTCTCATAGAGGTGAAGATTTTGTGAGTAGTATTTCCAAGGAAAACAATGTGGTGGAACCCTTCACAAAATCCATGACAGAGTAGAAACATTATTGTCATGTGACTTAAAGTGGACTGAAGGTCATAGGTAGTTGGATCTAGTCCATGTGGGTTTTTTTTAGTTGGTGTACTCAGACCAACTATTTATACATTGATTGCATGTATATTCTATATATTTAATATTAATAAAACTTATTATTATATATTATTAATTATTCAGCATGGCTATAATGTAATAATTCCCTAGAGTATATGTCACATTGATAAGGTCGTAGTAGTTCCCCACTACAATGAGGACCATTATGTGATATGATGATATTATTAAACAATGTTATGTGATTGGATAACATACTATGATAGGACACATATTACATAGATTTTCAAGGGTAAGTACTCATAATTAGATGATCCTTCTTCTCTTGATGCTCACACATGGTAATCTACAAGATAGGATGTTTTGGTGTCCTATGATATTCCTATCTATGAGTGTGTGTGATGGGCCTTATATTTTAATAATATTATTAATTCATGTTACAAACCTTATACATATATGTATTTCCTAATCCACAATGGTAATAGTTCATGTTAAAGTTTGATATGTTGGGTGAATCATGCATGACATGTAATTAATGGATAAGTTGAGGTATGATTTTTCCATTTTATCATTACAGAATTTGATAACTCAACCCTTTAATTAGAATAAAACCATCACATTCAATTCCATGGTCGTAGTGTAAAAACATGTTTATTTCAGATAGCTAATGAAATACATATTAGGCATATGGGTTGCTGACATAGATTTGCAACAAGATAGATGATACATTGTGATAGAGGTATCATGTTACATAGTGAGAATCCATATTTGGTTGTCGTCATTGCATCATTAAGTTATTTCTCATGGGCATCTTGACCCATTTATAGAAAGTAATACTTGGAGTTGGGAATAACTGCATAATAAAAATGAGAAAGAATCTCAGAGGGCCACACACTATGTGTCATTGATGATCTCAACTAAATTCTATTTAAATTTAATTTTTAGAATAATTTTTTTTCTCAAGAATGGCGAATAATTTTATTCAAGTTTTATTGATTTCTAATATTCAAAATGTAATAAATAATTTTTTTATTAGTTAATAATTTAATTTATTACGTGAGTATTTATATAATATTTTTTAATGGATTTTTACTGAACTATTTATTTTATATATTACATGTTTTTATGAGTATTTATTGGGTGGATTGTGAATAAAATATTTATTTATGAATAATATATTTATTTTGGTGATCAATAATGCTAGAGGTGATCAAATGGTCCAAGACCTAGTTCAGTGAAAAATATTAATTAACAATACGGTTAAAAAATATTTGTTTTTGTAAAATTTGGCACATGATACAAAATAATAATATTTATATTATTATTATATTTCATGGGGTTATTAAAGGTTTTAAATTTTATTTAATTTTCGGTATGGAATTAAAAAATATTTTAGCATACACATTTTCTTTATAAATAGATTTTTATGTCTTTTGTATAGTTTTTCAAATGTCAAGAACAGATAATTATTGTGCACAATGAATTCACTCTAGACTCAACCCATTTCTCTTACTCTTAAGAATAAAAAATTTATGAGGGTTACCTTTATGATTGATGAAAAAGTGATCAAAAAGAGTAATGAAAGTCAATCAACTAGCCATGCTAGCACCCAAAGATCTATTAGATTTTCTTAAGGATTAAATAATCACTTGTGGATCACCATTAGATGGGTTTTGTACTATGATCCTAACAACGCAATGAAGTAAATCTAAGAGACACATTTTCATATGATCAACATAATATACAAAGATAGGTTCCTAGACCAGGGTAATTGTTTCTTATTATATTAGATATATTAATTATAACTTTAAAATGAAATATCCTCTCTTCTAGTTTTGTACAATGATATATTAAAAGAAATATTAATATATATCCCACCATAGTATGTTTCCACTTCACCCGGAACCATCATTTATAACCTTATCAAACCATAGGACATGTATAATTTTACATAGATACATATCTGAATCTAGGTTGAAAAATTTTATAATAACCATATTGATATTTGTCATTTTTGACCGTTGTGTGATAATATAAAAATTACACATATTATATTTTTTTCTAATAATTAAGAAGTGTTAAATAACATTAATAGTTTTATTCAATTTCATAATGATTATGTAGTGTTCCATTAGTTTTTTCTCATAAATTACTTCATTTTTATATCATAATATAGCATCAAATATACCCCTATTAGGTTGGTGATGATATGGATTTCAAACCCCCAATAATTCCTCAAATGTGACTAGGGTTGAATACCATAATCAAGTTTATAATCACTCATATGTGATTCTGAAAATTTTTAAAAAATTTACCTACATGTCAATATAATTAATTTGTAATGAATATCAAATAAAAAAATATTATCAATAGTGAAAATTAAAGAATAAATGTAATGGATTTCATATAAACTACTAGTGAATAAAAATAATTCAATCACATGTGAAAATTTCGATAAAAACTAAATTGAAATTATATGGTATGAAAAATACCCCTATGTCAACAAGATAACCGTATACATAATCTTATTTTCCCTAAATTCCCCTTTAATAATTTATTGTAAATTTGAAAACTATTGAAATAGAATATTATATTTTTTTTATTTTTTATCAATTGGGATTTTTTTCAATAATAGTAATTCTAGTATATTTTAAATCGGATGAGTCCTGAAGTATAGTAACATTTTATAATACTTTTGGAATTCATAAAACATAGGAAAACATGAAATTTTAAAAAGGAATTATTCTTCAATATGTCCATAAATCCTTGTGTTAGATTTTTTATATCCATTAATGAATTTCCAAATACGTTTCTAATTTTGATAGAGTCGTAAAACACTTTCCATGCATCCAAAAAGATAAAGGTATGTTTACAATTGTAAATACATTAGATAATTATTTTTTAAATTAATTTAATATTTTTTTATTTTACATTTCATGCAAAAGTGGATATAGCTTTTGTTATGCGAAAACACTAAGTGTGTTTAGTGTTATATGCAACACCAATTTAATATTTCACTAAAAAATACACTTATATTAGCCTATGGAACATGAAAAACTTTGTTTTCTTGTATTACAGTCAATTTTGAGTCCCTTCAATGGATCGTATTACACACAATGTCTAGTTTTACCAAACTATAAAATACTATTAATATTATTATTAAAATATTATTATATCAACCACCTATCTATTCGAAAATAAGTTATGAATAAGATTAACTAAAATGTGAAAATATGATAAACAATTTTATATAAAATTAATCCTTTTGTAATAAATTAGTGGAATCAAACATAAAACTACTTTCAAATGACGAAATTACTTTTCTTAGAAAACAATTTTTCTATATACACACACAATTTTGTCACAATAAATTAAATTGAACACTTTTGATTAATATTTTAAATAAAATCTATATATTATATATTAAATAAATATTTTTTATACTCCTAGATTATTTTTGATAAGTACGAGATAAGAATAAATCCGATTTTATGAATAAAAAGTTGTATTTTTCTAAAAAGTAATTTTAACACCTTTTAATATTGGACCCATTTTAAATATGATTTTCTACATGTTAGTAATTTTTATTTGAAAAAATAAACCTCATTTTATGAAGTGTAATATAAAAATTTTCTTTTGTTAAATGGTGGGTATTTTTCTGAGAAGATTAATTTTTTTATGAATAGTGAATAACATTGAATTTTAATTTAAAAATACCTTTTCACCTATTTTTTATATATTGTAAAATTATAAATTATTTTGTTTTAAAATTTTAATTATATAAATTTTACATCATATAATCCAATTTAGTACATTGGAAAAATTGACATTGAAATTGGATATAAATACCTTTTAAACATTTTGACCTCTTCGCTTAAAACCCCACTATCGAGGAACATATGTGGAAATGATTTTAAGATAATTTATACAAATTATTTGACTTTAAGTTTTTCAAAAATATTCCATATTTCAAATAAACATAATTTATAATGTCTTATATGGCCAAAAAAATTTAATAAAAAATATTAGTGAAAGAGATTAAAATTAATCACAACGATTAAAAGAAAAATTAGCTTAACAAAGGACTAAACCTTAAACTTAAGCCCCAAAATGACCTAAAATCTTGTTAAAAATACATTTTATGTTTATATTTATACCCTATACTCATTTTTATTGGGTTTATACCATTATATGATCCACTTTTCATTGGAAAAATGTTGGTTGAATTCCCTTTTCAAAAATTTACAAGAATGCCACTCCCCCTCCACTATAAAAAGGGACCCACCCCTCCCAATTTTTCAAACATCTTAGACCATTTTAATGACCAAAAAATGATCAAATAATCTCCCAAAATTTCTCCCTTAATCCTATAATCCTCTATTTGGTAAAAACGACAACCAAAAAATCTATTTGGGGCAAACCAAGAGGAGTTACCCAAATATGAGATAACATCCATCCTCAAGCTCCTTTGAATTATTTTCACTCTACATGACCTCAACTATTCATATTTAATTATTATATAATAACCTCAGTATCCTCAATATAATGAGTTTTTTTCTTCTAAGCTTACACACACATCTAATTATTCGGTTATGAACATATTTTTCTTTTGTACAGAGAACTACCGCCACAAAAAATGGTTTTGTTCGTTTTTCATTTACCACCTCTCATAGTTGGGAATTATAATGGAAAATATGTTTTTATAATATATATATAATATATTTATGATTTCTTTATGATTCTATAATTATTATATTAAACATACCATAATGATTTCCATTTCTTGTAGATATGATAACATCGTTTGTGGATGTGTGGACTACCGCCTCCTCAAAGCGATGTGATTCATTCAAAATTTACATGGAATTTATTAAATATAGGTTTATTGAAATTATATGTCAAATATTAAATAATAATTCTACTATTATTTTTATATATATATAAATACATATATGTAAATGACTTTATTTCTTTCAATATGACAATAAAATGGAAACAACATTAATGCATACCTACCACATATGATCTCCATGAACGGAGTATCCCATTTCATATATAAATATATTATAGATTATTAATTTTTATATACTGAATATTTATTATATATATATTATTTTTTACATTTTTTAAATAATTAAATCGATATATATATAAGAGGATTTAGAATAACAAATCAAAATATGAATGAAAAACAATGTGGATATTACCTAAAACATAACACTAACATGGAATTATTAGAATATTGATAGTATAATGTCATAATAAAATAATATTTGGTATTACATATAATAATTTTTTTCTATATTAGATTTATAATAAACTTATATTTATTATACATTAGGGTTTAATGTGAATGATGAAAGTCAATATTTAATGTAAGGTTTTTTTAATATCACTTTGTTTTGTGAGATATAAGTCATGTTCACATCCTATGTCTTATATGAGGTGTGTATACCACCCATGGATGTATTATATGATTATTATATATAAATTTATCATTATTTACTTATCCATTTGATTATCTTTCTATCTTGAGGTTTATGTTTCAAAAGATACCAAATTGGGGAAGTAGTTTTGTCTCAATTTTATTTCTTTGAGACACATGTCAGGTTAGGAACCAATATTTTTATATGAGGTTTATATACATAAATTGAATTTTAATATCATGAATATCCTTATTTTCATGATATTTCAAGAATCATTAAATTTTATTCTTTCCATTTTATTATTATTCAATGTTATAAAAGTGGTAACAGTTTATTTCTACAATCTCATCATTTTTCAATATTGTTTTTTATTATACTTATATTAATTAAATATTATGATCCATATCTCAATAAATATCATGAATTTAATTACCATATGTTTATAAATGTTATTATTATTAATGCTAACATTTTTCCACTCTTTGGTACTTAATATAATTAAGAAAAAAATTTAAAAAATCTGAAATTATTTCCCATTTTAGTCAGAAATATATGTTTTTTCAAAACAATTTTTAAAAAAAAAAGTTTTCAATTTTTTTTCTATAATCATATAATGATTAAAATACATATCAATCCATTATTACCTTTTTATAAAATGGTTATAAAATTAATCTTCTTTCCATTTTTTGATCAACGCACTTTTCTAAACTTTTATGGTGAAAAGGGAATATTGGGAATGTATAGACGTACCCACCATCATGACTGTAATTTCCTCGGTACATCTTTTATATGTTCACTAGGTTATTTTTAAAGAAAATTTGTTACCAAATATTATAGAAATTTGTTGGTTTTAAAACAGTTTTCAAAAATTATATTATGTTTAAATTGTGTTTTAAATTATTTTCAAATATTCTTTATATATATTCAAAATTTCATTTCATAGAAAGTGATCTCAATGATCTCAAAGTTTATATTAAAAATTGTCAATTTATTTTCAAAGAAAAAAAATCAAATTTTTTTCAATCTTCTTTTATAATTTTTTAAGGAAAATTGTTTTCAAAAAAAATTCATTCTTCTTTTATATGATTTCAAGGGAAAATGTTTTCAAAAGAATTCCAAACTATATTTCTATGTTTTCAAAGTATTTTCAAATAAAATTTATTTCAAAATCCTTTATGTTTTAAAGATAATTTATCAAATAATAAAGGTTATTTTCCTTACGAAATTTATTTAAAGGATCATTTCAAATTGTTTTCCATCATAAATGACATATATTAGTTGGAATCATGAATTTATGGTAAAATGATCCAAATTATCCATTCATATTTTTACTATTATTGGTTTATGTTTATATGGAATGATGGTAATAAAACGTTTTTTCTTTTAAAAGGTAAATTTTAATGAAACATGGTACCCTTTAATGGGTTATGTTTTTATAAAACACTATTATTTTATGGGTTATGCTTTGATGAAATGATTATGAAACGTATCCCTTTTCAACATTTTATAATATTATAACATGTTTATGATAAAAATTTCATTTCATGGGTAATGAAATGACTTCATATGATCTTACGGAATTCATATGTATGATTTCATTTTGAGATGGATGGGAACTATATATTCCTCCAATGCATTGGGTAATGATTTATATCTCAAGTGATAGACACGGCTAGGAAAAGGAGTGAACTTGGATTGTTAAAGGAATTTTTCCCCTAATATAGTCTTGGGAGTGAACCTTGACAACTAAGATGCCTATCAAAGTGAACCATCACTAACAAGATGATATGATGAGTGAATCCACAATATTTAGATTATAACATCCCAAACTCAAACTCCACTCAACAGTGCCAGAAGCCCAGTTGGTCAAATAGACTCAAGCGCATATCCCCAAATGCTGGAAGCTATCAACTAACAGCAAAGGCTTAGGGTGTGTTCATTGGGATAATATTCCCTATTTAAGAGAGTGTAACATAGTAGAATAGTAATAACATTCAATAGTGGAATAAAATATAACAAGCAGGAATGAAATTAATAAATAGGAAATGAATATATGACAAAGCCAGAAGTGTCTCACAAACAAATATAATGATAAAAATCTCAACAAATCATACAAAATAGGTACGTAATAGAACAGTACAAAACATGTATCCAAAATATCAAAAAGACTAAAAACTATCTACGAATAGCATTATCATCTTCGTCTCTATATTATTCTCCCATTCTTCTAATAATGGCACAAAATCAACCATCAAACTATGGACCCTTTCCTCTATATGTACCTGCATACTAATAGTCTATTTAGGTTTATAATAGTGTCCCAAATAGGGTGTTCTATACAATCCTAGTGGGTAACCAGCCAAAGATCTGTATAATCGTTGTTGTGTAATATATCAGGATAATCAGTGTGCATGTAAAGGAGGTAAGTTGTATAGAAATATAAAGTGTCCCATGGAATGTAACTAATAAACCATTAATACTAAAATTTCCTCTCAAGGCTCCATGAAAATGACAGTCATGATCCTCTAACAAGGAAGATACAAACAAGAATGAATAACTAATACAGCCCGGTAGTTAATCTAAACATTTCATGTCAACTACGGTCTTTCTGTATATCCAAAAGTTTCAAAAAATCATAGTCGAGCCGTTAAAACAATAATATCACATATTCCATGGTCATATCATATAAACAATGTGTTAGACCACTAAGGGATAGATCTGAGTTTTATAAGACCAAGGAATCCTCGGCAAGTCTTTAGTATCTTGATGGAAACTTGGTTATGCACCGGTTAGAGTTCTAAGATAATTTCAAACTAATATCTCCTAAACAAGTCTAATAAAGATAGGTCTAAGAGGAAGTAGGTCCCAAATCATCCCATGAAATCAATACCCAAGGAGCATACTATTTCCAAGGCATCCACTACCTTATTTAAGATCCAAGTAGAAACATCCAAGGCATCTATGAAATTATTTACTATTTCATACCGTTTATCATTTCATACCATATGAGTTCTCTCATTCATGTAATCATTAAAAATAAAATACAAAAAATTATTATATCCACTCATTAACAGTTATTAAAATCAAAGGCAACTAATGATTATACCCACCTAGTTATCAAATTAATAACAATTCCATTTAAGAAATATAAGTTCCATATAAACAATTTAATTGAATGAAACAACACGAAAAGAAGGTAAATCATCCTTTATTCAACCAATTTGATTCAATTCATTTATTAATAAGCTTCCTCAAACAAGGAAGGAATCAACTCACCCTATGGGTGGTTTAATAAGGCATAAACAACAGAAATTCATATAGAACTCCCTATGGGTAGCCTTTGGAGGGGAACCACCACCAATTTATCATAAAGTATCCTAAGGGAATCCCTAAGAGGTCTTAATACATATAATTAAATTAACCAATTCTATAATGAGTATGCACTAGAAAGTCATGTGGGCAGTATAATGGATGGTAGCCCTATAAAGAACTAAAACCAATAGGAAAAGTAAATACCATCTAACATAGCTCGGTGGTTGAGTGAAAATCTTCTATCAACTCATGACATGACTTGGGTTGGGAGAAAATTGAATAATAGATGAATAACTAATGCAAATACAACAATATTTTTAGTGCATGAATCAGAGATCTAATGGAGGAGTTACCTCAAATCCAAGGTTAGACACACAATAGATCTCTCAATGTGATCCCTTGATATCCATTGAATAAAATGATAATTTTCAGATAAAATATATTTAATTTATTTTCAAATTATAAAATTAACCCAAAATATAGGGGCCTCACATTTTGAGCACACTGTTTAACAA
This sequence comes from Viscum album, assembly GCA_963277665.1. Lineage (NCBI taxonomy): Eukaryota > Viridiplantae > Streptophyta > Magnoliopsida > Santalales > Viscaceae > Viscum > Viscum album. The sequence goes on along the minus strand of OY728153.1, from coordinate 513,733,728 downwards.
ACTATGTACCAACAGTGCACACTTAGCTGTAAGAGAAGTGATCATGCACTGTTTCCAACCAAATATTGACTAACTATGCAAAAACCATGCAAAACCCCTTGGTTAAAATCATAGAGGTCACCTCATTATTGTTCAACCCAAATTTCTTGTTTTTTTCTAACCATGTGTCCTCCTCCTACTCTCTTCACTTGCTTCACAAGGGTTATCAGAACTTGCATCCCACCTTCCACTATTTCAACTAGTCATGTGCTATAATCATCATAATGTCATATTTTTATTCAATAAGAAACACGGGAACAAGTAGTGGAAATGAAAAGGAAACAAAGTAGGATACAAGCAACAATCAACTTGGCACACGGGGCCTAGGGTGCTCTAAAGTAAAGTAAACCAAGATCATATCCTCTTATAAAATTAACCCTTTCGGGTTTAAGTAAATTGATCGAAGGGAAGCAGGTGATGTCGAAGCCCGTGCTCACAAGTGTCGCAAGGTGGTCTGCAAATTTGTTCACCTCCCGCCATGTGTGGGTCACCCTGACATTGTGGAGGAGGGTGTGACATTTCCTAACCATGTAGGATAGTGACCAGGGTGTTTTCCCTTTACCAATCAGAGAATTGTGAAGAATTAAAGATTCAGTCTCCGCTTGGGTGATCGCAATTTTCTTCTATTCTCAAAGGGATAACCTTGTTAGCATAGCTCTGGCCTCTGCCTAAAGAGGGGTGCCCTTCCCATAGAAATAAATAAATGCCACCACCACTCTGTCGCACGTGTCCCGCACCACGCCCCCTCCTCTCATATCACCCAGCAGACAATATCCATCAGAGTTGAACTTGTAGCCCAAGGCCGAAGGGAACCATCAAATATATTGCCCCTGACTCTTGTTACGGGAATAAATAGTTGGAGTATCACCGACCTGCAGCAGCTTCAACAAGGGAGCCTCCCACCAGTTTTGGATGAGCGTGACCAGGTCTAGCTATAGGTTTCGCGTGCTAATGATAATGGACCTCCCAGTGGGCACGACACCTTCGAAGCGGGCTTAGTTACTGGCTTGCCACAGGCTACAACACCCCGCACTGAAAATAATCGACCGCACCATCTTTTTCATGTACGGAAGGTTCATCTCGTGGAACCACTTGTCCATAAATTAAGCGCCACCTTGAAAACTAGAGGAGAAATCCGTGAGGGTTACAAAGATAGGCCATACACTGTGGGCCCACTTTTATTCAAAGAACAAATGAATCGTGATATCTTCATGCTGGTTGCGACAGCAGTGGCATCTGGAGGCCAGACGAATCCCTTCCCTCTTGACTTGTTCATCCGTCACCACAAAACTATTTCTGATCCTTTATATTAGAAAGTTGTATTTGGAAGGGATCTTATTACACCAAGCGGTGGTGTTCTAGGTATGGTGAGGTTCTTGCGAAGCCGATATCCTATGGTAATCCTTGGTAGAGAATCACCTTGAGGAGGAATCAGTGAAAATCTAGGTGTCAGGGTCTGAGTTCATAACAATCGAACCAAGGATCTCCTGCTGGTCTAAGTTCAGCACTGCTTTGATAAAATTAGGGTGGATGCTAGTCTCCTTTAAGGATATCAAGGGGGTCGGGCAGCCTAGAAAGCCAAGAATAGTTCCAACCTAGTTATACCTCCAAAAGAGAAGTTTTCCCTCCCCCAATATCCAGCAGGATTTCTGTTTCAGGGTGTTGATGAGTGGGTAGATCCTGGACCAGAGTGGGGATGTAGCACTTCTAGCGTACTCCTCACCCCCCCACCCAGCTGTGGGACATGGATTTCCCCCATAGGGTTTTCCCTTCGATGACTTCCCATGCCATCTTGGTATACATGCAGTGCAGCGTTGAATTAAGACTCCTCACAATAACTCCCCCTTCTTGGATGGGCTTTGACAATCTTTCCCACGAAACCTAGTGAAATTTATCTTCAGGAAAAACATCCCATACGAAGCCTTCCATTATCCTATCAATATTCCTAATAACTTCTTTTTGTACAGTAGTGGAGTCCATTTCATGAATGGGAATGGCTGACAATACACTATTATCTAGGGTAATCCACCCCTCGAAGGAAAGGAAATGGTTCTTTCAGTTGAGAATCCTCCTTGTGATCTTACGTACAATATTATCATAGTCACGAATCCTGAATCTCCCTGAAGAAATTGGAGTTCCCAGGTAATCCATGGGAAAGGATCCACGTCACATTTCAAGCCTGCAACAAAGGGATGAATCCCTTCTAGGAAGACACTTATTAGAGATGTATAGGTTAATTTTAGCATTATTGATGACCTTCCCACTCCAGTGGCAATAATCCCATATGATCTTCTTAATACTGTTAACATAACTCCTTCAACCATTAATGAAAATCAAAGTGTCATCCATGAACATCAAGTGGGAAACTAGAGGAAGATTCAACTTCCTGCGATAAGGGAGTAAATCACCATTGGATAGACCCCTGATAATGAGGCGGCTAAGCGTGTCCTATGCAAGAACGAAGATGCTGGGAGAGATTGGGTCTCCCTGAAGAAGCCCTCAAGTGGTTTTAAAAAAACCATGAGTCTTTCCCATTAATGATACAACCATCCAGGAGGAGCTAAAACATCTGAAAATGAGGTCTGCAGCCTTATAAGAGAATCCCATTATTGAAAAAACTCTGTTAATGAAACCCCACTCCATTATGTCATAGGCTTTATTCATATCCAATTTGATATCCAAGTTCAAGCCATGAATATTTGTGTTCATATCCCTCAGGAGATCCTGAGCCATGCCAATGGCCCCTTGTATTGACCGACCTTTAACAAACCCATGTTGTTCTATAGAAGTCCACTGAGGAAGGAGTTTGTACATCCTAAAGTTTATGATACTAGCCAATATCTTGTAGGTAAAATTACACATAATTATCAGTCTGCAGTTCGAGAAAGAGGAATCGTCTCTAACCTTCGGTGTCAGCACTAAGGTTGTAGCACAGGCGACCCTCGGAAGGCTACCTCCCCGAAAGAAGTCTTGAATGGAAGTAGTGATATCATCTTTAACCACCTCCAAGGAATCCCTAAAAAAGAGCCAGGAAATCCATCAGGTCCGGGGGTGCTCCCTGGATTGAGATTCATCATAGCCATGTAAATTTCATCCCCATCTGTGATCCCTTCAAGACAAATGTTATCCTTGTTCGTGACAGATTGGGAAACTGCCTCCCAGATGGCCGCATTTCTGCTAGGGTACCCCATGGTCATCCTCAGGTTGGGACTATCCAGGAGATCCATAAAGAATGTATGCTCCATGGTTCCCACTTTTTCTCTATCATCTATGTATGTCCCATCTTCAAGCAGAATATTTGGTTTCATTGGGCACCTTCTTTCCTTCAAGAAACCATGGAAGAAGGATGAGTTTTTTTCTCCCTCGTGCAGCCACTTTATCATGGATATTTCATGTGCCACACGTTCTTTCTTGAGAATCATCTTCGCCCATGAGTTATTTTTGGCAGAAAGCTCCTCAAACAGTGTGTCTATCTAGCTCTCTTCTAAACTAGCATCCATATTTTCAATGATTAGTTTCATTACCTCCATGTTCTAGTCAGGATGAGGGTGATCATTGGCCCATGCCTTCAGCCCAAATTTCAGCCGGTGTAGCTTGTTGTGGACCACTACCCACGAATTCCCCTGTGTCGATTCCCCCCAAAACTCTATGATGATATGTTTGTGGCCAGGGGTGCGAGTCCAATAAGGATAGAACCTAAAACTGTTCAAATTCTATGGCCTGTGAAGAAAATAAATCAACAGTGGCGAGTGGTCTGAGATACCATGGACAAGGTTTTTGACCTTGGTATTGGGAAACTTATTAATGGCATTGATGTTTTCAAGGAAACGGTCGAGCCGGCTCCAGTACCTCCTGTGTTCCGGCGGAGCTACCTTCCTCGTGGTCCTTCGATCCTGGCCTCGATCTGGCCTTTTTCATTCCTTTGCAGCCGACGGTGGCCTCTCCCCATCTTGTTCGGCCAGGTTTCTCTTTCAGGGACGTGGTGCATGGATCGCCTCATTCCCAGCAGGCCTGCTTCCCCGAAATCTGCCCGATATCCCCGACGGTGTTGCGGAAGGGTTCTCGCATCTCTCTAGAGATTCCTCCTTCAACATTTGATGAATTATTGGAGTGCCTCGGATGGACCCTTTTTGCTCTATTTGGAGCTACGAAGCCGTCTCTCCCGACCTTTAGGCATTTCGTGGACTCCTGGGGTTTGTAGGATCAGGTGTCGATTTCCTCTGTTCGTTGGCTTTCTTTATGTTTGGTTCTGGCTTCAGAGCAGGATTTTGTTCATGCGTGGTGTTTTGTACCTCGTGCCATTGGACCCTGGCACTTTATCCTATTGTGATGGTCAATGGATTCCCATCATGGGAAGGAGAGTAACCGAGTTGCATTATGGGTCTGTGTCCCTGGCATCCCTCTTACCTTTCAGAATGGAGCTTTTCTCAAGGTCATTGGGTATGCTCTAGGGGGTTTTCTTTGCATGGATGATCATGCCTACAGCGGTGAGGCTTTGCTGGAAGCCCAGATCTATGTGGAGATGGACATCTCCCTACCTATCTCGGATAGTATATCCTTGAATGTGTAAGGATTGGTGGATTGGAGACAGGATATAGTCTTCCTGGTGTTCCCCAGGTACTGCTCTTCATGATTTCTCCAAGTCCATTCTGTTCATATTTGCAGGAATTGAAGGCAAGGTGGTCGGAGTCTCCCATATCATCCCTCCCCCGACTGTATTTCAACCCTTTGGGAGACTCCTGAGTCGGTACCTTCCCAGGTTTCCCCTCAAGATCTGTTTGTGGCCCAGCCAGAACTCCATGCCCTGGTGAATCATCCTATTAGTTCACCTCCAACTACTGCATATAAATGCCAGGAGATATCGAGTTTTTCTCCGGTGGCCTCCTCTATGGCCTTGGTGTTCCTTGATTTCTTTGTCAACCCAAGACAGTTTCTCTTGGGTGGAAACCTACTGGAAAGAATCCAGGGTCCTCCCCCTAGGCTTCTAGTGCATCAAAGGTTTCCCCCTTCTATGGTTAACAGACCCCCTAGCACTCTCGGATGGTTGAAGGATGCCAATTCAGTGTTATGCCTACCACCTACGGTTGATGTTAGTGTGCGGAATGTTTCCAGCACGACCCAGTTGGATGTCTCAGAGCCACTATCCCTTGTGAGAACAGAACCCCAATATCGTTCCCCCTAGTGATATGAGAGGCAAGACCTCTGCGGCCCAGCTTGTAGCACATCAACATGCTTCAATTCCAAGAGTATGTACATGGTTCAAACTAAGGCAGATGAGGTAGTCATGTTCTACACATATTTCAACCCAAAAGCTGGTTTTCAGGCTTCAAAAAATCGATGGACACCCCTAAATCACCCATTATCAAATTGGGTACTCACATTAGGATATTTTAAAACATTAAAACATAAAATAAAGGATATGTACCTCATATAAAAAATAAGGTTCTTGCAATCTTCTCCCATAATTAAATTCTTCCTCTGATTTTAATCTGAAGGGAGGTCAATATTCTTATGAGAACAACTCTTTCCACATAGCACGTACATCGTCCTCCCTCTCCAATTTATCGTCTTGTAAATGGTCATTATACAATAGCACCCATACTAGTGGAATTGTCCAACCTTTGATAACCTTCATGATCCTATCAACGATATGAATAGGATGCTCCTCAAAGGAGACATCTTCCAATTGCTCAACCTCCTTGGGCTAAAAATCCTGATATGGGTCTGAGTTTTTAGGTGAAGCTGAGATACACGGAAGATATTGTGAATGGATATGTACCCCATATGTAACTATAATAGATAATATATCAACCTAGATAAATCCATAATCTAAAATGGTATGATATATCATAGTGAAATCTTACCCTATCTCATGATACATCTGTGGCCCAGCCTCGGTGAAACATGTAGAGAGATCAAATCCCCAACCATGGACTCTGAAAATCATTTTTGGTGATCAATGTAATATTTCATTCGATACGATGTAGTAGCAATCCACCTCAGAATAAACTAGACCTACTAAGATGTCTTGTGAATGAGATATGGTCCCAGTAAAGCTGCTTCACCTGCCTCTAACCAGCAATGGGGTTATCGGCATGTCCTACCACAAAAATCATCATAAGGTTACATTTTTATTTTCACTTGATAGTTGTTATTGTATGTGAACTCAACCAGGGGAATATGCCTATTCTAAGAGCCCCCAAAATCGAGGATTCATGCTCTCAGCTTGTCCACAATTACCAGTAACATACACTCTGACTGGCCATCATTCTGATAGTGGTATGTTGTACATAGAAGACCCTATGTACCCAGTACTGTCTTTATGATCTTCTGGTAATGAGATATATAATGGGAATCCCTCTATGAAATGATAGTGGGCATGACCCCATGAAGCCATATAATCTAATAGATATATGACCTCATAATATCATCCATAGGGATAGACTCCTTGATCGAAATGAAATAAGAATCCTTCCTGAGGATGAAAACAAGAACCCACCCAGCATCCCAACCTCAAGGCATCCTCGGTAAACCATTCATAAAATCCATTGTGACATCATCCCATGTTCACTCAGTAATGGGTACCTACTCTGAAATTCCGGTTGGTCGCTAGTGTATTGTATTCACCTACTGACAGGTGGAACACCTTGTGAAAAAACCATCAACCAATTACTTCATACATGGCCACCAGTACTAACAGTGCAAGTAATAGTACATTTTGGTGCATCGAGATTCACTTTCTTAACTGAGGCATTACACTCCCACCATAGCTCCTCCCATATATCTAGTGGAACCCAAATGTGACCATGAACCTAGATAACTTAATATTTGTATACGGTCCAACCATAAGGAGGGTCCACACCTTCAACTCTCCCATAGGACTAGGTCTTTAGATTCCTATAACGGCCTCATCCTCACTCTATCCATCTTGGTAGTGGTCATTTCTATGGATGATAGAATGTCTACCACTGACTATCATGAACCTCCATGTGTTTCTCATAGAGAAAGTCCATAAGCTTCCACTTGTTAATGGCCTATATAATTTCCTATAAGTGATTCCGCATACTCAATGCATCATCCATAGCATTTTCTTTACTAGGATTGTAGGAAAGCTCAATATCAAAATGTTATAGGTATTCCACCCACCTTACTTAACTCAGATTTAGATCGATCTATATAAATATTTACTTGGGATTTTTGTGGCCCATGAACACCACAAAATTATCTCCTAATAAGTAATGTCTTCAACAGAGTAATACAATAACAACCACAACTAACTCAAGATCGTGTGTCAAGTATTTCATCTCATTTAGCCATATCTTCTAAGAACTGTACCCAAAAACTCTATCCCCTACATCAGTACTGATCCAAGACCAATTTCTAATGTATCATAATACACGGTGTAGCTCCTTCCAGACTCTATAAGTATCAGGACTAGTGGTGGCCATGTATGAAGCACTTGTAGTATCCAATTGGCAGCCAAGAAAATATGTATATAAAATATTTTTTTGGGATACTCCCAAGAAACTAAATCTCCCGCATTCTATAGTTCTATTTCTTATTCTGTATGTGAGATAATGTGACTAAGGATGTGGATTTGATCCATCCAGATGTGTCACTTTGGGAGATTAGCATATAACTTATGCTTTTTCACCATATCAAAAATGATCTCAAGATGGTTATCATGGTTGTTTTGATCGTGATAATGCACCAAGATATCTTCCATGAAAATCACAACATTAAAATCCAGATAAGGATAGAATACTTGGTTTATCCACACCAGTAAAACCACTCGAATGTTTGTAAGACTAAAGAGCATAACCAGACGCTTATATAGATGATATCTTTTATAAAAGGTTATATGATATATGTCTGTAGGTCAAACAAGTCCTGGTGATATCGAAACCTCAAACCAATTTTCGAGGACACTCAATATCATCATATATGATCAAACATGTACTCTATTCATGAAAAAGGATATCTTTTCTTAACTTTTAGTTGGTTTAACTTCTGATAATCCATGCATAGTCTAGGCATATCCTCTGTATTTTTAGAAAAATGAATGGAGAACCCCATAAAGAAGTATTGGGTCAAATAAACCCATTTTCATCAAAATCTTCTAGCAGCCTATTGACCTCCTATAACACATTTTATCTATTTAGTATGGTGGAATGGATACCTTTGTAGCTCCTAGATCTAGATTTTTGGAGAACTCCACCTCTCTCTTAGGAGGTAAACAATAAATGTCATTCAGGAACACATTCCTAAAATGATCAACTGCTGGAGGGATGTAGATATAATTTTTTCCCTAGTCATCTAGACACAAAATAGATATATGGGATATCATCCCACCTAGCCTAGAATGCTCTAGTCTAGATTGGTTCACCTAGACCCATTCACCCTTGTGAGTATAAATTGTATCCTCTAGTGATGTGAATGTCACCCTATAGTGATTGTAGTCAATGTATGCTGGATAAGCTACAACAAAATCCATTCCAAATATGATTTCTAACGAAATCATCTCAAGGAAATAATGATTCTAGAAGAAGTGAAACCTACGAATCTCAAGGGGTTACTCCCTACACTAGATTACATTATCCGCTCTAGTATAAAATGGAGTGTCTAGAAACATAATTCTATTAGAAGTTAATATAATGGGGACAAGGATTTTATCCATAGGTAAATATATGAAACTATGACATGTACATGTATCAAAAAGATAATAGGTAACATTAGAGGATAATAAGATCTTACCTATCACTGTAGATGGTCTGACACATTTCTCCTCAGGGGAAGGCCTTACAGAATAGATATGGCATGAACCATAACCCTTTGACACAACCACACTACCTAGAGTAGGCCCACTATAATTTCTTGGTGTAATATGTGTTTGTCTAGCTCATCCATGACCACAACTACCTTGGATTGATCAACTAGCACTACTTCATCTCCCTGTCTGATGCAGTTCTGAGAAACCTGCTCCCAATTCGAGTGTCAGAGCTAACCCCCTACCAATAAAAACTATTGGGAAAGTCCTATAAAAACTTTTTAAGTGGCGTATCCTACTACAACCTCAGTCCTAAACTAGGTCATAGTCGGATTGATTCTTAATGTGGTCTTATCATTCATATGAATTAAATAACATTGAGCTATAGGTATTTCAAGCTGGACTCATACTCATCTCATGGTAAGCCTCAAAACAGTGCTTCCATCCATTGTAATTCAAACTAATGGGTTAAGAAACAACACATACCTTCTATATAAACCCATATTCCATTAGGTTCCTCCATATAATCAATAGCTAATTCAAAATTTCAGTAATATAGGTTAATCTTGAGATTTGACATATGATCTAACAGCATGTCGGATACCTTCCTCGAAGCATCTATCCCTTGATAGTTCACCAGTAACATACATTTCTTTAAAACAGTAAAACTCTATAAATCATGTCATTTACTCATTAAAAGTCATAGAACCCCCCTCAAGACACATGAAATAACTAGAACGCTCTTCCAATAGAATCTTAGGGTAGAAATAGTCCTACAATCAGGTTTAGAAATCAGCCCAAACCATAGCTCATAGCCTGTCAGCTAGGTTCAGAACATCCCACCAGTGCTTTACTGCTCCATGAAGCTGGTAATTAATGATCTTCACTCTCCACTTAAGAGGTGTCTCATGGTGATCAAATATCGTCAATGTTTTCTCAAGCCACAGATCAATATCATGTGTTTATCTATCCCCTTAAAATGTTGGAGGATGCTGCTTCTAGAACAGACACGTTATCTTAGCCATAGATAAAGAAGGTTTTGGTGCTCCCTGAAAAGTCTGCAAGAAGTAATAGAAAATGTCACAGAATATTTCCTAAAAACCGTCCAGAGAAATAATTGGAGTTGTAGCTGGGACTAAAGGAGTTTACATCGGTATCCCATTCCCCACTATCTCTGGAGTATGGTCATTAACACCCATTTGGTGCAAAAATGGAGGACATTATGGTGGAATTCCTCTGCAATTCCAAACACAAGCCTCAAGAAAGTAAAAATATCAAATTTCATAGTTAAAAAGAATAGGATAGGTCAAAAACCTCCAAAAATACAATTCATAACCAAAATATTTTCCTAATTCCAGGACTGTAAAAACAACTGTCACCGAAAACTATTAGAGACACTACATCTTTCCCACTCAAAAGCTGGTTATTAGTGAAGTATCTATTTCCATGTTCACATTTCCATTATAATTAATTTAATATTAATTTACATTTAATTTTGATCATTTATATATTCAAAAGGTTTATCCAATGTTTCACTAAGTTCCAATCTATGAGGTCCCATAACACCTCATGATAAAAAATTTGGTTCCCATATAATCCATACCATATCAAATTCACATTAAATAATTGAATCAAAATGTGTGTCAATTTCCACTCCATAAGGGCCCAAACTTCTTATAAACAGAAATATGTTATCAATTTCTCTTTCCATTTCACTGAATCTATCATAGCAGTAGGTATATCTATCACAACACCTATTACGATAGCATATAAGTAAGAAATGCATCCAATGTGGCATGTAATAATACATGGCATGGGATTTATACCAACTATCTAAAATGATGAATGATATGTAATAACCTCATCTCTTAAGGTTGCAATATAAATTAAACCCTCAATCATATCAATAGAAGCATCATAGTGTTGGTGCATCACCCAACAGTAGAATCCAATCAACTTTAACAGTTAAAAGACCTGAAAATGAAAATTCATTATAGAAAATTGGGATTTTCCTTGTACGTGGGTTATCTATGCTGACACACAGCTCATTAAAAAGTTCCAATACATTTCAATCCCTATGTATTATTGAAAAATTAAATGAAAACCCAAAAAAATATTTGATACCACTTTGTAATGTCTCAGACCTGGATACCAGTCAACAATGCGTCAATTCTGATTGGTCACATTTCCTCAACCGCATCTCCCTAAATTATAGATTCTTCTGAATAGAAGCGAGGGCCCAGGTTGTGTCCCTACGGAGGTTATTCTGTCATTACGAGAGAGTAACATAGTGAAATATAAATAACAGTTAATAGAGGAAGTATATATAGAAAGCATAAATTTGATAAATAAACAACGAATGAATAAATGACAAATACCAAAGTGTATCATAAACAAATATAATGATAATTGTCTCTAAAATCATCTAAAATAGGTACATAATAGGGTAGTACAAAACATGTTCCCAAAAAACCAAAGATACCAAAAATAACTATATCTATATAGTGTCACAAGACTTAGCTCGATCTCTTTCCCCCTTCTTCTAATCATGGAAAAAAATCAACCATCCAACTATGGGATAATTCTTTTGTCTCAAACAGCATCCAAATAGATTTTTTGGTTACCAAATGGTGGCCTAAATAGGGTGAAATATACAATACCAGCAGTTAACCACCAAAAAATCTATAAAATCCATGTTGTGCAATATAACAAGAAATTTAGTGTGAAAAAAAACCAGGTAAGTGGTAATGAATTGTAATGATGAACATGGCATTTAAGAAATAAATGAGTAATACTGAAATTTCCTTTCAAGGATCCCTTCAAAATATAGTCAATATCCTCTAAAATGGTAGATACAAAAAAATAATGAATAACTATTACTACCTTTTCATTCATTTGAACATGTCATGTCAACCATGACCTTACTATAAAAAATGATGTTTCAAACATCTATAGCTTGTAAATTCAACCAAGAACATCACATATTCCATGGATGTATTGTACAAACAAAGTGTCATACCACAAAGGGTCGGATCCAAAGACTATAAGAACAAGGAATCCTCATCTTGATGGAAAATCGGTTATACACCGGTTGATGTCCTAAGTGCATGTCAACCGAACATATCCTACATTAGTTCAAGAAATCTAGATTGAAAGGGTATCAAGGCCCATCGAATCCCATGAAATTAATACCCAAAGAGCATACTCTATCCATGGATCCCACTACTGTGTTCATGAAACAAGGTGCAATGTCTAAGGGATCTATGGAAATATTTACTATTTCCTACAATTTATCAATTCATACCAATCAGTATACCAACTCACATAACTGCCCAAAACCAAATACAAAAAACGAGTATACCCACTTATTAACCATGATAACAGTCAAAAAACCAATGAGTATACCCCCTCATTTATCCAATTCCAAAAAACCCATTTATAAAATATAAGATTCATATAAACCATTTAAACAAAAGAATGTATCTACAAATGAGGTGACCCATCTACTATTCAACCAAATTGATTAAATTAATTTATCAATAATATTCCTCAAAATAGGCCAGCATCAAATCACCCCTTCGATGGTTTAACAATTCATAAACAAGGTAAATTCAAATGTAACATATTATAGGTATCCTTGGGTGGGGAAATCACCATAAATTCATCATCAATAAACATAGGGAATACCTAGTAGGTCCAAATACATCAAATTAAATTATCTTGTTCAATTTGGGGGTTTATTCAAAAATTCCAATGGTAAGTGCAATAAAATCAAGCACTTTAAATCAAAAAAACACTGAGAAAAGTATAAACCACCTACTGTGTCTTGGTAGTAGAGTTCTCGTCCATTACCAACTCCCGATTTGACTTAGATTTGGAAAAAAACAAAGAATATATAAAGAACCGATGAAGATCCAATAAGACATTACATGCTTGAATCGGAGATTGAATAGGGGAGCTTCCTCAAAACAAAGGTTAGTCACCCAAGGGGACTCTCAAACTGAGGCCTTCCAACCCATTGAATAAACTGACAATTTTAGGTCAAAATAGAATTAATTTATTTTATAATTATAAAATTAACCCAAAATAAAGTAGTCACATGGTTTGAGTTCACAGTTTGAAAAAAACATGTTCCAACTATGCATGGTTAGTTGTAGGAGAAGGGAACCATCATGGTTTCCTCGCACATTTTGAATAACTATGCAGAAACCGTGAAAAACTCCTACATTAAAATTTTAGAGGTTATCACATGGCCATGTGGACCAAATCGCATGGTTTTTTATAACCATGTGGTAAACTCCTACTCTCTTTCCATGCCTCACATGATTTACCAGACTGTATAGCCTGCCTCACACGGTTTGAAATAATAGTGTACTGGACATTTTTTACCCAAAAGCTAGGTTTTGGGTTTTCAAAAATCCCCAGACACCCATGAAACACCCGTGATCAATTTTGGTACTCCCATTAAGCAATATTTAAACATTAAAACTATAAATAAGGGATTATTTACCACATACAAAAAACCCATGAGCTTACAAAGATGGCCTTACAAGTGATTCCTTGACTACTACATAAGTAATTTTATATATTTATGTATATTCTAATAGTATATATATTGTTCCTATGATGTGGTCATGTAATTCATGATCTTTATTAACTTATTATTCATGTCTTATGAACTACCAATATTTTTTCCATGTCTCTTGTTTATCATCTTTGATATGTAGGGTATGATCATCAAATGTTATACACATGTTCACTTACCCTTATGAACATTTTATGCTTTCGTATTTCCTTTATTTATTCTTAATGAGCATTATAACTCACTACATTCTTATTTTTCCTTTACCTGAATTATGAAGAAATTTGATAAGAATAATTCAAAAGTGGTAAGATCTTTGGGGAAAACATAGAATATATTTAACCAAGTTAAAAGATTTTGTTAAAAGCTCCCAAATACACTACACTATTACGGTCCTCAAGCATGTACTTCTATAATGTGAATATAATTCATCATAAATTATGTAATATTAATTTATTTTATTCCTTGGTTTCTATAAAAATAGAATTATATTCAATAATTATGAATCACTAAAAACATTATGTGTTTCTTATAATTTCATAAAGTTAAATAGGATTTCATCATGGTCTTTGAGGATATTTAAAGGTAATTTATAGAATATATAAAATTCATTTCATGAAAAAATAAATTTTTAAAGAGTCTTAATCTATTCATAATTTTCATCAATACTAAAAAAGAGGTATCAAACTATTATAAAAGAGTCATTGTAGAAGAATAAAAAGGTTATGTCCTTTTTAAAATTTGGTAAAGTTTTCATTCCACAAGGTTTATTCCAAAAATCATAAAATTTGTTTCCTTTGATAATTTTAGTGAAGACCCAGATCAAAGAAATTGATAATACTAGGCATATTTAAGTAACATTTGGATGTTTTTTTATAATAGATGATATGTTATTGATAGTTTAATAGGTTTTTGTTTAAATTCATAATACAGATCAGGTTCTTAAATGAGACAATGATGTGGATCTCTATATTTTTGTTTTGTGTCAATAAGAAAGCAAATATTATTCATAAGAATTTATGATTAATAACCCAATTAATAAGAAGTAAGAATATTTTATATTTTGTTAAAGAGTAATTGATGTGATTTATTATATAGATCATGAGGAGTATAGAATATTAAAAATGAGGATTCCTTGTTATTAACATTAGTGAATTTTTATAATAGGAATGTGGAAATTATCATCTGAATAATATGAGATATATTATCAATATATATTTTATATAGTTATATATATCAAAAATATAGGAAATATATTTGGTAGAAACCAATGAAAATGAAAAGAAGAAGAATAGAGGGGGACTTAGTTTTCAACATTATTATAAAAAAAATCAATTTTGATGAAAAATATGTATATGTTGTGAAAAAGTGAATGAGGAACAATTATGAAGATTTGCAGTTGAATGAGAAGTAAGATGGAAAATGATAACACTTTTTTTGGTTTGGAGTTCATTTTATATTTATCCAAATTTTATCAGAAAAATATTTGTAGAATTATTTATTTGAATCCTTTGACCAAATGTAGTGCACAACAAGTCACAAAGTGGGAATTACTCCTTGATTAGTTGTGATTCCTTCACACACCATTTTAATATATATATTTAATAGTATTAACTTTTTTTACATTAATTCTCTATCGATGTATGCTCTGTGGACTAGTATATTGTGGTGAAAAAACTTATATCCTAGTATTTAATTTTATTTTTTATAATGTGATTATTTTTTAGAAGAAAAAATAGGCTTATTCTTACTATCATAGAAAAAGATCCTATGAATGGAATTTAAAACATCAACACCCTAATTCACTATTCACCTATATAATGTTCACTTGGTTACAGTTTGCAGTAAGTTGTATCAGAGCCCTGGGTTTTGGGTTTTAAAAATTTCTTCATTATATTGAAACTATAGAGAATATAGTTAATACAAAGTTATTTCCTTCCTTAAATGGGTGAAATTATAAAATACAGCTGAATGGAATTACATTTCATCTATAGTCTCTTCAATATTATATTTTTTCTTCTATTTTACATGAAATACAGGTTAGTGATTCTTATTAAGTATTTATGACTGAAGGGGATATAAATTCATTCAATGCTAATGTTGAAGCCCAAAATGATTTTTAGGTGTAATAAAAAATAAGATATATATAAAGGTGAAAATTTTTACTTCTTCAAATTCCATGTGAAATATTTTATCTAATATATATGATGGTGAAATCATTGTAAAAGAATTAATTTTTTCTACATAAAATTTTTCTTGATCTGAATATGTATCCATTTAAAAATATCAATGGGTTCATTAATCATATTATTATGGTGTTTAGAGTAATATTATGCCTTGGTGATGAAATAAATGATGTGGATATTGAAAATGAAATATTTAGTATGTTTACACCAATCTATAACCTAAAATAATTTTCCATTTAAGAAAGTAATAAGGATGAGTTATAGCAAGATGACATGCATAGAAATTTCGTAGATTATGAGATGTGGGTCAAACTGTTTGTGGAAAAAATAATAAATATATGGAAATTGAATTAAAATAAAAGTTGAAGAATATAATCACTAATTGTGTAAATTAATAATAATATGTTGATTATGGGTTTCTATATTTAGGGGTAACAATGTTAACCAGAAGAACGTTGATATTTAATGGAAAAAAACTCTTTGATTTCTTCTAATGTAGAAAATATGGACATATTACAATTTCATGTCCAAGTAATGCTGATGGTGATGATAATGATGTTGAGAAAATGAAAAATAGGGAAGTAATTTTCACTTGAAATGTTATTTAAAACTATGCACTAGTATATAAATTTTTTTTAGAAAGGGTCACAAGAGTAAAGAAAAAAACTGATGAAGATTCCATAAAAGAATAAGAATTTTAATATATATATATATATTACAAAAAATATTCCATAATATACACTATTTAAAAAGATAAATCTAAGAGAGAGAATGAAAATATTGATGAATGTGTCATAATCTCAAGGTGGAACTTGAGTGATCTCTTGAAAATATCGATATTCAAGAAAAGATAAATCATAAAATTCGATGATTGTAAAAATTATATTAAAAAATTGTGGATAATCTAGAGGCTAATATAGAAAAACTAATAATGAATTTCAATAATCTACCAAAATTATATTAAGTTTGTGATACAAAAGTGGAGTTTATATAAAAACAATAATTTTAAGATAAGATTTTTGTTGATCTAAAATATTTTAAATATTAAATAGAAAATTTGGGTGAGTCTCTAGAATAAGAAGTGGTTACCTTCAGTTGTATACTATAATAATAATTAAATTCATGTTAATAAAATAGAAAACTATTTTTAGAGATTTTTTGGATTTAAAACATTTAAATAAAACCAAGTGAGGATCAGTTTGTGATGAGATGTTGCAAAAAACATAATAATATTAATAAGAGTGCATTTGGATTTTATATTTTGAAATACCAAGTATAATAATTCACAAATCAAAGTAAATGAATGAAAATGGTTAAGGAAAACTCTCAATCCCCATCATATAACCGTGAAATAATTATTTTTCTAAGATAACAAATATATTGAGATATGATTGTTAGATGATACTTCCCCCACCTAAATTTTAAATTTTTGGATATCATGATCTAAGAAAGGAATACTATTGATGGTAAAATAGTTACTTAGAGGGAGAATAACATGAATGATAGTAATATATAATGAATTTATATAATTAAATCTAGGTAATAAGTTGTTTTTATGATTATTTTTAACAATTTAATATCTTCATTTATAATGAAATTTACTGAAGTAAAAGTGGAAAACTGATGTCGCTTCCATAGAAATCATTGATATATTATCATAAAGAATCCTAGTTATATTCTATTGGGTAAAAAAATTATCCACTAAGATAATTTTATGAACATGATTACAACTCATGTTATAGATATAGAAAATATATTACATCTCATTTCTTACCTCATTTGGGTCTCTCCTTTAAGGAAAAGAAGTTGAGATAGATTAAGAACCTAGATGAAATTACAATTAATGAATAAATGTTTAAAAAAACACGGATCCTTGATAGTGTATATTCTTTACATATGAAAAGAAAAATAAAAATCCTTTATCATATGAAATAAAAAATTTATGGAAAACTTATTTTCAAAAAATAATATAGATTTAGAAATGAGGGGATGTGAAAAGATTCATGTTGTAGGGTTAGAACTAAAGAACACTGGAGTTTTCTTTTCAATGGCCCAAGAAATAATCTCTTCACCATTATTCAACACTATGAATCAGGGATTGAGGTCAAATTCAATAATAATATATGCATGATAAAATATAAATAATGTAATTCCCTCTTGAAAGGTTGGGGGACTAGATTGAACCATCATCTTGTGAACATAAAGGAGAAGATTTTTTTTCTTTATGAAGGATGAAGAGAAATGTTTTTCAAAATGAATTATGGGACATATTGACTAGAAAAATACTGAAAATGATTCTATTTAAAAATTATTATTGGATATCCCAATCATGAATCACTACCAAGAGTGGATGTTTAATACATGAATCTTGTGGAATATGGTAGATAACCCCTTTTAGAAAAAGAAGAAAAGGGAATCCAATTTAGTTGATCTAGGGTGTGCTAACCATAGGTGTCTGATGAATCTATCTATAATATGAGAATAAATGTGATTTATTCTATTTTTTTATAATTATATTAGAATTAGTTTTATCATGATTATGAAAATTATGAAGGAGTTTATGGAGCACATGAAGAGGTACCAGAAAAGAGTGGTAAATGATATTGGTTTCACATTAAAAAATTAGGATAGGATAATAGAATAGAGTATATGTTCATTAAAGTGGAGAAAAATTTATATAATCATGGAAATAAACATGATGTATATTTATTATCAACTCAATACAAGAATGTTTTTTGAGGAAAAAATATATTGTTAAATAACATAGCTATAACACTACATTCTGAATGTGGTGTATGTCAACACTAAATAAAATAGGAAGTATATGTTGTAATTTATATTAAAAAAATGATTTATTTAAAGTAGATATAATATAAAATCATTTGAAATACTGTGTGATAGTAGTCTTTAATTGAATAAATTTTATATTTATATAATAAGGTGTTACACTAGAATTAAGGAGGGTAATCAAGGAATGTATGGTGATGTTGTAGATGAGGCAATTTTTATTAGCTAATCAATAAAGAGTAAATCCTTCAACTGATATAAAAATGGTTGTAAATAATTGTTAAGATAATTTAGGATAAATTTATTTAAGATAAATCATAAAATAAATCGATCAGTCTTAACCTGTAGCCTGTATTTGAAAAATATGATGAATTTTTAAAAAATCTAAAACTATGGAACATTAGTTAAGAAATGAATATTATTACTATTCATTATATGAGTAATTAAATTATAAAGAATGTCAACAGAAACCATTAATGATAAATATAATTATATTTTTTGATACCACCAATATAATTGTTTATAAGGCTATACAAACATATTTGGGAAGGATGAGAATAGTAAACACATGGCTTCACTACCAATGATGGGTCCAAATCATTTAAAGATGATATTATGGTTAATTTGTGGGTAAGATACATAACAAAGGATATGGATTAGATTAAAAATATTTCATATGAAAACTTATGAGGAGACTTTAACTATATATAGTGGTCAAAAAAATATTTGGATATCTTAAAAAAATTGATGAATATGATCATGTTGTTCTAAATAAATCTTGTGTAATATTAAAATTGTTTTTAAAAATTGAAGGAGTGGATATTGAAGAATGTTTTCCACCAATTTATCAACTATATTCAATCTAGATCATCTTAGTAGTGATGATTCAAAGGGGTTTAAAAATTTTCTGATGGATATGAAAACAACATCCATAAATGGTGTACTAAAGGTTAAAGTATGTATTGAGATTCCATTGGTATTTTTGATTTAAAATGATGATAAAAATATGTATAAATTGAATAAAAAATTTAATGTATAAATTTGCATCAACATGAATGGTATGTGTGAAATGACACATATATAAATATATTAGAATTCAAAATAGGTTTTTTTTATCACAACCATTACATGAAGGAAACCAAGAAAGAATAATTTATTTTTCTAGTTTATGTGCATGATATAATTTATATTGGTAGAAAATTTAAATTAGTGGTTCAATATCCTAATATGATGAGTTTAAAATTTTAAATGTAAATGATTAGTGATATCACATAATTTCTTAGATTGCATATGATTCAGAAGTTCATGTACACTTTTATATTAAAGGAAAAAATGAAAATGATATGCCTAATAAGTTCAATATATATCATTTAGAACTAATATCAACTCACATTGTAGTTTTATCCAACATAGGGATGCATGAAAATGGGATGTATGTGGATCCTACCCTATATAGGATGTCAACTGAGATTTTTTTGCATGATAGATACCTAACCAAACAACATGTTTTCAACTATCTAAGTATCTTAATTACAATGTAATCCCTAGGAGGATCAACATTCATTAGTTAAGATAATTATGAGGTATATATGATTAAATCTTACTCATGTTTCTCAATATAATAACGAGAAAGAACAAGAATTTTTTAGCCTTCCTATATGACCATTAGTATAGTGAAGTGGTGGATAGAAATCCCATTAGTGGTTGTTTATTTTTTTGACACTAAGTGTAATGGATAGGTGAGTAATAATCAAGAAAGTATATCTCTTATATAGATTATGAATAATAAATTACAGAAAAAAAAGGAATAGATATAAAATTAGGGGATAAAAAATATTTGGAATATCTTCATGAAACAATAAAACAATTAATATAATTATTTTTTTTACAACGTCTGTTCAGTCGATCTCAAAAAGAATCTAGTTCAGCATGCACAAACACATTAAGAAATTAAATTATTTTATCAATTTAAATTTGGGTTAAGGATTTATTAAAAGGGATTATGTTTATATATATATCTCTATGTATAAGATTTTATGAAAAATACCCTCACTAAAACAATATTGGATAGACAATGTTTGAACCTTGGTGTTGGACCACCTCCATCAAAATAACAAGGTTTGACAGTATTTCCTCTCCTTATTATATTGAATTCTTTATTTTGTTGTTATTTTTTTAAATATGTAGTTCTTATATAAATTTAATTTGAGAAAAAATTGGGTTATATTATGCATGGGGAATATTGGAAGAAAAATATAGTCTTGATCGAAATCATATGGACAAAACTGTATGCATTAAAACATATCTCTTTTTTCCTACATAGGTAATTGAATCATTTAGGATTATAGAAATAGTTTATGGATCTATTATTTATATCATGGTTGAATGTATTGTTTTGACCATATCTATAGAGAGTAGAATCCCATTGAATTTTACTATTAATGGGTGAGTATATTTTTAAGAGGATAATAAAAATACTTGGTGAGAATGAATATCAAAAATTTAAATGTGATGGAATTAAGTTTTCATGTGAATAAATATACCATAATATCAAATGGGTTAAAATATTGGATCCAATTATCAAATTAATCTATTTTTAATAAATTGATATTTTTTCAAAATTAATGAAATTCTAGAATTCAGGATGTTTGTAGGTCATTAAGTTTAATCTCATTTTGTAAAACATCTAAATTTTATAAGACATTGCATGAAATTTGAATTTTGGAATGCAATTAATCTTCTCTAATATTATAAGATTTTTAGTCGTATTTTAAATGGATTTTAACATATATTATAGTACTTTTCTATTTATATATGGTTCACCTTGGATTTTTAATGCTTCACATGCAATACATAATGATGGGAAATAACAATA
The DNA here is from genome assembly GCA_963277665.1 of Viscum album. Lineage (NCBI taxonomy): Eukaryota > Viridiplantae > Streptophyta > Magnoliopsida > Santalales > Viscaceae > Viscum > Viscum album. The sequence goes on along the minus strand of OY728153.1, from coordinate 513,712,492 downwards.
AATTTTGACTAAAAAGATTATTTTAATGATAATATGGGTCATTGTATAATGTTTAAGGGTATTTAGAAATTATATAATGATAACTAGGTTTTCAAAAGGTCCATTTGAGGCTGTATATGGGTTGATTACAGAAATACTAAGAGCGATTTCAATTTAATGGTAGTTTCAAAAGAATCATCAACACTTAATAAAATTATTCAATACTTCATAATAGGTATTGTAGTGTTACCTAAGTTTTATTAGAAAAGAACATAAAGGTAATTTCCTTTGTAAAATATGTTAATTTATATATTCCATGATGGTTATTTTTAATATCATAAGAGTAATTTCCATTTATATATGTGATTAAGATCCAACTCAAACACATTTATAGCCTCAAAATGTTGTGGTCCACATTTTTAACAGTCGATGGGTATTAGAGAAGAGGTCACTAGCATTAAAATTTGATAATTTGATGATAAAAATTTATTATTAGGTTCTTAATAGATATCAAACTGTGACTTAGTGTCTTAACATTTAATGACAACAAGAATGGGAATTTTATTCATATTAATATATGATTAATAATTTAGTTATGATGAATAATGAAATATATGGACATTTAAATGTTTGATGATCATAATTTTAAAGATGGATCACAAGGATAAATTAATATTAATAAGAATTATTACTTGATGCAAACATTTTAGAATTTCATTAATGAAAATATATAAGTTATCATGCGCAGAATATGAATGATAATATTATTTCATATTTCATATAGTTTTCTAAATAATATTTCTGGGAAATAAATTTTATGGAAACAAGAGAGAATAGAAATTAAAATAAGGGAGAAGGATTATAGTCATTTTTGTTTAAATAAAAAAATATATTTTGAATAAGAAGATTTGATGATTACATGTGAAGGAAAATAAACACTCATTAAGATCCTGAGTTGAAGGAGAAGGAAGAATAATAGTAACAATAAACATAATAGATTGGAGTTCATTTACCATACTAAAAAAAAGTAATCAACTTTCATGTTCAATTTCTTCTCTTTAACCCTTGAACCAAAGTAGTATGTAAGTTTTCTAAAAGATGAATTGATTCTAGGAATTCTAGGTATTCTTTACTCAACCCATTTAATATATATAGTGATAGTGTTACCTATTGGTACATTGGCACACTACATAAGTGTGCTTCTTGGATGATCCCTTTATATTTAACCATTTAGAAAAAAAATTCTTGTATTTAATTTTATTATATGGAATGTGTATGAGTGTGTTTTTAAGGGATGATAGAATCCTCTTATTATTTGAAACATAAGGAAAAAATATCTTGGAAGAAAAAGAGAACTTTGACACCAAAATTCATCTCTCTCACTCTTAGGTAGTGGAAGAATATTGGTTGAAAAAGAAAAAAATATATAATATTACCTTTAATAATATTAATAAACATAGCAGGTTCCTCCCATGAACTTTTTCCATGTGAGTTAAGGATACTAATGAATTTTTGAATGATATAATCAAAAAATAATAATTCATGCATAATCATAGAAATATTCATCTTTATCAATAAATCACTCCAAAAATTCTTTCTATTAAATATAAATAAAATAATTGTTTGTTATGTATAGGAACCAACCCTATGAAAATACCATATAACTTTTCTATAAACATAAGTTATAAATAACTTTAATCCTACAACACCCAGTCTTCAAATACAATGATATTGCAACTAAAACCACAACAACTACATGTTAGTATAGATATAACACCAGTTACTATATATCTATTTTATAAAAGATATTACAACTAAATCCACCAAACCAACATAAAAATAATAATTTAAAAATGGTAAATTATTATACACATCCCATTATATACAAAACCTCATACTCAAGATGTCAATAATGTTTTCTAGAAAATTATATGATAGAATAGTTTTCTTTAAAAACTAAATTAATACCCAAACTTCCAATATACCTCACTCAAATAAATTTACATGAATCAATGCAACATAAACCACATTAATTAAAAATAATATTAATTATGATAACTACTAAATTAACTTTTAATAAAATATTTAATGTGTGATAACTCAAGTCCTATATTATATCGTTATAATTATGTAGTGTAAAAGATAAAAACTTTTGATAAAATTTTTATATATAATGTATACCCTAAAATATAATTCAACACTAATTTTTATTTTATAAAGACTTCATTGTTATTCTATTTCATCTATATAAATATGAAATAATATCCATTAAAGAATATTCATTCATCATTGGTATTAGATAATGCTAATGAATAAAAATTTCATCACATCAACATTGATCATAAATGATATTTTGAAACATTACAATCACTGCCACCAATACAAAATAATTAATTAATAAATTAATTATAATTAACATTTATTATCTTCTATTGAATAATAATGGATCTTGATCTTCTAATAAATCATAAATTTCCGTGATTAACATCATCATAACAATTTATTTTTTTAAAATAACATGTAACATAACTGAAAAAAAAAATATTCTTCATGTCAAATAATATTCCTTTATTTTATAAAATTTTATAATTTTTTTATAGAATTAAGAGGTTCAATGTATGACTGGTAGAAAATAAATAGAGTCATTTAATATTTTATTTTCTATAAGATGTGTGAGGTAAAAAATTATGGTTAAATAAAATTTGGGAAAATTTATAAAGTAATTAAATGTTTTATTATTAATCGTTATAGATGAGAGAAGAATTATGAAACCCTTAAGATGATTATGTGAGGTGATAAGGTTATGCAGGTAGAAATATAGTGATGAAAGTCACATATGGAATGTGTACATAGTGATGAAATAATTTCCATAAATATATTTGGATCAAGATATACTAAGTGAAATGAAATTTACTTACCTGAATAAAATTGGATTTTTAGAGTTTGAATTATTATATTTTGAAGACTAAGAAAATCATTATTGTTGTATAAACTATGAAATCATATATTACATATGAAGTAATGGTGAATGTTGAATATCGTATTAATGTTAAGAAGGGTTTGAAAAATATAATGATAGATTGAAATGTTTTTATTTCACAATCTAGTTTTGATATGTATAGTAATTTGTCTATGTTTTTTAGTATCACTTATTTATGAATTGGGTAATCTTTAAAAAAATGGATATATTTGGATATAATTTTATGATGAATGCATAATTCACACAACATTACAATATTTATGCCTTTTTATTATTTGGTGTAATATAGGAAATGTTAGATTATATATTATACTATCATGGTAAATTATTATGGTGTAATATTTTTGTGTAATGTTACACTGTGAAGAAGTACATGTTAATTGATTTTATAGAAAAAATGTCATTTCAAATTGATGATAGAATGTAGAAAAGTTTTTGAATCTAAACAATAATTATTTAATACTTTTAAATTTCATCTTTAATTCTGATGATATGGTGAGGTAGTTCAAACCTAAATATTAATCCAAGAGAGTCAATATTAAATGGGTGGTTATATGAAAACATTACTCAAGTAGTGAATCAAAAATTTGGTATCATGATGCAGTATTAAGATATAATATATTAGAATATTATTGATTAAATCATAATAATGATCCTTAATCTATGAAAAATATTCTCAATAAATATATTGATTTATCCAAATTATAATTTTTTACATCAATTTTGAATAAAGAAATCATATTTATAGTTCCCAATAGAAAATTAATGTTTCCCTATAATAGATGATTTCAATTCATGGTTTGTATAAAATCTATATATCCTGAGGAATCAATTCAAATTGAAATGGGGGATATATGGATTTATATTTTGAGGTTTCAATATAATTTGTTTTATATATTTAGATAAAATAATTCATATTGTAATCATCACATAATATTGAGGGATTGGAATAACATGGATTAATCCTAACCCATGATTGCCCGACATTGAGATAGAAAGTATATATATAATTAACTATGGAAGAATTAAAAAAAGTTAGAGGGAGATATTATGAAATTTTAATTTTAGTGGATAATAAAAAAATATAGTTATGTTATGATGTATTATTAAAATATTTGGTTTAATTAATTAATACCTTATGGTTTTTATGGAATCTCGTTGAGACAACCAAATGAAAAAAGATGATATAGTATAATGAACATAATATCATTCATGTAATTAAATTTTTATATTTGATGTTTTTTATTTTATTGGGATTATTAAAAGATAAATGATTAAACTCTATATATGATTATTCGATCATACCTGTCATAGATCATAGAGGATGAAAGGTGTATATAAATAGCACAGAAACTCTTTAAGCTATTTAGGATCTTCCTTGAAGTAGATAAAGGAGTGGAAGAGTGGGAAGTGACACTAGGGAGGAAGTCCACCACCCCTAAACATTCTGGTATGTGAATCCAACCTTTGTAAGGGGTCCCCTAACCTAAAATATTATTTACTGAAATAGTTTTTAATAGTTTATTTAGGTACACTACAACACCACCGTGTGTATTATTAATTTATATATTCTAATAATGGAGACCAAAATAAAATATTCTTGTTATTTTCTACTTTAATATCAATATCCAAATTTTGGTTAAAATGTCATTGTAGAATTTATAGATTGAACAATTATCCACTTAATAGGGGAGAAAAATATGATAGTTTTTAAAGGTTAAGATAAAACGTATTGAATTTTCCCACACCCAAATTTTAAATTCACCCCATATGATGCCTTAGGTACTATATTATAAACCATTATTCCAAAAACGTTCCATAATTGTAACACCATGTGGTTTTTTGGAATATATCACTTTAAATAAATTTATTTCTTTAATAACATGTGTTGCATACAACAGTGGGATTAAACAAAATGTGTAAAATTATTAAAATATTATGTTTCAGTTATTTTATAGCCAATAGATTAATATTTATGACAAGTAATAAATAAATTATAAAAATATATATATTCTACAAATTTATAAAATAAATTCATGAGTTGGATTATAAAGAAAAATTAAATGTAATGTTTTTCTGAAGAAAAAAATATTTTAAACATATAATGAATTTTATATCAATGTGTTAAATTAATCCTTATTGGGGAATTATTTTAATGAAATTTATATATTATTTTCTTTATAATATATTTTAAAAATTAAACAAATATTTTTCTAAACATAGGGTAATAATAAATCAAGTTTTATACCTAAAAATTCATTTTTTTGAAAAAAAAAAGTTGTTTTTGTCACATTTCATGCACTTACATAAAAAAATAGATTCTTCTATTTATGGGTATTTTATTAGATAAAAGTAATTTAATATTTTTAATCATGGGGATCAAATATTTAAATTTTAACCCTTTAATTTTTTTCCAATATGAACAGTGACCATGGTAAAATATATCACCTCTGTAATGGGTAAAGTAGGTTAATCTAGTATAAAATAAGAAATAAGGACATAATTATTCATCATAATTTTGATTGGATGAATTAAATTTGACATGTATCCCTAAGGTTCTGAGTTGAGTTATTTAATGGAAACTTTTCCACAAAAAAATTACTTATATATTATTCAATCCAAATGAAGGGATAAAATGTCACTCTATTCATTTTAAATATCATGTATCAGTTCACATAGGGAAAACATAATTATGAACAAATGTTAATATAGATTTTATTCCTAATTAACATCTATTCATGATCACAATTTATTCATAATTTTTTTAAATAGATAATTACCTTAAATACTTACATAACACGAATGTGTTAATTATGTAATAAATAAGAAAATAAAATAAATGAAATTAAAATTATTAAAAGTAATATAACATGAGATATTTGAAGTGATACATGAATTATCTATATTACCATAAAATTTTTAGTATAATAAAATAGTTTTTTCAAATTTTACATATTTTCATGATGTTTTTCAAGTCAATGAAATGGATAGTATCAAAATTAGAAATAATGATATTTTATGGTATTAATATTTTATTAAATTATTTATAATTTATAAAAATATTATGTAAGAATAAATGGGACATAATATTGTCTCCAATTCCATCCCAATTTCAATTATAGTCTATTTGGAAGCATTTGGCTCTAGAATAGTCTTATTATATTTTAATCTTTTTAGAAAATATAAAGTTTCCATAACCTATATTATATAGTGTAACATCCTCCTTCACTAAATTAAAGTAATTTGAGCCTTCTATATTTAATATTTTTACATATAAAAACATTATATAATAATCCTTTTAGAATAAATTTAATTTGGTTTCTAGATTACAATGGATGCAACCTCTATTTTGAAAAAAAAACATAATTTAGTCACGCTTTTCACACTAAAATTAAAATTAAATTTTAACAATTTTGTTAAATTTATATTTCAAAATAAAGATATTTTTTGAAATTTAAATTCAAAAATTATATTTTGGAGAATTTGGGGATTTTTCTGAAGAGTTTAATTTCTTAATTACTACATAAAAAATACTACATTTTAATTTAAAAATTCCTTTTTGTTTAAATGGTTTATAAAGAGAAATTATAATTTTAATTGTATTTAAAGTAAAAAAAGTGAAAATTTATATAAATTAAGCCAATTTATGTCATTATAAGCATTTTTATACTGAATTTATAAATAAAAACATTGTAATCACTTGAACATTTTCACATTTAAAACCATCTTTCTCATCCCATCAGTAGGATAAATTTTAAATTAAATTTTTCAACTTCTGTTAATTGAATTTGGAAAAATGGATTTCATATTTTAAATCATAATAACTTCTAATTTCTAATATGGTAAACTTAATTTTTACCAAATTGAATACTCAATGTAGTAAAAAATTATTTATCGTAATTAAGATAGAAATTAATTTACCTGGAGGTTAAACTGAAAATAAAAGGGTATAAATGACATATACAGTTGTCCAAAAACCATTTTGATGGACTTGTTTTGATCATTGAAACTAAAAGGTTTAATAATTATCTATTCTCGAACCCTTTTTCATCTTAAAAATGTGTGAGTGCTCAATTATTTTTAAAAATACAAAGTGTGTCCTCTCAACCACTTATAAAGGCCAACAAATCCCCCATACATATTTACACTGTTATACAACATTTTTCATACAATACCTACCCAAATAACTTCCCAAAATCCGTCCCCTAATCCTTGAATCCTTATCTTTGTGTAAAATTTATCCTTTTATGTCATTTGGTCAATCCTAAAGAGGATAGGCGATAAATAGGTAATGTTATTCAAAAAGAATATTTATTTTACATCTTTATACACCTTCTTTGTTCCGTATTAAACCATTAATATATAAAAACCACAGTATGAAATATATACTAATATTTTTTTATAATAAATTCATGAAATAAAACTATCTCTACTTAAATCATATGTGTAATAAAATCATCTTTTCTTTGTATGAAGGACTACCATCTCGTAAACTAATGTCACTTTTTTATATTCTCACCTATCAAGGATGGGTATGATAATGGATATAAAGTGTGTATATATATACGGTATTTAAAAAATTATTATATGATTTTATTAAATATATTATATATACCATATTAAATTCTATTCTGTATGAGACACGATAATGTCACTCATGGGTATGACATACAACCACATTGCAAATTAACGTGATTCGTCATTCACAAAAGTTATACATGGAAGGTGATAAGGAATAATGTTATTTATTAAAGATGATATAAATGAAATAAATACGATTTTAATTAATATTTATCATTATGGATTGAAAATATATATATATCACTTTTCTTATTCCTTTTCACTCACATAAGGTGATAACATCATTCGTATGTGTCTGGACTACCACATCCCTGAAGTGATGTGACTCTATTTTCATCACCACACCATAGGGATGATAAATATCTAAGTATATGATATGGTTTTAATGATATTATTACCATTATGTAAATAAATAATATTACTCACCTCTTTTCTATAATGATCAGTGAAAATGGAAACGTTACATCAGCATACATACATCCTTCAATCTCCATGATTTTAACATACTTTGTTTTTCATAACATTCAATAATTTTAAAAGAATAATTTATGTATAAATATGAAATTTATTTCATTATTATTATTCTGGAGATTATAGAACTATATAATGTACACAATAATTGGAACATTAATGACAAAGAACACATGAGAAAATAAGGAAATTAACACCCGAAACAACGAAAATAATTTGAAATTATTATCAAATAAGTGAAAATATATTATAAAAGAAATATATATGATATTATAAATATTAATATGTTTCTAGTGTGAGTTAATTACATGTTTATAAACATTATATAATATATTAAATCACCTTCAACCAAAATAAAGTGTAACGTAATAGATTTCATCTCAATTTAATTTCATTGAGGAATATTATAATTTTATGCACATAATATCCTTTATATAGTGTATATACATCCCCTTTTAGATTTAATATCGTTAATAATTCATTAATCATGGTATTTTTGTGTTTTACTTTGAATTATATCATCAAAGAGAATTTTAATTTAAAATTACAAAAGTGGTAAAAGTTGTTTTGAAATCCCACTTGCTTTTGTTATTGTTAACTTTCACATGAAAAAATCACTTTATTGTATTAATTTTTCTTTATATATTAAATTTTTCTTATATATCCATATTATTGTGTTATGAATATGATTATTATCTAAACCATATATCATTTTTTACATACACTTTTCACTATGAATTTTATTTAATTAGTTGGTGAAATATTGATAAATCTGTATCCTTTAACTCAATGTAGATAGATGATAATAAGGAAAATTATTTATAAATTAAATTTATATAATGATATATGAGGAACTATTTTTAAATGTATGACCATGGATGGGGACTGATTACAGAAATCCCCTAGATGCATCGGTAGTCTCACAAGATAATCAGTTTGACAAATTTGATGGATCTTTACCCAGTATGTTTTAAACCATCTTCTGAAAGGTCTTGATTATAAATGTATTATGCTCATATAAAACATGGAATCCTGTAATTAATCATTTCATTCATTGATAATTCTATAATTTTTATTATCCATAACATTTTCTCCATGACATTATCTATGGATTCATTTCATTCAGAGTTTATTGATTAAATAGAATGTGTTTCAATTATTTACCATTCCAGATTTATTCTTTCTTATATCACAATGATAGTCATGTTATTTAAATGGAATGTGTGTTTAGTTATATACCTTTCCATGATTATTATGATTATTGATTTATTATAATACTAATTTCACTAAACCCTTACTGTGAATTTGGTCTCACACTTATTTTTTTCTTTTCTACGAGATATAAAGATGAATTCTTGGAATGTGTTATAAGGATACATATCTTTTACTTTTGTTATGAATTATTTTATTTTACCAATGTAAAATGGGTATCATGTATGTATCTATTTTTTGAAAACTATTAAAATAATGGTTCCTTCAGGGTGTGATTCCTCGTATCTATGACAAATTAATAAAGTAAGGAACTATCTCAAAGATTCTGGGGTTGGGGTCATTAGAGTTGGTATGAGAGAAAGTTTAGTAGAAACCTTTGGAACTGGATTTAGGATAATATAAATTATGGAACATAAACCTATGAAAGGCTTTGAGGATAGGTATATAAGAATATACTAGAGTTTTTGTAAGGAATAGATTATGTGTATCTTCCTATAAATACATCTCTGTCAAGATAACATATGTTTTTGTGCTTCTGTAAAATCGATAACTAGGGGAATAACTTCAAAAAAGGAACATCAGAGTTGACACGAGACTTACCTAGTACATGAAAATGGGCCTTACTGCACACCTATTTTGAAACTCTTGGGGGATATTCTTGGGATAATTCATATTTTATTTATAAATAATTATGAAAATATTGAAAATATTGTTTCCCCAAAGAAACCATTTTTATGATTCTGAGACTAATAATGCATTCATTTTAATCTATGAAAAGCAGTACACAATATTTTGAATTGAAAATTATGATTTTTAATTTATAATTTTATGAGATAATATAGTATATTCCATTTTTTTATAAATGGTTCTAGGAAGGAAAAGGGGTATCAAAACTCATGGATAATATAGATATTTCCCTGTTAAGGATACTAATAGAGCTAGAATTGGAATAGAAAATAATTATGGATATATTAGGGTATCTTAATTAGGTTATGAAAAATACCCCTACATATATGGAGAAACCTATTCCACATTGAGATTATCCTAGGCTATATCGCTTTATGTGAATGAATCCCCCACAAATATTTGGGACTATTAATCTGATTATAGTCAATAAATAGATTAAGTATATAGGGAATATATTTATGGCTTTAGGATAGAGTGAAAGTAAAAATGTTTCACTTTATGTGTATTTACTCAAAGGTGATGATGATCAAGGGTGCTCATTGATCCAGAATACTTGGGAGAAAAAGAGAATAGAACACAAAGAATGAAAAGATTTTAAGGATAAATTAAATGATAAATAATTCCCTCATGAGAAAAAAATTGAGATGAAGATAATTTTCACTAGATTAAATAAAAATGATGAATAATTATTCATTTATTTTGAATATTCATTTATAATTATTTCTAGGTATTCTATGAATTACATACACAACATAGAGTGCATGATTGATTACTTTATTAAGGGATTAATCCAAGTATCCTAAGGGTGATGGTATCCCAAACATTTTCATCATATGATGAAATATTTTCATGTTCCATAAAAATTGAGAATAAATTTTATAGAATCAATATATTAGAGGGTTGTAAAGATAATAATATATCATCTAAACATAAAGATGAAGGGAATGATTCAAATAATAAGATGAATATATTCTCATAGTGTGATTACTATGGAAGTTATCACCCTAGAAAATAACTAATTGTCATGGGATTTTAATATTAGTGTGGTGAAAGGGATCATAATATTATGTAATGTAATGGGAAGAAGGAAAAATATTTTGTTAAATGTCAAAACTACATGGAGTTTGGGCACTATGAAAATGAATTCCTCAATAATCAGGGGAATCTACTACAAAATAGTCTGCAGGGTGAAGGATGTGATTTTTGTGATCACTGTTGCTAAGGTGGATGTACCAAATGATATGGTGGGAGGTACTTTAATCCTATATTTAAATTTAGATAATGATTTATTTTCTTCTGGATCCTCACACTCCTTTATATCTACCCAATTTTCCAAAGAAATTAAACATTTCCCTGTTAAATTAAGATGGGGGTTGTCAATCAAAATATAATAGGGAATTATCATTAAAATAAGTATTTTTAAATAAATCCCAATTATGACACATAAAAATGAATTATTTATTAAACTTATTATTAAACCTATGGTTTATTTCTATACAATCGTTAGAATGTACTAGATTTCAAAATATGATGCAAATATTTATTATACGAAGAATGAACTTACAATTTATGGGGAAGATATTTAATTTTCTATATTTAGAGTAGATACATCATCATAAAATTTATATCTATATCCTCCCCCAATATATCTATGAAATTAGATTCTTGGGGAAGAAGAGAAAACACAATCTAGGGATGGAGAATGTAATTTTCAAATTGTGGGTGTACTTAGTGTATTAGAATACATTGATGTATTTTATGAGGAATAACCTAAATATCCACCATAGATTGAAGTTGAGTTTTCCATTGATTTAATCACAAACAAAAGACTAATGTGAATGGATCTTTATAGAATGGCCACTATTGAATTAGTGTATCTCATGAAACAACAACAAGAGTTTCATGATAATGGATTTATTCTCCCTAGTGTTTCACCATGGGGATACCCAATTCTATTCATTAAGAAAAAATATGGATCCAAGGGGCTATCAATTGATTATAGAAAAATTAATTCTATTATGAAAATGAACATGTATCCTTAGCCATGCATTGATGACTTATTTGATCAACTTCCTGGATCCCAATATTTTACTGAGTTTGATCTATGTTATAGGTATAACCAATTATGAGTAATTAAGTAAGAAATTATAAAAGAAATATAATTGAATAAGGTATGGACATTATGAGTTTAGAGTAATTCTTTCTGGATTGAATAATGAAACCTATGTTTTTATGGATCTAATTATAATAGTATTTAATTAAAATATTCAATATTTTTTTGTGGTATTTATTAATTATATTCATGTCTATTCTAAAATAAATGATGAACATGAGAATCACATGAGGATAATTCTTGTAACTCTTAAAAGAAAAGAGTTATATGGTAAATTTAGTGAGTGTGTTTTTTTGTAATTGGGTTGTTTCTTTTTTTCATATATTGTCTCAAGGTATTGAATGTTAGTTGATAATTCAAATACAAATACAGTCAAAGAATTTCCAATACCAATGAACATAAATGAGATATGTAGTTTCATTGGTTTGGTATGTTACTATCATCAATTTTTTAGAATTTTTCCTAGTTTTATAACCCATTAAAAGTGATTAATCATAAAGGGGATATGTTTTTTGGGCAATGTAATGAGATGAATGTTTTGATGAACTAAAGAAGTGATTGGTCAATGCTCTGATCCTAACTCCACCATCTGGAAGTAATGTGTTAGTGATATATGGTAATTCAAAAAATAAGGGTCTTGGTTATGTGATAATACAAAATGATAATGTAATTTAATACACATCAAGGTAGTTGAAGACACATGAATAGAACTATTCAACCCATGATCTTGAGTTGGAAGATGTAATATTTTCATTGAAGATATGAAGACTTTGTCTATATGGTGACATATGTGAGATATAAAAGGATTATAAAATCCTAAAATACATTTATTCACATAAATTTTTCAATATAAGACAAATTTAATGGAGTAGGATACTCAAGAATTGTGATTTATAAATACGCAACAACCTATGGAAAGAAAATAAGTTATAAGATGCAATGAGAAAGAATGATCAAATAATTTTCTCCCAAATAAAGAAGAAGAGGGACCAAATGTTCATGGATCTAGTAATTATGGATATGATAGTTACTAAGGAAGTGAAAATATCAATCATTTTTTAAATTATTTCAAAACTATATTTATTAGATAAGATAAATAATTCTCCATATAATGATAAGAAATTTCAGAATAAAATTAAAGTGGTGAAAGATGGGAAATTTGTAGAAATAATTTGTGAATATGGAGTTCTAGAATTTGTAAATTGATCATGTGTTCAATATGTACCTCAGATAAAAAGGGAATATTTGTATGACACTCATATCTGAAATTTCTCTATAAACTAGGTAGCACAAATATGTACATGGATTTAAATGAACATTTTTTTTGGATAACATTAAGAAGAAAATTTTTGATTATATTTCAAGATATTTGGTTTTTCAATAACATAAATATGTGAGGAATCATCCTAGAGGATTTATACTACCTCTTCCATTTTTATTATAGAAATGGGATGAAATTAATATGGAATTTTTCAGGGGGCAACAAAATAATCCCTGAAAGAATGATGAAATATGGGTTATCATTGTTCACCTAATAAAATATAAACATTTACTCACTGTAAGACAATATTTTCCTATCAGGTGACTCACATGGATCTTATTAATGATGTTGTAAGAATTTATGGATAAACTCTATCAATTTGTTCTGACCATGATACCCAATTTACATCAAAATACTCAAAAATTCATTAGAGTTCTATTAATACTAAAAATCATTTGAGAAAATCATACCAAACTAAAAATGATGGAAAATACAAGAGGACTATTCAAACAAAGGAAGATATGTTTAGATCATTCTCACAAGATTTTCATGGTATGTAGAATAATTATTTACCTATATTAGAGTTTTCTAATAATAATAGTTTTCATTCATGTATTCAAAATGAGTTTTAGGAAGCATTGTATGAAAATAGATTTCGTAATCTATATTTTTGGTGTTAAGTTTGTGATAGGAAACTCATTGGCCCAAAACATTATGATGAAATGATAATAAAGTAAATGACTATTTTGGATCACATTAAAGTAGCTCAAATTGGGGAAAAGAGTTTTGCCAGTAATTGGAAGAATGATTTGGAATTCCATGTTGGAGATCATGGTTTCCTACAAGTGTATGTAATGAAGAGTGTTTTATGGTTTAATAAGAAATTGATATTTAATCCTAGGTACATAGGACCTTTTTAAATCATTTAATGAATTTGATTTGATATTTTCTGAATTGAAATACCGACAAGTCTCTTAAAAGTAGATGATGTGTTTCATATATCCTGGCCAAGTATGTTTGTTCCAAACCCAATTCATGTTCCCACCTCTGATGAAAACCAATTTGAGCTTGATCTATCAGACTATGGATAACCCATAAATATTTTTTATAATAGAGAGAAATTATTTAGGAATTAGACAACTCATCTGATAATGGTTCTTTAGAGAAATCACAAAATGGAGGAAGCAATGTGGGAGTTATAGTATATTATAAAGAAGAACTACCATTATCTGTTTAGAAGGTAATATCCATGAATTTTTGTGGAAAACTATTTTGAATGTTGGAATAATGTATCACCCCAAAACATCAAAATATATTCCTTTCATAATAAATTTAATTTTTTAATAGCTTGTAATGCATGTAACACCGGCTTTAATCAAAACACGGGTTATTCACACTTTGTGAAATTAACTTATAATGTAATTTCAATAATTTTAGGAAGTTTATTGTTTTAAATATATCATTTATTAAATATTAATACCAAAAGTATCTTAGGGTGAGTTTTTTTTATTTTTCAAAAAAAAATTCATTTCTTGATGACTAGTGAAAAATACTGAATTTAGATTAAAATTACATTTTAGTTTAAATAATTTATATGGTAAAATTATATGTTGAAAAAAAATTAAGTAATATTATTAAAGATTTATATCAATTTATAAAATTATTTCATTTGAATCATTTTTATATTGAATTTACATATAAAATCTTTATAAACTCTTGACAATTTTCACTTTAAAAACCGGCTTTCTCATCCCTTATACAAGATTAATTTTAAATTAAAATTTTCTATTAATTTGAATTGAATTTAGAACAATATATTTCAAATTATTAATAATCATAATTTCTAATTTCTAATTTTTTCAAAAAAAAATTCCAAAATTAATAGTGAATATAGTTAAAATTAATTACCATGGTTAAGGTAAAAATTGATTTTCTTGGAGGTTAAACTAAAAAGATAAGGGTATAAATGATGTATAATCCTGTCAAAATTAAATTTTATTTCCATATTTGGACCATTAAACCTAAATAGTTATATAATGGTCCATTTTGTACACTTTTGGCATGGGAAAACATGGGATCACTCAATTCATTTCCAAAATACCAAGTGTGTCATCTCCCCCAATTATAAAAGGCCACCCCCTCCCCTCAGTAATTCAAACCTTAAAACAACTATGACTCAACCAATACCTTCCTAAATCACTTACCAATATCACTTACCATATATTATAATCCTTATCTTGGGACTAAATCCAAACTTTTAAGGATTTAGTGAAAAACTACGAAGGATTCTCAAAGAAGATATATTATTCTTCAATGAGCGTCTTTATTTTACTTCTTTCTACAGCTATTTAATTTATTATTAAACCATGATTGCATAATAAACTAAATACCTAACATATAATGATTTTTTTATAATAATTTCATTACCTAAAACAATCTCCACTTCCAACAAATGGGTTAGGAAATCATCGATCATGTGTATGGTGGACTATACTCTTACAAACCGATGTCGTTCGTTTTTTCATTTACACCTATAATGGTTGGGTATAATGATGGATATAAAGTGTGTGTGTGTGTGTGTCCATATATATGATATTTAAAAAATTATTATACATGTATAGTAATTATATCTTATATACCTTCTTATATTCCATTTTGTTTGAGACATGATAACATCGCTCATGTGTAAAATATATTACCGCCTCACGAAATGATGTGATTCTTATTTCACTAAAACATTACACTGAAGGTGATAAGGAATACTTTTAATGATTATATGTGATATAAATGAAAAAATTATTAAATTAATGAAATATTTATCATTCTTTAAGTATAATATATATATATATATCACTTTCTTTCTTTCCTTTTCACTCACATAAAGGTGATAACATCATTCGTGTATGTGTGGACACCCTCCTTCATGAAGCAATGTGACTATCCTTTTGTCACCAAAAAAATGGAGGTTATAGATACGTATATAATATTTTATTTATTATTATAATTATATATATTTTAAATATTACTTATCCCTTTAATAGAATGATCGGTGGAAAATAGAATCGTTACTCATCCGTAAGTATGACCTACCACCCCCATAATAATACAAGTATTTCATTTTTTATAACCATAATTAATATTTGGATTTAAAACTATAATTGGTTTATAAATTTTATAATTATTCCACGATTATTATTCATGATATGATAGGAAAATATAATATACTCATTAATCAAAACTTTCATTCCAATGTATTCTTGAGACAACACGGCAGTTAAAACCTGAAACAACAAAAATAATAATAATTTATTAAGGAATGGGAGATAATATTTTATTTAAGGTTTCTATATTATATTATAAATATTAATACTATTATGGTGTAGGTTAATGACATGTTTAAAACCACTATATAATAGATTAAAACATTCTCAACCAAAGGGAAGTGTGAGGTAAGAGATTTCAACTCAACTTCATTTCATTGAGGAATATTGTAATGTTATGAATGAAATTTAAATTATATAATGTATATACTTCCCCATTGACACGTAATATCATGAATAATTCATTATTCCTAGAATTTTTAGTTTCAATTATATTTATTTCACCCAATGTAATTTGACATAAAAATTACCCACTGGTAAAATTTAATGTGAAATATGAATTCCTTTTGTGATTGTTAAAATTATCTTTAAAAATCATGTAATTTTAATAATGTTTTATTGGAATTATAATAAATATTTGATATCAAAATTATTATATTGTGATTATGAATATTTCTTAAACTATATACAGTTTTTACATATGGTGTTAACTTCGAAATTTATTTGATTAACTAGGAAAATATTGATAAACATCTATCTTTAACACAATATGGATACATGATGATAAGGAACATTTTTTGTGAATTAAATTGATTATTTGAAATATGAGGAATGGTTTTGATAGTTATTACATGGGTTGGGGACCATTTATAGAAAGCCCCTCCATGCATCGGTTGTCTCGTGAGATGAATACGTTGGCCAAATCAGATGGGTCTTAACCCAGTATGTTTTAAACCACATATTTAATGGTATTTATGGTAAAAGTATCACATACCTATACATAATTACATCCAATAATTATTCATTAACTTTATATATAATTTAGTTATTATTACTATCCATGAGAATTTTTCTATGAAATTATTTTTGGATGCATTTCATTCTTGGTTAATTGATTAAATATCATGTGTTTTAGTTATTTAGCATTAAAATTTGATTCTAACACATCTCATGATTATATTCAAGTTATATAATTGGAATTTTTTTTAGTTATATGCCTTTCGATGTTGATTTTTACTATTTATTAATGATAACATCCATTTTACATAACCCTTATTGATAATTTGAGAACACTTCTATTTTTTCTATTTTACCCAATATAGAAAGATGAATTCTTGATATGAATTTCAAGGATTATGAGCCTTTACTTTTTTATATTTTGTTTCTTTTCCAAGTGTATAATGTATATCATGTATGTATCTAGTTTTCCAAAACTACTAAACTAATTGGTCCTTCGGAATGTGATTCCTTTTATCTATGACAATGTAATAAAGTAAGCAACTAGCTTCGGACTATAAGAATTCGGGTCATTATAACCATAAACATTCAAATTTTTTTCTTTACATCACTAGGAAAATAATGGGGGTCATGGGGTTCCCAATAGACAAACCCTAAATCTATTTAGAGGAGATCTAAAGTAGTCATTTCTATGAATATATAATAACTCTAACCAATCACATTCATTTTATACTCTTTATTACCACATATAAATAAATTATATTCATCATAAAATAATAACATCAGTATCATAAATATTTGGAAATGTTATTATGACTATTAATACCCCATTATAAACCCTCTTTCCCCTCAAATATGAAGTGAATAAATCGCTCATGCATACATTTGGCTTACCATCACCTCATAGAAATACAATTTATTATTCATCACCTTATTTTATGGATCATTTTTATGATGGGTTTAATGTTTATATATGTAATTTAAGACATAATAATACTTCTATAATTATATAATCATTTCCACCCTCTTATCACCCAATCTTTTGGGAAACGATAATGTCGCCCATGCGTACGTATATACTACTCTCTCCACAATGCAATGTAATTCATTTTCATTTATATTTCTCATGGAAGTAAATATGGATGTGTTTTATGAATATATATGATATATATAACATAGTAATGATTTTGTAAATGTGTGTTGTTATTTACCATTCTTTCATTTCATTAAATGGAAAATGGAAACAACCTTCATGTATACGTTCGGCATACCATCTACATGAACTGTGTAATTCATTTTTCTATCTCTAAATTTTATGAATAATTATAAATATGTATATAATTTGTGTATATGATGATTAAAATGATGTAAATTATGGGACCAGGATCAAATTATAAGTATTGACACTACTGAACTAAATCATGCCTAGAAAAGGAATATTTTATCACCCAGAACAATGATTTTAATAACAAATTATTAATAAATGGGTGATAAGATGTTTTAAATAAATCATAAATGGTATTCACTACTGGAAATACATCTTATACCAATGCCCATATTCCAATGTTTTATATGAACCGTTGGGATAGGATACCTATACCAACATTTTGTTGAAAATCGTTGGTATAGGAGTTATTCGTGTGAATTTTACCAACGGTTATTCCAACTATTGGGGTAGTCCCCCATAGAGATAGTTTTCCCAATGGTTTTTTTGAAACTACTGGGATAGTGGCCATTTCCCAAATGGTTTTTTAAAACTGTTGGGATAAAATTCCACAAATAAAAAGGCAAATCCCAATTCGAAACCACCTGCATTCTTCCCTAAATGAGATCTCTACAATCTATTCCTGAGAGCTCACATTCTTCCAGTATGTGAACCCTTCTTCCCAAAAACCAAATTTTTGTACTTCCAATTAAAATATGTAAGCTATAACTGGGTTTTATGTTCTGACTCTATTTATTGCTTTTTTCATTCGGATTTATTAAAATTTATATGTTTTCTTTTGTTATTGATTGTACCTCCCATTAGCCTTGTTGTCATGTCAATTATTTAAATATATATGTTTTCAATATTGAGATTCATGAATCTCTCATGGTTAATTTTGTGATCTTCATGCTCAAGAGTCTATGTTAGAAGTGGTTGAAGTATTTTACTCGGGATAATCCAGGGAAGGAAGATTCTTGTATAGCATTAAAGGTGAATTTAATTCATGAATTATTTCCCAATTATATTAAGGTACTGAAATATATGTATTATTTTTATCTCTAAAAAAGAGATGAAATGGTGTTGATGTATACTCATTATTTCTATTGTTTTGGTATTGTATCTTCCTCATATAACCATGGCTGATAATCTAACAGCCACATTTTCTTAATAAGTTATTTTAAAAAATAATTCATGGGTTTTCTTTCCTCTCATCCATGAATCTTATGGAATATTTTTGATTCTTGTTGTCAAGGTTAAAGCGTGTTTTGAAGGATGAACAAAGTTTTTGGTATTTATCATATTACTAACTATGATAGAGGTTCCTCTATAAATGGATAAAGGAATCATTCTAAGTTATTCCCCAAGATTAGTGGTACTAAAAGGTTATTGTGTTTCTTCTCTCTATATTCATCTGTAATGAAGCACCTAGTTTTCTCCCTTTTTAAAAATATATTTTTTAAAAAGCATGATTATATGAATCCTGCTAAAGTATGTAACTTTTTAGTCTATAGGGGTTATCTATATAGGATTTATTGGGATCTAGTGTAATATCAACATGGTTAGGGATCATCATATTCTAAGATAACTATAACACATACAAAAGATTCAAGATAATAGGGATCCAATCATAGGCCTCTGGGTGAAGCATTATCACAAACAACATATCCCAATAGTTTAGAAAACCGTTGGGAAAGCCTCCTTTTTTCTAATATATACCAACGGTATAAAGAAACCATTGGTAAAGAATATATTTCCCAATGGTTTTTTAAAACTGTTGGTAATGTTTTCCCCCAAATGTAGAATATATCCAGTTCCCCATCCAGGAGATTATAGCCCTGAACTGAAGCTCTCCTGAAGCTATATCTTTACCCTAGGATTTGGAACTCCTTCCACCCGATAGATCCATCATCAATCAATAAAATTTTTAGTTCTACACCTCAAATCTATAGCTTCTACCTCTGGTGTCTGTAAGGGCGATGGAGTCTGGATCTGTGAGTGCGCTGCTTCCTCCTCCCCCTGATTCCTTAGGCACTTCTCTTTCGGGCAGCTCGATGGCAGTTCCCTCAGAGACGTTCCATCCTTCATCTATTCATTCTGGTGTTACTGTTCTGGGGAAGGCTGGTTCTTCGAATGGAGGGGCTTTCTCTTCGCAGATGGCGGGCGCTGGGTATTCTAGTTTGTTGGTGGTTGATAATGTTGACTGTGCTTTATCTGATGTTTGTTTGAACTCTAGGGTGGTGGTTGCCAGGCCAAGGCCTTCGGGAATTCGGTTCTTCAAATATACTTTGTTGGGATTACCAGGTTCGTCTGATCTTGGAGCGCCTCGTATCCCTTCTATTCAGGTGGCTCCTCACTGTGCTAATTACATTGATGGTGTTCCGATGGTGGATTTCTCGTATGTAGAATTTCAGGAGGCTAAGGAGTTTCACAATTAAACCTTGATTTCCTTGTTGGGCCTGAAAAACCTTTGATGGCCTCTCTTAGAAGTTATGTAGCCTCTAGGGGAATCCAGCAACAGGTGGCGGTTTCTATCTTCTTCATATTTGCATTCTCTATTAATTTGGCATCTTGTGGTGACTTTGTTCGGGCTTGGGATAGAGAGGACCACAGACGTGGCACCTAGAGATTTTCTCTAACACGATGGGACTGGTGTTTTCACTTCAGACAGGAGTCGGGGAAATGGGCAGGGTGGTTTTCCTTGCCGGGACTTCCTCGTCCTTTATAGGATCTAGTGATGATTCATGTAATTGGAAATTCTTTAGGTGGGTATTTGTGGGCAGATGAAGACACTCTTCATGTTCGAGTGACGTCATCTCCAAGAATCTGTGTGGAGGTGAATTTGGTGGAGACTCCTCCTTCACGCGTGCTGGTCAGGGCTGGTGTGGGGACCACTCCCAATTGGGAGAGTCCTCTTTGGCGGCAGCGTCTATCCAGATGGTTGTAGGAGGCAGCTGCGGGAGTCTCCTTGGTTTGGTGGGCAGCATGGTGGACGGCAGCCGACAGTGGGAGGATAATTCTTGGGTAGATGATCAACCGAACAACTGGTTGTCTTTGTTCCTTTATTTCAACGGGATTTTCATTCCCATGTTTGTGAGATCTGTGTGTGGTGATCCTCCGTGAAGTTTTATCCGGAGAAGATTGAATATAGAATTGGCCTGTTTCTCCCGTGTCCACGTAGGCTGTATAGTCGAACCACATTACATCATGTGTTTGATCTGTTTGCTTCTTATTTTGGTGTGTTTGAGGTACCACACACCTCCGTTGCGCCCCAACAAGTGGTATCAGAGGGGAGTCAGAGCGAACGAAGGTGAGACGGCGAGGCGGAGACGAATTTTCCAGTGGCTATAAAATTAAAAGTGTTTGGAAAATTTTTCCAATGCCATATTCGTGAAGAGGGTGGCGAGACGATTCTGACGGCGCAAGCGGTGTTGAAAACGGAGCTAAAATGAAGGAGATATGGCCGGTCAAAGTTCGTTCAAACCTGCGGGTGAATAGTAACACCGTGCCGGAGAAGACGGCACTGTTCACACCGCCGGCGAAAATTCCGGCAATATTCCGGCGGGAAGTCCGGCGTGCCACGTCAGCACCACGTCAGCAAGTGATCTGGACCGTTGAAAGTGTTTTGACCATTTCTCGGTCAATTGGTGTCCGATTTCGGCGATCCAGAAGTCGATTCTGACTATTTAGACCATTCCGGAAGTATCCATGTGCTTTGTTTTTCAAAACTATCACTCTATCAGGTAGTAACAGAAAGGTGCGACATCGACGGTGGTGATCGCGTTTTGTGACGACAATGATGGCAGGTGGCGGAGCACTACCAAGATTTGATATCGAGAAGTTCGATGGTCGAAACAATTTCGGCTTGTGGCAAAGCACGGTGAAGGATCTTTTGGTGCAGTAGGGCATGATCAGACCGTTGATCGGAGAAAAGCCTGAGGCAAATAGTGCCAATGATTGGGAAGAACTCGAGATACGGGTCGTTAACACAATTCAACTATGTCTGGCGAATGAGGTAAAGTACTTGGTGTTGGACGAGAAATCACCGAAGGAGATCTGGAAGAAGTTGGAGCAGTGGTATATGGCGAAGTCGCTCACCAACAAATTGTTCCTGAAGAAGAAACCATACCAGTTGCGCATGGACGAGGGAGCGAATTTGTTGGATCATACCAATGAATTCAACAAGATCCTGACACAGTTATTGGGGCTCGGTGTGAAGGTTAGAGAGGAAGACAAAGCGCTTTTGCTTTTATCATCACTACCAAGATCATTTGATGGGCTTGTGACTGCATTGATCATGGGGAAGGAGACATTGAAGCTGGATGAGGTGATGGCGTCACTTCAAGATTTGGAGGCATTCTGAAGACCTTCAATGCATTCAGGTGAGCAAATCATGGAAATGCGAGATGATCAGCGTGGGAGGAGCTGACATCGACAGTCAGGAGGTAAAGAATGGTGGCCAAAATCCAGGGGGCGTGATCCTAGTGAAATCACCTGTTTCTGGTGCGAGAAGAAGGGTCACTATAAAAGTGACTGTGGAGAACGCAAAAGCTACATTGCTGGGAAGAAGAAAGTTGAAGAGGAGAATGAGAACATCACATGATTATATGCAGATGATGAAATCTGCGTGACAACGGGAAGCATGCCCTCAGATGAGAGAGTTGATCGAGAAGAAGTGTAGTTTGATTACTACAAAAGATACGGTCACATGAAGCGAGAATGCTGATTTCTAAAGAGGAAGAACGAGCGTGCTTAAAATCCAAAGGAATATGGATGGGTTCTGGATTCGGGGAGCTCGGCACACATATGTACAACGAGAGGTACATTTCATACTTTTCAGCAGGTACGAGACTCGGTGAGACTTGGTGATGGGTCAACATGCAAGGTTCGAGGAGTCAGGACGGTGAAATTGAAGACACCCGATGGAGGAGTCCGTAAACTGGCTGATGTGAAATTTGTTCCGAGGATGAGACGGAACTTGATATCTTTGAGTAGGCTCGATGCGAGAGGGTTCAAGATTTCCAAAGCAGGTGGAGTGTTGGAAGTCTCACGTGGGGATGCAGTGATGTTTACTGGGAAGGAGTCACAAGGGTTGTATCATTTGATGGAGACCGCAGTCAGCCCGAGATTGAGTGAAGATGGTGGAAGTGCCACGTTATCGGACGTGAAGAAGCATGTTCGATTTGGTGATGAAGTTTTCAGCACCTGCAAGGAGACTGTAGGTCAAGCTTCTACCCCAAATTAGTTATGAGGGGGAGAGTTGTGGGGACCACTCCCAATTGGGAGAGTCCTCTTTGGCGGCAGCATCTATCCAGATGGCTGTAGGAGGAGGCTGCGGGAGTCTCCTTGGTTTGGTGGGCATCATGGTGGACGGTAGCCGACGGTGGGAGGATAATTCTTGGGTAGATGATCTACCCAACAACTGGTTGTCTTTGTTCCTCTATTTTAACGGGATTTTCATTCCCATGTTTGTGAGATCTCTGTGTGGTGATCCTCTGTGAAGTTTTATCTAGAGAAAAGTGAATATAGAATTGGCACATTTCTCCCGTGGACGTAGCCTATATAGCCGAACCACATTACATCGTGTGTTTGATCCGTTTGCTTCTTATTTCGGTGTGTTTGAGGTACCACGCACCTTTGCTGCGCCCCAACAGCTGGTGATGGTTTTTCTTGGCGGCAAAGGATCCAGGTGCATGTTGCTCTGGGTTTCTGTGACCACTGCTGCAGGTAGGGCCATTCGACTAGTTTCTGTAGGCGTCTCAGGTCAAGCCAGGTTGGTGGTGGATTCATGGCTTCTACAGTTGTTGCCAGGGATCAGGTCTTTCTGCCTCTTCTTGAGGCTTTTGGAGCGGCTCCGGTTCAGCCGTTATCTTCTCCCCAGATAGTTGAGGTGTCCCACGGAGAACTGGTGACTGATGGTCTGTCGACGTCGGTGGGGCTTTCATTGGCCATTAGTAAAGTTGGTAAGGGTCTGGTTTCTTCAGTTATGGCCCGGGTGGCTGCAGCAAAATCTCCAGCAGTGGCATCTTTCCTTGCAATGGTGGAAGATACGGATGCGGTAACGTCTATTTTTTCAAAATCGGGGGGTGAGGTTCACGTGCCAGATCCTTAGGATTTGCTGAATCTTTGCTTGCGGATGCATATAATAACCACATCTAGATTTTTTAGAAGAATAGTATATCTGTGGAGTTTATGGAAGCCTCGTCTCAACTCGTTACTAAAAAAATAGAACAGGGATCGTGGAGGTCTTTTTTACGTTATTGTATGCGACCTACGTCAATACTGAAAGAATGAACCTATGGGAGCAATTTCAGAGGTTTCAACTTGGAAATGAAAAATGGTTTATTGGTGGAGATTTTAATTCTATATTGGATCCATCAGAGAAGAAGGGTGGCTCGGCCGTAGACAGCTCTGCAATACAGGACTTTAGGAACTTCCTAATGCTGAAGGGAATGATGGACATGGGTTTTAATGGGATAAAATTTATGTGGTGCAACAATCGCAATGGAACGAGAAGAATATGAAGCATGCTTGATTACTGTTTAGCCAACCTTCAAGGTCTGGACTCTTTTTCTCAGGCCTCGGTTACTCACCTCTCTAGATCAGTTTCGAATCATGCTCCTTTTCTTACCACGCTCAAATTGGGTGAGGCTCGGAACAAGAAGTTCTATTATTCTTCTAGTTGGCATCAGAAAGGTGATTTAGGCAGTTGGTGAAGAGCTCATGGGAGTAACCGATGGAAGGATCAGCATGGTTCAGCCTCGTGAGACACCGGCAGAGGCTCAAAAAGGACCTGCAAGTGTGGGGAGGAAACCTTAAGGGAGAGGATCTCAACCTAGAAAGCTTAAAAGATGATATAGAGAGGATGGAGGAAGGAGGTTTTGGATGATGATAGGGTTTCCTGCCTGGCGGATAAGCAAAACATTTTGGCTGAAAAATTGCTAAAAATCAAGAGTATTAGTATGTAGAAATCTAGAGCACTATGGATCAAGGAAGTGGATAAAAATATATCCTTTTTCAAGCATTCTTGACCGAAGGAATGAAGGATAAGAAGAGCAATATTAGACTTGATGAAGTCGCGTTTACTTCTGATCTATAGGTGGCTGGAGAGATCGCCCCGAAACATTATGAGGGACTGATGGTAGGACATGATAGTTTACAGGGAGACCGGTATAGAAGGGGTGGAGAAGAAAGGGAATTCATGGGATATATCCCATGGATTGTGAATGATAGGGACTGTACTGATCTCGAAGATTTTCCAAATAATGAGGAAATTAAAGCAATGGTTTTTGGAATGAATAAGGAAAGTGCCTCGGGACCAGATGGATTCCCTGGTTCCTTCTTCATCAAGGTGTGGGGGATTGTGAAAGAGCAGTTTAAGGGGGGCAGTTCTGTATTTTTTCTGGGGTGGAGAGCTTAATAGGGATGCTTTTTCTTCAAGGGTTGTTCTGATTCCCAAAGTTAAAGATCCCATCAAAATTAGCCAAAAGAGATAGATATGTCTTTGTAATTTTGTGTATAAGATATTAGCCAGTCTCTTAAATAGAAGAATCAGCAAGGTGATACCCAATATTGTTTCTGAAGAGAAACATGGAATTGTACAAGGTTGAGGCATACAAGGAGACATCGGAATTGCGAGAGAAATAGTGGAGGATCTAAACAAAAAAACTATCGGATCCAATGTGATGGTGAAAGTGGATATGGATAAGGCATACGACCGATTGGAATGGAGCTTCTTAATAAGAGTAATGAGGAATTTTGGTTTCAAGGAATGGTTTTGTGATTTATGTTTCAGGTGTTATTCTTCTCCTTGGATTACAATTTCTCTATTGGGTAAAGGCTTTGGTTTCTTCAAATCAGTGCGAGGAGTGAGGCAAGGAGACCCCTTGTGAGACCCCTTGTCACCAAGCCTCATCATTTTGGCTCAGGAGGTGCTTACTAGGAACATTCATAAGGGAATGGGGCACAGGAGGATATTACCTTTTATGAACAAGGCATGGGTTAGTTTGGTTTCCCATCTCATGTTTGTCGATGACATGTTATTCTTTATTAATGGTAGGAAAATATCGGTGGATGGTTTCAAAAAGATCATGTCAACATATGGGGTGTTGAGCGGGAAACAGGTCAATTTCCGGAAAAGTAATGTTTTTATATCTAATAAATGTTCCGGTAGGTGTAGTAGGGAAATTCAGAATCATATGGTCATGATACAACATCAATTTCCAATGGTTTATCTCAGTTCTCCAATTTCCAACAGTAGGATCAAGAAGGTACTTTTTTATGACATCTTGAATAGTATCACGGGGCGAATATGCAGCTGGAAAAGTAAATTCGTCTCTTTTGGTGGAAGAATAATTTTGATCAACTCTATTCTAAACTTGATCCCAATGCATGTTCTTTCCATTATTAAACCCCCCAAAAGGGACGATCCCCAGGCTAGAGAACATATTGAACTCCTTTCTATGGGATGTAAATCAGACTGGGAGGTGTTACTGGGATTCATGGAAATGCTTGGCCATGCCAATGGAGGAGAGTGGTATTGGGATGTGGAATGTTGGTTAAACCATCTATGCTATGCAGGCTAAAATGGTCTGGGTGGTGATCACTGGAAATTCTTTATGGGAAAAGTTCATTAAAAACAGGTATGGGGAAGACTGGGAGAGTTGAGATGGTAGTAATAGTAGGTTGTCTATCGTGGGTCAATGCATGAGCGCCCATCTAGAGGTCTTTTAGGATCATGTGAGATGGATGGTTGGCTGTGGAGACATCATCTTCTGGTCAGATATCTAGGTAGGAGAGGAGCTCTTTTTCCCGGGATGTATGGTGCAAAATATCACATTCAAGGAGGCCTCTAGACATCCTTCTTTCCTGAGTTTTATTCTCAACTCTGAGTATAAGGATGTCTAAAATTACATTCAGCAGGTGGAAGAACTTGATCGCTGCATGTTCGTTGGATCCAAATCAAGACAGTTCTACAGATGATATTACATGAAGCTGATCGATGTTCTGGATAGTAGAGATGAGTAGAATAATAGAATCTTGTGAAAAGCGATTCCGGGGTAATTAAATTATCTTGTTTAGAATTTAAGATATCAAGCCATACCTATGGAGGACAATATTCAGAAGAAGGGAGTAGTGTTAGCTTCCCGCTACCAGTGTTGTATACACTCTCAAAATGAATCTGTTGAACATGTGTTCATCACGGGGGATTGTGAGAGAGTGATCTGGGGATTACTGAGGCAATGTATGAACATTAGCGTGGGATGGGTTTCAATACAAAACTTTCTGGAATACTGGTCCCTGGGTGATGGACAGGCAGAGGTGGAATCCAAGGTGTGATGTATGGTTTTTGTGGCGGCATGTTGGACTATATGGAATGTGAGGAACAAGGATAGAGATGACATCAAGCGGTCGCACGAATTTCTCCAAATCTGTGTCAATCTACTGGTGGTAGAGATGGGTGTTCTCATTAAAGGGGGATGGATACTATTTTTTAGGAAGATAATTCACATGGCTTGCATGCACAGATCAGTGATGTACTAGGGGCAGTGGGTATGCTAGAAGGCCCCTCATTATGGGATTAAACTGAATGTGGATGGCTCTTGCCTGGAAGGAGTTATGAGAGGGGGCAGCCTTGTTAGGGGCAATGGGGGATTGATTCTTCTAGCCTTCAGTTCTTTCTATGTTATGGGCATGTCGATAAAAGCTGAGGTGCGTGCTATGGACACCAGTTTGTCGCTTTGCGGGAACTTAAATTTTGAGATATCCGAAGTGGAGTCCGACTCAGCAGTTTTGGTTAGGCTGCTATAGAAAAATGACAAGGTTCCATGGGAGTTAATGTATATCATCAGGAAATGAAGGTTCCTTCCTAATCGAGCCGCTTCTATTCTTCACACGTGGAGGGAGGGGAATGGTGTAGCTGACGTGCTTTCCAACAAAGGTATGTCTAAGGAATGGTTGATTTCGTACACCACCCCAAGTTCCTTACCAAATGATTGTAAGCTCATTGATGGAGGTGATTCTCTAGGTTTTCACCACTTTTTCTCTTCATAACATGTTCTTGTACTCGTCATGCCTTCAATAAAAATTTGTCTTTTATGGTATATCTACTACCATAGTTTTAATTTTCTACATCTATTTTTTTGTTTTTTGTTTTGATTTGTCCTAAACGGGGGATCTGTGTGGTCTGGGGCATGGTATACCCAATAAGTGCACTTTGATTTGTTTTTTATTTTTGTTCTACACTTCATTAGTACTATTTGATTATCTATCACTAATTATGTTTTTTAATAATTTTTTATTAATGGTTATAATAATGACGTCATGGTATACCCAATGTATGATTTAGTATGTCACTACTAGTTATTAGTATTTGAGGTTTGTGGAGGTGAACCTGGGGAACACCATAAGATGAGTCCAATCGTGAACACCATAAGATGATCCAAAAGCTCATTGTCACCCAAATTTGATACCAAAATCACTACAATTGTCCAACTAAACACACCATAGTGTCTTAAACTGATTCCTCCTGAAGAATCATGGAGCTCCCCACTATAGGAATCATTATATGGGAAAAAATTCTATAACTCCAATAGAATGCCTAGTGCTATTCTATTCCATCTCACATTATCAATGAAATACATAGGTGAATTTTCAATACCCAAACCTCATTCTTGGTTTTGAGCTAAACCAATGAATCACTACCATCAAATGAAACTTGAATAAGATGAAAATCATTGAATGGAACTAGATTATTATTACACAAATTAGTCATACTTGATAGGTTGATCTCAATGCAGTTACCACCCACATCATTTAGGTTTATACAAAATAGTATTTAGTTCACTTCTAATGTCTATACATAATATAGAGGATATGGATGGAGGATATAGAACCTATAATCATTGGAGTATTATTAGTCAATCTTCTTATCTAATTACCTTCTAAATTCTGAATTCAGACTTTCTTGTGTTATATAGAATTCTATTCTATATGTATTGAATTTTTAATTGAATACACTACACATAAAATATCTCAAGTGGTATATTTCTTCCTCAAATCTATGAATACTATAGAACAACATGATTTTTATCCTTAAATGTCTCCTAACATTAAAACATCTCTCTTTCTTTGATATATGATGTATTGATCTCTCATAATTCTAACACAATTTATGCATGTTCTTTCAAAATCCACTACATTAATCTTTTTCAACTTGAATAATAAATTGACAAAAAAATATCATTTGATTAAAATATTCCATATTCAAAATATGGATTCTCAATGATCTTTAGTAGCTGGTAATATTTTCTATTTTAAATCTTCCAAAAATATTCTTGATTTATTATTCCTTGGATCCTAGTATTGTGTTCTCATTAAATTCACCCAAAGAATCAGGTGTTTCCTTATTTTAATCCACAAAAATAAACTTCTTTAAACAAATTATAAATATCCATGTACATGGAATCTAGCTTTTTTCCCATGGAACCTTCATCTTATGACATCAAACTCCTCTTAGTTACATTTAATCTTTCTTGGATCATGATCCACATGTATGACCATGATGTTTCAATCCCTAAGGAACTTTTTAACATAATTTTCAGATTATATTTTCCATTTATTTAGAATATATATTATGAATATCACTCAAATAATCAACTAAAATATAAAATTTCTTCAATATAACATTTACTCAACTCCTGAATAATTCTCCTCCACAAGTGTAAATGATCTGGTACACTCATGTATAGTTCATCAAATATATTCAAAACCTTCCTTGAACATTTTTTTGTCCCAAAACACTCTCCATATCTCAGGTGATCAAGTTATTACATAGTTTGCTGAATACTTGAGGATATTGGGATTCTTCTCCTTCAAAGGCTCATGAATTCAAAATCTCTCCTTCTCTTTGACACAATTTGTGTAGGACTCTCAAAATTCTCTCATATATAATATATATTCTTTCAATATGCATAAATTTCATGGTATTATATTTATAATTTAACTCAATATCATGGATGTATATTAATTTATAGTATTTTGTTATAAATATAGTATTTTTTTGTCTTTAATATTATGATTCACATATAGAGTAGTGTGTCAGTTATGGTTTCATATAATGTGACAAATTCTCATTTACATAAATATATTTTCCATTAAACTTAAATATTATGGAATTTTTTTTGACTAAATGACTTGTAACAATTTTTTTACCGAATGGATAGAAGTTCTATGTATGAAACCGATCGGATCTCAAGTAATTTTAAAAACAATTTGGAGAGATGCTTTGATTTTTCATTTCACAATACTTTAGATAGTGCTCACATACATTTCCCATGTTACAATTATATTAGAAGACCTTGGTTGATCTATGAAGAAGTCAGCTACCACATAACCTAATATGGTATTTAAGAAAACTACTATGTGAGGTATCACAAGGGGAGAAAATGAAATCTCAAAATGCTAATGATCTAAATGGGAGGAATGTATTGGAAATTTTGTTATATGAATGGTTTGTTTTTATTCTTTATCATGAAAAATAAAGGATTATGACCCATGAAGACTTCGATAGGAGCACTCACGATGCGTCTAATTAAAATGATGATGTTGTTTGGGTGAAAAAATTGAATGATGTTGTCACGAATCCAGTATATCACAAATGCGGTAAAATGAAAAAGATGGAATTTTTAATTTTATTTTTTCATGGGAAAACTATGTATGGGATTTTTAATACTTCCATTATTTACATTATTACCTTCTTTAAGGACTTACTTCCAGACGACACATATATTCCCTCAAACCACTATATGGTAGGGAAGTTAGTTGAGGAATGTGGATTTTCAAGAAACATAAATCATGCTTTCCCAAAATATTGCAGTTTATTCTGGGATGAATCTTTTGA
Source organism: Viscum album (assembly GCA_963277665.1). NCBI lineage: Eukaryota > Viridiplantae > Streptophyta > Magnoliopsida > Santalales > Viscaceae > Viscum > Viscum album. The sequence goes on along the minus strand of OY728153.1, from coordinate 513,681,045 downwards.
AAGAAATTATTATATAAAATGTGGAAAATCGTATTGGAAGCCAAAAGCTGATGGAACACCATCTTGTGTTCCATTGAATGTAATGTGTCACTTTCCATTGATCCCCAGACTCCAGAATCAATTTATGTCTTTTGAAATATCAATAAAAATGTGATGGAATAATATTGAGAGAAAGAAGAGTAATGATGAGTTGGTTCACCCTATAGATGGATTTTCATGGCAGAGAATTCATGCTCGATATCTTGATTTTGCAGCTAACATGTGTAATGTGAGTCTGGGTATTTCATGTGATGGTTTTAATTTGTTTGGGCAGATGCTTACTTCGCACAGAACATGTCCGATTTTTATACACATTTATAACCTTACCCTATGGTTGTGTATGAAAAAACCTTTCACCTTCATGAGTATACTCATATCTAGCCCTTCTGATCCTAACAATGATATAGACATATATATGTAACCTTTAATAAAATAGTTGAAACTTCTTTGGGATGTGGGTGTTCACACATATGATGCATGTTCGAAATACATATTTCAGATGTGTGTTGTGCTTATGTGAATGGTCAATGATTTTTCAGCTAATGTAATGATGTCTAGATGGATCGTGAAGGTAAAATAATCATGTCCTATTTTTAAGAATAATACATGATCTAGAAGACTAAAACATTATTATATTTTCATTTTTATGGGACATCGACAATTCTTTATAATAGACCATCGATATAGAAATAATCTTCTAAGATTTCACAATACCAAAGAGACTGATGATCCACCTCAGCATAAGTATGGAACTGATGTGCTTAATGAATTGAAAGATTTCAGTTTTTTATTTGGGAAGGGTCATATGAAATCTAGAATGAGAAAGAATGTTTCCACTGAAACCTGTTACAATTTGAAGAAGAGAAGTATCTTCTTTGATTTTCCTTATTGGTCAACCATTTTTTTACGACATTTCTTAGAATTAATTCACATTGAGAAGAATATATGTGAAATGTTTCTTTTAAATATTTTAAATGTTAAGGGAAAGAAAAAAAAGAGGATTTACGATCTCATCATGACTTAGTGGATTATGGAAACAAACCAAAATTGAATCATGTGTGTATCAGTGAAAATAAATGTAAAGTTTCGTGTTCTTATTAGCTAATGACACCTATAGAAAAAAAAATTATGGAAGTACTAGAGAATATTGAAGTTCCTAATTTCTATTCAATAAATATATCAAAATGGTTCAACATAAGAGAGTTGAAGCTAAAATCATTGAAGACTCAATATTATCAAATCCTTCTGCATGAGTTAATTCCAATAGAAATATGTCATATTTTTTCCAATAATTTATGGGTGGCTATTATTCGGTTGTTCCATTTGTTTAGAGATATTTTTTCTAAGAAGTGTTCCAAGTCTTTCTTGAAAAAAATGTTGGTATATGCCCCATTAATTTTGTGTGAGTTAGAGAAAATATTTCCTCCATCGTTTTTCACATGCATGGTACATATGACTATCCATATTCCAACAGAAATACTTCTCAAAGGACCTGTTTCTTTTCATTTCATGTATCCAATTGAAAGAAATATGTACACATTAAAGTCTTATGTCTGAAACAGGAATCATCCTGAAGGTTCAATCATAAACGGTTACTCAGATCAAGAATGTATGGATTTTTTCTCTATGTATTTGTTTGATCTTACTAAAAGAATGAAATAACTAAGGAGAAACAAATAAGAATAGTATGAGAAAATTGAACGTAGTTTTCCATAACTTCTTCAAACAGGATGATTTTTTGGATCATATACATTGATGAAATTAAGATTTGAAGAGTGAGAGATGACACATCACATAGTTTTGTTCAACTATGATTTGTTTGATGACAACATCAGGTAAGTAAATTGAATATGTATATATAACATATCTGTTAAACACTTCCTATTTTTATCTATAGGGAACATAAAACAATGATAAGTAGAAATAATTGTTATTTATCTTTGAGGAGGAGAGAGACTTTTCATAGAAAATAGTTTTCTAATTGGTTAAAATTGAAGGTAAAAATATTAATATTTAAAATAATTAAATCAATATTTAATATAGTTTAATATTCATTTATATTTCATGTATTGAGTTTTCCTATTGACTCTATCTCTAAGGAAATTAGAGCTTTGTCTTTTGGTCCTAATACTGTGGTTCGTGACTGTAAATCAATTTTTATCAATGGGTACAAATTTATTATCGTTGAACGAGCAAAGAACATGAGAACACAACATGATGGTGTTATGGTTACTACCCCAATAAACTATTATGTTAGTGCATAAAATAGTAGACCGTGATTTGAAAATGTATGTTATTATGGAGTCATTGAGAAAATAATAACATTGGATTATTACTCTCATGGATGTGTTACGATGATGAAATTCCAGTGGTTTGATTTGATGATGAGGCAAGGAAAATTTGTTAATGATTTTGTATTTTGATTAATTAATATGACTCGTGCACTTTCTACTGATAACCCATGTGTATTAGCATCAATGAAGAAACATGTTTTTTGTGTCAAATAACGTTTTCGACCTAAATTTGGTTTTATTATTAAAGTAATTCCAATATATATTTTTTATGATGGTGATGATGGAATTTAAACCATCCTTACTACCATTGAAACTGATCTATTTATTAATTTTGATGAATCCAATAGCTCAATTGTCAGAGTTGACTGTGAACTTGAAGTTGTGGTGGGAAATATATAAAATCGTGTATCCATATTCTCAATTATTTTGTTTTATCTTAACTTGGGTTGTTAAGGTTGGTACTATTCAAATTTATTTAATATTGATTACAAATATTTTGTATCCAAATTGAACATAATGTGAATTTTCAATGTTTCTTGGTTGAAATTTTATTTTAATTTCATTTTCAAATTTGGAATTGAACTGTATTCAAACCTACGAAACCAAAATTTATATCTTGGTAAACATTTCAATGATTTATTGACCATTTATAAAATTATTATAACTCTAAGACCTCCCTTTAACATTTCACCAAATAATGAACATGATGGTTTGTCTTCTTCTATAAAACATGTATAGAAACTAGCATCATCTACCTAGTCTTAAGAAATTAATTTTTCTTTAATTTCAACAAGTGCTTTACCCCTTATGAATCTGGTATATATATTATTCTTGTTCATATGTTTATATCACCATTCCCAACTATATTAAGGTTTTAATCATTCATAATATATACCTTATGGAATTTTCTAGTGGCATAATTTAGTATTCTATCTCTCTTGATTGTTGAGTGAAATAAAGCCTCAGAATCATTGTTCCATGATTTTAATAGAATTGTGACACTTATTAAATAACCATACTACTCAAAATTAAATTTCTTTATTACATATTTTATGATTTACTGAATTCATTATATATCCATTCAAGTTCACCTAAAACAATGGATAATTAAATTATTCATGAATCCCCCTATTACCTCTCATATATTTTGTTTTTTGGGTTACACATTAGTTATCCTTTTAAAATTACTTTCATATTAGTTTTCAATTGCAGGAAATGAAACCAACTGATGAGAGGCAATGAAAGAATATGATGGTCAATAATATTTTCATTGTTGAGATGGGTGTTCCACCACTAGTGCCTTTAGTGAGTATATTTTTTCAAATATATATTTAAAAAAATATAATTTCATGTGATTAATTTTTTTAAAATGTTTTTTCAGGATCCACCTCCTAAGAAAAAAATATTTGATGGGGAGCCTAGTACTGGTCCTATTACTCAGGCTAGTGGTACGGGGGTGGGTGGTATGAGAGCTAGGCAATCTGGACAACATATCGGTTTAAACCCTTCTCCTCCCACTGATATTATATCTATCCCACATTCTAATCCCGGTGTGTCATTAGGGACACACGGGATATTTAGGCCTCCCATTTTTTCACCACCCTTTACATCTGAGTCTCGTCATCTGTCTTTACCAAATCCGATAATGATTCCCACTCCCATCCATATCGTGAATTAATCCAACCATTCATTCCATATTATTTTACTTCTACTTCCTTCTCTCTGAGATTCTATATTCCATATTCTTAGACTCCTTATCCACAATAATATATCCATGCAGAACACACACCGGGACCCACTCCACCTATAAAGGGTGTTCCTTCAGTTTCTGTGGATCCATCAGTGCCCATTGATAAGACTTCCGCAGGTATATTTATATAACCCTAATAAATTTTTATACAATTATTTATTTTCATTATAACATGTATTGATAAAAAAATTTCTTTTATAATTGATACATATACTGATAGTAGGTGGGGGCGGTGGCGTACACGCATGCGTTCGGTGTGTAATTGCCACACGCAGTTGATGGTGGACTACAATAAACATAATCAAATGATTGAAAAAATAGGGTCGCAATGTTGGAGTTTTTTTGGGACACATTCTAAATACTCTGACATCATTTCTATCATCTTGCTCTCATGGAGACAGTTGTCAAATGAAGTCAAGTATAATTCTTGGGCATAGATATGGGTAAAACATATGTTGTATTTAATTTAATATATTGGTTCTGTATTTATATGAATTAATATTTTGGTATCAACTTCTGTTTACTTTCCATGATGGTGAGGGTGCACGGCCAGCACATCTAAAGGAGTTAGGTGAGATTTAGAGAGCCTATAAGAATGAGTTTTATATTGCCTATCATGATAGAGTTGGAACATAGTTAGAGGCAACACCTATTGTGGATGATTTTTTAACAGAACAGTATCATCATATGATTACTCATAGGATGACTATCCAGTTTAAGTTATTAATCACATTTTAGGTATTTAAATAACAAATTTCATGTTTTACATTAATAATAGCTTTTGTATTATTGAATTTTATTTATGTATCATTCAGAAGAAATAAAAAAATTGATGCTAAAAAATATCTCCATGCATTGGGACGTACTATGATGTCATATCATGAGAGGAAGCAGGTATGACAACTGTTTATAATTTTTCTTTACGACTTTCACTTTTTATTGTCTCCCCTATAATTTATTTGATTTCTATGGTTTTCATATAATTTTAGTTATGAAATTAAATATTGGTAACATCTTTTTAATAATGGTTTCCTACATTCAATCTCATTATAGAGGAAATATTTAATATTGAAGGATGTGTGCTTTGAGAAAAACCTTTTTGCTTGAATGTATGGAAAAAAGATGGAAGTGTAGTTAACGAATCTAGTTAGCAGCAGATTGTATGTTTTTATTTATTTATTTTTAATTTTTTTATCAATTTTTTAACTTAATAATCTATTTATATTTGTAACAGGCTTCTTTAGAGGCCCTTGATGCCTAGGAACATGAAAATTTGGGGCCAAATGATCACTTACATCAGATGTTGGGAGATGAGCACCCTGGCAGTGTACGCTTCCGACCCGGGAAGAGTATAATCCCGAAGATGTATTGGCCTTCTTCATGTACGAGTTTTAGTTCCAAAAGGTTCCAATAAGTTAAGTAATAGGTAGAATAGGATGAAAAAATTTCCACAGAGATAGTAGAACAATCTTCTAGGAAAAACACTAAATTTATGAAACTGATGGAAGTTTTATGTCTAACACTTCTACCAGAGGATAGCACAACCTGTGATGAATATATATGTCATCGATGCATTCTATATATGGTTCCCTAGGTGTCAGTTCTAGTGGTGGTTGAGATGATGTCATTCCTAGCGATGAAAATGGTGAGGAGGAGGCTGAGGCAGAGTACGAGGGAGAGGAGGAGGTCATGGAGGTGGGAGGGGATGATGATGGGTAAAAAGGTGAGGATGGGGATGAGGCCAATGATGAAGGTGATGATAGTGATGGTGGTGAGGGATAGATTTATCTATTACATTTTTTACTGATATTACTGACATTTGATGTTTGATTATTTGTTGTGACTGAATATATGTGTGATTAGGTAGGTCACATTATCTTTATTTATTTATCTATAAATAATAAAACTTGACTTGATGATTTTTTGTGACTGAATATATGTGTGACTGATTCACCCCTCCCCTCTTTATGTGGTTTATATTTCAAATTAGTCCCCTTGGTTTATCTTATATATGGGTTGATCCTAAAGTAGGTGTGATAGGTATAGACCCTCCCAATATAATGATTTAACTATTTATTTATAAATTTTATTCTTCTATGCATGTAAATAATATTTTCCCTTTCTCTGTTTAAAAAGAGGTAGAAGTTGGATAAGAGGTAAATAGTTAGTTTTAGTTGATGTTTTAATATCCTAGATTCGTGTAATTATTTTGAGAGAAGTTCCAAATCTACATAAATAAATGTACTTGGAAGTGGAATCTACAATATAGTTATGTGTATATGCATAGAGCCAAGTAGTTTAGGAAACTCTATTACACATCCAAGAGAAAATCAATATAGATGCAACGTGTAGGTGAATCATTTACAAAGGTGGTTTGGAAAAACCATGTAGCTAAACATCCCACATAGAAGAACATTCTATTTAGTTGATCTAGTGATGCAGAAAAATTTTCACAAGTATGTGTTGTGACATAGCCAAATTTATCCATGTATTGCATTTACGTAGGAGTTTAATGTCAACGTAAGGGATAGTATCTCTATGTTTTTTGTGATATTTCAGAAACCAATTTGGTAATAAAATGTAGATAAATTGGAGGATTTACTATGATCAAGGATATTTATATATCTTATGGAATATGGAATTAATTCCATGTGTTTAAGAGGAATAAAATATGATTTGAAGATAAATTTACTCCAAAAGAATAAGATCTAACTTAAACACAAGACATATGTTTTATAATCCAACATGAGTTTAATAAATTCATTAAATACTTCAATAAATCAGTATAGGTTAATTGTGATTCTTCTCAATATGGTATGGTGAAGGGTTTAAATTATTATGTAAAATCTTATACGTTTTATTATCAATATAGATCAATTATAATTAATAGTGTACGTGTCAAAAAACATGTAAAAGGATGCTCAATGTAAATTAATAGGAAAGCATCCATATCAATGGATTGGTAGAGTATTCCATGGAGGCCACAACCCCTTATTAAATGTGAGTCTTAGTATCAAACTGGACATAATCAACCAAAATATGGATATATCTTGGAATAATATATAAGAACAATGTTTCAATGATTTTGTTGGGGTTGTGGAATGAATGGACCTAAAACCTATTCTCATTTTTTCAATAGGTCATTACTAGGAAATAGGAAAGAAATAAGAGAGAGTTTCAATAAGAATATAAGGAAAAAATCTCAGAGAAAACTTGATGATTTAAGGATACATGAAAGTGAGGAGATTTAGAAGGTAATTTCAAAATTGATGAGAGGTCATCCAAAACTGGAAACTTGATGATTTTTAAGTATTATGTGGAAAAAAGTATTTTTTATAAAAAATAACTATAAAGGAACAACCAATAGAAAACCTAATATGTAGTTATTTGAAGAATATAATGGCTCAGGTTGAGTTGAAGGACTCTTCAAGAATTATGTTTTTAGAAAAATAAGTGGAACCTCCTCATTACCTATTATTTTTATTTGTCATCTCTCATGTAGAAAATTTAATGAGAGTGTTGAATAATTTTCATACTATAATATAAAGAATTTTCTAAAGGATATAAATGATGGAAGATGTAGAGTGAATATCTTTCAAATATATTAATAACTACCATGAAATAAAAGAAGAATATGACATCCCTTTAGGGATAGAAAATTTTAGAATATATCATAAAATCTATTATTTCCTATATACTTAGAATTTATTAATAGAATTCCAAAAATTGATTGTTAATGTATGGGAATCACTCCTAAGAAGGGAGGATCATTTCAGTTTCCACACAACCACCAACACTACTCCCACCATGGTCTATCCTTGGTTGCGGTGCTCATCAACACACCAGCCTAAAACAACCAACTCTATAGTGTGACACCTTATCCCTAGTAATTTTCCCATTCCATTACCTATATAATGGGTGTGGTGAGTTTTACCAAGTTTAGTCCCATAGTTACCTACCCCAAGCACCACTTCATGGCCACGACTATTTTCCACCTTTCTTATTTTATCCCAAAGAACACTCGGGACAAAACAACTTATACTAAGGTGTAGTGTTTTCCATTTTGAACCAAAAACCTTCAAACCAACATTTATGATTCATAAAATATCAATCACTTTGATTTGTTTCTTGCGTGTTTCAAATTGATTCTTATGGTAGGAGACAGATCATGGTGTGAGGGTGTAGATTTTGATAATTTATATATACTCTACCCAATAACAATGAATAATATTTAGGTCACAAAGAGGGATGATATACCATAGAATATTTTGGTCTATATAGACAAAAAATCTCACTCAAATGAGGTCGTAACATCAGAATTTCAATTCCTAGACCACCACTATATTCATTTCTAAAAGATTCTTCCTTCCACACTATATTAATTTCCAGAAGATACCTCCTTTCAATGAAACTCTTCATTATATATCATATCTTTAATGTTTTCAAATACCTGGTCAGTTTTTATGCTTGAATTACTCACTAAGGTTTCCATCATGTCCCAAGGTTTTAAAAGGATCTGACTCAAATGCCTACTCCTTTCCATGATTGGTTAGTAACCCCAATTGCAGATTCTCCACTATAAACCCAAGTGGTTACACTAAGGACCTCTAAATACTATAAGAATATAGACCCACTATGCTCATATTATATATTCCCACCATTGAATTCTTCTTCCCACTAACCAATAAAAAGGTATGGTTAACAAAAATAAGATCTCCCAAATCTCCAAGTTTCTTCTACACCACTTGATGTAGATACCCCTGCATGAACACACTGAATAAACCAGTATACTCATGAACATAATCTTCAAGATATTTGGTAGATGATAAGAATTATTAGATATACTCTTCTCAAATAATCCCATAATATCTTCAACTATCTAGGTCTCTTAACCCCTTTAAGACTCATGAATAGAGATATCCTCTTTCTTTAATAAATCTTGACTTCAATATCTTCTTTAACTCCTCAATACTACATTGTATTAGGCTCTCAACTTCTTAATTATCCCACTCACACCTCTTTATTTTTATATATTTTTATTCACAATGTTATCATGAATAATAGTATCTATAATGGAATTATCTAAATTCTATTATTTGTAGTAGCAACAAATCACTACCGTGTCTAATGTAATAAAATCCGACAATTTAATAATCCAATTGAAACACTATATTAATATAAATTTTTTGAAATTAAAAATTACAAAATAGGTGACATACCTTAATATGAACATCATGAAATGACTATAATCTAAACCATACAAGTATTATTTATACAATATATATGAAATCCACATTGAATCAAAGTGATTCCAATATTCTATGATGAAATAATGTCACTATTATTTATTCAAACAAATATCAAGTAAATAATGAATAATTTAATGAATATGGTAATGGGGATGGAAGGGATTACTATAGATTTTAGAAATCAAAACCCTCCCACAAAAATCAAGATCCAAGATGGAAGTGGGAACTATAAAGGAAATAAGTGAGGGAATTGTCATAATAAAAATTGACTCTCTTGGTTCAACTCCTACATGAAAAATGGGGGAGTCTGAACCTAAAATGATTATTCTTCCCCAATTTTGGTTGGGTCAAACTAAAGATAAAAGAAGGATTCATTGGAAATTTGGGAGAAAATTACTCTCCCAAAATCTTCTGGTGGGTTGGGGTTCAAGGATCTTCAAGATTTTAATTGTTCCTTGCTTGGAAAACCATCTTGGATAATTCTTTCCAATCCTGATGATTTTTGGGTACATGTTCTGAAGGGAATTTGTTTTCCTTTCACTTCATTTTTATAGGCTGCTAGAGGTATAATATATTCTTGTGGATGGTCTATTATTTTCCAAGGTGAAGGTTTTCTCATTGAAGGTGCTCTTGGAAAAGTAGTAGATGGTCATTCCATTAATGAACTGAATGATATATTTATTCCATGCTCATATAATTTTTGACTGAAGAATAAAATTGTAGGTCCTAACCATGATTCAAAGTTATATATTTCATCTATCAATAATATGGTAGGTGTAATATTCATATGCTCCTGGTCTCACCCAAATTTACCCAAGTTTTAAGGGTCAAGCGGTCGCTTGTAGTGTAGCTTGGGTTGTCGAATCCTCAGAGACCTAAGAATAACCTTTAGACACTCAATAAAAAGAGATGGATTTTTGCCTATGAAGTGGCCAACTTGGGTTGATTTAAATTGTTTTTAAAGAGAACTAAAAGATCTATGTGAATTCAATTATGAGAAAATGAGTTGATCCTAGGTTATTGCTCGGGGTGGATTGAATGAATTCCTTTTTTTTACGATTTTAATTTCATTAACTCGAGAAGGATTCATGAAATGAATTCAAAATAACCTCATCACTTACTGATTAAACACATTCAAAATATATGATAATCACCTATACACTTGTAGGATCATTTTCATGAGCACTCCAAGGTAAAGGATGTAATTAGCACATGAAAGTGGGGTGAATAAATTCAATAAGGAAGAGGAAGAATAAAAATCATTGAATGAAAGAAACTCAATTAAAAGAAATTAATAACATTTAGGGCATGAGAAATAACATTCAATCCAGCCCCTTTCTACTCCCTTGGATCAAACCATAAAAGAGCTAGCCCTCCATTGATAACAAGTTCTCAACGGAAGCGGAAAGTAGACATATGAGGGTGGAATTGAAGAAGTAAAAACAACAAAAATAACGATCACTCCACCGTTGTGTGAACAAAATCACAAGGTTTGGTGTGAATAAATTCACACCTTGAGGAAATGGTATCAATTTGATAAGGAGAAGAACAGAACAATAGAAGAAGAAGAACTTTTATTGAAGACTAAGGTGATTCGAACAACTTACATTAGAAGGAAGAAAATTACAAAGGCAAATTGGCATAATAACATTACAATGAAAAGAAAGAACCCAAAATTCATAAATCCACCACCACTCCTGACTTAAATAGGAAAAAATGAAGCCTTGGCCGAGCCCCCAACATCCCATGTGCCTTTAATTAATTATGTTTGGGAAAGGTGGGTGGAACATTAATGATGAGAGACTTTTCCACTTCTTGCCCCGAAGTTGCAGCCAGCTTGCATCCACCAGAAAGACGCGCCTAAAGAACCTTCTAGAAGGCCGAAGTTGAGTGGGCCCTAGAATACTTAAATGAATCCCCGGATGTCCCCTAACAGCATGTAAAAGTTCAACCCAAAATACTTTGTGGTTCGGGAGATATGATTTAAATAGTGGGATGTTTGTCTGGGCCACAGACTCTGGCCCAAAATTAAAGCTTCAACTTGGGACGCCTTAATCACCACCATTGAAGATGAATTAGCACTGACTCCAAAATAATTATTTGTTCCCCTATATTTCTTCTATCCTTCCATAAATTTTGGGCTTCATTGGAATTGTATTGAGGTCCCCATAGTCCGATCAGTGGGATGATATCCAATCTGCCTTCTCCAGAATTGTTTCCTTTAATCGCCAAATATCTCCATCATCCTTTATTAACAATCCACTGATCCCTGAATAAAAAATGTTCATAATTAAGTGCATATAAATTTCCTAAAATATCAAATTAAAATATGGATAGTTACATTCTTTAAAATCAGATGAAGCATTGGACCTAAATTGGTGCACATTAGGCATGAAGTGCACAAATGATGAGAATGGGTGTTCAAAATGTAAAATGCACTAAAATGGTATTTATGAATAGAAAGGAACATGAAAACTAAATATATTAGCAATGAATATTATCCTCTTAAAGTGGCTAATCACACCCCCCAACTTGAGTTTTGCTAGTCCCGAGCAAAATATATCTCATAAAAATGAGATTCGAATGACCTTTTCCAAAAACATTTTAATACACATTTCTCACCCAAAGATCACATACCAAACAATTATCAAACCCATCAAAATAATTTAAAACAATCTATGTCCATAGGCATATCTCAAGCCCAATCCCATTCCTTTGTTCAAATTCATTTCCATATTTCATCCAAATTCAATTAAGCATGATGAAGTGTTGTGCGTCACAATAGACATGGGGGTTCATTTACATTCAAGGGAGAAAAAATGGAAGTTCTAGGAGCAATCAAATTTTAATAATAAGATGAGTACTCATTTTTTTATTTTATTTTTTTTGGTTTTTTTTTTTGCAATTTTGCCATGGTAATTGAAATTGAACTCAATCGAGTCAACCCATGTAGCAAGACTTTGCCGATGACTCCCAGGCTCAAAAACCTTAGGGCACCAAGTGAAGCTCACATACTCGGGCATCATCTCGAGTTAAGTCAATCAAAAAACAAATTAAAATTACCAAAAATAGAGATAAAATGCCCAACTCTGGGCCAGACAACTATGGAGTCACGATCCCCAAGTGCCGAAATCCACACATTAGGTCAATTCATTTCTCTACACGCAACATTTTTTTTTGAATACTCATGTTAAAATTAAAATGATCGTCAATCCTATGCTATTTATTATGGGTCCCCAAGAACTCAAACTAAGACCCCACAATCTAGAGGATGTGCATTGTGTTTTTTTATTAAATGGATGAAAATATAACAGTGAAAAATCACATCGGACAACCGCACTTTCCAATATCTTTGCACATGAACATAAACTTGCATTAAAATCAGAATCAAGGCATGCAAAATTATTTGATATCCAATTTCAGAGATTGAAATGTGTGTTATCATGTTCGAAATTTTTCCTTCCACACATTTTATCATGTTTGAAATGTGTTTTATCAGTATATCCGCTTGTCACGCGGATGACCCGGGTTCGATCCCCGGCAACGGCGCCACACCCCCCAAATTGAGTTTTGCTAGTCCCGAGAAAAATATATCTCACAAAAATAAAATTCGAATGACCTTTTCCAAAAATATTTTAATACACATTTCTCACCCAAAGATCACATACCAAACAATTATCAAATCCATCAAAATCATTTAAAACAAGCTATGTCCACAGGCATATCTCAATCCCAAGCCCATTCCTTTGTTCAAATTCACTTCCATATTTCATCCAAATTCAATTAAGCATGATGAAGTGTTGTGCGTCACAATAGACATGGGGGTTCATTTACATTTGAGGGAGAAAAGATGGAAGCGATAGGAGCAATCAAATTTTAATAATAAGATGAGTACTCATTTTTTTGTTTTCTTTTTTTTTTGTTTTTTTTTTCAATTTTGCCATGGTAATTGAAATTGAACTCAATCGAGTCAACCCATGTAGCAAGACTTTGTCGATGACTCCCAGGCTCAAAGACCTTATGGCACCAAGTGAAACTCACATACTCGGGCATCATCTCGAGTTAACTCAATCAAAAAAAAATTCAAATTACCAAAAATAGAGATAAAATGACCAACTCTGGGCCAGAAAACTATGGAGTCACGATCCCCAAGTGCCGAAAGCCACACATTAGGTCAATTCATTGCTCTACGCGCAACATTTTTTTTTTGAATACTCATGTTAAAATTAAAATGATCGCCAATCCTATGCTATTTATTATGGGTCCCCAAGAACTCAAACTAAGACCCCACAATATAGAGGATGTGCATTGTGTTTTTTTATTAAATGGATGAAAATATAACAGTGAAAAATCACATCGGACAACTGCACTTTCCAATATCTTTGCACATGAACATAAACTTGCATTAAAATCAGAATCAAGGCATGCAAAATTATTTGATATCCAATTTCAGAGATTGAAATGTGTGTTATCATGTTCGAAATTTTTCCTTCCACGCATTTTATTTTTTTTAGTACACAAGATCAAAATATAAATTTCATCTCCCCCCAACTTAAAATAACACTTTCCCCAGTGTTTAAAGAAAAGAAAGATTAGAAGGGGTAGAGGTGAGGAGTTCAAAGAGGAAATTGAAAATGATAAACATGGAACAAATTCACCTGATTTTTGAAGTTGAAGTTCATGATGCTCCAGATTACTCTTTTGATCTCTTTGGAGATGTATGCACCTCCTTGATCGAATATGTATCACCCAAAATAGTCCCTGAACTATACAAATAATAACAAACTAGACAAAACAAACAACACAACAATTTGTTTAAAACCAAGTATCAACATTTTTATGGGTTTCCTTTTTTTTAATTTTAAAAATCAAACTGATGATACATTTTCTTCTTTATATTTTCTGGGTAAGGTATTACACAGGGATCACACTGCGTGACACGGATGAATACGGTGCTCCCCTTTCATACCCATCAATACTCATAAAATAAGAACAGTTCAACAATCTAAATTTTTTTTAACCTAAAAAAACATAAATAAAACAAACTAATGATACATTGTCTTCTCTTAATTTTCTGGGTAAGGTACTACTCAAGGATCACACCACGTGAAACGGGTGAATATGGTTCTCCCCTTTCATACCCATCCTTACTCATAAAAGAAGAACAGGTCAACAGTTCGAGGTACTAATTAAATGAAATAAAACATGAAAATCGCGGGTTGCCTCCCGTGCAGCGCTTAATTTAAAGTCTTTAGCTCGACTTGAACCCCCCAAACTTAGCCAATTCCAACTTTAAAAATTTTAATGACCTCATCTTTCTCTACTTCAACATGATTGAGGATGCGTATCCCTTGTGGTTGGTAAGAAGTTTTGGAATTTAATTCATGAACAATCCAATTTTCAAAAATTAATGGGAAAATCCAAGGAATATCAGAAATGGTTGATCTTTTTTCTTCTGTAGTCTTTCCTAATAAATCAAAGATCAACCCCCTTTGTGGGTTTCATGAGATGAATGAATGAAAACCCCATGCTCTTGTTTATCAAAAATGATGGGATACTCAAGTGGGTAAGGAAGGACAGTGATTTTGAGTTTGGGTTGGTTAAACTTTTCTAAAGAATATTGGCAATTTGAATGAAAATTAGTTTCTTCTACAAAGACATTAGAATGAATTGGTTCCTTGTAAAAATATGATTCATCCCCAAAAGTGTCCATTTTAATTCTAGGAGTAGGTATGGGCTCAATTTTTGGGATTTCTCCTAATTTTTCAGTGATCTGTGGCCCTAAAAATTCACTAATGGAGCCACGTTCAGGAAGCTCAATCCATGATGTCAAGTTATTATCCTTTGAATTCAAAAAATCAATTTCCTCCTGATTTAAAGACCCTTCAACAATTTCTTGATTCACTTCCCCTACCCTAATTCCAAAGTTTGGTTCTTCAATAAGTTCATGAGAGTTTTTTGGGAAACTAGACACTCCATATAAGGTTTCAGAAGGTACAATTGGTGTATGGATGAGTTCCTCACAAGTATTATTGCATTGTAGTTCTAATCTCAATGATGATACCTCAGAACTCATTATCTCCATTTGATTACACAATTGTTCGAAGAGTTTTTGAGGATTAGGCTGGATAGGAGTTTGTAAATCATGAACTTCATTAAGTTTCATCTCTTCAATCATCCTCAAGAGGGCTGGAAATTAATCCTTTAAACAATCATCATCCCATTGATTGTACATCTCATCGGGTGTGTGGTAATTATTCAAGGGTTGATCAAAGAAATTTTCTAATTTAGTGGATTCCCAATATTCATTTTCCATTTCATTCCAGCATGAGTTTGTGACATGATAATTTGGAAGATACTCTATTGTAGAAGATGGAAAGTTGGATTCTAGATTCTCAGGACACACACAAACAGAAAGGGGTAAAGATAAGAGAGATGGGGGTGATAATATAGAATGTGGGGTGAGAAAAGAAGATGTGTGTCTAAAGTAACTTACTTGGGTCCCCGGAAACGGTTCCAAAATTTGGTCTCTCCCAAATTTACCCAAGTTTTAAGGGTCAAGCGGTCTCTTGTAGTGTAGCTTGGGTTGTCGAATCCTCAGATACCTAAGAAGAACCTTTAGACACTCAATAAAAAGAGATGGATTTTTGGCTATGAAGTGGCCAACTTGGGTTGATTTTAGATTGTTTTTAAAGAGAACTAAAAGATCTATGTGAATTCAATTATGAGAAAATGAGTTGATCCTAGGTTGTTGCTCGGGGTGGATTGAATGAATTCCTTTTTTTTACGATTTTAATTTCATTAACTCGAGAAGGATTCATGCAATGAATTCAAAATAACCTCATCACTTACTGATTAAACACCTTAAAAACATATTATAATCACCTATACACTTGTAGGATCATTTTCATGAGCACTCCAAGGTAAAGGATGTAATTAGCACATGAAAGTGGGGTGAATAAATTCAATAAGGAAGAGGAAGAATAAAAATCATTGAATGAAAGAAACTCAATTAAAAGAAATTAATAAAATTTAGGGAATGAGAAATAACATTCAATCCAGCCCCTTGCTACTCCCTTGGATCAACCCATAAAAGAGCTAGCCCTCCATTTATGACAAGTTCTCAATGGAAGCGGAAAGTAGACTTATGAGGGTGGAATTGAAGAAGTAAAAACAACAAAAATAACGATCACTCCACCGTTGTGTGAACAAAATCACAAGGTTTGGTGTGAATAAATTCACACCTTGAGGCAACGGTATCAAGGTGATAAGGAGAAGAACAGAACAATAGAATAATAAGAACTTTTATTGAAGACTAAGGTGATTCGAACAACTTACATTAGAAGGAAGAACATTACAAAGGCAAATTGTCATAATAACATTACAATGAAAAGAAAGCACCCAACATTCCTAAATCCACCACCACTCCTGCATTAAATAAGAAAAAATGAAGCCTTGGCCTAGCACCCAACATCCCATGTGACTTTAATTAATTATGTTGGGGAAAGGTGGGTGGAACATTAATGATGAGAGACTTTTCCACTTCTTGCCCCGAAGTTGCAGCCAGCTTGCATCCACCGGAAAGACGCGCCTAAAGGACCTTCTAGAAGGACTAATTTGAGTGGTCCCTAGAAGACGTAAATGAATCCCCAGATGGCCCCTAACATCATGTAAAATTGCAGCCCAAAATACTTTGTGGTTCTGGAGATATGATTTAAATAGTGGTCTGTTTTTCTGGGCCGCAGACTCTGGCCCAAAATTAAAGCTTCAACTTGGGACGCCTTAATCACAACCATTGAGGACTAATTATCACTGGATCCAGAAGAATGATTCGTTCTCCTATATGTCTTATATCCTTCCATAAATTTTGGGCTTCATTGTAATTGTATTTAGGTCCCCATAGTCCGATCAGTGGGATGATATCCAATCTGCCTTCTCCAGAATTGTTTCCTTTAATCGCCAAATATCTCCATCATCCTTTATTAACAATCCACTGATCCCTGAATAAAAAATGTTCATAATTAAGTGCATATCCATTTTCGAAAATATCAAATTAAACTATGGATAGTTACATTCTTTAAAATCAGATGAAACATTGGGCCTAAATTGGTGCACATTAGGCATGAAGTGCACAAATGATGAGAATGGGTGTTCAAAATGTAAAATGCACTAAAATGGTATTTATGAATAGAAAGGCACATGAAAACTAAATATATTAGAAATGAATATTAGCCTCTTAAAGTGGATAATCAGCTCCATAGATATTTTGATGCTAAGACGAGCATGGATATTTAAAAGATCCCTCTTACATGGAGTGCAGTTGAAGATAGACTGATTTATCATTTTGAGAATAATGGGAAGTTTAGTGTTCAATCTAGATACAATTTTATTAGTACTGGTTCCTTTTAAACTAATTCACAAGACACAAGTTCACACTATATTGGGAAGGATCTTTAGAATAAAGTGTATCATTTCCCTTTTCCTCCTAAAGTCAAGTATTCCTTATGGAGAGATCTCAACAATCCTTTTCATTCTAAAAGTAACATGTCCATAAGGAAGGTTTTTTCCTCTCCTTGCTATATTTTCTATTAAGGAGAATAATAATTAGAGCACTTTCTTCTCAATTGTCCTTGGACTAAACTAGTTTGGTTTTCCACTTTGTTGATTAGGATTTTTTGAGAATGCTTCTTATTTAGATGTTTGGATGGAATTTTGTTTTGAAGGTTTGAAGCATTGAAGGGTAGTGTCTGATAAATTCATGTTCATTAGCATAGTCTTGTAGCCCATTTGTAAATATAGGTGTAAATTTATATTTAATAAAGAAAATCTTGATGTTTTTAGAGATATTAATGTAGTTGATCTGGCTCTTCTCAACTGGATGTCGAATATGCAATTGTCCCCTAACATGACCTGCCTTGAAAAATCTATTTTTCTTTTAACTATAGTGCATTTCAGTACTCCCATGATAGTATTAATTGATGGTTACTAATTGGAAACCACTAGTCCCTCTTCATTAAACTGTATTATGATTTTGCTTTATGTCCCTTGTCTAGGGATGCTTATTGGAGAGACATTGCAAGAGACTCTAATCGTCTCGTGTATGGAGGTGGATCGAGACTGTTCATTGATGATTGTATGGAGTTTACATAATATCGGGGTGTTCTTGATGCATTTTCTTTTTCTAAGGAGAATGTTTGGAAGAATATCATGATTTTGAGGTTGTACACTCTTCTTTGGTTAATCGAGTCAAAACTCCTTGGAGGTTACACTTTATTTTCTAAGATATTCATTATTTTCTCCACTATTTTAAATGTTTTCACTTTTCCCTCATTAAAAGGTTTTTGAATGATATGGAAAATTGGATTGGGTCCCCACATAATCAAAATTGGCTCCCTCAAGGTGAAGTTACCTTTCCTCTGGAAAAGTAAAACCCTTCATTGGTTATTTGGGATGGGGAAGATAGAATTTAGGTTTTGGATTCCTTTTTTTCATCCATGTGGAGTACTCCCAGATATTAATATCATAACTGGATCAATCGGTTTCATTGATGCATATTGGATGGTTAAAAATCCCACTGATAACTTTTTGTGCCTGGACCTAAGATCTTTTGTTATGTCCTCATGTAACCCGGTTTATTCCATAAACACAGATGGTGTATAGTCCTCTTCTAACTTGGTTCATTTCACATCTTGTTATGACTATTAAAATACATAATTGCAGCATAAACTATTAGAGCCTCTGCCCCATGTCACATTACCCCTTACAGCAGCATGAAATATAATATTATCCAAAAATTCAAATCTCATCTAAATTCACCCATGCCTGTGAAAAAAAATTCAATATTCAAAACCTAAAACATGATTTCTTTATATAGGGGTTATTACCTTATGAATTCAGAATTCAATTCTGTATGTATTCAATTCAAAATTCTGTATTTCATTGGGTAATTTCCTTATAAATTCTTAATATAATTCTCTATGTATTTAATTAACTTATAAATTATGTGTTAATTATGTATGTGTATACTTTATGTTTGTATTTCATTAACTTATGAAATATGTGTTAGTTCTATATATGTATTCCAGGTAATTAAATATATACATGCAGGTATTGAATTCATAATTCTATATTGCAGGCAATTACTGCATGTAATTTCATAGGGGGTAGGCCTGCTGTTGGAAATTAATAAAGCATATGCCAACAGTTTGAAACCGTTGGAATATGTGTGAAAACCATAAATTTTACCAATGGTTTCACATAAACCATTATTAAAAGTTTATACCAATGGATTGTAAACCATTATTATAGATCCTGAAATTAACTTTTACCAATGGTTTCAAACAAACCATTGATAAAAGCATGTTTTAATGGTTTTTAAACCATTAAGATAGACATGAACTTTTATATTTTTCTAGGTTTTAAATCGTTGGTAGAAATTTATACAAACGATTTCTTGTAACTGCTGGTATATAATTCATTCTGAAGCTATATGCCAACGGTTATCAAAGAACTGTTGGAATATGTCTATATTGATGGATCCATATCCAACAGTTTGGACAACCATTGGTATAGATTATACTAACAGTTGTCCAGCATTTACCAATGTTTTAAAACCGTTGGTCAAGATTAAGTTTCCAATAGTAGTTATAGATTTATTTTTATTGAAAAAATTATAATAAATACATATTTATAATATATGAGGTTTGAATTCTAAGAATTAAAAGAGACATTTGAGGTATGTTTTTATTTCACAATCTCATCATTATTTGGGATTATTTAAGTCTCTACTGGTTAATATTTCTATTTAATTTCCATTAATTAAAAAATATATTTTCTAAAAGGTTTTTAATATATTTAAAAAACATTGTTACACATATTTTAATTTTTTTAAAAAGGTTTGAAACAAGAATTTTTTATCATTTTCTAAACGAGGTTCTGTGTGACTATTTCAAAAAAAAATACAGATGAATTTTTTTAAATTATATGGAATGAGGTGAATATACCTCCATTATGAATAATTAATTAATAAAAGAATTAATTACATGATTAAAAGTTATTTTCTAAGAAAATTTTATCATTTATAATTTCTCATATTTTGAAAAAAAATTATTTCAAAAAGGGAAAAAATTTCTTCAATAATCTTTTCAAGTGATCCATCAAAAAAATTACCATCTAAGTTAAAATTATTTGATGTTAATTATGAGTTTATGGTAATATGATCCAATTATATCATCATTATTCTTTCTCTACTTCTTTTATGTTTAGGATGTCATGATGTTTTTGAACCTCATTTCTTTTCCATCGGTTATTCCTTGATGAAATTCTTAAGGAACAAATTTATTTTCATAGGATCTAATATAATGAATGATTTGATTTATTACAGACGAAATATTTATAGTTTTCATTATCAAGGGTTTTGGCCTATAACTTCATCCAATGTATAGTAAAATTAATGAAATCTCATAAAATAAATGAGAAAATAATGGGGAGTGAATCGAGTTTTGTATGGGACCTTGTCCACTATGATTGTCTTGTATTTTAACCTTTACTACTATAATGATTTAGGGATTGAAACCATTCCACTAGGATAGTTTTTTGAAATATCATTTACCTCTAATGAAATCTTGTAATATTTTTATGTGTATAACATAATTCTTTGCCTTTTTTCTATGTTATTCTCACATGGATCTTGTACCTTTACGATTCATGTTTTATGAACTAAAAATATTTATTCCCTGACTCCAGATTATAATTTTTTATATAAAGGGTATAATTTTTAATTGAAAAAATTGTTTTATCATTCACATACTCTCATTTAATGATTATGTAATTATTGATATATCCCTTGTTTACTCTTATTTAGCATTTGAGATCACCCTTTTTTTATGTTTCCTTTCCCAAGTATTTGAATAATGGTATTAAGTACGATATGTTGAAAATGGTACTATTTATGAGTATATAAGTGGGAGATGATTTATATATTTTATGAAATAGTTGTTTATGTTTCCAAGTTTCCAAAATAACTATACAATTATTGTAACGACCCAAACTTTCATTAATAGAAATCCCTCTTGATCTAATTAAATGTCTCTTTATGTAAAATGTTTATATAAAATGTCAACTTCTTTGGTTTTATGTTAATAATTGTGACCACTGCAAATATAGCCATTGAACAGTGATCACATGATTAGTATAAATATAGGGATTTAACAAATCCAATTTACTCAGACAAAGGAAGTGATGGCCTAATCCAGTAGACGTGCCCCATATGAAGCCCATTTTTCAGAGCTCGGAAAGGAGGTTGTGTCTTTGGACTTTACTCTTAAACAATCCCAAGCCAATCTTGAATATGTTAATCTCAAACGAGACATCCTGCAAGAGAAGTGTAATTTGAAAGAGATTACCACCCGGGAAATGTTATCTGAGCCACCCCAAGAGTCTGTCACCATCGCACACCTTACTCTTCAGTCTTATGTAGGTGTTATAAGGTGTTATGTAATAAGACCTTATAACTATGGTTTTGTACATTACTTTTTTATATAACAATGAATATACTTTCATTTTGTTATTGTTACCTTGTAAATAGTTTTTAAAGCACAAAAGTATTTTTAGTTAATGCTCAACTAAGAAATCTATTTTGATGAATTAATGAATTTTTGAATTAAATAATATTTTAATAAAATATTATTATTATTATTAAATTAATTTTTATTAAATATAAATGATCGTATAATTTTATGAATGAAATTGTAATTTTTATTAAGGTTGGAAAGCCATTTTTTGTCAAAACCCATGAATTTTCAATAAATGTCTGTTTTTATTTTAAAAGTGAAAATTAACATATTTAGAAAATTATTTAGATAAAATTAATATTATTTCTGGAATCAGGATGTCGAAATTATCCAACTGTGAATTTTTCATAATTTTTTGCGACAGTCAAATGTTTGGGTAAAAATTAAATACCGTTTAAATATATAATGTGTTTTATGACATCATAATGACCCAATAGTGATGTAATAAAATAATATAAGCTTTATGTAATATATGTTTTACCATTAAAATAATGTGATTTTGGGTTTGTTTTACTTATTTTACAAAGCATTAATGGACCCTTCAAGACTTATTATACATCTTGTCTTTTTAAATTATTTTCCTTGGGAGTGTGACTCACCTCCACATAAGCAACCCCGTTATTTTAAGAAGTTTGT
Source organism: Viscum album (assembly GCA_963277665.1). Lineage (NCBI taxonomy): Eukaryota > Viridiplantae > Streptophyta > Magnoliopsida > Santalales > Viscaceae > Viscum > Viscum album. The sequence goes on along the minus strand of OY728153.1, from coordinate 513,658,505 downwards.
ACTTTGGCCTCATAAAATATTGTTTTCCACTTCCCTTTTCCAAAAACCATGGGCAAAAACCATGGTCCGGTTTGTGGTTTGGATTAGTTAAATGTGAGGTGTCCCAAACCTAAATAATAAAGAATTCACTCACCTTTCATATATAAACCCACCCAAGATTTCACTTCCTCCGCACTAAAATCCTTTGGCGTTCGTCCAAACTCTACCCTCCTATCTCTATAATCCTCCCAAGGTTCTACAAGCTCCCAAGAAGCCTCTCTTAAGCCTCTCTCAAGCCTTTGGAAGCACACTTCCAAGTAAGGGTTTTCTTCCTTTCTCATTTTTGTCCAATTTTCTTTAAGTTGTTATTCACTTTTAATTTAAATTATAAATATTGGGGTATGGTTTCACACCTCCCACATATTGCTCTCTTTATGTTTTAATGATGGGGTACCCCTTTCTCTCTCATTAAATGCCTCCCATGTACACCTGTTACTATACCGAAATTCTGAAAGGAATTTCCCTCTCCTCATTTACATTCAAGCTATTATTTTTTATCATGAATCTAAATTCCATTAAAAAATTTGGTACATATATCTATATGTCCCCCTTAATTTAAATTTCATGTAAATATGATGATACACCCCACTCTCTCTCAAAAACCATTTTTATGAGTTCTTATGTCACGATGTTATGCTACCGAAATTGCACCTGGTTTTTCCAAGCCAAAGTCATTGTGTAGTGAATACCATGCCCATTTCACTATGTATTCACCATTATGAACATTTACTTATTGTTTAAAGAGTTTCAATTATGTATTCCACATTCGTTTATCATGTAATAAATGATTATTTTGAATGATTTAATGTTTTATAATCCATGTGGCACACTTATGCATGAGGTGAAATGTTTAAGAAGGGTGTGCCCTGATAGCACTCCAATGCATTGGGTAAAGTAAAGTACCATGATACTTCATCTGAAATTGGTGTTTACTCATGCTAATTCAAGTAAAAAAAAGGGTTTACTGGTGCTTCATGTGCAATGAGGGTTTACTCATGATCCATGTGCAATGAACCTTGGCTCATGCTAATTCCATGTTAAGTGTTGTTGCCACATTTCCATGTTATGATTGTCATGCTTTATCATGCCTTTATGTTTATGTTTCTCTTGTGATCTATTGATTTGACTATTTTCTAACATTTATTGTATTCCACATGTTATTCCATGATTATTCCCTTACTGAGCTTTATAGATCACCCTTTTCTTATACATGTCCTCAGGTTATCCCATGAAATTCTAAGTACGAGGTAATGTAGTGGTCATGTAAATGAATTTTAAATAAAGATATTTTATTTCATGTTTTAAGTTGTTATGTAATGATCCTAATCCCCAGAGACACTATACCTCTCGATATTCTAGGTTGTATCAAGTAAAGTTTTTGTAATAAATTGTGTTTAATTGTGTAATAAAAGATCAGGGTTGTCATGGTTGGTATCAGAGGATAGGTTTAGTTATTTTTGGGATTAGGATTAGAAAAACCTAGTAAATCCTTAGATATAAGACTAAGTATAATAAATACATCCATAAGTTTTTGTGAGTATTGTGTAAGTGGTTTATCAAGAAAATAAATCCCTTTCTGGATATGAGTAGGTAGAGGTGGATCTGGAACAGATGTATTCGAGGGATAAAACTCGAAAACACCGCTTTGAGCTAGACTCGAACAGGAACTGGTGCATGACAATTGGCCTTACTTCACTCTTGGTTATGACACTCCTGAGGGATATTCTTTGGTAAATTCACAAGCTTATTATGAATCACTATTAAGGGACAAAAAAATTCCCTAAGAATATATATTAGAAAGTATATCATGGATAACATAGACTAAAGCCAATAGATTCATAAGTTAAGGAAATAAAAGTTATTTATAAGTCATAAGTTTTGTCCTTGTATTGCCCTTTATGTTTTACCCCTAACTTTCCTTTTATTCCATCCAATGGCTAGTAATAAGAGGATGCAGGCTAACAACCGATGTGAAGATCAATGTGATGATTGTACTAATAAGATGCCCAATCCAATGGGAGCGACAATCATGAACTTTGTCATTCTTCTCTCTAAACTAACTCAAGATTTGAATATAAACATGGGTCAAGAGAAACGTTCACCCCCCCCCCCAAGAAAGAACAAGTCGCTATTGAGAGCTTCATGAGACAAAGGCCTCCTGCGTTTAATGGATCATCTGATCCCTCAATCGCTGAACAATGGATCAACTCCATTGAAAATATCTTCTCCATACTTCAATGTTCTGAACAAGAGAAGGTTCTCTTGGCTCTTTATCGTATAGAGGGTGAAGCTGATCAATGTTAGAATTTGATCAAAAATACAAATCCTGAGGAGGAGATCGAGGCATTGGAATGGAAGGATTTTCGAAAGATTTTTTTTGATAAATATTTTCTGCGCACCCTCCGGCTTAAGATGGAAAGGGACTTCCTTTCCCTCACACAAAAAGACAATGAATCTATTGGAGCGTACGAGGAAAATTTTACAAGGCTTGCACGATACGCTTTCGGCTATGTCGTTACCCCCGAATGCAAGGTTGACCGCTTCTTCAGTGGGCTGAAACCTAGCCCGCGGAAAGCACTGGCAATCCGTGACTTCGACAGCTATGAGTAAATTGTCTGATGTTCCCTCAAGGTCAAAATGGAGATTGTAGAATATCAGGGGTATCATGGGGATAAGAAGTGTAAGGTGTACTTAAATTCTGGCAGTCCGATGGATAAATACCATGGTGCTAAGAAGATCCAGCACCCCACTTTCCAAAGGTGCAGAAAGAAGCACCCTAGAAATTTCTTAAAGGGTGCGAGAAAAAGCTTTTGGTGTGGAAGAGTAGGGCACCTGGCTGTTAACTGTCAGTAAGAAAGACCTGCGGCTGCAATAGAGGAGTGGAACGCTCTGTTCGAACCTCAACGCATGGTTCATTGCTACAACTGAAAAGAACTAGGGAATATTTCAAATCATTGCCCTAATTCAAGTGTTTTTTGAGGCAACCAACAACCTCCAAGGAAGCAAGGGTGAGATTTTTCCATCACTACTGCTGAAGTGAACCCTGAAAATGAAGTGGTGATAGTTACACTAGTTATTCATTCATGAATAGAGAATATACTTTTTTATTCAAGTTCAACGCATTCTTTTATATCCCAAAAGTTTAGTAGAACAATCCCAGAACCACCAAAAAACATGGAATTGAAGATGTTGGTGAGTACGAAAAATGGGTCGATCATTGCATCCCATGAATATTACTCCTCCACTATCATACTATGGATTTAACTTCCTGGCGAAACTTATCATACTCCCTCTGGTAGAATTTGATTCAATTCTTGGCATGGATTGTCTTTCCTTATATAGAGCTAACATAAATTGTCGTGAGAGGGAAATCACTCTCCATGTGGATAATCGACCCCTGATTCTATACAAGTTCAAGGAGGAAGATGAATCTTCGTTAGCTCCATCATCTCAAGCGTGGATATTACTTCCTTATGGGCACGCATATCCAACTCAGATGATTGATTCCAAGGAAGCAAAAATCCATGAAGACGTGCCTATTATGAGGGAATTCGTTGAAGTGTTTCCCAATGAATTACATGGTCTTCCTCATAGAAGATATGTTGAATTATCAATTGAACTTATACATGGGGAATTAACAATATCCAAAACTCTATATAGAATGGCTATTGTGGAGCTTGAAGATCTGAAGAAACAACTACAGGAGAATCAAGATAAAGGGTTTATATGCCCAAGTGCTTCACCATGGGGTGCACCAGTCCTCTTTGTCAAGAAGAAGGATGGGTCAATGTGCCTTTTCATCGATTATCATGAGCTTAACAAAATCACAATAAAGAATAAGTATCCTCTCCCATGAATTGATGAATTGTTTGATCATCTGTGTGGAGAACAATACTTCTCCAAGGTGGATTTGTGGTTGGGATATTATCAAGTAAGGGTGAAGAAGGAAGATATCACCAAGACTGATTTTTGTATAAGGTACGGGCACTATGAATTCATAGTAATTTCTTTCGGACCCACTAATGCTCCAAAAATATTTATGGACTTTATAAATAGAGTCTTTAGATTTTACCTCTACAAATTTGTGGTAGTATTTATAGATGATATTCTGATATACTCTAAAACCAAGGAGGTTCATGAGGAGCATCTAAGAACTGTACTAGAGACCTTACGGAGGAAGAATCTCTATGAAAATTATAGCAAGTGTGAGTTTTAGTTGAATGAGGTCTCATTCTTTGGCCATATCATAACAATAAATGAGATATCTGTGGATACCTTCAAAATAGTTTCAATTGAGGGATGGTTCAGGACAACATTGGTAATGGATATCCGTAGCTTCTTGGGGTTATATGGATATTATCATCGATTTGTGAGAAATTTATTACGATTGTCCAACCCTCTTACCAAGCTAACTCAGAAGGGAGTAAAGTTTTCTTACAGTGATGAATGTGAAGAAAGCTTCAAGGAGTTGAAAAAGAGGCTTATCAGTGCACCCATGCTCACTTTACCCACAAGTGGAGAACTTTTTTTGGTATTCAGTGATGCTTCGAAGAAGGGCTTGGGATGTGTGGTGATGCAAAATGAAAAAGTCATTTCCTATGCTTTAAGGCAATTGAATGTTCATGAACAGAACTATCCCACACATGACCTCGAGTTGGATGTAGTGATCTTCACTTTGAAAATTTGGCATCATTATCTATTTGGAAAGAAGTTTTAAATATATACAGACCACAAAAGCCTCAATTATATATTCACACAGAAACAGTTGAACATCCTCCAATGAAGTTGGTTAGAGCTGATCAAAGACTATGAATGCTCAATCCATTTCCACCCTGGGAAAGCGAACAAGGTGGCAGATTCCCTAAGTAGAAAGGACCTAGAAATTATATCATTCATGAGAATTGAAAAGGTTCCAATCTTCTTAGATTTGATGAATATGGACATGGGAATCATAAAGAATATAACATAATCAATCCTCTCACAAATGATTGTTCAACCGTCACTTTTAGAAAGTTTAAAGGATGATCAAAAAGATGATGTGGGAATTCAGGAAAAGGTGGAAGCTATCGGAAAAGGGAAATCCTCAAAGTTTAATGTTAATGAATAAGGAATTGTGAGATTTGGGAAAATACTATGTGTTCCATAAATTCTGGAGCTGAAGAAGGAACTTTTGGATGATGCACATAGTTCAAATTTCTCTATTCACCCAGGAAACACAAATATGTATCGAGATCTCCAAGAGAACTATTGGTGGGATAATGTGAAGAAAAAGATCTTTGAATATACATCAAGGTGCCTGGTGTTTCAACAAGTGAATGCAGAGAGGCAGAAGTCTAAGGGGATGATGCAACCATTGCCCATACCAGAATGGAAATGGGAGAACATCACCATGGACTTTATCATCGGACTTCTGAAGACATCCAAAGGCAACAATGCAGTCTGGGTTGTTGTGGATCGTCTTACAAAGAATTTACACTTCATTTCTATTCGGTAGTATTTATCATTGGATCAACTGGCATGGATATATATCAAGGAAGTGGTAAGTATTCATGGAGGACCACTATCTATTTTGTCTGATCGAGATCCAAGATTCACCTCTAAGTTTTGGAAGAGTCTTCAACATGATCTGAATACTGAACTGAACTTCAGTACGGCCTATCATCCTCAAACTGATGGTCAATCCAGGCAGAATATCCAAACACTTGAGGACATATTGAGAGGGTGATCAATGAACTTTAAAGGAGGATAGGATCAACATCTTCCTCTGGTTCAGTTCTCTTATAATAACAGTTTCCACTCGAGCATCCAAATGGCACCATATGAATCCCTTTATGGGAAAAGGTGCAGAACACCGGCGTGTTGGGATGAGGATGGTGAGTGTGAGAATATTGGACCAGAAATAGTTGAAGAAATGGTGGAGAAGGTGAAAACCATTTAGCAGCATATCAAGGAAGCACTGAGTTGATAGAAGAGTTATGAAGATAACTGTTGATGAGACCTTGAGTTTAAATTTGTAGACATGGTATTTCAACGCATATCTCCATGGAATGAGGTCGTGAGGTTTGGAAAGAAAGGGAAATTAAGTCCTTGGTACATTTTCCCCTTCGAGGTTCTTGACCATGTCGGGGATGTGGCCTATAAACTAGAAATTCCACCTACCATAGCCAAAGTACATGATGTATTTTATGTATCCCTCTTAAGGAAGTACATACCAGACCCTTCACATGTACTCTCTTCAGAGATGGTATAGTTAGAGTGTGATCTTTCTTATGAGGAGAAACCCGTGAAGATATTAAACCATAGAGAAAGGTTAAATAAAATAATACAACGCCCCTCGTCAAGGTGTTGTGGAGAAACCACAAGTTTGAAGAAGCGACGTGGGAATTGGAGGAAGTGATGAAGAAGAGTTACCCACATTTTGTTTTAGTGTGGGAAAAGGAAATTTTGAGGGAGAAATTTCTTAAGGGGAGAAGATTTTAACGACCCAAACTTTCATTAATAGAAATCCCTCTTGTTCTAATTAAATGTCTCTTTTTGTAAAATGTTTATATAAAATGTCAAATTCTTTGGTTTTATGTTAAGAATTGTGACTGTTGGAAATATAGTTGTTGGAAGGTTATCACATGATTAGTATAAATATAGGGATTTAACGAATCCAATTTACTCAGACAAAGGAAGCGATGGCCTCATCCAGTAGACGTGCCCCATATGAAGCCCATTTATTAGATCTCAGAAAGGAGGTTGCATCTTTGGTATTTTCTCTTGACCAAGCCTAATCCGACCTTGAATATGTTAAGCTCGAGCGGGACCACTAACGAGAGAAGTGGAAGTTGATAGAGATTACCACCCGAGAAAACGTTATTTGAGCCACCCCAAGAGTCTGTCACCATCACACACCTTACTCTTCGGTCATATGAAGGTGTTATAAGTGGTTATGTATCAATACCTTAGAACTTTGGTTATGTAATTATTTTTTTATATAACAATAAATATACATTCATTTTATTATTGTTTCCTTGTAAATAGTTTTTAAATCACAAATAGTATTTTTATTTAATGTTCAACTAATAAATCTATTTTGATGAATTAATGAATTTTTGAATTAAATAATATGTTAATAAATTATTATTATTATTATTATTAAATTAATTTTTATTAAATATAAATGATTGTATAATTTTATGAATGCAATTGTAAATTTTATTAAGGTTAAAAATCCATTTTTGTCAAAACCCGTGATTTTTTTATAAATGTAGGTTTTTATTTTAAAAGTGAAAATTAACATATTTATAAAATTATTTAGATAAAATGAATATTATTTCTAGAATCAATACTTCGAAATCCAATGGTGAATTTTTCATAATTTTCTAAGACAGTCAAATTTTTGGGTAAAAATTAAATACAGTTTAAATATATAATGTGTTTTATGACATCATAATAACCCAATAGTGATGTGATAAAATACTATAAGATTTATTTTTGGACAATATATGTTTTACCATTAAAATAATGTGATTTTGGGTTTGTTTTACTTATTTTACAAAGCATTAATGGACCCTTCAAGACTTATTAAATATATTGTCTTTTTAAATTCTTTTCCTTGGGAGTGTGACTCCCCTCCACATAAGCAACCTCATTATTTTAAGAAGTTCAGAATTTGTCCTTATAAAATATTTTTTTCCACGTCCCTTTCCTAAAAACCATGGTCAAAAACCATGGGATGGTTTGTGGTTTGGATTAGTTTAAGGTGAGGTGTCCCAAACCTAAATAATAAAGAATTCCCTCACCTTTCCTATATAAACCCACACAAGATCCCACTTCATCCTCACTCAAAGACTTTTTATTTCGTCCAAACTCTTCCCTCCTCTCTCTATAATCCTCCAAAGGTTCCCCAAGCTCCCAATAATCCTCTCTCAAGCCTTTGGAAGCACACTTCCAAGTAAGGGTTTTATTCCTTTCTCATTTTTGTCCAATTTTCTTTAACTTGTTATTCCCTTTTAATTTCAATTATAAATGTTGGGGTATAGTTTCACACCTCCCCCATACTGACCTATTTATGTTTGAATGATGTGATACCCCTTTATCTCTCATTATATTCCTCCCAGGTACACCTGTTACTATGCCGAAATTCCAAAAGGAATTTCTTTCTCCTCATTTACATTCAAGCAATTCTTTTGTATCATGAATCTAAATTCCATTACAATTATTGGAAAATGTATCTATATGACCCCATTACTTTCCATGTAATGTAAATATGATTAGACATGCATATCTCTCTCGTCAACCATTTTTATGAGTTCTTATGTCATGTTGTTATGCTGTCAAAATTGCACCGCGTTTTTCCAAGCCAAAGTCATAGAGTAGTGAATACCATGTCCATTTCTATATCAAGGGTCTTCACCTTTATGCACATATACTTATTTTTTAAAGATCTTTAAGTATGTATTTCACATTCCTTTATCATATAATAAATGATTATGTTGAATTATTCAATGTTTTTTGATCCATCTGGCACACTTATGCATGAGGTGAAATGTTTAAGAAGAGTGTGCTCTGATAACGCTCCAATGCATTGGGTAAAGTATAGTATCATGATACGTCATTTGAAATGGGTGTTTACTCATGATAATTCAAGTGAAACAAGGGTTTACTCATGCTTCATTTTCAATGAGGGTTTAATCATGCTCTGTGTGTAATGAGCCTTGGCTCATGCTAATTCCATGTTAAGTGTTGTTGCCACATTTCCATGATATGATTATCATGCTTTATCATGCCTTTATGTTTATGATTCTCTTGTGCTCTATTGATATGCCTATTGTATAACATTTAATTTATTACTCATTTTATTTTATGATTATTCCCTTATTGGTCTTTATAGCTCACCCTTTTCTTGTGCATGTCCTTAGGTTATCCCATGTAATGCTATGTAAGAGGGAATTTAGTGGTCAGGTAAAGGAAGTTTTCAATAAAGATGTTGTATTTCATGTTTTAAGTTGTTATGTAATGGTCCTAAGACTCAAAGAAACTAGACCTCTCAATCTTCTATGTGGTATCAAGTGAAGTTTATGTAATAAATTATGTTTAATTGTGTAATAAATGACCAGGGTTTTCATAATTATGATTCTCAGGCATTTGTTTGTGTACTTTAATGAACATTCATATAAAAATTTGTAATACCTATGTATGAGAAAATTGTGTTTCTATAGTTGGTATCATAGGATAGGTTTAGATAAACAATGGAATCTATGATGAAAAAAATTATGTACAAGTTTATATAGAGGATCAAATCCTAATATTCTGATAATGATTATGAAATACCTAGGTTAAACATATGGTTTCATAAAATAAGGTGTCATAATTAAGATGTAATATGAAGTATTTTTCATGATTATTTTATTTTCCACTATTATTATTATCTCTCAAAATATGATTTTTGTCTTTATTCAGTGTATGGATCCCAAAAGAATCATGTTAATGCTAAATGTGATGGACAAGGCCATGATTGTCCTCCTAATCAACTGAATGTTATAGGATCAAGAATTAAGAATCTTTATTCCATTTTAATGAAATTTTCTCAAGCTATAAATAATTCTTAGTTTCCAAATAATCAATGGAGGTAACAAAATTCTATTTAATTTTTCATTTGGAAACATACACCTACTTTTAGTGGAAATTATGATCCATTATTGGCTGATAAATAGATCAAAATATTTGATAAAATATTTTCCTTTTTCAATTATCAATTCATGAAAACGTTTTCCTTGATTTTAATTTGTTTTAAGTCAATGTATATCAAAGGAAGAATATTATCAACTCTAATACGTGGGAAGAATAAATTGAATCTATATAATTCTATAAGTTTATGGGTATATTCCTCATTGAGTGCATCCCTCGTATTCTACATAATATGATGGATAATGAATTTATTAAACCAAAACAAAAGGATGAAGAATATGTTTGTGCCAATGAGGAAAATTTTGAATGTCTTTAAAGGTATGATTGTAGTTTAGTTATTAGTTCTCAAAGTAAAATTGATTAATTCATTGGTGGTCTAAACCTAATTCTCAAAAAGGCTTTAGTTATAAGAGATATTGGTAACTAAAAATAAATTATGATGTGTTCTCTTAAGGTGGATATGGAGAGTGGAGTTTCCAATAAATCTTATGGTTTTGATAAGAAACAAAATGGAATCAAGAAAATTGTAAATCCTTAGATAAATGATGATCATATTTACATTACTCTCATAATGTGGAAGGAAATATGTGATAAATTCACTTAAGGGTACTGGTAAATATTTCATGTATGGAAATAAAATACATCTAGAAATTTAATAGTGAGTTTATTAGAAGAAGTTATCTAATGATGTGAATAGAGATAAAGCTCTACAAAATGAACCACCCATTATTCAATGATACAAATTCAAGGAATATAAGAAATATTCTAATTAGTGCATGAATATGATGGTTTCTTTAGGATCATCATCAATGACCTATTAATTCCAAAGAATAAGAGAAATATCATGTGATCACAAATTTCAATTTTGATTGCAAAAATTCCATCGTTAATAGTACACTTATCTTTCACTCTAGAATAGGTAATGTCTTATTTTATTCTGGATCCACCCACTCTTTTATTTCAAATTAATTTTCAATGAATATCACCAGGTCACCTCAACTGTTAAATGTTTAGTTATAATTGAAAACTCTTAATGGATCAATGGTCACATATCAAGTTCATATTTCTTCTTGGATTGAATTTTTTTGGTTGGTGATTCCTATAAATAATTTTATTCACCCTTTAATTGAATTTGATTTAATTCTTGGAATGGATTTTATTTGTCTATATTGAGCCCATATTAATACCAAGGAATAGAATTCACATTTCATACTCTGAATGAACCTATAATCATTTATCAATGAAAAAAATAATATGAAAATACAATGGAAATTGCTTCCATATTGTGGGTCTTAATTCCTATACATGAATGTTATATATCTTAGAGGGTTGGTTATAAACTCAACATTAACGATACACCTATTTTAGGGGATCTTGTTAATGTATTTCCCAAATAATTTCCGGTCATCCACCAAATCTTTATGTTGATTTTTTTATATATATCAAACTTACAAGTTGACCAATTTTAGATACTCCATAGAGAATTTCCTAAATTGAGATGTAAGAATTGAAGATGCACCTCTAAGATAATATTGATAAAATAATCTTACTCCCTAGTGCATCACATTGGGGTGAACATATATTATTTGTTAATAATAATTCTGGGTCAATTCATCTTTTATTGATTATCATAAGATTAAAAAAATTACAATGGAGATAAAACTATATACTTAATAGTATTGATGAATTATTTGATCACCTACACGGAGCTTAATACTTTTCCAAGATTGATATTCATTCCAAATATCATGAATTGAGGGTCAATAAGGATGATATACCTAAGATAGAATTTTGTACAGGGTATGGAAACTATTAATTTATAGTGATTCCTTTTGGTATAATGAATTCCCCCTCTATCCTCATGTACTTAATTAATATAATCTTTAGGGAAAATTTTGATCAATTTTTTGTAGTATTTATAGATGATATTCTTTTATATGAAATGAACGAGGAAGATAACTCATATCAAATAACGATTGTGTTGAAGAAGCTGATGAAGAATAATCTTTTTAAAAAATTTACCAATATTGAATTGAGATTCAAAAAGGTTTCATTTTTTTGTTATATAATCTCAAGTGAGGGTATACTTGTAGATCCTTCAGAGACATAAGTTATTGATAAATTAAATAGACCGACTATGGTGATTGAAATATGTAGTTATCTAAGCTTAGTTGGATATTATTTATGTTTTCTTAAATATTTATCAAGATTATATAATCCACTAAACATGTTGAATGTGGAAGGAGATAAGTTCATATGGAGGGAGGAATGTGAAGATAATTTCCAAGAGATAAAAAGAAGGTGGTTCAGTCCACCTATGGTCAAAAATCCCTATAGTAGATAAAGGTTATTGATCTATAGTTATTAATCAAAGAAGGGTATGGTATATGTTCTAATGAATAATGATACGGTGATAGATTATGAATCACACCAATTGAAGTTCCATAAGAAATATAAACCAACTCATGATTTGGTGTTATTTTTGGTAATTTTTTCATTAAATACATAGAGGCAATAAATATATTGAGAATGGTGTGACAAATATCCTAATAAAAAATAATTAAATTATATTTTCACTCAAAAGAGATGAACATGAAATATAGAAAATGGATGGAGCTAATTAAGGATTATGAATACTCAAAACATTATAACCATTATAAATAGAACAATGTGGAAGATGTATTGAGTAAAATGGATCATGTTATCTTATCTATGATGAGGTTAACAAATGATACAATATTTATGGATATACAAATGTCAGATCTTTAAATCTTAATGGATGGTGAGAAATCATATATTTCCAAATGAATTTTCAATCATATATCCATGTAATGATTATAGAGTTAAAAAAGGAAGATTTAGAGATATAATAGAAGGTTTGAAATGTTATTTACTTCAGCCTTGGTTGTAATGGAATAATAAGGTTCAGAAACCATGTGTGTGTCCCACCCAAACCATATTTTAAGAATAAGATATTAGATGAGGTACAATGTTCAACATTATATATTTATCCTAGAATTAGATATATGTATAGATACATTGATGTGTTTTTCTATTGGGATGGCATAAATAGTGATATTATGGTGTATTTCTCTAAATGAACGGTTATTTAGTAATTTAAGGGAGGTAGAAAGACATTCACGGGGGTGTTGTAGCCATAAACTAGACCTAAATGGAAATTGAAAAAGATTGTCGTGGATTATATCGTTAGACTCCCCAAAACATCTAAATACCCTAATTCTATATTGTTTATAGTCGATTAACTTATGAATTAAAAACATTTCATTATGACTAGATAATATTTCAATATTTGATAAGTATTATTGAATATATATTAAGGAAGTGGTAAGATTTCATGGATTACCACTTTATACTATATCTGATCGAGATCCATAGGTTACCTTGATGTTCTGGAAATGTATTCAATAGGCTCTGGATATTGAGTTATGTTTAAGAACTGATTATAATCCCTAGAAAGTTGTTCACAATAATAGGACCATTCAAACTCTAGAATAAATTTTGAGATATTTCTCTATATATTTAAAAGATGGTTGGGATCAACACCTTCCTTTTGTACAATTTTTTGACAATAATAAAATTCACGGTAGAATTAAAATTTATCAATAGGAATCACACTGTGGTAATAACTGTGGAACTAAAACATGATGCAATAATGTTAGATAAATATAGCTATTGGGACATGATTTAAATGTTAATATATAGAAAAATTTTATATCCATTCAATATCATATAAGAGTGTCTTAGAGTCATCAAAAATGCAATGTTAGCAATCGTTTGAAAGATATAGTGTTTAAAGTGGATGACAAGGTGTTCATGTGAATATATACTTGGAAGAGGGTGATGATATATGAAAAGAATTCTAGGATAAGACCTATGTATATTACTCCCTTTTGAATTCTTAGTTGTATTGGGATTGTAGCTTATCGAATAGTGATTCCACTAATTCTCTCTCAAGTTTATGATGTGTTCCATGTATCTCTTTCGAGGAACTACACACCTAATCCTTCACATGTAATAAAATCCGAGATCATATAGTTAGAGAAATATCTCTCTTAATAATAAAAATTGGTATATATTTTGTATCATATAGATAATATTCTATAAAATAAGGCCACTCTTCTTGTTATAGTTTTGTTGCAGAACAATCAATTTGAGGAAGATATGTGGGAACCTAAGAATGTGATACATTAGATTTATCCTCATCAATTTGTATCCAATTGATGAAATTGAAGGGAAATTTTCATTTTAATTGGGAGTAGAATGTAATACCCTAGTATTTATATGAAATATTTCTTTTTAAATAATTATGTTTTTTCGATTCTTTTTATTGCATGCAACAACGAGTTTAAACAAACCGCGTAACATTATAAAAATAGTATGGTTACATTATCACCTTGAAGTTAGAATATAAGGTATAAATAATTATAACTAAATTATAAAAAATATATAGTTCATAAATTTATAAAATAAATTCTAAATTATAATTAAAAATGAAAATTGGAGGTAATTTTTTCTGAAATAAAAATTATTTTAAGAATACAATGAATATTATAAAAATATTTTAAATTAACTCATACTAGTGAATTATTTTATTAAAATTTATATATTATTTAATTTATCATATTTTTTAAACATTTAAAATATTTTTCTAAGCATTATAATATAAAAAAACTGGTTTTATTCCGAAAACATATTTTTTCATAAAAATTCATTTTGGTCACATTTTGAGAACTTATATTAAAATTAATTTCTACCATTTAAATGTATTGAATCATATAATATGTATTAAATATTTAGAATCAATATGATCATATTTGGTAATTAATATTCTTTTGTTTTTTTGGTCAATATTAATAGTAACAATAGTAATATTAATCTTCAATATAAAGGGTAAATCGGGTAATTCTAGGTTAAAACTAATTGATAAGGTCACACATATTCATCCAAATTCTTAATGGAAAAATTAAATTCAACCATAAACACAAATGGTTCAAAATTTAGTTATTTAATGTATACTTTTCAAATAAAATGGCTTTTATTTTATTTAAACTAACAGAAGTGACAAAACATCACTCTCTTTGTTTTAAAGTCAATTATGTCTTCACATAGTGAAACAATGAATTTATAAACTATTAATAATATTAATTTTTTGACTAATTAAATAATAATCATGATTTTAATTTATTTAGAGTTTTTAGGAATTGAATAATTACCTTAAAAACAAACACAATACTGATGTAGTAATTTTTTAATTAATAGAAAATTAAAATAAATGATATTAAAAATATTAAAAGTAACATAATTTGAGATATTTAAAGAAATAAATGAATTTTATAAATGACCATGACATATTTATGATATAATAAAATATTTTGTTTAAATTTTACATGTTTTCATTATTTTTTGAATGTCAATGTAACGAATAGTAACAAAATTGACAATAATGATATTTTATGGAATTGATATATTATTAAAATATTTAAAAATCATAAATATATTAAATAAGAACAAAGAGGATAATAAAAAGTAAGAAATATCATAAATTTTTCATTTATAGTCCGTTTTTTATCATTTGTCTCTAGAATAATCTTATTGTATTTTAATATTTTTTTAAATCCCAAAAGTTACCCGAACCTCAATAATAAAAGGGAACTTAATCTTTCACTACATTACACCAAATTATGCCTTTTATATAGACCAACTCTAAAAAATTATTTTATCCACTTACCTAGAAACATTACATGTGTGTTTGTATTTCTAAAATACCAACCCTATATCCCTTTAGAGGAGATCTAAAGAAGTCATTTCGGATAAGAGGTAATCGCTCTAACTGACCAATTTCATTTTCTAGTCTTCTTTATCTCATCTAGATATATGATATTCATGATAAAATAAAAACTTAAATATTCTAAATATTCTGAAATTTTATTTTGATTATAAAAACACCATTATAAAACCGATTTCCCATCAAATAAGAAGTGAATGTATTGCTCATGCATACACATGACTTACCACCTGCACATAGAAATACAATTCATTTTTCATCACCATATTTTATGGATGGTAATAATGATGGTATTAATAATTTTGTATAATATTTATGACATAATTATACTTCTGGAACAATAATATCATGTCTACCATTATATCATCTAATATTTTTGGAAATGGTAACATCGCTCTTGCATACCTAAGGAATACGGTATTCACGAAGTGATATGATCTTCTTTTCATTTATATTTCACATAAATGGTAATAAGTATGAATTTTAGAATATATATATGTGTGTGTGTGTGTATGTGTAACATAATAATTATTTGGTAAATGTGTATTATCATTTACTTTTCTTTCATTTCAGCAAATAAAAAAATAGAAATAACGTTCATGTGTACTTATGGTCTATCCTCTCCAGTAACCATGTAATTAGTTTTTAAATCTCTAATTTTTATGAATTATTTTAAATATATATAATTAATATATATAATTATTTAAATTATTGATAGTATGGTACTATGATCAATGTATATGGATCGGGAATACCGAAATGAAATATTCTTGGAAAACAAAGCAGTTATCACCTAGAACAATGATTTTAATAATAAATTATTCTTAAATGGGTGATAAGATGTTATAAATAAATCATACATGTAATGATAGATATATGGTTATTTAAAAATTGTATAACAGATCCATATTTATTATATAGGATTTTTAACATTAATAGTGGAATTTTGAGACATGAGGTAAGGGTTCATTTCACAATCCCATCATTATTTATAATTGCTTAAGTCTCTATTAGGGAATATTTCTCTTACATGTTCATGTTTTCTAAAAATTATTTGAAATTTTTTTTTCTATTTTTTATATTCATTTTAACCGGTGTTTTACATTTTAAAAAATTAAAGATAATCTTTTTTCATTTTCTAAATGAGGTTCTTTGTGACTTATCCGACAAAAATACAGAAGGAATGTTTTTTACTATATATGAAATGAGTGGATTTTTTAACAATCATGACACCTCATTAAATAAAATATTCCATTACAATCATGAAAGTTTCTTTTCAATGAAAATATTTTACTTTGAATTGATTAAATGTTTTAAAAATATTATTTTAGAATAGAAAGGATATTTTTCTCAATAATTATTTTTAGTGATCCTTCCAACAATTATTTTCCATCTAAGATAAAATTATTTGTTGTTACTTATGATTTACTAGGGATGTTACCCAAGGATACTATCTTTATTATTTCTCTATTTTTTATGTTATTGTTGGCCTGATGTTTATAAAAATTATTATTTTCCATGGGTGATTCTATGATCAAATGTTTATGGAACCCATTCTATTTCATGGGTAATTGTATGATTAGTGAATAATGTTTTTGCGATACGCATATGTATTATTTTCATTATTTGAGGGTTTTTCCCTATATATCCATTCAATTCATTGGTTAATGAATGATATCTCATGAGATAAACAATACCGGAATGGGGAGTGAACCTTATCTAGTAAGGGACCCTATCCACTATGATACTCTTGGGGTTGAACCTTGACTATTATGATGGTTTAGGGATTGAACCCATTAAATTATGATGGTTTTGTAAAAGATAATTCCCTACTAAGGAAATGATTTTATATGATTTTGTGTATTTCACAATTTTATGTCTTATTCCAATGTTATTCTCACTTGGCTCAGGTTCTTTGATGATTTTTATCTTATGAACCACCATGGTTTATTCATTGAATCTAGATTAATTTTTTTTATCCAGGGTATAATTTTCCAATGTTATGATCATTTTCTTATTCCCTTAATCTCATTTTTTTTCTTATGTAGTCAATTTTATCTCCATTTTTTCCCTTACTGAGCATATTATCTCACCCTTTTCATTTGTTTCCTTCCCCCAGTATATGAAGAACGATATTAACTATGATATGTAAAAAAAGGTTATAGTCATGAGGAAATAATTGTGAGATAGTTTAGATATTTCAGGAACTAGTTTTCTATGTTTGAATTTTTCCAAAGGCATTATATCATTACAAACCTTAGTTTTGTATTTGTGTAATTTAATGAATATTTATCTAAAAAGATGTAATATATATGTATGAAAATATTGGGTCGATAAAATAATTACCTTATGGTTATAACATGGATTTTAATCTATCAAATAAATTTTGGAGTTTATTACAAATATGGACTCATTGATGAGGTGTCTTATTTTTTGTTGTACTTATTTTAATGGTGATTAAAATATTTTTTTCCAATATATAGTCTTTTGGTGACCATGACATATTTTATATATAATATGATATAAATCTGAAAATTCTTATATAATTAGTATATTATATCACACCAAACACACACTCTGAGGATCATTACAAAAAAATCATAATTTGGAACTAACTACGACGCGAAATGAGATGACTTGACAAAAATTTGCATAAATTTCACAATAATTAATCATTAAATCACACAATAATCTTAACATCCACAGATCCAAAAAGTTTACTATAATTTTAGATTAGCTAAATAAAAAAATTATTATGAACATTCCTCTATAATTACTCAATACTAGAACCACTTTTTGATATCTCTAAGGTTATTCTCATATTAATAACCTAGGAAAAGGAAAACATAAGAAAGGGGTGAGATAAAATTCATGTTAGGGGAAAATATTATCGATATTTATTGATGTGTTAGATCATAATAATTTGAGATTACATGATAACTAGAGAAACATATTATTAAAAAATCTAGGGAATAATATTAAATTTCCAAAGTCAAGCTATAAGGATATGTAAACTCAAATGAACAATCATATAACGGGAAATAAGAGAGAAAAAACACGAGACAATAAAAAAAAGGCATGGATCATAAAATAATCATATAAAATGAATATTTTATAAAGTTAATCATATATACTCATGTCATTGAGGATTGATCCATTTTAAAATATGATCATGCACAATCTTCATGTGCATAACATACCACACCTACACTCTTGAGTTGTCTTTGTGAATTGAAATATCTATAATTAAACTAATTAAAAGTTATATATGGAATGGATAACCACACATACACTCACATACATTATTTTATTTGTATATCTAATCATACTTACACTTACATAGAGTCTTTTCTAGAATATATAGTTATAAATACAATAACTCACAGTGTTTCTGAGAAAATATGACTACAAATACCCTCATTGACTAATACATATTCCCAAGGGACATAAATTCTTAATATATTCATTATAGAGATATATATATATTATCCCCAAAATTGAATAATATTAACCTATACATTTATATATATAGGGCATAAAAACATTCTTATTTTAAACATCAAATAGTTCACTCATGGAAAAAAGATGGGTTTGATGAAGACATTCATAGAAAAAATAATTTTTTATCTAAATAAATATATTTTATTGTATCATAAGTGCATATCAAAACTATAACATAAGGAATGAAAAATTCATTGAAATTGATCAAAATCATTTTTAATATTATTGGATAGATCACTTGGAAAAAAACATGATTAAATAAACCCTTTTAAAAATACTAGATAACTTCATAATAAATTTCATTAAAAATAAACACTATAACCTTGATTAAAATATATAAAAATTCACACTTCTAAAAACAAAAAAAAGTTTTTGAAATGAAATTTTTTCTATAAATATTATATCAAAATCGTTTGTTGAGAGGATATAAAAAAATGAATATTTCAATATTAAAACATAACACTTTAATATTTAATTTAAACAAAATACTTTCATTTTAAAAATAAAACATTTAAATTTGAAAATAATTAAAATATTTTCTATTGATTTCATAATCTTGAAGAAATAAAAAACATTTGTAAAAAATATTTTAAAACATGAAAAAGAATAATCATAAAGAATAATGATTATAAATGAATTTGTTCACATGGAAAACATTCACAAGTGGTTTTTGTTTCTATTTTGAAAAATTAAACTTATGTGGAAAACATTACAATATTTTATTTAAATTTTTTTAACAAACATAAAAAAAATTGGAAATAACCACAATAAATTATAGAAAAATATATAAGGACATCTATAAAATCATCTAATGAATATTGATGTATAATAGAAAAATTATTAATAGAAAATAAGAGATCCATTTCACCAACAAGTTTCAAATAAGATAAATATTTACTAAGAAAATATAATTGAAAGATTTCATATAATATATAATTAATAACTTGGGGAGAAGAATAATTTTGTGGTTCTATAAATAAATCTCATAATATTTTTCCCTATATGGAAATTCATTGATAACAATATTATTTTAAAAAAATGTGATTGGAAAAAAACACTGAAAACTTCATTACCTATCAAATATAAAATCATTAAAAGGTAGAGCATATTATATATTTTAAAATATATTAAAAATCATGATTATTTTATTAAAAATTTATCCATTTGTATTATATTCAATATAAAATAAAATAAATGGTGAATATGGAATATATCTCAAAGTGAGAAATTTGAGATGATAAACTCCTAAAACATCATTACCTTTAAGAAAAAAAACCCCAATAAAGGTTTAAAAATATATGGATTGGTGAATTTAATTAATTTCATTACTAGTACATTAAAAATAAACACATATGATTTTTTTAAACAAAAAATAGAAAATAAGTAGTGAATATGAAGCATATATCAATGAAGTGAAATTGTGAGGAGGAAACACTTATGAATTTCCTAAAATTTGATATAAAATATATTGAAAGTTAAATATTTAAATTAAAAATTACACACAATTAATAAATATATAATAATTATAAAATACTTTAAATAGCATCATATTCACTATATAATCAAAAATAAGTTCATAATAAAACTTGTCTCAAAGAAAAAAATATTAGATGAAAAATCATACCTTGGTTGTTGAATTAAAATAATATTCTTTAACCATTATTATAATTAACATAAATATATAAATATCTATTTTTATAACCACATTCTTATATGTATCCACTTTTAATATTTAGTTATAATCATTTATTATACATTCGTAGTTTAGTTGTTAGATATTTTCATAATCAAATGTTGTGATTCTAATTGGGTAACACGTGTTTCAAAATAGTGATCTTGAAACCCATTATTTTATTCCATGTTCACTGCTAAAAGATAATAAAATATATTTAAATCATTATTATTCAACCATTTATGCATCTCTGTGTTCACTTCAAGGAAACTATAGACATGGTTTGATAGAACAAGATCCATGATGATCATTTTTCTAGTAATTGTTTTATAACAATGAATTAGTTCGTAATGATCATAAATTGTTATTTCATAATTGTATATCCATATTCAGGTTATATATATATAAATCATATATATCATATATATTCATCAACTATGTTTTATATATAGCTTTGTAATATAGTGATGGAAAACTAAATACATCATTTCATGGAGGTGGTGGTATGTATGTACACACAGAAGATGTTTTCATTTTCCACAAAATAAGAGGGATATATAATATTTTTTATCATTATATAATACAAAACATTTTATTTATGTAATTTTTATTTATTAAAAACACTTTTATAACTATCCATGTATGGAGGTGATGAAAACTAAATAATGTCATTCATATAGATTATAGTATGTACCTACATATGGAAAAAAAATTATTTTTAAAAAAATAAGGGAGTAAGGATGATAATGATTATTCTATAAACATAATAATATTTCAATATACTAATTTCACATATTTTATTATTTTAAAATTTATAGTATAATTTTATGTGGAAGAAGAATAATTAATTAAACAAATCTTAAAGGGGTGTTATGATTTATTACCTCAATAATTATACTAAATCCTATATAATGTTTCTATTAGTGTTATAGAGGTATTTCTCCAGAGATTTTTTAGAACAAAGGGTATTTTGGTGTGAGTATAATCATGTTATTAAACATCACCCTTTATAAGTGTGGGATAATAATTTTAGTAATAAGCAGTATACTATTCAATTAATGTGGATCCAAAAGTGGGAAACAGTGTAGAGGGAAATTAAGTGGGTAAAACAAACCATTTAATACATATTTGGAGAGATTTCCTGATCATTTGTAGGCATTTTCTCCTTAGTTTTTTCTTTTACCAAAATTTACTTTTTCTAATATAATTTTTTTACTAATGGTAGCATATTTATATAAATAAAAATAATATTAACCTTGTTATATAATATGGATATTTTTATTAAAAACATGAAAACCATTACATAATATTAAATTTATTTATTTTATAAAACATAATTTTTTTAAAAATAATGTATAATGTATAAAAACTATTTTTAGAAAAAAAAATTATATATTAGGTTCTAAATACTCAAATAAAGGTCTATATATTTAACATAAAATTTTTAAATGTATAATTTTAAATAAAAAATATAGCATTGGTCACTAAAATTTTTTTTTATCTAATGATTATACCCAAATGTTGTCATAAATGTCACGGTATTTATAAAAATATTATTTCCCATTATTCGCCTAAAAATTAAATTTTTCTGAAGACTACCAAAATTTCATCTTATGATAATTTTTGTATGATGAATTTAAAATTTATGTTAATTTACTCAAATTAAAATTCTAAACTTAAGAATTTTAACTTTTAAATGGAAATATAAAATATAAGGAATAACTACTTTTATAAGAAAATAAGATTTTAGATATTAGTTATTCTTATTCCTATTTTATATTAGTTATTAATTAAATTATTTTTCAAATATTATCAATATTATAAATATAATTTTTCATTACTAAAACTTAAAATATTTATATTCTAAAAATAAAAATACAGTTTATAAATTATAAATTTTTAGAAAAATATATTTTTAATTAGGGGATGATGTTATTAGTAATTTATATATACTAATTAAATTTGAGTAAATAATTAGTATTAAAAATAACCTAATATTTTTATTTTTTTAATATATATTTTTAATTTTGGATACTTCAATTTATACATTTTAGTTCATCAACTACATAACAATAGTAATATTTATCCAAATTAAATGTGTTATGGTTCTATTTGGTTCAATTTTTCATGTGAAAAAATCTATTCAAAATAGTATTTATTGAAATGATAATATGTGCTAAAATATTAGGGAATTACATAAATTAGAAAATTGAGTAACAATATTTTTTTAGTGCTATAACAGAAAAGGTATTTTAAGGCACCCTTCATTGGGATACATCTTTTGAATTAAGAGATACATTAAATGTGATTTAAGGAAATCCTGTGAAATAAAAGGATATTATGAATCCCTCTATATGACTTGTAGAAGGTTTTTTAAAATTATTAAATAAATTAAAATTATTGAAAATAACTTTTGATATATTTATAAAAACATTAATGAAAAATGAAATATATCAAAAGGAAAGAATAGGATGATTAAAAATAATATAACCCATGAGATGATGAATACTCATATTACGGTAAATGGGATTTGTTTACTTGATTGAAATTAGTATAATACTATCTTTTTAAATCCCTATAAATATATAATTAAATATTTCCTAATTAATTTGAAAGAAAATTATAATTTCTATGAAATAGTAGAAAAAATAACTAGTTTTAAATTTATATAGTTTTTTTATTTTCATCGTGGATAGATCCAGATCATAAAATATAAGGTTGATCTTTTTTAGAATATATATAGACTTCATTTTTCATTCGTAGAAGAATTTATTTTAATTAACAAGATTTTTCAACATGATAAGTTGATCTTGATAAAATCCATTTTAATAATGAATACAAAAAATTAATGGAAAAGTGAATTTCTTAGAGAACATGTATAGAATATTGCTAAAAATTTCCCAATAGAAGGAACAACAAGATAAATTTATCCTTTCATGTCACATCTTAATAAGAGGAAAAAATAGGAAAATTTATTTTCTAATATTTGGGGAAATGTGTTCTTAATGAAAGGAGATAGACTTAAGAATGATGGACTTTTATGAGAATCATAAATATTCATAGAGAAAGGTAAATATTTAAATACATCTCATGGTAGGTTTCTTGAGGAGTTTTAAAATATGAAAATATCGAATCACTAGATAAATAGAATATTGAATTAATTTATAACTATTTTGGAGCTACTAGGAACACTGTGGATATTCTCATTGATGTTATGAAACTCAATGATCAACGTAAATTATTTATAATATCTCATATAAGTAAATGATACATAAATAATGATTTTAATTTAAGGTATTTATTTTTTATACTCATGGACATATAGAAGGTTACTACAGTGTAAGAGGTTACAAAAAATTTCTAGAGGGGAGTAATCGCTATACAACAACAAATAATAGAATCTAAATGGGAAAAAATATACTCTAAAAACATATTTTTTTCATTAAAATATTTAAAATATAGAGGTAAATATAATATGAATCATGCACCAAATAATAAGTACATGAATCAAAAATAATGCAGATAACAAAAAAATAGTGTAGGATAAAATAAAAAGATACCAATAATGAATAAAATAAGGTTTAATGCTTAAAGGATTACTTTATATGGATAGAAAATTATAAGGTAATTGTGATGGTCATGAAATAGAATAAGAACAAATTCATAAATTGTTACAAAAATTCCACTTCAATGAGAGTGAATAAAACATAAGGAGTTATTCTTACATGGATAATAAATCATGATTAATGGAGAGAATAAGTATTTAAAATAGGAATATTTACCAATGGGGTTACTCTAACATTGTTAAGGGAACCCATGATAGTTAAAATAGAGGAATGAAATTAATATAATGTAGAAGAAACTTGTAAAACTGGTATCACTCAATTTTTAACAAAAATAATGGCATATAGAAGAGTTAGAAGGAACATTTTTTTATTACAAAGACTAACCTGATTCATAAATATATGAATTATACAGAAGTAACCCTAACCCAATGTACTAAATTATCTAAATAAATGTTATAGTGATTCACATTTAAAGGGGAGTTATTATTTGTGATGTATTTGAATTAATGGGTATGAAAAATATAGAATATCTTGTAATGCCAAATTGGGATAAAGAAATTAAATCTATAATTTCATATCTTATAAAGTATTATTTTTAAATTTCAAATAGTGTTGGTGAAATTGTATTTTTATTACAAATGAATCTGAAATATTAATATCCTTAAAACTAAATTACTAAAAAAAATTAATGGTAATAGGTATATATAAACTCATTTCAAACCATGAAGAAAAATATTTATAGAATAAGTCTCATAGAGAATAAAAAAATCCAAATTGGATTTATAATATTATTTTTCTATTAACTTATAATGTTGTATCATCTATAAATTAAACAAACCTAAATATTCTTATAATCCAATTGTATGTATTATAAATATAATTTTTACTAGACTTAGAAAATTATGGGGAGTGGGAACCTAAATTTGAATAGTTTTAATCCACACATAGACATAAAAATGATGATTAGTTATCAAAAAATGTAAATTAATGATTGTAAAGTGTAATAGTAGAACTTTTATAAAAATAAGTATACACAAGTTCAATATCTTTTAAAATAAACAACATGTATAGATGAAACTCTTTGTGATTTAATTTTTTCAATTAATGGTTATATGAATGTGTCATTATTATCATATATTAATATATAGATGGATTGAATTCTTATTTTATGTGTTTTTATGTAATTAAATGAGTTTAATGGTCATAATTAATGTTTTTTACTCAAATAAATTTTACATATACCATGTTTTTTGACTAAGTAGGAGAAGAGGGGTTTTTTATAAATATTTTGTAACTTATATCGTTATTTGTCAAAAATAATTAAGGAGTAGAGATAATGTTATAAGAAATATTAGATCCCATAGTAACACAATGAGTGGTCTTAAGAATGTATCTATGTAAAGATAGTCAAATTTTAATTAAGGGAGAATGAATAAAAAAATTAGTTAATTATTTTTAAGTATTAAAAAAATAGAGAAAACACTAGTCTTATAAGTGGTTAAAAGGGGTAAATATTGAGTGTAAGTTGTAACAGAGTCCCCATATTAAATATATAAAAATATTCATTATCAAAGAGGGAGGAGATACATTTTTTAAAGTTCTATTAAAAAAATCCTTCCTATATTATTAATAAATAATGGAAAATAAGTTCCTAAATCAGTTTCCTTATTATAATCTTGAATTGAATGTAAAAGGAAAATAGATATATCTATTATATTTGAAGATATAGATATTACATATTATTAAGATGCCTAGATTAATGGAATAAATTTCAACATAAATTAGGGGTAATTTTGTAACCAAGTGTTTTTATGTTTTATTTATTAATAATCAATGGTGTTAATTAATATTATATCTTCTATCAGTTAAATAAATTTTTTAATTAATGATCAAAATAAAACGGGGAGATATCATTGATAAGTAATCAAAGGATATTTGTTGGAATAATTTTTAACAGGTAATAATGTTGTATCTATACATATGATGATATAAATATTCATATTGATGCATAGATAATTATTAAGAGGAAAATCATATATGTAAACTATAGTAAGTGATGAAAGAATGTCCGGAAATATAAATGGGACCTTTATTGTGAAGGATAATAAATTATATTATCATACATGGAATTATATTTTTGTGTTTTCATTTTGATATATGGAAGATATAGAGAACAAGTATTAAAGTGGACACAATGGAATCATGGATTATATAGATAAGGAAAAATGAAGGTATCTTTGCATAGAAAGGTCGTGGATGGTTTGAGTAGTGTTATAGACTGGTTGAAAAAAGAAATGAAATAAAATTTGATTTAGATGGGTGAGGTAACTATTTTAAGATGATTTTTTGTGGATTATATAAGTATTGTATAATGTTTGATAAAAAAATGAGATGTGTAAAGAAGTTTATATAAATTATGGTGATGAAAGAAAATATATTAATCAAATACGTTTTTTTACATCATAATATTTGTTAGTTTAAATCCTAAAATGATGGATTAACCATTAAACCATAATATTAAATTTTCTTTCATTAATTAATGTTTTGAAATGTTTAAAATAGAATATTTTCATTATACTATATGTTACAGCTAAAACATCATACATGAATTTGATTGTGTAATCATGATGGTATCCTAACTATCATGAATGATCCCAGATACCCTGGTAAACTAATAATCAATGTGGTCATGAAATTTACCAAATTGAATTCTTAATCCCCATGGGTTAGTGACTAGCTCCTGGAATCATATTCTATTAAAGTGGTAACAAATTTTCCACTAACATAATTAAAGAAAGATAAAAAAGTCATTATGAATACAGTAAAAACTCTATATGGAGAACTTTACCAAAAGTAAAACATGAATAAATAGCCCAAAGTGGAACCATAAAGTATAATAAAAAATGATTAAAACCCATGTCCCAACAAAC
Organism: Viscum album; assembly: GCA_963277665.1. Taxonomy (NCBI): domain Eukaryota; kingdom Viridiplantae; phylum Streptophyta; class Magnoliopsida; order Santalales; family Viscaceae; genus Viscum; species Viscum album. Next base: position 513,631,316 of record OY728153.1, on the reverse strand, counting down.
ACAACTCTCCATGCCCATGGATCAGTAGCTACTATAACCTCTATGGGGCGCATTACCCTTGCTCGATCCTAGAAGAATAAAATATAAAAAAACATGAAGGAACAAGTAAGGTGTGAGCTAAAAACAAGTAGGGTATTACTAAGGACTCCATAATAAGATGAAAACATTTTATTAACCATATAACCCATTAAATATTACATTAACCTAACTAGAATTTTAAAAGCATATTAAAAACAAATTAGGCTTTACATTTCAAATGATGTAAATTAATTAAACAAATGGATTCAAATAACATTTTATATAAAATAGTTTAGATTTATTCAGAAGGAATGTGTAAAATAGTTTATAAATAATGGCATTTATTTCATATACAAACAATGAGAAACAAGGTTATCTACTAAATGGTATGATATTTCAAGGATATGGTATACTAGAAATTGGTCAAAGAGGACTCATCACCATCCCATCAAGGATGTGGCCTATTTTATATCTATTGTTAGTGTTGTAAATCATCAAGAGTGTGTTGTCCCAGATAACTCAGTAAATACCTAAGATTTAATGTTCTCAAATAACAACCAATTATAGGAAATTTATTTTAAAATGTTTTAAAATACAAATCATTCAATTATTCCATTCCAAATATGATTATTTACCTTTAAAAACCAATACATTGGTTTTTAATCAAATCGTTCCTTTTTTCAATTAAAAACTAGTAGTTTTTGTATCGGAATCATTTTTATAAATTTTCTTCAAAAAAACTGAAAAAAAAATTCATTGAATCAATTTCACAAATTTATATTCATAAATTTCTTTCTCACCATTTTCTATATATTTCACAAACTCACCCTAATTCATTGGAATTGGGGGTTTTCCCTAATTCCATGTGAAATTAAATCCAAATCCCCAATTCACTAGAATTGGTTTTTTCAATTAACCAATTTAAAGAAATTTAATTGAAATAAATAAAATTAATTTTAATGAATTAATTTAATTTAAATCAAAAAATTTACGGTTAATCAAATTTTCCATCATAAAAGGAACCACCTACCTTGAGATCATAGGATATCTCAACATAAATCCCAAATTAGGAAAATCAATCGAATAATCTCGAAAATGAGGATCTTATATTCAAAACTAGATTCAAGATATGAAATATATGGGATTAGATCTTCCAAAAACTCATAGATCTATAAAACTATATGGATTAAAGTGGAGAGAATGGGAGAAAGAGAACAGGAAGAGAAACCCTTCTAGAAAGAGATCAAATGACATTCAGTATGATTAGATTTTCTTCTAGAGGGGTTTAAAGGGACCAAAAACAACTCTTCACATCCTCTATGGAATAATAAATTACAATTAGGTCATTCTGGCTAATTGGGGGGGAAAAAAGGGTTTCATAATTTTAAAAATTAATTTTTGGATTAAAAAATCCCTTACGCATGGTTTCTTGGGATGCAGTGTATGGTTAGATAAAATGTGTGCCCCTTTCTTCCCTATTTCATGGTTTCTGCAAGGTGGCCACACTGTTTTTGAAATCATGATATATCCATTCAAACCCACACAGTTTTGGTTTTATTGGTTTCCACTAAAAGGGAGCACAATTTGAGAAAAATGTGTTACAATCACGCATAGCCCAGTAACATTTAGAATTTCCCAAATTTTTACCCAAAAAACACAAAATTAAAACCATCCAAAGAAAGATAAAAATTGGGAATTATAAATAACTAGAAATAGTAACATGATGCTACATCCTCTTTTCTATAGAAACATCATGTCCCCATAAATACTATTAAAAAACGTCCATGTCAAAAAGATAAGGCCATTGGTCTCTCATTAGTGCCTCTATCTACCACATATCATGAGAATCAGAATTGTGCTTCCATAGGACTCAAACCAAAGGTATCATCCTCCCATAAAGTTACTTGGGTTGAGAATAAATTATCATCATTATGTTCTTAGTCACAGATAAATCTGGATCGACATCAAGATCGCTCCAACTCATAATATGAGAAGAATTAGAAAGCTACTTCCATATGTGAGATAAATGGAAAACATTTTGTATTGAAGTTAGCTATGGTGGAATTTCTAAATGATAAGCCACATTTTCCACCTTCTCCACAATATCAAAAGGTCCTATAAAATGAGGAGCATGATTCCTATTCCTTCTAACCCTTTGATAAAGCAATTTTGGAGAAACATTCAAGAACACTTGGTTACCAAATAAGAACTCCAAATATCTACAATGAAGAGCCACATAAGACTTATATTGGCTCTATGTTTTCAACATTATCTAATGAATCAAATGAATATTTTTTGTTGATTCTTAAACGAAGCTCGGAAAATCAAAGTAACTTTCACCAATCTCTAACCAACACAACATAGACCTACATAAGTATCCATAAAGGACCTAAAAAGGATCAATTATGATCACTGACTGGTAACTATTATTATAAGAAAACACAACCTACCATAGATAGTCATCCCAGGCCCCACTAAACTCCAAAACGTTGGGGGCGAGCATGTCCTCAAAAAATTTTGTAGATATTTTGTTTGGCCATCTTACAGTGGATGTTATGTCATACTCAAATGGACATGAGATCTCAATGCCTCTTAAAGGACTATTTAAAAGAGAGAAGTGAAGTAAGGATCTCTTTCAATGACTATATTAGATGGAACTCCATGAAAATGAATAATCTCTCTCACATAGATATTTCCCAACTCTTCCACATTGGTTGTATCATGAATGGGTATAAAATGATATAATTTAGTCATCATATCATTCAAAACTGATATCACATTATTCTTTCTGTGGGTATGCAGAAACCTAACCACAATGTCTATAGAGATCTCATCCCAATTCCATATTGTCACTGAAAGTTTATAAAGAAAACCTGAAAATTTATAGTTCTTGTCCTTAACTTTTTGGTATATATAACAATAAGAGGCAAAATCAACAATTCCCTATCTCATAACTGGACACCAGAATCTACATCGCATGTCATAGGACATCTTTATGTTTTTTGGGTGAACAAGATGTTGGGGTTATGGAAATACCCCATCATATCATTCCTTACCACTAACATCATATAAAATTAATTCCAAAAATATAGAATACCTTTCAGGGATAGAGAACACTCAACAATGGTCTACCCACTATAAATAGAGTCTCTAATGCTATAAAATTAAACGTTAATCAATTTTTTTTTAAAGGATAAACTTGATAAGTGAGGATTTAAACTAATCATTGGCCACATAAACCTCAGTCCCTAGATCTTGTAGTCCAATATGTAACTTTAAAAAAAGATCCATCATGTTCCACTCCTCTGATTATTCTTTCATGACCTGGGTTGGAAGCTTCCTGCTCAAATAATTGGCAGTAACATTCCCTTTCCTCGAGGTATAGGCAAAGTAAATGTGGAAATATTACAGGTATTCTATCCAATGCCTCTAGAGGAGATTCAAATATTTTTTAGAGAACATATAACTCAATATCGTATGGTTGGAATACAAGGTAAACATTTATCTAAAAAGGTAATGCTTCCAAATAATAAGTGTGTAAATCAAAGGTGTAAGTTCAAGGTCATGGATTGGATAATTATTTTTATGTGGCCTAACTTGATGAGATCCATAAGCAAAAACATGATCACCATACATAATAATGAATCTCAAACCTAAAATTGATGAATCACGGAAGACAACATAGCCCTAGCTAGAATCTGGAATAGTCAAAACCATTGTAGTAGTCAAAAATCATTTCATCTCAAAAAAATAAATATGACATTTTTCTTCCCAATAAAATATTACTCCCTTTTGAGTCAGATTAGTCACCAGAGAAGTCATCATTGATAAGTCTTTTACAAACTGGCGATAATAAACATCTAAACCCAAAAAGCTCTAAATCATAAAAAAAATCATGGTTTCTCCCATGTCAAAACAGCTTTCACCTTTTTATGATCAATTGGGATACCTTGTTCCAAATCAATGTGTCCTAATAAAATCACTTCCCTAATCCATATATCAAATTTTAAAAATGTGGCATAAGTTCGGTGATTTATTTATAATTTTATAACTGCTCTCAAAGGTCACACATGATCCTCCCTTATCTTAGAGTAAACAAGGATTTCATCCAGAAAGACAATCATGAAATTATCATGATAAATATTTAATATTGATTTCATTAAAGATATAATGACTATAATAGAATAGTTAAATTAAATAGCATTAAAATGTACTCATAATGGTCATACCTGCTCTAAAAGGACAATTTTGAATGTCAGATTCTTTTATTCTTAACTGATGGTAACCAGAACAAAGATCAATCATTGAGAACTGCAACGCCCCTTTCCAATGCTCAAAAATATAATCAATTAGTGGAAGGAGATACTTTTTCTTTACCATAATACTATTTAGTTTTCCGTAACCAAAACAAAGGTGAAGTGAACTATCATATTTCTTAGAAAAAAGAATTAATTCTACCCCTGGTGACACACTTAGACATATAAATACTTTCTATAGAAGCTCATCCAATTGAGTCTTCAACTCTTTCATTTCAGTTGGTTCAATGTGATATGTTGGGATATATACTGGTTGAGTACTACACTACAAAATATTTCACTTTTTCCAATAAGGACATGTCTGTTGGTAAAAGTGCATTTTCTATTGGTAAAACATTTTACCAACATATATATCTCTATAACTAAACTGTTGGTAAAAGCTCTGTTGCTAAATGTTTTTGCAGTAGATAAAATAATTCTGTTTCAATTATAATTATACCAACAGATAACATATATGTTGGTTAAAGTGTTTAGCAACAGGTTATGGTGAAAAATTTATCTATTGGTAATAATATTTCCAACATATAATATATATTTGTTTATAAATTACATTCGAATAAAAAATATAAATTTTTATTGGTAGTAAAATTCCATATTATATTAATTATTTCATCATATATAATACATAAAATATGATTTTAACGCATGTTCCAACTAAGGAAAAAATTAATTATATTAATAATGAAATATTTATAAAAAATGATTGATCCCCCAATATAAATAATGAAATATTTTATACAAAACGCTGGATCCCCCAATCCCCCCCCCCCACTGGATCTCCAATATGGTCTACCCCACCTCTAGTGCCCCAACTATGTCATTTCCCCATCCATGCCATCTAGTCACCTCCAAATCCAGTGACCAAATCCAAATAAAAGAAATTTTAGCTTTGACTGAAAATAGAGGTTTTGGTATAGTCACGCACATATTGATCCACCACTATGTAGGAAGGTCGAAGTTGGTTGTGATACTTCTCTATAATCCATCCATTATCTTCCAACATCAACCTACTTCAGTACTAATACTACAAAAAAAATACTTTACAACTTATAATCAAAACAACACAGAAAAAAAACTCAACCATTACTTCAAGATTTACATTCAAAATAGAAACTCACCTATTAAAAAAACAAAAAACCCAAGTTGCATATTATACTTATCTAGAATTCATCCATGATCTTCCAGCATCAGCTGTCACTGTAATGATTCACATAGGAAATCTATTTCTCTCACGCTCCCAGCAACATTACCTTCACACTTCCTAACTAAAGACATCAATATACCAATGGGATATTAGCACTCAATCAAAGTCCAATTTCATTTAATTTAAACTAGTAACCAACCTGTGCATTGGCATGACATAATCATTTAATTACAGATTCACATGTAGAAGTTCATAATTTTAATTTATTAAAACCTTAAAATATATGAAATATAATAAGGGAAAGAAACATAAAGATAAATAATAATTGATGCATAAAACAAAACTGAATCACAAATAAACAGTTGCATAGTAGAAGAATTTAAATTTAAGTTAAAACATGATATTTCTATCAAAAAAAAGGAATAATTAATATATATTCAATGAATAGTTTCCTTGAAATTGATGTTTCAATTGAAAAATAATTGGTGTGAAGAATTGAAACGAGACTTACGAAAAATCATTACTAAAGGAGCATGTATAGATTCATTTTTTAATAATAATAGTGTACTGTATGCATTTAAAGGAATACGATTAAATTAAAATGGATAATATATGAATATAGAAATGGGGATTTTTAAACATACACATGAGATGAATCTGCATGGAGTTTCAAAACACCTTCTCAATTTACAAACTTTTAATGACTATAAATGTTCACATGAAAAATAAAAGGTCACTAAATAGGACCCCCACGACAGGTTCAGCCATAAATGATTCCACAGAGCCTGTAGGAAACCAATATTGATATCCCCTTCAAAACAGATTTAAATACATTTAAGATAGGTATATATGAAAGAAATTGAATATTAAATATGCTAATATTAATTTTAAATTAATAGAAGTAAAGAAAATAATAATAAAAAGTAGTACAGGGTATCCATGTACCTACTTCATCATGAAATCCATAAAAAATCATACCTATTAAAAAAGTAAATTGATGTTGAGTTAGGGATTAGAATAGATGTGCCAGAGCATGTGGTGAAATAAGGAAGCGGGGGAAACTGAGTTAATCAAATCTATCAAAAATAATAAGTTCAAAAACATGAAAAGGTTACACCAACATGAATAACTAAATGTCATTACATAGAATGAATTACAGTGTTGGAAGGGAGTTTTTTGAGGAATAAATGAAGAAGGAATTAAAAAAAACATTCTTTCAATGAAAAATTACATAATGGTGTTGATAGTCCATATAAATTAACACCAAAAAAATACCTTGCATTTAGGTGCTTCTACAAACCTGTCCAGAAATGAAAACTATAGCAAGAGAGGACATCGAAAACCCACTACCTAGAGGTACTTATGCAAACCTATCAAACAAATAAAGGAAGAATATGGTTTAACAGATGACCAAATGAAATAGAGAAAGAATCTTTATACTTACCAAAACATGAAAAAAATTATTAAATCTAGCACAGAGATAGATGAAATTCTCAAACAAATAATGCAGATTGAATGTGCTTAAATAGAAAGTAGTTCACGATTTCCATGTACCTACTTCATCATGAAAGCCATGAAAAAAATCATACCTATTTAAAAAGTAAATAGATTTCCAGTCATGGATTTGATTAGATATTCTATAGAATGTGGTGAAATAAAGAAATGGGGGAAATTGAGGTAATCAAATACAGCACAAATAATAAGTTTCAAAAGATAAAAAGGTTACACCAATATTAATAACTAAATGTCATTACATAGAATAAATTACAGTGCAGGATGATATTTTTTTGAGGAGGAAATGAAGAAGGAAAGAAAAGAACAAACATTCAGTCAATGAAAAAAATACATAATGATGTTGGTAGTCCATATAAATTAACACCAAAAAATACCTTGCATTGAGGCACTTATGAAAACCTATCCAGAAATAAAAACTATAGAAATAGAGGAAATCGAACACCCACTACATAGAGACGCTTATGAAAACCTGTCCAACAAGTAAAAGAAGAAGATAGTGTAACATATGACCAAAATAAATAGATAAAGAATCAGTACACTTACCAAAATGTGAACATTATTAAATCTTGCAAAGAGAGAGATGTAATTCTCAAACAAATAATGAAGATTGAATGCACTTACATAGAAAGCGGTGCAGGGTTTCCATGAACCTACTTCATAATTATAGCTATGGAAAAATTATACCTATTGAAAAAGTAAATACATTTCCATACATGGATTAGATTAGACGTGACAGAGCATGTGGTGAAATAAGAAAATGGGGGAAACTAAGGTAATCAAATCCAGCACAAATAATAAGTTCAAAAATATAAAAAGGTTACACCAACATGAATAACTAAATGTCATTACCTAGAATTAATTATAGTGCAGAATGAGAGTTTTTTTAGGAGGAAATGAAAGAGGAATTTAAAAAACAAACATTCGATCAATGAAAAAATACATAATGATGTTGATAGTATATAAAAATTAACACCAGAAAATACCTCACATTTAGGCACTTGGGAAAACATGTCTAGAAATAAAAACTATAGAAAGAGAGGACATCGAACACCCACTATATAGAGGCTCTTATGCAGACTTGTAAAACAAATAAAGGAAGAAGATGGTTTAACATACAACAAAAAGAAATAGAGAATGAATCTTTACACTTACCAAAACATGGACAACATTATTAAATCTAGCACATAGAGAATTGAAATTCTCAAGAAAATAATGCAGACTGAATGCACTTACTTAGAAAGCAGTGTAGGGTTTCAATGTTCCTACTTCATCAAGAAAACTGTAAAAAAATCATACCTATTGAATGCGCATAGATATAAAGAAGTGAAGGGTTTCCTTCATCATGAAAGTTGTGAAACAATCAAACCTATTGAAAGAGTAAATAGATGTCTAGTCATGGATTACATTATACGTGCTAGAGCATGTGGTGAAATAAGAAAATGGGCTAAACTGAGGTAATAAAATCCCACACAAATAATAAGTTCAAAAACATGAAAAGGTTACACCAACATGAATAACAAAATGTTATTACATAGAATGAATTATAGTTCAGGAAGGCCCAAGCTGCTTGTCATACTCCTCTATAATCCATCCATGATATTCCAATGTCAACCTACTTCAGTACTAATAATGTAGAAAAGTAGTACTTCACCAACTTATAATCAAAACAACCTATAAAAAACAAGAACTGAACCAGTACTTCAAGAATCCTAAAACATGTCAGAAAAGCTAGTACACCTTCCATGGGTATCCATAAGTAGGGTCGCGACATAAATTGAATACAAATGGATCCAAAAAATAATCTATAAAAAGATATATCATTAATCATTAATCCATTAATTAATGTACACATTTTGTTGGTAAAATTTATATATTTCACATACTTAAAATTAAAAAGAGCATAGGGTAATGTTTAGAACAACTACCTTTAACTGGAAATCAATCAACGCTTCCAATGGTTTTCACCAACATAAACAAAGTAATATAAGATCATGTAAAGAAACCTAGATAAAATAAAATAAATATCAACACCCAGAATAATTGTTTTCAAGATATTACACTACTACAACTAGAAAGCGGTGAGAATAAAGAAGAAAACATATGAAAACAAATGTATTGGGGATCGTATACATGATTGGGTTGTCTGAAATGGTGCAAGGAACTCCAAAAGCACATTGAATCACCTAGGGCATGAGGGAGGTGGGATGATGTAGACCACTGGGTCACAGGGGGTGCCGAGGTGTTGGGATGCCAAGGATGGAGGGGTCGTTGGGGGAATCGAGTTGAGAACATGCAAGGGGTTCATGTGAGGATGTCGGTGGGGAAAACTAGGGAAGACGAAGAATCCAGTGAAGACGTGGGTCGCACTATTGAGGGCAGCGACTAAGGCTGGGGGAAGATGAGGTGGGGTGATGGGAGGTGAGGCTAGAATAGGGTAGTGTGGGATGTGAGGTGGGAGAACGGGATGAGGGGTGGGGAAGTGAGAGGAGAGGCTGAACACAGGGCAGGGGGACGGTGATGGCTAGGGAAGAGTCACCAATTAGGGTTTTTGGTTGTTTTTTTATAATTTTTTTAAATGTTTATAAATAAATAATATTCAAAATTATAAAAATAGTTAAAATTTTGAGAAAATTGAATAAAAAAATTTACGAAATATAAAAACATTAAATATTTTGAGAAAATTAAAAAATAAAATCAATTATGATATGTTTTTATTGACAAAAAAAATATTTTTTTGATAATTGGGTTATTAATAACATATTCATGTTTTAGTAAAAAAAATGTTCGTATTAGTGTGATAAAGCAATATATTCAACTTTTGGTAAATGATATGTTGGTATTGAAGGATAAATATCAGCATATGTATATGTTGGTAAAAATAAGTGTTGGTATTAAAAATTAATACCAATAAAAAACAATATCTATTGGAATTTCTCATTTTTACCAACAGATATATTATCTATCAATACATTTCTGTTGGTATAAGCCATTTTTTGGTAGTTCTAGCCACTAAATCTATATAAAACATTACTTCTCTTACCTATGGGAATCCAGATAAGTCAGCAGGAAACATATCAGGAAACTCAATGACAACTTAAGGTAGATCAATGCTAAATGATTGTAACTCCATATCAAAGGATAGAACTGATATTACTTCCCCTAATTATGGATAAGAAGGTCCATCTCTAATCGACCTCAAGTCACTCTCTCCTTGAAATATACAAGAAACTACATAGGGTGTAGTAATATCAATAATAGAAGATAAAAGTTTCATAGAAATATAAATAAAATTTATAATAATGGTTTAAATAAAAGAATTAGATACACCAGTATAAAATAAAGAAATCACTAATGAATAAGTTATAGTAATAGTACCTCTCATGGTCACTCAACCCATATCCTCTTCCTCTAGAGACTCTTCCACTGCATGAATAAGATTCTTTATGGTTGTTTGTTGCTAGAACACCTTTTTCCTAGAATCATCTTATTGAACTATAGTTTTAAAATGATTTTACGATCCCATTCCACTATATGGAGTAGAAAATACATGGAAAAATCTATAAGTGACATGAGCATCCATAGGAGCCACATATATTGGGTTCCTCGGTGCAAACCCGCTTCAAGTATCATAGCCTTCCACACAAGTAACAAATCAAAGTGAATATTCCAATAACTATAGGAGGTCTATAAAAACCATGATTTGAGAACAACCATGATAATCATAACACTGCCTATTCCTTTTAGAGGAATTCACAGAACTTACACTAGGATAAAAATAATCTCTCATCAACCCTAACTTGCTAGCCAATTCCATTTCAAACATTAGCTCTTATCCATAAAATGATCATTATAAGGAAGATTTAGCAAGATAACCTAGGAATGAATATTATATCAAATACCCATCTGGATCCTTCGCATCATCATTTTCACATTCGATAAAATATAATGTAAAAAATTTAACTAGCTCAATAAAAATATTTTCATACTATGTCATAGTTCTTTTAGAATTATTGAGTTTAAAAAATTCAATAGCCTTATCCAACACCATTTAATCTGAATAGAATTGGTTTTTGAAAATTATATTGATGTCCTTCCACTCTAATTTTTCATGTTTCTTCACCTTCACTATCATGTCTCGCCATCTCATGCTCAGTCCTTCCAACACAGAGGTGGAACACATGACCTTGATTTCATCATGTGTCTCTAAGAACTCAAAAAAAAATTGAATCCTACTCAACCATTACTCATCCTCTTGAGGATCATTGGAGCCTTTGAAAATTGGTGTCTTCTTTCAAAGGGACTCATGAGAATGATTCTAGAAAAAATATCTTTTTGATTCCATCGTTCGAGCATGAATGGGAAATGGTGTTGGTTCTTGTCCTAGAGCACGAATAGTATGCACAATCACCTCAACCTAACATGGGTCGACAACAGGATTTTCTTACGAATTTTCATGATAAGCTTCCTCCTATATCAGTTTTTCATGTCTTCTTGGAGGCTTGATACTACATCTCATCAATAGATATAACACATGATTTGGACACATGATAGAACACATGATTTTGATTTCATTCTATCCAAATAAAAATGTAGGGTAAGACTAGAACTAATCATCAAGATTTTTTTCCCAAAATAAACACTTATAACTTAAGGATCATTGCGGTATTTCCAGGTATTTAATAGCAAATAACTCCTAAGTCCTGAAAAGATCACACAACTGCATACTAACATCAAGGAAAGATGAAAAACCTCCACCATTGATACCACTTTTCATGAACCATCCCAGATACCCTAGTAACATAATAACTGATCCGGTTCGGACATGGCCCAAAGTGTGTTCCTGATCCCCACAGGTTTAAGACTACAACATATCATCATACAATATGAAAGTGGTAATTAATTTTCTACAGACACAAAATCTATAATATAAACAAGATAGTATGCATACAAGAAAACCCCCATAGGGATAATTGTACAAGAAGTCAAAGATTCATAAATATCAAAAAGTGAAACAATAATGTATCAGAAAACAGGATTGAAACCCAAGTCCTAATGGGCACAAATCTTCAAGATCAATGATCAATAACTACTACCACCTCTATGTGTAGCCTTACCTTTTCTCAAATTAGGAAGAATCAAATCTACAAATACTAAAAGCACAGGTCGAGTGTGAGAAAAAATTCCAGTATGGACCCACTAAGGATTCCATAATATGATTCAAATATTTAATTGACCAAATAAAGTATTAAATTTTACATAAACATGCATGTAATTACAAAATAATATATAAAAATCATATATAACATTTCATATAATAATAATTCATTACAAAAATTACTTAAATAAAAATTTAATATAAAACATTTTATATAAATTAGAAAGGCAAGTGTATAATAGTTTTAAAAAATGGAATATATTTGAAATATAAACAACAATTGATATGGTCATATTTTATAAGGTATGATAGTTCCAGGCTATGGGATTTCCTCATACTGAAATATTTATAATGGAAATACGTGTACACACACCCCTTATACATTGGTCAAAGAGGAACCATCACCATCCCCTTAGTGATGTGACCTTCTACATATGTGTTTTTGGAGTTGTAAATCATCAATATAGTGATGTATTGAATAAATCACTTACTAATTATACTTGCATGTGCTTAAATAAAAATAAATTATGGGAAATTTATTTTAAATTTTTTTAAAATGCAATTATTCCCATCCATTTCAAATATACTAATTCCCATTTAAAAACCAATACATGTGTTTTTAATGAAATCATTCATTTTCCAAGATAAAACCACTCAGTTTCTAAAAAAATCATTTTTAATCTGATTTCCAATAATACAAATTTGAAATTAATTTCATATAATAAATTTCAAATTTTTAAATTCAACAATTTAAATCTCACAATTCTCTATGAATTTCAAAAGAACACCCAAATTCATTGGAATTGGGGTTTTTACTAATTTTATGCCAAATCAAATACAAATCCCAAATTCGGATGAATTGATTTTTTCAATAAACCAATTGAAATCAATATAATTGAAATCAAGAAATTGAATTTTAATTATAAAAAATAATGTAAATCAATAAATTTTGGGTTAAAAAAATTGTGATTCGTAAACAGAACCACATACCTTGAGATCATAGGATCCTGCAACACAAATCCAAAATCAATAAACTCTAAAAAAACATGTGAGGATCTGATAATCAATTCGAAATTCATGATATGAAATAGTAGGGATTGGATTCTCCAACAAAATAGAGATATATAAAACCATAGGGATGAAAGAGGAGAGATCATGATAAAGATAATGGGAAGTGGAAACCTACCTATAAGAGATCTAAAGTCCTTCTCTAAGATTATATTCAATTCTAGAGTGGTGTAGAGGGGAAAAATAACCTCTTTGGAGCCTCCACGTAAGAAGAAAATGTAATAGGGTTATATCAGCCCGTTGCAAGACTAAAAAATAGGGTTTTAGGATTTTAAAAATTAAGTAATGGATTAAAAAATATCATACACATGGTTTAATGGGTAGATCTTCATGATTAGAAAAATCATGCGCCCTAACCCTACGCCCCTTTTTCCAGGTGCATAGTTTTTACTTGGTGAGAATATAGTTTTTAAAATCATGCATTATAAATAAAACCCTCCACTATTTAGTTTTTCACTATATCCACTTAGAGGGGGAACGGTTTGGGAAAACCATGTGCTAACTATGTACAACCCAGAAACTTTTAAAACATACAGAATTTTCACCCAAAACAACACTAAATGAAACCCAAGTAAAGCATGATCAAAAGTGGTTTTTAAGAATACTTGAAAATAGTAATAGGATATTAATTTGAATAAAAATAAATCACAGTATAATATGTGGAAATTAAACTATAAATTATTATGAGTTTACAAGATTTTCTGTCATTTGATGTTTCACCCCAATATCCATGCTTTAATGAGAGTCAATAATAAAATGAGGTCCAAGTTATGGCATATGGATCTTTATATTGTTTTATAGGACAATATTCCATAATATCAAGGAAAGTTTAATAGCATAAATTGTTACACAATGATAATTTTTAGATAGAAATGTCATAAGAAATCAAACCTATGGTTTTCACTATTTAGTTTTGAAAAGTTACAGGAGTTTTATAGGAACCCATAGTAGTGTATTATTATTCGATATTGGATGATTTAAAAATATAGTTTATGAAACATTTTGTTACAATAATGTGTATTTTAATTAAAATAGGATATATATGGATGAAGATTATAAAGTATGAATTGACATTATTGTAATAAATTGGACACACAAATTCATATAGTACATGTAAAATGATCATAATGGATTATGATAACATGATTTAATCTCCACCATTGATTGATGGTCTTATTTATAAAAAGACTATATAAAATATTATTAGGTTGAATTGGATAAATATAGTGTGATATATTTATATCCATAATTGATTATAGAAGAATAATATTAATTCATTTCATATAGTATTGTTTACATATTCTGTTCTATTGTAGAAAAGATCTAGGATTATGTAATATTTTTTATAAATCTAATTGATTGAATGAGGATATGAAAAATATATCTATTTTATTTCCTATAATTAATTTAATCAATATGAATTGTTTTAAACTATAGTGATTATTTGGAGAGAAACTATTTATATATCTTAACAATGATTATATAATGTTTGCCTTGGGTGTGAATTCTAAATGATAAACAACAATGATATAAAAATTTTGGTGTTATAAGATTCAATGTCAAGTAAAACCTTATACTAATTAATATGACACTCATATCTATAAATATTGAAGATCACCATTTTTTTATTTCTTATATGGGAAGAGACGGGACATTCCCTTGTGAGTTAGTGAACCTTTCTGGGTTGTTTTTGTAAATGCAGCCACCATTGGTGATGAGTGACCATTCCCAAAATTTTATCTAATAAAATAGTGCATAATAGGGTATCTTGGTACCCCAGTATATCTATACATGTATGATCCCTGGATGTATCCCAATGCTATAAAATCGAGTAAAATACTAGTGTTCACATGGATTTTAAATTCTATATATGTGTTTTATATTAGGTGAAATTATGATTAAAATTGAAAATTTTAATATTTTTCATAATAATATTGTAGGATTATCTAGTTTTGGGGAAGTCAACTAATAAATGTTTTAATTGGTATGCACCATGATTCCCCCAACACCCTAAGAGTGCCTTTGAAATCATATTATGGCCTATTATTCCCAAAAAGTTTTTTTAATATGAAATATATAATCATAATATTATAAATTATATTTTGTCTACATGGAATAATAAATGATGATTATGTGTTACCTTGCTCATTTGAAAAATATCAAATTCTATACTTATAGTTTCATTGTTAAAAATTTTCATCGAATCATTGGATTATTTTGTTAAAATACTTCAATATTAATATTTAATTTAATCTATTAATGATATAAATCCTTGTAAAATGCTTTTTAACATTGTTTAATGGGATAAAAAAAGATGACAATCTATATAAGAATAAATCGAGGTTCATATCATTCAATCTAGCACAGGCATAGGCTTTTCCTTTTAATATTTTTCTATATATATAATGATTCCAAATAACCAAAAATATACTGAATACCTTTTCAATAAATTATGTTGTAATAAATAGTTGTTTTGGGAGAAATTTGGGGGTAAATAAGTAATCAAATTAGTTTTTCTGTATTCTATATATTTTTCTATAGTCTATAAATCCTGAATATCAATTGAAAATATTATTGAAATTATAATATTTTTATCACGGTTTTTAAATGTTTTAAAACACCATTTTAAAATAGTTTCAATTTAATCAAAAATTTTATTAGTTTAAATATCATTTTTAAAATCATGCTAAAGAAACTTTCTTCTACTAAAATCAAGAAAAAAACATATTTATGATAGTATATTCCCATTAAATTTTCACCCTAAAGTAAAATCCACATCCTTTGTTCAATGTCATAGTAAAAATATATTCTCACTATAAATTTAATTATATTTCATATTTATATTTAATTTTACAAAAAAATATCATTATATCACAATTATAATGAATAAATATTTTTGTACATCAATATTTTATATAATGACTTATAATGTCACTTAACCCATTTAAAGAAATTTTATTTTAAATATATATGTATATAAATATATCCAAACCATTTACCAATGGTATGATTTTATTCATAGTTAAAAATAAAGATGTAATATTTTATATTTAATAATTAAGGAAAATATTTATATTCTTACCTCTAGAATATTTATATAAATTTATTATTAGTGTCTGCAAAAATCCTCAATACATAAATCATTTTTTATTGGGAAACCCATATTTTATATGATATATTTCAATGTGTTTTTAATGTCATTTTTGTTTTTTAAGAAAATATTTCACAAACATAGACTTCTTGATCTTGATATACAAATAAATACTTTATATGAAAGATATGCCGAAGACTTAGATGATCCTAACATAAGAGCATATTAAATGTTTATTCAAAAAAACTTTAAATGAAGACACATTCCTAGAACCAAATTTTTAAATTCCTTTAGATATTACCTAAGTATCCAACTTATTTAATAGTATCAAGTAAATTTATTCCATGATATTCATTTTTATTTAATCCCATATAGGAAAATACTACATAATATTCTTCTTTGTTTTAGGGGTAATATTAAAATATAAGAAAAGGGTTACCTAAAATGACTAGAAATTCGTAAATCAATGTCAATGGCCTGTAAAGGATTTTTCATTAGATTATAAAATTGTAACAAACTATAACATGAGATATATGGAATGATAAATTAAATAAGGTCATGGAATTAAAAGAAGATATTCTAAGGCATATTAGTATAATAATAGATCATAACATATAAAAATTGTACCATAAAATTGTAATCATGAAATTATATCAAGAACAATGATATATAAATTTGATACTAATAATCATTAACCACAATGCATCAAATATGAATTATTCACTTGAATAAGCATAGAAAATCATAACATATGCCAAGGAAATTTTTCTATACCATCATAACATGATGGAAAATCATGTTCCCAAACATTGTGTAGTAGGATATGATCTCAAGTACAATGACATAGTAAAATGTGATAGCATCCCAAGTTCCATAACATTTTGGATAAAGAAATCCTCTCATGTACCTTATATGTTATCATAAGATATATTACATTCCCTAGTTCATTGGAGGGATATATATCATTATGTACCCACCCTTTATATAATTTAACATCTAAACATATGTATAACATAGGAAAATAATCCCACTCCTATTAAAATAATGGCATGATTAACTCTTGAAAATAAAATTTATTTCATAAAAAATCAATAAGTACAAGAAAAATTATAGAGAGAATTAAATTTGATGATACCATGATAATAAATCAACATGTCAATATATGATATACAAATACATTGTTATATTTAAATGGTTCTATTTATTTAAAAAATTAATATGGGGTTATATCAATAGTTTTCCCCCATCGATATAATAGTATGGTAAAGGATGTGTACACTATTCTACTAGAAAAATGATTTATTGGGGATTTATGCCATATAGAATAAAGGAAAATACATTAATTTAAATAGTTTTTCCTGCCAATGGAGTTGTATGTAAATATTATAAAACACCCATTAGTCAAAAGAAGAAAGTGTTGGAAATTAAAAATGGAAGAACTATGGTATAATCATTATCTTTATAAATATCATATTATATGTCGAGGAAAATATAATGATAGATCAATTCACACATTGGGAATTAATTTCATAATTTCATGGATATATAAAAGATTATTTAATCAATAAAGAAGTTGTTTCAACATAGTAAAAACATATAAAAAGGTATAATGTGGGAGAACATAATATAACTATAATTTAATTAGTTTAATTTAAAGGTGTATCACATAGATGAAAATTCCTTCATATTAAGGTAATAAATGATAAAATATTTATCAAAAAAATCCTTAGTTATGGAACAGCCTCGAAATAATCCAAAAAAATAACCTTAAAATTTCATAAAATTAAGATAAAGTAAGAATATTTGTATTGAAATATTTTTTTAAATATTATTTTTATATATAATACTTTCATTCAAAAGGATCCTATAAAACATTGAGAGGAATGTGTAATGGAAATCATTAAAAGAGATTTTAAATTTTTATAGTTATTTTTTCATTAAAATTTAGAAATATGTAACTTTAAAAAATCATTTCCAAAAGGAAACAAAAATAATGGTAAATATATATTATAATAATAAGAAATATTAATAGTGGGACCTAGAAAATAAATAACAATAATATAGAATAAAATTAATAAAGAGAAAATAAAATATTAAGGATAATTAAAGAAGAGTTTTTTAGAATTTTTTATAGTTTATAAGTTTCCCACATCAATGAAATGTATATAGAATTTTATATTAAATTAAATTAATGAGAAATATGAGATTCAAACAAGGTAATAATAATTTAAAATTTAAAATTATGAACCTAAGGATTTTGTAAAGGAAGTGTTCTAAAATTTAATAGTAAAACCCTTAATAGAAAGTTGATATTTTATCATTAAAACATCACACAATTTAAGTTAAGAATCAATAATTGAGGAGATTTTTGGAAAGATATGTAAAATCTATTAAAAAATAAGAAATATAATTTTAGTTATTAAAATTGAAAATATTATCCATATAGGATGATTATATTAAAAAAAGGATAAGTATAACATAATAAAAGGATATTGAATCAATTAATCCCCTTGTAATGTTTGAAATAAACATTAAGAGACATTAATATTGAATAATAATCTAAGAAGAAGATGAATATAATAATCACACAATATTTTAAGAACATAATTCATATAATAATAATTTCTAAGAAGATTAAATTTAAACTCATAAGAGAGAAAATAATTGGATAGAATCCTTACAAAAATTATAATTTTTATATTAAGAGAGATCATTCAATGTACGGATAATAGATTGAATATATTACCAAAAAAATAGGTAAAATAGGGAAATTAGCATGAAAATAAAATGATATGAAATTAATAATAGACGATAGAAAATAATGAAGTAATCCAAATCATGATAAATAATATTAAGAAAAATAATCCCTATAGTGGGTGAAATAGGAATCAATCCTATGATAAAAATAAAAAGATGATTAATTTCATAAATGACTAGTTGATGAAAAAATATGATATTTTATATGGAAAATAAATAAAAAACCTTTAAATAAATTCATAAAATACTAATTCTCTTTTACTAATGGATAATAAAAGAAAACTCCATACTATAAATCCAATATTACTAATTTTAATACATGATCTATATATAATTAAAATTTATTTATTAATCATCTATTTTAGATTCATATAACTGAACAAAGATTAATTCAGTATAGTGGCCGCTATAATCATTCCATTTTAATAATTTCATTTTCTCCCAAATATTCAAGGTAAAAGATTCATAATTTTTTAATTGCATCTTTTTTTTCATTTCATGGAAGTTATGGGTATTATTCACAATCATGAAATCCATAATGAAATTATTTAGTTAATCTTAATAAACAAAATGTTTTATGTTACTAATGATTTAATTCTTTCCATTAAAACTGAAAACACAAAACAAAATTATATAATTTAATCAAAAATTTCATATCATACCCTAATTTATGTTTTTATAACCTTATATCATGGATATTTTATATAGATTTTCATGTATGAGGTTAAATCGCCTCAAAAATTAATATAAATTAATTTGTTGATATATATGTATATGAACTGACTTTATTATAAAATAATAATTATAAAAGTATTATAATTTAATTTATAATTTACTAAAGTGAATATTAGAATAGGGAATAAGTATATGAAGGTAATTGAAATAGATTAATAATAAGAAGTTATTTTTAATAAATAGAAAAACTTTCCTCAAATAAACTTCTTTATTTTGAATCCATAGAGACTTATTTAGATGAATAAGTGATTGAAAATTCATGAGATAATTCTTAAGAATGCAATTTCAGTTGAGATAAAGAACCAAAACCAATATGTGTCTTAAAATGGTTAGAGGAAGGCACATTTTAAAGATAGTTTTGAGTGACTTTCTTGATACTACCCTTTCCTTAATTTGGAATGAATATAATTTTTAAAATGAAGATATCTAAAAATAGATTAATAATTAATATAGATTCTGTAAACCATTATCCATATATTAAATTAAGATTTTTTGGTCAACGTTCCTTTGTTGATGTGATGAAGGATTCTTTATCAGATCAGAAAAAGATTTAGAATTCCTGCTTTAGAAGGATTCTCCGAAAGGGATCTTTGGCTCACGTTGAGGCGAACCCCGGTGTGATTGTTGAAAGGTTGGCATTGGGTGAGAACTCATTGATTGCTCGCATTGTTCTTCCTAAAGGTGCGAAACCCTGGAAATGTGAAGATTTATTCCGTAGAATTTCGATGTTGTGGGGCTTTGCTAGCTGGAAATGTGTCTCACTTGGGCGGGGATTCTTTCACTGTTTGTTTCCATCGGCGGATCTCAAGATTAGGTCATGGAGTTCTGGTTCCATGTTTCTAAAACCGGGATGGCTTCATCTGCACGAATGGTCACTTGACTTTAATGTCTCGAATGCAAAAAATGTCTTCGCTTAGGTATGGGTGCGGCTTCATGGTCTTAATTGGGTTCTTTGGCATCCAGAGATCCTGCATGATATTGGAACGGCAATTGGAACTCCCATCCTCCTTGATAAGGAAACAACTGATGTCAGATTTGGGCACTTCGCTAGAATGCTGGTGGAGGTTGATCTCAGATTCACTCTCATTGATACGGTAACTCTTTCTATTCCGTCTGATCAAATTCTAATTGATGTTGAATATGAAAAGAAACCTCTTTTCTACACTAAATGCATGACTGTGGGGAACTCTTTGGAGTTGTGTCGTAAAAACAACTCTTGTAAGGAGTGTGGGATGTGAGGACACCCCTCCAATCTCTGTCAAAAAAAGGATAATTTGAAGGAATCGTCCTCTCCAAAGCATGTCATCAAGGACAGCGACCCTCCTATGAAGGCAGCCCCTGATGTGCCGACTCCTTCAAAGGGAAAAGAGTTGATTGTTGATTCTACTCCGACAAGATCTTATAGCGGCCCTTCTAGAGATTATGAGGTTATCACTTCTGATAATTCGAGTCCTATGTCAGCATTGGTGGTTAATGATTCTTCATAGCTGAACATTCAGAAGATGGCTAAAGAGGTTCCTCTAGTTGAGGACATCCCCATGCGGACTCCAGAACGGGTGATCCCTGATTCTCACCAGGTTGATGTCTCTAATCAGGGTGATGTGAAACTACATGTTTATTATCATCATGAAATCCAGAAGCAATTTCAGATATCTGAGTTACCTGAGAAATGGGGGAACATTTCTGAAGATGAAGAGGGGAGGGTGCATACCCCGATCAGGGTCTCGGGAAATGGTGGTCATGCCACTTATAAGGATGCAATATTGAGTGGCAAGCCAAAGACTACTGAAAGTGAGGCCCCCCCCCCCCTTAAAAGGAGACAACGTAAGGATTTTTCTAATGTACCTAGAACTGTGTCTACCAGATCGTTGTCTAAGGTGTCAAGGAAAGTGGATTTGGATATCTTGAAAACCCTCAATAGGGACAAGTCTCAATCTGAGTGGGAGACTGCTGGTGATTCTGATTATGGAAATGACATGTATTTTTATGATCTCTAGACTTGCTCTTGGTGGATGAGGGCATGTCCGTTGTTTGACCCCATCCTCCACTCTGTTGTACTTTTTCTTTCTCTTAATAAATGGTCAGAAGCTTTGCCTTTAAAAAAAAATATAATCACTAAGAGAAGTATGATTGAGTTTAAAAATTCTTTAGTGATTAGCAGTGCAGCTCTGGACTCGTTTGGTTTATTAGAAAAGCTTCTGAGTCCTTCTCTGGTTTTTCTCAGAAAATAGAGTGTCGTTTTCTTCTTTGATTCTTGGTCCAGCTTAGTATCCTGAGTGCATGAAATGTTTTTTGTAGTTCTTCACTCAAGATGCAGCTTGTGTTCTCTACTAGAATAAGTTTCTTTGTGTATTTCCAGGATTCTTGGAGTATGGATGTAGACTAGAGAAAAATGCTCCACATTTGAATGTTGTTCATCTCTTGTCTCTTTCACCCTTTGTGTGTCTTATTAGTGCCTTTCGTGTTTCATGCATCATTGCTTCCAGTGTTCTCTTTCCATCCCTTTATAGCTTTCAGCTCTGGTAGAAAATAATAATCGCCTTTTTCATGGGTACTAGGTACGGTTCCCTGACATGCAACAGAAATCATTAAATAACATTAACTGTATTAAAACCATAAAATGTATCTGTTAGCTAAATAAATAAATAGTATGAAGAGTATAGAGTTTGACCGGTTGGTCAATTATTAGTATCCTTCTATTGGTAGACGTGCATGGTGAACTTTGTGTCGCAGAACCTTCCATTGGTAGCTCTTTTGAACTTGCATCGGTAGCTCATATACCGGTGACTTTAGTTCCATCGGTAGCTCTTGTTATCGGTAGCTCTTTGATCCATCCGTAGCCGTCTCCCCATTGGTATCTCTTTGCATCAGTATTCTGTCGGTAGACTTATACTATCAACAAACTTCTATCGATAGCTCGATATATCGGGGACTACACTTGTATCTGTGACTATCTGTGAACTGGATCTATCGGTAGACTTCTATCTATCGGTAGCTCTGGTTTGTTCTATATCGGTACCTCGGTAGACTCGTTCTATCAGTAGACTTCCTCATATCGGTAGCTCTGGTTTGTGATTCAGTACTCGTATCAGTAGGCTTACTCTGTCGGTAACTACTGGTAGACATGCACATCAGTAGCTTGTCTGTTCTGTCAGTAGACTTTGTGTTTGCTTACCGGTAACTCTGTTTATATCAGTGACCTTAGTGTAACGGTGACTCTGTCTATCGGTAGACTAAGTCTATCAGTAGACTGAGTACCGGTAGCTCTAGGTAAATGCATACCAGTGACTTAATACTTATCTGTTTCATACACAACATATCCGAATGGGTTAGAATTACTTCAGAACTTATATAAACATGGATAAACAAAGATTAAACTATCTCAGGGATTATTTTAATATTATTATCATCTTGAGCACAGATTGAAAGAATTAATATATATAAAAACATTATATTGAGATTATCAAAGTATATGAAAGCATAATTGGGATTATCAAGACAGGTGTGGTCAATAGTCTCCCCCTTTTTGATAATCACAACTTATGATATTTTTTTTAAAAAAAATTGAATCAGAGGATATATAATTAAACTCAATTTTCTAAGAGAAAACAGTATGGTACAAAACATAATTTATCAGAGATATAATTAAATGTATCAGAGATAAAAGAAAAAACCATGATATCAAAGGTAAAATTTAGTGGTATTAGAGAACATCAGAGAACTAAATGAAATGATACCAGAGGATGATAGAAAAGGCACTGTCATTAGAGGATGAAATTCAGAGGTATCAAAGGGGAAAAGAATGATAGCTCTTAGATAAAAATGTCTCCCCCATTCATTAATATTTCTCCCTCTAGGTGAATATGTCTTCCTATTTTGATACTTAGAGAGTATTTATCCTCTGTAAAATATTTCTCCCCCTTCTTGATAATCAAAAAGTGGGAAATAAAATAAAATTTAACAATAGGAATATAAGAAAATCACTTGTATTAAATGTGAAAAAAAGGTACAAAGACAGAAAACAAAATAGATAGGATTCCTATCAAACAGTCCAGCTACTGGATCAAACCTCATCCTCAACATGAGATTTTCCCTTGGGGTCATAAGAGGATTCAGGTGGTGAGGATTCCGGTGAAGGCTTAGGAATTCCTGAAATGACCACAAGAGGTTGAGCAACTCACATTGTGCATGGCCTGTATTGAGTAGTCCTTTATGTGATCATAGGTGTGAGGATTCGAATGTCTTGAACAGGAGTCATCTAAATTGGAGAAGCAGTGGAGGCAGAGGCAGGCAAAGCAGGAGGGACAATTACTAGCCTGGCATCAACATGCAGAAAAGGCAGCAATATATTTATGAAATCCATAATGATTCCTCCCCCTCTCTCCATAGTGGATATGAAGTCATCCTTGTTCTACATAAACTTTTCCAAAGATGGAGTCAATTCTCTTAGCTTGATAACTTTCTCTCTGAAGGCTTGAGTGATAGGAGTCAGTTTCATATTCTCAATTAGAAGCTTGAAATGACTATTCATTTGGGTCTTTGTGTAAATTTTGGAGAAATAGGATTCCACCTTTTCTTTCAATTCTTTGTGAGAGGCAGAGGCTTCTCTCATGTAGTCTTGGACTATCTTCATAATTTCTCTGGCTGAATCTCTGGTAGAGAGAACAACTCTACTCAGCTCAGATGAGTCCACAGAGCCACTAGTTGAGGCAGAACCAAGATCTTCTTTCATCATAGCTAGAATTTGATTCAAAACCATCGAAGGTTTAGATGCAAGAGAACCAACAGAGAAAGATCTAGTATCTTTAAAGCTTTTGGTCAAACCACTGATAAGATTTTGAACATTGGATTCCTGGGTTTTAATATGATCTTTCATAGAAGTTTTTTAACCTTCAAAAATTGAAACCATCTGGCTTACAACACTCTTCACATAAGCTAAGTCCTTATCTTCTTGGAATTTTGAGCTCATGTAAGAGTCTAAAGAAACAACATATTCTTTTAGAGCTTCAAGATCTTCTTCAAGTCTAGAAACTTGAGCCTGGAAGTCTTTAACTTCTTCAACTATTTCTCCCATAAAAGTTGATAAATTACAAGCAAGAGATAGTTCAAAAGATCTTTCCAACATAATAATTTCTTCAGCAAAACTCTAATTCATCTCAGCAACTGAGGCACAAAAAGATTCTTTCAGCTCATCTTTTAAGATATCCAAATCAGCCTTGGTAACCAAATCTGCATGTGTAACTGCTACAGATGCTCTTTCAGAGGCTAAACTGACCACAGAGTCAGTCATAACTGATTGAATTTAAGATACCATAGAAAATTTCATTTTCATTACCTCTTCCACAAAACTTTCCTTAAGTTTTTTCTTCAACTTATCCAGGTCATGCATTCTGACCACATCTTCATGAAATAACTCAGAATCGACTTCATAAGTAATCTTAGGTCTATTGTGAGATTCCTCATCATCTGAATCTGAATAGTCTAAACCACATACTAGAAAACCAGGGTCTTCTGACCAATCATTAAATCCAACAGCCATTGTAACACTTCCAAACTTAGATCGATGCTCCCCCTCAATGGGTGCATACTCATTTAGGATAACAGCATTCTCATCAACATTCACAGCAGCATCCTAAGAAGGTCTTTCATCTTGAGGATAATCTTCCACTATCAATTCCATCACTGCAGCAGCAGGAGGGTTTTCTGGATTAGTCAAGGTTATGTCAACTTCATTTTCTTCCTCAGTAGGTAATAAAGATTTTCCAATCACTGGACTCAGGATCAAATCAGTTGACAGAGATGCTTCACTCTCATGAACATATTCTTCATTTTCTACAGCAGCCACTTCAAAAACCTCTAAAGAAGCTTCTTCCTTATCTGATATATGTAGAACTATATTTTCAGAAGATGGTCTAGGAGGCAAGTCAGGGTATCCTCCTTCATCAGCAGAGGACTCTTCCTCTTCTGAATCATCACTGTATTTTGGCTCCTCTTCATCAGGTCCCAGACCTGGATCCCTCACATTATTTGGTCTTGAAGGATGATTCATAGGATTAAACTTGTCATACACCCTCTGGTCATCATTGACCCATTCTCCTCTCCAAGGGTTCCAATTTATTTTCATGAACTTACAAACTGTAGTTGTGATACAGAAGTTATTCTTTACTACCATTGTCTCATCTTGAGACTCAGCAACCCCTTTTACCTTGATCATCACAGAGATTAACTTAGCAAAGAATATGGCATTTGTCTTTGATTTCGGCCTAGTCATATCTTCCATCTGGAGCATCAGCAATCTGCACAAATTAACCTTTACACAATGCCTTAAGAGGTGCAAGAGATAGATATCATGATATCTCAAATTGGAAAAGTCTCCTCTCCTCGGTATCAAGACATGTTGAACAAATTTGAACAACAATCTGTTCTCTCCATCCATTTCTATAGCAACTACTTGTCTTTGACTTCCATCACTAGTCAGCTCTTCCAAAGCAATCTCATAATTGAAAATATCACTAGTAGGTGGCATGGCTCTCGCGACATATCCAGATACTCCTTCATGTGGAACTTTCAAGCATTAATCTCGTTCAATATATGAAAATGACGTATCCTTTCCATTCACAAAAGATGTTACTCGATTTTCATTCTCTGATTCTTCAAAGGTTACAAAATCATAAAATTGTTTCACTAATTTTGGAAAGCAAGGACCATTTTTGTTCAAAAAACATTCTACCCATTTTTTGATCTTCAAGAACTTCAAGCACTAAGGACCTGCTAGGCAACATCCATTCTACACACAATTATTTTTTCATCACAATAACTCAATTTTGTATATGAGGATTCACTGGTCATATTCCCGACCTAGTTCTAGCAACACTTCCACTACCACTTGCTTCTTGCTTGGTCTATTGCTTCTTTGTTTTCGGCTCAACAGAGTCATCTCTGATGGTAGGAAGTTTGGTTTTTTCCATCGTTGGTTCGAAGGATTTAGGGTTCTCTAAGGATTTGGGAGCTAAGGTTCGAGGGTTAAGGTTTGAGGCTCGATGGATTTGAAAGTAGCTCGTACTTTAGTTTTATCATTTAGGAATCATAAAATAAATAAACAAAATGAAATAAAATAAAAACGATTCAGATTCTAGCGGCAGATAGAAGTTTTAAAATAGCACGCACATCGGTGAGAATTTCTATCAGTGAGGTTAAATTGGTGAGGTTTTCTATCGGTGAGGTTACATCGGTGAGGTTTTCTATCAGCGAGGTTACATCGGTGAGGTTTTCTATCAGTGAGGTTACACATTCCTAACTCGTTTCTAATGTAACTTAACCTATCCGAACTCAAAGGTTTAGTGAAAATGTCAGCTAATTGATGTTCAGTGCCTATAAACTCAAGAGTAATATCACCTTTTTGGTAATGATCTCTTAAGAAACGGTTCCTTACATCAATGTGTTTGTTCCTAGAGTGATAAATAGGGTTCTTAGAGATATTTATTGCACTAGTATTGTCACAGTTGATTGACACGTGCCTAAAGTCATATCCATAGTCCAAAAAAGTGTGTTTCATCCACAGAATTTGTGCAAAAAAACTACCAGAAGCAATGTACTCTGCTTTGGTAGTGGATAATGCTACAGAATTTTGCTTCTTACTACACCAAGATACTAAGGACTTTCCTAATAAATGACATGATACAGAAGTTCTTTTTCTATATAAATTTCAACTAGCAAAATCAGCATCTGAATAAGTCATTAACTCAAAGGGTTTTCCTTTTGGGTAAAATAAACCAAAGTTTACATTATGTTTAAGATACTTAAAAATTATTTTAACAACAATTAAATGAGATTATTTTTGATTAGATTGAAATCTTTCACACATACACACACTAAACATAATATCTGGTCGACTAGAAGTAAGGTAAAGTAATCTTCCAATCATACCTTTGTAATTGGTTTGATCCACTGGTTTCCCAGTTTCATCTGCATCCAATTTACAAACAGTACTCATAGGAGTTTCACTTTACTTAATACTATCCAAACGGAAACGTTTTAAAAGATCCTTTGTATATTTAATTTGATTTAAAACAATACCATTTTCATTTTGAAACACTTGAAATCCAAGAAAATATTTAATTTCTCCCATTAAACTCATTTCAAATTCATTTTGCATATTCTTTGAAAAATCATTACAAAAAGAATGTTTAGAAGATCCAAAAATAATACCATCAACATATATTTGAACTATTAAAACATCTTTAGAAATTATTTTAACAAAAAGAGTTGGATCAGCAATCCCTTTAGTAAAACGTTTTGAAATAAGAAAATTACTAAGTCTATCATACCAAGCTCTTGGAGCTTTTTTTAAACCATATAAAGCTTTAGAAAGTTTAAAAACTTGATTTGGAAAATGAGGATTAGTAAATCCAGGTGTTTGTTCAAAGGAAACATCTTTAACAATAAAACCATTTAGAAAATCACTTTTGACATCCATTTGATATAACTTTAAATTCAGTTGATCTGCATATGCCAGTAAGATCCTAATGGATTATAATCTGGCTACAGGTGCAAAGGTTTCCACATAATCTATACCTTATTATTGACTATGTCCTTGTGCAACTAGTTTATCTTTGTTTCTAACTATGTTTTCAGACTCATCAACTTTGTTTCTAAAAACCTATTTTGTGCCTATTGTAAAAGTGTCCTTAAGTCTGTCAACTAATTCCCAGGCTTTGTTTCTTTCAAATTGATTTAACTCTTCTTGCATAGCCATTACCCAAAATTCATCATTGATAGAATCATTGATATTTTTCGGTTTTAGCTGTGAAATAAAGGCTTGGTGTTCAACCTGGTTTCTTAGAGAAGCTCTAGTCTGTGTACCTCTATCAAGATTACCAACAACAGCATCCAAAGGATGATTCTTTAGAATCCTCGTTGATCTAGTAAAGGTATGACTAGAAATTTCAGGATCATCTATAGGTTCGGGTTCCATACCAGCAGATTCTATAATATGTCCAGAACTGGATGTTTTTACAGTAGGTTCTTTAGATTTATCATTAAGGTTCAGAACACTTAAATCTTCTTCAATATTTTCAAGAGAGTTTTTAGGATCATGTGGATCAATTTCATCAAACTTGATGTGAACATATTCTTCCACACATTTGGTTCTTTTATTAAAGACTCTATAGGATTTTCTATTTAAATAATAACCAAGAAAAATTCCTTCATCACTCTTAGAAGCAAACTTATCCAGATTTTCTTTTGTATTAAGAATAAAAACTTTTCAGCCAAAGACTCTAAAGTAACTAACTTTAGGCTTTCTATTATTCCACAACTCATAAGGGGTATTCTTAAGAACTGGTCTAATTAAGAATCTATTAATAATATAACAAGTTGTATTCACAGCTTCAGCCCAAAAGTAAATAGGTAGGTGATATTCATTAAGCATGGTTCTAGCTATTTCTTGAAGGGTTCTATTTCTTCTTTCTAATACACCATTCTTCTGAGGTGTTCTAGGAGCATAAAAGTTGTGACTATAGCCATTGTGTGAGAAATAAGATTCAAACTCTTGATTTTCAAACTCACGGTCGTGATTACTTCTTATAGTTTTAATCTTAAGTCTACTAATATTTTCTACAAATTTAGAGTATTTAACAAAATAAGAACAAGCTTCAATTTTGTGAGCTAAGAATTATACCCAAGTATATCTAGAAAATTCATCTACTAAAACATAGACATAGTGCTTCCAATTTAAACTAGAAACTCTTAATGGTCCAAACAAGTCCATATGAACCAACTCGAGAGGTTGAGAAGTTGAAACTTCTTTCTTTAATTTAAAAGAAACTTTAGGTTGCTTTTCCTTTTGACAGGGATTACAAACTTTTTCAATTGGGAATTAAAGTTTAGGTGGGTCTCTAACCAAGTTCTTCCTAGTCAGTTTTCTAAGTGAATAGATGTTTCAGTGTCCTAATCTTCTGTTCCAAAGCCAAGACTCTTTATGAAAATCATTTAGGAAAGTAACATTTTTTTTAGTTAAAGAATTTAAATCAACTACATAAATATTTTCATTTCTTAAATCAGTAAATACTAAAACATCTTTAGAATTAAAAATATTACAAGAATAATTTTCAAACTTCACATTAAATCCATCATCACATAATTGAGAAACACTTAACAGGTTATACATAAGTCCATCAACAAATAGAACTTTGGAAATTAAAACTGAATCAGAGTTACCAATTTGTCCTAGGCTAATGATCTTTCCTTTAGAATTATCACCAAAGGTGACATAGCCACCATCAACATTTATTAAACTCTTGAAACATGAGTAATCTCCAAACATATGTCTTGAACATCCACTGTCCAAGTACCATAACTTCTTGTGAGAACTCTTCAAGCATTTTTCCTACAAAATAGATTTAGATAGGAAATGATTTTGGTACCCAGATCTTCTTGGGTCCAGAAAGGTTAGCAATCAAAGCTTTAGGTACCCATATTTGTCTTATGGGTCTTATATAATTTACAGAATCAAAATATTTTGAAAGATAAACTTTATTTGACTTATAACCATATGAATAACTGGTTTAAGCATACGAATTTTCAGAACTAGAACTAGCAGAATTTTGTCCAGACTTAGGAATAAATCGATTTTTAGTGAACTATCTCTATCCATGTTGGTATCCTATTCCAGTAGTGTATTTAGCTGCAACTTGTTTACCTAACATTTGAGTAAGTATGTCTTTTCCATTTTTGAACTTCTCTAAGTTTTTTCTAAATTGCTCATTTGACATTTTCAGTTATGTATTTTCCTTTAACAGTTGAGCATTCTTCTCTTTTTCAATAGTAAGTTCGGTTTTAACAGTAGTAGTGAGAGAATGTTGTTTCTTTAATGATTTGTATTTATCCTTAAGTTCATATCATGTCTCCTCCAGTATATTATAGTATTAAAATAAGTCATCTTTATACATATTTTCATCATTTTCTGAGTCACTGTTATTTCCATAATAATAATCATTTAGTATAGAGGAAACATGTACCTCAGAGGTATTGGTCATGAAACACATGTTGGCATGATTCTTCTTAGAATCAGAAACTTCATATTCCCTTGTGTTGTCCTCTAAAGCACTCCTAGTTTATTTCATATCTTTCTTGTACTTATTTTCCTTATAATCATATTTCTTTTTGACTTTTAACTTTGGACAATCATCCTTGATGTGTCCTTTCCTTTTACACTCATAGCAGACTATTTCGTCATTCTTGTCATCTTTCTTCCAATCCTTCTTCCAATGTCCCTTATTGTCATACTTTCCTTTGTAGTTAGATTTCCTAAAGAATTTCTTCTTCCTATAAAACTTCTTGAATCTCCAGGCTATTTAAGCCATATCAGTATCACTATCTGAATTAGAATCTTCACTGGTTGAACTCTCAGTAGGTATTTTCATTTTCTCCTTGTCTTTACTCTTAGAGGCAGTAGACTTGAAATCTACAGATTTTCTCTTAGGTTCATCATCTTCCTCCTTATTCACCTTGAGTTCTTCCTCATACATTATTAATTTACCAATAATCTCCTTTACTAGCAGTGCTCCAATGTCACATGACTCTCTGATTGAGACAGAGGTGCCTCTCCATCATTCTGGCAGACATCTCAGTATCCTCATAATTTGTTCCTTAGCTGGAACAGCTTTTCCAAGTGAACTCATTGTATTGACTATCTCATTAAACCTGTAATACATATAATAAATAGGTTCATCAGTTTTCATTTTAAAATTGACATATTTAATAGTATAAGTATTCAATCTAATTTCTTTAACATTGTTTGTTCCTTCATGAGAAACACCCAAAGTATCCCAAATTTCAAAGGCAGTTTTACAAGAAGAAATTATATTAAACTCTTCATCTCCTAAAGCACAGTACAGAGCATTCATATCTTTACAATTATTATTGTAGGCAGTATTTGTAGGTTTATCCCAAGTTGTTCTTTCAGTTTCTGTAATTTTATATTGAGATTCTATAGCAGTCCAAATATCAAAACTCATGCTTTCTAAATAAATTTTCATTTTTAGTTTCCACTGGGCATAGTTTGTACCATTGAATAAAGGTGTCCAGTTAGTGGCAGCACCCTCTAGTCTATTATCCATAACTAGATTTTAGAAAATAGTTTTAAAGAGATAAAATTTATAACTAACAGAAATTTAATATCTTTAAAGATGCAACTAAAATCATAGTTGAAAAATAGAGTATTTCAAAAATCCTTGAACAAAAACAAACCTTTGATACCAAATGTTAGTCTGAGTGGATACTCAAGATGGGGGTGAATTGAGTTCCAATTAAAATTTCTGTTAAAAATATTTCTCTTAAAATCCCCCAATTTAAAACCAAAGTTAAATTGTAGTGAATCTATACAGAGTGTAAAGGGTCAATTAGTTTCTTAAATATTGATTAGGTCTCAGTTAACTTAATTTGAAGATAAAATTAACTTTTGAAATTAACTTACTGGTTTACAATAAGTATAAACACTTGCTAATTTAACTATCAAAGTAGCTTCAAAATAGTTTTTTATTTCAAAGTAATAGCAGTGGAATATGTAAAATATATATGTAATACTTATGGACTTAAAATAAAAGCACAGAAAAGTTAACCAAGAGGTTCAGTCTCAAGTCGAGACTTAGTCCTCTCAACAATTTATATAAATTGATCCACACCCTGGATCGGGGGTAAACAACAGTACACTATTATCTAGGTACAAAGACCTCTACCACAGTTCTTCGTGGGAAAAACAAACAACAGCACACAAGATGTTCAGGTCTTACTCGACCTCTACCACCATCCACAGTGGGAAACAAAAGAGTTATGGAGTTTGAGTGAGGATTTAATAATCCTCCAGTTTAGAACAGGAGACAGTGTGTGTGTGAAATAAACAGGGTACACACATTGATCAAAATATAAAGATAGAATCACTAAGATAAGTATGATTGAGTTTAGAAATGCTTTAGTGATTAGAAGTGCAGCTCTAGACTCGTTTGGTTTATCAGAAAATATTCTGTGTCCTTCTCTGGTTTTTCTCAGAAAACAAAGTGTCATTTTCTTCTTTGATTCTTGGTCCAGCTTAGTATCCTGAGTGCATGAAATGTTTTTTGTAGTTCTTCACTCAAGATGCAGCTTGTGTTCTCTTCTAGAATAAGTTTCTTCGTGTATGTCCAGGATTCTTGGAGTATGGATGTAGACTAGAGAAAAATGCTCTACATTTGAATTTTGTTAAGCTATTGTCTCTATCATCCTTCGTGTGTCTTCTTAGTGCCTTTCGTGTCGCATGCATCATTGCTTCCAGTGTTCTCTTTCCATCCCTTTATATCTTCCAGCTCTGGCAGAAAAGAATAATCGCCTTTTGTATGGGTACTAGGTATGGTTCCCTGACATGCAACAGAAATCATTAAATAACATTAAATGCATTAAAACCATCAAATGTATCCATTAGCTAAATAAATAAATAGTATTAATAGTATAGGGTTTGACTGGTTGGTCAATTATTAGTATCCTTCTATTGGTAGATGTGCACGGTGAACTTTGTGTCGCAGAACCTTCCATCGGTAGCTCTTTTGAACTTACATTTGTAGCTCATATACCGGTGACTTTAGTTCCATCGGTAGCTCTTGTTATTGGTATATCTTTGATCCATTGGTAGCTGTCTCTCCATCGGTAGATCTTTCCATCAGTAGTCTATCGGTAGACTTATACTATCAGCAGACTTCCATCGGTAGCTCAATATATCGGTGACTATACTTGTATCTGTGACTATCTGTGAACTGTCTCTATAGATCGACTTCTATCTATCAGTATCTATGGTTTGTTCTGTATTGGTATCTCGATTGACTAGTTCTATCAGTAGACTTCCCCATATCGGTAGCTCTGGTTTGTGATTCAGTACCCGTATCAGTAGGCTTACTCTGTCGGTAACTACTGGTAGACATGCACATCGGTAGCTCGTCTATTCTATCGGTAGACTTTGTGTCTGCTTACCGGTAACTCTGTTTATATCAGTGACCTTAGTGTAACGGTGACTTTGTCTACCGGTAGACTAAGTCTTTCGGTAGACTGAGTACCGGTAGCTCTAGGTAAACGCAGACCATTGACTTAATACTTATCTGTTTCATACACAACATATCTGAATGGGTTAGAATTACTTCATAAGTTATATAAACATGGATAAACAAAGATTAAACTATCTCAGGGATTATTTTAATATTATTATCATCTTGAGCACAGATTGAAAGAATTAATATATAGAAAAAAATTAGATTGAGATTATCAAAGTATATGAAAGCATAATTGGGATTATCAAAACAGGTGAGGTCAACAGTTCTGATACCAAGTAATAAATCCACTTAATAATGAATTTCCATAAATTTGAATTAAATATATTTTCAATATAAAAACTAATAATGTATAAGAAAAAAAATTGGATTGAAAATTTCGTAAACATTAAATGATTCTATTTTTATTTATGTCAAAATACTAAACATAAAAGCAGTTTTAATTCATTTCCAAAATATATATATAAAAAATAAATTTCATTACTGTCCATTTTTAAATTTAATATATTTAATTTTAATAAATAAAAATAAATAATTTATAGAAACATAATTTTTAAAAAATGGAATGTTATCTTCAACTTTTATTTCAGTAATATTTATTATTTGATAATTATATTATAGATATAATAATTATAATGATAATATACATTTTTAATATCTATATAATTTTTATTTATAATGATTTCATGTTGATAACTCCTAACATATAATTATTATACATGTATATCATTCAGTGAATATAAATCCAAAAGTTTTATATCAAACTACTATAAAAATTTGGTAATTTTCTACCTTTATTTAACCAAATTTCCTTTAATTATTGATGACTGGTTTATTATTTAATTATTTTATAAAATATTTCGAATTTAGAGTTAGTTTTTTATCTTTGATTCTAAATAATTTCATAATTATATTTTACCATAATTTTTATCTAAAATTTAAAATCTGATTAATTCCTCTTTTTACCATGTTTTTAAACATGGAAAAATTATATAAAAATCATATTTATTTATTTAATATATATATATATATATATTAACATTTAAATTATTTTATATACATTTTAAAATTAACAACCAAATAAAAATAAACTTTTGGATATATAAAATCATAATAAAATTAAAATTTAATAGAAATATTAATTTAAATTCATATATATACAACATTTCTATGTGTTTGGGTATGAATTAATCCTATCATGCAATATTTTCTATCCCGATAATATATACACATGAAATTTATTCTATGATCAAATAAACATAAATTTTTTCTCAAAGACACTAAACCCATGGAGATTGTGTTAGGCCCACTAATGTTGTTCCAACACTCTCAATTTAATTCTTTTTCTAAAAAAACCTTATTTTATTAACTAAGGAATTTTTTTAAACTTATTTTCATGTTACTTGTTAATTTTTTAATAATTTGGTTCTTTATTTAATGTTTTTATTTTAATATAGTCATATTTGGCCTTGATAAAATTTTCCTATGTTCTGATTTTTACAAAAGAAATAATCATCTTTAGAGAAGTATAAATTAATTATTATGAAAGTGTAAATATACCTAAGTATTGATTATTACATAGGAAAAATGTTGTGTATAGAGTAAAGTAATATACATATACAATGATCAAAGTTATTTCTACATAGACATATTGATATTTATGGATAAAAAATTCATACTTTTGAAGATGATATCTTCTCTACGAAGGAAAATATGAACCTAATAAAGGAATGGATAATGATTATACAATTTCCATAATGTTATTTACACAACTCCATGGTAATTCTTATATATCTCACCCTTCCAATTATGATCATGTATATAAAGGTGGGATTACTATTTATTAAATCAGGAAATAAAATTTTTGATACGAAATTCACGCTTATAAAGATCAATTCAATTCATAAAATTTCTAACAAATAAAAATTATAGATATTTGAAATATAATTTTTTTCATATATGGGAACATTTTTTAGGTGTTTAATTTCATGTATATATTTTACTAACATTATAATTAATGTTCATTGAACATTGATAAATTAGGATACTGATTTAGAGGAATAAAATCTAGTCCAATTTTCTCATCTCTACAAATTATCAAGAAAAATCCTAAGAATGTTTTTACGTTATTTTTTATACTTATTAATATAAATTATTATTTTAGTTACTGAATATTTCTAGAGTAAACTAGATAGAGCCTATGTATTTATGAGGAAAAAGTATTGAAATCATTCTAAATAAAAAAGAAACTCAATTCATGTGTTTAAAATTGGGGAACATTCACTCAAATCTTTATTATTCATTTTTTATTCCTATAAACCAAATAAAAATAATTCTTATCAATAAGTAAGAATAAATATTATTATTTTTTTCTTTTAATATATATATCAACAATATTTTATCAGGGTTACTTTGTAGTCTATTATTTCCCTAAATACGTTTAAAAAAATTTAGTTTCTATTTAAAACTTTGTGTCAATATGTAAACTATTTTCTATATATTTCCATTATTTTAAAATTTCACACTCTTTACATAGAGTTTGGGTGAAGACTGTATGTAGGTATTATAAAGGGGAGTGCTTAAAAAAATATCAGTGAACAATTTTTTAATAATTGATATCTTCTTTCAATTAACTCAAAAGTCATTATGAAAAGTAATAGTTTATTTAAAATCCCCAATACCACATAATGAATTATTATAATGGAATTAGAGAAGGTTTTTTATTTCCATGATCCATAATAAAATATTATTATTTTTATTTGGGGAAACTTTAAAGAACTTAATTAACCCCCACCCCACACCCCACCCCCCGCCATCTTGCGATATTTGGTATCATAATAAGTAAAATTGTTGGTATAAAGGTAGTGACTATCATATTCAAAACTATTAAAAATTATAGTCTAGCGGTCAATAATAAATTTATATAATGGATCAAATCTTGGAATAAATATTAATGGATTCATATCCCCATTTCAATAGAGAAATTTATGGATGTTTAAAATTAATAATGATTACCTATTTAATGATTATTGGATAGAAAGTCAATATAAATGTTATTAAACCCTATAATATTACTATTATAAAACCCTGATTAAGGAGTTTTGAATAAAATTTGATATTTTATGTAATTTATAAATCAATGAAACCCATTATTTATGGTCATGGGCCAAAGGAGTTCAATGTAGTCTCTCAATGTCAGTAATCCCATGAGATGTGAGAAGCTATATTTATTACTCATTGTGGAACTAATAATGTTAGAAAGTTAAGATATAATTCTTACAAACCAATAATTCACACCATCAAGATGATAGACAGTGAATTTATAACCCAAATGAATTGTGTACTTATTAAAAAAAATTATAATGTTTCTAACATGGGAACACATGTTCATGAATCTTATCAAACACTAAATGTTCTCTAATTTTTAACCTCAAAGTGGAATACAATCTCAAATTCCCTCAAACACCAAAAAAAATGAATGATATTAAAATTAAAGACCTTATTAGGACTCATATGATGTGTGATTTAGAGATAAAATAAGAGGTTGATTATCACACATTGATCAAGAAAGAAATTGATTTTATTGAACTGTATACCTTAAAGGATAAGAAGAAATGTATTGAAATATTATTATCTACCTAATATAGTGAAGGAGACATATGTTTTCATGATTATGATAATGACCAATATCAATTATTTATGAAGTATAAAAAAACTATAAGAAGATAAAAAAATTAAAAAACCCTTTTACAAGTAAAAACGTATTTTAGGATATTCAAAATAATTGAGATGTTATTAATTGAATAAATTTACACATATAAAACATAATTATCCTTGTCTAAATTAAAAGTAGAAAACTAGAAAAAAATCATTTAAAATTGGATTATAAGTAGAAATAGAATAAGGATACCAAATCCATGAGGATTTATTCTTAAGATATCATTGATGACTCCCATTCTGATTCAAAATTTGTTTATATAAATCAGAAGTCTAACATGTGCTTCACCAAAGAAATTAGAGAGTTATAATCATCATCTAGTTATGAATATGATTCTAAATTAGAAAACTAAACCTTTCAATAATTTAATATATATATATTTCAATACTATATGATAAATATGAATCAATTTAAAGAAACACATTTCATTTAAAAAGACTTATGATATTATAGAAAATTAAAAATATTATATATCCAATTTGATTTTAGAATTAAAAACTGAACAATATAAATATTCGACCTTTGTTGTCCCTTAAAAAACAATTAAATAATTTTAGGAAGTGGTAATACCCCAAAAATATTTTAGGAGTGTATTTACTAATGGATATTATTTTCTCAACTAAATACTTGGGAAAAAAGAAAATAAAGGAAAACAAACCATTGGATGTAATGATGAAAAAACAAAACACTATAGAAATTTTTTCCTATAAAATTAATAAAAAAAATTATATTATTGTTTGTTTTAACTATGGAATAAATTTACATTATACTAATGAATATAGTATCAAAATAACATAATTTTGTGGTGTTTAACATGCTTTCATTTCTAAACAACTACCTAAAGTATAGGGTGCAAATTCAAGATACATTAAAAAAATCTATGTCCCTAGATCTTTAGATTGCAACTAACACTGTTGGAACAATGAGAATTTTTGTACCAAAAAATATTCCTATTTTATCTCATATTACATAGAAACATTAATATAGATAGAATTTTAATGTTATACATGAATAATGGTTATTCAAGTCATGTGAGTGTAGAATTTTAAAATGTCGTCTCATTATAAAAGGTTGATGGAGACCATGTTACATATTATGAAAATGTTATTGGAAAAAAATAATTTTTTTAGTTGGATATATATATTCAAATATTATCAAAAATCAACTTTATATTGAGTTATTGGAATATAATTTGATAAGTATCTCTGAACCCTAGGATAAAATATTTTGATTTTATTTTTCTAACAATTTTTTCACTATTTTTAAAGATAACTTTATTAAGTTTAAGGTTCCAGGAAATGAAAATGGTTACACCTTAAAACTACATTCTCGAAGTAAATAGAATATAAAAATTTTAAATTAATAAATTTATGGACCTTTTATATATAATTGAATACTTACATTGATCGATTTATTCTTTCATAAAATTACATAAAAGAAATATGATTTAAATATTTACTCATCATAAATCATATATAAAGAACCCATGGGATATATGATAAATGGGCATGAAATCAAAATCATATTTTAATATAATCAAAGAGTTCTCTACTTCTTTAAGATGGGAAATTATCTAAATAGATCTCTTTGGACCCTCACAACAAAAATACTCAGTGGTGAGTATTTTGATTATATTTTATTGGATGACATTTTAAAATTTACATGGTTTTTTATTTAGATACATAAAAGTGAATGATTTTATATTTGTATTAATAATCAAAAACTAGTTCATAATGAAATAAATGTAAATTTATTTCCCTAAGAAGTGATAATTGAGGTGAGTTTTAGAATATATAATTTGATTATTATTTCTCAACACAAGTTATTGACAATACGTTTTTATCTCCAAGGACACATAAAAATAATTGTATCACTTAATAGAGGGATAAGACCTAGAAATAAATTTCTTAAACTATTCTCTGAGAATATATCATTCCTACTCATTTATTTTTTGAAGATTATATACTATCATTTTTCATCATTAATATACTTTTAAAAGGGTATATCTTAATGAAAACAACTAATGATTTATACAATAACAAAACACCAAAGGATGGGTACATCAAGGTGTACGTATATAAGGTATATGTCTTAAAAACAAAGGATAATCGTGGTATATTTGATCCTAAGGTTGGGGAAGTAAAATTCCTAGGTTACTCTATAACTTCCAAATATTATGTATTTTTTATCATAAGTTCAAGGATATTTTTAGAATCTAAACATACTAAGTTAAATAAATTTAATCTCATTAACCACAGAAAGACTCAAATGTTTTACCAAAGTGATTCTAATTATTACAATATATTTTATCTTCTATTTGAAACATAAATGGATGATTATCTGGAAAAAATCATTAAAAATATAGTATTGTAAGGAATGAATATTAAGAAACTAAAATTTTGATACCTAAAAACCAATGAACCAAGACAAAACCTTTATTGACATTTACTCGAATCTTAGTTTTGGGATTTAAAAAAATAAAAAATCACCAGATACAAATTTGAGATTGATATATTTTTATCTTAGATTTAACCTAAACATTTACATTATGTCTTGTATGATGTGATTTGGATGTTATATATATATAACATTAGTTACACTAGTTTAAGAAAAACAATGTTATGGAATTATTTTATAGGCTCATGGATTTTCTTGTTATAGTAACTATATGGGTATCCAAAAATAAGAAGGGTGATCCTGGTATAATAACTAAAAAAATTGGATAGATTATTAGAAAAAGGATATAATAAAGAGGAAGGAATAGATTATGTTGAAAAATTCCCCCCAAATATATATTATAATCTACTAAAACACTTTTATATTATGCATATCATATAAATTTTAAGCTCTCGTGATGGAGGTTAAATATGATTTCAAAATGTTTTCTTTGTTGAATAAGTGTATATTGAATAACAACCAAGTTTTGAAGATCCTTAATTTAAAAATAAAATTTTCAGATATAATAAAACTATCTATGATCACAATCAAGCATCGTGGTATTATTATTAAAGACTATTTCCATTTATTTTATTATATTATATCACTCTATGATTATCATACTATAAAATATTTAGTAAAAAATATTCTTCAAATATTTTTTTAGCTCAAATTTATTTGGATTATGTGATTTTTGGATAAATTTTTTTTAATGGTTGTTCAAACATCATGCAAATAAAATTTTAACTAATCCATATCAGTGAGTTAAAATTTTTATATGGTTATCAAATTTTTGAAAATAGAAATATATTAAAGAAAATAAAATTCATCCATGATATAATGAAAATGGTTTGGACATGAAACCTATATGTAGTATAAATCACTCATGGCATCCAATATTAAACATGGTTTAGATAAAGATGGTAAGACAGATCAAATCATCTTATATAGAGGAATTACTATAATTTTTGGTTGTCCAACTAATAGTAGATAGTACATCTTGTTTATTTAATATTTATGTTCAATATTTCAAGAAAATCCTAAAGAATCATTTCTAGCACCTTCAAAAATAATTTGAACATATTTTAATTGAAAATTTTCCCTTTCTATATATTTTCTTCATAATTTTGGATTTCATTTGATATCATATTCTATTTCTTATTTTAGTTGGTGTAGATTTAAAAGTAAAATTACAAGAGAAAAATTACACATAATAGTTTAATCATTAGATTTAGGGTTATGTAGGAAGGAACACTACATTACATTGTTAACTACTGATGTTAAATACATTATAGCTCATAGTTTTGTGGGTGGGTGTTTTCTATTAAATACACACTGATGGACTTTGATTTAATTTCCATTATGTTCCAATATAATATTATAATACAATTGTTATTAACATTTTTAAATATCTTTTAATCCATTCATGAATAAAGCGTAATGATTTAAGTTATTAATTCTTTAGAGATCACACAAAGAAGTTGATATTTCTCTTAGATTTATTGGTACTAGGAATTAATTAATATATATATTCACTATGACTGTAGTACCCCTGGTTTCTGGTCTGTAACCCTTACTTAATGCTTTTATTGTTTATATAGTTAAGGGTGATGAATGAGAGAGTCGGGAGAACTTGGAAAGAAGTTTTGAGGGAAAGGGGAAGTCGCACAGGGGGTTCACGGTTTGTCTAACAGTGTGGCCAAACCGTATGTAGTTGACACTTTTGATGCAGTGGCACCTGCACGGTTGGAGAAAGGTTCGAGAGACCATGTGAGGAGGTCATGTGAGGGTCTTTCGAGGTAGTGGCTAATGCACGGTTAGTGTACGATTTGTCAAACCATGCGAACTAACCATGCAGACACTTAAATGAGATCCTAAAAAAATGGATCTCACATGTTTTTGCCTCTAAATGGTCTGTTTTTCCTCTTAAACAAACATAAATCGGGATCACTCTCCCTTGAAGGTAGTAGAACCTCTCCCAAGCATTTTGGAGGCAATCTGAAGGCTTCCCTTGGCGAATCAAAGTTTGATTTTTGAGGTATGTGATTGTTCGTCATCGTTCTTGATCGGTTTCTTAGATCTACTTCTCCTTTTCTCTTGGTTTCTTAGATCTACGCCCATTATGGTTACATCTAAGTGTTTGGATGACAAATATGATGATTTTTGGTCTTTTTCTTGTTAGGAAAAGAGATTTAAGGCAAGTTCTTGAAGAATCAACCTCGTTTTCTTATGTGTTTTTCATTCGTTGTGGTTTTTGTCAAAACCATCAAGGTAGGAGGCTTCTTTCTCAAATCCACTTATTATAACTGATTGGCATGATTTAAAATTGAATATGTGGTTTTTAATTGATTTTTATTTGGTTGTTTAACACTTGTTGGAAACCTTCTTGAGTGATGGTTGTGAAATCTGGAAAATTGGGGAATTTGAATGAGTACTTTGGTTCTTAATTTTTAAAATAGAGATATTAAAATGGGGATTTTTTGGAGTTATGACACATGGTTTGGATTAGATGTTTTCAATAAAATGGAATTTTTTATTGAAGTGAAGTGGATGTTTTTAAATTGGTTTATTTTTTGGTTTTCAATAAAAGTACAGTTTTATTGTAATGGTTTGAATGGGTTGAACACAGTTGGTTTTTTACATGATGGGTGTGTGTGTTCATGGGAATTTGGGATGGATAAGGGTTATGGGTCTTCGCCATTATTAATGAGATGGATAATGGTTAGGTATCTCCCCTGTCAAAGGGTACATGTGGGACGGATAAGGGTTAGGGGTCTCCCCCATCATTAACGGGATGGATAACGGTTAGGGCTCTCCCCCATCAATTGGTTCACTAGATACGACTTAGTGAAAGGATGACTTACCACTCACAAGTATAGGGAGATCCAGGTTACATGAAGGGTTGGTTGTG
Source organism: Viscum album (assembly GCA_963277665.1). Classification (NCBI taxonomy): domain Eukaryota; kingdom Viridiplantae; phylum Streptophyta; class Magnoliopsida; order Santalales; family Viscaceae; genus Viscum; species Viscum album. The sequence continues at coordinate 513,588,380 of OY728153.1, read as the reverse complement.
TGGATGTATGTAATGAATTGGGTATGTCAAAGGTATATTGAGAAATGGTTTTAAATCTTTTTTAGTTATTTTTCTGAAAAAAATAACTTGTTGGAAAAATTGGTTTCAATTGCACTTGTATGCTTTTGGTTATAAATGGTTTTAAAGCTTGTTTAGTTATTTTTCTGGAAAAAAATAACTTATTTGGAAAAATTGGTTTCAATTTCACGTGTATGATTTTGGTTATAAATTTTTTTGGAAACTTGTTTATATTTGGTTATAAACTATTTTGGTAAATTGTTTTATATAAACTGTTTTATATAAATGTGACTAACTTTTCTATCCTAGTAGAATGAGTAGAAAAGTCATTGGGGAAAACCTACTGAGTTTTATACTCACCACTACTTTGGAATTTTGGTGCTTTTTCATATGCTTTCTTCCGGGACAGGGGCAAAGGTAATGTTTCACACGTATTTAGCACCACCTCGTGATGTTTGGGCTATTCAGTGATTGTGGAGCTTGAAGCTTGTGGAGCATGGAGTCTTGTGGTCTTTTGAGAGTCTTGTATCATTTATCCGCTGCATACTTTGATACTTGGTTATTCTTCCGATGTTGTATACTTTGATATGGTTTTGAGATACATGAAGATGTTGGTTTGTCTTTCATTCGTTCATGCATCATACAGTGAATGTTTGGTTATGATTTGTAGGTTTATTGGTTTATTTATTAAAGGGTAAATCGTCCCCCAATTTTATTTGAAACCCTTCAACATTTATTGATAGCCTTTGGTGTATTGGGGATGTCTCTTAAGGCCAAGTAACCCTCACCACATTTTCAAGCCAATGAGGTAGGGGCGGAGTGTTACAAACGGTATCATCTTGTTCAGTCCCTACCTAACAAGCAGTCATCGATGATCCTATTTTTGGAGATGAAATATTTTCTTGTATATTCCTTGGGTGGGAATCTTAAAAAGGAGTCGGATTGTCAGAACTTAAACTATATAGGATAAAAGGACATAGCTAACCCTTTTGTGCTGAACTTTAGGTTACCAGGGAGTTGGGTAAATAAGTGTTTGGAGACACTTCTAGGATTTTGAAATCCCATTGTCATGGGTTTAGCCAATGAGACAAGCATGACATGCATTATAGGGGAATGAGTTCCCACTAGGAGCGTATACATCATTTTGAGAAATGATTCATGTTGTGGAAAAAAGTGTTCATTTTTTAAAAGTATGGAATTGTTTTTCAAATGAAAGATTTTGAAAAGGCAAATGATTATTGTATTTTGAAAATGGTTTAATTTTCAAAAGCATGTGAAGCGGTTTCAAAAATAGTTGAACATGGGAAAAGTATATTTTAGAAAACAATTTTGTGATAGTTGATGTGATAGAATTTGAAATGTTAAGCCATCAGTTGCTAGAGAGTGATATTTATGGAGTTTGTTGTTGATTTAGAAAATGGAACCCGGTGGGCGTCGTCGAATCCAACCCAAAGAAACTATAGAGAATGTGGTTTCACCTAAACCATGTGTGAACCAAGATCAAGTTCAAAGTATTGTCCAAGATTTTCATGATGTGGATTCGGGGAACCAGAGTAATGAACCAAGGCATGTGGATTATACCATCCAGTTCATGAAGAAAAATACACCGAACTTTTAGGGTGATGCTGAACCTGATAAGGCGGAGGTGTGGCTAAGTAGTATGAATTGTATCTTTGATTTCATTGGCACACCATCAGTGTAACAACCCAAAGTTTCATTAATGTAAATCTCTCTTGATCTAATTAAATGTATCTTTATGTTTATATAAAATTTCAACTTCTTTGGTTTTATGTTAAGAATTTTGACTGTTGCTAATATAGTCGTTGAACTGTGATCACATGATTAGTATAAATATAGGGATTTAACAAATCCAATTTACTCAGACAAAAGAAGTGATGGCCTCATCCAGTAGAATTGATCCGTATGAAGCCCATTTTTTGGATCTTGGAAAAGAGGTGGCGCCTTTGGGCTTCACTCTTGACCAAGCCCAAGCTGAGCTTCATCATGTCAAGCTCGAACGGGACCATCTATGGGAAAAGTATAAGTTGATAGAGATTACCACATGAGTGATGTTATCCAAGCCCCCCCCCCCAAGAGTCTGTCACCATTTCACACCTTACCCTTAGGTCTTATGCGGATATTTTAAGGGGTTATGTAACAAATCTCTAGTACTAGGTTCATGTACATTATTTTTTTATATAATAATTAATATAATTTCTTATCATTATTGATACATTATAAATAGTTTTTAAAGTACAAATGGTGTTTTTAGTTATTATTTAATTAAGAAAAATATTTTATTAAATTAAGGGATTTTTGAATTAAATAATATTTTAATAAAATATTATTATTATTAAATTAATTTTATTATAAATAAATTATCATATAATTGTATGAATGCAATTATAATTTTTATTAAGGTTTGAAATCCATTTTTTGTCAAAACCCATGAATTTTCAATAAATGTTGGTTTTTATTTTAAAAGTTAAAATTAACATATTTAAAAAAATTATTTAGATAAAATAAATGTTATTTTTGTAATAATGATGTCTAAATTATCCAATGGTGAATTTTTCATAATTTTCTGAGACAGTCAAATTTTTGGGTAAAAATTGAATACCGTTTAAATATATAATGTGTTTTATGACATCATAATGACCCAATAGTGTTGTAATAAAATACTATAAGCTTTATGTTCGGCCAATATATGTTTTATCATTAAAATAATGTGATTTTGGGTTTGTTTTACTTACTTTTCAAAGCATTAATGGACCCGTCAAGACTTATTAAACACCTTGTCTTCTTAAATTGTTTTCCATGGGAGTGTGACTCACCTCCACATATGCAACCCCATTATTTTAAGACGTTAGGAATATAGCCTTATAAAATATTTTTTTCCTCTTCCCTTTTCTAAAAACCATGGGAAAAAAACATGGTTTGGTTTGTGGTTTGGATTAATTTAATGTAAGGGGTCCCAAACCTAAATAATAAATAATTCCCCCACCTTTCCTATATAAACCCACTCAAGATCCCACTTCCTCCTCACTAAAAGCCTTTGGAGTTTGTCCAAACTCTGCCCTACTCTCTCTATAATCATCCCAAGTTTCCCCAAGCTCTCAAGAATCCTCTCTCAAGCCTCTCTCTAGCCTTTGGAACCACACTTCCAAGTAAGGTTTTTTTCTTCCTTTCTCATTTTTGTTAATTTTCTTTAAGTTATTTTCCCTTTTAATTTCAATTATGAATGTTGGGGTATGGTTTTTCACCTCCCTCATACTTCCCTATTTAAGTTTGAATTATGGGATACCCCTTTCTCTCTCATTAAATGTCTCCCATGTACACCCGTTACTATGCCGAAATTCTGAAAGGAACTTCTCTCTCCTCATTTACATTCAAGCAATACTTTTGTATCATGAATCTAAATTCCATTACAATTATTGGGACATGTATCTATATGACCTCCTTACTTTCCATTACATGTAAATATGATGAGGAACCCCTTTCTCTCTCATTAAATTCCTCCCATGTACACCCATTACTATGCCGAAATTCTGAAAGGAACTTATCTCTCCTCATTTACATTCAAGAAATACTTTTGTATCATGAATCTAAATTCCATTACAATTGTTGGTACATGTATCTATATGACCTCCTTACTTTCCATTACATGTAAATATGATGAGGAACCCCTTTCTCTCTCATCAACCATTTTTTCTTATGTCACGCCGTTACGCTGCTGAAATCGCACTGATTTTCTAAGACAATGTCATTGTGTGATACCATGCCCATTTATCCATCAAGGGTATTCACCTTTATACACATTTACTTATTGATTAAAAAGTTTCATGTATGAATTCCACATTCCTTTATCGTGGAATAAATGATTATGTTTTATGAATCCATGTTTTATGATCCATGTGGCACACTTATGCATGAAATGAAATGTTTAAGAAGGGTGCACCCTTATAGCGCTCCAATGCATTGGGTAAAGTATAGTATCATGATACGTCACGTGCAATGAGTGTTGACTCATGCTAATTCAAGTGCAACGAGGGTTTACTCGTGCTTTATGTGCAATGAGGATTTACTCATGCTCCATGTGCAATGAGCCTTGGCTCATGCTAATTCCATGTTAAGTGTTGTTGCCACATTTCCATGTTATGATTATCATGTTTTATCATGCCTTTATATTCATGTTTCTCTTATGCTCTATTGATATGCCTATTTTCTAACATGTATTGTACTCCTCATGTTATTCCATGTGTACTCCCTCACTGGGCTTTATAGCTCACCCTTTTCTTATGCATGTCCTCAGGTTATCCCATGCAATGCTAAGTACGAGGGGATGTAGTGGTCATGTAAAGGAAGTTTTCAATAAAGATGTTGTATTTCATGTTTCAAGTTTTTATGTAATGATCCTAAGCCCCAAAGACACTAAACCTCTCGATCTTCTTTGTTGTATCAATTGAATTTTTATGTAATAAATCATGTTTAAGTTGTAATAAAAAAGTAGGGTTGTCATAATCAGAGATCAAGGTCAAGTTGGTGACGTATATGCTCGATTATCTTGCACATCAGTGGTGGGATTTAGCGGTTCAGGCTAAATTGGATAAAGGCCTTACATGGGATGATTTTCAGGAATTTATCAACAAACAATTCTATCCTCACACGTTAAAAATCCAAAAAACGACGGACTTCTTCAGCCTCAAACAGGAGAGCCTCTCTGTCATAGAGTATGCGGCTAAGTTCATGAATTTAGTCTATTTTTCACCAGAGGTTGCGGTAAGTGTGTCTTTAGAGGCACTCATCTATGAATTGGGGCTAAGGCAGGAGATTAGATAGAAGATTGTGGTGCTATGTATTATGGATTATATAGAGATGGTTAATAGAGAGACTATTGCTAAACGTGATATCTCAGGATCGATAGGAGGAGGAATGGTGATACCTACAGGAAACGGTGGGAACTCAACCATTGGGAAGAAGAGGAAAAGGGACACATATTTCCATAGTGTAAGTAGAAATCAGAACCAGATAGATAGATCAGTAATCCTTCCTCCACGACCCCAGAGCAAACCAAGTTGTTTTCAATGTGGTTCTCTTGACCACATAAAGTGAGATTGTATGGCATAGCCCAGAGCATGTCATAATTGTAACAAGATGGGACATCTTCAATGTTATTGTTGCAGTGCTCCAAGGTCAGGTGCTCAAGACACTTCTCAGCTGTCGTAAGCATCGTATGCTTCGACTATACAAGGACAGCAAAATCAGTCTCTTCAGTAGAGTAGAGATAGAAATGGTGATTCTAGAACTACCATGACTCCTCAACTAGGGAAACCTCAACAAGGAAACAAGGAGAACAATATAGTGAAGAAGCAATTGTATGGAGATGAGCAGATGATTGTCGATGATCAGGCTAGACCATCTATAGTAAGAGGTACGGTTCTTTTGAATTCTACCTTTATGCAAGTGTTGTATGATACTGGTGAATCAAATTCCTTTATTGCTTCTCATGATGTTGACTTGCTATGTTTAAAACTAGAAATGATGCCTTCTGTTTTGAAACTACAAACTCCTCTTGGTAAAAGAGAATGTCAATCCTTTGTGTGTAGAGCATGTGTTATAACTGTTGATGGAGAAGAGTTAAAATGGTACTTCTCGATATTGGATATGGATGTCTATGATTTAATCCTAGGTATGGATTGGTTGAAAACATTCAAGGCTCAAATCGACTGTTATTGGAGAACAGTTAGTTTCATGAATGAGGACGGTATCGAGCATCTCTTTAGAGGAGAGAGGACTATAAATAAAGGTGAAAAGAGCTTGTTGGCACCAATGGTGGGAAAGATATCTTACCAATTGGTAGTGTTGACTTTGGAATCAATGTAAGAGATCGAGGAAAATAGTTTTCCAGCTGTTGTGGATCAATTTATAGATGACCTTCCCAAGAACTTCTCAAGGTTAACACCTCTAAGGGAAGTGGAGTTTATGATTGATCTCCTTCCAGGGACCATTCCTATTTACCTTCCATCTTATAGGATGGAACCAAAATAGTTATGAGAATCAAAAGCACAGTTAGAGTAGCTAGAAATCAAGGGTTTCATTCGACCAAGTATGTCTCTATGTGTAGCACTGGTTTTGTTCGTGAAGAAGGTAGATGGAACTCTTTAGCTGTGTGTTGAGTATCATAAGCTTAACCAAGTTATGATAATGAATAGATATCCACTTCCACGCATTGATGATCTATTCGATAAATTAAGGGGAGCACAGTGGTTATCTATGATTGACTTACGATCAGGATATCACGAATTGAGAGTTTATAAAGAGGATATTCTAAAGAAAGCTTTCAGAAGTAGATATAGCCACTATGAATATGTAGTCATGCCTTTAGGTCTAGAAAATTCACCAACAGTCTTCATGGAATTGATGAATCAGATATTTAAACAATATATAGATTCTTTTGTTGTGGTGTTTGTGGATGACATTTAGGTCTATTCAAATACAAGGGTTGATCATGAGGTGCACCTGGAAATAGTGTTGCAAATCTTGAGAGATTATCATTTGTATGCCAAATTATCAATGTGTTATTTTTAGATACAGGAAGTACATTTCCTTGGACACGTCATTTCTCAGAAAGGCATTTCTGTTGATCCTGAAAAGATAGAAGCCATTATATCTTGGAAACCACCTAATAATTTGTTTGAGATACAAAGTTTTCTTGGTCTAGCGGGTTACTATTGACACTTTTTGTGTGATTTCTCACAACTATATTCACTAATGATAGCTCTGACAAAAAAGAATGCTCCATTTCAATGGACAGAAGAATGTCAGAAGTCATTCCAGGAACTAAAAGTTCAGCTTACATCAGAACCTATCTTGACCTTTCCAGAATCAGGACAGGGGTATGTGGTGTATTGTGATGATTCAGGATTAGGGTTGGTTTGTGTTCTCATGCAAAGAGATCATGTGGTTTCTTATGGTTCAAAGCAGTTAATGGTGCATGATAAGAATTACCCAACACATGATTTGGAGTTAGATGCAGTCGTCTATGCTTTGAAAACATGGAGACATTATCTCTTTGGTGAGAAATTTATTGTGTTTACGGATCACTAAAGCTTGAAACACATTTTATCACAGTGAGATTTGAATCTAAGGAAAATGAGTTGGATGGAGTATCTCCAAATTTTTGACTTTTACATGAAGTACACATCAGGGAAAGTAAATTTGTTGGTGGATTCATTGAGTAGAAATTCATATGCTCATTTGGCGAAATAATATTCAGATGAATGGTAGTTGATGTTGGTCTTAGCTGACATGCATATGGAATGTGAAGACCAAGGTGATGTTGTAGTTTTCTTTTCAGTTATGCTTTCTCTTGATCTAGTAAAGATGGTCAAATAAGAACAAACATCTGATCCAGAATGTCTATTTGTAAGTTCAAAATTCAATGGTGGGGAGACCATTGGTGGATGGAAACTTGATGGCGGTCCAATTTTGTGTTTCATAGATCGGATGGTTGTACCTATGGTTTTTTAGGAACAACTCCTTCATTATTACCACCATTCAAGATGGGTTGTACATTTAGGTACCTAGAAGATGTATAAGGCATTGAAGGTGCAGTTTTGGAGGAGCGACATGAGAATGAAGGTGGCCGAGTTCATCTCGTGGTGATTAACTTGTCAGCAGGTTAAAGAAAAGCATTAGAGACCAGCTGGTATGTTGAAATCTTTTCCCATACTAGTGTGGAAATGGGATCAAATAGCAATGGATTTTGTTACAAGTCTTCCATGAATGTTCCGGAAACACGATACCATTTGTGTGATAGTGGATTGTCTAACTAAGTTGGACCATTTCATCCCTATTCGTGAAACTCATATGGTGGGCGGTCTTTCAAAAATCTATATCTGAGAAGTGGTAAAGAGGCATGGTGTACCAATGTATATAGTCTCAGATAGAGATCTGAGGTTCACATCTCATTTCTGGAAACCATTACAGCAATCCCTTGGAACTCGGCTGACTATGAGCACCACGTATCATCTTAAAATGGATGGGAAATCCGAGAAGATGATACAAAAAATGGAAGTCATGTTGTGGGATTGTGTAATGGATTTTGGTGGCTCATGGGAGGAGTATATACCCTTAGTGTATTTCACATACAATAACAGCTATCAAGCCTCGATACGCATGTCTCTCTTTGAAGCATTGTATGAGTGTCCTTGTCGTTATCCACTATGTCGGGTGGAAATGAGTGAGGCTTCACTAGTCTGGCCAATCCTTCTCCAAGAAACAATAGAGAAGATCTAGTTTATTATAAAGAGGATATAGATAGCTCAGAGTCATCAGAAATCTTATGTAGATCACTATCAAAGACCATTGTTGTTCATTGTGGGTGATCATGTCTTCTTGAGGATCTCTCCAAGGCTCGGACATCGTCATTTTGGGAAGAAGGGCAAGTTATATCCTATATACATTAAACCTTTTGAGATAATATAATGGTTTGGAGAGGCGTCATATCATTTTTAATTACCACCATGGTTTAGTTCGGTGCATAATGTGTTCTATGTATCCTAGTTGAAAAAGTATCACCTTGATCCTGACCATGTGAGCAGATAGGATCACATTGATCTAGAACCAGATGCATCACTGGTACATATTCCAGTGCAGATCATGGATAGACAACAAAAAGTCTTGCATGGGAAAATCATCGGCCTAGTTCGGATTTTATGGAAATATGGTCAGATTTAGGAAGAGACTTGGGAACGTGAGAAGGAAATGAAAGAGAAGTGGTCAGAACTATTTTTGGCCAGCAAGGGTTGTCTAATTTCTGAGGATGGAAAGACCAATGGTGGGGGGAATATAGTACCCCCGTTTTCTGGTATGTAACCCTTAATTAATGATTTTATTGGTTATAAAGATAAGGGTGATTAATGAGAGAGTCGGGAGAACTTGGAAAAAGTTTTGAGGTAAAGGGGAAGTTGCACAGGCGGTGCACGGTTTGTCTAACCATGCGGCCAAACCATGCGTAGTTGACACTTTTGAGGCAGTGGCTCCTGAATGGTTGGAGCATGGTTTGGGAGACCATGCGAGGAGGCTGTGTGAGGGTCTATCGAGGTAGTGGCTAAAGCATGGTTAGTGCACGGTTTGTCAAACCGTAAAAACTAACCATGTGGGCACTTAAATGTGATCCTAAAAAATGGATCTCACACATTTTCCCCTCTAAATGGATCTTTTTTTTTCTTAAGTGTACATAACTCGAGATAAATCTCCCATGAAGGTAGGAGAACCTCTCAGAATCATTTTAGAGGTGATCAGAAGGCTTTCCTTGGTGAATCAAAGCTGTATTTTTGAGGTATGTGATCGTTCATCATCGTTCTTGATCGGTTTCTCAGATTTACTTCTCTTTTTCTCTTGTTTTCTTATATCTACACCCATTATGGGTAGATATAAGTGTTTGGATTCCAAATATGATGAGTTTTGGTCTTGGTATTTCTAGTAAAAGAGATCTAAAGTGGGTTCTTGAAGAATCAACCCAGTTTTCTTGTGCATTCTTCGTTCGTTGTGGTTTTCGTCAAAACCTTCGAGGTGGGAGGCTTCTTTCTTGAATCCACTTAGTAGAAATAATTGTAATTATTTCAAATTGAATGTGTAGTGTTTAATTTATTTTTATTTTGTTGTTGAACACTTGTTGGAAACCTTCTTGAGTGATGGTTGTGAAATCTGGAAAGTGGGGGATTTTGAATGAGTGCTTTAGTTCTTAATTTTTAAAATAGAGATTTTAAAATGGGGATATTTTGGATTTGTGACACATGGTTTAGATTAGATGTTTTAAATAAAATGGAATGTTTTATTGAATTGAAGTGGATGTTTTGAAATTGGTTTATTCTTTGGTTTTCAATAAAAGTACAGTTTTATTGAAATGGTTTGAATTGGTTGAACACACTTGGTTTTTGACATGATGGTTGTGTGTGTTCATGGGCATGTGGGGTGAATAAGGGTTAGGGGTCTCCCCCATCATTAACGGGATGGATAAGGGTTAGGGATCTCCCCTGTCAAAGGGTGCATGTAGGACGGATAAGGGTTAGGGGTCTCCCCCATCATTAACGAGATGGATAAAGGTTAGGGATCTCCCCCGTCAATTGGTTCACTAGGGACAACTTAGTGAAAGGATGACTCACCACTCGCGGGTATAGGGAGATCCAGTTTACATGCAGGGTTGGTTTTTTGGATGTATGGAATGTATTGGGTATGTTAAATGAATATTTAGAAATGTTTTTAAAGCTTGTTTAGTTATTTTTCTGAAAAAATAAGTTGTTGGAAAAATTGGTTTCAATTGCACTTGTATGCTGTTGGTTATAAATGTTTTTAAATCTTATTTAGTTATTTTTCTGAAAAAAATAACTTGTTGTAAAAATTGGTTTCAATTTCACTTGTATGTTTTTGGTTATAAATGGTTTTGGAAACTTCTTTATATTTGGTTATAAACTATTTTGGTAAATTTTTTTATATAAATTGTTTTATATAAATGGGAATAACTTTTCTATCCTAGTGTCTTGAGTAGGGAAGTCATTGGGTAAAACCTATTGAGTTTTATACTCACCCCTACTTTGGAACTTTGGTGCTTTTGCAGATGCTTTCTTCCGGGACAGGGGAAAAGGTAATGTTTCACACGTATTTAGAACCACCTTGTGATGTTTGGGTTGTTTGGTGATTGTAGAGATTGAAGCTTGTGGAGCATGGAGTCTTGTGGTCTTTTGAGAGTCTTGTATCGTTTATCCATTGTGTACTTTGATACTTGGTTATTCTTCTGAGGTTGTATACTCTGATATGGTTTTTAGATACATAAATATGTTGGGTTGTCTTTTATTCGTTCATGCATCATAAAGTGAATGTTTGGTTATGGTTTATAGGTTTATTGGTTTATTTCTTAAAGGGTAAATCATCCCCCACTTGTATTTGAAACCCTTTGGCATTTATTTCCAGCCTTTGGTGTCTTGGGGATGTTTCTTAAGGCCAAGTAACCCTCACCGCCTCCTCAAGCCAATGAGGTATGGGTGGTGTGTTACAATGACCTTACTTATTGAAATATATTATTTATTGGAATTGAGTGAGGATTATTTTAATTTATGAGATTTTTTCTGGTTTCTATTATCCCATCTCATGTTTATGAAATCTTCAGCTTAAGATGTTTTTTAGAGAGAATATTAGTAGTTATTTTTTAAACCCCTATCACTAGGTCTTAGCTTGGTAAAGTATCATTAATCATTTTGGATTTCAACCATATAAATTAATAATCTTAAAATATTTATTTCTCCTATTCTAAATACTTTAAACCATACTTAAAGATTCAATCATCAACCAATATGTGGATGGAAAATCATTTTTTCTTATGTACCTTGGGTAATTCAAATAGGAAAAAAATTCAATTTCTATGTGTTGAGTGATTTTAGGTAAGGAAATCCATTAAAGTTTTTAGTAATATAAAAATATTCTATTTAATAGTGTGATTTCCTTTGTAGGGGGTTTTAAATTTATGAGAGGAAAAAATGGGTCTTAATTGGGAAATAAATATGATAATCCTATAAGAATTATTAACTCAAGTTAACATAAAATGAGGATGTGGTAAGCTTGGTGCTGAAAGATAAATACATATTAATATCTATTTTTTAATTAGATAACCATATCTAGGTTCATTATAAGTGGAGATTTATTTTTAATCCCAATATGGAGAGTGGTTATTCATTATTACTATAGGATATAATATTCCAAATATTTGGAACTCACTATGTTTTAAATATATAGGAAAAAAATTATAGTATTAGAAACTAGTTCTAACCAAAATCATTTGTATTGGAATTGTTAAATGTGTTTTCATGTTTATAAAAGTAATATTCCTAGATATGTACTTATTATATTATATAATGATATAATAAAAGGAAATACTATATAGATAAATATTGATGCATATGTATCATTTCATTAGGGGGTAAAAAATATATATTTATATCCCTGTGGAAAATTTATGAATATATTATATAATAAAGTTATTATTGATTCCAATAATCAAGAAGGAACTAAGTGTTAGAAAAATTGTATTCGTACATCTGGTGTGATGAGGAGTTTCAATATCAAGTGGAATACCTATTTGATATAGATTTCAATGATAAATAAAATAAGGATAACTGAATGGTGATGAGGATAAAAACCTTTCTCTGACTGATGGGTAGAAATATTGAGATTAATATCCTTAGTTTGAAACTCATATTAATGGGGAAAATGTAAGAGAAAATATTTGATATTTAGTTACTATTCCTGAAGTAATAGTGGAAGCTAATATAGTAATTACTTCGAGGAAATTGGAAAAATTGGATAATCCTATTAGTCCTTGGGATAATTATGACAACCCTGATTTTATTAAAAACATAAACATGATTTATTACATAAACCATTCACTTGATACAACATGGATTATCGAGAGGTCTAGTGTCTTTGGGGATTAGGATCATTACATAACAAATTAAAACATGAAGTGCAATATCTTTATTGAAAACATCTTTTACATGACCACTACATTCCCTCGTACTTAGCATTGCATGGGATAACCTGAGGACATGCATAAGAAAAGGGGTGAGCTATAAAGCCCAGTAATGGAATAAACATGGAATACATGAGGAGTAAAATACATGTTAAACAATAGGCATATCAATATAGCACAAGATAAACATGAACATAAATGCATGATAAAGCGTGATAATCATAACATGGAAATGTGGCAACAACACTTAACATGGAATTAGCATGAGCCAAGGATCATTGCACATAGAGCATGAGTAAATCCTCATTGAACATGAATCATGAGTAAACCCTCGTTTCACTTGAATTAGCATGAGTCAATACTCATTGCACATAACGTATCATGATACTATACTTTACCCAATGCATTGGAGCGCTCTAAGGGCGCACCCTTCTTAAACATTTCATTTCATGCATAAGTGTGCCACATGGATCATAAAACATGGATTCAATAAACATAATAATTTATTCCAAGATAAAGGAATGTGGAATTCATACATGAAACTTTATAATCAATAATTAAATGTGAATAAAGTTGAATACCCTTGATGGAGAAATGGGCATGGTATTCACTACACATTGGCATTGGCTTAGAAAATCGGTGCAATTTCGGCAGCGTAACGGCGTGACATAAGAATTCATAAAAATGGGTGATGAGAGAGAAAGGGGGTATCTCATCATATTTACATGAAATTGACAGTAAGGGGGTCATATAGATATATGTCCAAACAATTTTAATGGAATTTAGATTCATGATACAAAAGTATTGCTTGAATGTAAAAGAGGAGAGAGAAGTTCCTTTCAGAATTTCGGCATAGTAACAGGTGTACATGGGAGGCAATTAATGAGAGATAAAGGGGTCTACCATAATTAAAACAATAATAGGGAAGTATGGGGAGGTGAAAAACCATACCCCATCATTTATAATTGAAATTAAAATGGCATAACAATATGAAGAAAGTTGGACAAAAATGAGAAAGGAAGAAAAAACCTTACTTGGAAGTGTGCTTCCAAAGGCTTGAGAGAGGCTTGAGAGAGAATTATTGGGAGATTGGGGCACCTTGGGAGGATTCTAGAGAGATCAGGGAAGAGGTTGGATGAACTCTTAAGGCTTTGAGTGAGGAGGAAGTGGGAGCTTGGGTGGGTTTATATAGGAAAGGTGAGAGAATTATTTATTATTTAGGTTTGGGACCCCTTATATTAAATTAATCCAAACCACAAACCATATCATGGTTTTTGCCCATGGTTTTTGGTAAAGGGAAGAGGAAAACAATATTTTATAAGGCTAGGGTCCGAACTTTTTAAAATAATGGGGTTGCTTATGTGGAGGTGAGTCACACTCCCATAGAAAATAATTTAAAAAGACAAGATGTTTAATAAGTCTTGAGGGGTACATTAATGCTTTGTAAAATAATTCAAACAAACCCAAAATCACATTATTTTAATGGAAAAACATATATTGTTCGAACATAAAGCTTATAGTATTTTATTACATCACTATTGGGTCATTATGATGTCATAAAACACATTATATAATTAAACGGTATTTAATTTTTACCCAAAAAATAGACTTTCTCATAGAATTATGAAAAATTCACCATTGGATAATTTCAACATCATGATTCTATAAATAACATTTATTTTATCTAAATAATTTTCTAAATATGTTAATTTTCACTTTTAAAATAAAACCCGACATTTATCGAAAATTCACGGGTTTTGACAAAAAATGGCTTTCAAACTTTAATAAAAATTACAATTGCATTCATAAAATTATAATATCATTTATATTTAATAAAAATTAATTAATTAATAATAATAATATTTTATTAAAATATTATTTCATTCAAAAAATCCCTTAATTTAATAAAATATAATTCTTAATTAAATAATAACTAAAAACACTATTTGTACTTTAAAAACTATTTAGAATGTATCAATGATGAAAAGAAAGTATATTCATTATTACATACAAAAATAATGTACATGAACATAGTACTAGTGATTTTTTACATAACCCCCTAAAACAGCCACATAAGACCTAAGGGTAAGGTGTGTGATGGTGACAGACTCTTAGGTGGCTTAGATAACATCGCTCGAGTGGTATTCTCTATCAACTTCAACTTTTCCCGTAGACAGTCCCATTTGAGCTTGACATGATGAATCTCAGCTTGGGCTTGGTCAAGAGAAAAGCCCAAAGATGCCACCTCTTTTCTGAGCTCCGAAAAATGGGCTTCGTATGGAGCAATTCTACTGAATGAGGCCATCGCTTCCTTTGTCTGAGTAAATTGGGTTTGTTAAAGCCCTATATTTATATTAATAATGTGATCACTGTTCAACGGCTATAAAATAAATGGTCACAATTCTTAACATAAAACCAAAGAAGTTGACATTTTATATAAACATTTTACATAAAGATACATTTAATTAGATCAAGAGGGATTTCCATTAATGAAACTTTGGGTCATTACAATATTCCCCCCTTAAGAAATTTCGCCCTCAAAATTTCCTTTTCCCACACTAAAACAGATGTGGGTAACTCAGCTTCATCATTTCCTCCGATTCCCAAGTCGCTTCTTCAAACTTGTGGTTTCTCCACAACACCTTAACGAGGGGCATTGTTTTATTTCATAGAAATTTTTCTCTACGATCTAAGATATTCACTGGTTGCTCCTCATAAGAAAGATCATCCTACAAGTGTACCACCTCAGAAGAGAGTACATGTGAAGGGTCTGGTATGTACTTACTTAAGAGGGATACATGAAAGACATCATGTACTTTGGCCATAGTAGGTGGAAGTGCTAGTCAATAGGCCAGAGCCCCGACACGATCAAGAATCTAGAAGGGGCCGATGTACTTTGGACTTAACTTCCCTTTCTTTCCAAACCTCATGACCTTCTTCCATGGAGATATGCGTAGAAAAACCATGTCCCCAACGTTAAACTCAAGGTCTCGTCGACGATTATCTGCATAACTCTTCTGTCGACTCTGGGCTGCCTTGATATGCTACTGAATGGTTTTCACCTTCTCCACCATTTCCTCAACCATTTCTAGTCCAAGAAGATTACGTTCACCGACCACATCCCAGCATTCTAGTGTTCTGCACCTTTTCCCATACAGGGCTTCATATGGTGCCATTTGGATGCTTGAGTGGAAACTGTGATTATAAGAGAACTCAACTAGAGGAAGATGGTGATCCCATCCTTCTTTAAAGTCCATTGAGAATTCTCTCAACATGTCCTCAAGTGTTTGGATAGTTCACTCAGATTGGCCATCAGTTTGAGGATGATAGGTCGTACTGAAGTTCAGTTCAGTATTCAGAGCTTTTTGAAGACTCTTCCAAAACTTAGAGGTGAATCTTGGGTCTCGGTCAGACACAACAGATAGTGGCACTCTATGAAGCCTTACCACTTCCCTGATATATATCTGTTCCAGTTGATCCAATGATAAATCCTCCTGAATATAAATGAAGTGTGCAGTCTTTGTAAGACGATCCACAAAAACCCAGATTGCATTGTTGCCTTTGGATGTCCTCGGAAGTCCGGTGAAAAATTCCATGGTGAAGTTCCCCCATTTTCATTATGGTATAGGCAATGTTTGCATCATCCCCTTAGACTTATGCCTCTTTGCCTTCACTTGCTGGCACACCAAGCACATTGATGTATATTCAGCGATCTCCTTTTTCATATTATCCAACCAAAAGTTTTCTCGGATATCTCGATACATCTTTGTGCTCCTTGGGTGAATAGAGAAATTTGAACTATGTGCATCATCCAAAAGTTTCTTCTTTAGCTCCAGACATGATGGAACACATAGACTTTTCCCAAATCGCATAATTCCTTCTTCATTAACAATAAACTCCAAGGATTCCCCTTTTTTGATAGCTTCCACTTTTACTTGAATTCCCACATCATCCTTTTGAGCATCCTTTAACCTTTCCAAAAGATATGGTTGAGCAATAATTTGTGAAAGGATTGATGATGTTCCCTTCTTTATGATTCCCATGTCCATATTCATCAAGTCTAAGAAGATTGGATCCTTCTCAATTCTCATCACTAATAGAATCGTTGGGTCCTTTCTACTTAAGGCATCTGCCACCGTGTTCACTTTCCCAGGGTTGTAATGTATTGAACAGTCATAATCCTTGATGAGATCTATCCATCTTCTCTAGTTCATATTAAGCTCTTTCTGTGTGAATATATATTTAAGACTCTTATGGTCAGTATATATCTCACATTTCTCCCCATAGAGATAATGCCGCCAGATTTTCAAGGCAAAGATCACTGCCGCCAACTCCAGATCATGTGTTGGATAGTTTCTCTCATATATTTTCAACTTCCTTGAGGCATAGGATATTACTTTATCATTCTTCATCATAACATAGCCTAATCCCTTATTCGAATCATCACTGAATACCACAAATATTTCCCCACTTGTGGGTAAAGTGAGCACGGGCGTAGTGATAAGCCTCCTTTTCAACTCCTTGAAGCTTTATTCGCATTCATCACTCCAAGAAAACTTTACTCCATTTAGAGTTAGCTTGGTAAGAGGGTTGGAAAATAGTGATAAATTTATCACAAATCGTCGATAATATCTAGCTAACCCCAAGAAGCTACGGATATCTGTTACCGTTGTTGGCATCGGTCATCCCTCAATTGCATCTGCTTTGGAGGGATCCATAGATATATTATTGCTTGTGATGATATGGCCCAATAATGAGACTTCATTCAACCATAACTCACACTTGTTTTACTTTTCATAGAGATTCTCCTTGATCAATGTCTCCAGTACAGTTCTTAAATGCTCCTCAGGGTCCTCCTTGGTTTTAGAGAATATTAGAATATCATCTATAAAGACTACCACAAATTTGTCTAGGTAATCTCTAAAGACTCTATTCATCAAGTCCATGAAGATTTCTGGAGAATCGGTGAGTCCAAAAGTCATTACTATGAATTCATAGTGCCCGTATCTAGTACGAAAATAAGTCTTGGGGACATCTTCCTTATTCGCCCTTACTTGATAATATCCAAACCGCAAATCTACCTTGGAGAAACATTGTGCTCCATGTTGCTGATCGAACAAGTCATCGATCTGTGGCAGAGGATACTTGTTCTTTATCTTTATTTTGGTAAGTTCACGATAATCGATGAAAAGTCGCATTGACCCATCCTTCTTCTTGACGAAGAGGACTGGTGCACCCCATGGTGAAGCACTTGGGCGTATAAACCCTTTATCTAGATTCTCCTGTAGTGGTTTTTTTAGCTCTTCAAGTTCCATGACATCCATTCTATATGGAGTCTTGGATATTGTTAGTGCCTGTTGTATAAGTTCAATTGAGAATTCAACATCTCTTCTAGGAGTAAGACTAGGTAGTTCCTCGAGAAACACTTCATCAAATTCCCTCACAATAGGCATTTCTTCAAGGATGGTTTCCTCCTTGGACTCAATAATCTAAGCCAGATATGTGTGCTCATAGGCTAGTAATATCCATGCATGAGATGATGGATCTAAAGGATATTCATATTCCTCCTTACACTTGTAAAGAATCGGGGGTCAATTCTCCATATGGAGTGTGATTTCCCTCTCCTAGTAATTTAGGTTGGCTCTATATAAGGAAAGCCAATCCATGCCAAGAATTTCATAAAATTCCACCAGATGGAGTATGACGAGGTTTGCTGGGAAATTCAATCTGCAAATTATAATAGGGGAGGACTTATATTCATGGGACGCAATGATTGCCCCATTTTCTTTACTCACCGACATCTTCACTTCCATGGTTTGTGGTGGTGTTGGGATTGTTCTACTAAACTTTTGAGATATCAAAGAATTCGTAGAACCTGAATCAAAAAAGTATGTTCACTATTCTTGAATGAATAACTAGCGTACCTGTCACCACTTTGTTGGCAAGGTTCACTTCGGCAGAAGTGATTCCAAAAGCTCTTCCTTGCTACCTTGGAGGTTGTTGGTTTCCTCTGAAAACCTTTGTATTAGGGCACTGATTTGAAAAATTCCCCGGCTCTTTTCATTTGTAGCAATGAACAACACGTTGAGGTTCGAACGGAGCGTTCCTCTCCTCTATCACAGTCGTGGGTCTTTCTTTCCGACAGTTAACAGCTAGGTTCCCTTCTCTTCCACACCGAAATCATTTCCTCGTCCCCTTGAGGCAATTTCCAGGGTGCTTCTTTCCGCACTTTTGGCAAGTTGGGTGATGGATCTTCTTAGCACCATTGGATTTATCCATTGGACCACCCGCATTGAGGTCCACCTTACGCTTCGTGTCCCCATGATACCTCTGTGATTCGTCGATCTCCATTTTGACCTTGAGGGCACATCGGACAATTTTCTCATAGTTGCCGAAGTCACGGATCGCTAATGCTTTCTGCAGGCGAGGTTTCATCCCACCAAAGAAGCGGTCAACCTTGCATTCGGGGGTAACGACAAAGCCGGAAGAGTATATTGAAATCCTTGTGAAGTTTTCCTCGTACACTCCAACAGATTCTTCTTATTTTTTCTTGATGGAAAGGAAGTCCCATTCCATCTTAAGCCGGAGGGTGCGCAGAAAATATTTATCAAAAAACATCTTCAGGAAATCCTTCCATTCCAATGCCTCGATCTCCTCCTTAGGCTTCGTATTTTTTATCAACGTCCACCATTGATCAGCTTCACACTCCATATGATAATCCTCCATGAGAACCTTCTCTTGTTCAGAACATTGAAGTACTGAGAAGATCTTTTCAATGGAGTCGATCCATTGTTCAGCGATCGTGGGATCGGATGATCCACTAAAATTAGGAGGCCTTTGTCTCATGAAGCTCTCGATAGTTAATTGTTCCTTCTAAGGGGGGTTTGTACATTCCTCTTAACCCATGTTTCTATTCAAATCTTGAGTTAGTTGAGAGAGAGGCGTGACAAAGTTCACAATTTCCGCTCCCATTGGATTGGGTATCTCATTAGTACAGTCATCACACTGATCTTCACACCGGTTGTTAGCGCGAGTCCTCCTATTACCGGCCATTGGATGGAATAAAAGGAAAGTTAGGGGTAACACATAAAGGGTAATCCAAAGACAAATGTTGATGACTTAAAAAATAAACTTTTATTTTCTTAACTCATGAGTCTATAGGCTTCAACCTAGGCTTTTCATGATCTACTTTCTAAAATATATTCTTAGGGGCATTTTTTTAATTCCCTTAATAAGGGTTCATACTAAGCTTTTGAATTTATCAAAACATATCCCCTGGAAGTGTCATAACCAAGAGTGCAGCAAGTCATGTTGTCGTGCCCCAGTTCCTATTCGAGTCTAGCTCAAAGCGGTTTTTTCTGGTTTTACCCCTAGGATACATCTGTGCCAGAGCCGCCTCTACCTACTCGTATCCAGACAGGGATGTATTTGTTTGATAAACCACTTACTCAGTACTTAAAAAAACTTAGGTATGTTTTTATTAAACTTAGTCTTATATCTAAGGCTTTAATAGGGTTTTCTAATCCTAATCCCAAAAATAACTAAACCTATCCTCTAATACCAACTATGACAACCCTGCTTTTATTACAAACTTAAACATGATTTATTACATAAACCATTCACTTGATACAACATGGATGATCAAGAGGTATAGTGTCTTTGGGGCTTAGGATCATTACATAACAACTTAAAAAATTAAGTACAACGTCTTTATTGAAAAATTCTTTTACATGACCACTACATTCCCTCATACTTAGCATTGCATGGGATAACCTGAGGACAGGCATAAGAAAAGGCATGAGCTATAAATCCCAGTAAGGGAATAAACATGGAATACATGAGGAGTACGATACATGTTAAACAATAGGCATATCAATAGATCACAAGAGAAACATGATCATAAAGTCATGATAAAGCATGATAATCATAACATGGAAATGTGGCAACAACACTTAACATGGAATTAGCATGAGCCAAGGCTCATTGCACATAGATCATGAGTAAATCCTCATTGCACATGAATCACGAGTAAACCCTCATTGAACTTGAATTATAATGAGTCAACACTCATTGCACATAAAGTATCATGATACTATACTTTACCCAAGGCATTGGAGTGCTATAAGGGCGCACCCTTCTTAAACATTTCATTTCATGCATAAGTGTGCCACATGGATCATAAAACATGGATTCAATAAACATAATCATTTATTCCATGATAAAGGAATGTGGAATTAATACATGAAAATTTATAATCAATAATTAAATGTTCATAAAGTATAATACCCTTGATGGAGAAATGGGTATGGTATTCACTACACAATGGCATTGGCTTAGAAAATCGGTGCAATTTCGGCAGCATAATGGCGTGACATAGAAATTCATAAAAATGGTTGATGAGAGAGAAAGGGGGTGTCTCATAATATTTACATGAAATGGAAGGTAAGTGGGTCATATAGATACATGTCCAAACAATTTTAATGGAATATAGATTCATGATACAAAATTATTTCTTGAATGTAAAAGAGGAGAGAGAAGTTCCTTTCGGAATTTTGGCATAGTAACGGGTGTACATGGGAAGAAATTAATGAGAGAGAAAGGGGTATCCCATAATTAAAACAATAAGAGGTCAGTATGGAGGAGGTTTTAAACCATACCCCAGCATTTATAATTGAAATTAAAAGGGCATAACAATATGAATAAAGTTGGACAAAAATGAGAAAGGAAGAAAAACCCTTACTTGGAAGTGCGCTTCCAAAGGCTTGAGAGAGGCTTGAGAGAGGCTTCTTGGGAGGTTGGGTCACCTTGTGAGGATTCTAAAGAGAGTAGGGAAGAGTTTTGACGAACTCCAAAGGCTTTTAGTGAGGAGGAAGTGGGATATTGGGTGGGTTTATATAGGAAAGGTGAGGGAATTCTTTATTATTTAGGTTTGGGACCCCTTATATTAAATTAATCCAAACCACAAACCAACCCATGGTTTTTGCCTATGGTTTTTGGAAAAGGGAAGAGGAAAACAATATTTTATAAGGACAAGGTCCGAAATTCTTAAAATAATGGGGTTGCTTATGTGGAGGTGAGTCACACTCCCATAGAAAATAATTTAAAAAGACAAGATGTTTAATAAGTCTTGAGGGGTCCATTAGTGCTTTGTAAAATAAGTCAAACAAACCCAAAATCACATAATTTTAATGGAAAAACATATATTGGCCGAACATAAAGCTTATAGTATTTTATTACATTACTATTGGGTCATTATTATGTCATAAAACACATTATATATTTAAACGATATTTGATTTTTACCCAAAAATTTTACTGTCTCAGAAAATTTTGAAAAATTCACCGTTGGATAATTTCAACGTCTTGATTCCAGAAATAAAATTTATTTTATCTAAATTATTTTTTAAATATTTTAATTTTATCTTTTAAAATAAAAACTGACATTTATCGAAAATTCAAGGGTTTTGACAAAAATGGCTTTCAAACCTTAATAAAAATTAAAATTGCATTCATAAAATTATAAGATCATTTATATTCAATAAAAATTATTTTAATAATAATAATAATATTATTTTATGAAAATATAATTTAATTCAAAAAATCTTTTAATTTAATAAAATATAATTTTTAATTAAATAATAACTAAAAACACTATTTGTACTTTAAAAACTATTTACAATGTATCAATGATGACAAGAAAGTATATTAATTATTATATAAAAAAATAATGTACATGAACATAGTACTAGAGATTTTTTACATAACCCCTTAAAATAGCTGCATAAGACCTAAGGGTAAGGTGTGCGATGGTGACAGACTCTTGGGTGGCTCAGATAACATCGCTCGAGTGGTAATCTCTATCAACTTCCACTTTTCCCGCAGATAGTCCCGTTCGAGCTTGACATGATTAAGCTCAGCTTGGGCTTGGTCAAGAGCGAAGCCCAAATATGCCACCTCTTTTCTGAGCTCCGATAAATGGGCTTCATATGGATCAATTCTACTGGATGAGTTCATCGCTTCCTTTGTCTGAGTAAATTGGGTTTGTTAAAGCCCTATATTTATACTAATCATGTGATCACTTTTCAACAGCTATAAAAGCAACGGTCACAATTTTTAACATAAAACCAAAGAAGTTGACATTTTATATAAATATTTTACATAAATATATATTTAATTAGATTAAGAGGGATTTCCATTAATGAAACTTTGGTTCGTTACAATAATATTATCTATCATATAATGGTAGAGACATCTCATTAGAAGTACGGTACTTAGATTCTATGAATTAGGCTCTAATAGATATTGTTACATATGTTTAGTGTAATGTTACTATATTCAATGTTTTGGTTGGTTCTACTGAGGCTAAGATCAGGGTTGTAATTTGTTCTCTTCATTAATTACCATTAAATAGATCAAGAAATTATAATGATGTAGGTTTTAAAAAGAGTAATCGTAATAGAGAAGTTATGGTAGGATAACTCCAATTGGAGACTATATTTCACAATCATCTAAGTTAGAGTGATCATTTTTTAAAATCAGTAGTTTTTTATATTAAAAATATTCCCACATTTTATACTGAAGAAGAATAAGGCTTGAACGTGTTTAATAATTATGAATCTCAATATATTTTTGAAGAGGATGATCATACATTTTCAGTAAAGATATTCAATGAAATTGAATATCTAAAAGGTAATATTACGGATCTAATATCATAGTGTGTGGAATATAATTTGCATAGTAATGTTTAATAATCAAATCCAATCTCTAGATATGATCCTGATGATCTCATGTTAATAAAAAAAGATTATTCTAAAATCATAAATAATTTTTAAATCGTTCAATAATTCATTTACTCATTAGTTTTAGAGTAAATTGTATCTATCTGAGGTGATCTCAAGTATTATTTTTATTGAATAGAAGTGTATATATAGGCCTATAAATAAATTTCCTTTTAAAATAATTGTTTTTTTAATTTATATTCTATAATTGTGTCGAAGTCTACTTTTCTAGGTTGTTACAATAGAGTTGATTTGTAATGACCCGGAATCTAATCAATAAAATTTCCTTCTTATAGTTATGTCATAAAACACAAACATATCATAGAGAACTCAATAAAAAATTATTCACATAAATTAATAATGATAAATTATTCAGTATATAAAACAATAATAATTCTGAATATTATAGTGGGAAAATAAATAGAAAAAAATATAACAAAAATAGGAAAATTTGGATCTACTCGATCCACTAGAATAACCACACTCACGAAAAAAGAAACTATAGAAATAAAACATAATGTTAATAATAAAATTTTCATTTTAAATATTAATGTATATATAACCTAAATATAAAATACAATTTAATGATTAATTAATTAAATAATTTGTTTGTTTAAAAATTAGGAAACTTATATGACCGTTATAAATCTAATTGTTGGAATAGTAATATGACTGTTAGAATTAGTAATATTGCTATTAGAATATTAAACTCTTCTATGAATGTATAAAATAAATAATATGTATCTTATAAATAAAGAAATGATATAGTTATATCATGGTATAAGTAAATAAATGTTTTAAAAATTATAAATTATGTGTTGTTGTTTTTGTAAAACATAATTGTTTATTTATAATTTTATAATTAACATAGTGATTTAAAATAAAGTTTATTTTCCTAAAATATATTCATAAATTAATAATAGGTTGTATTATAATTAGACGATACTTTTATGAGACCTTAATTAATTTTTGAAAGGGTTATAAAGTCAATTATAATATTAGAATTGTTATTTTAGAATAAATGATGATTCTATTTAAAAATTAAATTTCTCATAATTAAAAAATTATTTTCCTAAAATGGACACCGTTTTTTAAATCTACACATCTGTAAATGGTTATGGTGAATTTTTTTGATATTTCTAAAATAGTTGAATTTTTTGGTGTATAGTAAAATACAATAATTTTTTGTATTTAACATTATAGCTAAATACATGAATTTTTTGAGTCATTTATGATGTAAAAAACCCATTATCACGAACCCTCAATCCCATTTACTGTATTTATTCTTATTAATCAACACTATTTATATTCAATACCCAAAATAATAAACTAATTAATAATATAGTCAAAAACACCCCTCTCCTCCCCCTAAAAATATCACCCCTCCCCACCCCTTCTCCCCATGCATTTTAAGACATGTATCATGTCAATATTATACCTAATTACCTTAACAAACCTCTTCCCCACATCAATTTTCTTCTTGTCTTAACAAAATACAAAATACAAGATTCTTAAAGAGGTTCTCTAGGAGACAACATTTAAGTGGTAAAACCCTTAATTGTTCACTTTTAATTTATTTTCATTTCTTATCATCTCTTAACGTCCCCTATCAAAAGAATTATGATAAATCCATTATCATATGTATATATACTATAATTATATTTTTTTAATCTAATATTCATTATGAAATCACTTCTCTTCTATTTCTATTCTAAAAATGAAAACATCATCCGTGATATGTCAGTTCACCGCCTTCATGGATGAGGAGATTCCATTTTACATTACCATATTCAAGGTAGGTCATAAAACAAAAATTATGGTTTAAACGTATTTTAATATTTAAATAATAAATTTTTTCATGTTCTGGATCTAATTTATAGATATATTGTTCATTTAAAAGAAACTAGTTCCTGAAGATCATAAAACCCGCCAAAATAAACTAAAAAATTTCCATTATTATTTTATTAAATGAATCATCCTATTCAGAAAACCAAATGATATATGTGACCCCTAAAACTTATTAAAGTGAATTAATACCATATAATTTCTCTTCTATTATATTACTTCCATTTGAAATGAACTTCCATAATTTTACACTAGTGAACTGACCATGAAACTACGAAACAAACGCTCCCAGAATGATGAAATTCGATTTTATAGCTCATTGAGATTGACATAAATAAATTTAATAAAGTTATAATGAATAAAATACATATATAATATATTCTAAATAATTTAATTATTGAATATAATTTTATTATCTTTGAAACTATGTGTAATTGTGGAATGCGTTCATACATAAGGTAAGGGATCATAACGAACATAAATTTTTCATTAGGAAACACTTTCTCTATCATTACCCAATTTTATTTGTTCGTTATTATTATATAATTATCATAAATTATATGTATATCTTACACACATGTTTACTTAACGCAATTAATCTTTTTTATGGGTAAATAAATTTTTTAAAAGGTTCCCTTCTCAATTATTTTCGATAAGCAAGCCCGATTAAAGGAAACATCTCTATTTCAAACCCATTTTTAAGTACACTCCATAAAATATTCTAGTCCTCCAAGATTTTTTCAAAATAACTAAATATATCATGAAAAACTATTTTAATTTATTTCTAATTTTATTTTAATAATTATTAATTTATCCTCTTTAAATACTCTTTAATCTTTTCCTTAAAAACACACATAAAGGCACATTTATAAAGATACTTGACCTCTCTATGTAATGTTTTCAATTCATTTGGACTTAATTTCTCTTGATATATTTTTATATTTCTTTTATTAATGTCTATTGATTATTTAAATCCATTCTTTCCTTGATACCATTGTTATACACCCTTTGGTTATGAGTTATGAGATGATTACCATATCCATTTCTTTTCATGTGTAATGCTTATGTTTATTCCTTATGCATGATTATTTATGTGGAACACATAATAATGAACACGTTATTATTGTTTCACCTTAATAGTTTACAATTATAAAAAAATAAAAGTAAGAAGTTGATTCCATGGATTTTGAAGGATTCAATGAATTATATCTCAATAAATGTTTTCCCCAATATATCTATCTTAAGATAGAGAGGGAGTTCCTCAGATTGGAGAAAAGGTAGATGAATCTATTGGGATGTATAAGGAAATATTTGCATGCCTTTCTAGATACACCTCTATCTTGGTTTGGAAGACTGAAATAAAGTTAGATTACTTCCTTAGTGTACTAATATTGAGTCTATAAAAGTCATTGGTGGTTAGATACTTTGAATACTATGAGGAGATTTTATGATGTTCCCTAAAGGTTGAGATGGTGATTGGTGACTCTTAGTGGTCTCATGGGAATAGATATTAATATATGAAATTATTTTTTAATATGGTACGATAAACATATAAATCTCATTAGGGAAAGAAACATAGAATACCACATGTCATATGTATGGGAAGAAGCATCATGGGAACTATCTAAATGGAACCAGGATATGCTTCAAATGTGGAAGATAGGGTCATCATGCTAATTATTTCTGAAGGGATTTAAAGAAGCCCACTAATATGGAAGAAGAAAAAAAGATTTATGTCAACACTCATCCTATAGTGTGAAGTGTTTAAACTGTAAGGAACATGGAAATTATGTGATATTATTCCCTATGGTAAAAAGTTTCAAAGACAATCAACAACAAAAATAACCAATAGGGTTGTAGGTAAGGGAATATACTAGCCCTAATGGTAAGGTGGATCTCAAAAATGATATGGTGGAAGGTATGTTGGATATTAAATCCATAATAGAGAATGCACAATTTGATCCTAGTTATATTCATTCTCTTATATCTAGGATGTTTAATAGAACTATTCAAACATCACCACAAAATATTAAGGTTGAGTTATCTTTGAGAATGGGGAAATTATTGCATATAATGTAAATTACTCCTCCCTTGTTAATGTTTTTTGATTGAACCTCATATAAAATCATGTATTACTTCCTTTTGTGGATTTTGATGCTATATTTGGCATGGATTGGATATCCTTATAAAAATCCAACATAAACTATCATGAAATAGAGATCACTCTTCACATCTCTAGGTATCCCCCAATTCTTTACAAGGGTAAGGATTAGAATGAATCTCCTTCAGAATAATCATTTCAATTACAGATATTATTGTCATGTTATCAATAATATCTAGCTTACATGATTTTATTAATGGAGAGGATCATGCTCAAAGACATGCCCATTGTCAGGGACTACACTTATGTGTTCCCCAAGAAATTGTTCGGCCTTCCTCTTGACCCAAAGGATGAGTTCTAAAATTAACTTATAACTAGATCTCTACCCCTATCAAAGACTCCTTATAGAATTGCCACCATTATTTTTGAGTAACTAAAGAAGAAGTTACTATATAATCTTGAAAAGGGTTTAATATGCCTGATTTCTTCACCATGGGGTGTGCTAGTCCTCTTTGTCTAGAAGAAGGATCAATCAATGTGCCTCATCATGGATTATACTGAGATCAAAAAAATAACGATAAAGAAAAAGAGTCCCCTACCATGGATACATTACTTGTTTGATAGGATATATGGGGAAATAATTTCTCTAAGGTGGACCTTCAGTTGGGATATCACCAAATAATGTTGAGGAATGAAGACATTCCAAATACATCCTTTTGAAAGAGGTATGGATACTATGAGTTCATAGTGATTCTCGTCAGACTCACTAATGATCAATAAATTTTCATGGACATAATGAATATAGTATTTTGAGATTACCTAGTAATATTAAAGGAATTATTTATAGTTTATATTCTGATATAATCTAATAGAAAGGATAAACATGAGTATCATTTAAATACCATGAAAAAGGCTTTATGAAAAGAGAAAATATATTCAAAGTACAAAAAATGTGAGTTCTGGATGGAGGAAGTATCATTCTTGAGTAATGTTATCACCAAAAAAGGAGTATTTGTTTACTCCTCTTAAAAAAGGGTATTTAGGAGTGGACCATGACAACATCTATAATGAAGATCTGCAGTTTTTTTAGAATATTTGGTTATTACCAATGATTTTGGAATAACTTATCAAGATTTACCAACCCACTAGACAAGATGAATTTGAAGGGAGTAAAGTTTTTATGAACTAGTAAATCTGAATACTGCTTCAATAAGATGAAAAAGAGGCTTATTACTGCACCATTACTTACACTACTGAAAATTTGGGAACTCTTTTTGGTATATAGTGATTCTATAAAGAATGGATTAGGATATTTACTTATGAAAAATGATAATGTAAAAGCCTATATCTTAAGACAAGTAAAATTTCAGGATAAAAAAATATCACATGCTTGATCTAGAGTTGGCAGGTGTTATCTTTAAATTGAAAATCAGGAAGAATAATCTCTATGGGGAGATGATTGAGATATATACTGATTATAATAGTCTCAAATACATATTCACTACAAATGATATTAATATGTTCCAGTGAAGATGGTTATAAATCATCGTGTATTATAATTTATCAAATCACTACCATCCAGGTGATAAAAATAAAGTATCTGATGCACTGAGTAGAAAAGATCCTATAACTTTACCAATAAAGATAATTTAAAAAGATCCAACATTATTATACTTTCATAGTATGGAAATGGGAATCATTAAGTAAGGTATATCATCATTCCATTCACAAAAGATATCTTAATAATCCCTTTTAGAAGAGATAATTGATGATCAAATAGATGGTGTTGAAATTTATAGGAATGTGGAATCCTTTAAAAATGGTAAATCCTCAGAGTTTAAAATTTATGAGGAAGGATTGTTTGATTTGGGTTAAGAATATGTGAACTATTGAATCCTAAGATAAATATATAGATTTTGAATGGTGCACAAAGATCGGACTTCTCTATCCACCCTTGGAGAAAAAAGATGTAATGAAATCTACAAGAACACTATTGGTCATACAATATGAAGAAGTACATCACTAAATATATATCAAAGTGTCTAGTAGGTCAACATATGAAGGATGAAAGGAAAGAATATAAGGGAATTATGAAACCATTAACTATACCTACATAGAAATAAGAAAACATCACTATGGAATTTGTCACTATAATTATAGTGAAATCTCATAAAAATATTGTTAAATGGGTTATTGTGGATCATCATACAGATACATCTCACTTTATTTTGATTTGAGAGGACATGTCACTCAGGAAAATTGTAGGGATATACATCACAGAAGTGATAAGGCTGAATAGAGAACCATTATCGATTATATATGATCATGATCCTAGATTTACCACCATGTTCTGTAAAAATATCCAGCATGATCTAAATACATAGTTGAACTTTAGTATAGCTTATCACCCAAAACCGATGGCCAATCTAAACAGACAGTTTAGACATTGGAAGAAATATTGAGAATATTCTCAATGGTCTTCAAAGTAGGACGAGATAAACATCTTCCACTGGATGGGTTCTCTTACAGAAATAATATGCTTTCAAGCATCCAAATTGCTTCATATAAATCCCTTTATGGGAAAGTATGTGGAACAACTGCATTTTAGGATTATACTAATGAATTTAATCTTATGGGAAATAAAATGGCTGAGGAAATTGAAGAAAAGGTTAAGACCATTCAGTAGTATATCTAGGCTGGCCAAAGTAGACATAAGAGTTATGTAGATAATCATCGATAGGACAAGGATTTTGAGTTTGGTAACAAGTTATTTCTCTACATGTCTCTATGGAAGAGGGTCATGGTATTTGGGATCAAAGGAAAGCTAAGTCCCTGGTACATCGACCCCTTCAGTATTCTTGATCGTATAGGATTTATACCCTATCAATTGGTGCTTCCACCAACAATGTCTCAAGTATATGATTTATTACATGTAACCCTCTTGGGGATGTACATTCCATATCCCTCACATGTAATAAATTCATAGGTGGTCCATCTATAAAATGATCTCTCTTGTGAGGAGCTGCTGGTGAAGATCTTGGACTATAGAGTTAAAGATCTACGCAATAAGACAACTCACATGGTCAATGTAATATAGAGGAACAATAAATATGAAGAGGCAATATGGAAATTATAGGAATAAATTACAGAGAAATAGTATCCCATGTTTCCACCTCAGTATGTAAAATGAAATTTCAAGGGTGAAATTTCTTAAGGGGGGAAGAATATAATGACCCAGAATTTTATCAATAGAATTTAATTCTTATTATTATGTCATAAAACACAATATTCACATTGAGAACCCAATAAAAACATTATTCTCATAATTTAATAATGATACATTAGTAAATTAACCGATAATAATTTCAAATATTTGACTGGGACAATAAATAGAAAATAAGATAACAAAAATTGGAAAATACGGATATGCTCAATCCGCTAGAATAACTGCACTCATGAACAAAACTGTACAAATAAAACATAATTTTAATAATAAAATATTAATTTTGAAGATTAGTGTACATATAAAACTATAATAGAAAGTTAAGTGAATGAAGAATGAATGAAATAAGTGGTATTTATAGAAATTAAGGATCTTATAAGACCTTTATAAATTTTACTTTTGGATTTGTAGTCTGACATTTAGGAATAGTAATCTAACTGTTAGAAAAATAACCTCTCTAGTGAAAGTATAAAATAAAATTTTGGTATCTTATAAATAAAAATTTTATATATTTATAACATGGTATAAGTAAATAAATGTTTTACAAATGAAAAATTATGGGTTGGTAATTTTTCAAATGTAAATAATTATTTTTAATTTCATAATTAATATAATAATTTTAAAGACAATTTATTTTAATAAAATAAATTCATAAATTAATATTAAATTTTATTATACTTTTAAAATAATTTTTTAAGACCTTAATTAACATTTCAAAGTCTTATAAAATCTATTATAATATTAAAATCAGTGTTTTTTGAATAAAAGATGGTTTTATATAAAAATTAAATTTCTCATATTTTTAAAATTATTTTCATAAAATGGATACCATATTTGAAATATATACATCAAAAAAATTTAAAGGTTATTTTTTGGGATTTCTCTATAATAGTTGAATTTTTGGTAAATAGTGAAACTCAGTAACATTTGTTATTTAACATTATAAGCTAAATACTTGAATTTTTGAGTCATGTATAATGCGATAACCCATTTTCTCGAACCCACCTTTACAATTTACTATATTTATTAATATTAATAAACAATATTGATAGTCTTGATCCAAAATAATAATAAAAATGAATATAATATTCAAAAAAACAAATCTCCTCCCCCTATAAATACATCCCCTCACCACCCCTTCTACTCATACAATCTAACCTTATAGATTTTCAATATTATACCCATTTACCTTCCCAATAATCTTTTCACATCCATGACCTACTGGTCTCAACAAAATTCCAAACCCAGCAGCCTTAAGGAGGTTCTCAAAGAGACCACATTCAAGAGGTAAAACCCTCAATCCTTCTATTTTAATTTCTATCATTTTTCTATCCTCTCCTCAACTACCCTATACTATGTGTAATAATAACTATAGTATAACATATATACATTGTAATTTTATTTTTTTAATGGAATGTCTATTATAAAATATCTTATCTTCTCCTTTTATTCTAAAAATGAAAACATTGTCCGTGATTTGTCGGTTCTCCGCCTTCATAGGTGATGAGTTATCATTTTCTATTACCACCATCAAGGCTGGTCAAAAAAACTATTTTGGTTAAAACATATTTTTATATTCATATTGTAAATTTTTTCATATTCTTGAACTAATATATATTTATAATGTTAAATAAAACTAAACTATTTCTTAATGATCATGAAAACCTCCAAAATAAACTAATCAATCATCAATAATGTTTTATCAAATCAATAATCCACATAACAAAAAAACCAAATGATATATCAGATCATTTTGGATTCTTCATGTTCATTAATACCATATAATTTTATATATATATAATTATTTCAATTTGGCATGAACTTTTTTAATTTTACACAAGTGAACCAACCATAAAACTATGAAAAAAAATCTCCTGAAACGGTAAAATTAAATTCTATATCTCATTTAAATGGTAACAAATTGACTAAAAAAATTATAATAAATATAATACATATATAATATGTTCTTAGTTAAGTAATTAATTTGTCTAATTTTATTATCCAATACATTATGTGCAACTTCATAATGCATTTAGACATCAGGAAAGGGATCTCTCTGAACCTCCATTTTTTCCTTTAGGTTAGATTTTCTCTCTCTTTACCAACAATTTATTTCTTAATTATTCTTATATAAATATTTTAAATTTATTTTATATTTTCCACACATGTTTAAATAAATCAATTCAACTTTATTTGATGGGTAAATACATGTTTTTAAAGGTTCCCTTCTCAATTGATCCTGATAAGCAAGCCTAAGAAAAGGGAACTTCCCCATTTATTACCCATTTCCAAGTAAGCTCCATAAACTATTTTATGACAAGTATATTTTTATAAGATCACTCAATTTATCATGAAAATATATTTTATTTATTTTATATATTTATGGTAATAATTATTCATTTATCCTTTTTAAGGGATCTTTAATATTTTCTTTGTTACCATGGTTAAGAGGCTCATTTCTAAAGTTACATAACCACTCTATTTAATGTTTTCAATTCAGTTGGACTTAATAATTCCTGATATATTATTATGATTTCTTTCTTAATGTCCAATAATTATTTAAATCCCTTCTATAATTGAAACTATTGTTATAAACCCTTTGGTTATGACTTATAACATGATTATGATACCCTTTTCTTTCCATGGGTAACCCTTATATTTATTTCTTATATTTGATTCATTATGTGGAACACATATGCATAAATATGTTACTATGGGTGAACCCAAATAATGATCTAATGAATTGGGTAATTTTTAGTCTCATAAAACATCATATATGGGATTAGGGAGTGAACATAATCCATTATGGGACTTTTCCCACCATGTGATATAGTCTTGGTAGTTAGCTTTGACTCATGTTTATGTAATGTTATATGATGTTGCCAAAATCCAATTTTTCCATGATAATGTGATTCCATTTTTTATATTTTATGCTTCCATGTGTTTATTCATGAGTCATGACTTTTATTTAATCATTTTATTCTTTTTAACTCATGTGATATGCTTTATTCCCATTTCATTCCCTTACTGGGATTTTTAGATCATACCTTTGTTTATATATTCCCAAGGTTATCCTATATAGTTATATGGGATCAAATGGAGTTAGGATCTCATAATAGAGATTATATAGAACTGTTTTTAAATATAGTTTCATGTTTTCTAATCATATAACTCATATTCCAAAGACACTAGACTATTCAATCCTTGGTTTTTTATTATTAATATCTTGAAATAATTTTTCAAATAGGATAGGGTCACTATATAATAAATAATAAATAATTTTATCTAATGTATATGAAAATGACAGCCTGGTTTTTGTTCATCCAAGGTATCAGACAAACTCAAAAAAAAAATTTCTTCTGGTCTACAAAGAACAAATTTTTTTTATGGAGAGTTAAAATATGTTACTTGTGATTTATCTTCTATAAATGAGAAAATTATTTTCTTACGATATGATTTTGTATCATTATATAGACCTAATGAGTGTAAAGGTACATTTTCTCTAAAGTTAATGATTTTAGGGTTGAAAGAATGAAAAGTTTCAGATTGTTAAAGGAATATGAAATCACCATGAATGACCACATCATTTTTTTAAATATGAATAAAAAAGAGTAAAGAAATATTTTAAAAACATGTAGTTTTAATATCTAGACCATTATTTTAAATCCCATAATTGAAACTCTAGGTCTGATCTGGAGAGCCACAAGACCCCATGCTCACCTCCCCTTATGCAAGAGGTTTCTAACTAGTAGTAAGGATATATATTCAATTAGTGTGGATACTATACCATCAGTATGAAACCCTTATACCAAGAATATAAATAATATAAATAACATAGAGTAGATAATCAGAAGAAAATTATATAAAATGGAACACATTTCATATAATAAACAAATGGGCACGTAGTATGGAAAACTAGACAAGAGTAATAAATAGGGTAAAGAAAAATATTTGCAGAAGTAATAGTATGGAGTGTGTCCTATAATAACCTTTGACACCAATCCTCCATCACCTCATCTCCCCATCATAGGGATATTTCCCTTCAAAGGATCCTTTTCGTGAAATATACAAGTGCATTGGGGTACCTATGTAGGGTGGGAGTAATAAACCCAGTTGGATACAACAAATGTGTCCCGAACATAAGTGATGAGAATATATATAATAGTGTATATCATTATATAATTAAATAATAAAATAAAATATATCCACACTTGTTTAATATTGTCACGTGTTAACTAACCCACCATGAACCTCGTTCCCACCTTATTTGGCATGATATTGGTATGGATTTCAATTTTTTTCATCCCAACTTCCACTATTAAGTAACCATTGAATTCATAACCTTGATGTTTCACGTTATCAGGAACATCGAATTCCCCTCCTTGATAGTGCCCATTATTAGAAACATTGTATTCCCCACCCAGATGTTGGTCATTATCAGGAACACTACTTGAACCACCCTAATAGTAGTTGTTATCAAGAACACTACATATCCCACGCTAATGGTGGTTGTTATACATGAATGATGGTAAGTCCTACCTAATATTACAGACATAAATGGATAGTCACATCACCCATGTATGGAATTATCAGAATTTATCATGTATCTGGTGAATTATCAATTCCCATTCATGTTATATGTCACAACCCAACTTAATTTATTAATTATTTTTAATTGCATTAATTATTATTCAGAGTTTTAGATGATTTTTCACTATTGTGTGGTCAACCCACACAGTTTAGAGTAACTGTGAGGTGCCCGTGAGAATGGCCGAGTGGGTCAGATTTATAGCGCATAACTTGCGGGTGGTTTATAAAACCATGCGACAAGTGTGTAGAGTGTCTCTGTAAGTGGGTAGTGCTGGGTGGGAAGGTTCGAGAATAGTTTTCTCAACCACATTTCCACCCGCAGGTGAACCATGTGATTGACCAGTATTCAGAGAAAATAAAGAGATTAATTAAATGGTAAATAAAATAAAATAAAGTAAGATAAATTAAATAAAATAGAGTTTTAGAAAAAAAATGGTTAACAATAATAATATATTTTTTAATGTTATTATTATTATTATGGTTTTTGTTATTATTACAATTATTATTATTATAATAATTATTAATATCATTATTATAATTGTAATAACTATTATTATTATTATTGTAAGTAAAAGAAATAAAGGGTGAAATATTAGGGGGAGTTTCCCCCTCCCCTTCTCCCACAGTGCATTGCGCACCCCCCCCCCCCCCTATATTTTCCCTATGTAGCCCCCCTCTAGGTACAACCTTCCCCCCTCATCCCACTACACCTGACTACCAAACCCCACCAGTAGCGCACAGCCCCTCCTCTCATGCTCTTGGAGACCCCCTATTCTGGCTACTCGAACCCCCTGTGCACACCATGTCCGGCCAACCAGCATTCTGACACACCTACCACAGTTCCCTGTCTCTCATGACCCGACCTATCCGGTGACCTTCCAACTATATTTGTTTCCCCTTACTGACAACCATATCCTCCTTCGGTATATTTCTTTCATTTTGGTGTTTTTTTAAAATTAACCAAACTCTAATTCTTCTGTTTGTAATCCGCGCATTTTCCTCATTTTTTAGGTTGTACGATTGGTCTGTTGGGTCTCAATCTCCCTATCCTTGGAGTTTTACTCCATTCACACTTTATTTGAGGTAGGTGAATCCCATTTTCCCTTTCCAGAATGATCTTTTGGCACTTTCATGTTTTCAATTTCTTCTTTAATGTTATTTACACCACTATAATACCCCTAGATAGATGTAAATAGTGGTTTCTTATTGATATATGTAATTAAAAATAGGTTTTCTAAGTGATTTGTGTGAATCTCTTAAGTTTGAGGTTGCAAGGGTGTTTATTTTGAAATGTCTTTGTTCTATTCAGGTGGAATTTGACCTTCTATGAAATGTTTAGCTTTATAGTAATGTAATAGTGTTGGTTGGTTTGTGAACTTAGCTTGATGTGTTTGATTCAGTGACTTTAGGCCTTTATGGTTGTATATGAGTGTTTTAAAAGGGGGTTTTAGGGTCTTGTTGGGGTTGTTTCATGTTTTCTAAATGATTTGAAAGGTTGGGTATCGTTTTAAATCTTTTTGTGACTTTTTGAATGTGGTTTAAAGTGTCTTCATGGAATTTTGGTGTGCCACTAAATGTTGGAACATCCATGGATGCACTAGGTGCACACATAGATGTGTCATCAATTGAAGGTGATGCTTTAAATTTTTGCTTCATTGAAAAAAAAAATTCCTAAATGTTTCTTATTTTTCTAAATAAAGTTTGGTATTTTGTGGGTTATAAAAATGGATTTAAAGGTGTTCCTCAATAATGGACTATTTATCCTTGAATCTTCTTTTGGTGTGAGTGAAATAGGGTAGAGGTCTTTTGGAACATAAGGGTATGTTTTTCTTGGTGAATATACAAGAAGTGTTTGCAATATGTTTTGGGTAAATGCATTGAAAATGTTGACTTAAAGGATTATTTGGCACTTCCAGCTCTATTATAATGTTTGTGTTCACTCATTGAAATGATTGTGTTTTATAAATTGTGTTCCCCTTTGGAAACCTTAATGTTTTTTGAAATTTTTTAAATTGTTATATGTTATAAAGGCTCGGTAGGCACATTATGTCACTTTGAAAGTGTGAGCGCCTATTTGATAACTTAAAGTGCATTGTGAAATGGTTTAAAAGTACATGTGACTTGGTGGACCGGTTGGAACCTTGGATGATATGATGTATACATGTTTATATATATATATATATATCTAGTGGGATCATATATATGATGGATATCTTTTATGGGTTATTGTATAGTGTGTCTATGTTTGGGGCA
The DNA here is from genome assembly GCA_963277665.1 of Viscum album. Lineage (NCBI taxonomy): Eukaryota > Viridiplantae > Streptophyta > Magnoliopsida > Santalales > Viscaceae > Viscum > Viscum album. The sequence continues at coordinate 513,551,047 of OY728153.1, read as the reverse complement.
GGTAGGTGTGGTGGCGGCAGGTAAGGTGGGTCACGCATGTGAGGGCCTCCTACTTACATAGTATTAATACTAGCATGGGTTCCTGGGTGTCTTTTATATGATTGAGTGATAGTTTCTTGATAGCCCCAATTATATGGTTTAGTATCCCCTTGAGTTTTAGATAGGCCAGGAGGGATGTGCCACTAGTGACGGAAGGTTAGGTTAGCTAGTTGGTTATTTACTTAGGGGATTCACCATATACTGGTAGGTGGTTCTGAAATGAGTATGTCCATGGGTCTTCTGGGGATGTTTAGGATCACCCATGGTTTTTATTTTATTCTCTAATTTATATTTATCTATATATTTTTCCATATTATACTATTATCTATTCATTTTATCACAGCCTTCGTATCTCTTATATTTGGTTTTGTTTAGAAAATGGAAAATGGTTTTGGAAATTATATATAGCCTATGTTGGATTTCTCAAATGGGAAAAGCGTGTTTCTTATTTTAATATGTAAAAACCCTAATTTTATATTTGTATTTAAACCTTATGTTAATGGATTATTTTGGGAAAGGAGACATTGGATTCAATGGTTTGCTTTTGGAATTCCTACTAAGCATCTCAATGATCATGCCTATTATATATTTCCAGTTGCAGGTTCATATTTTTTTCAGGTTTCCTGTAGGTGGTTGAGTAAATTCTGTTTGGTTTAATGGTTGGGCAGTGACTTAAAAGTTCACATGGAGGTATGTTAAACATGTCTTCTTTCCACCATTAGTGGTTATATGTATTGTTAATTTTTATTTATTTATTTATTTATTTATTTATTTATTTATTTATTTATTTATTTGTCTTTCATTTATGGTCCAAATCTTTCCCACTTTTTATCTTTAATAACATGTTGTCGTGAACTAGCATGATTCGACCCTGAACCGGTCACCCAAGCAGGTCCACAGCATGTCCCAAGGGGCATTCTCAATCCCCTTGATTAGTGGTGTGCCATTAGTGTGGATGTTTAGGAAATTAAAATTTATATTTTCACAACCCATCGAATACATTCCATCATTGAGACTATCTGGGTCATCTGGAGAAGTTTTTAAGAAAGCATATCCTGAAAAGGATGTTCTGATTTGAGGATTCTAGTGCCTCACTGTAAGGAAGGAGCAGCTTCATCCATTGGAGACTCAGCCATAGGTCTTGAGGTGAAGCTTGTGTATATTCAAGAGTTTCCGGGGGTTTGAAGCCTTGGTTTAGGGTTTGTGCTGTAACACCCCAAGCTTCCACGGTACACTTCTCTTTGAATAATACAGTAGTGTGTGTTGTATGCAACTTCGAGTTCTAACACACACCACAACTAATCAAAGGAGCCGTAATGAATAGTAATACCCATTTTTTTAAAATTATAGAAATTTTATATTTCAAAATGGACTTCATTTTTTGTATTCTTAATATCTAAATTATCCAAAGTTGAATTTTTTGTAATTTTCTGAGAACTTCCAATTTTTTATGAATAGTTAAAAATACTTAAAACAACTTTTTTAATCAAAATAATTTGTAGTGATAAGTTATACTATTTAGTGGTTTTAAATTATAATTAGAATATATTTTTACCATTTTATCCAATGGTTGTCATTAGAATTAATTTAACATTAAAATTGGACATAAACAATTGCCAATCTTTTGATATAAATTGTTTCTTAAAAACACGCTATTTGTTGTGACAGCGGGAATTAATTATGAAATTAATTAATGAAAATTATATGTTTGGAATTTTGTAAAATAGACATAATTTTTGAAATCTGAATATCAAATATAGCTTAGGGTTAATTTTTGGGATTTTTCTGAAAAACTTCAATTTTTGATGAATAGTGAAACCACTAAGTGGTAGTTAAATAACTGATTTTTCGTTTAAATGAAATATTACCACTTCTGTGATTTGATTTTCAAAAATCCGACATACATGGTTGTCATTAAGAAGTGAAATGTGGTTCAATGAGATTAAAATAATTTTTTGGTGAATAGTAACTTTTAAGTTCTTAATCGCGATTAGAGGTAATTAGTGTAGTTTAAGGTACAAATAATATTTTAATAATATGAGATGAGCATGACACTTGTCCTACTACTATTGGATGATTCATGGCCGACCAAGACAACCCATGGGTCAACTTGGGGACCCCATGGAGCCACTTTAGTTAGAAAATGACATTAATATATATTTATTTAATGTTAAAATTAAATTGACAAAAACATGGGTTGTTTTACCAAAACAGTTTTTAAGTGGGGTTACACAAGTCCAAATTTTGATTATAAATATTCATTAGAAAACTAAAACGATTTCCTACATCATAGTATTTTTTTATAATTTTTAGACATTAAATAAATTAAATTATTTATGACATCATTATGATACAGCGATGACCTCATTATTTAACGATTAAAATAAATTGAGAAGATAATGCAAAATCCAAGGCTTACACTTGCCAAAGCCTATTGGATGAGGAGATTTCGAACCCTTATCACCTTATCCACGAATTATATAAGTGTGGGACCTTTAAAATCCGAAAAGCATTGTATAATAGAATAACATTTCAATCTTTCCAAAAGAGCCCCTCCTCTCCACTTATAAAAGGCCCCCACCACTCCCACCTTATTCACACCTTCAAGACATTTGGATCTGCCAACCTCTGCCCAAATACTCTCCCAACATCCCTACCTTACTCCTAGAAGCCTCACTTTGGGCAGAATTCTTCCCAAGGAAGCCTTTGTCTCAAATCAAAAAGATCTACCCTATTTTTAAGGTAATGTCTTCTCTAATGTTGTTTTGTTTCATTTTGTTTCTCCAACCCCTTAAACTCTTTTCATTACTTTCTTTTGTAACAAAACCAGTATCTAAAATATACTAGGATGTTGTTATGATAATTATTTGGTTTACACTTACACACACATGCATCTAATGGTTAAAGAACATATTGTTTCTGTGGGTGGTGAAATACTGCCTCACGAAACGATGATTGTTCAAATTCTTTTAACACCTATAATGGTGGACATTTTGATGACACTATTTTCATATATGATATATATATTATGTTTATGTTTTCCTTATGCTTCTTTATTTCTCATTTATGGCATACTTTATGATTTCCATTATGGGTAAACGCGATAATTTCATTTTAGGAAGTGCGGACTACCGCCCCCTCAAAGTGATGTGAATCGTTAATGCCATATGTGGGATGTATAAAGGATGGAGTAAATAATATTATATATTATATTATACTGGAACTATATTATACCTTTATATAATTATGATTTCATTCCATTAAATATGAAATAGAAATGAAAGTAGCGTTCATGTGTACGTACGGCTTACCGTCTCCATGAACGGTGCATTTCATTTCTTACCTCTAAATGTTACGTAATATTATAAATGAATGTATATACTGGATATATATGATATAAATGACATATAAATCATGAATATAATTCTGGAGATAATGGATATTCTACCACATGAACAACTTGTAATTATAAGAAGTTTATTGTTGACTCAAGTACCAAAGATCGACAAAACGACCGTTATTAACTTAAATAATTACATAATGTTCATATCATTGTAATAAGTGATATAAAAAGGATAATGAAATTGAAAATGGTTCTTAATAAGGTATATATTGACACTGGTTTATTATTCAGGAGGTTAAAGAACGGTTGAGTCAAGTCATACACGAGGTAAGGGAACTTCTTAACCCAATTTCTATTCTTTGGGTTAATCTCCTACTTTCAAATTATGTCATGATATTATTATGTCCTATCTTGTATTTTTACATTTTTTATGTGTACTTATAGTGAATAAACATTATATATGTACTTTATTTAAAAAAATGATCTTTTTAAGGACTTCGTCTCAATCCCCTTTCATTGAGGCATATTCGGTTTTATACACAACTTTCTTTTATACGGTGTATAAACCCCTTTGACTTTTACGTTTATTCAAAAGGAATCTTTTTATACGAAGCGTTTTACTAAACAACAAAAAGAGAATGTTTTTCTTTCCGTACTTATGCGGCGACAACGACTTCTCCGCCGCCGTGACCATTATTTGAGTTTCGGCTTCCTCTACAAGCCGTCATTTTTTTTAAAAAAAATAAATACAAAGTTTTAACTTTATTTTATTTTGGTATTGAAAATGGTTTTGAAAGCGTTTTTATTATATCAATGTGTTGTATTGATATCTTGTGATTGAAATGTGGAAATGTTATGTTTCCTTTATACATGTTTTATGTGATATGATTATGTTATGGTTTATGATATGTTTAAACCTATTCATATGAGGAATGTATTGGACTTAATAAGTGACAGGTGGAGCCCGCTATAGCTCCTCGATGCATCGGTAGGTCTCATGAGACAACTAGACGTGGAATTGGCCGAGGACCTTTCCCAATTTGATTTATGGTTTTGGCCGAGGCCTTAATCATTTTAGACGTCTTGGCCAAGGCCTTGACAAAATGTTTCAGAATGTCTGGCATTATGCATTCCCTCATTATGAAAGTGGTTATTGATATTGCATGTGATTATTCGACTAGTAGAATATCCATGTGAGTAAGTAAATGGCATTATCTCATTTTACTTTTGCCATATTATGTTGATGTTTATGTTTAAAAGGCTTTTGTTTTAGTTATACATTGCCTTAAATGTTAATGTTTGTTTATGAAAGCTTCCGCAATATTGTTATCCTTACTGGGAATCTGAGCTCACCCCTTTCAATGTTTTAATATTTTCCAGGATGTGAAGAAGTATTTTATGAATGACCTACAGGGATAGTCCGAAGAGGATAGAAGTGTGGACTATGGAGACTATGTTATTATAGTTTTTCACTTTGTGATGTAATGTAACATTTATGAATGTATCTAGTGTTTCCAAGGCTACTAAACTAATCGGTCTTTCGAGACTTGATCTTTTGTGATCATGCCAATGTTACGAAGTAATGCACCGACTCTGGGTAGCTGGGGTCAGGGCGCTACAGTTGGTATCAGAGGCAGTTTAGTACTAACCTTGGAATCTAGATTTAGATAAACTCTGATTAGAGCACATAGCCCGAAGATAGACTTTGAGGATATGTATAGAAGAACTTCCTAAAAATTTTGGTATTCTAGAGATTTTGTGAGTTTTCCGAGCAATACATCCCTGTCTGGATACGAGCAGGTAGAGGCGGCTCTAGCACAAATGTACCTAGGGGTAAAACCCGAAAACACTGCTTTGAGCTAGACTCGAACGGGAACTGGTGCACGACAACGGGCCTTGCTGCACTCTTGGTTACGACACTCCCAGGGGATATGCTTAGGATAATTCCCATTTTCTTTACAAACCACTATGAAGGGTTACGAGTATATACTTCCTCAAAGAAAACATTTTTATAATTATGGATTATATCCATAATTAGTTCAATTTATGTTAAGTGTTTTACAAGTATGGAATTATGTATTTTGATTCATAAACTAATCTAGTTTATGCCATTATTTAGAAATGGCGCCTAGTGGAAGGAATGGAAACTGTATCAATGCACGCACTCCATGTAGGGATTTCCCTCCTGCTCAAGATAATTATGGTGGAGCTAGTGATAAAACTGGTGCTGATCATCTTCTCACCATACTGGGACAACTCGCGCAGGTTATGAATAATAACCTTACTCGTATGGAGCACCCTGATCCGCAACGTGGAGGATCAATGCTAGACCGTTTCATGAGGCAACAACCACCAACCTTCAATTCAAGTACAAATCCTATAGTATCTAAGAAATGGATAAATTCCTTAGAGAAAATATTCCATGCCTTGGGGAGTAGTGAAAGGGAGAAAGTTGTCATGGCAGTTTACCGCCTCACTGGAGATGTCGATCAATGGTGGACACTAATTCAAAACACAAAGGAAGATGATGAATTAAAAAACATGGAATGTCAGGAGTTCAAATAGCTGTTCTTAGAAAAATACTTTCCTCAAGACCATCGAGCGGATATGGAAAGGCAATTTCTGAGTCTGAGGCAGAAGGAGGATGAGAATGTCGCAAAGTATGAGGCTAACTTTACAAGGTTAGCGAGGCATACTACCGATTATATACGTAACCCAAGAAGTAATATTGATCGTTTATTTGATGGGTTAAAACCATTTCTCCGTCGAGATTTAGTATCACAATCTTTCTCAACATACGAAGATATTGTCTCGTGTGCTATCAAGACAGAAAAGGAATTCTCTAAGTCTTATGACAACAAAGTAAAGCAAGAGAAGAAGAGAATGGTGGAACAAGAGACAGATAAAGGGAAAAAGGGAAAGAAGGATTTTCCATTATGCGATAATTGTGGGAAGAATCACCCTGGTAATTGCCTAAAAGGAATGGGAGTTTGTTATAAATGTGGAGAAAAGGGTCACCAGGCTCGTGATTGCAAGGGAAAGAAAGAGGCTATCAAAGTTGAATGCTACAATTGTAGAGAAATGGGTCATTATGCAAATGAATGTCCTAAGCATCAGGGAAACTTACCTCAGAAAAGGACAAGGGATCAAGGACAATCTTATGCTGTTACTACAGTTGAAGAAGAATAACTAATGTATTGGTGCTTTTGGACTCATGGATTATATTCTGGTTATTAGAATAATGTGATATATATATAAGGATTGTACTGCAGTACTTGTTGATTTCAGTAAGTTTTTAATATGATGAAGGTAATTATATTTTTAGTATGTGACAATAAGATAAACTTTACTTTGTTTGGGGAATCTGATAAATTGATTTTGGAATTAAGAGACCTTTTAGAGAAAGTATGGACAGAGGTATTTTGGATAACTATAAAGGTTGGAGTGGATTAAGTTGATCTTTGGATAGTATTGTTTAAGGTTAAAGAAATTATGAAGATTATTTTTTGAATATTATAATACTATAGTTTTAGGAAAAGGACAACCTGCAGGGTGGGGCATAACCCGTCACGTCGGACAAAGCTTCAGGAATCTAACCCACAATCATAGTGCGACAGGCCTTTATTTCCTACCACTAGCCTACAGGAAGTCCCTGGTTATTACAAAATAATTTTACTAATCTAAATGGTATGTGTTAACATTTGGAACCTTATACAATTAGGATAAGTATAATATTTTTGAGTTCTATTATCTTTTTGAGTGAAAGATGAGTTGAAGGTTGAAACTCTAATTGTCAAGCATAAATATATAGATACCTATCTCTTATTCAATGAATAAATTAATTCTTAAACTTTAGTAAGGGGATATTAAAACAAAAAAATGTGTTATCCTAATACCTTATGCCTTGTTGAACTGATGATATTTTAAATCAACATAGATTGAAGGTTTTGAGGCCCTCAATTTGACACTTGTTTGTGATTGATGACCTCAATCACTCCCTACAAATATTTACGTTTTTCCTCCAATTATATGTCTCTAATTGCCACCAATGTTCTCCTTATCGAGATCATAATTTGGTGGTGACTTTCTTATTTCCATTTCCCTCTTATTAAGGCTAAATTTTATTAACGTTATTTCCGAAGTGGGTTTTCCACAAAGGTTTTTTCTATTTTTAACCTTTTATTTTCAAAGAAAAATTTCAAATTGCGAGGACACAATTTATTGAAGGAGGGGAGAATGTAACACCCCAAGCTTCCACGGTACACTTCTCTTTGAATAATACAGTAGCGTGTGTTGTACGCAACTTCGAGTTCTAACACACACCACAACTAATCAAAGTAGCCGTAATGAATAGTAATACCCATTTTTTAAAATTATAGAAATTTTATATTTCAAAATGGACTTCATTTTTTTTATTCTTAATATCGAAATTATCCAAAGTTGAATTTTTTGTAATTTTCTGAGAACTTCCAATTTTTTATGAATAGTTAAAAATACTTAAAACAACTTTTTTAATCAAAATAATTTGTAGTGATAAGTTATACTATTTAGTGGTTTGAAATTATAATTAGAATATATTTTTACCATTTTATCCAATGGTTGTCATTAGAATTAATTTAACATTGAAATTGGACATAAACAATTGACAATCTTTTGATATAAATTGTTTCTTAAAAACACGCTATTTGTTGTGACAGCGGGAATTAATTATGAAATTAATTAATGAAACTTATATGTTTGGAATTTTGTAAAATAGACATAATTTTTGAAATCGGAATATCAAATATAGCTTAGGATGAATTTTTGGGATTTTTCTGAAAAACTTCAATTTTTGATGAATAGTGAAACCACTAAGTGGGAGTTAAATAACTGATTTTTCGTTTAAATGAAATATTACCACTTCTGTGATTTGATTTTCAAAAATCCGACATACATGGTTGTCATTAAGAAGTGAAATGTGGTTCAATGAGATTAAAATAATTTTTTGGTGAATAGTAACTTTTAAGTTCTTAATTGCGATTAGAGGTAATTAGTGTAGTTTAAGGTACAAATAATGTTTTAATAATATGAGATGAGCATGAAACTTGTCCTACTCCTATTGGATTAGTCATGGCCGACCAAGAAAACCCATGGGTCAACTTGGGGACCCCATGGAGCCACTTTAGTTGGAAAATGACATTAATATATATTTATTTAATGTTAAAATTAAATTGACACAAACATTAGTTGTTTTACTAAAACAGTTTTTAAGTGGGGTTACACAAGTCCAAATTTTGATTATAAATATTCATTAAAAAGATAAAAAGATTTTCTACATCATAGTATTTTTTTATAATTTTTAGACATTAAATAAATTAAATTATTTATGACATCATTATGATGCAGCGATGACCTCATTATTTAACGATTAAAATAAAATGAGAAGATAATGAAAAATCCAAGGCTAAAACTTGTCCAAAGCCTATTGGATGAGGATATTTCGAACCCTTATCACCTTATCCACGAATTATATAAGTGTGGGATCTTTAGAATCCGAAAAGCATTGTATAATAGAATAACATTTCAATCTTTCCAAAAGAGCCCCTCCTCTCCACTTATAAAAGGCCCCCACCACTCCCACCTTATTCACACCTTCAAGCCATTTGGATCGGCCAAACTCTGCCCAAATACTCTCCCAAAATCCCTCCCTTACTCCTAGAAGCGTCACTTTGGGCAGAATTCTTCCCAAGGAAGCCTTTGTCTCAAATCAAAAAGATCTACCCTATTTTTAAGGTAATGTCTTCTCTAATGTTGTTTTGTTTCATTTTGTTTCTCCAACCCCTTAAACTCTTTTCATTCCTTTCTTTTGTAACAACACCAGTATCTAAAATATACTAGGATTTTTTTATGATAAGGATTTGGTTTACACTTACACACACATTCATCTAATGGTTAAAGAACATATTGTTTCTGTGGGTGGCGAAATACTGCCTCACGAAACGATGATTGTTCAAATTATTTTAACACCTATGATGGTGGACATTTTGATGACACTATTTTCATATATGATATATATATTATGTTTATGTTTTCCTTATGCTTCTTTATTTCTCATTTATAGAATACTTTATGATTTCCATTATGGGTAAACGCGATAATTTCATTTTAGGAAGTGCGGACTACCGCCCCCTCAAAGTGATGTGAATCGTTAATGCCATATGTGGGATGTATAAAGGATGGAGTAAATGATATTATATATTATATTATACTGGAAATATATTATACCTTTATATCATTATGATTTCATTCCATTAAATACGAAATAGAAATGAAAGTAGCGTTCATGCGTACGTACGGCTTACCGTCTCCATGAACGGTGCATTTCATTTCTTACCTCTAAATGTTACGTAATATTATAAATGAATGTATATACTGGATATATATGATATATATGACATCTAAATCATGAATATAATTCTGGAGATAATGGATATTCTACCACATGAACAACTTGTAATTATAAGAAGTTTATTGTTGACTCAAGTACCAAAGATCGACAAAACGACCGTTATTAACTTAAATAATTACATAATGTTCATATCATTGTAATAAGTGATATAAAAAGGATAATGAAATTGAAAATGGTTCTTAATAAGGTATATATTGACACTAGTTTATTATTCAGGAGGTTAAAGAACGGTTGAGTCAAGTCAGACACGAGGTAAGGGAACTTCTTAACCCAATTTCTATTCTTTGGGTTAATCTCCTAATTTCAAATTATGCCATGATATTATTATGTCCTATCTTGTATTTTTACATTTTTTATGTGTAATTATAGTGAATAAACATTATAGATGTACTTTATTTAAAAAAATGATCTTTTTAAGGACTTCGTCTCAATCCCCTTTCATTGAGGCATATTTGGTTTTATACACAACTTTCTTTTATACGATGTATAAACCCCTTTGACTTTTACATTTATTCAAAAGGAATCTTTTTATACGAAGCGTTTTACTAAACGACAAAAAGAGAATTTTTTTCTTTTCGTACTTATGCGGCGACAACGACTTCTCCACCGCCGTGACCATTATTTGAGTTTCGGCTTCCTCTACAAGCCGTCATTTTTTTTTGAAAAATAAATACAAAGTTTTAACTTTCTTTTATTTTGGTATTGAAAATGGTTTTGAAAGCGTTTTTATTATATCAATGTTTTGTATTTATATCTTGTGATTGAAATGTGGAAATGTTATGTTTCATTTATGCATGTTTTATGTGATATGATTATGTTATGGTTTATGATATGTTTAAACCTATTCATATGAGGAATGTATTGGACTTAATAAGTGACGGGTGGAGCCCGCTATAGCTCCTCGATGCATCGGTAGGTCTCATGAGACAACTAGACGTGGAATTGGCCGAGGCCCTTTCCCAATTTGATTTATGGTTTTGGACGAGGACTTAATCATTTTAGACGTCTTGGCCAAGGCCTTGACAAAATGTTTCAGAATGTCTGGCATTATGCATTCCCTCATTATGAAAGTGGTTATTGATATTGCATGTGATTATTCTACTAGTAGAATATCCATGTGAGTAAGTAAATGGCATTATCTCATTTTACTTTTTCCATATTATGTTGATGTTTATGTTTAAAAGGATTTTTTTTTAGTTATACATTGCCTTAAATGTTAATGTTTGTTTATGAAAGCTTCCACAATATTGTTATCCTTACTGAGCATCTGAGCTCACCCCTTTCAATGTTTTAATATTTTCCAGGATGTGAAGAAGTATTTTATGAATGACCTATAGGGATAGTCCGAAGAGGATAGAAGTGTGGACTATGGAGACTATGTTATTATAGTTTTTCACTTTGTGATGTAATGTAACATTTATGAATGTATCTAGTGTTTCCAAGGCTACTAAACTAATCGGTCTTTCGAGACTTGATCTTTTGTGATCATGCCAATGTTATGAAGTAATGCACCGACTCTGGGTAGCTGGGGTCGGGGCGCTACATGTGCCCTATATTAGGATGGGAATGTTTGATGTCTTTTTATTATTTTTTCTCAACTATTGAAGATTTATAGTAATTGTAAGATCATTGTTGAATTGTGAAGTTATGATGGACTTGTTCTATTGTAATCTAAACAATTCCAATTTTTTATTATGGTTTTTTGAATTGTGAAATTTTTTTAAAGTGTGTTTGGCCCTTGTATGGTTTGATCTCAGTTTATCTATGTTTTTTTGGAGATTTAAGTACCCATATAAGAATCGATGCTTGTAGTTTTTCTTGGGTTCACTGTTTGGGTCAACTTCTTTTCATGCGTTTCCCAGCCTTGTTGGGGTGTTTTTAGTTAGTGTGAAAAGAAAAACCTTGTGTTGGTTCTCTCGTCTCGGTGTCCTAGTTTTTTGGGTTCCCTCGTGGTGGGTTTCTTGTATAAATCTTGGTGTTATGGTTTAGTTGTGTGGTTAAATTAAATGAGTTTGGGTTGTTAATTCCCTAGATACCAGTTGTGGTGGTGGTGTTATTAGGTTTTTGAAACTCCAATGCTAGTTTGTCCTTGTGGTGGGTAGAACCCCCTCGTGTTCTCCCCTTGTCTTGGGTTGTAGTTTCATCTAGATTGGTTGGGTGTGACTTGGGGGAAAATAAAAAGTCACCATAGAAATTCCTTGGTTATTCCAATTCTATTCAGGCATGGACTGAATTATTAAAAAACATTCGTCTTGGTGACTTTTTGGGGGGAAGAAATTGTTTTGGTGGGGAGAATTGTCACACCCCTACCTAATTGATTTATTATTTTTAATTGCTTTAATTATTATTCTGAGTTTTGGATGATTTTTCACAACTCTGTGGTCAACCTTCATGGTTAGGAGTAACTGTGAAGTGCCTGCGCGAATGCCCGAGTGGGTCAGAGTTACGGAACGCAACTTTCACAAAGTTTATAAAACGGTGTGACAAGCGCACAACATATCTATGTAAGTGGGAAGCTCTGGGTGGCATGGTTCAAACGATGTTTCCTCAACCATGAATTTGACTGCAGGTGAACTGTGTGACTGCCCAGTATTTAAAGAAAATAAATATATTAATTAAATGGTAAAAAAAATAAAGTAAGATAAATTAAATAAATTATATATTTTTTTAAAAAAAAGGGTTAATAAAATTATTATTATTATTATTATTATTATTATTTTATTTTTGTTATTATTATTATTATTATTGAAATTAGTATTATCATTATTATAATTTTAATAATTATTATTATTATTGTAAGTAAATAAAAAAAGTGTGAAAGCCTAGGGGGTGCCACCCCTACCCCTTCTCCTACAGCACGTTGCACCCCCCCCCCCCCCCACCAGTAGGCCGTGACCACCCCCATCATGTTTTCCATGCACATCCCCCCTCCTAGTCCAACCTTCTCCCCTCCTCGCACTGCACCCAACCACCACACCCCCTTACATCAATATCCCACAACCCCTCCTCCCTGCTTCCGAAGACCCCCTATTCTAGCAACTCGAACCCCCAGCGCACACCCTGTCTGGCCGACCTACATTATGGTGCACCTTCCATAGTGACCTATCCCTCATGACCCAACATGTCTAGAGACCTTCTAGTGTGGCTGTGTTTCCCCTTACCGACAACCATCTCCTCATCTATTATATTTCTTTCTTTTTGGTGTTTTTCTCAAATTAACCAAACCATAATGCCTTGGTTTGTAATTCGCATGTTTTCATTGTTGTCTAGGTTGTGTAGTTGGTCCATGGGGTCTCGATCACCCTCTCCTTGAATATTTACTCCATCCGCACTTGATTTGAGGTAGGTGAATCCAATTTTTCATTTCTAAAATGATCATTTGTCCTTGGCATGTTTTCAATTGCTTCTTAAATGTTACTTTCACCACTATCATACCCTTAGATAGATGAAAATTATGGTTTCTTTTTTATTTGAGTAATTAAAAATAGGTTTTCTAAGCTTTTCGTGTGAATCTCCTAGGTTTGAGGAACCAAGGGTGTTTATTTTGAAATGTATTTCTTCTATTCAAGTGGAATTTGATCTTTTATGAAATGTTTAGCTTTATGGTGTTGTAATAGTGTAGGTTGGTTTGTGAACTTATCATGATGTGTTTGATTTGCTGACTTTATGGATTGATGATTGTTTAGGAATGTTTTAAAATGGATTTTTACAGTCATGTTGGGGTTGTTTCATGTTTTCTAAATGATGTGAAATGTTTGGTATCAATTTAAGCCTTATGTGATTTTTGAAAGTTGTTTAAAGTGTATTATTGGATGTTTGGTGTGCCGATGGATGTTGGCTCATCCATTTATGCACTAGTTGCAAACATGGGTGTGTCATGAAGTGAAGGTGGTGATTTAAATTGGTTCTTCCTTGAAAACTTAGTTTCCTAAATGGTTCTTATTTTTTAAAAAGAAGTTGGGTATTTTATGTGGGTTCTAAAAATATCTTTAAAGTTGTTACTTAAGTTTGGAACATTTATCCTTGAAGCTTATTTTTGTGGGAGTTAAATGGGGTAAAGTTAATTTGTAACTTAAGGTATTTTTTGTCTTGGTGAATATAAAAGAAGGGTTTGCAAGATGTTTTCGGTAAATTCCTTGGACATGTCGACTTAAATGCCAATTGGGAACTTCCAACTATAGTGTAATTCTTGTGTTGACTCTTTGAAAGGATTGTGTTTCGAAAATTGTGTTCCCATTTAAAAAAAATTAATGTTTTGTGAAATGTTTTAAATTTTTATATCTTTTAAAGGTTTGTTTTTCACCTTATGTCTCTTTGAATGTGTGAGCACCTGATTGAAAACTTAAAGTGCTTTATGAAATGGTTTAAAAGTACATGTGACGTGACAGACCTATTAGCACCTTGGATGATAAAACGTATATATGTTTATATATATATATATATATATTGGGCACCACTATAGGAGGGATATCCTTTAGGGTTTATTGTAAAGAGTGTCCATGTTTGGGGCAGGCAAGTGAGGGGGTGGCAGGTAAGGTGAGTCATGTGTGTGAGGTCCTCCTACTTACACATTATTACTACCACCATGGATTCCTAAGAATATTTTAGATGATCAAGTGATGGTTACTTTATAACCCTGATTAGATGGGATAGTACCCCTAGAGTTGTAGATAGGCCAGAGGGATGTGCCACTAGTGGGGCTAGGTTAGGGAAGCTAGTTGGTTATGGACTTAGGTGATTCATCATACGTCGATAGGTGGTTCTGAACCAAGTATGTCTAGGGGTATTCTAGGGATGTTTAGGATCACCCATGGTTTGTATTTTATTTTCTTGTTTACTTTCATATATATATTTTTCCATCATATATTGTTATCTGTTCCTTTTAGCATAGCCTTGGTATCTCTTGTCTTGGGGTTTTTTAAATGAAAATGGTTTTGAAAATGGTTTTGAAAATGATTTGTAGCATGTGTTGGATTTTTCAATTGGTAAAAGCATTTTGCTTATTTTAATATATAATACTCCAAATTTTATATTTGTATTTCATCCTTGTGTTAATGGATTTTTTTGGTAAAGGAGACATTTGATTCAGTGGTTCACTTTCAGCATTCCTACTGAGAATCTCTATGCTCATTCCTATTATATCATTCCAGTTATAGGTTCAACTTTTATTTAGGATTCCTAGTAGGTGATCGTTGTGTATCATGTTTAGTTTAGTGGTTGGTCGGTGACCTAAAAGGTCACATGGAGGTATATCCATCTTGTCTTCTTTCCGCCATTAGTGGTTGTCTGTATTGTTCAGTTTTATTTATTTATTTTTATTTAATTTACAGGACAAATAATTTCAACTTATCAGTTTTGATGCCTAGTATTATTTTTCATCCTAGGGTATCGGGAACACCCCTCAGTACATGCCGCAAACCGGATCGATTGACCAATTCAGGGTGGACTCCGGTTGGTTCACGGCAGTATACTCCCACACCAATAGACAAGTCTTTGATCTGACTCATACCATCAAATGATACATAGCCTCTATTCATCATCATGTCCCAATTGTCCCCCTCTAAGATCCATCTAACTAAAACTGAGGAAACTGATCATCCTGATACCTAAATCAATGTTACATTGTCCATATAATACTATAAGAAATACATATCATAAAAAAGAAATAATGAGGAATATGAAGATCATTTCCCAAGAGGCTACATACAAATCATATGATAACATAACAAAAATTCTCTAAAGGGATAATCATTCACCCATATACAAACATGTATCAATCATGTGTTATTAAGAAAAATCAAACAATCATTTCAACATAATGTATAAGGAACTATATGGTTTGGAACTTCTTACTTAAATTTTTTTCAAGGTTTTCATCTCTATAACCATGTTTAAACACCAACCAAAACAATATCACTCCCCTAACAACTTTTAAAAATAGTTTCACATATAATAAAAGAGTTTATAGATAATGAAATGAGTAAGAATAAGAAATGGGGTAGAAAAAATGTTGATAATGATTACTACAGAATATTTTAGAATATGTGACCAATTAAAATAAGAAGAAATGGTTGTTCATGGATAGTGATAAGAGGATAAATCACCGTGATAACTCTACTGGGATGTCATAGAATACCAAAAATCCCCAAGAAGGTTTTTATATAGAAATCTTGGAATTAACATGATAGATAATAAAAGGAATCATTATAAAAGAGTTAAAAATAATTCTATGATCAATAGGTTAAGAGGAGTGAATATTTGGCCAATCAAGACAACTCACTGAATGCCTTAATCTTATAACCCAAATTTGGGAGCACTAGTGAAGCATGACGAGCTGAAGCATTATATTGATCATGGAAAAGATAACTTAAACATAAAAAAGGAAGAAACTAAGGCTAATCAATCAAAATTTCAACATTTAAAGGTTTTTTACAAGTTTCACCCAAAATAATCCCATAATGAAGAAATAATTAAGAAAGGTTTTTGATTAGATTAATAAGGGTTAAGAATAATTTAACAGCATCTATAATGTCCCCATAATTGTTCTATACATGTTTCCATTTTTTTGGTCAAAATTTAGGAAGGGTGGGAAAATTGAATTATTCTATTTCAAAATCATAATTCCATAATTTCTTAAACCACAATTTAGACATTTTCGTGGTGTTTTTGAACATGGTATAAAAAAATGGGTATCCCTATAACATGTTGTTATTCCATAGGCTAGTTTACCCTCACCACACCCTCTATAATGGGTGTGGTATTTTTTCTCATGTTTTGGAAAAAAGGAACCTAACCCAAGAACCATGGAGTGTCCAATCCATTAAATTTTATATATTACACCAAGAAAATCCATGAATTACTCCACACCCAATAAATGTTCTAGGAAAGTCATTTTCACTACTGATTTTTCATCAATACATTCCAAGGATAGCCACAGTTATCACTATGGCTATGGTGTTGCCCTTTTTGAACCAAAAACAATAAAACCCCCTATTTATGATTTACCAAGCCACTAAAATTTCCCATGGTTTACCATAAGAATGGATCAACTAAAAACAAGAATGAGAATAATAGAAACAAGGAAACACATAGAAGAAATAAATGATCAGATACTTTATAGTATCCTACTCTAATAACATCTCATCCCAAAGAAGAATCTATAGAGTTATTTCTTTAAAAACTCGGCCACAGATCTAAATCATATAACTCACTCTCCCACATATCATATAGTATTATACTATGATTCTATATGATCTGGAAAAAGGGTGTTGTCTCCCCTCATAACTTTATCACATTGATCGATAATCTTTATTGGGTGCTTCATGAAATATGAATCATTGTAAGAACCCGGTTCTTATTTTTGAGGTACGGGTTTCTTCTTTTACATTTTACTTAAGTGTTTTCAAGAAAATAATGAAAATAGGGGAAAATCCCAAATTTTGTGGGTACATGCCATGTACTTATCCATACACCGTGTTCTTTGGCCATGTGGGATGAGTACACAGGGCGTGTAGGACTATCGGCGACAAAGGGTGTAAAAATGACAACACGTCGTGTACTTAGTATTTACACGTCATGTAATCAGTCGACAGGTGAACAGTAAGGTGGTGGAGGTAGCTACCAGCAGAGCGACAGTACATGCCATGTAATTAGGAATACACATTGTGTACTCATGTTGACAGATGAATAGTGCCGTGGTGGAAAGAAACCGCCAGAGGAACAGTTTAAAAAATGAAAAGTACACACTGTGTAATTGAGAGTACACACCGTGTAGTTTGTTTTTTTCACTTAAAACATGAAGTATCCTCCTCATTCGGTATAGGAGTCTTTGATTCTATTTTGGAGTTGGGAGAGGAGGCTAGAGCTTCGGAGATCTCCTGACCGCACATCGGGAATCCAAATCCTTCTCTGACGGTCTCGATTGAACCAAGCGGGTGAGTTCTTCCCTCTCCTTGTGTGTTTATTACCAATTATTTCTTGGGAGAAAGTTATATGAGTTTTAATGAGTGGAAATTTATCACATATCTTCATTGTTCTTGGACAATTTTGGAGGCTTCGTTCACATATATCGATCAGTGACGATCGAGGTAGGTGTTCTGATGTTTATTTTCAACTTTTATGTTGAAATTGTGTATTGTTGTGCTATGAGCCCATGGTTGGGGTTTCATATGAATGAGGAATTTTCTGAAAAGATATCTTAAAATGCATAGATAATCTAATGATATATTTAAACTACTATTTGGGATCACTGCTTGGATCCAGGACCACCCCAGGAGTGTGTTACTCTGTTTAGCCGTTTGGCCAGGATACCCGAGGGTATGCCATGATTATATTGTGCATTGAATTTTTTTGAGAGAAAGTTTATATAAATTTTTTATTATTATTTGGGCTCGGCCAGGTTCTTTTAGCCTGAGGGAAGAGTTCTATTAGCCTATGGGTAGTGTTTGGTTAGCCTGAGGGTAACTTTTGTTTATGCCTGTGGGCAGTAGTCTCTACGCCTGAGGGAAATATCACATATTCCTGAGGGCAATGATCATTATGCATGAGGGAAATCACCTATGGGTATTTGATTCTATTACCTGAGGGTAAGGATAGTATGTCTGAGGACACGGATATTTAGAATATTCACTGTGGTGATTTTCTATGTTTTACCTGCCAAGACGAAGCACAAGCTTGGAGGTGATAATTAATAATTAAAATGGCAATGAATATGGTAGCGATAGTTACTTTTGAGTACTTACTAGTTTACTGCATTTACTTTTTCACACTGTTGTTGCACATTTTCATAGAAATTTGGGCATGGGCCTTTGGTGGGTGACTACTGGGATTTATTTCTCACACCCTTTTTGGGTCATGTTTTCGGCCCAAACAGACTATATTGCTATAGGTGTCGACATGGGAAAGGGTTCCTATACAATATATGATTTTATCAAAAGAGTAGGAGAGCATGGGACCGAGCTTAGGCTTGTGATGCTATTGCGTTCTGTTCACTCTGTTTTGTTCTGGTTCTTATACCCTGTACTTTGAGTTGTATTGTATTGTATTGCAGTGTATCCTGTTTTGGATGCTTTTATAGAAATAGTGACATGATGAATTTTTATATATAACTATTGGTTATCTTTTACTGCAGTTGTTCATTTCTGGTTCATATTGTTTACTGCTTCTGCTGTTGTATGTTATATTTATTTTCTGATGCGCTACACTTTGACAAATTATGGCATAGTTTCCCCACTATCAGACCTGGGCCCTCGCTACTAGTCAATAGCCTCTGGAATTTAGGGAAATGCGCTTGAGGTCATGTGACCAACCGGGTTCGGGGAACCTGTTGTGTGGCTTCCAGACCCGGGACGTTACAAAGGGGTATCAGAGGGGTTCTTTTCTTTGAATTAATGTTTGGAGCCTTAGTCAGGGATAGGACGGAAATAGTAGTTGGTAATAAGTTGTGCCCGGGAGTAGATAACCCGTGTATAGGGAAAATTTAATCTACCTCATTATTGAAATTATTACTGGTTTTTCAATTTTACAGTTGATGTGATTTTCACCATTGGGTGACGCACTTGTGGTGTGTTGTATATATGTTTATAGTGGGTTCTATTTAGTTGCAACTCGATGAGATGAGGGTGTTCCATCTCGTGCATCATTTAGACATATGCTATAAATCACATGTCATGCATTCTTTCTATGCCATGTAAGTGCAATTGAAATTTCATGTTGTTTTGATAGTTGATGTGCTAGAAAAGCATGCTGTTGTGATAGCTTCTTTGATAAATACCTTCTTTTTGGAATGTTATTGTGGTGTGAGGTTTTGATAGAATGAACGCCAAACTTTGGTTCTTGAGGGGTGTGGGCTCTCAATGACTGGAATTTGGTGGCTCATTAACGTGTTTTCCTTGTTATAACATGTATAAGATGTCAAGATTTAATTCGTGGGGAGTATGGGCCCTCACAGATTGGAATTTAATACTTAGGTGTTTGTTTCATGTTTTCCTGGGTTTATGAGTAGTTTCTGAGGCTTACTGTCTGGAAAACCTAGCATTCATGCCATGTAGTTCTAGGGACACACGCCGTGTGTTCTTCTGATCGGGAAGAAATAAAAAAAATTAAGTACACTCTGTGTACCCTCAGTGAACGTCGTGTAGTATCTTCCCATGTTATAGGCCATGTGGGCGGGGACATGGGGTAGGGAATGGATTTGGGCAACACGCCGTATACCGGATTTACATGTCGTGTAGTGTTGACCCGGTGTCTGCCCGTGTAACTAACAACATGGATGGAGAAAACCTTAAGACGTACACACCATGTTTTCCTTGAACACACCATGTAGTCTGACCCAGGTACCCAACCCTATCATGAATAACACAGGCCGATGAAAACTTGTAGAGTACACGCTGTGTCTACCTATGAACACGCCGTGTAGTTTTT
This sequence comes from Viscum album, assembly GCA_963277665.1. Classification (NCBI taxonomy): domain Eukaryota; kingdom Viridiplantae; phylum Streptophyta; class Magnoliopsida; order Santalales; family Viscaceae; genus Viscum; species Viscum album. Next base: position 513,530,795 of record OY728153.1, on the reverse strand, counting down.
TTTTATGAGAGTTGTGTGGGTTAAGCCATGTAAAAGGAATCGGGTGGGGAAGAAGGATTCAAGTACACACTATGTGTTAGGACAAAACTCTTTGTAGTTGGGGTGATACACCACCAGTTCTGGTAGAAGTACACCCCCATGTTAAAGACTTAAGGGAACACGTCATGTAGTTAATATACACTCCTTGTTGTCTTGTTTTGTAAAACTTGAATGCTTTTCTTCTTCTGTTCCTTTCTTGGTCTCCTCGTTTTCAGTCTTTAATAAATCTGGATCTAAGGTGTGCATTTGACCTTGTAGAGTCATGCCACCGAGACAACCACCAGTTGTTCACCAGGAAAGCGGTGAAGATTATACTCCTGAGATGGTGGGCCATGGGCTACCAGTGGATCCTCCAGTAGTTCCAGATGTGGCGTCGACCGTTATACCAGACACAGGCGCGGATGCACAGTTATGTGAAGGCTTCATGCAGTTCATGCAGAACTTCCAGAGAACACCACTAGTTCCCATATCTATAGCTGATCTCACTCATATCTTCCAGTAGCAGCATCCGCCTATGTTTTCAGGGGATGGAGGACCGCAGGCTGCAGATTCATGGAAGGACTCATTTTAGACTATCTTAGAGCATCTAGAGACTCCTCCAGGGAGGAGGGTCAATCTCCCTACATACATGATGTGTGATTCTACCAAGAGGTGGTGGGATTTTACCACCCAATCTGAGCATCACCGAGATAAGGCATGGGAAGATTTTTAGGTAGTTTTCTATTACTTCTTCTTTCCGGAGACGCTGTGGGCAAATCGAACTCGAGAGTTCATGAATCTACAGCAAGGCACCGTGTTAGTGATGGATTATTCTTCTCGCTTCACTGAGCTTCAGAATTTTTCACCTGTTATGGTGGGTGATGAGGCGCTGAGGGATAGATGCTTTGAATATGTTATTCAGTGTGACATCCAAGCACTGGTGAACGTTTTCAGGTTGCCTAACATGCATGCTATTGTAAACTAGACACTGATTACATAGCGGAACCTGTGGGAAGCTAGTGGTGTGGGCTAGGGCGGTTTGACACCAATTTCAGGGGCTATTTCTACCAGCAAGAGGAAGAGGAAAATGGACTTCTCTCATGGTGGTAGTAATATCCAGAAGAATACTTCAGGTGGCCAGGTCATTTGATACCAGTGTGGTAGAGAGGGGCACAAGAGACCTCAGTGTCCAAGAGACCCAGTGGAGTGTCGAGCTTGTGGCAAGATGGGTCATCTCCAACATTTTTTCAAGGCGTTTCCACTAGTGGCTAGTGAGAGGGGTTCTGTGCAGACTCTGCATGTGGGAGCAGAACCAGAATCTTCTTACTAGTTAGAAAACTAGAATATGTCAGGGCATGTAGGCCGAGATGGTGGCCGTGGTCATGGTAGCTAGACACTAGGATCTCATGGGCAGCAGGGCAGGTCAGCTCAGGGTAGCCAGGCTGTGTCGTAGGGACGTGACATTGGGCAGAAATATGTAGTGCAACAGACCCAACAGGAGCAGGATCCCGGACCTTCCATTGTTAGAGGTACTATTCTAGTTGCTTATGTCTTATCTTCTGCACTTTTTGATACTGGTTCTATTCATAGCTTTATATCTGTGCCCATTGTGGAGAGCCTTGGTCTCTGTGTTTCTTTTTATTCGGATATCATGATGCTAAACACACTATTGGTAGTAAGGATGGCAGGTGTGTGTTAGTGCAACGAGTGCCCCCTTGAGGTTGGTGGGTGTCACATTCTATGGGACCTCTATGTCTTAGAGATGGAAGCTTATGATGTCATTCTCGGGATGGACTGGTTGGTTCCCTTTTGAGCCTTTGTAGACTGCTATCATCACAGGGTGAGTTTCACTTCACCAGAAGGTGGAGAGTTCCTATACAAGGTAGAATGGGATTTCTAGGAAAGCCAAGATGGACCCGAGCATCGTGGGTGAGGTGGAGTTACAACACAGATTTCAAGTTTGTATTTGAATTATCAGGGAACTTTTCAGAATGATTTACCTCTAGTAGTTGATCTTTTCAGGGATTTATTCCCAGATAACTTTTCAGGTCTTCCTCTAGAGCGTGAGGTGGATTTCTCTATTGATTTTGTGCCAGGAGCGGCACTGGTGTCCACTCCTCCTTATAGGATGGCTACACCTAAGTTGCAAGATCTCAGGTGGCAGTAGAGAAGTTACAGGAAAAGGGTTTCATCCAACCCAGTACTTCTCTATGGGGTTCGCCAGTCCTCTTTATGAAGAAGTCAGATGGTACCCTCAAACTTTATGTGGATTATCGGAAGCTGAACTAGCTGATGGTCAAGAACCGATATCCCTTACCAAGGATTGATGATATTGTTGATCAACTTTGGGAGCGCGAGTGTTCTCAAAGATTTACTTGAGATCTGGATATCATCAGTTACGCGTTAGGCCATTAGACATACCGCTTACAGCTTTTCGGAGCATATATGGTTTATACGAGTACTTGGTTATGCCGTTCGGACTCACGAACACGCCAGCAGTTTTCATGGCTCTGATGAATCATGTGTTCCATCCTTATCTGGATTCTTTTGTGGTGGTCTTCATGGACAATATCTTGGTGTACTCTCAAACTCAACATGACCATGACACCCATCTTGAGATCGTATTGAGTACACTAAGAGAGCATCGGCTATATACTAAGCTCTCAAAGTTCCACTTTTGGATGGACCAGATACACTTCCTAGGTCATATCATCTCAGAGGCAGGAGTTGCGGTGGGCCCAGAGAAAGTTAGATCAGTAGTCTCCTAGAAGAATCCTACGAACTTGTTTGAGATACGGTGTTTCTTAGGGATGGCTGGTTACTACAGGCATTTTATATAGGATTTCTCTCGCTTAGCAGTGCCATTGACGAGTTTGACTAAGAAGGGTGTGAAGTTCTTTTGGTCGAAAGCTTGTGAGACAACCTTTCAGGAGCTGAAGGTTAGGTTGACATCAGCACCAATCCTAATACTTCCAAAGTAAGGGAAGATCTATACAGTCTACTATGATGCATCAAGTATTGGTCTGGGTGTAGTGTTGATGCAGGGTGATCGAGTTGTTGCGTACGGGTCTTGGCAGTTGAGGCCACATGAGAGGAATTACCCGACGTATGATCTTGATTTGGCTACAGTTGTTCATGTGTTGCGTTGTTGGAGACATTATCTCTTAGGAGAGCACTTTTCGGTCTTTACTGACCACAAATGTCTCAAATACATCTTTACTCAGTGTAACTTAAACCTGAGACTGCAAAGGTGGGTCGAATACCTTCAGTCCTTTGACTTTGAGCTTGCTGATACACCCTGTAAGGGTAATGCAGTTGCTGATGCACTGAGTAGGAGGACTCAGACATAGGTAGTGTAGGAGGCCAAAGGTGAGTGGTAGCTTATGGATTTTTTCTCTGAGATGCATTTGTAGGTGAATGATAGATAGGGGAAAACCTATCTTTCTTCCTTATCTGTGACTTCTACCCTCCTGGATATAGTGAGGATGAGACAGTTATCGGTTTAAGAAAGCCTAGTTCTATAGGAGTCGGTGGCAAGTGCGGACCCTCTTTCTGGATGGATAATAGGTGATGATGAGGTACTATGTTTCCATGGACGAGTGTGGGTTCCAGGGGATATATGTGAGGAGATTATGCAGGAGTTTCATGCTTCAGCTTGGGCATTGCATCCCGGAGTTACCAAAATGTACCATGACTTGATACGTCAGTATTGGTGGTCAGGTATGAAGAGAGAGGTAGCTGGTTTTGTTACAAGATGTTTCATCTGTCAGTAGGTGAAGATGGAGAATCAAAGGCCATCTAGACTATTATAGCTATTACCCATTCCAGAATGGAAATGGAAGGATGTTGTGATGGAATTCATGACCGGGTTTCTAAGGTCACCTCGAGGCAATGATTTTGTGTGGGTTGTTGTGGAATGACTCACGAAGGTATCTCACTTTTTTCTAATCAAGGAGACCTTCGGTGTTGATGAGATCAGGAAATTGTATGTCCATGAGGTTGTACATCTTCATGGGGTCCCTCATTCTATCGTTTCTGATAGGGATGTCCACTTTACGTCTTGTTTCTGGAAAAGTTTTTAGAGGTCACTGGGTACATAGGTGCTTCTGAGCACAGCTTACCACCCTCAGACTGATGGCCAGTCAGATCGTATGATACAGGTGTTATAGGACATGTTTTGTGCATGTGTCCTAGACTTTGGGGGCTCTTGGAAGAAGCATATACCCCTGGTAAAGTTTTCCTACAATAATAGTTTTCAGGAAACAATTGAGATGGCACCTTACGAGGCTTTGTATGGTAGGCCATGCCAATCACCCTTGTACTGGTTAGAGGCAGGTGAGACAGCTTTACCGGCACCACATCTCGTGCAGGAGACTTCTGAGAAGGTCCAGTTGATTTAGAAGTGGATGGATACTACATAGTCTCATCAGAAATCTTATGTTAATCGTCACAGATTACCCTTGGATTTCGTGGTCGAGGATCAGGTTTTCTTGCATGTTTCGCCGAGGTTGGGAAACAGGAGTATCAGGAGACAGGGTAAACTTTCACCAAGGTATGTGGGGCCATTTGAGATTCTGGAGAGAGTCAGTTCGGTTGCCTACTGGTTGCAGTTACCACAGCGGTATCGGGCCATGCACGATGTCTTCCATGTATCTTACCTGCACCGTTGTCACTCGGACCCATATCACGTTTTTCAGCCTGAGGAGATTGAGCTTCAGGTCGATGCATCCTTTGAGGAGCACCTGATTTGTATTGTTGATAGGAGCACGAAGGTTCTCTGAGGTCAGTCAGTTCCTCTCGTTCAGGTGCTATGGCAGAATGGCCGAGTGTAGGATGAAACCTAGGAGTGGGAGACTGATGCACGTGCTCAGTGGCTAGAGTTTTTCACAGTTGTATCTTCACCATCCTTGGAAGGTAAATTCTGGGATGAATTTCTTTAAGGAGGGAAGTTTTTAAGAACCATGTTCTTATTTTTGAGGTACGGGTTTCTTCTTTTCCCTTTCCCTTAAGTGTTTTCTAGAAAATAAGGAAAATAGGGGAAAATCCCAAATTTTGTGGGTACAATCCGTGTACTTATCCACACACTGTGTACTTTGGCCATGTGGGATGAGTATACAGGGCGTGTAGGCCTGTCGGCGACAAAGGGTCTAAAAACTGACTACACGCCATGTACTTAGTATTTACATGACGTGTAATCAGTTGGTAGGTGAACAGTAAGGCAGTGGAGGAAAACTCCAGTGGAGCGACAGTACATGCTGTGTAATTAGGAATACATGTCGTGTACTCATGTCGACATATGAACAGTGCCGCGGTGGAAAGAAGCTACCAGAGGAACAGTTTAAAAAATGAAAAGTACACGCCATGTACTTGAGAGTACATGCCATGTAGTTTTTTTCGCTTAAAATGGGTAGTGGCCTCCTCATTCGGCAGAGGAGGCTTTGAGTTCGTTTTGGAGCTAGGAGAGGAGGCCAGAGCTTCAGAGATCTCTTGACCACACACCGGGAATCTGAATCCTTCTCTGACGGTCTCGATTGAACGATGCGGGTGAGTTTGTTCCTCTACTTGTGTGTTTCTTACCAATTCTTTCTCGAGGGAAAGTAATTTGAGTTTGAATGAGTGAATGTTTATCCCAGATCTACATCGTTCTTGGACAATTCGGGAGGCTTCGTTCATATATACTGATCGGTGACAATCGAGGTAGGTGGTCTAATGTTTATTTTCAACTATTGTGTTGAAATTGTGTACCATTGTGCTACGTGCCCATGGTTGGGGTGTCGTATGGATGAGGAATTTGCTAAAAAGATATCTTTAAATGCATAGATAATCTAATGATAAGTTTAAACTGCTGTTTGGGATCACTGTTTGGATCCAGGACCACCCCGGGGGTGCGTTCCTCTGTTTAGCCATTTGGCCAGGATACCCGAGGGTATGAAATGATTATATCGTGAATTTCATTTTCTTGAGTGAAAGTTTATATAATTTTTTGTTTATGATTTGGGCTCAGCCCGATTCCTTTAGCCTGAGGGAAGTGTTCTATTAGCCTGTGAGCAGTGTTTGGTTAGCCTGAGGGTAACTTTTGTTTATCCCTGTGGGCAGTAGTCTCTGGGCCTGAGGGAAATATCACGCATGCTTGAGGGAAATGATCATTATACCTAAGGGAAATCACCTGCGGGTATTTGATTCTATTACCTGAGGGTAAGGATAGTATGTCTGAGGGCACGGTTATTTAGAATATTCACTGTTGTGATTTTATATGTTGTACCTGTCAAGATGAAGCACAAGCTTGGAGGTGATAAGTAATAATTAAAATGGAAATGAAACTAATAGGGATAGTTACTTTTGAGTACTTACTAGTTTACTACATTTACTTTTGCACACCGTTGTTGCACATTTTCACTGACAGTTGGGCACGGGCCTTTGGGGGGTGCCTATTGGGATTTATTTATCACACCCTGTTTGGGTCATGTCTTCAGCCCAAACAAACTATATTGCTGCAGGTGTCAACTGGGGAAAGGGTCCCTATACATGTACATGATTGTAGTAGTGGAGTAGGAGAGCATGGGACCAAGCTTAGGCTTGCGATTCTGCTGCATTCTGTTCACTCTGTTTTGTTCTGGTTGTTGTACCCTATACTTTGAGTTGTATTGTATTGTATTGCAGTGTATCCTGTTTTGGATGCTTTCATAGAAATAGTGACATGCTGCATTTTTATATATAACTATTGGTTATCTTTTACTACAGTTGTTCATTTCTAGTTCATATTTTTTACTGATTCCGCTGTTGTATGTTATATTTATTTTCCGTTGCACTACACTTTGACAAATGAGGGCATAGTTTCCCCACTATCAGGCCTGGGCCCTCGCTGCTAGTTGGCAGCCTCTGGCATTTGGGGAAATTCTTTTGAGGTCATGTAACCAATCGGGTTTGTGGCACCTATTGTGTGGCTTCTAGACTCAGGATGTTACAATCATGATCCAAATAAATGTTCTCTTAGTCTATAACATGTCTCGGATTAGGAATGATCCTCTGAATCAAATATTCATGAAACAAATCATGCATTACTCGGTGATGAAAAATAATATCTAGATGGTATGACACTATCATATCCTATTTGGTGATCTTTAAGGATACGAAAAACAATATTTCTATATTTCCAGTTTTCTCTAAACAAAAATTTCCTAACATATTATACCCCTAAGAACAAAAACTACTAAGAAGACAAACTATTTCCTCACTTCACTTATCCCAAAAAAGTAGTGAACAATATTTTCTACCCTAAATATCCTCATAAGGTTCCATATGTATTCAGTACTAGTAAATATTGTTGTATGTAATCTCAATAAAATACAGCTGATCATTTAATGCTCTACTTAAGTCTATAGAAAAATCAAAAATAATATACTTCGATATACTAATTGTTCATTTTAATTTTTCCTCTATCGAGAGATGGTATGTTTTACTTAATCAAAGATGATGCCTTCTGCAAGACTTTACAATATATCATTACAAATGGTATATAACTGTACCTTATACAAGTATCACATCATTGTCATATAATGATCAGTCGTGTATTAGGTCATCACCTGCTAGATATTCTCACATCATTATGAACTCTGGGTTAGTCTATTTTCTAGAATTTACTTGTTCTACCAAATAATGTGTGACCACAAAATGATCAAACATAATTGACACCTGGTTCTCAAAAATAACTTATCCGTCATCTTTTATCAATCCCATCAAACACCACTTTCCCTTAGAATGTTGTTCACCTATCTCCTGAGCTACTTATATACTATGACCAAGAGAATCTCTACTAAAATTAAACATACATGGTCCAAAGGCTATCTAATATAAAATTTATTCATGTACTCTACCCATAACCTCTACCTTAGATTGAGGTCCTACAATGTGATGATATATAGGAGGATCCTGTGGAATATAGATATGACATATCTCTCACCTAAGAGATAGTTCATTCAACACTTAAAATAATATACCATAGACTACAGCTCCATGACATGTGTGGGATAGTAACACTAATGATGTTATAATTGACATGAACTATATATTAATACTCACTCCCTTTCCATCAACACTTCCAAAAAGACAACTCTCAATGCATCATATTATAGTGTATATCTAATATCAGGACCGGGAAGAACCAATACTAGAGTTGTATCAACATCCTCTTCAACTCATGAAATTCTTCTTCACACTGGTCTAGCCACTAGAACATCACCACTTTCAGCATCAGTGTATTCATGGGTCCTAATAAATGGGATAAGTCCTTGATAAAAAAAATTATAATATCCCGCTAATCACAAAAATTTCCTAATATATAACACTTTTTTTGGGATGCATCTAGGATATCACATCCTCTGATTCTATGGTAAGGTCCATCTACATGATTTTAGGAAAATATTACTCACAAAACATCTACATAAAGGTATACCTAGTGAGAACCACTCATATTACAACATGATTCATGGATTTACCCCATCTCCATGAAGGTCTTTGGATCAAAAAGGTCTCCAAAACCACTCGATCATCACCAGGAGTTTATACCTACTCAAAATTGACTTTGATAATATCCAAAAACACTTATGAATCCTATAGACCATTGGTAACTCAAAATTTTGTAGGATGCTTGAGTGGAAAATCCTAACCATGATCAGTCATGGTATTCTGGATATTTCTTCATCAAATGTGGAAATTTTGAAATATTCTTAGTTAAAGAAGATTTGCAGGATGAATATATATTTTCAGAATAGAAGTGTGTTTGGATACATCCTCCTACACCACTGGTGGTGGTACATGAGAATCTTGGGATTCCATAATTGGAGGTCCCATCAAATTTATCTAATGTGGAATTTCAAAAATCCCAAAACAAATGTTAAAACATTAATAGATGATAAACCAAGACAGATCGTATGTAGTGTATAATATCACACATACGTTCTCTGAGGAGGCTGACCTTAACCCCATAGTATATCCCTCCTATAACAACCCATGTTTCTAAATCACATATTTTTATTCATAGTAACATATATATATATATAACACAATAGAATTCCCAAGATAACTAGTTAATTATATAATAAATTTATCTCAATTTATAGGAAAAATAAACATATCTATCAATGGGAAATACATTTTTTCTCAAAAAAACTAGCCTAATTGGGTCATTAAGTTTAAGAACTATTATGAATTAAGGAAAAGGTATATATATGGAATGTGATCCCACTTGCATATTCATGAGGAATGAATACACCTAAAATCATATAAAATAGTAAAGAACCCATTAATTGTAACTCAGAGGTTTGTCGCAAATGATTTGTCCACGGATATTGCAACTCCCCTACCCAAGTCCCACATAACTATCTCATTTCTAGCATGTCCTAGGTTATTAAAATATAAAATAAGAAAAATACTCAGATACCATTCTGTAACACCCAGACCTGAACCACTAGGTCTATGTCTGAGATCCAAAAGAGCTCATATGTCCCTCCTAGTATGCAAGTGGCTTCTGACTAGAATCGAGGGTCTAAATCCCATCAATAGGGGTACTATACCCTATGAATCATATCCGTCCACCAAAGATATAAACAATATAATCAACTCATAGTGTTAAAGAGAAATAAAATAGTATTATACGACACACATTTCATACAATTAACAAATGAACTCATGGTTTGGAAATTAAAACAAAAGTAATAAATATAAATAAGAAAAATAATTGTAGTATAAATAGTATAAAGTGTTTCTTGGAATATACTCTAACTAAAAGCCTATTTTTCCTCAACTCACCATCATATATACCTTTACCTTTATTGGATCCCTAATCATAAAATCTAAACATGAATTGTGATTCTTATTGAGGGTCTGAGTAAAAAAAAATTTGGAAACCACCATTTCATCCTTAATATAACTAAAAATAATATATATATATATATATATATAATAATTTATGTCATGAAATAATTAAATACACAACTAAAAATAAAACCACACATGTGCAGAGTCATTGTTTTCTAACCAAGATGTTATGAACCCTGGACCCACCTACTTTTTCATGATCCTAATAAGTATTTCAATATATGTCATCCCATGTTCTAACTTTTCAGTTACCCACACACCCCACCATATTGATGGTTGTTATTAGGAACACTACATAGCCCACCATGATGTTGGTTGTTATAAGGAACATCGCATTCCCCACCATGATGGTGTTCATTACCAGGAGCACGGTATGCCCATCCCAGATGGTAGTCATTATCATGAACATCGCACACCCAATATTGATGGTGATCATTATACTTGGATGGTTATAACCCCCACCTATCATTCCTGATTGAGATGTATAATCACATCACCCCGACTTTGAATTTTCCCACTTTTCCTAGTAGATTTTTGGATTCCCAATCCTCATTTAGGGTCTACTCCAACATCAATAAACATTTTTATGATCTAACATATACAATCAGATGATTCATAGTTCATAGCCATTGTTATGTCATCACGCTCCCCCTCAAAGGGTCATCTAACCAAAACTGATAAAATTGATCATCTAGGTACATGAATCATGGTTCTAAATTCTATAAAATACCACAATAAATATATATCATATAAATTAAAAATAACATATATCAAGAATAGTTTTTGGGATTCTGTGCACAAATCATATTATAACACATCATGAATAGTCTCAAGGGACACTCTTTCACCGTCATGAAAACACATATCAAATGTGATTTATCATGTATAAGAAGAAAAATCATGAAAACATCATATACAAGGCCCTTTATGGTATGAAACTTTATACCTCTTGGTTTTTAATTTCAACATCACAGTCCATTAATTTTTTCATCTCCCAAACCATGTTTTTATTCCAACCATAAAAATATTACTTGCCAATAACTCCTAAAACTGGTTTCAAATATAATGATATATTTTCTATAGAATTATGAAAATAAAAATATCCCATGGGTTAGAAAAAACATACCATATGATGAATACTAAAAATGGTATAATATTAGAATGGTTGAAGGAAGAATAAATAGACTCTCTTGGATTGTGACAAGAGGAGAAGTCACCAAGAAGGTGCCATTGAGACATTATTTAACACCACCGATCATCAAGGAGTTTTTTGATACCCCAATGAAATATTTACCACACTATAAGGCATAAGTAATCATCATATAAAAAATGAAAACATCGTCCCATGGTCAAAAAATAAAGAAGAGATAAAATCCATCTATATAAGAAGACTCACTATTGACATTCACTAAATTACCCAAATCATCTATCATTGACATAGAAGGATGAGATGTGGCCTTATATATATTAAGGATAATATAATATAAATATAAATGATGAAGAAACAAAGGACAATCAATAAACAAACATAACATTTCATTGGTTTTTCCTAGTTTCATCCAAAAGTATCCAAGAATAAATAATTAAGTACGTCGATTCGATTAATAGGAATTAGAAATAAATTAATAATATCCTTAATGAACCCAAAATTAATCATTATGAATTTCCTTTTTTGTTTTTTCAGTATTAAAGAATAAAGGATCGCTAAAATAGTCTATTTCAAAAAACCTGATACTCAAACAACTTACACCATGGTCTGGCCGTGGTAGTTGTGTTCTTGAAAACACTAGGAAAAAATGGGTATCCTTATTGCATTATTCTATTTATTATGTAGTTTTTAACTCCAAATACATTCCAAAATAACTGTGGTTTGGTTTTCCAATCCCTATATTGCACGATCCTTACTAGAGCACCATGGATTTTCCTTCTCTTGTCCAAGTTTTTTAAATTAAAATTTGTTTCCTTGAAAATTATTTCCTTATTCCACACCCTTGACCACAAAATTGGAAAGTTATTTCCTTAAATTTTTTACGATGAGATATGACATAGAAAACCACAGACAATACTAGAGCCATGGTGTTACCCATTTTGGACCAAAAAAACTAAAACCCATATTTTAGATTTTACAAGCCAATCAACTCTTCCAAGGTTCCACCTAAGCATGGAACATTTCAAAAATACTAATGAAAATATTGGAATCCATATTCCACATAATAAGAAAAAAATACCTATAAATTACAATTAACTAATATGTCTCTTCATGAAGATATTTAAGTTCCAATAGACTCCCCCAATGAAAATGATATTTTCATTTATATTGGAAAGAACCTTAATCTATTATTATGGATGATCATATTTTTCCTACTTATTAGCTGAAATATTTAATGTACTTACTTATAGATTGTGAAAATCAAGTAGATATTTTCCAATATATAAGACTATTTTGTTTATTTCCTTGTAAAGGGGTTCATAGCCATTCCTAATTTCTATAAATATGGGATTTTAGTATAGAATGTGGAAGTGAGGTAAAGCCTCATATAATATCATAGGTAACCATCTTCTGTGATCATGTCCTCTAGGAATATATTTTGAAATGATATAAAGTATAAACAATATATTTTCTCTTTCTTTAAATGGTGGGTATTTAATTTCCTACACTATAACTAAATCAACATCCAAAAAGCCAAACTTTGAACATCCACCCTCAATCTAAAAAAATAATGGTTCATATTATTGATTTATTTTGGTTTTTTTGGTTTTATTAGCCTTGATATTTTTTATCCTTTTAAAAATTAATGATACTGCTAAAATTATTCATTAAATTATCTTTTTTTGAATGACTGATTTTGAATTCGTTAATGTATTTTTATTTTTAATAAATTCATCCATGTCTATGTTCCGTAACATTAATTTTAAGTAATTTTTTTGTTATAGTTCAATTATTTCAGTGTACTAAATTAAAGTTTTTATCCTCGATAACATTTAATTTCATTTTTATGACATAAAAATTAAGATGAAATTTTAATACATAAATAATTAATTATGAAGTCTGGTAAATATAATTATTCTGTATAATGAAATTTGTTATGTTTATCTATGAAATTTTGAAAAAAAAATAATCCATTGAAATTATCAGAAACATTTTCTTAGAGATTATAATTTATATATCATCATTAAGGGAGAAATTGTTAGACATGTTAATGTTATTCAAAAATAATCAAACTAATTATATGTTTTATTTTTTACAATAAACATTATTTTTTTAAATAATGGATTAATTTTAATTGCTTTTCTGGTCAATAGTTATTGTTTTTTATGTTGGTTCATTAATTAATATCTTATGTCATGATGGTCATATTTTGTCTTGATGAGATGTTTTGATGTGTCAATGTTTACAACAACCAAAATTATAATTACTAAGTCTAAATATATACTTACATATGTGGAAATTCTCCCATGTAATGATATTTATATAGGCTACATGATGTTTACTGAGTGAAGGGTGATCTTTATGAAAAGTTCAAAATGAGGACTGTAGAGATAGGTTGATATTTTTGGAGTATAGGTTATTGATTTTGTCGAGGTAATATTCCTAATAAAGAACAAAATAACTCATACTGCGGACAATATGATGCATATAAAATATGAAAAATGATGTTGACTCAAGTCTACATAGATTCTTATGCAAATCATCTATATGGAGAACATAATTCATAAAAAATTTGGATTAATATTTCTATGGATTTTGGAATCATAAACTCTCATAATAATTCACCCTTACAAATATGAGTTTGAACATAATTAATAATAATAAATAACCCTTACAATTATTTGAAACTTAATGACTTTATTAAATTTTACTATTGATACTAGTTTTGAAAGTCCAGGAACAATTTTAATATTATCATAATCAATACATCAAGAACTTATATAAATATATATTAAAATTTATTGGAATAAAAACTAATCTGATTTTATTATCTCTATATTTTTTTGAATAAAATAAAATAAACTTTTTAACCTAGTTTAGTTTTCATTAGAATATGGGGTATTATTTTACTTACTCATTAGTTTGATATGATACAGGATCTAACCTCTATATTAACATTGAAAAAAGTATTTAAAACATTATGATTTAAAAAAACCTGATGTCTAATGATGAGAAAGTGAGAAATATCACTCAGGGCCTAATTATTAATTTTTTCTTCATGTACACTTCTAAAAACACATTCTATTCCCAAAATAAGATATAATACTATTTTTTATGAATTAAATACCCATATACATTAAATTAAATTTTTTCAATGTTTAATCAAATTAATGTTTATATTTTATGAAGTTTTATATTTTTTTGGTTGTTGATTATGATAATGTGTTATAATGGAAAACGTTTTTTATATATTTTTTCTTATTGGTGTAAGTGAAAACTCCTTTCATTGAGTGTGGGTGAAGACCATAGTGAGTTCCAATAAAGAGGAAATTCCAAAAAAAATCTATTGGATCCTTTTTCTCTCTACATGATAGTAGTTATAACTAAGTTAGGTGATCTCTAGGGAAATGACTGGTTTATTAAAAATCACCAACCTCGCATTGATTGCTTTTAAAGTGGATTAGGGGAAATTATTTATTTCTTTGAAATAAAATAAAAATACCATAATTAATTCCTTTTATTTTATTTATATTTTTAATTTTAACTAATTTAAAAGTCTAAGGATATTATCAAATATATTTTGAAAATTTTTTTTGGTAAAAATTTGAATAAAATTCACCCAACCCTCATAAGATTTGATAAAATGTGATTAATTAAAAAGATCACTAAATGATGCTACAATAGACTAGAAAATTTTCACATGATTTTTTTTTATGAAGATCATCAACTAATGTTGTTTAACTATAGAAAAACCCACTTATGAAATGGTAATGGATTAGCCACTCAGAAATTATTTAAAACAAAAATATATATATAAGTGGGTTGCAGGATGGATTTTAAAAAAATATACGTAATAATAATTCAAATTAATAATTGTGTGTGACTAATATTTTTTAAAAATATGTATATATATATAATTATACATATGTATGTATGTATATATGCATGCATGAATTAATGTATGTATGTATGTATATGTATCGAATATATTAATATATCAATATATTATATGTGTATTAATTTTTATATAAATATATGTATATTATTTATATATATAAATATATGTATATTATTTATATATATAAATATATTAATATTATTTATATATATAAATATATACATATTATATAATGTATAAATATATTTGTATCCAAAACTTCTCTGTCTCTTGGTAGTGGGGGTCCCATGTTTCTGGTATTTCACCATTTCCATTTAAATATCACCATAGACATTTGGATATTTCATACGTCATCTCAAATCCTTTCCTTTTCAAAGCACCACTTCTATGTATTCATATGGTAACTATTTTGTGGGCATCTTGTATTTGTTGATACTGTGATATTTTAGTTTACTTTTTTTCTCATGTATGAAATTTCATATTTTTCTTTGCATGGAAGTGAGGCGCTAAATATATTATTTAATATAGAACATCAATAAAATAGTCACATTAACCATTTCCATTTCCATATATTACCTTTCATATATCTCTAAAATTCATTCATTTTATTACATACTTTAAAATTTTTACCAGGTTTATAATGATTTGAATTCTTTTAAAAATTATAATTGGTGATATGATAATAATGGGATACCGTAGAGAATATTATTTCATCATTTAAAAAAATATTTATTATCTAATTTTACTTTTATTAATTGTACCAAATTTATTATTCATTTATTTATAATTGTATATTTTAATGAAAAATGAAAAATATCATTCCTTTACTGATTTATATGATATATTTTATAGCTAAGTTATACTAAATATAATGGAAATAAAAAAATAACTATGAAAAAAAATTCTCATATATTTGATTTTATATTCACCCCCCCTCCCCCCCCCCCTCCTCATAACGTTTTGGTATGAGAATTGTTCACTATGTCATCTTTTAAGGAACCAGATGTTCATTCACCAAAATGAACACTCATGATAGCCTAAATGAATAACTTTACACCAACACCATGTATGTTAGGATTAGGAGACAGAAGTTAGTTCACTAGAATTGTATTATGTGAATGGGCTAGTTCATTAAAGAAGCATTTTTGGGTTTAATGAATGTTTGATATGTTCCATAGAATTAAAAATAAATGAAATCATACAATATTTGTTCACTTCATCAGAAGCATTGAAAATAGCTAGATGGATTAAGACCATATCATAGAGAACATAATATTTTGAGTGTAGAAATCATATAGAGGAACACCTAATGCATTTAATTAGGGAGTCTGCCATGATTTTAGAGGATTGAGTGAAACGAACAGAAGGGGTATCTTCCTATAGTCGAATGAAATTATAGACCAAGTAAAGTAAAAGAGGATATTAATCAGTTAAATGATCTCTGATAGTGGTACATAAATGACTTTCCAAACATGTGTAAATTATAAATTTGTAAAAATTATTATATTTAAGTGGATATTTTGTTTACTTGTTCATTATGAGTTTTTCGCCATTATAATGGATGAAACTAGGCATCAGTAGTTTCTCATGTCATTAAAAGGATACACACGGTTGAAGGATAGAATTTGTCATTGGATGACTAGTTAAATACTTCCATAAATAGTTGATATGATTACTTATATAAATTTCAAAAAATAGAAATATTTTAGGTGAAGGGTGATGACACTCCCAGAAGACCATCGAATGGAGGTGGAACTAGTATGAGGAGAAAAGCAAGGAATATCCAGATACCAAAAGTTTTAAATAATGAAATATGTGGTTAATGAACCTATAGTTTTAAATGGAATATACAAAAACTTAATGATTGAACTAGTGATACATAATTTTGAGAACTACATAGGATTATAAAAAGATGATATCCCTTGTTACTCAGGTACTCTATTTCTGATGGAGTAAAAAGATATGTCAATTTTATATTATTCATGTAGGATATATTGTGTGAATCATGCAATCATTTTTTACATTTTTTGAATATTTTCTAATTTCATGTGTGTGTTTGAATTTTTATTTTTCACTTTTATACTCTTCAGAAGGAGGATTATGCAGTTACAAGAATAATAATGTTGATACAACTCGATGTGGTGGATAGGGTGATCGGTCTTCCATGTTCTAGTCTTCATGTTCATGGGTGTTAAATAATGTATATTTCCCTCTTTTTAATAATAAATGTTCCACTATATTTTACTTCCCAAAGGGGAATATTTCAGTGATCATATTTTCAACACACATCCCCAGTAAGTGGTATCACTGTGTGGTTACAGTGCTTAGTAGAAGTGTTTGGTAGTAGATGTTTCGGGTGAAGTAATTTATAAGGACCCAAAAGGTGATTAGCATAATAATATTGGGTTACTCATTGTCATGTAGACTATCAAATAGTTTGAATAATTTTTATTTATTATGGTTGAGGTACCATCGATGTTTTTAGGAAATCAAAAGACCAAATGGACTTAAAATCCATGATCTATGTTTCATTCATTAGTTATAATTTTTTTTCCTAATGAAAGACTACTAAAAATTAATGTGGAATCTAATTATCCATATTGTTGATTAGAATTATTGGAATATCACAATAGTATTGGAATATATTGGATGGATTTTTCATGGTTTGATAATCTGATGGTCGAATTTGTATATATGGGTGGATAGTCATTTTTATAATCCAAGAGGTTCTCAATGTTTTGATGGATTGATAAGCCAACTGGAAGAATAATGTTGAACCAGAAGAAAATTAAAGAAAGCATGGGGATAATTCCAGGGATTCAATAAAATTGAAAGATAACTCATGTTCATGTATGTATATATTGGTGATGTAATAAGTATATTGAAGGATCTATTTTAGGATAGTTGAAATTATTAATGTTTCACCAACCTACTACTGAGAGGAGGTGACTAAAGTTATTTAAAACGATTCTCAAATCCCAAGTATTGAATCATGAATTTGGATTTTGGTTTTTTGTTAATCAATATCCATTGATTACTACTTGTTGTATTTTTATAGATAATCTCTCATATTTTATAGTTCCTTCAGAAAAATGAAACATAATATTATGTGTGGTATAGCTACAAATTATTCTAGCGGTGGTTAGATAGAATATAGGAGGAATTTTAAAAGGTTGTGGGAGGTTCGTTCCTTGAGGGATTCATGGTTATAACATGAGTGTACATGATGTCTTGTTAATTATAATATGAATGAAATATGGAATATGAGGCATGGTTTTCATGAGCATATGGGATTGAAAAAAATAGATTAGATCTATAGTCATGTGAGGACTTAATAAAACTCAGTGTTAATATGTATAATCATATATAGAAACATATTTCATTCAATATTTAGAATAAGGTTATCATGGTAATTTAAACATCACCTATTATGGTATAATATCTCTTATAAGAATACATTTCACATCATTATACCTTCTTCGACCAAACAAAAAAGAAGAATTATTTAGGAGACTATATTTAAAATCACCTAATATGAGAGGTTGTAGAGAAAAAATGGATAATACTCTAGAATTTTTTAAGTAGGATGACTTTCTTACCACATCTACAGTGTCCATGTATGATGTAGACTTAGACCACACAAAATTTGGACAATGGATAACATCATGTCTTGGGGAGAATTTCATTACAAGGCTTCAAACTCTATGGAAATGATCTTAGGATAATTTTCAATAAAATGAAAAGTTCTATCAAATATAGGTAAGATCACTAAAATCATTAGGAATGAGGAGAAAAAGTGGGAGGAAATATAAATGCCCTTTTTAGTGGATATTAACATCTAATGGGTCTTTTCCATGATAATGACATAAAAAATCCAATGATTTATATTATAGATGAAAGGTTAGTTCTAATGATTTTATTGATGTTCACTATACCAGAAATATCTCAGCATCATATATTCTTAGTTTTAGAGTTTTTATAATATTATACACTGATAAAACAAAGTCTTTTACATAGTAAAAGTTTCATATTTTTTACAGTGATTTAATAAAGTAAATTGATGGTAGCTCGATGATTTTTAGTTTTATATAATTTCCATCAATATTCATATGTGTTTTTTGGAAGTAGTAGATGTAAGATCATTTTTCTAGAGAATCTGAGTGGTAATTATTTTTGTGGGATCATGGATGATTAGAAGAGTCATGGAGTGTAGATCTAGGTTGATACTATAGAAGTAAGGTGATTAAAATATGATCAGTGGGAAATTAGAGTAAGATTGATAATACTCTTTGTGTTGGAGATTATTTTACTTATCCTATGAAAATAATTCTCAAGTTGAAGATATTTATGGTTTGGTGGGAGAGATATATTCTGGTTCAATTTTTATAGATCCAAAAATTCATTCAATCGATATAATAGTTAGGAGATCCCAAATGAATAAAAATACACCAAAACCATAGAGGTTATTTTTAAGTTCCAAAAATAAATTTTCTAGAGGTTTAATAGTTGAACGGGTTAGGTCAATAAAATAATAAAATGAGATTTAAATGGATGTTTGACTGGTGCCTCTGGATTTTGGGTCAGTGGAATCATGTTTAATTTTGTGATTTCACCTAATGTTTTTGAAGAAATGTACTATATTTAGTCCACTAGATGGAACATAGTGGATTCTAAGTATAGTAATGTTGAAGTGAAACATATAATTTATATACTCTGGGAATTTTTCATGGTTTTAGAGAGTTTGAGTGAGTTTAAAGGTTGGAGTAGCCTCTTTTTATTGAATAGATGTTTAGATAAGGGGAAACCAAGGTGGACATTTATATGTTTCATTAACATTGATGATGGGTGGGAAAGTATTTCCGAAAAGAAATTGAAAATTGAGATTCATCAAAGTCATTAAAGTGAAGTAGAGATGATTTACACATATTCCCTTGGATTTCATAGTTACTATAATTGATGAAACTAGAGATCCTCAATTTCCATTTTCAATAAAAGGAAGTTTACAATTGAAAGATTTTATTTATGTTTAGATGAATGGTTGTGTACCACCATATAGAGTGGGATAGACTATTAAAACAATATGCTCAAAAATAGTGATACCAAAGATGAATAATGTTAATGGACTAAGAAGAGGGTCAGATGGAGGAGGCTCTAATAGTAGGAGAATAGTAGGGCGAATCATGATGTTGAAAGTCTAAAATTAGAAATTCTATCATCGAATCACCTGACAGAGCACATGGAATATGCAGTGATTTGAAGATATTATTGGTGATACATTTTTGGAGAACATAGTAGGGTCTTCAAACCCTATTATCCTTGTATCTCATGTATTTTGTATCTGATGTAATCAAAATATATTTCATTGTGCTCTAATGGATGTTTGACACGTTATCTAAAGCATGTAATCACTATTTTCATTATATTTAGGAATTTTTCATTCAATTCTATAGTTTTCATGTACTTATTCTCCTGTATTCTCATATAAATGAGGATCATAAAGTTACCAAAACAAAAATTAAGAGTATGAATCAATGTGGTGTTTGGTGTGATTGATCGTCCCAGTTTCATTCTTAAATGTTAGGGGGTGTGACAAAAATAATATGGCTTTCTTTCATTTCCTGATGTTTTGCAACATTTCATCACCAAAAGGGAGCCCTTACGGGGATTTTATATGTTCCTCCCATCCCTAACACTGCCTTATACACCTAGTTTATAAAATTTGGTTCTAGAATTTTAATTTTCTTTCTACTAGATAAATCCTAGTGAGGATATCCTTAAAATAGATAACTCCATATATAAGTTACATTGAGAAATCAACATCACTATATTTGATAAAATCATGATGCTCCCCGTATCCCATTATAATACTTATATGTTGATATCTTCATTATTCTTAACCATTTTTACCATGTATAATTTTTTTTTAGTTAATAATAGTTATACTAGAGTGTTCCATTAAAAGTATTATGATGTTTTCCATATAAGGGAAAATAAATTCTTCATATTTTTTATGAGTATTATAAATTTTATCAAAAAAATTTGCTGATAAGAATGAGAAAAAATCATTTCATGAAATACTCCCATACTATAGGGTCCATTTCATCAATTTTATGGTTCATCCCTAGAATAAGTACCTCGTTATTTTTTAGATTCATATCATCCATTCATTCTTCCTTCCCTTTAACTTGGATAAATGGTTGGGGAATAATTTTTTTATGGTAGGAATTCTAATATTCCCTTATGAATTACTTGTCTATAAATTATCAATGATGATTAAATATATTTATTCCATTATTGTGGATAATTTATATGTTGATAAATACAATCCATTCCCAAAATATTGAATTCTATCACAAAAGAAAATGACCATATTTATATGACATATCATTAGAAAAATAATAATTAAAGAAGATTACCTCATTGATTTCATTAATAAATCAACATTCAATTATCAATATCTATGATGACCATTTATCATCATTTTATTTAAAATTATAGATGGATGAGAATAAATTGGAATACATAAAGCACTAAAATAATGTATTTTATATCATGTTGATCCATTTCTTAATCGTTGATAAATTCAACGATCAACAAAAGGATAGCGTGTGTCATTATTTGAATAGTACAATAGTGAGTTTATTATCCATTATCTCATTTAGATTATGGAATAGTTTAATTTATTATTAAAAACATGAGATAACTGAGTAATTATGGTTGTAATATTTTAAAAACTATCCTCTATTATTCCACTTCTTTCATAGGGAAATCTCTTTCATTGTTCATCAATTTTTTTACACTTGATTAAACAAAGATTAGACCATTGAATAAAAAATGTTCTCTTTAAATGGTTAAAATTTCAAAGAAAAATATTATATGAATAAAATAAAATAATCTTATGATGTCCTAAACAAATATATACTTAGTTCAAACTTTGAATCAAATATTTCAACATATGACACTTTTAGTTAAACCAATGTTGATTTATTTTTTTGTCATTGTATTATTCTTAACATAATCACCAAAAATAACTATATCCTGATCTTATAAAGACTAAAGGAAAAAGGTTCCAAACTTATTAATTTAATGAAAAAAATATATACTTTACAAACATTATTTTATACCAACAGAGATATCCCAAGCATAACATTATTTTACATGAATATATAAATTGATAAAAAATCCAAACACACTCTTAGAATTCATATATTTAGTGTATTTAAAAATTATATACACATTCATCTTATTTCATAGTATATTGTACATTTATTTCATGTCATTAATTATACATTAATCCCTTCATGATAGACCATACAAATGATTTTTCTTCATTTACTAGGAAAATGTGAAATATAAGAAAATGATATGATTAAATGATCAATATGGGGTACATAAATTTCAATGAGTAATAAAGGATTTCTGAATAGATAATAAACATTTTTCAAACCAGAACATGAGTTAAATGGAATCATTAATGGAACAGGATCATGGAATAATAATAATTTATCCTCAAGAATGGATATATAATCATTTATTATGGCCTAGAAACATATATTCATTAAAGGATAAGCATGATAACATACCATCTACCATGGTATAATAATGTGAATGTAATTAACATGAAAAATGATTATATAAAATATAAATTTGAAACACATATAAGAATAAGAAAATAAAAAACATATGTCAAGGCTCTCTACTGACACCACAAAAACATAATTGACAAACATTTCTCAATAATAGTATAATATAATTTCCAACCATTTCACATAACATAATGTATTAGGATAACATCCCATGTCATATAACATAGTAGACTATGATAACCTCCAATGTCCCTTACATGTCATCTCGTAAGATATAATCTTTATGCAATACATTAGAGGGAAATATAAATACATGATTGCCTTTCCACTAGTAGAACGTAGGGATATTTCCACCAGTCAAAATCATGGAAATAGACTCCTTCACAATTGTCCAAGGATATGGTCATGGTTAGGCTTTATATGACTAATATTACCATTGAAATATGTATGTATCCACGATTTCACCATGATAGAGTTCATATACACCTATTACAATGGTCAGTTTCCATAGTAGTATACCTACACCATGTGTCACAACCATGGTAATATTTATACATCCATGGACGATAATCATGGACATAACTTCACACAAAAATTATAATTCTTAATATATTATTTTATTATTTAAATTTATTAATTATAAATATTTAATTAATTACCATCTGTTAAAACCCATTTATCAATTATTAAAATTATTTATTTCATTTATATATATTCTATTATTAATTATCTTCTCATTTTATATTTTTAATATATTACACAAAAACATCCACAGAGGTCACTTATCCTTAAACTTCCCTCACCCAATCACATTTTACTCTTTCAGTACATACCACTACAAAAAATGATTTCTTTGTGTAATTATATTCTAATAAATATTAATTTACCTATTTTAAAAAAAATTAAAATATATAAATCTTCAACCATAACATAAATTCCTAAATAGACCAACTTTTGGTTTGACTGGGATTCCTTACAAATAGTAATTAGCAATTTTAATTATTAATTTTTATTTAACAATAATTTATTATAAAAACTTATCAATAAATTATAATCATAATTTTAAATGGATAAAAATAGATATTTCATATATGATTTTAAATTTATTATTCTGAGTATTAGATAAAATATTTTTTAATTTATAACAAAAAATTAACTAAAATAATTACTAATAACTATAAATTAAAAATAATTATTAATTATTAATTAATAAAAAAATGATTACTTATTTATTATTGGTTTTTAAAACAAATATTTTCAAAAATAAATATTGTTTAATTATTTTAAAAACATGAAATAATTAATACTATTTAATATTTTTTTGATAAATTTTTAATAAATTTAAAATAATATATCATTGATAATTATAGTTAAAAATATTTTTATAAATATGTATTAATTGAGTATTAATAATCATTATTCAATAATAATGAAGAACCATTAATTAATAATTATTTTTTAGTTTTAAATTTTATATTTTTTATATTCAATAATAAAAAATAAATAGATCTTTGAAAATTATGAATAATCAATTTTTAATTAATTTAGAATAATTACACAAAAAAATTACATGGTATTTAATTTTGAAAAAACTAATACTTATTAAGTAAAATATGAAATCATAAAATTAATTATTAATTGTTTTATATGAATATTAACTAATTAATAGTTTATGTTTACTAAAAGAACTAAAAAAATAATACATAATAACTAATAATTACTATTAATTATGGATAATTACTTATAATTTTGAATAATTAGTAATTAAATTTTTTTAACCATACTATAAATACTAGTATTTAATAAAAAAAAATTAAAAATAATAATTTGTTTGTAATACATAACTTAAAAATAATTAATAATCAATAATTATTTAACATTTAATAAATGAATACTTATTAGTGTATGATATATAATTAATAAATAAAAATTAATAAAAAATATGTAAACAAAAAAATATGTTCAACTAACAAAAATTATATTATTAAATAATAAAAAATTTAAATATATGTTATCTATAATTAATATTTTTAAAATCTTAATTAATAACTTCAAACATATTGTCATTATTGATAATTTTTTGGGAACATGTGTATGTTTGAGTTCTCCCACTCATGAATTTATTTTGGGGAAGATGATATGTAAGGGTGTAGATTGGGCCCTAAAAATGCATTCTGTGGCACCTAATAAAATCCTCAAAATTTAAATTAACTATTTTCTATTGGGGATCTTTCCTTAGTGATAAAGCCACTATATAATTATATGTGAGACCAGAGTTCAAACCTGGGTAACCTCTATTGGGGGGATTTTATGCCATTTATTTCCAAAAGGAGGTGCATGGAGCATCGAATATGAGATGATAAATGTGGTACATATAAGTGGTGCAGGAAAGTGTGGTGTATGCAGGCATGATTGTGGATCTAGGGGAAGCATGTTGACATTTTATGGCCTTATAAAACTATGATTTATGCTATCACCATCTAAGACTTTGGGAATCCCTAAAAAACCATGGCCTACTAGATATTAATTGTAAAAAAATTATTTCATTGGGTTCCTACAATTTCTTATTTGGAGTGATGAGGCTTAGCCACTAGGGTCCTAGTGTGCATGTTTATTTTAACATGGAAATACCCTCTACCTTATATATATTATTTCTTTATTTCATTATTATTATTATATTCTAAAATAAAAAAATTGAAGGTTATAACCACATTCAATTATAACCATAGATGTAGGTGATATGCGACCATGGTCATCTTGGACCATGGCTATTGGGGGACCAATAACAATAGTCCTAGGTGTTTTATTTCAATTTATTTTAAAAATATAAAAAAAATAGATTTATTTTTCCATAAGTGGAATAATTATTAGAATCCAACATTTTTAAATGATATGAAGTGAGGTCTTTTTATTGGGGTAGTACTTTTAACATTATTTAAAATAATAAAGGAAAAGTGAATAATCATATGGGAACACATAGAAACACAATTACATAATATAAACCGTTAGTTGTACACTTTCTTCATCACATTTTTCATCTGTGTGATGTGATTATAGAAGAATGTTTTCCACATATTGGTCGGTTGCACTGAGGTATGTGTAGTTGCTAAATCTAGTTCACTGAATGGGTGTTATCTGGTTCATAGATTTTATCATGGACTATCTAATTACCACCTCAATTTACTATCTGGGAATAATCTGGACTACATATTTGATCGGGTAATTTCTGATTGTTGGGATTAAAAAAGAAAATTTATGCCCTTTCAGAATAAGTGTCAAAAAAATTAAGAGGGTAAATTTTGATGGATGTGAACTAAAAAAAGGTCAATTATAGATTATGATTGATCTATATCATATAAAAAGATATTCATGTCATTCATATCATGTTCTATGATTTATGGATATCATATAAGGCATGTAATTTACTATTTCAAAATATAAAATTGGATTATGATAAGGGTGAGTGGATATATTCATGTCTTCTACTCAGTTTCCTATGGAAAGAGATCATCGAGATAATTCATTTATGTCTTCATATACCTATATTTATTTTTTAAAATGTTTAAATTATTATATCCTAATAAACATGACTTATGTGAAACACATGTTCCCTTCCAAAAATTGCCAGCTAACCCTTGACTCACATCAGTGAATGAAGGGTGCATCTATAAAGTATGGGATCCTCTAGTTAGTTTGGTTTAGTGGATAAATCTATATATATTTGAGTGTATCTTACATCCTTTTTCTCTAATTATCTTCATCATGGAAGGTTCTAGTAGTCCTTTTATTTTCATATGGTTCTCTCATAGCATAATATGATTCTAGTGGTTGGTGTATATCCCTTTGGAGGAGAGAGTATGAGGAATTTAACTTTTTCATCTGACTCAAATTTATTCCATTACGATCAATAGAGGTTTAGAAAACAATTATTAATATTTTCAAGTTAATTTTTTATGTTCTGCATTCATGGCGATCTAGTGGTGATTGATTGAGCATTCAAATGGGTTTCTTCCATAGTTATGATCATGATATGATCCCATAAAATCCATAAGTGGTATCAAAGACACCTTTATTTTAGAATGAATATATTTTTATTCTAATTTCATAAAGAATAAGTATATAGTAATGAATTTTTTATGATATCTTATCATCCAATATAATGTGTTTAACCATTAATCATCAAATCACCATTCATTCCTTTATGGTATTGGATATCATAATCAGTAAATCTATTTTTTCATTTCCATAGGGTACAAATTTTTTTATCATATCATAGGATACATTAAAATCCAAATGTTTTGTTTTATATTGTAAGAAATGATATTCAATATTATAGGCTATCATTTAAACCTGGATTCTGAAAAGAAAAATCATATCAAATTGTATTAACAATATAGTAGACATTATTTAATTTGATAGGAAGGTGTTTATAGACATATTCATAATAATTAATCTCAATTTTTTCTTGTAGTATATAATGGACATTATCTCCAATAAATTACAATATAATCCAAAAAAATGGAAATTTTTATTTTTTCTAAAATTATTATAATTTATATATTTTTTATAAAAAATAATCATTAGTCATCTAAACTAGAGTATTTTATTTATAAATTAAATCTAAAATTCTCAAATTAATATCTCTTTTTGAATAAATAAATAAAATTTTCATTTATTTATTCCATTAACATATTCTAGTATATAAATTATTTATATAATTTGAATATTGTTCATAAATAAATTTAAGTGATAAATTTATCTCAATAAAATTTTCATTCCATGAATTACATGTTAGGTACAAAAATGTAAATTTTTCTTCTTCTACCTTGACATTGGTTGGTTATTAAAGTTACGTGACTTAATTTAGAGGTGGGATATTGTTTATTAGTATTAGGTATTAGAGTTAATATAGAATTTTAATCTCTCTTGACTAAGTTATCCCTTTGGAGATGGTCTTTGTGTTGAATTATCCACTATCCTAGAGGGATTTTCAATGACTTCAAATTTTGGGGTTTAATATTTATGGATTCAAGCTCACTCATGTGTGTATCATTGATTTTATATTTTTATAAAACATTACATGAAAATAGTTTCATGTTGATTATATATGCAATGGGTTTTGATATGTGTAAATATTTTTTCTCTATTTTTGGTTAGTAACAAAAATGTGAGTTTCATAAAGAGATTCACATTAATTATTATTGAACATAATAATTATTTGGATAGAACATGGATTCCAAAACTAAATATTTATAATAATTCATTCACAACGTAATAAAACATTAGAAAATAAATACTACATGTGATGAAATAATTATGAAATAGATATACATGTGATGTTTATTAAATTTTTGAGTCATAATAACCAATCCCATTAAATATTAAGTATGAGATACCTTCATAATAATTTACATGTTAAGATATCAATCATTGAAATGGGTAGGTTCTTCTAAACTATGGTGACCATATATTATCTTATGTTTTTAATGGTGGAAATTGATAACTCTAAGAGTTAGATAACAAAATACATCTATGTGATTTTAGTGGAACATAGAAGATAAACCCTACAAATTAGGATACTTGATGAATAGAGTTTAGTTTATATCTCTATAAAGTATTTGGGAAAATATTTTTTCTTCACATGATATATTAGTCATATGTGATATGAGTGACATGATATCCTACCTAAATAATTCTGTAGTTAATGGAATTCTAAATACGATTCATTATTTTTAAAAAATATAGATATTTACCCACTAAAGGTAATGATTTTTTGGGTCCTAATTTATTATGGGAGTAAATTCATTAAATGTACCTTTTGAAATAACATAAAACAAGATACTCACAAATAGATATATCTTTATCATAGATTATAACATGAATTCATATTATCATTTTTATGTTTCTTATAGGTATGAACAATAAAATAGTAATATTTTGGTATTTATGTTTGAGGAGTATTATCAAAGTGAATAATTTTTAGAATTTTAATTTTAATGTTATAGAATGTAGTTTCTACAACTTTGAATCATTGGTATTAGATTTTGTATATGAATTCTAAATTTTGTTTGATAAAAACACACTCAGTGATATGGGAGAATTGAAGAAATGTAATGTACTGCATGTTAGAAATGGAGAAATAGTTATCACTTTGGAAGTCAGCAATTGTCATCCAATTTTATATAATTGATTAGTTTTTTATATATAAAATTATTAATACATTCACTACATAAAAAAAAATTTGTATCTTATTTGAACAAGATTGGATTTTAATTTTTTTAATAAAAAGTGTTGTTATATTTACTAAAATGAATGTTTTGTGGAATTTTCAATATAATGAATGGATTAGACATTCTAGACATGCGTAATTAAATCTATAAAATTTAAAATAATGTTTTTATGTTTGAATATATACCCACATAACTCTAGAATTATTTCCTTGGACTTAAAAATGTTAAATGTATTTAAATACTCTATATATATGGATTTTATGACTATTTTGATATTTTTCAATCTTGTTTATTAGGTAAGGTGACCAAATATCCTTTTTCTGTAATAATTTAAATGGATAGAATACTATATAATTTTATAAATAGTGATGTATATGGTCCAATGAGTACATAACTAGTTGGTCATTTTCAGTACTTTAAAAATTATATTGATTACTTTGGATAGGATAGTTATGTGTTTTTAATGACACATAATATTCAATCTTTGTAAAAGTTAAACTATTTTCATATCAATTTAAATGATCAATTGGGTTGAATTTTTACGATTTCCTGATTAGATCATGGTTGTGAATACATAAGAAAATAATTCATTAATCCTATGAGAAAATATGAAATTATTTCATAGATAAATTATCTTTGAAAACCATTGTGGGATGTTGGATTTTAGAGGAATAATTTTACCCCATTAGACGCAGTATGATAGATGATGAGTTAGTTTGATCACCCTATTTAATTCTAAGGATATCCGCTTGTAATTCTTTCATTCCTACATAATTGTATTGAATATAAATAATTCATAAAGAAACCATATGATATATGGATAGGGGAATGTCCCAATGTGTATTTGATAATGATTTAGGGTTTTTAAGAAAGAATATGAAATTTAGCATCAGATAAAATTAAACTTATTTCAGATAAATGCTTATTTTTTTTATTTTTGAAAGGAAACTAAGGGATATGATTTTATAGTTTTACTGATAAAAATAGTTTATGTGGCCCAATTTTATACATTACATTTGAAATAATATATCTTTTTTTTATTTAATGGGATTAATATTTAACATTGATAAGTGAAATACTAATAAACATGAAATTTTCTTGATATGGATGTAGACTCGGTTCCAAGAATATTATGGATGAATGACAAACTCAAGTTACACATATACCTATAGGTTATGGTAGGATTCTTCAAGAGCCTGGGATTTATAGTTTTATATGAAAAATGATAATGAATTAATGTTAATTATATTTCAACCTAATACCTATCAATAGGATATTATAATTTAAAATTTAGAGAAATTGATAAATTCTAGGAAATTTGAAATGGCCTCTTTGTGAACTAACCATGTTTTAAACTTAGTTAATATGCTAGATGTAGTGAGACACATTAGAGTGAAAGTGGGTTTTCCAAAATAAAACTAACATCAATGGTATAAATTCTACCTATAAATTTTTTTTGGAAGAAAAAGGTTACAAAAAAGTTTATGTTATTGACTATGAAGAGTTTGTTTCACTAACTGAGATGATAATGTCCATTCTGATATTTCTGAATATAAAAAATTATTATTATTATTATAAGATATATAAAATTACTTTTTGAAGCATTTTCCTTAACTAATTTTAATAAAAAAATTATATAATACAACCCAATATTTTTTTTGTTAAAAATGATTCAACTAGGGTTTTAAATTTAAAACATTCCATTTATGGTTTAATGTAAGCCACTCATAGTTGTAAAATCCGTGTTGTTGAATAAATAAAATGGTTTAGTTTCATAAAAAACATTTATGACTCTTTTTAATATAAAACATTATGGTGATAATTATGGTATTTTTAATATTCTATGTTTATGAAATACTACTTATCAGAAATGATATCATGACATTACTTTTAATAAAAACCCTATTAGTGAAATTCTTTGCAATAAAATGAATGGATGTGTAAAATAACATAATGGTTATGATGATCTATAAGTATATATTTAATAGGTTACTTATATAAAATAAAAAAATAAAAATGTTTACGTGATAATTTTTTTAGCATGAAGAACTTGATAGTGGTGTCTTTATTAGTATTACATTTCTAGAATATATGAATGAGTCAAAATCTATCTAAAGTGTTCGAAAATATGGATGGGATTCCTTATGCATCATCCATATGATCTATCATGTATTCCATTTTGTGTACTCAAACTGATGTCTATAATGCTATTAGTGTAAAATGAAGATACCAATCTAATCATGAAGAGAGTCACTCAATAGTAAGAATTAGTGAAAAATATAATTACGGATTTTTTCCTAGTCTATAGAGGTGACTATTTTCTCAATATAAAGGGTTTAAATGATACTGGTTCCCCATAAAATAAATATTATTATAAATATAAGTTTTTTTAATGTTTTACATAAATATTAAATCAATTAGTTTGAAGAATTCAAATGAATCCACTATAATAGACTAAAAATAGAGTAAGAGTTCATCACTATATAATATTTTATGATGTAATCTATTTAAATCAAGAAATTCATCATTGAACATGGGGTGGTTCCCAAAATTGATGGAGTGATAGGGATTTTTTGTGAAAAATATATCCATTTATTTGGAAAATGTATCCTTATCTCACCAGAGGACCAAAAAAATCATTGGAAATGACATATCATTTTATATATTATTGATATGGGTGATGTAATGATATTTTGGGTACCTAAAAATGAACATATAAAAAATCCTTTGACCAAACCATTAGTGTAACTAAATAATTAGGGTCATGTTGAATCTCTTGGTATTAGACACGTGTTAAATTTGATGTAGTAGTTTTAAAATGTATGATGCTTTTATAATAATGTAAATATATATTTTTAATTTATTCATGTGTGTTGTATTTATATTACATGAATTGTGGAAAACCAATATCCCCCTTAAATTATAACATTGATTTATTTATAATAAATCTTGATCATAGTATATTATATATTTTAGTGATACTTTATGATCAAATGTGTAAAATATTCTATGAAATAAAAAAGAGTTATTTTAAAATATATAAATAATATACTCGTGAGATAATAATTTGAGAAATATTATCTAGACTGACCAACTAATGTTTCTCACATAAAATATCATACAATAATTAATATATATAGTGGTCTATACTCATTATGAATTTCCATTAGTTTAGGTTAGTGATATTCGAAGTATGATAACCTTAATAATTCTACACCTTCCTTACACATCACTTGATGATTATCTAATTAGGGGGTGGTAAGGTATATTTTTAATCATTTCATCGATTCGAGACCAATAATTATGGGATACATTTTAATAATATGATATAAAAAACAAATGGTCCCATTATTGAATGAAATTGAGTAAATTCATAGTAATGAATAATTTAGTGGAATATGATGCACTATACCACATGTATGGACTTCATGTGATGTATTCATTCAAATTTGTTGGTATATTTTGGATAGTCTTGAATTTACAAGTTTTGTAATACTATATTGAAATGTTCCATGTCTATATCTCAATAAATTTATTATACAAATGAATCATTTAGGTATACATATAGTTTAAATGATGTATCCTATGTTATACATGTTCGTAGAGATATATGAATATATTTTATTGATATCACACCTCACCAATTTGTACCTTGATTTGTAAAAACAGTTTCCTAAAGTCAAAAATTTTCTTACATCTATAAAATCTAGATTTCAAAAAAAACAATTGTAAAAAGGTCTTTACAGTAATACAATTATGTGTTTGAATAAGAAATAAACTTTTGGTAGTTTGTTTTCTATAAAAGGAATATAGTTCGATAAATCATATCCAAAAGTGTTTTTAAGGATTCAAAAAGTGTTCTAAAATATTTCATAAACTCCATGTGAGAGTTTAGTGATAGATGGTGATTAATTTATAGGTTCTAAAAAATTTCATCTTGATTTATTACTAATTTATATCATAAATCCTAAATATTATTTGGATGTAAATCCTATGATACAATTTGTTGATATTGTGTAATTGATATGATTTCCATCATCGTAGCATATGATGTGATTATAATATGGGTTCATTGATAATTATTCATCTTCCACTCATTTTCCTTTAGTAATGGATCATAGATAAAATTTATTTATGGATACACACACATATGTCAAACATTTAAAAATTCAAATGACTTTATTCCAATGGTAATATGATATAGTCAACTCATGTTTGATTCCAGGTGTTAGTATCTAACCCTCAACTACATTAATTTAATTAAAGGATACAATATAAAGGGTGGGATCCTTTTTTGTTTTGTGTGTGAGATATTTCTTAGCCTTATCCAGATATCTCTTCTATCTTTATTCTCTATATTATTAATCAAATAAAGAGATTTCAAAACATTGGAGTTTTTAGAGACCTCTCTTAGCATACAAGGATTCCGGTGGCTAGGGAACATCCCTATAGATGTGAGATTACAATGAATATCACTTGGTAATCACTATAAAATGTACTCAATCAAGACCTAAAATTATGTATCACATAATGATGGATATATTCATGTTTTTGTTTCACATTATTCATTAATGTTCATTTAGGTGTGATTGATTAGGAATTAAATTTTTTTTATTTGGCTATATTGATCATGAGATGATCCCAAAAACCACATCATGGAATAAATATTTAAATGGGTTCTCTGTTCCTCATAAAATTGTGTCTCAATTATAATGAAAATAAATTTAATCAATTTTTAGTCTCTCTAAATCTATCTAGTAGATTGACATTCCTATCTATGAATTATATAATTATCAATGATCTAATGATTTTTTTCCAATAATAAGTACTCTTACAAAGCACTCTTGATTCCAAATCCTCATAACAAGTTACTCTACACTATGTTAAAGTGTATACTAACATTACACTATTTTATCCTAAAGATGATTCACCAGTAACCCATTATACTATCAGTTTTAAAATCCACTCTAAAGGATAAAAATATAGAAACATGCCTTGGTGGATTACATACTCTACAAACTAATAAAATTCCATACCATTACCCACATATATCCATCATAATCTTAATAGAACATTTTGGTTAACATAATAATGGTAGAACATAAGAACAAGATAAAAATTGATCAAATCAATGGAAACAAATTCAATAGGAATAAAATAAGGATGCACAAAATTCCTAAATCACTCAAAGTAGTGTATGTGTAATTAACTCAAAATCCCTCCACATGTGAATATTAAACACTCCATGTCTCAAAAAAGAGGATGGAATGGTAGAACATTGATCTATTGATTCATGGATACATGGTAAATGAATTTTTTAATGAAATCTTAAAAACATGTCTACATCACCTAATGGGAAAATTATTTGGGGTTCTTTGGAGAAAAATTTCATCACTCAAGATGTAACAAGAATAAAAATATCAGTAATAAATTTTATTTCATAAAATTTGGAAGATAATAGATATATCATAATTTATTTTATGGAAGTTATTTCTATATTTCTATACATAAATAAAAATAAGATGAACAATAACGGTTTCCTCATTTCACATCCATCATCTATAAACTCCACCCTTCATGGAATAATTTAAAAAAAATGTGTAACCTAAAAAAGAAATATATTTTACTTTATGACTTTTCCATCTATCTATAAATTGATGAGTAATTTTGGAAAGTATAATGGGGGAAATAATACAAAGGATGATAAATACCTAGTCCTTATTGTGGAAGGAGTTATTCCACTAACTTCATCAAATGGGGAAATATTTACAAACCATCCATTAAAATGAAAGGTACAATACATTAAGATAAAATTGATATTCATATTTTGGGTTAACATGAGACTCTTGACGTGTGAATGACATCTTCATAATAACAAATATAGATATAACACTTCAAAAAATCACTTTATATTTCTGATCATAGAATTTATCATGGATAATTATTTCTCTTCTCAGTGGATAAATTATTGATCTGAATGATATGTGTGATATAATAAATCTCAAATAATGAGGAAAGAATAAATCAATGATATTATGTATATATAGATAGGTATCTCCCCAATCATTATTGTACAGTGTAAGGGTGTGTTTGATCTTGAGATTACCTCTTGGAAGAAGATTACTCTGAATGATGTCTTATATATGCTCAAAGATCATGGATACATAATTTTGGGAGATTATTAAACAACCATGTGTTAAATATTGTATTTTAGGGTGAAAAAATTATTCCATACAATGGTAGTATATTTATTATAATGGGCTATATATATAATTTATCATTAGGATTAATTAATAATATTTCTACAATGTGTTTGGGAATAGAGGAGGTGTTGTTCATTATGAACATGGATTGGTGGTATTTTGATTTACTTATTCTATAGAGAGGAAACCACCTTATTGTTGAGGCTCATGCTATACTTACTGGTTTCCTCCTTTACAGAATATATAATATTTATCATTCCATTATAATGTCTAAGTTAGCTCTAATTGTGAAATTATTGATAGGTAATTCACTTACACATTGAACCATAGTTAATATAATCTAGGAATATAAGAGTCTCATTGTTCAGGATATGATGATTCTTCATATATGGTGAAAGGGGTACAAGATGGTAGATATTCATTCCTTAAAAAGTGATTCATATATCACTCTTCAAATATTTAGTATTATTGGAACCCTTCCCCATGTTTTATAAATATTATTTTGTTTCATTCCATAGGGCTACACCACTTTATACCTCCTTGAACTATTGTTTTCTTTTTATCACCCTCATTAACAAAAACTTTTAACTTTTTTTTTGAAATTAATTATAATATAATTTATTAAATGTAAAAAATGTAATTATTAACTATCATGGGTATAAATTACCATAAATGAATTACATTTTTCACACCCTATTATTCATTGTTATTATTTATTTTGATATTATATTATTTCTTGATTTATTCTATAGGTTTCAAAGAGTTGGAGTTAAAAACATGATTTTTTTGTGGAAAGGGTTAGGTGGACGATTTTTTAGAATCATTAGTACTGATCAAATGGTAAGAAACTATAAGGCTCCAGTGATGTTTTGAATGTTTTTATAATGTTTTGTTAAACCATGAGACTCAAAAAGAAAACTGTGTTGCTTT
This sequence comes from Viscum album, assembly GCA_963277665.1. Taxonomy (NCBI): domain Eukaryota; kingdom Viridiplantae; phylum Streptophyta; class Magnoliopsida; order Santalales; family Viscaceae; genus Viscum; species Viscum album. The sequence continues at coordinate 513,494,904 of OY728153.1, read as the reverse complement.
ATGAATATTTTACCAACGGGGTCCCATGGCTTAGGAATGGATTATCAAATAATCCTAATCTTCCACATGTAATTGTACACCTCACTTTTCAATGGATAAACACAATGCATGGTTGTTGAAGGGTTTCTTAAATAATTTATCCTAACCATTTCCACCAATCCAAACATCATAATATTGGGAGTTTACCTTACAATCATTTTTTGGTTTTCTAACTAATCTCCTCATAATCTCTCTTATGATTGAACTAATTTCTATCCAACACTTTTTAAGACTCTACCCTTGGTTCCTTGGTGATTTCCCTTTGTTCATAGTGGATTTCATCATGATATATTCTGTTTTCAATTTCATTTTTGGTTCTCTTTATAGACCACTACTTCATATAATTTCCCATTATATCATTAGAAATTGAATGGGCTATGAGATATTTTTTATGAATAATTCATGATGATTCTTATAGATCTAGACATGTGAGGACCAGATCTTCTCATTTCCAATCTATTTTCTCTATGGAGACTAGTTTTCCATTGTTGGTATGGTAGGTGTCTCTATACAATGATGTCAACCACTAATTTACATAATGTTGTTGTATATTTTTTGGTTCAATTTATGAAATTGAATTAACTATTTCATCTTGAAATGAAAATAGGTTATTAAATGGTTTTTATTTAAGTATAGTTTATTCAGTTTATATGTCTGATGAAATTCCACAATGAAAAATTTAGCACTAAAATATATTTTATATCATGAAAGTAGTAATTCTTTTCTATGAATTAATTTTATAAAATATGTCCATGGTTTATTTTAATTATTTGAAAAACATATATCATTGGAAACTTTTCGTCCATCGAGTTATGGGAATATGCAACCATATTAAGTGTGAAAAAAATATGGGTTATTTTATTGATATTGACAGATTTTGGTAGGACTTTATCTTAGCAGGATCCATGTTATTCCTTCTAGTGTTCCTTTATAAGTCTTAGTATGTATTCCCATTGGATAGAACCCACTTGTGGTTGTTTTTATACAAGATAGTATTTTTTAATGTTTTATTTATCACTTGATTATCATATGGTATTCCCATGGATAAATCTATTTTTTTTATTTTATTAACATTCATTATCTTTTCATATTATAGGGTTATGTGAATATGATATTCTATAAAGAAAACCAAATAATGTTTTACAAAAAAATCATTTGAAATTTATTTATAAACATGTTTGGTTTTAAAGCTATTACAATGTTTTACATGGTATTAAACTTTATATAGATTCTTTTTGGTATCTTTCTAGTCTTAGTTCTAAAACCCAAATTATTCCTTTGGTCATTTATGGATTTGTTTTTTTAGGGCTCATGTAAATGTAAGAGAATTATGTAGTTCATTTACATATTTTTTGGCATATCTTTCATATAAATAAAGATTCATGGTGATGGTTGGTCACTGGGAGACTTTGATTTTTTCTTTTCATATTCTTATTTTCATTTTTATCCTTTTGGATTGATTTTATAGTTATAATTGATTTCAAATTTCCTTCCTACATCTATTTTTTTTATCTACTTATAGTTATTCATCATTTTATTTGGTTATATTTTTGATCTCCACCTTACGGAAGGCCATCTCAGGTGATCTGTTATATTGAACAGGGTCGGTTCATTACAAAAAGGTATTATAACCATTACCTAAAACATTTTTTATAATACTGCATGGTTTGGTTTCAAGTATATGGTAGATAATATATTTTAATATTATAATTTGGGTAGTATGTATAAGGTGTTTATTGGATAGATAACTTTTGTGTCTGAACTTGTGATACCATGTTTTGTCACATATTTTTACAAAATGTGGGACTTGGTGTTTGAGGTTATTTAAATAAATTTTTTTGTATTTTATTTAGATAAACCTATTACTTATTAATTTTTTTCCACTCATTCTTATAATTCATGTTTTATTTAAATTATTATTATATAAATTATTAAATTATGATTCTTGGATTTCATATTTTTCTTTGAGAATATAATCTTAAGATAGATATTTTATTTTGTACTAATAAGAAAATTCCTCCAATAATTGATATTCCAAATCAGGGATTGAATATTTTGATATATATTGCCTAGGTGAATCCTCCAGTAGACTGTTCTTTGGTGGAATCTGTTATTTACAATATAAAAACTCTTGGTCAGGTGTGTGTTTGAAGACAAGAAATAATGGTGGATCGTGGCTTATAATTCACTAAGTCGAATCCACATATCATCAATGATGATAATATACCCCATGAATCCAAATATTGGCTTGATAATATTGAATAAATATTCCACTTTTTAAAAAATAAATATTTCTCCAACATGGGTTTAATAACATAAATGCCTAAAGGACCCGAAATGAAATAGAGGGAGTCCATCATGAAAACATAGTAACAATAGTATCTCACCCGAACATTTTTCAATATGATATTCAAACAATAGTTTTATCCTGAAAACTATGAGTGGAGAAAACATGGTAATTTATAACCTTAGAATGAAGGGCCATTCAGTTTTAGAGTATTCCACCCATTTTATAGAGTATGTTAACCTAACACCTAATCTTATTAGTAATGACCAACATAAACTATGGAGGTTTGATATGGGTTTGTGGGATGATATTTTTAACATATTGATTCTATTATTCTAGTTGACCTTTTTAAGGGAGTTGATCATGATGTTATTGTTGAGTCATACATATCTGGGAAATTAGGTTTAGGTCGATCATTAGATGTTATAGTAGGTAGCCAATGTGTGTCTTCATGCGAGAAAACAAAATGAATGGATCTTTAGTTTACATCTGGATCAGTTTTATGGGGTTCATTTGGAAAATAAAATTGTATTTTACAATCAGTTTTATAGGTCTAGTTATACCAAAAAAATTATAGAAGCACCTTGGACATTTCACTATTATTGAAAATCAGGTCACCATAAGCATTTTTTTTAAATTAATGACCCAGAGAAATATATCTCAATCTACTTTATCCAAACTATCATAGGTTCACTATAATGCATCAAAAGGTGGTGGATATCAATATATTGACAAGGGGGATACAGTAGCAATAAATTAAGGTCTAGGAAGAGTTGAGGTCATATGTACTTATGTAGTTGTTTATATGCTAGAGTATTCTGAATTATGGTAAGCTACAATTAGTGGTGCGATGTTTATTTCTTCCTTTATTATTCTTAAATTTTTCAATACAACTAAAATACATTCTTTTATATTATCAAAGTTAATTTTTTTCTTACATTTTGAGCTTATGACATTCAAGTTGGATCTTTCCAAACCTTTGTAAAATAGAATAGAAAATGGTATTATGTGTCCCTCATATCTTGTGACAATTGATGAAATTAATGTGGTTGGGGGTTTATTGGTTCTTGATCTTGATATATTATAAAATATTATTTTCATGGATTTTTTGATCAGTTTCATGTCCTAAATATACTTCATCATAATCTTTTTTAGTTCCTAAAATATGATAGAGTCTCTCATGTCATTCAGGGTGAGTGGGATTCTAGATATGGGAGGTTTTTGTGTATTGTTTACTATGTTGAAATGATCCCATGTCAGTTATCAAAAATGTTCCTTGATGTTTTTGATCCATGTTAAATCATCTGACTTCATACAATGGTGAGTGAATACCCCATTGTATTTCTAGATGATTTTTTAGGGTTAACGCCTGTAGAGGATGTCGAATTCACAATTTAACTACTCTATTGTATGATTCCCACTTCTATGCCATCATATTGAATATAACTTACTGAGTTAAAGGAGGTTATTTTTTATCTTAGAGATATTAAGGCTAATGGATTTATTCATAGAAGAATATAACCTTGGGATCTTCCTGTTTTCTTTAACAAGAAGGCCGATAGAAGCCTCATTCATTGTATTGATAACTAAAAGATTAATAATTTGAAAATTAATAAAAAAAAATACCTCTTTCTAATAATTTATGATCTCTTTGATCGAATTAGATGATCTTGAGGGTTCTCTTAAATTAATCTCTGATTGAGGTATCTCTGGTTGAGATTATGAGAAGAATATTTACCAAATACATCATATGGGATATAGTATGGAATTTTTTGTGTTTCAATATATAAAATTAGATTTAACTAATACTCCTTTGTTATTTATATAATTTTTGAATGATATATTTCATCGGTTCTTGAACTCCTTCGCTGTCATTTTTATTGATTGTATTTTTGTGTACTCCAACTAAGTAGAGGAACATATAGATCATTTGGATATAATTCATCAATTTCTAAAAGAACATCACTTGTATGTTAAGAATTATAAATGTGATTTTTGGATTCAATAAGTGAAGTTTATGGGTTATGTTATATCAAATATGGGTATCTTAGTGTATATTGAAATGATTCAAGTAGTAATATATTGGCGGCATCCTAGAAATGTGTTTGAAATTCAAAGCTTCTTGGTACTAGCTAGTTATTAGGAGGTTTGTTTTTTATTTCTCCAAGATTACATATTCAGTGATATTATTAACCCATAATGGTGTTATATTTGAGAGGAAGGATAAATATTTGAGATCTTTTAATGAAATAAAGTTGTACTTAAAATTATCCCCAATATGGATTCCTCTAGATCTAGGTTCAAGATGTGATGTTTTCTGTGATTCCTTAAGTATGGGATTAGGGTTTATCTTGATTCAAGGAAAATTTTTGGGGGAATATATTTCTATTAAATTACCCCTTCATGACAATAACTATCCTAACCATGACCTTGAGTTGGATGTTATTGTGCATGATCTCTAAACATAGTGAAACTAACTATTTGGGGAACAATTTATGGTATATTATTATCATAATACCATGAAGTATATTTTTACTCAAATAGGATCTAAACATGGGACTAATTTATCAATTTGAGTATCTCTAGAAAATTGATTTTTGATATTAAATACACACTTGGAAATAAAAATGTGGTGGTCTAAGCATTAAGAGGTTAGTTACCGACCCCAGCTTTCAAGGAATTAATAGAGGACTGATCTCTGATGAGTCTTTTTACTGAGAAGAACTTTGGTGTGGAAGAATAATGTGGGTATGTGTTCTTACATTAAGTGAAATTATACTCATCATTAGATGACCGGGTTTGACTAAAGTAGGAAACAAACACCATTTTCAAGTTCTTTATAGGAATCATCAATTATGGGGAGGCCTTGGGTGATTAATGTAGGTCTCCTATTGCCTCTTTTTGTTTTTGAGGCAGGTTGGTCATTCTATTATATCTTAGGAATGAGTTTTTGTATAGTGAACATTGTAATAGTTTTTTGATACACCATGGGACTACAATTATATATAATCATATTAGGAATCAATATTGGTGGTTTAGGATGTAGTGGTAGATCATAGAATTATATTCATGTAGCCATAATTTCTATAAGATTGTGTTAGAGAAACATATACCACTTAGTTTGTTTCAACCTTTACCCATTCTAGTGTGGAATTGGTATGTGATATCCATAGACTTAATTATATGTTTTAAACTTACTCCTGGAGTTAAGGATTTGATTTGGGTGATCATTGATCAAACTTATGAAATTGGATCATCACCTTCTTGTCAAGGAGACGATGAAGATGGAGCAACTTAGGAACATATACATCTAAGAGGATGTGGTGGTTCATGAAGTTCCATCAGAAATTATTTCTGATAAGGGACCATTAATTACATCTAGTTTTTGGAATGGTTTTTAAGAGGTAATTGTTACCCAAATGAATTTGATAATGAAATACTATCCTCATATAGATGGTATGACTAATCACACGATTCTGATTCATGATGATATTCTATGGGAATGTGTTATTGATTTTGGTGGTTCATGTGAAAAAAATATTCTTTTTGATGAATTTTCCTAAAACAATAGTTATCATACATTAATTAGAATGGTAACATTAAAAGCATTGTATAGGTGACCATATAGATCTCCCTCCTGATAGATGGACTTTGGAAAATTGTCTTTATCAAGTCCATTCTTTATCTAGGATATGATTAAACAAGTTTTATTGATATAACATATGTTAATTACTACATATAATCATAAAAAAATATTGACCATTTTAGACACCCACTAGAGTTTGAGGTTGGTGATCATGTCATTCTTATAGATTCACCACACTTGGGACACCATTGATTGGGTAATCTTGGTAAGTTGGCACCGAGGAATTTTTTCCCTTTTGAGATCGTTGAACATCATGGAAAGGTATCTTATCAGATGGAATTTTCATATTCCTTGGCATCAATTCATGATATGTTACATGTTTCCAATTTGAGGATCCATTAACTGGACCATTCCCAAGTGATTTAATGGGAATATGATCATCTTGATCCCAATATCACTATAGTTGAAAAACTAGTTCATTGTATGGATTTTCAAGATATGGTACTTCAGAGTAAAATTATTTCACTATTTATTATACTATGGTAGTTTGGATAGAATACCCATGGTATGTGGGTTCACGAATAATTGATCGGGTAGTAGTAGCCTTCTCTCTATGATTTCTGGATATTGGGTGCTCACTCAGTGAAGAAATATCTCATAGAGGGGAGAATTATGATGAAATTCTGGACATAGGTATGATTTCCTTTACCCATGGTTTATCTCTTCATACATTCTAATGTCTTACATGATTCTAAGGTTGAAAATATGTAATTTTTTTGGAAAATATTCTCGATGAATGATTTAGGAACACAGTTAGCACTAACTATATGGTAACCATATTGTATGTCACTGTGAGGTCCTAGTGGAATTTTTCATGGATTGATCATGGTTTCTCAAATTGTTAAAATCACCAATAAAATTGTAAGGGCGTCGGGGTGATTTTACAGAGGTGTTTTTTGTATTGTGCATAGTTTTTAATATTTTTCATATCTACCCAAAACAGTTGTGTGCCTAATTTTTCATAGGACAAAAACATTGAAAGTTTGGTGCATTGTTTGTTAAACTATGTGGCCTAACAATGAATCCTTCTCTCATCCAATTTAATGTGGGAATTTACCTCACCTACCTTGTTCATTTTTGTATCTATTATATCTTAATCCATATTAGTATTTAATTAATCTCTCACCAATACAGGATAGGTTATCCACTTTTGTTCTTTATGATTTCCCTTCGTTCTTAGAAATTTATTCAAGGTCTATTTCATTTTTATACTATTTATTCTCCTATTTTTAGATCTATTATTTACCACTATTCCCCTTATATCATTTTAACACGATTGGGAAATTGTTTTAGGATATATAGGTTTTGATGGGGAATTAATAATGTTTATTGTAGATCTAGACTTGTACTAACCATATATTCTTATTTTTAATCTATTTTATTTAATGTGACTTGTTCACCACAATTATTGAGGTAGGTATCTCTTTAAAATTTTGTTGACCAAGGATTTATATAATGTTATTATAAATATCATTGGTATGATTTAAGAAATTTATTTATTGATTGGTTCTTAGCATGAAAGGAGGTTTCTAAAGGGGTTTTGATTTCAAAATAATTTATAAATATTATCTATTTGATGAAATGAATCAATTCTGGATTTGATTCTAAAATGGGTTTTCAAGTATAGATGTGGTGAATCTTATCTATGAAAAAAATTTATTAAATTTGAACATGGTGTAGATAAATGTTTTGGGAAACATAGTATATTGTTAACCTTGACTGTGACAGGTTATAGACATATACAACTTTAGTGATTATAGCACCACCACTGGTTACTTTAATGATAGTGATATAATTTAGAACACCTCGATATTGGTGGTAATCATGCTATGGTGGCCATTGTTACTTTACATGTCTGAGTACATATTCATATATTCTATGTCCCACTTGAGTTTGGTTTTGTTCTAGAGGGTATGATTTTACTCTTTATTTCTCACATGTTTATCATAAGGTATTTCAAAAGATATCTCCATTTATTCCTTTTTTATATCTTCCATGTACTTTCCATATTCCTACTTTATGTGAATATGATATTATTTAAAGGAAACAAATGGATTTTTTAAAAGAAATTCATTTGATATTTTATTATAAACTGGTTTTTTCTAAAGCTGGAATTAAAGGATTCAGGGTGATAGACTTTATATAGATTCATGGTGGTATCCTACTGGGATTAGTGTTCACACCAAACTTTTTCCTTTTGTTTTTTGTAGATTTTTTTTGTTGGACTGGGGTAAAGGTAAGGTAATCATGTAGTGTTTTGACCTCTATTGGTTTCTATAACCTTCATAGTGATATTGTTTGGTGGTGGAAGTTGGTCACATGAAATCTTGGATTTTGTCTTGTTAATATTTTCTTTTCAGGATTAGCCTTTTGGATTTTTCTTTCATCTATCAAGGATTTTTACATTTCTTACACATTATACTCTAATAGTTTATCTCCTTTCAGTTCTGCATGTAAATTGATTTGTTGTTTTTTTATCTCCACTTTATGGAAATCCATATCAAGTGATGTGTCCTATCGACCCAGGATGGTTAGTTACAAGGTGTGTTTAAATATGAAAAGGTGATATTGGTATCCAAGGTGTGTACTAAAAATATAATAATTGATTATTGTGAAATCTATTCTCACATTGATATGAATTCATAACATAGAATTTAAAAAACTCTATGTTCAATGTATATTTTTAAAATTCATCAAATGTATGTTAAAATAACATTTATAAAAGTTTAATTAGTAGAATAAATATATAAATGGATCAACCAAAATAATTCATAGTATATGGGAAAAAATAAGGTATGAAAATTGGTATGGCCATAATATTTTTTAAACCGATCTACAAAAAAGTGGATTGGGGAATATAATGAAATAATTATTCAAATGAATTTTTATTTAACCAACATGAGATATAATTTAATAATAGGTTCCATAATTATAATTTTGTTGTAATTTATTTATATGGATATGGAATGTTTGATGAATATGTGCAATAAAAAGCTGAAAATAATGTGGTGGTTTAGATCATAGTGTGGGTAAACCATATATATATCATAGAACAATGTGAGATTCCATATCATTGTGAAAATTCAAGGGGGTTATCATGTCATATTATAATTTCTAGTTTATCTTCTGTCTTCCACCCAATATATCATTCTCATTTAAAACCATCAATTGTAAATGATATTTAGTAACTTTATCACATAACATGATTGTTTAAATGTTAAAAATTCATTATGAGGGTTAAAGATGAACATTAAAAAATGAGATTTTTTTAATATTATTTGAAATTGGTATTCAATATTGGTTGATCATATTTTTTTATTCGATGTCTATATAAGATTGTTAAATATTCTTAAATGGGGTTACATTCCTTATTATCAAATACCTATATAATGTTCCATCAAATTGAGATAGTCCATAGCCCTTAATTCTCTATTTCTATTAAACATGTGGATCAATAAATCCATATATTGAGAGGGATTTTTTTCAAGTATTTAAAGATTACTCTAATCCATGGATCCCCAAAGAGGGAGTATTCCTTCAAATTGTCCATTATTAGTGATCCAGGTCAAGAACCTGTATAAATTTACAAAAGGCTTAGTTGACTTGTGAAAGGTATAATGTTTTATCCATTGTTTTATTATTAAATCCAATTATATTGATAGATATTAGGATTGATATTGTTTTTTAGTTATTCCAACACTATGTAAAATATGTTAGACATCCCTTTGAATTCCTTTAGCTGTATTAGATATAATTTTTCCTTATCTCTTTTAAATATTTAATGGATGAAGACAATAGAAAAAACATGTTTTCAAGGTGAAATGAGATAGTTGAAGCCAAAACACCCGCTTTTCATTATAATTCTATTCCAAAAAAATCTATAAAAAATGGGATTTTATGTATTTTATGTTAGTAAACTACAACATATTTTCAAGAAAATGGGGGTTTCATTTAACAATGACATGTGTCATATTCAATTCTATCATTCAATGGTATGGATCCCTATATCATAATATAATTATAAAAAAAGGATATTCATATCATACTATAAATCCCATCTAATTTTGGAAGCATACTATCCTTATTGAAATTCCATTTCATAATGGCATGGACACATAAAATAGCTACATGAAATTCTATGGCCTACCAAAAATAGACACTAAAATGGTGAATACATCATCGCGGTGAATGGTAATTTGATATAAATTTTATATGAAGTAATATATTTATTAAAATTCTAAAAAAACTATTAGGATTTCCATCCATCCATAACTACATTGAATCCTAGGGGGATTTAAACTAAACTAAAAAATAGTACGTTTGATCTAGATTTAAAGTGAATTTACATGATTATAAATTTATAAAGTGTTTAAACTTTTAATTAATGAAATATAGAAATTTGTTTATATTTTTTTATTAATATTTGATAAATATTACTATAAAATATTTATATTAAGTAATTATTTGAAAAATATTTATTATATTCCAAAAAGAAAATTGTATGATGTGAAAATTATTTTAAATATAATCAAATATGTGATTTTAAAATTATTTAATTAATTTATATAAAATAATAAATTTTTATTTTTGATAATTAAAGTGACCATAAAAATATATCATAACTTAAATATTAATAAATTCACATAAAATAAATTTCAATGATAATATTACATGTTCATATTTGGTAATACAGAAATGTTCATCCTTATCCCTTATAGAATTATAATGTTGTAGTAAATTATTTTTAGATATTTTATAAATTGATTTTGTTATGTTTAAATATGTGAATTGTACATTTTTTTAGTTTACTAGCTAATTTATTTAACATGAATATGAATTTTAAATTTTAAATTATAATTTATAGTTATTTTTAAAGAGAAAAAATACATTTATTAATTTTTATTCATGTATATACTATGTCACGTGCCAGGTATAGTAATGGATTTGGTTTTCTTCTAAATTCACTTTGGATTATTAACTATTTATAAACATATATCAATAACATGATTATATTTTTCAAAAAAATTTGTGTATCTATAGTTATGTAATAGAAATCACTTAGGAGTAATGTAGAAATGGGTGGAGGGTCATTGAGTTGGACTGAATACTGGCATAAAGGCATAATACATGTCTTCAAAAGTATGGGTTGGATACCTATTTCCCATGTCATACTATTTTGGGAGATTTTTATTTCATGTTATTTAAGGAATTTATATGAAATATTTAATTTACATTATTCCTGGTATATAATTTCATATATGTCAATATAGTGGAATTTTTTTGAGTTAGTATCAAAATCTATAAATTGTGTAAATCATTAAAAATCAATATGTTTAGAAAATATTGGTTTGGTAGAAGTAATAATATTCCAATATAAATCTCTAGAATAATTCATACATGTAAAGGGAATATCATGAGATAATATGGTATGATTATGATCCCATTTAAAATATTATGTATCAGATTCCTTCCAAAGAAAACACATATTATGACATTGATTATCCAACTAGTTAAGTTCATGATAAAGCTGGATACCCATGTATTATCATGTGTCAGGCATGGTGAAAATAGATATCCATTAGTTCTATATAAACAAATATAGTTATGAGATTTGTTTTATGCATAATTGGGAGACCATATGTGATAGGATATTAAAGTAGTGGTGTTGATTTTATCCTTATAAATAATTTGGAATAAGTGGTTCACTCAACCATCTAAGATTAATATTATAGATCATTATTATAAACAAATTACTAAATAGATAATTGGGTTGATAAACACTAATATGTACTCATATCATAGTGTAATATAGATCATGTCCCACTAGGAGATATGATTTTTTTAAACGGGATCATCATTTAAATGGATGTACAATTTAATAATGGTATTTATTAAATGAGTGTGAAACATGATAATTATATAATTAAAGATTATATTGTAGATATAAATAGAATTATCATCATCCAATATGAAATTCATATCATTATTTGAAAAAAAGATTCTAAATAGTAGAAGCATCTTTTACTAGATTAAAAACATAAGAATCATCTGTAAAAATGATATAAAATTCCTTGTGTTAAAATCAATCCCTTCATATTAACATACTATTAATGTTTCTCAATAATCTGAATCTAGATTATTATGAGAATCATTATATGATTAATATATGGTTTTAAATACATTAGACACTAGTTTACTGAAGTAAAATTAGTATTTTCTCATATACATAGTGTGATTGAGTAAGTTAATGACTTGGTGTTGCCATATATATACATAAAGTCTTAGTCCAACTAAGTAATTCATTATTTGTATGTTTTTTAAAAATTATAATACAATATGAATGAGTTTAATAATATTTTACCCTAAATTAAAAATGTATTTATGATTACAGTATAGGAATATGATTATTTGGATAAGGTATTGTATAGACTATGTTAGAGAGTAATCGTTTATGTTATAAGAAAATATATGATTTCTACAATAGTTATCCATATTAATTGAAACTTAAAGGTATTTTAATAGATAAATTAAATTATTTCCATGTGGTTTAATTGTGCATGATACTATAATAGGTTTTCAGAAACCAGAGTGACATTCTGTATTATGTATTAATATTTTAGTGTATTGTTTATTGATTTTTAAGGGCATATGATACCCAATGTAAACATAAAAAATTGTGTGAGTATGTGGGAGTTCAAAATCATATAAGAACATGATCAAACTCTTGGTTTTCATTTAAATTAGGATGAAAATGGTTTATAAATATTTTTTTAAAATTAAATGATTAATTTAAATCCCAAATGGATATAAAAATGATTTTTATATCATATATCATATATGATAAAAAAAATTATTAACAAAGAGTTCTTATAAACAATATGGGATGATGGAATTTAATACATGTTATTTTTGAATCTCTAATTCTATGAAAATCAAAGAAATAATATATGTATAAAATGAATTTTATCATGTATAAATGAGTTTATCCAAGACATTTTGTAAAATAATTGGATTTTAGATTCAACCTCTCGTCATTGGAATATATTAAATAATAATGTTTTCTTTTTAGATAATTTCTCAAAATATATAGAATAATATATAATATAGGCTTACAATAGTATATTTAATAACATTCCCACTAATAGAAATAAATATTATATCATAAGAAAATTATTTATTATATATTAACATGATATTATAATGAAAATGTAGTTTCAAATAATTTATTGGAGTGTTCTTGGCCTTAGTGTGGTTTGTAGTTAATAAATAAAATATCATTTCTGTTATTATTTGATGTTACTATAACTCAATATCATAAAATTTTTTATGGAATTTTTAGTTTGAGGAAATTTAAAGTGTTTCATTTAATTTTTCTAATATCTAAAATATTTAATGACAACAAAAACTATCAGTGATAATAATATCTGATTATATTTATTTGAAAATGTAATGTTTCAAAAAAAATTAATAGATGATTTATAGGCTTTTTGTAAGGGTAAAATCCATGTTAATATATTGTTATATTATATGGATTATTTTTAGAGTTAGATGATGAGATAGCATAGGAATTCAAGGCCCATTGATCTTTGGTTCTTGAAAAATAAAAGAATTAAATATATTATATTACTCTAACATTATTTTTCAAAAAAATGAAATATATCCCAAATAGTGTGTTGTATTAGAAATTTGAGACCACTATTAGGTCTGAGATGTAGGGCTAACCTTAGGTGTGATGTAACATTGTTTATCATTGTGCATTTTTTCAGAACACATGCGAGGATAAAACATTAAATATTATAATTATATATTTTACCAAAAATAAAGGAATAATGGAATAATATTAATAATAATAAATCATAAAATAAACCATTTCCTCCAACACACATCCAAGGAATTTTATTCCATTTGTACCTGTGTTTAGAACTAGAACCTTGATTAGAGGCATTAAAAGGAGTTTTTTTATCTCCCCAACATGACAGGATCATCTAACAGTGAATAAATTGAATTGTTTGGGTATCTCAATACCCCAATCACATAACCCTTCATCAAAAACCAAAAACAAATTACATTTCAATATAATCTTGATGGTGGAGTCATTAAAATCAAACCATTAATGTTTTAGTAATCATAAATGGTCAAAAACTATTAGTTTTTTTGGTTTTGGTTTCAATTCATGGTGAAGAATGGAGGAAAATGATGTGTGGAATGGAAGGAGAAAAAATATGGATAAAATAATAAAAATTAAAATATTGATAATAATATAATAAAAGGGGTAAAAACCTTTTGTATGATGTTACCAAACACCTGACGCAAAAAAATGGTTATCCTTCCTAGGGTTAAATCCACTTTATGGACCTAATGGTGCTCTTGAATTTCCCATACGATACATCATTCAAGAGAAACATAATTTTTTAAAAATATATATTAAAAAATATTAAAAAATATTACCTTAACATGTGATTCTACTAAACACCTAACACATACAAAGTTTTTGTTGCACCTAAGGTGATACCCACATCCCAGACCTAATGATTATCTCAAATGTCTCATATTGTGCACTTTTTCAGATATGATAAATTATTTTCAAAAATATATCTAATGAAAATATTTAATGACTTATCCTCGTGTGAAATCTATATAAACACAAAATACATAGAAATTTTATGTCGTGTATATGGTAAAACATGCATCTCGACCCTAAGGTAAGTCTTGGATTTATCAAATGACACACCATTAGGGAGATATTTCATTTCTTCTAGAAAAATCGTGTACTGATATTTTTATTATTTTAGCACCATGGATCTATGGGCCCTGAAATCCTATCCTATCTTATCTCCTACATTTGAAAATATTTCATAAAATATTTTAAGGTGTTAACTGGGATTTTTTCCTTATACAAATCCTTTAAATCATCTATGATGTGATTTTTATAGAAAATTACTTTTTCACATAAAAATAACGATAAATTGTTATCAACAATATTTTTATTATCTTTAAAAATTTAGGATATTATAATTATAATCCTCTATCAATTTATCATTCCAAATAAGTGTCTCTAGTATTCATACTTGAATAACTCAATCCAATGAGATCAAATGTGATACCCATGCTCCTACATCTCCTCCGGGATCCGTCCATCCTGCCACAAATTCCAGACTAGTGGCGCCTTCTTTATTCACAAAACCTTCTCACTTTTTTTATGATACACACTAGATGCTCCTCATAAGATTCATCAGTATTTAGATCAATTTCCTCTCAACCAAATCATGTGCATAATCAGGTATGTTCCTCTAAATCTATGAAACATGGAACATGATGTACATACCTCAATAGTGAGAAGGTATATATAGATGGTACCCCACTACACATATCGGCTTGTTGATATAAAAGGGTCCATAAAATAAGGTTTTATTTTTACCTTCTTCCCCAGATGTATGTACCCTAATTTAGGAGTCACTCTCATGAAAACCTAATCTCCTATAGATAACTCCAAAGGTGTCCTCATATGGTCATCATAAGATCTATGTCTACTCTGAGTAATGATTAACATATTTTGTATCAGTTTATCTCTCTCATAGGATTCCTATACCATTCTAGGACCAATAACCACATCTTCACTTTCCTCATTTCCTCAAAGAATGGAGTGACATGGCCACCCTTAAAGAGCCTCATAAGGCATCATTTGTATTGAAGCCTGCTAAAATTTGTTTATGAAAGCTCAACCATGAATAAGTGATTATCCCATGCTCCTTTTAAGTCTTAGCAATAAATCTTGATGAATATATTCCAATATATATATATATAGTACACTTATACTATTATTGGATTTAAGTATGGTATGTCATGATCAATATCATCTAAGTACCTCTATGTTTCTTCTAGACCTTCTAAAACTATGAAGTAAAGCATGCATCTTTTTTTGAAATAGTGATCAAAGGAACTCCATGTAAGTGTATGATCTCAAAGACATAGATCGTTCCCAGCTCCTCCACTTTGTGAGTTTATTTGATTGATAATAAGTGAGATGAATTTTTTACCCAATCAACAACCTAAACGTTGTCATGACTCATTAGGGTCCTAGGTAAACTATAACTTCCCAGCACGATTGACCACTAAACTGGTAGCTAGACTAGTCATCACATTGTAACACCCCAAAATTCTACAGTACGCTTCTCTTTGAATAATTCAATAGCGTGTGTTGTACACAACATCGAGTTTTAACACACCACAACCAATCAAACTAGCCGTTATGAATAGTAATACCGACTTTTTGAAATTTATAAATTTTATTTTTTAAAATGAAATTCATTTTTTTATTCAGAATATCGAAATTATCCTATGGTGAATTTTTGGTATTTTTCTGAAAAACTTCATTTTTTTGATGAATAGTGAAACCACTAAGTGGTAGTTAAAAAACTGAATTTTTCATAAAACTTAATTTTACCGCTTCTGTAAGTGGAATTTCAAAAATCCGAGAGACATGGTTAATATCAAGGAGTAAAATGTGGTTCAATGAAATGAAAATAATTTTTGGTGAATAGTAACTTTTTACTTTTATTTACCACGGTTAAAAGTAAATAGGGTAATTAAGGGTAAAAATGATATTAATATTACCCTAAAACATGTCCTAATTCTATTGTATAAGATTAATTCGACCAAAAACAACCTTAGGAATAAAATATTATCATTTAGGTCCACTTGTATTAGATTAGGACATTTATTATTATTTAATTCAAAGAAGAGTTAAAAGAGTTAAAATCAAAGTTTATTTAATAAAACATTTTTAATATAGGGTTATACATAAGATAAATTTTAATGTAAATATTAATTTGAAAGCTAAAAATATTTCATACATAATGGTATTTTATTTATAATTTTTAGACATTAAATAATTTAATTTATTTATGACACAATGTTGATGCAGTAATTACCTAATTAATGAAATATTAAAATAATTGATATTATAAATATCAAAATAAATGTAATTTGAGACTTTTTATGAATTACCCTAATTTTATAGTTCAATATGATATGTTAGGATTTATTTAATTAACTTTGTTCGAAGTAATCATTCTGTTATGATTTTCACAAAAATCAATTTTCCAAATAGTGTCAAAATTGACATAAAAGAGTTTTTAAAAAAAATATTATATTATTAATTGATATTCAATTTCTAAAAATCTAATGTTCGGCCAAGATACATATATCATTATATTTGTATCATTAATGGACTACTTGGGGGTCTCTTAGAGGTATATAGTAAGTTTATTAACTATATAATATAAAAATACAAAGTGACATGGTAAGTGTCAAACTAATTAACTAAGAGTTAAAACTAAAAGATAAGGTTAATATAATAACCCAAACCTATCTAAATTCTATTGGTTGAGTGGTTTTCGACCCATACCCACCTTAACCTATATATAATCTACTTTGGAACCATTAGAAACTGAATATTAATTTATTATAAAATAATATTTCTAGCTTTTCCAAAGGTGCCCCTCACCCCTCTTATAAAAGGGCACTCCCCCTTCTCACTAATTCACACATTAAAAGCCTTTTGAATCGGCAAAAACCTGCCCAAATACTCTCTAAACTTACCTCACTTCAACCTATAGGCCTTAGTTTGATCATAAAGCCAACCTAAGGAGCCCTTTTGATCAAATCAAAAGGAAGAACCCGAAGAAGAGGTAATGTTTTCACCACCCTCTTTCAAGTTCCTTTCTTCTTCAACTTCTTCTTTCTTTGTTATTACCATTTTAAATAATAACTCCAGTATATTATATATACTATGATATTATTATAAATATGGTACAACCATATTCAGTATTTTATCCATCCTTTGAATGACATGTCACCATACGTGCGTACGTACAGCTTACCGTCTCCACGTCGTGGTGTAATTGTTATTCAATAAATTATTATTTGGATGGGTATAATAATGATGTGTAATTCATGTAAATAATAAATATAACATGATAATTATTCTGTATATATGATATAACATCCAATTATATATTATTTTAATATCAAAAGAATGATATTGTTGCACGTGCGTACGTACGGACTACCGTCTCCACGAACGCGATGAGATTCATTCTCCATCGTATCCATTCAAGTATAATTCTCATTTGATGATTAAAAATAATTTTTAAGGACTTGTTATAATTATGGATATTAATAATATACAACATATCCATAAAAAATACATCTTATGTAACAAAACATATAAAATAAAACGAGTAAGTTAACACCCGAAACGACGATAATTCTAAGATATTATTAACAAAGAAATGTTAAAAGATCATATATGATATAATATTAATGTATATGATTCTTGTATAATTTAATAACAATTATTTCACCATTATATAGGAGGTTAACCTTCCCTCAACCAAGGAAAAGTACATGGTAAGTCTTTATTTCACAATCTCTTCATTATCCGAGGTTGTTTATACGTAATTATCTACTAGGACCTCTTTATCATCCACGTCCATGTTTCTTAAAAATCTGTTTCAAAACATTCTTACTATTTTAGAGAATGTGGGTTAAAGTCATTTATACCCTTTTTGACTTTTTATAAGAAGTTTATAAAGGAATCTTTCTGTCATTTTTCAAACAAGGTCCTTTTTAACCTTTTCGACAGAATTAAGGTAAGAATGTATTTTTTTAACTTATATGGTGGGTACGGCTATTTTCCGCCGTTATAAAATCTTAGAAGCTTCCCTTACAAGCTTATAATGATATTTTCAAAGTAAATGTTTTATTTTATAATAAGTTTACTTTTAAATGATTTCAATAAAAATAGATATTTCTCTCAAATAGTTTTGATTTCATCTATGTCAACATCTTTTGATGGATTTTAAGCTTATTTGAAGTTGATTTATTATGATACAAAACTACAATATTTTATTGAAGGTTTTGTGATATGTTTGATTGTGGATGTGTTATTTTTATACCATTCATGGTTTATGGATAAAGTATTGACATTTCGTATGTTAGTTTTAATACGAATGTTTATGTTATGTTTAAGCGTGTTCATATGAGGAATGCATTGGACTTAATAAGTGATGGGTGGAGCCCTCTATAGCTCCTCAGTGCATCGGTAGGTCTCATGAGACAAAATAGTGTCTTGGCACAAGGCCTTGACAAAATCTTATTTTTAGTCTTGGCACGAGGCCTTGGATATGTGGTTATGATAGTCTGGCATTATGCATTCCATCATTATGAAAGTGGTTATTGATATTTCATGTGATTATTCGATTAGTAGAATATCCATGTGAATAAGTAAATGGCATTATTTCATTTTATTTTTTCCATGCTATCTTGAAGTTCAAGTTTAAAAGGATTTTGTTTTAGTTATACATTGCATTAAATATTTATTCTTATTTATGAAATTTTTTGCTATATTGTTATCCTTACTTGGAATTTGAGCTCACCCCTTTTCTATGTTTTATTTTTCCCTGGATGTGAAGAAGTAATTTATGAATGACCTGTAGGGATAATATGAGGGGATAAGAGTGTAGACTATGGAGACTATATTGTTTTAGTTTTTATTTTATGATGTAATGTAAACTTTATTAATGTATCTAGTTATTCCAAGGCTACTAAACTAATCGGTCTTTCGAGACTTGATCTTTCTTGTGATCATGCTAATGTTATGTAATAATGCACTGACTTTGGGTATATAGGTTCGGGGCATTATAGTTGGTATTAGAAGAAGTTTAGTACAAACCTTGGAATCCAGATTTATATAAACTCTGATTAGAGAACATAGATTTAAGATGGATTTTGAAGATTAGTATAGAAGAACTTCCTAGAATTTTGGTATTGTAGAGATTTTGTGGGTTTTCCGAGCAATACATCCCTGTCTGGATACGAGTAGGTAGAGGCAGCTCTGGCACAGATGTACCTAGGGGTAAAACCTGAAAACATCGCTTTGAGCTAGACTCGAACGGGAACTGGTGCAGGACAACGGGCCTTGCTGCACTCTTAGTTAGGACACTCCCGGGGGATATGCTTAGGATAACTCTCATTTTCTTTACAAATCATTTTGAAGGGTTTATGAGTATATACTTCCTCAAAGAAAACATTTTTATGATTATGGATTATATCCATAAATAGTTCAATTTATGTTAAGTGTTTTATAAGTATGGAATTATGTATTTTGATTCATAAACTGATCTAGTTTATGCCATTGTTTAGAAATGGTGCCTAGTGGAAGAAATGGAAACTGTATCAATGCACGCACTCCATGTAGGGATTTCCCTCCTGCTCAAGATAATTATAGTGGAGCTGGTGATGTAACTGGTGCTGATCAACTAATCACCATACTAGGACAACTCAATCAGGTTATGAAAAATAACCTTACCCGTATGAAGCACCCTGATCTGTAGCGTGGAGGATCAATGTTAGATCGCTTCATGAGGAAACAACCACCAAATTTCAATGGGAGTATAAATCCCTTAGTAGTTGAGCAATGGATAAATTCCCTAGAGAAAATATTTCAGGATTTAGGGAGTAGTGAAAGATAAAAAGTTATCATGGTAGTTTACCACCTCACTGGAGATGCTGATCAATGGTGTTCATTGATTCAAAACATTAAGGAAGATGATGAAGTATCAAATATGGAATGGAGGGAGTTCAAAGATCTATTTTTAGAAAAATACTTTCCTCGTGACCATCGAGTAGATATGGAAAGGCAATTTCTGAGTCTGAGACAAAAGGATGATGAGAATGTCGCAAAGTATGAGGCAAACTTTATGAGGTTAGAAATTTATTCTGGAGATTATATACGTAACCCAAGAAGTAAGATTGATCGTTTCTTTTATGGGTTAAAACCATTTCTCTGTCGAGAATTAGTCTCACAATCATTCTCGTTGTACGAATACATTGTCTCATGTGCTATCAAGACAGAGAAAGAATTCTCTAAGTCTTATGACTTTAAAGAAAAGCAAGAGAAGAAGAGATCTGCTGATCAATCTGGTAATGAAAATAAATGGAATAAGGGAAATGTTGAATATCCATCCTGTAGTAAATGTGGGAAGAAACACCCTGGTACTTGCTTGAAGGGAATGGGAGTCTGTTACAAGTGTGGTGAAAAAGGCCACCAAGCTCGTGATTGAAAGGGGAAGAAGGAAGCTACTGATGTCCAATGCTACAATTGCAGGGAGATGGTACATTATGCAAATGAATGTCCTAATCATTAGGGTAACTTACCTTATAAAATTCCAAGATATCAAGTCCAAGCTCATGTTATCACTACTGCTGAGGTAGAAGCTCTGAAAGACGTGGTGGAAGGTAATTAAATGGTTTCCTCAAGTTTAAAAAATGCATTATTTGATTCTAGATCATCACATTGTTTCATATCTTCCTAGTTTTCTAAGAAAATTAGATATTTCCAATTTGATTTAACAAGGGAGTTTTCAGTTAAAACTTCTAAGGGAGGTATCATTGTAACAAAGTTTTTTGAATCAGTCCCCATTAGAGCACATAAATGTTCTTTATCTGCTGATCTCATCGTCATACCTATGATTGAGTTTGATATAATCCTTGGTATGGATTGGCTTTCGGACCATGATGCGAAGATTTATTGTAAGAAGAAGGAGGTTATGATTTTTGATGATGATGATAAGGAACACCTTATCTTTATAGCAGAGTCGCCACCACCTAATTATTATCTAGATCCACCCCCAGTAGCTCAACTAAATTCAATAATTGGGGAGGAAGAGAATGAAATTACAGTGGGTGAGGAAAGGAATGTTTAAATAGAGGATGTACCTATTGTGAAAGAATGTGTAGATGTGTTTCCGGAAGATTTACCTGAACATCCTCCAGAATGAGAAGTTGAGTTTTCCATTGATTTATTTCCTAGATAAAGGCCTATATCAAAGAACCCTTATAGAATGTCCACTGTAGAATTAGTTGAACTAAAGAAACCACTATAGTAATTGAGTAATAAATGATTTATTCGCCCCAGTGTTTCTCCATGGGGAGCCCCTGTTCTTTTTGTTAAAAATAAATATGGATCTATGAGGTTATTTATCGACTACAGGGAGATCAATGATATAACAATAAAGAACAAGTATCCCCTACCTCGTATTGATGATTTATTTGACCAACTGCATGGAGCTCAATACTTTTCAAATATTGACCTTCGATCTGGATACCATCAGTTGTGTGTGAATAAGGAAGACATTCTGAAGACAGCATTTCGAACCAGGTATGGGAATTACGAGTTTACAGTAATGCCTTTTGGATTGACTAATGCACCCTCTGTATTCATGGATCTGATGAATAGAGTTTTCAAGGAATATCTCGATGAATTTGTGTTGGTATTTATTGATTATATCTTGGTATACTCCAAAAGCTACGAAGATAATGAAAATCACTTGCGCATTATCCTGAAGACTCTGAGAAGACATGAATTATATGGGAAGTTTAGCAAGTGTGAATTCTGGCTTTAGGAGATTTATTTTCTTGGCCATATTTTCTTTAAAGATGGAATCTCTGCTGATCCTTCTAAGACCAATGAAATCCAGGAATGGCATGCACCGACGAGTATAACTGAGGTACATAGTTTTATTAGTTTAGCAGGTTATTATCGACGTTTCG
Source organism: Viscum album (assembly GCA_963277665.1). Lineage (NCBI taxonomy): Eukaryota > Viridiplantae > Streptophyta > Magnoliopsida > Santalales > Viscaceae > Viscum > Viscum album. The sequence continues at coordinate 513,472,318 of OY728153.1, read as the reverse complement.
TCCAGAATTTTTCCCGGTTGGCTAACCCATTAACAAAGCTCACATGTAAAGGAGTTAAATTTGTTTGGAGAACAGAGTGTGAATAATTTTTCAAAGAACTGAAGAGAAGATTATTCAATGATCCTATATTGACTCTACCATTGGGGAATGATGGGTTCGTTATTTATAGTTATGCATCGAAGAAAGGACTTGGTTGTGTCCTTATGCAGAATGATAGGGTTATTGCCTATGCATCACGACAGTTGAAAATTCATGAACAAAACTATCCTACTCATGATCTCGAGTTAGCAGTTGTGATCTTTTCTTTGAATATATGGAGGCACTACCTCTATGGTGAAAAATGTGAGATTTATACTGATCACAAGAGTTTGAAGTATATTTTCTCAAAAAAAACTAAACATGAGGAAAATGAGATGGCTTGAATTACTCATGGATTATGATTGCACGATACACTACCACTCGGGGAAAGCAAACAAGGTGGAAGATTCTTTGAGCAGAAAAGATCATGGAGTTTTGAACAATATGATAATTTAAAGGGATCTAATTTCCATGGATCTAGTGAAGATGGACATGGGAATAACTAGGGAATGTGAAACATCAATGCTTTTTCAAATGGTTGAAGAACCATCTTTACTAGAAAGGATTAAGATTTCTCAGACCGATGATGAAGAATTTCAAAAGAAGATTAAAGTTGTGAATGATGGGATATTGAGAGAATTTGTGTATGAAGAAGGAATTTTGAAATTTGGGAAGAGACTTTGTGTTCCCGATATACCTGATCTAAAAAGGGAATTGTTGGATGATTCTCATAGTTCCAATTTCTCTATACACCCTGGGAGCACCAAAATGTATAGATATTTGAAGGAACATTTTTGGTGGGACAACATGAAGAGGAAGATTGCTGATTTTTTGTCAAGATGTATGGTTTATCAACAAGTGAAAGCTGGAAGGAAATAGCCTGGTGGAGTATTGCAACCTCTTCCCATACCTGAGTGGAAATGGGATAATATCATGATGTACTTTGTCATGGGACTACCAAAGAATCTTAGAAGGAACGATGCAATATGGGTTATTGTTGATCGTCTTACCAAGTCAGCACATTTTCTTGCTATAAGAGAAGATCTACCACTAGAACATCTAGAAAGACTATATATTGATGAAGTTGTGAGACTTCATGGAGTACCCCTATTGATTGTTTCTGATCGTGATCCCCGTTTTACTTCAAGATTCTGGAAAAGTATTCAGAAAGCCTTGGATACTGAACTTCATTTTAGCACTGCCTACCACCCTCAAACAGATGGACAGTCAGAATGAACTATTCAAACCTTAGAAGACATGTTGAGATCCTTCTCACTTGACTTTCAGGGTATGTGGGATCAATATTTACCTCTGGTAGAATTTTCCTATAACAATAGCTTCCATTCGAGTATTCAGATGGCACCATATGAAGCGCTATACGGAAAGAGATGTCGCACACAAACCTGTTGGGATGACGTTGATGAAAGAAAACTTGAAGGCCCATAACTGGTGGAGGAAACGATGGAAAAGGTGAAGGTAATCCAAAACCATATCAAAGCATCTCAAAGTAGGCAGAAGAGCTATGCTAATAATCGAAGGAAGGATTTGGAATTTCAAGTCGGTGATCATGTTTTCTTGAAGGTATCTCCATGGAAGGGAGTCATACATTTTGGTAAGAAAGGTAAATTGAGTCCCAGGTACATCGTACCTTTCGAAATTCTAGAACGAATTGGGGTTGTAGCTTACCGATTGGCAATGCCACCAAGTCTCTCCAAAGTTCACGATGTGTTCCACGTATCTCTGTTGAGGAAATACATGCCTGACCCAACACATGTACTCACCTATGAGGAATTATAACTGGAACCCGGTCTATCTTATTACAAATATCCCATCAAGATTCTTGATACGAGAGAGCAAGTACTGAGAAACCGGATGACTCGTCTGGTAAAAGTCTCGTGGAGAAACCACAAGATGGAAGAGGCAACGTGGGAATCTGAGGAACTTATGATGAAGAACCACCCGATTCTTTTCAGACCATAGTATTCTAGAAATTTTTAGGACGAAATTATTTGAAGGAGGGGAGAATCTAACACCCCAATCTTCTACGGTATGCTTCTCTTTGAATAATGCAATAGCGTGTGTTGTATGCAACATCGAGTTCTAATACACCATAACCAATCAAACTAGCCGTTATGAATAGTAATACCCACTTTTTGAAATTTATAAATTTTATTTTTCAAAATGGACTTCATTTTTGGATTCGGAATATCAAAATTATCCTAGGGTGAATTTTTGGTATTTTTCTGAAAAACTTCATTTTTTGATGAATAGTGAAACCACTAAGTGGTAGTTAAAAAACTGAATTTTTCATAAAACTTAATTTTACCACTTATGTGAGTAGAATTTAAAAAATCCGAGAGACACGATTAATATCAAGCAGTAAAATGTGGTTCAATGAGATGAAAATAATTTTTGGTGAATAGTAACTTTTTACTTTTATTTACCACGGTTAAAAGTAAATAGGGTAATTAAGGGTAAAAATGATATTAATATTACCCTAACACATGTCCTAATTCTATTTGATAAGCTTAATTCGACCAAAAACAACCTTAGGAAAAAAATATTATCATTTAGGTCCACTTGGATTAGATTAGGACATTTATTATTATTTAATTCAAAGAAGAGTTAAAAGAGTTAAAATCAAAGTTTATTTACTAAAACATTTTTAATATAGAGTTACAAATAAGATAAATTCGATTTTAAATATTAATTAGAAATATAAAAAGATTTCATACATAATGTTATTTTATTTATAATTTTTAGACATTAAATAATTTAATTTATTTATGACACAATGGTGATGCAGTAATTACCTAATTAATGAAATATTAAAATAATTGATATTATAAATATCAAAATAAATGTAATTTGAGACTTTTTATGAATTACACTAATTTTCTAGGTTAATATGACATGTTAGTATTGATTTAATTAACTTGGTTTAAAGTAATCATTCTGTTATAATTTTCACAATAATCAATTTTCCAAATAGTGTCAAAATTGGCATAAAAGAGTTTTTAAAAAGAATATTATATTATTAATTAATATTCAATTCCTAAAAATCTAAGGTTCGGCCAAGAGACTTATATAATGATATTTGCATCATTAATGGACCACTTGGGGGTCTCTTGGAGGTATATAGTAAGTTTATTAACTATATAATATAAAAATACAAAGTGACATGGTAAGTGTCAAACTAATTAACTAAGAGTTAAAACTAAAATATAAGGTCAATATAATAACCCAAACCTGTCTAAATTCTATTTTCTGAGCGGTTTTCGAACCATACCCACCTTAACCTCTAAATAATCCACTTTGGAGCCATTAGAAACTGAATATGAATTTATTATAAAATAATATTTCTAGATTTTCCAAAGGTACCCCTCACCCCTCTTATAAAAGGGAACTCCCCTTCTCCCTAATTCACACATTTAAAGACTTTTGGGTCCACCAAACCCTGACCAAATACTCTCTCAACTTCCCTCACTTCAACCTAGAGGCCTTATTTTTATCATAAAGCCAACTTAAGGAGCCCTTTTGATCAAATCAAAAGGAAGAACCCGAAGAAGAGGTAATGTTTTCACCACCCTCTTTCAAGTTCCTTTCTTCTTCAACTTCATATTTCTTTGTTATTCCCATTCTAAAATAATAACTCCAGTATCTTATATATACTGTGATGTTATTATAAATATGTTACAACCATATTCATTATTCTATCCATCCTTTGAATGACATGTCACCATACGTGCGTACGTACGGCTTACCGTCTCCACGTCGTGATGTAATTGTTATTCAATAAATTATTATTTGGATGGGTAGAATAATGATGTTTAATTCATGTAAATAATAAATATAACATGATAATTATTCTTTATATATGATATATCATCCAATTATATATTATTTTAATATAAAAATAATGATATTGTCGCTCGTGCGTACGTACGGACTACCGTCTCCATGAACGCGATGAGATTCATTCTCCATCGTATCCATTCAAGTATAATTCTCATTTTCTGCTTAAAAATAATGTTTAAGGACTTAATATAATTCTGGATATTAATAAGATACAACCTATCCATAACAAACATTGCTTATGTAACAAAACATATAAAATAAAACGAGTAAGTTAACACCCGAAACGACGATAATTCTAAGATATTATTAACAAAGTAATGTTAAAAGATCATATATGATATCATATTAATGTATATGATTTTTTTATAATTTAATAACAATTATTTCACCATTATACAGGAGGTTAACCTACCCTCAACCAAGGAAAAGTACAAGGTAAGGGTTTATTTCACAATCTCTTTATTATCCGAGGTTGTTTATACGTAATTATCTACTGGGACCTCTTTATCATCCACATCCATGTTTCTTAAAAATGTGTTTCAAAAAATTCTAACTATTTTACAGAATATGGGTTAAAGTCATTTATACCCTTGTTTGACTTTTTATAATAATTTTATAAATTAATATTTCCGTTGTTTTCCAAATAAGGTCCTTTTTAACCTTTTCGATGGAATTAAGGTAAGAATGTCTTTTTTTAACTTATACGGCGGGTGCGGCTATTTTCTACCCTTATAAAATCTTAGAAGCTTCCCTTACAAGCTTATAAGAATATTTTCAAATTAAATGTTTTATTTTATAATAAGGTGACTTTTAAATTATTTCAAAAAAAATAGATATTTCTCTCAAATAGTTTTGATTTCATCTATGTCAACATCCTTTGATGGATTTTAAGATTATTTGAAGTTGATTTATTATGATACAAAACTACCATATTTTATTGAAGGTTTTGTGATATGTTTGAATGTGGATGTGTTATTTTTATAACATTCATGGTTTATGGAGAATGTATTTACATTCCATATTCTTGTTTTAATACGAATGTTTATGTTATGTTTAAACATGTTCATATGAGGAATGCATTGGACTTAATAAGTGACGGGTGGAGCCCGCTATAGCTCATCGATGCATCGGTAGGTCTCATGAGACAAACAAGTGTCTTGGCACAAGGCCTTGACAAAATCTTATTTGTATTCTTGGAACGAGGCCTTGGTTATGTGGTTATGATAGTCTGCCATTATGCATTCCATCATTATGAAAGTGGTTATTGATATTGCATGTGATTATTCGATTAGTAGAATATCCATGTGAATAAGTAAATGGAATTATTTCATTTTATTTTTTCCATACTATGTTGAAGTTCAAGTTTAAAAGGCTTTTGTTTTAGTTATATATTGCCTTAAATGTTTATTCTTATTTATGAAATTTTCCGCTATATTGTTATCTTTACTGGGCATTTGAGTTCACCCCTTTTCTATGTTTTATTTTTCCTAGGATTTGAAGAAGTAATTTATGAATGACCTTTAGGGATAGTATGAGGGGATAAGAGTGTGGAATATGGAGAATATATTGTTGTAGTTTTCATTTTATGATGTAATGTAAACTTTATTAATGTATCTAGTTATTCCAAGGCTACTAAACTAATCGGTCTTTTGAGACTTGATCTTTATTATGATCATGCCAATGTTATGTAATAATGCACCAAATCTGGGTATCTAGGGTTGGGGCATTACAACATGGCCTTAATTATGCCTTCACATATTCCATAGGCTTTCGACTATAAGTGATGGTCTAATGGTGGTACGGTGAGGATACTATACCCTCATGATAATAGTATCACAATGATATATTTGGGGTAATTAACAACCAACATTAGAAGCAGTAATAAATAAATTGAAAACAGTGGAGAGATAAATATAATGGCTGAATAAAATTGGTAATAGGAAATAAGGTACAATGATTCATGTATTTAATATCATGCTTCAAGTGAAAGAAGAAACAAATACAATAGTAAGGTAAAAAAAATCCTAAAGCCTATGTACATGATCATCCTAAGTACCATCTTGGCCATATGCTCTTAAATCCTTGGTACATGAATGAAAGCACAAGAAAATAACCACGGATCCCGATCCTACAACCATGGAGGTCTATTTGGGTTCCCCAATGTAATGGATTCCCAAACATGATGTGAGATATACTCATTAGGCCACCAACAGTGGTGTCTAAATAATAATTCATTTCATGCAAATAAAAAATCAATTTACTCGTATATCAGAAGTAGGTAGAAATTCAAATGAATAAATAATTATTTTGAGCTCAGGTTCCTCAAGGACACATTTCCCAACCATAACGGCTTCATCTAAAACTGGAAATGTTTGAACCATAGGTGTCCTATATATGAATGAGATATGGGGAAGGTGGTAATGAAGACTAGTATGAATAGGTATCATGAGATGTGTTGACCACAATAATATGATTTTTCTTGGTCGACACATCCTATAGACAAAAATTATACAAATTTCATTAGAATTTTATATAAAATTAACTCCAATTTAAAGTAAGTGGCATCTTGGGACCATCCAATGATAACCTTAATAATGAACCATTTTATCCCTCCTTGAGTGTGACAAATATCACTACCATTATATTCTGTCAAATGAGATCCCTAAAATTCTTTTCAAGTATATATATTATCCTAATGTTAGATAATGACCTATGAGCCTATACCTAGTATCTAAAGTATGGAACCAAGTCTCACTAATGGCCTGGAATAACTATATTTCTTATGATCCCATAAAAGGTGTCTCCCCTAGGGAACTGGTATCTCTCATAATTAGGTATAAAGAATACACTATGACCCCATCTTGGAATACCAGGGTTTCCCTTGACATAAACACAACCCATCAGTCAAATATACCACAAGAACAATAAGCATGTCCTTGGTACTCCATGAAAGGAGACCCAAGTATCACTCATGATGTTCACAAGTCATTTAATTAATTAAATTCATCATACAAGGGACCACACTAATGCCTTATCAAGATTCAATGAAACATTAAATACAACCACACCCATTTGTTATTTCCTCAAAAGAATAAGGGGCCACATACATAAGTAAGACACATCACATCTCAATGAAATTATATATGATTTCCATCAACACAACCAAACATAGCATAAATATCAATTTCAAATTAAAGAAAACGAACCTCATTAATGTGTATTATTATAAAACATGACATTTTTAAGAAAAAAAATCATTTATCTCACACACAAATCACATTCCATAGGAATAACACAATTCTCCCAAAAATAAGCATGTTAGAAATCTACCAAACACGTAAAGAATAAATTCATGGATTATGAGGCACTTAGAAGGATCCATTATCACTAAGGAAACTACCCAAAAGGTCAATTACATTTATAGTTAGAGACAATAAATTAGGAGGTTCTTGGGTTTCATTCAACATCTATATAAAAGAGGTAAAACCCATTTATGACCCAGGATGAACATTTGGGAGGTGTTTGGGGTATTTAATCATTAAATTATAAATTGGGAAATCTTATTAACACACCCAGGGTTTCCATGATTAAGTTTAACAACATCTAAATACTAAACATCAATTATCGGTAGCATAACAAGGTGTGTATATAAGTTTAGAAAGAAAAAATCCATTTTAAGGTGACGCATGGAAAAAATGGTGGGTAGCACAATAGAACCTTTCATGAAGAAACAAAACATTCAAGAAAAATATATATACCACCTACCTTATACCACATATGACTCACGCATCAAATATCAAGCATTGATTTGGTCTAGTTTGAGAGAAAATGAAGAAACGTACATCCTTCCTGAAAATAGGGAAATGATCTCGCACCAAAATAGTATAGTGAGAGGTATGATAAACAATGAACAAAATATAGAGGAATAAGAAGCATATAGAGAAGAATTTTGTATGGAATGATGGTTATCTATTTCGACAATGGATGAGGGCAATCACTCCATATCTAGGAAGGTATAAGTGGAACACACGAAGAAGTTGTTTCACATAGATGAGGAAGAAGCAAAGATGGAGAAATAAGGAAATAAAAAAGAGGGTAAAAAGAGTAATTTCACCACTTTAATGAGGCATAAGATTTGGCTACACACTTATCCAAATCGTGTGCAAACCATGTGAAAGATACTTCTTAACAAGAGATGGTTTAATAGTTTTCCTACATGGTTTCACCATACCGTGCACCAACCGTACGATGATCAGTTCACAAATACTGCCTAAATGGAACTAGGCATGCATAATAGGGGCATGATTTAGGAAATAATGCTCAGCCAGTGCGTATCACATATTCTCACCTTCACAAATTTCATGGTTACTATTAGATGGTCACAAGGTTTCATACAAACTGTGTGCTCCTATCAGTCTTCTTTGGTTTTTATTTTCTTGGGTCCCACACTCTCGAAACTGTTTTAGAGAACCCGAGGAGCCCCTTATACCTTTACCTCATTCTAAAAACAACACATTAATGTTTTCACACTCTCAAAAGTATGATCTCATACTAGTTTCACAAAATAAACCTCCCACTAAACAAAAAAATTAAAATTCCCTTGGAATTTCATCTGGTCCAAAAACACAAGATGTTATAATCACCCTTCCTTTGAAATTATCATCTCTAAGAATCCATTGGGAAATTAATAGAATATCACTCAACCTACTCAGGTCATGAAGCCTCTTTCAAATGGCTGTGTTGTGTTTCCAAACTCCCAATATACCTCTGAGCATCACCGTAACATATTATTCAAGAGTTGTACAACCTCAAGAAAACATTTTATTTTTCCAAACTACAACCTTGAGATAGATCCTACCCATTCCCTTTGAAATAGAGATATGATCTTCACATCATCTATTTAACCGTACAGACTCTTGTGTATCCACCATAGGTTCTAGCATTAAAGGGTAATCTTCAATACATGAACTCTCTACTATTGGAATTAACCATCAAAACATGCATGTATCATTCAATGATGCTCACAACATAAGACACAATTCAATCGAAGGGTTGATCCCAATCTGAACATATTTGACGAAACCATAAGAAGACAGATCAAGCCACTATCAGCCGAATATTTTTAAAATGATCTTCTTAGATATCTATCACATTTTAAAAGATAATATTGGTGCCTATAGAATAATGAACCTCGTAGTCTCACTAATAATGCTCAACAAATACTAAAATCATGTTCTAATGGTGTTTCTATTCAAAACACCCATTTAACCCGTCATGACTTAGTATAAACATGGGTTCAAGACAGATCCATTACTTGGAATATTTATCCATTTAAATATCAAATCTGAGCCTGAATTGGGTTCAATGTTGGCTTGTAATCATCAATAAAATCTCAAGAAGATCATCCATAGGAATTAAAATTCTGTTATAACGAGTGAGACATCATCACAATACAAATGTGTACAAAATAAGAAAACAGATTGACCCCAAAGTTGTGTCTTATTAGTGACGATGTCAAAGAATAAAAACTAGTTTCCATGTGTCCATAAAAGTTATACATATGTGGGAACCTAGGAATCACTCAGGACTAACCATTCTTCTAAGGAAAACCACACTTCTGGAGCACACTTTGATCCAAAAAACCCAAAACAGACCCAAGAGTTTTTTAAACACTATCATGGAATAAGAATAATGCTCTCTAAAATTACCAAGATGATACAAATATATGTAAAATTGTAATATTTAGGGTGTGATTAAACTAAGAGTATTTGAAAAGTTTCTAAAGAGGACATGATACACTTCCACTGCATCAAAATAAATTACTTGATACAATCTTCACCCAACTATACCCAAATCTTAAAAGAGAAATAGTCAAACCACTCATGGTGAACTTGTTTTTTTAAAAATCATAGCTTCACCTATCAATGCATCATCAAAACAACCATGATACCTTCACCACTTGAAGAATCCCATGGTTACTCAACCATATCCACCAGAGTCTATCCTAGAATAATTGTGCTTCCCAAAGTTGCGTACACCGCCAACCATGACATCATTGTGCTATCATGAAAGCACCATCTTAAGACAAGATATTATAGCCATAAAAGAATTTGAAACAAGAATGACCATTAATAAATGGTCCTTGGTTGTCCCTTCTACTTGTAAGGATGCATTTAACATACTCCACACAAGGCTTCCCACCTTAAGAGTTTCCTGGTTGTCGTTTACTGAAAAAAGAAACTCAAAAAATGCTTTATTGAGCATTAAAATAAAAAGGGATATATATAACCTTATTAAAATTTCTCTAGTCTAAAATTACCCCAGGCATACACATGGAAATCCTCCTGAGTTTTGCCCATATTCTCCATAAAATGAGACATTATTCATTCAATACCTACCAAACTGATTGGTGTGTCAACACCCGATCCTCCATAGGACCTCATCCCAAGCAATGGGATGAGTTTGAATTTTTCATAATCTCAAGTCACTATACTTTGGAGATTACATGTGATTCAAGAACAAGATACCAAGATTAAATGGCTATCACTAAACATAAATGGTCAGTTATAAACATTAACAACTTGAAGTTATCGAATATACTGATACATACTTCACAGAGCTCACTTGATCAACAACACATCCCCAATACTATCCATAGGATAAACAAACATATGAATTCAAGTATTGGATGTTCTGTAATATATTTAACCTGAAGCCATATTACCTAATATGATAATTAACCAGACTGATGATGTACCAAGTCATTGATCACTAAAGAGGAAGAAGAAGAAGTAGGATCTCAAGACCTAATAAAGTGACAGACCATTTTATCACATAACCCATTTTAAATACCATTCATTTACTTTTAATGCCTCTCACACAAAAAATTTAAGCATATTAAAAGGCCTTCCATTACATAACAAGGGGTTTAGTCATAAGGGATGTCACCTTACATTTACATTCAAAACCATATAGGTGAATATGAAACATTAAAATTATGACACTAAAATGCATTTATATACCTCCATGGGGTTAGGAACTAAGGCATATAGAAATAACTAGTGACCTAAGATAGTACTATTAATAAATTTTTTGTTACACTAAAAGAGACACAAAATTTTTAAACATTTATTTTCAAAACACCCTTATCAGGTTCATTTAATAGCAACGTTCCTCAACTGACCTACTTTGGTTCAGTTGTGCATTTTTGAATTTTAACCGTACAGTTTGTTAAGCCCAAAAAAAGTGTACAAGCCTTAATAATGAAACCAAAACATTTAATTCAAAACCTAACAACATTTATATTTATAGTAGTTCCTAGATAGATAGATCATAATAGATGGTTCAGTTTTATGGGTTACAACCATAAATTTTTAAAGCACCCATACTATTTACAAGTTTGGGGGACTCCCATTTAACTGTAACCATTTATCTATGATAAAAGGAAGATTTTCAACATCCTTAACATTTTTTTAAAACCCTTTATATATGTATAGTTCATCTATAATGGTTCGATTATATGGGTCACCCTATTCCAAATAATAAAGTGCCCATAAATATTATGAATTGGACAAATTGTATCCCATTTAGTCAAAACCAATTTTTTTATAATAATAAAGATAAATTAAATAGATATATTATTTTTATAATAGGATTTAAGTATATAAAGTACATATAGAATGGTTTGATTATATGGGTCTTCAATATTTAATTTATAAGGTGCTCATACACCTTAAAATTTCCAGATTTTCCCCCATTTAACCATAACTAGCACTTTTTTGGACCATATTAAACAAACATAGATGCATGGAAAATTATAAAGAAGCACATTTCCCAATTACCTATACATGATAACCAATTTAAAAATCTAACATATTAGTAAATATAAGGAAATATGCCAACTATAAAATAAAGGAAGATAATTTAACATGACAGGCTACTATGCAAATAGGGAAAAAACCCAAGCATGATATATATATAAGACATGAAAATTAAATCATAGAGAAATTTTATTCAAATATCTAAGAAAGTGAAAAATAAACATGTTATTGGATTTTCTAACATGGAATCTATGAGGGATGCTAATCATAAATCCTATGTTATGAAATCATGTAATAGTACTCCCTGTAATAATTTTAATTAAGAAATTTATCATGTCATACAAAAACATGTATTGAAATGAATATGAAGTTAAAATATAATCATGTTACCAAAAACACCTAGAATGGAATGTAATAAGTATGATATTAACACACAATTCACATCAACAAGTTCAAATATCCTAACAATGAAACCTATGTAGAATGGTATATTCATGATAGGTGGATTCTTATATGCCTATAATGATGTCTGATATTCTACTTCTATGTCCTTCTAGGCCAAGGGTAAATTTTATAAATCTCAAAAATTAGTAAATGGAATAAATTAATCTAATCAATCAAGTTTAAATAAAAATTAACTGTAATAGCACATTACATGAATAATATTCCCATCCATGGCTAATTGGACTTTTCCCTATATGTGGGTTGATCAATCCCATGAACGACTATTTACTAAGAGCCAACACATTCTAAGTCTCCTATCTACTCACCAATAATAGTAATAAAAAGGGAAAAAGGACCTCTGATACCACTATGTAACTTCCCACCATGACTGACTACTAAACCAGTAGCCAGACCGGTCATCACATAGCCTCAAGAACACCTCCTCATACACCTGAGGTTTTCGATTAGCATTGAGGGTGTGATAGTGGTATGGTAGGGAGAATATAACCTCATGATTCGAGTAGCATAGTGTTATATTATTTGTTAGTAACAACCAATAGAGGAAGAAATAATAAATAAAAGGAAAGTTGTGTAGTGATAAATATATTAACATAATAAAAGTTTCTACAGCCACATGCTACAAAAATGCATGCATGTCATATGATGATACAAGTACAAGAATAAGAAAATACAATAGGAATGTATGATATAATAAATGAATAAAATCCCAAAGTTTGGCTCCATGAGAATCATGAATACCATGTCGGTTATGTGCTCCTAACTCCTAGGTACAAGAATGATAGCATAAGGAAATTATCAAGCATCCTGATCCTATAACCAAGGAGGTCTATTCATGTACCCCAGTGAAATGGCAGCCCATTATATCGAAGGTAATTTCCCAATGAAAATAAATAAATAAATTAGTTGGAATCTGGTTCCTCAAGGGCACCTAGCCGACCATACCTACTTGTATGTTAGAAATATCTAAATAATAAGAAATCTTTATCATTGAGATAAGGGTAAGGTGATAATGAAGACTGGTATGAATAGGTATCATGATATGGGCTGACCATAATAATTTTTTGTCTTAGAGTATGTGTCCCATAGACCACAATTATATATGTATTGTTAGCCTTTTCTATAAAAGTAACTCCAATTTTAAGTAAGCGGTATCCTAGGTCCATATAAGGAAAACCATAATAAGGAACCCATGTATTGCACCTGATGCATGACAATGTTCACTTCCATTAGAGTCCTTCCAATGTGATCCCTAAAATGCCTCGGACGTATCACTCATAGCCTAATGTGAGACAATGACCTCTGAGCCCATAAATGGTATCTCTCTTATGGGACTGAGACTTACTCGTAGCATGGTACAACCATCTCGCTAATGTTCCAATCCAAGGTGTCTCCCATAGGGACCCAATATCACTCATAATGTGGCGAGAAGAACGTATGGTGACCCCATCCTGGAATACCAGTATCACCCTAGCATATACACAAACCATTAATGAGATATACCCCAAGAATGATGATCCCATACATGGAACTCATTGAAAGGAGACCCTAGTATCACTCAAGATGTTTGTAAGTTATTTTAATAAATAAATTAACAATAAAATGGTCCATTGTTGTAATCATTACATATCATGAATCATTGATATATTAAAAAGGACCATCCACGTTTTCTATTTCATTTGAAGAAGAAGGGGCCACATATATAATTAAGACACATCACATCTCAAAGAAATTAAATATGAAGGCCATCATGTTAACCATAAATTTCATAAATATCAATTTCCAATTGAAGATAGTGCACCTCATTAAGGGTTTTTATTATAAAACATGATAGTGTTTAGAAAATAATTCATTTTTCTCACACAAAAATCACATTAATGAGTCATAACTCAATTCTCCCAAGAAGAATCATCTTAGAAAGCTACCAAACATTGAAATATTGTATTGATGGATCAAAAGGAACATATAAGGTTCCATGATCACTAAGGTAACTGCCCAAGAGGGATATTCTATTTATAACTCAATCCAAGCATGTAAGAGCTTTCTTTATTTCATTAAACATATATATAAAAGTGGGAAAAAACATTTATAACCCATGCCAAACACTTTTTAGGTGTTAAGGTTATTTTATCATAAAATTATAAAGGTGAAAATCATGTCGGTCCCCCCATGGGATTCCATTATAGAGTTCATCATCCTCTAAATAATAAACATTGATCACCAGGATCATGGAATGGTGCATATATCAATTTATAATGAATAAATACATTTTATTGTGACACACAGAAAAACCCAGTGTGCAGGACAAAGGAACAATTTAGAAAGTAATGGAACTTTGAGGGAAAAATCTATAGACCAGCTACCTTAAACCATGGATGACTCACTAGTATAATATCAATCATAGATTTTTTCTAGTTCAAGAGAAAATCAATAAATAGACATCCACCCTGAAAATAGGGAAAAATGATATTTCAAAAAAATAGAATAGATATAGGAATGATAAATAAAGAATGAAATCTAGAGGAATAAGAATCTTACCAAGAGTGATCCATAGGGAATGAAAGTTCTAGAATCTGACAAAGGATGAGGGATATCTCTTCATCCTTAGGATAGGAGAAGAGGAACCCATAAAGGAGCTAATGCATGTAGAGGGGAAGATGAAAATATAAAATAATAAGTAAATAATAATGAGGTTAAAAAGAATAATTTCAACACTTTAATGTGGTTCACGCTTGGCTAAACCATGCATGAACTGTTTCAAAGCTACTTCTTAAGATGAGATGGTCGCATGGTTTTCCCGCATTGTTTGCCAAACCATGTAGAAACCATGCGATAAACAGTTCACACACACTTCAGAAATGTAACTAAGAGAGAAGAATAGGAATATATGGGAAATTGTGCATATCCCCTGTACACCACATTTGATCACCTATACAAGTCACATGGTTACTATTGGATGGTCATACAATTTCAGACAAACTGCTTGCCCCTATCAGTCTTCTCTAGTTTCTATTTTCTAGGGCCTGATGCTCCCAAAACACATTGAAGCACCCAAGGAACACCATGGGCCTTTAAACCAGTCTAAAATAACATATTTAATTATTAAAACTCCTAAAATTATTATGTGATACTTTTTTACAAATTAACTCATACACCAAACAACAAATTGGAATTTCATCTGGTCTAAAAACATGGCATGATGCATAAAACCATCACAAAGTCCATATTTATTTCCTCCCACTTCCACATAGGTATTGGGAGTTGATGTAGAAATCCACAAGGATGATGGTTCTCGACCTTCACCCTCTGATAGGTGAGGCATCATGAGGAAAAACCATCAATGTATCTCTTCATCCATATCCACCAGAATTGACACTTAACATCATGATACGTCTCAGTCACACCATGAAGTATTTCCCATCTAGTGTTATGTAAATCCCTCATCAAAACATCTCTAATGGAATCAGGGACTGATACACTTCAATTTACCAAATATTATATCAACTTCATTCATCGATCATCTAGGGATTGATTCACCACCAGTTAGTAATTCCTACATTTCAGCACACTTTGAGTCCAAATCATTTTCATCTTTTGGATTATAAAATAGAGAATACACCATTACATTAAATTTTCTAGGTGAATACATCATATCAAAATAGAATATTTTCAAATACTCAACCATCACATATCTTCATATTCGGGTCCCTATGTTTGATGATATAGAGAAGGATTTTGTGGACTGTATAATAATAAATATCTCACTAAATTGATTGTTCCTATAACATGATAGATCTTAGACCACATTTCCTAGCTCTAAAAAATGTGTAGAGTAGTTCCTCACATGTGATCATAGCTGAAGAGACCCATAGGATACTACCTACTCTCTCCACATCAGCATCCCTCCCAAACCAACACATATTGAATCATAGTACATTGTATAAAAAATTCCAATCTCATGGAGTGTCATTACTGGAGATATCATAAACATTTTATGTATCTCAATGAACACCTGTTCACATTGATTTGACTATTCAGGCTTCACTCCATTATTTTTCAATGTTTTTATGGTTGCTGATAGTCAGGAGGAGCCATGGATAAACTGTTGGTAATATCTTGCTAAACCTAGAATGTACCTAATATCAAACATGTTCTGGGGACATTTACAGGACATGACTGACTCAACTATCTTTGAGTCTATATTTACATCGGTCTTAGACACCCCATGTACTAGTAACATCACATATTTAATCCATAAGTCACATTTGGATAGCTTATTATAAATCTTGTTTTCTTGAATCATAATCACAACTATCTCTAGGTGACTAGCATGTTTTCAATGGTGTTGGTGAGTAGATGAGGATATAATTGATGAAAATTAAAATAAATTTTTCTATATATGGATGTATGATCTATTTAATGAGGAAAATGAACACTTTTTTTTGCATTCATCAGTCCAAAAGGCATTATAAAGTACTCATATAGTCCATAACTACTATGAAATATTTTCTTCAAAATGTCCTCTTCTCTAACTCACAACTAGTGATAACCAGATCAAATATCAATCTTGTTAAACCATCAATCTCCTTGTAGCTGATAAAAAAGATCATCGATCCTAGGAAAGGGATATATGTTCTTTACCATCACCTGGTTTAGCTTCTAGTAATAAAATCATAGTTGAGTACTATTCTCTTTCTTCATAGTGAACAATATAGTTGACCCCATAGTGAAGTACTCCAACTTCTAAAAACCTTCCTCTATATGTCATCCAGATGCACCTCATACTCCTTCAACTTGGTTGGAACCATATAATAAGGGGGTATTAAAATGGGATGAAAACCCAACATAATCTGTTTTCATCTTAATATTCTAAAAATTTAGAGTATATACTATGTTAAATATCCACAACAATTTCAATCCATTAATCTACATCCATAGGGAATCTAATTAAGTGGAAGGATGAAGAAAGTTAGATTTAAAGTTAGCTAATATATGACCATTTTTCTAGACTCCTAATCCTATGACATAAACTAAATGAAATACTTTATGTTGAAGCGACCCTACTTCCTAAACCATAGAGCAGGTGTGGGGGAATTCTCAACTACATTATCCTACACATCTATTAGTAATGTAGAAGCATACTCCCCTGTGGATGTATCCTAACCTACTTCCCATGTAGTCCCATAATACTATAATTAGAAGAAATCTCCTCTAACTCAAAGGAAACACTTTGAAAAAAATAGATTTGTAAGGATATACCTTAATCAATCTATGGGATCACACAAGGTTACACTATGAATATACCCTTAACCCATGGTATACCCATCATAAAACCAACCATTTTTTATGTCCCTTCATGTTATTCATAGTCATCATATATATACTAACACAACAGTATGCTGATTTCAACTAATCAATTCTAATAAAGACATATCACAACAGCATTGAAATGGATATATCACACAATGAGAGTCTATCCTAAATAGATAGCACAAATCAAGGCATTTAATTAAGAACTACAATTATTCAAGTCATCATTTATGTATATGGAATGTGAACCAATGTTCCCATTCATGATTCATGAATGCACTAGAAATCCCAAAAATCACATATCAATATCATGTGCATCACCCATGGTGAGTTTAATCAATAAGGAAAGAAAAAAATAAATTCTCCACTTTGTGGAAATATGGAGGACCTCCATACAGTACTGGATAGGCACAGTCAAAGTTCCCCTACCCAAGTCCTATCTATCCTATCTTATTTCTATCATATCCCATCCTATGATAAAATTGAATAAAAATTTATTGAATCCTGATACTCTGATACCATTTGTAACATCATGACCTTAACCATTATGTCTAAGCCATAATGCCACATGTCTTCATGCATTTCTCCCTATACCCAAGAGGTTGATAACTAGTTGTAAGGTAATAATTCTATTAGTGGGGAGACTATCCCCCAGTATCATGTCATAAGATCAATAATAAAATCTAAACAACAAAACAAATAATCTGATTAAACAAGAAAAAATATGAAAAAGGAATAAATGTCATACAAATAAAGAAACTCCCAATGTGGAAAGAATATCCAGTGAAATAATTAGTATATACATAAAAAAGATACATGGACAGTCCTCTGATGTATGTCCTAGTCCACTATCAACTCCATGATCCACTTATCATCCATCCATCATAGGTACCTTTCCCTCTTAAATATTACTCATGGATTCTAAAACTGCACCAAAATGATCGAGTAGGGTGTGAGTACAAGAATCAATAGGATACCACAAATGTTTCATCAACCCAGTGTTCTAAATTAAAATAGTGTGTTCTATAATGATAATAAATTCATAACAAGAATAAACATACTATACAAAACTATGATTTCATGAACTAAAAAAGATGTCGCAACCCACCAGTCATACTATATTTGACTCCATGGTGGAAAATTTTCATTATATCGGTATGATTCCAAAACCAGACACAAGAATATGGGTGTATCACTCTGAATCTACAAGGATTTTAGTGACTAATCTTTCCAAAATACACATTGCATCATGAAATAATCATAATCCAAAAGGCATCAAGTATTTGCAACCTACTCAGAATCCACAAGTCATCAAATAAAACTATGAATCCATAAGGCATAATGTGTCGGTGATCTACTTATAATCCATCATTCATCAAGTAGATACCAGGTATCAAGGCTATAATGCACCACTATCTTCACCACTAATCTCTATGTGTGCACCCCTCAAGGAGTAATCATACCACAATTTCCACCTATAACTTATACAACATACCAATCCTACAAAGGAAAACATGACATGGAATAACATGATAATAGACACAACAAATATAATGAGAAATACTACATCATCATATATCAAACATGTGAATCAAACATCATCATGGAATCTAGATATCTCAAAAATCTCATGGAATAAAAGCATATGGTATCATGGGCTATAAACACACCCATAGGTGATCACAAGTAAAGCATGAATATCAATATGCTAACATAATCATCTTATCATTGATAAATGTGTATCGAGATTCCTAAAAGGTAAATAACATCTAACCTCAAGGTTTTCGATGTTATTGGAAAGGATAAACAGCCAATTTGTGGTTAAAAAGTTAGAGAGGGAACATCAATAATCAAAAACACCTCCTTGCAGGCCTTGTTATCTTATTTGTAGAAACATAATTTCTATAGGTTCTTCAAATGCTCCTAGAACCAAAACCATCTATTTTTTTCAAATGGAAATAAAATATCACATATGATGATACTTTTTCTCTCATGTATGACTTACAAATTATCAATTAAATGTAATATGCAATGATATTTTCTCTCTACATGATAATTTCCAAAATATCATTTAGGGACAATTATGTACTATAAATATTATCCTCAAGAATAATTATCAAAATACACATTATAATATAGATATCTCAAAATATTATTGCTAGATCACTCGTGGTTATTCCTTATAATTATTCTTGGTAAAACCATATAATTATCATTGGTAATTTCCATAATTATTATATTATATTTTTATATCATTTTCACTTGATAATTACCTTATAATTATCCTAAGATAATTTTTATAATTATATTCTAATATATTTTTGTAAAAATTATCCATTCGCACTTACTTAATGAAAAAGATTTTTCCAAAAATTATACTTTGATAATTTTTTTCCATAAATTATCTTTTGATAATTTTATACAATTATCCTTTAGTACCTTGTCGTTTCCATTTTCAAATGATATTAGTTTAAAAATTATGGTCCATATCATCACAAGTTTGAAATCTGACAATATGGGAGATTTATTCAGTCTAACAAGTATAGATTAATGGATATCAAGATGTCATCAGTTGAAGGTAGATTGTGAGAAGTGCATCGATCTAGATACATAATGGGAAGTAATGAACCAAATTTTGGGGTTCATTTTTTATTATTATAAACCCATTTTCCTATGGTTTATCACTAAAAACCAATCCCTATTAGTAAATAATACAAGTATTAGGATTTTGGGGGAGTTTAGGGATCAATTTGACGCAAAAAAACATGATAACATCATAATAATTAGAAAAATGATACATATGGGCATGAAGAAATGATTTTACAGTGTAATCACCCCAACTCTATTATCTTAGAATCAGTAGATAAATTATTAAATTTTAATATGTTACAATCTATCACATCCCAAAAGATCAAATAGTTTAACGATCATGGTAATCTAGATACATACTTGCATCCCAAATTAAATTTAAAAAATTAACATTAATCAGAGTATTTTCTTTGATAACACCATTATTCCCAATATAATTTTCCTATATACAAATCACAATACACTTCTTGGCTTCCTAGGGAATGGAAACATAATAAATGGGTGATATAATATGCTCAGTAAGGGTATGCATAAAATGGAAGCTAATAAGGAATTAATGATGATCAAATAATTCCATATAAATAGTCAAATGATCTATACTCTTATCCATGGATATAATAAAAAATAAAATAATCAAAAAGACATAAATAATAGTTTTTATAATGATCGGATGCATAATTTTGGACACAAGATGTTTTTTATTTAGGATGCATGATAATATATCTTACATAAATGGGTATAGACTTTTCCAAATACCCAATCTAGTTTGTCTCATGATACCTGTCAATGCATTAAGGGGATATTTAATTATATGATCAACCATTCACTTAATATGTATAATTAATTTATCATATGAATAAACAAAACAACATAATCAGCATGCCTTAAAAACAATAACTATCTGTATTGGAAGAAATAGTATATGGAATATCAATACTTTTCTTAGCCAAACAAATCATAAACCATAAAAAGAAACATGTTGTATGGTATCATAAGATTATGACCTAATTAAATAATTATATTGAATAATGTATGTTTATATTTACAAAAATACTTTCAATATCTCACTGAAACATTTCTCGAGGAAAATACCCTTTTTCACTAAAAAATAACTTAATTAGAAAGAAAAAAATTAGAATACAATGGAAATAAATTATTTAAAAAATAAATATTTAAATATTTAATGTACTCTTAAAATAAATGAGCATTCATGATGACATAAAATTTTGTACATTTAATATATGTCAAAAAAAATTCCTTTAACACTTTTGTAAAAGGGTCAAAAAACACCTTGTTCAAAAAAAGATTTGAATATTCCTTTTAAACAATATTTTAAAAAGTAAAAAATGGGTAAATATTTCATGAATAAATAATTTTATAATTTTATAAAATCATTTTATAGCTATTAATGAAAATATGGAGTTGAAAGTGAATGATTCCCGAACGAGTAGAAAATACTAAGTCATTTTTTCTTAAAACCCTTTTTCAGTATCTTGAGTACATAAAGAGTGGAAATTAAAATGAATACTTTTAATATATATAAATAACCAAATTATAAAAAAGTATAATTATTTTATCATAAGAAGATAAAATAATACTCTATCAGACACTTAAATATAAACAATCTATAATAATGATGAGATTGTGAAATAAACCCTTACCTCAGATACAATTTCCTTCGTACATGTCAGAACCTCCTGTATAATAAATATATATTTAATATAAATATATTATAGAAATATAAAGATATTTATCATACCATTTATTATGTAATTATAATATTTTATCACCTTTTTATTGACAACACTTTGTTAAAATCATTATTCTATGTCATTAGTGGTCCATTTTTAACATGTAAGATTCGGTTTGATAGTTACTATCTTTATATTTGATCATAGTTAAAACACCACCATAATTTTAATCATGATATAAATATCATATTTATTAATTTTATAAATATTTATAGTCATTCATAGAAGTAGATATTGAAAAATGAATTAGAACACTCTTAGAGAAGGTAGGTAGAACTTATGTTTGAACGTTGTTTTAATTTTTTCTATGGATGAAATAAAATAAAGGTAAATAAAAATTCACATTACCATAATAATTAATATATCACATATATAATAAATATTTATTAAATACATCCTTATTACTATCCATGTAAAAATAAAATGAAAATTGAGACACGTGGCTTCATGGAGGTGTTATTCCACCCATACCCATGAGCGATGTTATCATTTTCCAATAGTATGAAAGGTTTGAAGGTAGATGTTATATTATATTTAAATAATTATACTTGAGTCATAAATATCATATATAAATATTAAATCCATCATTATATCCAATCATGATAGGTGGTTAGGGAAAATAAATTATAACGGCACGTGAGGTAGTAATCCTCTATACACTAGATCGAAAATTTTATTTCCCATTTGATGGAAGATGATATATAAATAGGTTATTATATATAAATTATAACATATATATATATTTAATATACTGATGTATTGTATTATAATATTTTAATATGATTTTTATGTGGTGGAAGAAGAAATAAATCAAAAAACGCAAGGTTAAAAACTATACCTCTTCTTCGGACAACCTATTTTGGTTCATACCTAATGCCTTCTTGGTATATTTTTAAAATAAAAACAAGTAATCTAGGTCATGGGTATGAATTTAAGTGAATTATTTGTGAAATTATTGGCCAATATAACAGTCTCTTGAATTTGAGATAGGATTGGATATGAGGTGTCCTTCTATAAGTTGGTGAGGGGGCCCACTTGGAAATTTCTTAAGAGAATACAAAATGAAAAATTCATTCCCAAGAATAATGAATCAAAATAGACATATATTAAAAAAATTATACAATAATATCAAAATATATCTATAAAATATGATTTATACATGTTTAATTGGAAAACATTCCATTATCTTTTTCTTTAACCCCCCCCCCCCCCCCCGCCAACCCATTTTAACTGTAAAAGTGTTAACATATTTTTAGTGTTTTTACAATTCATTATGAACAAAAATTTATATTTACATGTTAAATAATATGAATTATTTAGTATATAAATATAGAATCCATAATATCAAATTTAATTCATATAATTGGTATAATTTAATTTAAAATTAAACCTACAAACACATTAAAAAGTTGGTTTCCAAGGAAAATGTTTTCTTAAGTCTACAAAGTTATTATATCAATATTCAAAATAAAATTTATTCAAATTACTTAAACTGTATTATTAATCATATTATTTAACTAATTCTAATTGTAATACCATTTTACAACACAATGTAACTTTTTATGTTTGTTAAACGAAATGAAACTATTTAATAAAAATCAGTATTTTCACTATTCATCAAAAAATTTATATTTTCAATAAAATATAGAATAATATTAACTGTTGGATTTAAAATTTTAATTTCATTTTATTGAAAAAATTTTCTAAATTTTAAAAAATTAATTTTAAAAAAACTACGAAAAAAGAAAAAATCCAGTTTTTTTAAAAATATATAGTTTTTAGGTAAAAAACTAGATTTTTTCTTAACCCGTGGCATGAAAAAATATTATATGAATGATAAATAATTTTATTTAATTCATAATTTATAAAAAAAATTAAAATCATTATCAAATAGTCATAAATATAATTTATAATGATAAAAAACACTTCTTGCATAAAAATAGTTTTTCAGAAAAAACATTTCTTTTACTTTAAGTTGATTTATAATTTAATTTCTAATAAATTGATAACCATTGAATTTATTTTATACATGTGTAAACTATGTGAATTTTATAATTTATTGTTTACTATTCATACCCTAAAACCTAATAGTTCAGTTATAATGGTACTTTATATTATGGTTTCTTTAGACTTAGGGTTTCGTGTAACACAAGCTGTCAAAGAGATTAAATTTATTTAAAAATTTCATAAAATGTGAAGTTGTTACATTCAAAAAACATTAAATTTAATTTCTCCCTTGAAATTAAATTACTCTAAAATAAATAAAATAATAATATTTATGCCTTATCACATCCTCGAGTTCCTACATAGCTTCTTCAAAATTCTAATACCTCCCAGAAACATTAGTCAGGTGAGTAGTTTTGTTCTGTAGAAATTTATCTCTATGATCCAAATATTTATACTTGTTTTTATTAAAAGGAAAGATCATAATCTAGTGGTATGATATTTGAGTTCAGTACATTATATGAATCAGGTATGTACATCCTTAGGAGAGATACATGGAACACATCAGGAACCTGAGAGTGGATCAAATTAAACACCAA
The DNA here is from genome assembly GCA_963277665.1 of Viscum album. Classification (NCBI taxonomy): domain Eukaryota; kingdom Viridiplantae; phylum Streptophyta; class Magnoliopsida; order Santalales; family Viscaceae; genus Viscum; species Viscum album. The sequence goes on along the minus strand of OY728153.1, from coordinate 513,447,907 downwards.
GCCAAAAATATTGTCCATACTCGATCATGTATCATAATGGAGAGAATATACCTAGGTCCCAATTTTCCCATAATTATGAATCCCATAAAATTATTACTGGGTGAAATATTTATAAACCCCATCCCACCAAAATCAAAATTTATATATCATTGATGTTTATCATCATAACTTTTCTACCAAATATGAGCTACCTTGATATCTTATTCAATGGTTCTAACTTTATCTTCCATTTCCTTATCTAAATAATGTCCTATTAGATTTTATTTTAAAACTTCATCCCATAACATTATAGTTCTATACTGATATCTATATATTGATTCATAAGGATCCATCTAAATTCTTGAGGGTAATATATTATTGTAAGAAATCATGACTATAGGATGGTTTTTAACCAAAAATCAATTGAAATACATTGAAAAAGGTATAAATATATTATATAGGGTTTTAATGGTCCCCTAGGATTAAAAATATATATTATAGTGATAAGAAGAATGTAAACATGACTCTTTATCGAGATCTGGTTGAAGACTTCTCCATAACATTGATGTAAACCCTAAATCCTGAACAGATATTACAAAATGTGGTGCTCCATGAAACCTTTCCAATTACTTAGTATATATTAATCCATGATGATCAAGAGATATATACTCATTGATTTAAATTATTTATTCTAACTTATATGTTTATCGACTACAACCCATATAGTATTATATCATTTTGAGTTTTGGGGGAGTCTAACAATAAAATCCCTGGTTATGTTTCCTATTTTCATTCTACTATGGTTAATGGTTGTAACAATGCCATATATTTTAATCTCTCAACCATCACTTATTTATATACCATGAATCAATAAACATACTCAGTAATATCTCCCTTAATTTCATCCCTCTAGAAATACTTTTTCAGATCAGTATACCTCTTCATCCTTCTATGATGAATAGAGAATGATAGACTATGAGCCTCATCCAATAACTCCTAATTAAAATGTGGTATGGATGGAACACGTACATGGTTCCTAAATCATATCATCCCATAATAATCAAGTTTTAATTCATGAACATTTATTTCCTTCCTTCTCATCTCTATATCTTACTTTGGTACCTCATTAATCTTGACATGGATAGATTGTTGAGAACTCTTTTGAGAAAGATAATATTTCTCCTCATACTTCAAGGTTTCAAGATATAATATTTTTTAATCCATAAATATTTTTTATTTTGAGATCATAATCTTATAAAATATAGAATTTTTTTTCCAAAATAGAGCATCATTCCACCTTTTTTACTTCCTAGTGTGGAAATGTGTTGAGAAATCATAATATTTGATCAACTCTAATCATCTTATTTTGATCATATAAAACTTCTTCAATGTAAACATGTTATTAAATATTTTATATTTTGTATATATATCACATATTTTGACATAAATATAATTCCTCTATATCTTCAATGCAAAAAAATTACCTCTATCAAATCCAAATCATGAGTCATGAAATCTTTTTCATGAATTTTTAATTTTCAAGAGATATATTCTATCACCATATCATTTTTCATGAGGGTGTGTCTTGGTTCCTTCTTCAAAGCATCATTATATATTAAAAAACCTTCTACATTATAGGGTAGTGTAATTATAGGTTCATTTACTATAAATACATTTAGTTATTTGATATTTTCCTCACATTCATTTATCCAAAATAACTTGTCCCTATTATGAGTTATTTGGGTGATTGGATTTGACAGTCATGAGAAATATACAATAAATCATCAATAATTTCCTAAAAACCAAAGAAAAATATAGATTTTGGTTATCGTGGTTGGTATTGTAAATTTAATAACAACTTTTTTTAAGGATCCACTAATATACCCTCACATGAGATTATATTACGCATGAATTAATCTTTGTCGATCCAAAATTCACACTTGGTAGATTTATCATAAAAATTATCCTTCCTCTAGGTCTTCCACAAAATTATTATTTTTTTAATTCTCATCCTTTCCATTTAAATATAAAATAATATAATCTAAAAATACTACCACAAAATGATCATGGTAATCTCCCAAGACACTTTTCATTAAATATATGAAGATAGCATAATCAGTGTAAAATATAAAGGGAATTACTATAAATTCATATTGAACATCCCTCAGATATAATGTTGTTTTTTGTATAACCTCCCCCTTTATCCTTATTTTATGCTACCCAAATAAAATATCAATCATGGAAAATATATATCTCCTTGTAATTGATCAAATAGATCACAAATAAGGGGTAAAGAATACATTCCCTTAATATTAATCTTGTTAAGTTCTCAATAATCAATGAAAAGACAAATTGATCAGTAATTTATCATCGTAAAAACAATAGTTTCACCCTATGGTGAAGAACTAAGATGAATGGATCCCTTATCTATATTCTCCTAAGGTTTTTACTTAAATTATAGTAACTCTATCTGTTCCATTTTATATAGATCCTTTAAAATATAAATAAGAATAGGTCTGAGTTCTTTTGAAAAATCAATGTCATGATTCAGGGGACGAATAAAGAAGTCATTCCAAAATACATCATCATATTCCGAAACAATATGTACATTTTCAATATTGATTTTTCCCTAATCATTTGATATAAATATCCCTTTATATAGTTAGAAAAACCCATGTGATGGAAGTAATTTACATTGGTTGTCCAATTTTTTCCTCAAAATGCTAAATAAATAAAGGTTGATTTAGAATATCAAATATAAATTCTCTACCTCGACATTTAATATGTTATCTATATTGAGAGAGGAAATACAAATAAAATATCAAAATAAATTCACCAAGATAAATTATAACAAGATTCAGAGGTTGAAATTTTATAAAAACATCTATTAGAGAAGAGTTATAGACATGATATATAGTCTTTCTACTATTAATAATATTCACCACCAACTCAATATATAATTTTTGAGGATATTAATTAACATTACAAAATAAATTTTATGATATAAGAAATTTTATTAACTAATCTCAAATCAGAAACTTCAATATTTGATCTTTCCTATTACCACCTCAGCATCATTATTCCACCTTCAATTATGTAATAAAACCAAATGGTTTTCTAGATAATAATGAACTATTAATCAATGTTATTAATTATTAAAAATAATTCATAGTATTTCTAAATATTTATAGCTCCTTTTATATCTACAACACATTAGATTTAACCTAGGTCATCCATGATCATTACCAAAAATTTATAATGTTATCCTATATATATATCCTAAAATACAATCATAGGGTTATATTCCCAAATATATGTTTCCCTAAATCCATCTCATAAGGTTTTAACTAAAAATTATATGATTAAAACTATAAATACCCCCAATCTAGAATAACTTAATAAGTGGTTTATTTATTTCATTAACATAATATACAAGAGATGAAATCTCAAAGGACTAGATAGTTTAGAAGTCTTAGTAGACTAGATACATACATTAATCCTAAATTAAATTTGAAAAAATAAAATACAACATAGTGTTTTCATTGAGAACACTATTATTCAATTCAATATAACCTTAAATATCAATTATAATACACTTCATGGAATCCTAGGGAAATAAAACAAAGAAAGGGGTGAGATCATATTCACGAAAAGGGTATGCATAGAATAGAAGATAATAAAGAATGAATAACATTGAAAGAATAAATTATGATCAAATAATTCCATATAAATAAACACATTATATAGAAACATATCCATGGATATCATAAAAACCAAATATTCGCATGGTAATTATTAACTAAGTTCATAATGATGGAAAAGAATAATTTTGGACATCTGAAACATACTATTGAAGCCTCGTGATATGAAATATAACCTAAATTGTTAAGGCCTCAACCAAATACCCAATATAGTTTGTATATTAAGACCTATTGATTAATCAAGGGACTATGTAATTTATATCACCACCAATCACTTAATATATCCAATTCATTCATCATAGGAATAAGAAACCCAACATAATCAACATGCCATAAAAATAAACATCTATCTATAATGAAAGATATAGAATATGGAATATAAATAATTTCCCCAATATATATGACTATAAAACATCCATGAAAACATATATTATGGTATCATAAAAGTATAACCATAGTAAATCCTAATATTAAACAAATTTTGTAGATATAGATGAAATTAATTTTAAAAGCTTACTATAAAAATTCATTCTAAAAATAAACTTTATCACTTTGAAATCACATTTTTAAAATATAAAAAACTTTAAAAATATTAAGGAAAATATTTTATTTTGAAATAAACTTATAAAATCATACATTAATCTTCAAATAATTGATCGTTCAAGATGGAGGTAAATTACATTCATGCCTTATATGTTAAAAAACATTCCTTTCAGACTTTTTTAAAAAGGTCAAATATTTCATCATTTAGAAAATGATAAGATGAATCATTTTAAACCATTTTTTAAAAATTAAATCATGGGTAAAAATTAATATAATAAATAATTGTAGAATTTAAAAAAAAATCAGTTATTTTAATGAAAACATTAACATGGAAGAGGAATATTCCTGATTGGGTTGAAAATAGAAGGTTGATTTTACTTAAAAACATTTTTTCAGTTCCATGAGTATATAAAGGGATGAAATTAAAAGTAATACATGTAATTTATAAATATATTATAAATAAATATATTGATTTTATGATTAAAATATAAAATAATACTTCAATAGAGACTTAATTATAAACAATATTGAATAATGATGAAATGGAGAAATAAATCATTACCTTAGGAATGATTTACTTTGTACATGTATGAAAATCATATATAATAAATATATATTTATTATTAACATGTTAAATAATAATAATCATATATATAATACAATATATTATTTACTTATAAACTTTTTTAACTAAGTTATTAACAATTCTTATCTAAAATCACTTCCCCATGTGATAACTATTTTGTTTTTCCATTCATGTTTCAATTAGGTATTTTAGTCCTTATAAATTTATCATTATTTAATCACATAAAAAATGTTAATAATTTTAGAAATAATATTTATTTATTTATTTATTTATATATTTATTTATTATATACATACTTAATTTCATCCATAAAATTAGATATTGAAAAATGAATTGCATCTCTCATGGAAATGGTTGGTCATATGTACAAATGAACGTTGATTCAATTTTTTAGACTGTTGGAATGAAAAAATTAAAATTATAATTCACCATTATAGAATAATTATTATATAATATATGTGATATTTATTTATTAAATCCATCCTTATTACAATCTATGTAAAAATAAAAATAAAAATAAATCGCATCACTTCGTGGAGGCAGTAGTCCACACGTACGACTGAGCGACATTTTACATTATATTGGAATGTAAGAAGTTAGATGTACTATTATTATAAAATAAGAATTATTATGTCATGAATATCATAAATAAACATTAAATCATTCATTATATCTATATTTTAGATTCATTTGTGGAAAATGATTTACATATGTTTGCATGGTGGTAGTCCATCGTACACACTTTCAAAGGTTTCAATTCCTATTAAATGGAAAAGGATATGGAAATAGGTTATTGCATAAAAATAATAAAATCTCAGTATATTTTAGATACTGATTTTATTATATCATGATGATTTAATTATATTTTAATATTGCAGAAGAATAAATTAAACCAAAACAAATTGTTAATAACTACACCTCTTATGTTTCCCTTTCCCTAGGTTATAACAAAGTGTGTTACATATAGTATGCCTATAAGAAAATTAAATGTGTGTAGAATTTGTGAGATATGTTTAAGATATATTATAGATTAATTAGTTTCTTATACAGTGGTAAAAATGTCAATTTGATGAGAAATACAAGGAGTTTTTTAGTTAAATTTACATCCTAACCCTCTAAGATGTTAACCCTAAAATTTTCATCCAATGTATGTTAGTAAATATTTTTCATAGATAATGTAATTTTTGGTGGTCAAAATTTGGTTCCACTAGTTAATTTCAAATCCATAATATGATGAATCTATTTAGGAGCACTAGATTAGGGATTATGGTTTTAGGGCATCCCAGTGGTCACATGTATTATATATATATATAGTACCTAGTACCGAGTATCCTTACTCTATATTAGGAATCCCTATGTAGAGGTGTGTGTTATATACAATTTCATTAGGATAAGTCCTCTTATTATATGTGACATACCTTGTCAGTGGTATTCACTATCCCCTGGATTATTATAAGAAATATTGGGGTAGAACACTTGACTCACCATTTCCTGGGAGGAGTCTTGGTGTGTTGGTTCATGTCATGGTTATATCAATTTTTTTTTTCCTCAGAGAATATATTAGATAAATAGTTATTATCATACTTGGTTGGGTGATTTATGGAAATATTATTAAAGAGTAGTAGGTTCTGTATTTGGACTTGGGAATCCATTATTGGTGAAGTGGTTAACGTATCAACTAAAAAGAACTCTAATATCCTTTTTTTGAACCATTACACTAATGAACTAGTTTTGTGGGATAATAAATGATACATTAATCATATTTTAAATGGTTATCAATTTTCATGTCCATTTAGGGTTATCTCATAAGATATTATTTATTATTATGGTACATCTATTTAAATAGTAGGATTTTTTCACACATAAAACTAGTTTAAATTTCAAGGTGGTGTTTTGACATCCCATTACTATAGATTGAGCTTAATTTCAATATTATAATGAGGGATTATGCTACCAAATAGGGTATGGATCATGAGTCATTTCCACCAGGCGTGTTCCATATAGTGTCTCCACTCATCTAGTGGAATGTGGTTGTACCTACCATAGTATACGTCGACATTATTCCACCTACTTTGAAACTGGTTATTTTATTAGGTATAATGAGGATATTTTTATTTCTAGTTCATTTCATGAATAGTAATGATGGGGAATGCCTACATCATAAGGAAACCCTGATAGTCTAGAGGTAGGGGAGTAGCTTAAGATAAGGTTTTGAGTCCCACACCTTGTTCAAGTAAATTCTAATTAGATAGTACTATTTAAATCCTATTATCTCCAAGGTGTGGTGGGTCTCTAGTAGAACATAATAATCAATAACCATGGTTTGGAGAATGTTTCATGGATCATGATTGAGTGAATTTTCCATGAGGATTACTTACTTGGAAATTTAATGTTTTTTCACACTCAAGAGTTGTCTGAGTTGTATTAGAGAATTATGTTTGTTGTTAAGTATTTGTCAATATTCACTAATCTTACAATGTATTCCCTCAAAAATATTTATAATGGACCATGTTGATAATGGAAGTTTGATAATGGAATCCATAGAGACATCCAAAAAATAACCATTCCCCTCTATATTCCCACTTATTTTGAGATTCTATACCAAACCTTGGTGATGGATTGATTCTTGGTATAGGTAAAGTAGGAAGTAGTTGTCGGAGGAAATCATTTAGGACTAAATTCATCATCAGCAACTATATGACACCATGCATCCAGGACATTTCATAAGATATGGGTTTATGAATAATCTTATACCACATGATTGAAATCTCAGTGGTTTCATATAGGTTCTAGTTAGCTAGGGAACATGTATTGTTATACTTTTCGAGAGTAAAGTAATCTATAATGAGACTACCTAACCATTCATTAACAAGACGTAGCTAAGAGATGTTTGGAACTCTATTAATGAGTTAGTGATGTTAGTAGGGGACTCCCTAAGGTAGTCAAGTTGTTCTCTTAGGTCATGTATTTATCATAGAAGTTGGTGGGGAACCATGATTACAAACTTGAGGAGGAGGACACTAAGATAATATCCCGCCACTTCCGACTACCATGAAATCCACATCATGCAAAGAGGGATGGATATCAAGGGTGTGGGAAGATGTATGTGAAGAAGGTTTAAAACCCATAGACAACCGAAAAAACTTAATGTATGATTTTTTTTATTCTCTACACTGGAACCTATACATAGAAACTGGATTATTTCATTCATTTTTTACATAAACCCTAGTTTGATAGGTAGAGATAATGTTAGAGCCCCTATCCCAACCCATGAGACTACAGAATCTTACTTGAAGAAATTCCACACTCGCTAACATCCCCCAATGGTACATGATTTTTCATAATTGATATAATTTTTTTTGCTTCATCCTTTTTATTATGATAAATACCTATAACTTCATCCATGCTATAGATTATCTTTCTACGTTAAAATTTCTAGATAGACTACTGTCATAGGAGATTGATGTTCTTCCTAAATAATGGATCTATATTCTCTTTATGTGTGAGTGATAAATTCAACATAGATAAGTAGGCCTTGTGCATGGGATTTTTAAGATGATTACCCACCAGTTGTTGAGTTTGGATCTATGTGTTGTGGAAACCTTAGATGATTATCTTACACTAATGGTAGAGTGTAATTTTGTCTTACATAAAGATATTATAGGATTTTAGCCTAATAATTTTGTTATATTCTTTTTCCATGTGCATTTTAGGGCCACTCTAATATATTTTATAGCTTATAGGATATCCCTAACTAAGCATATAGAGAGTTAAAGGTGTGGTTGAATGGATATGAAAGAAAGGTTTCATCTGACTCGTTTTATCCCATGAGTAAGCTCTAATATTTTTCACCAAGGAGGAGAATGAGATCTTGAGTCTTTATATTGACTATAGATTCCTTAATCAAGTGAAATTTAGGATTTCAACTAGTATAAGGGAACAATAATGTTTTTGAAGATCATTATTAGGTATGGTTATCCCCTACAATGAGTTCATGAGGAGAGCATCCTAAAAATATCAATCTAATGCCACTATGTACATTATGTGTTTTTAGTGATAGCCTTCGGTATTAAGAATTCACTAATGGCGTTATTTGGATTTGTTAACTGGATTATTCATATTTTCTTATGGTGTTTTGTGGTTCTCCTCATCAGTGTCATCCTCTTATTTTAAAAATTATATGGCCAAAATGTAAAGAATATAAAGAAAATTTTGGGTTACCTCCAAGAGAACCAGCTCTATAAAAAAGATATTTAAGTGTTAGTTTTGTATTTAAGAGGTTTTATTCTTGGTAAATACCATATCAACGGGTGGATTAGTTGTTTATATATATAAATTCAAGGTAGTGATACATTGGGAACCACCAAAGAGTGTGTTCAAGGTGTGTAGTTTCTTCAATTTGGAGGGTCATTACTATAGATTCAAGTTGATTTCTCTATGATTGTAGACCCTGTGACTACACTTACTTTATAGGGGAAATCATTTTTTTGGTTTGAACAATGATATATTTCATTTAATAAGCTAAAGAGGAAATTAAAAAATGATACTTTCTTGAGATTATTGGATGAGTGAGTCGAGTACCTGTTCTTTTGGTATTCCTTAGAGATTGATAATGGTTTAGTACTAATGAGTATATAGGTGCTAATTAATTATGGGTCTATATATTTGAGTACTCATGACAAGAACTACATAACCCTTGATTCATAATTAGCATTGGTAGTGTTAACCATGTATAATTTGAGGCAGTACCTTCATGTTAAGTGATTAATTATGTTTACATATGATAATATTATAAGGTATACCTTTACTCAAATATATATTAACCTAAGGAATAAAAATTCATTGTAGTTAATGTAGTATTATGACTTCAAGATACCCAATATACTGGGAATGAAAAACATGGAGGTCGATTCCCATAGAATGAATTCTTGTTATCAGTTTTTAGGAGTGTAATAAATGCATTTGTCCTCATTTAAATTATCCATTGTATATAAGGAATAAGTTTACTATCATTAAATGGTGGTGGTTTCCCATTTTATTATTCATAATATGTGGGATTCCCAACTATGGGAGACCAATTTAAAAGTTTTTCACAACTGGATAATATAAAATGATACACAAGATATATATTTTTATGATGGGGATTACATTATTAGCTTTAAAGTATGGAAGTTGTCTTCAGTTTCACTACTAGAGGAGTTACTAATCCGGTTCAATAAATTATATTTGGGGTTACTACCTCTATTGATAAATATGTACTATCACATAAAGAATCAATTTTGGTAGGAATTTATGGAGAATAGAGTAGTTGAACTTATCTTATAGTGCATCTTCTGTTAGTAAGTAAAGGTAGACCACAATTTCCTAGAAAGTTTTACCAAAACCCTTGAGGTTTTGTTGTATAATTAAGATATAAAATCAATGGATTTCATAACATGGGTTCACTTATTAGTGAGGTATTACTATTCTATCTAATTTCTCATCAATTTACTAACCATGTTTCATAACATCCTTTCCATTTGGTAGTAGAATTCATTAAATAAATTTAGATATTTATACAAGCTGTATGTGATCAAACTATGTTGGGTACCCTTAAAAATAATTTCCAAATGAGATCCACAATTCATGTATGTGTTATAGAGGATATTTTATGAGGTATTCTACACTCATTTATAAATGAGTAAATTATTCCACCCATTGAATTATAAAAATACTAAGAAAATATTTCAGGTTATTGAGTATAAGTGGAGAGTTTGATTGTTATATTTTGTAAAAAAATTAAGACGATTTTTGACCTATAGTAGTATTCAAGTACAACAAAAAACCACACCACCATTTTAAAGGTACATTTTTATCCTTATATGGATGACCATTCAGGTCATCCTCATGATGGATGGAGTTGGAAGATCCATCACTAATGGGGATAGAGTTGGCGCAGGTGATGGAATATAATATGAGGGTGATCAAAATGTGCATAAAGACTGATCATATAGGTCAAAATTCCCCAATTAATTGATTATAGAGTCCCTTGGAATATTATGTGGTAGGCCCATGTTCTGAAAGTCTCTCCATTTTCTGTTTTTTGGATATTTAGTCAGGGTGGAATGGTTTCTCTAATATTCATTAGTCCCTTTCAGGTATAATGAAATGTGATAGAGTTTTTATTCCACTAAATTTTTTCCCTAGAGTTAGATTGGGGGAACAAATTCATCCACATGTCATAGTTGAGGAGATACAGGAATGTAGCATTACACATCATTGACTAGGGTGAGTTGGATATCTATAAAAGAGTAAACATCTCAGAGTACCTAATGTTGATCAAGGACCAATAAGAGTAGAATCTATATGGGTGAGTTATTTCATTGGTGTGCATCATTTAGAAGCACGGGAACCTTCAAGATAGATTTTATGAGTGTTATAATGAAATTTTTTATCAATTATATCACTACTTAGGGTAGGTTATAATTTTATTGGTTAAAATATTTGAAGGATGATAGGATTTAGAGACACTTGTTTTTCTATTTTAACCTTCACAATATTTTGAATAACAATTTTATGATGAGTTTCGATGGAAGTGTGTATTTGTGGTCATTGATGTGTCTTGATAATAATATTTTAAAAATGATATATTATTCACAACACACATGTATGAATTCATAGTAATAATAGTTTCCCTTAAATATGGAACCTTATAATTGAAATCTAATATCATAGTTGTGTCTAAAATGGGGGTATTAGCCAAGGTACAATATAATATTCATTCACATCAGAGTTACATTGGTCATGTCACAGTGGGTGGAATTAAATAATTAATTAATGGATTAATTTCTAAAAACCCTATGCCTTAATTATAAAATTATATCTATTGATTGTAATTATTATGTTACATAAAACAAATTTAGATAAGAGAAGAAATGAGTAGATTTGGGAGATCATGGAGAAATCAAAAGATAAATAAATTAATGATCAATGTCATTCTCGAAAATGGATTTGTTATTCAGTAGTGATAAATACAAGCATAAGGTATGGATTTTTTTTTCAATGATAATATATTATTCATGATTTTGAGCATGAATTATATATTTGTAATCTTCTTTCCCTACCATATGGAAATGTAAAAATACCTACTTCTATTCCAAAAAATAAAATATATGTTTCTTGATATCCTTAAACATATTATATGTCATTCGCACCAACTATCAGTGATTGGACTTCACAATTTCTACAATTAATTCCACTCTTCAAATTTTACATGGTTTTACCTCCCAAATTCATCGGGTGTTCACTATTGTCCATTGAAAAGAATAGTGATTTAGCAATCTCATTTTGGATAATCGAAAGTTCCAAACCTAGGTTCATAGAATAATTATTCAGGTTTGGAAACATATATCAAGTCATGGGGAGGGACTACCAGGTGATGGAAAATTATGAGAGTCACATTGGTGTGGATACCCATAGGTTAGTGATAAACCAAATTGAGGGAGCTTGTGAGTGAATATTTTGAACTTGATTTTTTTTATTAATGGTTGAAAATCAATTATTTGATGAAATTCATATATAGATGAGGATTTGGCATCATTTTGGGCTTTATCAAATATATAATCTCAATTTTTTGTCATTATAAGAATTTTTCCATGACCATTATGTCAAATTTCTTTAGTATTATCTCAATTTGTGCCTCACAATCCCTCTTTTCAAATGAAAGAGGACTATCACCAACTTAGTGATGATGAAGAACCCATATCAAAAGGGGATATGGTAGTTTAGAACATTTATCTCTAGAAAGAATATTTTCCATTATGAGAGTCCTTAATAGATTTAATACTTGCTCATGAATCCTGTTATTGATTCCATCTTAAAATGGGAATTAGTTAGTAACATCAATGATCGCTATAAAATTCAAAAGGATAGATATATGATCTAGGTCTAAATAGGAAGGAAATTTTTCTTCTTAGTTTAATTCCAAGGGGAATCTTTCACTCATTATATAAGGAATCCTTGTCTCTCCACCTTGGGAATCCAATTCTATCCACCAATGGAATTTTTGTCCTATCAGGAGGAATCCAATTCTCATCACATGAGGTCATATATTCTCTATAAGTAGGGAATTATAGGAACTTAACCTAAGGTATATTTGTATTACCACTTAAGGAATTTCATAATCATCACATGATAAATCTGTTGGCACCAAATTCTGCTTGAATCCATCGGTGGGTGTATCTAAGCACCCACAAATGATCCCAAAAATCCCAAGTAAGCTATAAACAAGATTGGAAGCATTCATGCAAGAATTAAATCCATGTGAAAGGTTACTATTTGAAAAATGTGACATCAAAACCCATCGTCTGTTCTAGATTCCGGAAAAATGGCCAAGTCATATGTGCGAAGGAAGTCGGATCGACATGAAGAAATAAATTCTACACACAAGGATCTTACGTGCCAAATGTGATGTCAAACGAAATATTCCACATCAACATCTTTTCATGCTCATATCCATATTTTCACATATAAATAGAAGGGTGGCCCCCTCCCTTTGGGGTAATGCTCCAAAAGTTGAATTTTCACTCATGTGCATGTACGAAGACCCCTTCCGTAACCGTGTGAATGTCATGATACCAAGGTATTGGATCTTGTACGACAGGTCTCCCATGGGTCCCCCCTTTCGTGGGCCCACTAGGGCTTGACCCTCAACCATTTCATTTTTTCCTTAGTCAAGTGTGTGAAAAAGAACCCTCTTGCGCATAAGACATATACTTTTATAGTACATCTTGCACTCGGTACCCCTTCCATTTGCACGCTAGGCTCCAATATTGTGCATGGCCTTTGATTCTATATGCAAGACTTCAATATTGTGTGCACCCCTTCTTATATACTCCATGTATTTTCCTTATTTCAAGGAAGCATGTTCGATCTCCTTTTTCATGTAACGTTCCTATCTTGCACACACCTCCTCCGTGCGGCCCTCCAGGCTTGTGCACAGTGACTTCTCGGTTCCCCGAGTAGTGTTCCATATCATGTTGCCCTACCTTTTGATTTTTCAAATAGGCATGCTAACGGATACTAATTCTTCACATAGCCACACTAAATTGGACCCCTCAATTGATCACTCCTCCACCTCATTGTTTTTGGGCGTTTCTTGTGCCCTCTTACCCCCAATTATGGGTTGGTTCAAGTTATGTAAGTCTAAGGGTTGAGGAGTGAGTCCTCATCATTTGAGCTATAGGATGTTAAACTATTGAGCATCCACATCCCCAAAACATGACGTTAAACTGTGATTTTTCACATTCATTTTATGCCTTAGAGTATTCAATGGAGAATGAGCATCAGAACTCTTCACCTTATCTTTCCCTTTGGGATTTGTCTCCATGTAGGCCTTATGCAGTCTCCAAATAAGATCCTACACTCACCTTAATAGGGAGTTCCCTCTATGATCCATATCCTCCACATACATGGGTTCATCATCCTTAGGGTCCCCTCCTGGAGTAAGTCCCAATATTTATCTACTCAAGCCGCTATCCATGCGTAAACTCCACACCATACCTCGTGGCTGCACCTTTCATAAAATGACCATCTGGTCTGTTGTTACCTCTTGTTTCTCATACCAAGTATGACTCATGTGGTATTAGAGTATAAGGGTGACCATGACATCATCTTTGGGCCCTAACCATATGTAAGACCTATTCCCCCTCTCAACGGAACTATGTAGACTTTTATCCATGCCTTCTAATTAGGGTATGTAGAAATCCTCTATGAGGTTCAATCCCATCATTCCCCACAATCCCTTTATTCTGACTAGTTCACATCATTTTTCACTCTTCCTTCATGATTTTAAACCGCATGCACCGAACTTTATGGGTTTCGATCCCTTTTAGGTATATAGGAAGCCTCTATGAGGTTCAATCCCAACCAATGGTAAACTCTGGTTCTCCCTTCTAGGGATGTACCCTCCTGATACGATACTTTCACTTTTTTGGGATGCATCTCCTGGATCCACCTCCGTGAGGTTTTATGATCCCTCTAGGAATCTAACCATATGTAAGACCTGAACTTCATCCATACTCCTCCAAGAAAGAGTGCCCCTCTTGTGATGATATTCTAAACATGAGTAAGCCCCAGTGTGTCTCCGAGTTTTCATAATTTGTGTACACCCTGATTCTATGCCCCATCCTGAACTATATGGATGTTGATTCCCAATCACTAGGATGCGTGAGAAGCTTCCCTGAGGTTCTATCCCATCACCCATTTCCTATCATAGCATTTCATTCGATCCTTTGTGTCTTGGGAAGATCATTCCCCTACTTCGAGGTTTTACTTTGGGTACCCATCTATGTGGTCCATTCTCACGGGTCACCTCCTTAGGTGTCCCATTTCCCCACCAAACTATGTAGACTTTGATTACCAGCCACCAGGATACATAGAAAGCCTCCCTGAGGTTCAATCCCAACACAACTATCATCATCGTGTCAGTTACACCTCATTCATTCAACCCACATCACTCAACCTTACATCAATCGTCCTGATTCATACCCATGACACCACATATTGGTGGGATCATACCATTCATATGAGAAATTGACCATGTGTAAGCCTTGCACAACATATCCATCCAAAAAGAGTTCCCCTCTTACGAAGGGCTGCTAACCAGGTGTAATCCCTTAATCACCCCTCTAAACTACATGGTTTTTGATCCCTATCTTATAATCAAGGTACATTTGAATCCTACCTGAGGTTCAATCCCATCCAATTTTAAACCTCATTGTTCACCTTTTTTGGGTACACCTCCCCGATCTCCCTATTGTGGTGTCCAAAGCACCCTTCATGGTGTGAAACCTTCCCTTTTGGGACATGCCATTCTGGTTCCACCTTTATTGAGTGTTCTAATCCATCCATCTAGTAAACCCTCCAAGTACTCCCTCTTAGGTATGTACCTATCTTATCTATTCTTATTAGTGTTATGATCAGTCTAATTTGTAATTGCAAGATGTTAAACTCATAGAATACCCTATGTTAAGTCATAGGAAACCAAGTAAAACCTTGGGGACCTTCATCTATAATCAGATACCCCACGATTGAGATGGGAATCCTTTAGTTTCAAAACCCTTGATAATCACTCTGAAGAGGAAGAATTATGGCGTTTCAGTGTTTTAGTGTTAAGACATGCCACAAATGCCTCAATGTGACTAATCTCCTAACTGAAGGTTGATGACCTAACATGACCCTTTAGAATGTCCTAGTGGAAGTAGCATAATTAAAAATCATCCAAAAAGATATGGAACTGGGAATAAGGCTCATGAACAATGTCTTAATCTATAAGGGAGACCTGAACTAGGTGACAAATTCTGAGGAGGAATCCTCAAAAAGAGGGGTTGACATCCCATCAACATGTTTCGATCAAGGATTAGACATCGCCGAAGATGCGAAGAAAGTATCTAGCCTTTGGAAAGAGGGAATATGGGGTACAATGCAGCTATCACCCAATGATACACTAGTGATGGAATGGGTGGGAACACCCTGGTGAAAGCATTAGAAATAGAAAATGTTGAACCTGACGTGAATATTTTCTTCTTAAACCATGGGGATTAGTAGCATTTGAGAAATCTGTAGATGGGAATTTCACTGGAACCAGATATCCAATGCTAGGACCCACCAAGAAAATAGTGGACCTGGAATGAAACTCACCATAATTTGGGGCAGTTGATCATTGGACATACTGGTCTATGGAATTGTCATCGTATATCTCTCTCTCTGATAATGGAAGATAGAAAAATGTCAGGGAATTTGGAATTTTTTTCCTAATATCTATGTTGATGGATAAATATTCCTACTTTGTAGGACCCAAGATATATCTGCAGGAACTCAGCCATCTCCAGCCCATAGATGCAGGGGCAGGGGAAATGACAATGATGCAAGTTTTCATGGCTCTACCTCCACCACAACAGCTTACACAACCACAGATACTAGGTGCCAACACCATATCTCACCCTCGGAGTTTATCCTGAGAAGGGTGATTGACACTCTTGTCTGATGGTAGGAATAGGAGGGGTTTAACCCAACAAGGTACATGGACCACCAAAATCTGAGGGCTTCAATTCCTCACCATCACTACCTCCCCCAAGGGCCACACAGGGAGCCGCTTCTCCCCACTTTGATGTCCAAATGTTTTGGTAGTCTCTCTATAGAACGCTCTTATGACTCATTCCCCTATGACGATGAGGTGAGGGATGTCAGGGTCAACCCGAAAATGACTATTGTCCAGGATCTTACAAGGAGGGATACCACCTAGCCTCGTAAGCACCACCAGTTACTGGTCCCCCAAGCTGAGGAGTAGATGTTTTATACCGCTGCACCACTGTCTCCAGTCCGGCTGACCTAACATCAACATCGGGCATAGGCTCAGGAAGACACCCATTGGTAGGTGTCATCTTCTACATCTTCTTTGTCCCTTTACAACACTAAAAAATAATATCAGTTCCCTATCACTACATATGAGGGGAACTTTCATGCCCAATTGGGATCTAGACTCCATCCAACTCATGAGAAGGTTAGGCCGACTCTTCTAGTCATCGGCACGACCATCCATCACGAACCATCCCGTGCTGATGAGATCTAGTATAGAGATTCTCTCCATACCATCACCTACCAAAGCAAAGGTCCACCCCATATCATTGACACCCAACATGGAGGTCCTCTTTATGCCCATGATTCTAGGTATGGTGATTTTCCCCATATTTCAGGTTATCAATGCAAAGGTCCTCCTCACGTCCTCACTAGCTCTAGTGGAGGCCCTCCCTACTTCAGTAGCCATCCAAGTGGAGGTCATCCCTGCTTTATCGATGGTCAGTGAGGAGTTCCTCCCCATGTTTAGTTAAATCATCGTGAATTCTCTCCTCATGCTACCACATACAACTGTCATGGAGGTACTCCCCATGTTCTCACCAGCTCCAGAAGAGGCCCTTTCTACTCCATCACTCCATAACACAGAGGTCCTCCCTACACATCTATCTGCGAACATGAAGGCCGTCCCCAAATTTTTTTTGAGATATGCTTGATTTCTCCTTTTACCCCAGCTCACTAAAGAAGAGATCCTCACTGCTTCAACAAAAATAGATGTGATGGTCCTCCTCATGTCACAACTAGCTCTAGTGGGGGTCCTCCCTGCTCCAGCATCATCCTACATGGAGGTCCTCCTGATGTCAAAAATATCCCTTACCTAGAAAGACCATCTTGGGG
The DNA here is from genome assembly GCA_963277665.1 of Viscum album. Taxonomy (NCBI): domain Eukaryota; kingdom Viridiplantae; phylum Streptophyta; class Magnoliopsida; order Santalales; family Viscaceae; genus Viscum; species Viscum album. The sequence goes on along the minus strand of OY728153.1, from coordinate 513,429,868 downwards.
TAGGAGGGTGAACTTTCACAACCAAAAGAAGAATCTTTCAAAGCACTAGATCATGGTCAATCCGGTCTTCTTCTAAGATCCTGAAGCAGAGTTTGATCTGATGATTGAGCCTTCATCCTGATCCTTTGTATCAGGTTCTGGGGTAGGAACTTGGTGCATCAGCTTCATTATCCCAAAAATTAAGATACAAAAGATCCTCTAATACCTCTACAGGTACAAGAAAAAGGAGGCAGATTTAGATCCCTTCCAAGGTCTCATTGTTCACTCTTCTCTACTATCACCACATTCTCTCTCTAACTCAACACGAGATCACAGGGAGTTGTTCTGGTGTTTGATATATGATGACCACCAGCTCAATCCACCACCAACAATAATCATCCTCTTATAGGAATAATTATTTAACACTCTATTCTATAGGAATGTTGTAGTTTGTACTATCCCTAAGAGATGACATAGTATGCAGTGGCATGTCAGCCCACACACCGTTCTGTTTATCAGACAGTTCTCTATCATAGTGATCTATATCAGTGTCATTTCTGGTTCCTTAGATACCCTAATCAAAGAGTGTGTAATGAGAGAGCTAGATCCTACTTCCAAATGAAGAAGTTTGTGGGATATTCTCGTGGTGGATCAGTTGTCCGAGATATTCTGACCGATTGTGACTTCATATTTTGACATTCTGGAATTGCTTACTCAGGATGAAGTCACTTGTTCTCACCGGACCATTTTGGTGATGTATTTTCACCTATGTTACTATTATTTGTTTTATCCAAATATCCAAGTGAATTTTTATGACATCATCCAGCAATGCCACCTAGTCAAGTTAATTTCATTTCCCATCACTCAGCACCCTGCATCGTCTGGATATCACTAGAACCTCCAACAATGTTGTGTTCATATCTTTATTGTGCTCCATATTATTATTGTTGAGGCATCCCCACATGTTCAGGTCAGTATTTTGGGATAGTATACAGCTCTTCATTTCAGCATGATTCTACGCCAACCTGATTTTCCAGGTGATATTGAGGATATGCCTCTGAGTGAATTCATGGTAAACATGTCTAAACTCACAGATAAGTATGCCAATATAGGGATAATTGAAGGAAACTTACCCCCTATGATGGTTATACATCTATTGGATCCCCTATATGTCATCACTCATTTGCAAAGATTGGTACTCATCCTTGCAACACCTAATGATTCATTGCCTCATGGTCAAGACCCCAAAAAGGGTAAAGAACACCCTAGGAATATAAATCCCCTTGAACCATATTGATTGATTCCAAAGATGTAAGATGACCCCAAGAAGGCTGGGTTTCTCCAATAGCTCGCAGAATATAAGAGGATTATTGGTGAGATCCTTGCCGTACGCGCTGTAGAGTGACACACGAATTATGGTGATCCTCGATATGATCTCATCCCTCCTCCATCGGGGAGGTAGGGGAAATCATAGGTTTTTCTTAGTGAATTTCCTCTCATTGATCCTAAAAACCCTGCACATCCCAATAGGGTAGAGGGAGGAGCCTATAGAAAGCGACTGATATATGCAGCACTGAATCTGCCTGAGCTGTGTGAGAATCTTCTTTGAGATCCACCTCTACAAGTTGTTCCCCCTAGTAGATCCTCAAGTCTCTCTCTAGGTTATTCCATAGATTCTCCATAGTCCATTCCTCTGGTATATCCTTGATAAAATCCTCCATTTTTTCCATGATCCTTTGGGCCTTCCTACTATGTTGAAGATCCCACCAACATGTTGGAAATCAAGGTTTCTCATCAGGATAGGATCCCTCATTCAGTTGATCTAATGGTCTCTCTAATTCCTCACCTCGAGTCCCTTGAGATAAGATAGGTGGCGATACCACCTAATAGAAAGTTTTATCTAGCATGGGTGGATGATATTCCAACACCCTTAGATTTTAGGATCCCTACTTTATCCCATTTCAATGGTATGGGTGACCCACTATAGAATTTGGGCCACTTCAACTCTAGATGTGGACCCATTTTGGGAACTCCTGCATAGTAGTATGATGCCTATATCTGGTTCTTTGTGAAAACACTAGAAGAGCCCACATTCTTCTGGTACATCCAGTTACCCAATAGGTCTGTAGCAGGTTGGGAGGACCTCCACATGTAGTTCTTGTATCAGTTCAGCTCCACCACATGGGAGACTAGTATTGTCGACCTCTTCAAATTTAAGAAAAATCTAGATGAGCAAGTCACATACTTTTTCCCTAGGTGAAAGGGCCTCACATACACCCTCGACATGTCGCTTACTCAGGAATAGATTCTAACGATGTGCATGGGGAATGTGAAGACCAAATAGGTCCCCTCCCTCATCACTCATAATTTCCTAGCTGAGTTCTAGGATTTCTATGACAAGGCTCAGCGCCTAGAGAAACCCTTGAAGTAATCCAAGAATCCATGTCTATAACCTCCCATAGATCCTGTAAGGATGGATGTTAGGGTCAAGACCTCTACCATTTCATAGGTGTAAGGCCCTAGTCCATTGGAGTTAATAATGATAGAGCCTCCTCTGCAACCTTGTCAAGTTCCACATCCTCATGCTTAGCCTCAGGGCCAGTATCACCCGCTGCAGAATCGGTCGGCACCACCCCGTAAACCACCACCACCTAGGTGATAAAATTAGGCTCTGGCCCATCTCAAGCCCCATCCCCTCATCTTTTCCAGGATTCTACGGTCCATTTCTTTGACAGAAGAAACTGAACCTACTCATTTGATGAGGATTGGATTATGGTTATTTCCATAGCACTTTGGGTCAAGGGATCCTAAATTTTTCAGAATGCAGGAAGCCTGAGGAGGATGGTCTCACTGATTTCCCCAACTACTGGCCCTATCACCAGTTCCATGGGCATACTCTCAAGCAGTGCTACGTGTTCAAGGACTGTATTCAGTACTTGGTGGACAATAATATAGTCAGGTCGAGTCCTGACCCATCTTAGGTGGTATGTGTTTATGTGAGTCTTGATAGCGATAGTGAGGGTGAATGGTAGCAAGTCTCCAACTTTGGATCTTAAAATTATGATGACTAGATGGATCTCAAGGTAGTCGCTCATGATCATGGTATCATCCATGCATATTTGAATCATCCCCAACCTTCTAAGGCCAATGTGCCTCCTCCTTATTCTGCTTCTACATCCACACCTCATCCTTCTACTTCTTGGAAAAATAGGTGTCGACGGTACAAGGGAAATAAAATCCCCCCACTGGTTTCAAAGAAATCTCACACATTGGGTGATTTTATGCCCCTAGAGATGGGAATAAACCCACAGGATATTCCCAAAATTATAGGATTCATCAAGTGAGGATCAAAATTATGCCTTAAGGAATACGGTCGAGCTGGTGGACCCTTACATGGTTCCCGACAATGAGGAGCACCTAGAATATTCTATTAATGTCCCCAATTGATTCCATCATCGATGAATCCTTTGATACATGAATTGTCAGAATGCATTGGCGAGCGATTTCAGCTAAGTTGTGCTCACCACAAAGACTAGACATTAGTCTCATCATAGAGAATAGCATGCACAGTCCTCTCCTCCTGTCTTATAAAATTCATTCCCACCTCCATTTGTGCTACTTGATATAGAAGAGTTGTTGTGTTTACACTATGATCAGTCATGCATAGCTAGACCTCAGTCATCCAGTAGTCATTTTGAGTGATCTAGATAGTGAATAGATGAACATCCCCAACACCAACCTGAATATTTCGGTTAAACTAGTAGTTTCCATCAGGCCATATATCATTGAGCAACCTTTTCTCATCATGAATGTGCACCTAACGTAGAAGTATGAAGTGATTAAGAACCTTGATAGAATTCCTGCAAAGCTCTCAGTCCTCGAAGACATCCACCTATCAGAAGATATGTGTGAAGCCCTCATAGATGCTTTGAAAATCCCCCACCAGTTCAAAATAGAGGTAGCGGCTGCATATGCCCTCCATATTGAGGGGGTCGTGTGACAACCTTGCTTTTATTACAAACTTAAACATGATTTATTACATAAACTATTCACTTGATACAATAAGGAATATCGAGAGGTATAGTGTCTTTGGGGATTATGATCATTACATAACAACTTAAAACATGAAATACAACATCTTTATTGAAAACTTACTTTACATGACCACTATATTCCCTCATACTTAGCATTTCATGGGATAACCTGAGGACATGCATAAGAAAAGGGGTGATCTATAAAGCCCAGTAAGGGAATAAACATGGAATACATGAGGAGTAAAATACATGTTAGACAATATTCATATCAATAGAGCATAAGAGAAACATGAACATAAAGTCATGATAAATCATCATAATCATAACATGGAAATGTGGCAACAACACTTAACATGGAATTAGCATGAGCCAAGGCTCATTGCACATAGAGCGTGAGTAAATCCTCAATGCACATGAAGCACGAGTAAACCCTAATTGCACTTGAATTAGAATGAATCAACACTCATTGCACATGATGTATCATGATACTATACTTTACCCAATTCATTGGAGCGCTATAAGGGCGCACCCTTCTTAAACATTTCATTTCATGCATAAGTGTGCCACATGGATCAAAAAACATGGATTCATAAAACATATTCATTTATTCCATGAAAAAGGAATTTGGAATGAAAATTTATAATCAATAAGTAAATGTGCATGAAGGTGAATACCCTTGATGGAGAAATGGGCATGGTATTCACTACACAATGGCATTGGCTTAGAAAATCGGTGCAATTTCGGCAGCGTAACGGCGTGATATAAGAATTCATAAAAATGGTTGATGAGAGAGAAAGGGGTGTCTCATCATATATACATGAAATAGATAGTAAGGGGTTCATATAGAACCATTTCCCAACAATTGTAATGGAATTTAGATTCATGATACAAAAGTATTGCTTGAATATAAATGAGGAGAGAGAAGTTCCTTTCGGAATTTCAGCATAGTAACGGGTGTACATGGGAGGCATTTAATGAGAGAGAAAGGGGTCTCCCATCATTAAAACAATAATAGGGCAGTATGGGGAGGTGAGAAACCATACCCCAACATTTATAATTGAAATTAAAAGGGCATAACAACATTAAGAAAATTGGACAAAAATGAGAAAGGAAGAAAAAACCCTTACTTGGAAGTGTGCTTCCAAAGGCTTGAGAGAGGCTTCAGAGAGGCTTGTTGGGAGCTTGGGGCACCTTGGGAGGATTCTAGAGAGATTAGGCCAGATGTTTGAAGAAATATAAAGGCTTTTAGTGAGGAGGAAGTGGGAGCTTGGGTGGGTTTATATAGGAAAGGTGAAGGAATTCTTTATTATTTAGGTTTGGGACCCCTTACATTAAACTAATCCAAACCACAAACCAGACCATGGTTTTTGCCCATGGTTTCTGGAAAAAGGAAGAGGAAAACAATATTTTATAAGGCCAAAGTCCTAAATTCTTAAAATAATGGGGTTTCTTATGTGGAGGTGAGTCACACTCCCATGGAAAATAATTTAAAAAGACAAGATGTTTAATAAGTCTTGAGGGGTCCATTAATGCTTTGAAAAGTAAGTCAAACAAACCAAAAATCACATTATTTTAATGTTAAAACATATATTGGCCGAACATAAATCTTATAGTATTTTATTACATCAATATTGGGTCATTATTATGTCATAAAACACATTATATATTTAAACGGTATTTAATTTTTACCCAAAAAATTGACTGTCTCATAAAATTATGAAAAATTAACCGTTGGATAATTTCAACATCCTGATTCTAGAAATAACAATTATTTTATCTAAATAATTTTCTAAATATGTTAATTTTCACTTTTAAAATAAAAACCGACATTTATCGAAAACTCACGGGTTTTGACAAAAATGGCTTTCAAACCTTAATAAAAATTACAATTGAATTTATAAAATTATAAGATCATTTATATTTAATAAAAATTAATTTAATAATAATAATAATATTTTATTAAAATATTTTTTAATTAAAAATCCCTTAATTTAATAAAATAGAATTCTTAATTAAATAATAACTAAAAACACTATTTGTATTTTAAAAACTATTTACAATGTATAAATAATGACAAGAAAGTATATTCATAATTATATACAAAAATAATAATATACATGAACATAGTACTAGAAATTTGTTACATAACCCCTTAAAACAGCCGTATAAGACCTAAGGATAAGGTGTGCGATGGTGACAGACTCTTGGGGTGGCTCAGATAACATTGCTCGAGTGGTAATCTCTATCAACTTCTACTTTTCCCATAGACGGTTCCGTTTGAGCTTGACATGATGAATCTCAGCTTGGGCTTGGTCAAGAGCGAAGCCCAAAGATGCCACCTCTTTTCTGAGCTCTGAAAAATGGGATTCGTATGGAGAAATTCTGCTGGATGAGGCCATTGCTTCCTTTTTCTGAGTAAATTGGGTTTGTTAAAGCCCTATATTTATACTAATCATGTGATCACTGTTCAATGGATATAAAATAAATGGTCACAATTCTTAACATAAAACCAAAGAAGTTGACATTTTATATAAACATTTTACGTAAAGATACATTTAATTAGATCAAGAGGGATTTCCATTAATGAAACTTTGGGTCGTTACAATATTCCCCCCTTAAGAAATTTTTCCCTCGAAATATCCTTTTCCCATACTAAAACAGATGTGGGTAACTCAGCTTCATCATTTCCTCTGATTCCCAAGTCACTTCTTCAAACTTGTGGTTTCTCCACAACACCTTGATGAGGGGCATTGTCTTATTTCATAGAAATTTTTCTCTATGATCTAAGATCTTCACTGGTTTCTCCTCATAAGAAAGATCATCCTCCAATTCTACCACCTCATAAGAGAGTACATGTGAAGGGTCCGATATGTACTTCCTTAAGAGGGATACATGAAAGACATCATGTACTTTGGCCATGGTAGGTGGAAGTGCTAGTCGATAGGCCACATCCCCGGCACGATCAAGAATATCGAAGGGGTCGATGTACCTTGGACTTAACTTCCCTTTCTTTCCAAACCACATGACCTTATTCCACATAGATATGCATAGAAAAACCATGTCTCCAACTTTAAACTCAAGGTATCGTCTATGATTATCTTCATAACTCTTCTGTTGACTCCGGGCTGCCTTGATATGTTGCTGAATGGTTTTCACCTTCTCCACCATTTCCTCGACCATTTCTAGTCCAAGCATCTTACGTTCACCGACCTCATCCCAACACGCCAGTGTTCTGCACCTTTTCCCATAAAGGGCTTCATATGGTGCCATTTGGATGCTCGAGTGGAAACTATTATTATAAGAGAACTCAACCAGAGGAAGATGTTGATCCCATCCTCCTTTAAAGTTCATTGATCTCGCTCTCAATATGTCCTCAAGTGTTTGGATAGTCCGCTCGGATTGGCCATCAGTTTGAGGATGATAGGTCGTACTAAAGTTCAGTTCAGTATACAGAGCATGTTGAAGACTCTTCCAAAACTTAGAGGTGAATCTTGGATCTCGGTCAGACACAATAGATAGTGGTACTCCATGAATCCTTACCACTTCTCAGATATATATCCATGCCAGTTGATCCAATGATAAATTCTCTCGAATAGCAATGAAGTGTGCAGTCTTTGTAAGATGATCCACCACAACCCAAATTGCATTGTTGCCTTCAGATGTCCACAGAATTCTGGTGACAAAGTCCATGGTGATGTTCTCCCATTTCCATTCTGGTATGGGCAATGGTTTCATCATCCCCTTAGACTTCTGCCTCTCTGCCTTCACTTGCTGGCACACCAGGCACTTTGATGTATATTCAGCGATCTCCTTCTTCATATTATCCCACCAAAAGTTTTCTCAGAGATCTCGATACATCTTTGTGCTCCCTGGGTGAATAGAGAAATTTGAACTATGTGAATCATCCAAAAGTTCCTTCTTCAGATTCGGACATGATGGAACACATAGTATTTTCCCAAATCACACAATTCCTTCTTCATTAACATTAAACTCTGATGATTTCCCTTTTTCGATAGCTTCCACTTTTTTCTGAATTCCCACATCATCCTTTTGATCATCCTTTAACCTTTCCAAAAGAGACGGTTGAGTAATCATTTGTGAAAGGATTGATGATGTTCCCTTCTTTATGATTCTCATTTCCATCTTCATCAAGTCTAAGAAGATTGGATCCTTCTCAATTCTCATCATTGATATAATTGATGGGTCCTTTCTACTTAGGGAATCTTCCACCTTGTTTGCTTTCCCAGGGTGTTAATGTGTTGAACAGTCATAATCCTTGATGATCTCTATCCATATTCTCTGGCACATATTAATCTCTTTCTATGTGAATATATATTTAAGACTCTTTTGGTTGGTATATATCTCACATTTCTCCCCATAGAGATAATGCCGCCAGATTTTCAAGGCAAAGATCACCACCGCCAACTCCAGATCATGCGTTGGATAGTTTCGCTCATGGATTTTCAACTGCATTGAGGCATAGGATATCACTTTATCATTCTGCATCAACACACAGCCTAATCCCTTCTTCTAAGCATCACTGAATACCACAAAAATTTCCCCTCTTGTGGGTAAAGTGAGCATGGCCGCAGTGATAAGCCTCGTTTTCAACTCCTTGAAGCTTTCTTTGCATTCATCACTCCGATCAAACTTTACTCCCTTTCGAGTTAGCTGGGTAAGAGGGTTGGACAATCGTGAGAAATTTCTCACAAATCGTCGATATTATCCAGCTAACCCCAAGAATCTACGGATATCCGTTACCGATGTTGGCCTCGGTCATCCCTCAATTGCATCTGTTTTAGAGGGATCCATAGATATCCCATTTCTTGTGATTATATGGCCCAAGAATGATACCTACTTCAACTAGAACTCACCCTTTCTGTACTTTTCATAGATCTTCTCCTTGCGTAAAGTCTCTAGTACATTTCTTAAATACTCCTCATGATCCTCCTTGATTTTGGAGTATATTAGAATATCATCTATAAAGACTACCACAAATTTTTCTAGGTAATATCTAAAGACACAATTCATCAAGTCCATGAAGATTTCTGGAGAATTGGTGAGTCTAAAAGGCATTACTATGAATTCATAGTGCTCGTATCTTGTACGAAAAGCAGTCTTGAGGAAATCTTCCTTCTTCACCCTTACTTGATAATATCCTGACCGCAAATCTACCTTGGAGAAGTATTGTGCTCCATGCAGCTGATCGAACAAGTCATCGATCAGTGGCAGAGGATACTTGTTCTTTATCGTGATTTTGTTAACTTCACGATAATCAATGAAAATCCACATTGACCCATCCTTCTTCTTGACGAAGAGGACTGGTGCACCCCATGGTGAAGCACTTGGGTGTATAAACCCTTTATCCAGATTCTCCTGTAGTTGTTTCTTCAGCACTTCAAGCACCACAATAGCCATTCTATATGGATTCTTGGATATTGGTAGTGCCCCAGGTATAAGTTCAATTGAGAATTCAACATCTCTTTTAGGAGTAAGACCAGGCATTTTCTTGGGAAACACTTCAACAAATTCCCTCACAATAGGCATTTCTTCAAGGATGGTTTCTTCCTTGGACTCAATCATCTGATCCAGATACATGTGCTCATAGGGCAGTAATATTCATGCTTGAGATGATGTATCTAAAGGATATTCATCTTCCTCCTTACACTTGTAAAGAATCAGAGGTCGATTCTCCATATAGAGTGTAATTTCCCTCTCCCGACAATTTATGTGGGCTCTATATAAGGAAATCCAATCCATGCCAAGAATTGCATCAAATTCCACCAGAGGGAGTATGATGAGGTTCACTAGGAAATTCAATCCACATATTATAATAGGGGATGACTTATATTCATGGGATGCAATTATTTCCCCATTTTCCGTACTCAACGAAATCTTCACTTTCATGATTTTTGGTGGTGCTGGTATTGTTCTACTAAACTTTCAAGATATAAAAGAATGCGTAGAACCTGAATCAAAAAGTACATTCTATATTCTTGAATGAATAACTAGAATACCTGTCACCACTTCGTTGTCGGGGTTCACTTCGGCAGAAGTGATGGAAAAAGCTCTTCCTTGCTACCTTGGAGGTTGTTGTTTGCCTCCGAAAACCCTTGGATCAGGGCACTGATTTGCAAAATGTCATGGTTCTTTGCACTTGTATCAATGAACAATGAGTTGAGGTTCGAACGGAGCGTTCCTCTCCTCTATCGCAGCCATGGGTCTTCCTTGCCAACAGTTAACAGCTAGTTACCCTTCTCTTCCACACCTAAAGCATTTCCTCATCCCCTTGAGTCAATTTCCAGGGTGCTTCTTTCCGCACTTTTGGAAAGTGGGGTGTTGGATCTTCTTAGCACCATTGGATTTATCCATCGGACCACTAGCATTGAATTCCACCTTACGCTTCTTATCCCCATGATACCCCTATGATTCCCCGATCTCCATTTCGACCTTTAGGGCACATCGGACAATTTCCTCATAGCTGTCGAAGTCACGAATCACTAATGCTTTCTACAAGCTAGGCTTCATCCCACCAAAGAAGCGGTCAACCTTGAATTTGGGGGTAATGACAAAGTAGGAAGTGTATCGTGCAAGCCTTGTGAAGTTTTCCTCATACGCTCCAATATATTCTTCTTATTTTTTCTTGAGGGAAAGTAAGTCCCTTTTCATCTTAAGCCAGAGGGTGTGCGGAAAATATTTATCGAAAAACATCTTTCGGAAATCCTTCCATTCCAACGCCTCAATCTCCTCCTCAGGTTTTGTATTTTTGATCAACGTCCACCATTGATCAGCTTCACCCTCCATACGATAAGCCTCCAGGAGAACCTTCTCTTGTTCATAACATTGAAGGATGGAGAAGATATTTTCAATGGAGTTGATCCATCGTTCAGCGAACGTGGGATCGGATAATCCACTAAAAGTAGGAGTTCGTTGTCTCATGAAGCTCTCGATAGCGACTTGTTACTTGTTAGGGGGTTTGGACGTTCCTCTTGACCCATGTTTCTATTCAAAGCTTGAGTTAATAGAGAGAGAAGTGTAAAAAAATTCACGATTCCCGCTCCCATTGGATTGGGTATCTCATTAGTACAGTCATCACACTGATCTTTACACTGGTTATTAGCCTGAGTCCTCATATTACCTACCATTGGTTGGAATAAAAGGAAAGTTAGGGGGTAACACATAAAGGGTAATCCAAATACAAAATTTGATGAATTAAAAATAAACTTTTATTTCCTCAACTCATGAGTCTATAGGCTTTAACCTAGGCTTTTCATGATATACTTTCTAACATATATTCTTAGGGGTATTTTTTTAATTCCCTTCATAACGGTTCATACTAAGCTTGTGAATTTATCAAAACATATCCCTCGGGAGTGTCGTAACAAAGAGTGCAGCAATGCCCATTGTTGTGCACCAGTTCCCGTTCGAGTCTAGCTCAAAGCGGTGTTTTCGGGTTTTACCCCTAGGATACATCTGTGCCAGAGCCGCCTCTACCTGCTCGTATCCAGACAAGGATGTATTTGTTTGATAAACCACTTACTCAGTACTTACCAAAACTTAGGGTTTTTTTATTATACTTAGTCTTGTCTCTAAGGCTTTACTAGGGTTTTCTAATCCTAATCCCAAAAATAACTAAACCTATCCTCTGATACCAACTGTGAAAACCCTGATTTTATTACAAACTTAAATATGATTTATTACATAAACTATTCACTTGATACAATAAGGAAGATTGAGAGGTATAGTTTCTTTGGGGCTTAGGATCATTACATAACAACTTAAAACATGAAATAAAACATCTTTATTGAAAACTTCCTTTACATGACCACTACATTCCCTCATAATTAGCATTGCATGGGATAACCTGAGGACATGCATAAGAAAAGGGGTGAGCTATAAAGCCCAGTAAGGGAATAAACATGGAGTACATAAGGAGTAAAATACATGTTATACAATAGTAATATCAATAGAGAATAATAGAAACATGAACATAAAGGCATGATAAATCATGATAATCATATCATGGAAATGTGGCAACAACACTTAACATGGAATTAGCATGAGCCAAGGCTCATTGCACATAGAGCATGAGTAAATCATTATTGCACATGAAAAACGAGTAAACCCTCATTGAACTTGAATTAGCATGATTCAACACTCATTTCACATGATGTATCATGATACTATACTTTACCCAATGCATTGGAGCGCTATAAGGGCGCACCCTTCTTAAACATTTCATTTCATGCATAAGTGTGCCACATAGATCATAAAACATGGATTCATAAAACATAATCATTTGTTCCATGAAAAAGGAATGTGGAATGAAACTTTATAATCAATAATTAAATGTGCATGAAGGTGAGAATACCCTTGATGGAGAAATGGTTATGGTATTCACTACACAATAGCATTGGCTTAGAAAATCGGTGCAATTTCGGCAGCGTAACGGTGTGATATAAGAATTCATAAAAATGGTTGATGAGAGAGAAAGGGGTGTCTCATAATATCTACATTAAATAGACAGTAAGGGGGTCATATAGACACATGTCCCAACAATTTTAATGGAATTTATATTCATGATACAAAAGTATTGCATGAATATAAATGAGGAGAGATAAGTTCCTTTCGGAATTTCGGCATAGTAACGGGTGTACATGGGAGGAATTTAATAAGAGAGAAAGGGGTGTCCCATCATTAAAACAATAAGAGAGCAGTATGGGGGAGGTTCGAAACCATACCCTAACATTTATAATTGAAATTAAAATGGAATAAAAACATTAAGAAAATTGGACAAAAATGAGAAAGGAAGAAAAAACCCTTACTTGGAAGTGTGCTTCCAAAGGATTGAGAGAGGCTTGAGAGATGCTTCTTGGGAGCTTGGGGCACCTTGGGAGGATTCTAGAGAGAGTAGGGAAGAGTTTGGACGAACTCCAAAGGCTTTGAGTGAGGAGGAAGTGGGAGCTTGGGTGGGTTTATATAGGAAAGGTGAAGGAATTCTTTATTATTTAGGTTTGGGACCCCTTACATTAAACTAATCCAAACCACAAACCAGCCCATGGTTTTTGCCCATGTTTTTTGGAAAAGGGAAGAGGAAAACAATATTTTATAAGGCCAAAGTCCGAACTTCATAAAATAATGGGGTTGCTTATGTGGAGGTGAGTCACACTCCCATGGAAAATAATTTAAAAAGACAAGATGTTTAATAAGTCTTGAGGGGTCCATTAATGCTTTGAAAAGTAAGTCAAACAAACCCAAAATCACATTATTTTAATGGTAAAACATATATTGGCCGAACATAAAGCTTATAGTATTTTATTACATCACTATTGGGTCATCATGTTTTCATAAAACACATTATATATTTAAACGGTATTTAATTTTTACCCAAAAATTTGACTTTCTCAGAAAATTATGAAAAATTCACCATTGGATAATTTTGATGTCCTGATTCCAGAAATAACATTTATTTTATCTAAATAATTTTCTAAATATGTTAATTTTCACTTTTAAAATAAAAACCGACATTTATCGAAAATTCATGGGTTTTGACAAAAATGGCTTTCAAACCTTAATAAAAATTACAATTGCATTCATAAAATTATAAGATCATTTATATTTAATAAAAATTAATTTAATAATAATAATAATTTATTAAAATATTATTTAATTCAAAAATCCCTTAATTTAATAAAATAGAATTCTTAATTAAATAATAACTAAAAACACTATTTGTACTTTAAAAACTATTTACAATGTATCAATAATGACAAGAAAGTATATTCATCATTATATACAAAAAAAATAATGTACATGAACATAGTATTAGAGATTTGTTACATAACCCCTTAATACAGCCGCATAAGACCTAAGGGTAAGGTGTGCGATGGTGACAGACTCTTGGGGTGGCTCAGATAACATCGCTCGAGTGGTAATCTCTATCAACTTCCACTTTTCCCGTAGACGGTCCCGTTCGAGCTTGACATGATGAAGCTCAGCTTGGGCTTGGTCAAGATTGAAGCCCAAAGATGCCACCTCTTTTCCAAGCTCCGACAAATGGGCTTCGTATGGAGCAATTCTACTGGATGAGGTCATCGCTTCCTTTGTCTGGGTAAATTGGGTTTGTTAAATCCCTATATTTATACTAATCATGTGATCACTGTTCAACGGTTATAAAAGAAACGGTCACAATTCTTAACATAAAAACAAAGAAGTTTACATTTTATATAAAAATTTTACATAAAGAGACATTTAATTAGATCAAGAGAGATTTCCATTAATGAAACTTTGGGTCATTACAGGTCGAGTGAGAAGAATGTTAAGTCACCATATCGTTCTCAAGAGAAGATTAGGGTTCTCCAGTATAGGGAAATATCTTCATATTGTGCATCACAGGTCATCTCAGTGGCATGGAAGTCCGACATTGCCTTGTCGACATAGGTTTTGGGATCAATCTCATCCCAACCCAAACACTCTATAAACTAGGACTGTCTAAAGAAGATCTACGTCACTCTGACCTAAAGATTCAAGGTTATTATTGGACTGAACAGAGGCCATGTAGAAATATTCACCTGAAGACCCAATTCTTTGGCCTAGTTTCCAAAACTGAATTCGTGATCATCTCATAGGAAACTGCCTACAATGCATTGATGGGTAAACCCTATCTCCATCTACAAGCAGCAGTTCCCTCATCATATCACCAATGCCTCAAGTACTCTCTTAATGGTCGAGTATGCATGCTCCATGGTGATGAATCTCCTTTTTCTACTTGTGAATCCCACCATATAAACTTCTACTGTTATAGGATCAAGGACAATAAGGTTCTGACCAATGAGGTTGAGCACATTGCTATTATGGATGACCCCAGGATGGACCTGGATGATTCCTTCATTCTGCTGATTCATCAGTTGCAGGATACAACCCCCACACATGGTACATTGCTTTTTAGTGTCCAGGATAAGGGGAAGACATATTCACATATACAAGAAACACTGGAATATTACCTCATATTCCTACATGGGATGGGATAGAGTCACTACGGGAAAAATGGGTATTTGCGACGGGCTATTTGCGACGGGGATAAATCCCGTCGCAAATATCCTCATTAGAAACTTATTTGCGACGGGGGAATTCCCCCGTCGCAAATAAGTAGTTATTTGCGACGAGATAGCTTTCCCCGTCGCAAAAGGACTGGCGCGCTTTGCGCGCCAAATCGCGGGAAGGTTATTTGCGACGGGAATATACCCCCCGTCGCAAAAGGACTGGCGCAAGTTATTTGCGACGGGTGGTAACCGCCCGTCGCAACTAACTGCCGGCGGTATAAGATATTTGCGACGGGAATATACCCCCCGTTGCAAATGACTATTTACCCGTTGACCGTAATAAATGCGGGCTAAGGTATTTGTGACGGGTACCGTCGCAAATAATCTAACCTATAAATACCCCCCCATCCGTTTTTTTTTCATTCATTCTCAAACTCCATCTTCTAGTTCTCTCAAAACTCTATTTTTAGAGTTCAGCGTTTCTTAAGTTTCATTTTTTTTTTCCGGAGTTGATATTGAAGTTTTCAACAGCGATCAGAGATCAACCTTAGATCCATTTTAAAGGAATTTATGTTCATTTTAATTTAATATTTATTTTAAATTTTTTATTAGTTTCAATTATTCTTAATTAGTTTTAATTTAATTATGTTTAGATTGTTTTGTTACTTAATAAATTTAAATTATTAGTATTAATTGTTCATAGTTAATGGTAATTAGGAATAATTAGTAATAATTACCAATAATTAGTAATAATTAGTAATAATTACTAATAATTAGTAATAATTACCAATAATTACCAATAATTAGTAATAATTTCCAATAATTACCAATAATTAGTAATAATTAGTAATAATTATTAATAATTAGCAATAATTCGTAATAATTAGTAATAATTACCAATATTTAGTACTAAATAGTAATAATGAGTAATAATTACCAATAATTAGTAATAATAACAAATAATTAGCAATAATTATTAATAATTACCAATAATTAGCAATAATTATTAATAATTACCAATAATTAGTAATAATTACAAATAATTACCAATAATTAGTAATAATTACCAATAATTATCCATAATTGGTAATAATTATCAATAATTATCTATAATTAGTAATAATTACCAATAATTATCCATAATTAGTAATAATTACCAATAATTATCCATAATTAGTAATAATTACCAATAATTACCAATAATTAGTAATAATGAGTAATAATTAACAATAATTAGGAATAATTACCAATAATTAGCAATAATTATAAATAATTACCAATAATTAGTAATAATTACAAATAATTACCAATAATTAGTAATAATTACCAATAATTAGTAATAATTACCAATAATTATCCATAATTAGTAATAATAACCAATAATTACAAATAATTAGTAATAATTGGTAATAATTCGAAATAATTACCAATAATTACCACTAATTACCAATAATTAATAATAATTACCAATAATTAGTAATAATTAGTAATAATTACCAATAATTAGTAATAATTAGTAATAATTAGTAATAATTACTAATAATTAGTAATAATTACCAATAATTAGTAATAATTACCAATAATTAGTAATAATTAACAATAATTAGTAATAATTACCAATAATTAGTAATAATTACCAATAATTAGTAATAATTACCAATAATTAGTAATAATTACCAATAATTAGTAATAATTACCAATAATTAGTAATAATTACCAATAATTAGTAATAATTACCAATAATTAGTAATAATTAGGAATAATTAGTAATAATTAGGAATAATTAGTAATAATTAGGAATAATTAGTAATAATTAGGAATAATTAGTAATAATTAGTAATAATTAGGAATAATTAGTAATAATTAAGAATAATTAGTAATAATTAAGAATAATTCGTAATAATTAAGAATAATTAGAAATAATTACCAATAATTACCAATAATTAGTAATAATTACCAATAATTAGTAATAATTACCAATAATTAGTTATAATTGCCAATAATTAGTTATAATTACCAATAATTAATTATAATTACCAATAATTAGTTATAATTACCAATAATTACCAATAATTACCAATAATTACCAATAATTACCAATAATTACCAATAATTACCAATAATTACCAATAATTACCAATAATTACCAATAATTACCAATATTTACCAATAATTACCAATATTTACCAATAATTACCAATATTTACCAATAATTAGGAATAATTACCAATATTTACCAATAATTACCAATAATTACCAATAATTACCAATAATTACCAATAATTACCAATAATTACCAATAATTACCAATAATTACCAATAATTACCAATAATTAGTAATAATTACCAATAATTACCAATAATTACCAATAATTAGCAATAATTACCAATAATTACCAATAATTACCAATAATTAGCAATAATTAGCAATAATTAGCAATAATTACCAATAATTACCAATAATTACCAATAATTAGCAATAATTACCAATAATTAGCAATAATTACCAATAATTAGTAATAATTACCAATAATTAGTAATAATTACCAATAATTAGTAATAATTACCAATAATTAGGAATAATTAGTAATAATTAGGAATAATTAGTAATAATTAGGAATAATTAGTAATAATTAGGAATAATTAGGAATAATTAGGAATAATTAGGAATAATTAGTAATAATTAGGAATAATTAGTAATAATTAAGAATAATTAGTAATAATTACCAATAATTAGAAATAATTACCAATAATTATCAATAATTAGTAATAATTACCAATAATTAGTAATAATTACCAATAATTAGTTATAATTACCAATAATTAGTTATAATTACCAATAATTAGTTATAATTACCAATAATTAGAAATAATTACCAATAATTAGTTATAATTACCAATAATTACCAATAATTAGTTATAATTACCAATAATTAGTTATAATTACCAATAATTAGAAATAATTACCAATAATTAGTTATAATTACCAATAATTACCAATAATTACCAATAATTACCAATAATTACCAATAATTACCAATAATTACCAATAATTACCAATAATTACCAATAATTACCAATAATTACAAATAATTACCAATAATTACCAATAATTACCAATAATTACCAATAATTACCAATATTTACCAATATTTACCAATAATTAGGAATAATTACCAATAATTACCAATAATTACCAATAATTACCAATAATTACCAATAATTACCAATAATTACCAATAATTACCAATAATTACCAATAATTACCAATAATTTCCAATAATTTCCAATAATTACCAATAATTACCAATAATTAGTAATAATTAACAATGTAATTTTTTTCATAAATATTAATTATATAATAATAACATTATTACATTATTAGTATATTTTATTATTAATATTAAAATAATATAATTTTCTATATTATATACAATTCTCTTTTCATCTTTGTGTTTTCTGTCTCCACATGTAATATTTGCATTCTTTTTCAAAATTATCAACCCACTCGCCAATGGAGAGTTGAAAGTGAATGCAAATATTAC
The DNA here is from genome assembly GCA_963277665.1 of Viscum album. Lineage (NCBI taxonomy): Eukaryota > Viridiplantae > Streptophyta > Magnoliopsida > Santalales > Viscaceae > Viscum > Viscum album. The sequence continues at coordinate 513,411,268 of OY728153.1, read as the reverse complement.
ATGTGGAGACAGAATGTTAAACACACAGATGAAAGGAGAATTGTATATAATATAGAAAATTATATTATTTTAATATTAATAATAAAATATACTAATAATGTAATAATTTTATTATTATATAATTAATATTTATGAAAAAAAAATATATTAGTATTATTAAAATAATAAAAAATCAATATAATATTAAAATTATCAATACTTGTAACATGTTTTGCTTTATTCTCAACATATTCAATCTTTGATTGAGTGTTTTTTCTAACAAATTATTCAAAACCAGTAATGCTTTTATATTTTATAGAAAAATATGGAACAACGAGGTCGTCAACAGTCATTATTAGATGACCGCATAAGGATAAATCAACGTAGAAATCCAAACGGTTCTGGTTTAAATCCAGTATATATAGAGGGTGTGGAGACTTTTTTATCATTTGCGGCATCAAATCCAGAATTTGTTTCAGAAGGAAAAATAAAATGCCCTTGTAGAAAATGTGCATTGAGAACGTTTGACACATTTGACAAAGTGGGGGGACATCTCTTGCGTTTTGGTTTTCAATCAGATTATGTTTTTTGGTATCAACACGATGAATGAAGTTCCAGAGTAGGTGATACCAACTTGATTCCAGATCCATCCCAGTTTCAGGATTTAGTACATGATGTTGCAGGTTCAACTGTTCAACATACAGAAACTCCGGCTGATATAGATTCAAATCCTGAGTTGGCACCATCTGAATTTTATGAGTTGTTGAGGTTTGCTGAGGATGCATTATATCCTGGCTGCAAGATGAGAAAATTAGAAGCAGTTGCAAAATTTATGGCTATCAAATCAGATAACGGAATGTCAAACACCTGTTTTGACCAGATATTTTCTTTGCTTAAAACACTGTTACCCGAAGGAAACGTTCTTCCTACAAATTACTATGAGAGTAAGAGGTTGGTTCGAAATTTGGGACTTTCTTTTCAGAAGATTCATGAATGTTCAAATGACTGCATTTTATATTCTGGGGAAAATGAGTTGTTGGATAGTTGTCCCACATGTGGGAAACTGAGATATAAATAAGGGAAACATGGGAAGTCTGGTTTGATTCCTGTAAAATAGTTGAGATATTTTCCACTTACATCCAGACTTCAGCATTTATTCATGTCTAAGAATACAGTGACAATGATGCCATGGCATAAAGCGAATATTTCAACTGATAAAAGTTTGAATCATCCAACCGATGGTGATTCATGGAAACATTTTGATAGAGTGCATCCATCCTTTGCTTTAGAAGCTAGAAATGTTTGACTGGGCCTTTCCACTGATGGTTTATGTCCATTCAGATCTTATGGTAGTCAATATTCATGTTGGCCTATTTTTTTAACTCCGTACAATTTACCTCCATGGATGTTGATGAAGGGGCCATATAACTTTTTGACTTTACTAATTCCAGGACATCCGAAGAAAAATATTGATGTTTATTTGAAACCATTGATTGATGAATTAAGTTTATTGTTGAGTACTGGTGTCAGTACATATGATGTTTCTACGAAAAAGAATTTCATACTGAGAACAGCATTGATGTGGACAATTAGTGACTTCACGGCTTATGGGATGTTATCTGGCTAGAGTACACATGGTCAGAAATCATGTCCTTACTGTATGGGAGAGAACAAGGCATTTATGCTCATTTATGGAAAGAAACCTTGTTATTTTGAATGTCATCGCAGATTTCTACCAGCTGATCATCCTTTTCGCAGAAACAGATCTCATTTCAGAAAAGGAACAATTGAAAGGGATGTACCTCCAAAAATGCTATCAGGTTCGGAGTTAAAATCAGTTGTATTTTCATTACCTCCCATCACTTTTGGTCCCACAATAAACCAATAGAAAATTTTTGGTTTTGGTAAAGAAAACAATTGGATTAAACGTAGAATATTTTGGGATTTGCCATATTGGTCTTATTTGTTGTTCCGCCACATGTTGGATGTCATTCATATTGAGAAGAACTGTTTTGATAATTTGTTTCATACAGTTTTGGATACGCCAGGAAAGAGCAAAGACAATGTAAATGCACGTTTAGATCTTTCCCAAATTTGCAGGCGTCCAGAACTAGAACTGTTTGAGAATGTCAGAACATAAAGGTTACTGAAACCAAAAGCAGCTTATACACTGTCTAAAGAAAACTGTTTATTATTTTGTCAGTGGATTGCAGATTTGAGACTTCCAGGTGGTTGTGCTTCCAATTTGGGTAGATGTGTAAAGAATGGTCATATTACTGGATTAAAAAGTCACGATTGTCATGTTATAATGGAAATACTTCTATCCATTGGATTAAGAGGTCTGTTGAATTCTGTGATTTGGGATTCCATAACAGACATGTCTCATTTTTTTCGGGAAATTTGTGCGGCTACAGCAGATTATGATGCTCTATGCAAACTTGAAGAAGATGTTGTTGTAATTATATGTAAACTGGAAAAAATATTTCCACCATATTTCTTCGACTCAATGGAACATTTGATGTTACATTTTCCATATGAAGACAAATGTGGAGGTCCAGTACAGTTTTGATGGATGTACCCATTTGAAAGATGCATGCAAAAATTGAAAAGAAAAGTACATAACAAAGCATCTGTTGAAGGATCTATTGCAGAAGCTTATTTGCAAGAAGAAATATCTTTTTTCTGCTCCCATTATTTTGAATCTGAGTATCCTTCAAAACACAACCGAATGGGATGAAATGAGAGAAATATTGATGAAATCGACAATCAATTGTCTATTTTCAACCAGCCAGAGCTTAGTTTTGGTGGAGTTTATGAACGCTGGCTTTCGGATGATGAACATCACAGAGCTCATACGTATGTTCTGCTCAACTGTGAAGAGATGACATCAGTTGTACTGTAAGTGTTTATATCACTTATTCTATCATTTATGTTACAGTAAATAACTTTGTTTTTTATAGGTTTTATGATAATCATATCAAGAAACAAATTCCACAAATTACAGCAGCTGCTCTCGAAAAACGCCGACAGAAAAATTTCTCTCAGTGGTTTCAAAAATTGGTAACATAATTTCTTTATCTTTTAGCAACTCATTCAATGTACAGTTTACTATATTGATAATTATTTCACAAATTTTTAGGTGTCTCGACATGCTGATAAAATTGACAAACGACTATGTATATTGAGTAACCCACCTTCCAAACTTGTTAAAACTTATAATGCATATGTGGTGAATGGATTTCGATTTCACACACATGCATATGGGGAATCAAAAAAAACAATGAACAGTGAAGTTAGCTTAAGAGGATCTCATCATCGAGAAAATGAAGTTGACTTTTATGGCATACTTGATGAAATCATTGAACTCTGTTATCTTGGACAACATTACATAACCATGTTCAAATTTCGGTGGTTGGATACAGAGAGAGGCGTGTGTGTTCATCCGACTCATGGAATCATCGATATTAAATATAAAAGTGTTCTCGCAGTAAATGAACCATTCTTATTGGCTCAACAGGCACATCAAGTTTATTACGCAAAGTACTGTGCTACATCAAGAGAGTTGACTGATTGGTGGAGTATAATAAAAATAAAAATTCGAGACAATTAGTTTAGTCAAAGTGAATGTGCTTTCACTGATGTGCAAAGAATTGAAGTTTTTCAAGAGAGTACTCAAAATCAATCTTTATTACAAAGAGACATGAGTATCGATGACGACACCCCACATTTAAGAGTCGGTGATGACAATGATGTTAATGATGTCACATATGAATTTGAAATGGTAAGAGATGAAGCAACTGGAACTCGAATGGATATCGATGATGTTGAGGAGGAATATGAAGATGACATTGACATATATGAAGATGATGATGAAGATGAACACTGATAGAATTTTATGGTAGTTATATACATTAATAACTAACATATATGTATATATAATAGTAATTATCAATTATTTGCTAACAACATTAATATTTTCTGTTTCAGATGGACGACGACACATTTCGTGAGTTGGCGGATGCTGACCTGCCTTTCGATGCGGATGAGTTGCTGGCAGATGACCCTCAGCCTGCAGGTGCTCTAGGGAGTACGCGGAGGGGGCATGGTCTTGCACGATTGGTGATTCCTGACCCCGTCCCCGAGTGACGTCCACGTCTTGGGTTTGATCCACGCACACGGAGGTGTAATAACCTGTGTGATAACATATGGATTTGACTAAGATTTCATTAATCTATTCACATAATAAATGTTTATTATTTTTACAGTTTTCTGCATATAGCAGTCGGACAGGGCAGTGCTATTTTGCGCAACTATTTCTCTCAGCCTTGGACCACATGGGAGCAGATTCCCATTGATGTGCAGCAAGCCATGTTCGGCCATTGGTTGGTACGTACGTAAATAAATAATTTTTATTTTGAAAATTATTTCATTTCTAACTTGATATTTTGATTTATTTGTAGAGTTTATGGTATCCGATCGAGGATACCATGCGTGACGCCATCCACGAGGCATGGGAGGTGGACATGCATGATCGCTTTTGTCAGTTTTTGCACAATTTAAGAAAATTTGCCACGAAGAAAGCAGGAGTGTTAGTTTTTTACAAGTCATGTAGAGTACACCGACCAGAGTACATTTCATCCCATGTATGGGATGGATTATGTGCGCACTGGTTGAGTGATGCCTTTCAGAGGAGATCATCGGTGGGGAGGCAGAATCAGGGGAGAGAGGAGGTGACTCATCGAGATGGGAGTCGTACTTTCAGTACTCATAGACAGCATCTGGTACGTACATTATTTATAAATATTTTATATAACTATAAATATTAACAGTTTATTTTTTATTCTTATAGGCTGTCGAGCACCCCGATATTACGGAGTACGACGTATATCGGAGGATGTATAGTGATCCTGCTATTGGGGAGCTCAGAGGTGATCATCAGCATCACATCGTGGTCAGTATTATTTGTTTTCAAGTTTAAAAATTAACTGCATATAATATATTCACAATTTTAATTTTAAATTGCAACTACAGGAGTCATATAAGGCCGCAGCGTCACAGACCCGGCCTGAGAGTCAGGCCGAGTCATCAGATCAGACCACTGGTCGTCAGTTTGATGAGGCGGCATGGATGCAGGCCACCCAGTATGCCTTCGAGAAGGTTCGGGTAGTTGGTATCAGCTCTCGACTGACTCCCAGAGATTATTATGGCAGTGCTGCGATGTCAGCGTCCAGCTCGAGAGGAGCTCGTGCATCTTCTTCTGCTACACAGTATGAGGATCAGTTGCGATCTCAGACTGCACTGATAGAGAGTCTCCGAAAGGAGCAGGAGCAGATGTGTCAGCAGCAGCAGCAGCATGAGGAGGAGCGTCGACGCCAGCAACAGTTGTACGAGGAGCATATGAGTCGGTGGCAGCAGCAGCATCAGGAGCAGATGGAGTACATGTGCCGACTCACTCATGCTTTAGGGATGGAGTTTCCTCCACCAGCATCTGCAGATCCCCCCCCCCCTCCCCCCCCCCCTCCCCCCCTCCTTCAGATTAGAGTTTGTTTTTATGTTATAAAATTTGTTAAATAAAAATATGAATTTTTTTTCTATTCGTAGTTTCTGTCTCATTATAAAATATTAATAATATTATATTTTTAAATAACAATATTAATATGAATAATAATATTATTTATATTTTATAATATTAAATTATATATATATATATTAAAATTTTATAATGTTATAATTTAATTATATTTTTTTGTCATATTAGAATTATTTTAATATTTGAATGTAAAATAATTCTATTATTTTTATATTAATTAAAATAACTTATTAATATTTTTTTTATTTATAATTATAATTCTAATATTATTATATTAATTAAAATCATTTATTAATATTCTATTATTTTTTATTTTTGAATTATAATTCTATTATTATTATATTAATTAAAATAATTTATTAATATTTTTTATTTTTGAATTATATTTGGATTATTATTATATTAATTAAAATAAATTATTAATAATTTATTTTTTTTTATTTTTTTTAGTATTTGCGACGGGATACTATGTTCGTCGCAAATAGTATTATTATAATATTGATTAAAATAATTTATTAATTTTTTTTAATTTTTTTTTTAAAAAAACTAATTGCGACGAGCCCGTCGCAATTAGTAGTTGCGATGGGCCCGTCGCAATTAGTTTTTTTAAAAGTTTTCACAAATATACGGACTAATATTTGCGACGGGAAGAATCTCCATCGCAAATAATACCTTTAGTGATGGGCCCGTCGCAAATAATTGTTGTTGCGACGCCGTTTTCCGCGACGGGCTATTTGCGACGGGACCCCGTCGCAAAAGCCTATTAGCGATGGGATCCCGATGAAAATAACCCGTCGCAAATGCCATTATTTCAAGTAGTGAGTGATACTAGAGCCTCTCACCCCTGTTAAATATTGAGATGTTTTCCCCATGGCCACAGTAGTATGTCACACTTTCTTGCTTTTATGTACTAGGATAAGTCTACAATGACTAACCCACCACCACTGATTTGATATCATCAAGCACGGTTCCCTCGATCGAAGGCCTTATGGAATCAGTTCAATAGATTTTGTTTCTATTGTTTCAAAAGTGTAGAACCCTTTGAGTGAAGATTCCACTACCGCTCAAGTCAGCACTAGAATTCCTTCAGGAGTAGTTAACTCAGAAGGGTTCCCTCCCACCAGTGATCCTCTCACTTCAGATTATGTAGAGGATTTGGAATATGCTCCTCTCTCATTTGAAGGAGTCTCCACCACCATCGATGAGTTGGTGTAGTTGAATCTTGGTACTGAGGTGGACCTGAGGCCCACAATGATCATCATAACTATGTCCACTAAGGAATAATAGTAGTATGTGGATTTTTTGAAGCACCATCAATATTTATTTTCTTGGGGTTATGATGAGATGTCAGGACTAGGTCTTTAGGTCATCATCCACTACCTTTTTCTTCCAGTAAGTCACCATGGTTTCAAACAGCCTCCTAGAAAGATAAACTCGTATCACGGTGCTATGGTCGAGGATGAGGTTGATAATATCATTAAATCCAACTTTATCAAGGAATTATAGTACCCCAGATGGTTGGTGAACATCATACCCATTAGGAATAATAATGGAGAGATCATAGTCAATATCGACTTCCGGGATCTCAATTGACATTGTCTAAAGGATGATTTTACCCTTCCAATGATAGATATGTTGATCAATGCCACTGTTGAATTTCAATCCCCTCCTTTTTGTATGGTTATTTCAGATATAATCAGATCTGATGCCACTTGATGAGGAAGATTCCATAGCCTTCATAGCACCGCAAGGGACCTTATACTATTAGGTGGTGCCTTTCGATCTGAAGAATGTGCGAGCCACCTATAAGCATTCTATGCACTGCATATTCAAACCGACCCTTGGGACATTGGTGGAATTATATGTGGATGATCTGGTGGTCAAATATCATCAGTGTTAGGACCATCTCAGAGATCTTGAGAAAGTGTTCGACTTCCTCTGCTCCTTCCATATGAAGATGAACCCCTGTAAGTGTTCCTTTAGGGTTACCTCTGGGATGTTTATTGTCCTTTTCATTAGATACAGAGGCATTGATGTCAACCAAGAGAATATCAAGGCCATCAGTTCGATGCCTCCTTCGAGAATCTTTCGAGAGCTCCAAGGTTTTATTGGCTACTTGGCCTATATACATTGATTCATTGCGAATCTATATGGAAAGTGTAATCCCTTTTTCCAAATAAGGAATAAAGGTTTCATCTACCAATGGGATGAAGGGTTCTAGACCTATTTTGAGGAAATCAAGTAGTATCTTCTCCAGCCTCCAATTTTGATGCCACCCATCTCCAGCAAGTTTCTGGTCTTTTATGTGACCACCCTGGAATGATCTCTCGACACGCTTCTCACCTAGAGGAACAATGAAGGGACATAGAATAGTTTTTACTATCTTAGTCACATGCTCCTTGACACTGATACTAGATATTCCTCCATCAAGAAGAGCTACCTCACAATGGATTTTTCAGTATAGAATTTGTGATATTATTTACAGCACCATGATATACACCTAGTATCCTGTGTGGATCCACTAATGTACATTTTGAACTAACCTATATTGGTAGGTTGTCTAGATCGGTGGGAAGTGATCCTTCAGTAGTTTGAAATTAGGTTTGTTCCACAGAAGGCTATCAAGGGTTAGGCTCTAGTGGATTTTCTTACCGCTCATCCAACCCCTGTAGAGAATTCCTTGGATCTTGACTTTTCATATGAGTCCATCCTCTCAATAGATTATACTATTACATGTTGGTACATGCATTTTTATGGTGACTCTCAAAGTCCCTCTGGTATAAGGATCAATGATCCTAGGCTCAATAGAGTAGGTCTGGGCATTGTCTTCATCGCACATACACATATTTTCCTTCCCTACTCAATCTTGTTATCAAAAGGCTTGACCAACAATGAGGTGGATTATCAATCTCATATCACTATTCTTGAGTTTTCCCTTTATATTGATGTTCCCCACCTACATATGAAGGGGGAATTCGAGATAGTAATCAAAAAATTCAACAATGATTATGGAGTCAGAAATCTAGAGCACGTTCTATTACTAGAGCACACTCACCAATTGTTGGATTAGTTCCCTTCTCTGCCAAAAGTCACTCATGTGCCTCAGTAAAAGAATGTTCGAGCTGATGCCTTGGCCAGTCTCACTACATCTCTTGCAGAGGCTGACCAGGGCGACCTATTTATTCATGTGAAACATAGAAGGGTCATCTCTCTTGCCTCCATGGATAATTATGATATCCAGCAAGTAAGTCACCTTGTCTTAAATGCCTCCACATTGTGACCCCCAGATCCCCCCCCTACTATAGTAGAACATACCCCTGATTGGATGAATCCTTTTGTTGGGTACCTCCAACATGGAAGTAACTCGATATACAGATCTGAACATGAGCTGATCCATCGTCTGGTAGTGAAGTTCACCCTCAATAGTGGTACTAGACTCGAGAATATCCCCTAAATGTGCGGGTTCAATGGGATTATCCTATTTTCTATTCAGAGATGGTATATTCCCTAGGTTATGTAGGAAGTTCAGGCAGGTTTTATGGAGCTCATCTATCCTGGTCGAAGCTCTCCCATCCAATTCATAGGTTGGTCTACTTTTGTCCCACCATAGTTTATGACTATATTGAGTTCTTCAAGAGGTGCAACGCGTGTCAAATCCATGCCAATTTTGTTCATCAACCACCATATCCTCTCCATACTACCAAGTAATCATGGACCATTATGGTCTGGGAACTTGATGTTGTGGGGCCATATCCACTAGTGACATCTCGCTAGTATAGGTTCATTCTGACCACCACAGATTTCTTCTCCAAGTGGGCATAAGGGATTCCACTCAAGGAAGTCAAGGACCATTATATCATTAATTTCTTGTTCTCCAACATCATCCATAAATTCAGAGTCCCTCAAGATGTCCTCACCTCAAACAGTACCAACTCATGAGTATCCTAGATGAATAGATTATATGCTAGATATGACATCTGGTATAACCACACTTCTCGTTACCATGCACAAGCAAATGGATAGATCAAGTAGTACAAAAAACCCTCTACAACATTTTTCATAAGATGGTTGGTCAGTACAAGAATATTTGGAAAGAAAATATCCCCAATGATCATTGGTATTATCAGAAAACAACTCGTAATTCCACCCAAGGGACCCCATATTCCCTAGTGTATGGAACAGAGGTGGTCCTGGCCATCGAGATTCAGTTGTCGACACTCCATGCAGTTATATATGATCAGAAGACATCAAAAAAAGTGGCATAAGTCCATATAGATGAACTAAAATCCCTCAATGAGAATAGGATTCGGGCCTTTCACAATCTAGAGAGGAACTAGAACAAGATATTGTGATATTTTGACAAGAAGGCCCGCCTCTTATCCTTCCTTCAAGGTGACACGGTATTGGTTCTCAATATGATGATGATACCTTGTAAGAATCCACCAAAGCTGGAACCCAAATGGGAGGGGCCTTAGATCATTCACAAGGTTTACCCTAATGGTGCATACTCTTTGGTCACCATGGATGGCGAGAAAATCACTCCTTCCACCAATGTCAATTTCCTCAATAAGTACTTCTCATGAGTGATTTCTTTCATCCTACATGATGATAAACTACAAACTATAAATACAGTACCTTATGGTCTGAGCTCTACAACCATAAACTAAGATCTCTTCCATACCACATGATGTTAAACTATAGAATCTTATCTAAGCTATATTATATAAAACTTCACATCACCTTTGTCCTGTATGAAGTTAAATTTCCCCATCCTACATGATGTAAAAACTTTCATTTTGTCCTAACCGCATGACGATAAACTACACAGTTCCTTATTGTATTCATCTGATTGGGAATCACCTTTATGTACTCTTTTCTCATGTTCCTTCCAGATTTATGTGGTGTGTTTGAGACCTTCTTGGTCCTCATTCGCATCAGGTTTACAACAAATGTTCCATGTCCCCTATTTTTGAGAGCACTATCCCTCCACCTTCATCCTTACCACATTAAGTTAAACAGCACTATATTTAAGAACTATGTATGGCTTGATTCCTGCCCTCACATGGTATATAATAACTCCTAGACAATTTTTCTTTGGTTCCAAACCTAGGTTCATTATCCTGTCTGACCCCCATGGTCCAAACCTTATGGTCCAAGTTCTATGACATTTAAACTAATATCCCTACCATCCCACATGATGATAAACTGATGTGTCATGTCTGTGATACATTAAATAGCGTAGTGTTTATGGTCCTTTATGAATGAAATTAAAAGGAAATTACCCCTTTATCCCATATGACAATACACTACACAACATCATCCTCACCACATGACACTAAACTACACAACACTCAGTCATGACTTCAGTTTTCTGATCATTCGGCCTAAGTCCCCTCTTAAAGTTATGTGGTGTGGAGTGAAATTCTATTGTCCTTATTCACATTAGGTTTAATTTTATAGGACATGGGCATCTCTATTGGGATATCCCCCCCCCCCAATGTTCTAGACATATGATAATAAACTACGTCGTAACCTTCATCCTTACTGCATGATGTTAAACTGCACAACATTCAAGAACTATGTGTGGCTTGATTTTTTCCCATGCATGATACATAGAAATGACCTGATATTTTGTATTTGATTCCATCCCCAAGTCCCCATACCTATTTTGTTTTTCTTTCATTCACTTGTTCTCCTGAGTCACCTACCCCTAGTCAGATCCCTCGACCTCTTTCCTACCTTCTTAATGTGATTAGATGCGATGTGGTATGACACTTTCAGTGTTGGATTCTGCATGGAAATTCCCACATTTCATCTCTATGCTTTATATGCCCCTTTATTTGGGTTCTCATCATCTTTCACACCCAAAAGGACCCCCAAGAGGTATGGATGCTCAGAATTATGGATCACCTACCATTTTGGGCCAACATCCTGGAGGATTTTGAACGAAAATTTTATTCAGGTCCCATATTTCAAATATGGTCAATGTTCAACCCTCATTTTCATGTTCCCATATTGGGATACACAATATAGATGTTGTGTTTAGAATATGGTCAATAGTTATCCAACATTGTTATGCCACCCCCATTGTTTCCAAAATACTAGACACCATGATTTACATCCCTTTTCACATCCTTATGTCCAGGAAGAATTTAAATTCCCCTGATATCATCCCTTTGTGCACCTTTTTGTGTTGAGTGGGAGGGCCGAAATTTTGGTTCATCCTAAACTTATCACCTTTTCTCCATTTTCATGTGCTTCTATGTGTTTTAAAGATCTTTTATGCCCCTTTTTTTGCACATTGATCATGGTTCACATGGGAATAGGGGTTTTGATGAAGTTTTTACTCGTATGGAAGAGTTCCATCTACCTCATAATATGAACACTACAACCATAAACTAGGAGATTACATCCCAAGAATGTGTGATGTTGTTTAGACCTCTTTGGTTTTCACTCACACTAAGTTTCCTTATGTCTCCACCACTATACATTTACTCTTTAGAACAGTCCAAACTCTATGACCTTAAACTAAGATTATTTGAGTCCAAGTTTGTATACTAGTAAACTATGTAACACCTCGATGTTCTCGTTTAAGGGAATATCACTCCCTTTGGTATTGACCATCTTCCATGCCATCCTTAATAACTATGTATGACTTTATTCCAATCCTTATGGGATATGTAGGAACACCTGGACCTTTCTTCCATGATCCAGATGCCAAGCCTTTCATATTTTTGAGATTTGGTTTAGGTTTCTCCCAGAAGTACATGGTGTAGAGTGGAATTCTTTTGTCCTAATTCATATCTGGTTTATAATAGTCATTTAATGTACCTCCCATGAGAGTAATCCTCATTGCATGTGTCCTTACCACATGACGTTAAACTTCATGGGTGCATACACACTTCATGTGTCCCTATATTTTTGTTTCCATCATCTTTCACATCCAAAAGGACCCCCAAGTGGTACAGATGATCATCCTTATGGCTCGCTACCATTTTGGGCCAAAATCCTAGAGTATTTTGAAAAACAAATTGAGACAAGTTCCGTGTTTTGAATTTTTTTAGCGGTCAACCCTCATTTTTATATTCCCGCTTCAGGATACAGGATATGGATGTTTTGTTTCGAATATGGTAAACAATTATCCCCCATCATTATGCAACCCCCATTGCATCCCAAATTTTGTATGTTTTGATTCATATTTTCTTTCCCTTACATGTTCTTATAGGTCTTTGACACCCCTGGTGTTGTTCCTCCATACATATGTGTACGTTGAGTAAAAATGTTGGTTTGGTTGGGATCTTTTCCACCTAGTATTTCCTTTCTGTTTTTGTGCTCTCTCATATGATGGGGAAATCCTAACATCATTTCTTGTTTCCCACAACGATCATAGCTCATAAGTGATTAGGAGTTTTGGTATGGTCAAACCTATATAGGAGCTGTGAAACCATATGGTCTGAGTTCGATGACCTTAAACTAAGATCTATTTAGTCTAAGAAATATGATGTTAAACTATGTTGCATCATCCCTCATGATATTAAATTTTTGTGCCCTTACTTTATGATGCTAAAATTCATGGTTTGTTCCTATCATATGACCTTAAACTACAATGTTATCATTATATCCATATGATGAAAAAATAGAACCACATTGTAGTGTTCTCACTTGAGAGGAAATCTCCCTTGGTACTAGTCATCCTCCATGACACTTGTTAAGACCTTTATATGTCTTGATTCCCATAGAGGCACCGGGATTTTCTTTGTGGATTTATTTTCAAAAAAACAATACAAATAAAGGAAAAACAATAAATATCAAATGTCTCTTCCTTTTTGTACAAGGGTCAGACCTCCACGCCCTTGAAGAACTATGTTTGGCTTGATTCCTGCCCTCATAGGATACGAAGTGATTCTAGAATCATCAATATTGGGTCTAGCCTTAGCATTATTTCCCCTTTTTTCATCCTTACTACATGATGTTAAACTACACGACATTCAAGAACTACGTGTGGCTTGATTCCCATTATTGTGGGATACGTAGTGATGCCTGAATCAGAAATCTTGGGTTTAACCACAACATTATTTCCCTTTTAATGTAAAATCATCTATGTCCTTATTGTATGATGTTAAACTGCACGAAATCTCAGAACTACTTTTGGATTGATTCCCATTTTTATGGAATATATAGTGAATCCTAGAGACTTTGTCTATGTGTCCAACCCTAGGTTCATTAACCTTTCTATACTTCTATCCCCAATTTTGGTCCAAAATCTATGACCCTAAACTGATATCTTTGTGAGGATATATGGAGTGGTATTAGGTCCCGTTGGCTTTCATTTATGTCAGGTTTCTTCACTCATCGCATCACATATGCCTCCTTTATGTCGGTTCCTTAGTATTTTTTTGGATAATAATCCCTCTTTTGGATCATTCCTATCAGGTTTATCTTATTAATACCATGAAAACATCATGTTAATAGGATTCATAGTCCATTTAATATGGATTTAAACTATTGGCTATGGTCCAAGAAGTATGACCTTAAACTATGTGCAGTGTCCTTGTCATATGACGTTAAACTATTTCATGCATCATCCTAACCACATGATGCTAAACTATGTGTCTATCATATTCATCTATAATAGCATCGTGGTCCTCACAATGGAGGTTCTGTCTAAAAGTAGGTTTGATCTTGATTTGGGATAATGCACTCACCCAATGTGCTCTAATCCATGGTGGCATAACTTAGAGAGTGTTGGGAGGTATTCAATCATTTCGTCACTCCATATCCATGATTGGAATTCCCTTTATTTAGATTCTCATACTATTTCATTTCTAAAGGGGCCCCCTAATAGTATTTACATTCAGAAATATGGATATCCTACCGTCTTGGGCCAATTCCCCCAAACACTTTCGAACGACATTTTGAGTCAGGTCCCGCATTTCTAATATGGTCAGCAATCGACCCTCATTTGTTTGTCCCCATTTCAAGCTAACATGATGTAGATTTTTTTTTTCAAATATGGTCAATATTTATTCCCCATCATCATTCCACTATCACCGTGTTCCGAATTTTGGGTAACATGATTCACACTTCTCATTCCCCTTTGTACGGATTGATTCCAACGCCCTTAGAGTTATCCCGCTCATGTACTAGAGCATTGAGAAAGGAAAGTTGGTTGTTATGAGATCCTTATTCTCCAGTAACAACCCTTATCTCTTATTTAGAATACTACAAGTGGTTGGTTAGTAATTAAAGACCTCAAATATTTGATGCTTAGATGTCACTCTCAAATACAAAGTGGATAATTATGTGATCATCCCTTGTTTCTCACCCCAGGTATGACCCACGTGAGCTTAGGGACTGATCATTAGTTGTTTCAAAATTATGATCAAGATGCATTAAAATAATAAAAAATATATGTAACACCCCAAGCTTCCACGGTACACTTCTCTTTGAATAATACAGTAGCGTGTGTTGTACCCACCTTTGAGTTCTAACACACACCACAACCAATCAAACTAGCCGTTATGAATAGTAATACCCACTTTTTGAAATTTTATAAATATTATATTTAAAAATGGACTTCATTTTTTGATTCAGAATATCAAAATTAGATTAGGGTTAATTTTTTTTATTTTTCTGAAAACTTTCAATTTTTAATGAATAGTGAAAAACACTGAGTTATAGTTTAAAACCGAATTTTTATTTAAATAATTATTTATTTTATTTAAATTTATTTTAGGTCAAAATAGATACATAATACCTATATAAGTTTAATGTAATTCATTGGAGTTAGTTTATAATAATTTTAGATATATAAAAAAATTATTGAACTTTTCATCGTCTTTTACCCATCTCCTATGAGAATTTTCAAATTCACATAAAACTTAATTTTACCGCTTCTATGAGTGGAATTTCAAAAATATGAGAGACATGGTTAATATAAAGGAGTAAAATTTGGTTCAATAAGATAAAAATAATTTTTGGTGAATAGTAACTTTTTACTTTTATTTACCACGGTTAAATGTAAATAGGGTAATTAAGGGTAAAAATGATATTATTATTACCCTAACACATGTCCTAATTCTATTGCATAAGTATAATTCGACCAAAAAAAACCTTAGGAATAAAATATGAACCTCTTTGGTCCACTTGGAATAGATTAGAACATTTATTATTATTTAATTCAAAGAAGAGTTAAAAGAGTTAAAATCAAAGTTTAATAACTAAAACATTTTTAATATAGGGTTATACATAAGATAAATTCGATTATAAATATTAATTAGAAATATAAAAAGATTTCCTACATAATTTTATTTTATTTATAATTTTTAGACATTAAATAATTTAATTTATTTATCACACAATGATGATGCAGTAATTACCTTATTAGTAAAATATTAAAATAATTGATATTATAAATACCCAAATAAAAATAATTTGAGACTTTTAATTAATTCCACGAATTTTATAGATTAATAGGACATATTAGGGTTGATTAAATGAATTAGGTTTGAAGTAATAATGCTGTTATGAATTTTAAAAAAAATACCAAATAATGTCAAAATTGGCATAAAAGAGTTTTTAAAAAAAATATTATTAATTGATATTCAATTCCTAAAAATATAAGGTTAGGCCAAGAGACTTATATAATGATAGGTGTTTCATTAATGAACCACTTGGGGTTCTCTTGAAAGTTTATAGTAAGTTTATTAACCATATAATATAAAAATACAAAGAGACATGGTAAATGTGAAACTAATTAACTAAGAGTTAAAACTAAAAGATAAGGTTAATATAGTGACCCAAAACTGTCTAAAACCTATTGGTTGGGTGTTTTTCAACCCATACCCACCTTATCCTTGAAATAAGTCACTTTTGAACCATTAGAAACCAAATATGAATTTATTATAAAATAATATTTTTATCTTTTCCTAAGGTTCCCCTCACCCCTCTTATAAAAGGGCACTCCCCCATATCTCAAATTCATACCTTCAAAGCCTTTTTCTTCAGCCAAACCCTACCCAAATATCCTCTAAACTTCACTCACTTCATCCTATAGGCCTTAATTGTAACAACCCAAAATTTTGAATAAATCTTGTTTCCTAATTTTATGTCCTATTTTATTTTTATACTCAACAAAAATGTTTCATTTGATAACATGAGTATAATTAAAATGATACTGTTGGTTTTTGACTGTTATATGACCATTGGTCAATATGACCACTGGAAACTAAAAGTTTTGATTATTGTCTCTAAATACAAGTAATCTTGGTTAATTAATATAGAAAGAAGATTCGATGGCCTCACCCAGTAGGCTTGGACCAATCGAAGCCCATCTAACAGAACTTGGGAAGGAGGTAGCACCATTGGGCTTTGCTCTGGACCAAACCCAAGCTGAACTTCATCGTATAAAGCTATAATGGGATCGCCTTCGCGAGAAGTTCAAACTGATAGAAATTACTACTCATGCGATGTTGGTCGAGCCTCCCTCGGATTCTCTCACCTTAACACACCTTACACTTAGGTCCTATGCTGGTGTGATAAGGGGCTATGTAAGGAGACCATAACTGCCTTGTGTAATCCTTTGTTTTAAATAAAAATTGGGATTTCTTCTTATGATGAAGATTATGAATTTTCAAATGACCGGATAAATATAGTATGCATATTTTTGACGAATTTTAGAAAAAGGATATTTTAAAAATGGTTGTGTAAACCTTAAATAATTAAAAATGTGTAATGATTTTCAAAAAATGGTCTTCTACAATTATGTTCAGTACGAAATTTAGAGTCTAATAAGATCAACTTAATTTTTGATGAATAGTAAATTATGAATAGTGATTTTATGATTAGGATTAGTAATGTGTCCAAATGGATTAGTAATCTCACTTAAAGAAAGTATTAATATAATCTAGGCACCTCTATTAAGTAACGTGATTCAATAAAATGGTTAAATAACGGTTTCATAAATTATTATTCAAGTATTAGTTTTTTCGGGTGAATAGTGTTTTTTAATTAAAAATATTTAGATAATTATTTTTATAAAACGGATTTCATTTTTGAATTCAGAGCCCCGATATTATGCTATGGTAATTTTTGGGGTTTTTTTCTGAAAAAAATTAATTTTCGGTGAATAGTGTTTTTATTTAAAAATTAAATTAAAAATATTTAGAAAATTATTTTTATAAAATGGAGTTCATATTTTTAATCAGAGCGTTGATATTTGGTTAAGGTGAAATTTTGGGATTATTCTGAGAAAGTTGAATTTTCGATGAATAGTGAAAATACAGTTTTTAAGTTACAGGTGTTTAATGACATCATTAAATGATGTATTAAGTTTGTAATCAATATTTTCGAATTGTGAATAGTGAGATAATGTATGAGGTGTCCCAAGTGGCCAATACCATGGGCAAATACCATGGGAAAGCCCATGGTTTTTCCAAAACCACTAATGAGGTGTCCCTTTGCCATTAATGCCTTGTCCCCTCACTTTCCCTATAAATACCAAGCCATCCTCTCATCCATTCGACTCCCCACTCTCCCCCAACGAATTTCTGGTCTCATTACCTCCCAAGGAGTCCTCCCATGGTGCCCCCAAGCCCTCAAGGTCCCAACCTTTGAGTTTTAAGAGTTATGTTTTAAGGTAAGGGATCCGACCCCTCTCTTTCTTTTCAAGTGATCTCTTTTATGTCAATTCTTTTATACTCAATGTTCTTATGTTGAAGGATGTTATTTTATACTCCTCTTACTTCCCTTTTTATGTTCATATAATGAGATATCCCCTCTTACTCTCATTATTTCGTTTTATGAATTTTTAAGTGGCGCCGTTAGGCTGCCGAAATTTTTGTAACGGATTCTTTCTCCCTTCTCATTTTTCAAGATCTATTTTCATGTAAAGTATTTCAAGTTCCTTTTTATTATGTTGGGGTATGATCTCTAAATTTATCATACTGATCTTTTATGATCATATGATGAGAGACCCCATTTGATCTCTTCAATTCAGTATTTTTAAGTTTTAAGTGGCGTCGTTAGGCTGCCGAATTTTTAAGTGGTTCTTCACCCTTCTCGTTTTGAAGTTCTACTTTCATGTCAAATATTTCAAGTTCCTTTTTAATTATGTTGGGGCATTATCTATATATATATCATACTGAACTCTTATGTTCACATGATTAGAGACCCTATTTGATCTTTTCAAATCATTTTTGTTGAAGTTTAAGTAACGTCGTTAGGCTGCCGAACTTTCATAAGAGAAATCTAATTTTTGTCTTCCTTCCATGTTTTTCATTTCAAATGGTATGTCCTTGAAATTTAATTACCATGATCATTTATCCTTCTTATTCTGTCCATCTACTGTTTTATGGGTCATTTATGAATGTTTCACCCATTTTCCCTCTCTTTTTAATGTCTTCTAAAACCTCGTAACATAGTCGTTATGCTGTAGAATTTCCGTCTCAAAATGTCTCTCTCTTTTTCTAAAGTTCTTTTATATTATTAAGTGAATACTCAAAGATCTTTCTTCTAAAGGGGTATTCACATATATACCAAAATGTTCTATTTTAAATTCTGGGATTTACATACATGAGACCCACCTTCTTTTTCTGTGGGTTTTAAAGTGACGTAAAGATCATGTCTTTAAAGCAGTTTTTAAAACGTTGTGATTATGAAATGAAACCCATTTATTTTATGCTATATGGGTTATTTATGAAATGTTTGATGATTATATATGTGGATCACATGATAATAAAGGCAAATTTAAGGGTGCGCCCTGATAGCGCTCCAATGCATTGGGTAATGATGTAACCACTAGAGATTACAATTTTCACGATACCTTGGTGAATAACCTTGGTAATTTTCAAATGACACCTTGGGGATGGACCTTGGTGATATGTTCATGATTTTCTATGTTAAATGATGTAGCCACATTTTCAAGTTATGAAAAATGTTATTTTTATTATGATATGCCTCCTTATTTCATTCTCATGCCTTAAAGTTCTTTTTCATGACCTTATTGAAGTATCTCAAGTTCACATGTAAAATGTTTCTCTTGTTTTCCTTACTGGGATTTTTTCTCACCCTTTCTTTTGATGTATGCTCCCAGGTTATGTGATGCAGTAATGAACCTAGGATGAACATGGGGAGAATCCTTTCAAGTGTTTTAGAAGAATGATTTATGTTTTCATGTTTAAAGTTCCTGGTTTCCAAGACACTAAACCTTAAAGATCCTCGGTTTTGTAAAATGTAATGAAAGTTTATGTGATAAAGAGGCGGGATTCTATAGTTGGTATCAAAGGATGGTTTAGTTATTTGTGTAAATTAGGATATGAAAAATCTAGGAAGAACCCTATAGAAAAGTTTAAATATAGGAAATCTTCCTGGTATTTTGGTGAGTATTGAGTAAGGGGTTTCCAAGAAAATACATCCATGTCTGGATACGAGCAGGTAGAGGTGGCTCTGGCACAGATGTACATAGGGGTAAAACCTGAAAACACCGCTTTGAGCTAGACTCAAACGGGAACTGGTACACGACAACGGGACTTGCTGCACTCTTGGTTATGACACTCCCGGGGGATATGCTTTGGTAAATTCATAAGCTTAGTATGAACCATTATTAAAGGAACAAGGATAAAACAAAATAAAGATTCACATAAGAATATATGATCATGGATAACCTAGATTAGAACCTAGGGGATCACAAGTTAGGATATACTTTTATTCTACATATTTATCCTTTTATGCTTAAAGTTTCCTTTTCATGATTATTAGCTAAGTAAATAAGCCCCTAATTATAGTTTCTTTTCTTAGTTAATGGCGGGAAATGGAAGAACATTTCCCAAAAACCAATGTGATAGGTAATGCGACGATTGTCGTATTAATATGACAGAGGTGATTAGGGGGTTAAAAGATGATTATTATTTTGGAATACGTTCACTATTTTAGGGACCCTATATGATCGAGGTAAATAGATTACTACGGTATTTTCATTGAGGAGTAAGGTTGACTTATATTTTGAAGAATCGATGAATTTATGGTGGACTTATAGTGATTTAGGTTACTTATGGGAATGATTAACCTATCATGGGTAAAATATGTTTAGTTTAGATAATTTTGTTATAAGATGTTAGGAGTGGTTGATGTTGTTTGGAGATGAACAATGAAGTTTATTTTGGAAGACTATGTTATCAAATCCTTCTTGTATTTGGGTTTCAATCTTAGTTTGGTTTATTTTGAGGAATTTTAAGGACCATTATTTATGGGATGGTCTATGATGAACTTTGGGTATTACCATGGAACATTGAAGATTTAAAATTAGTTTCCATCCCTATGGGATTCTTCCTTTTTGAAGATTTTTTTAACCTTACCCTTTCTGTTTTTGGGATAATGTTTAAAGATAGAATAAATAGATAGTTAATCTTTTGTGGATTATGTGATTCTCTAGAAGATGATTCTTGTGTTTTGATGAGACCAAGTAGTTTTTAATGCTCATCGTTTGGGAGAAAAGATTAGTTTTGGTAGAAACTTATTAAAGGGTGAAACTCTACATGAAGGTAGATATATTTCCTTATGTTTTTGTTCTATGTTGTAAATGAATTCCTCAAAATTATGAAAAGGAACGTAAAACAAAAACGTTGTTGGTTTACATTTCCTACTAGGTAATCAAAGATCGTTCACACACATCATAAGTTTGGGATTTTCTTATGGTTAAATTTCTCCTAATCATGTTCTCTGTCACTCTCCCTCAGAACTTGACCCTTTGTTTTCTCCTCCATGTCCATGTTTTCCTACATGGAATCCTAGTGTGGGCTAAATCGGGTGACCTTCGTACTTCCCTTTCTTTCTTTTAAAGTAATAGTTTTACTGACTCCTTTTCCGATGTGGGACTTTCAATGAATATTCAAAACCTAATTTTAAAAAATTACGAGGACGCAATTTCTTAAGGGGGGAAGATTGTAACAACCCAAAATTTTGAATAAATCTTGTTTCCTAATTTTATGTGCTATTTTATTTTTATACTCAACAAAAATGTTTCATTTGATAACATGAGTATAATTAAAATGATACTGTTGGTTTTTGACTATTATATGACCATTGTTCAATATGACCACTGGAAACTAAACGTTTTGATTATTGTCTCTAAATACAAGTAATCTTGGTTAATTAATATAGAAAGAAGATTCGATGGCCTCACCCAGTAGTCTTGGACCAATCGAAGCCCATCTAATAGAACTTGGGAAGGAGGTAGCACCACTGGGCTTTGCTCTGGACCAAACCCAAGCTGAACTTCATCGTATAAAGCTAGAACGGGATTGCCTTCGCGGGAAGTTCAAACTGATAGAAATTACTACTCGTGCAATGTTGGCCGAGCCTCCCTCGGATTCTCTCACCTTAGCACACCTTACACTTAGGTCCTATGCTGGTCTGATAAGGGGCTATGTAAGGAGACCATAATTGCCTTGTGTAATCCTTTGTTTTAAATAAAAATTGGGATTTCTTCTTATGATGAAGATTATGAATTTTCAAATGACCGGATAAATATAATATGCATATTTTTGATGAATTTTAGAAAAAGGATATTTTAAAAATGGTTGTGTAAACCTTAAAAAATTAAAAATGTGTAATGATTTTCGAAAAATGGTCTTCTACAATTATGTTCAGTACGAAATTTAGAGTCTAATAAGATCAACTTAATTTTTGATGAATAGTAAATTATGAATAGTGATTTTATGATTAGAATTAGTAATGTGTCCAAATGGATTATTAATCTCACTTAAAGAAAGTATTAATATAATCTAGGCACCTTGATTAAGTAATGTGATTCAATAAAATGGTTAAATAACGGTTTCATAAATTATTATTCAAGTATTAGTTTTTTCTGGTGAATAGTGTTTTTTAATTGAAAATTTAATTACAAATATTTAGATAATTATTTTTATAAAACGGATTTCATTTTTGAACTCAGAGCACCGATATTATGCTATGGTAATTTTTGGGGTTTTTTTCTGAAAAAAATGAATTTTCGGTGAATAGTGTTTTTATTTAAAAATTAAATTAAAAATATTTGGAAAATTATTTTTATAAAATGGAGTTCATATTTGTAATCAGATCGTTGATATTTGGTTAAGGTGAAATTTTGGGATTATTCTGAAAAAGTTGAATTTTCGATGAATAGTGAAAATACAGTTTTTAAGTTACGGGTGTTTAATGACATCATTAAATGATGTATTAAGTTTGTAATAAATATGTTCGAATTATGAATAGTGAGATAAGGTATGAGGTGTCCCAAGTGGCCAATACCATGGGAAAATACCATGGGGAAGCCCATGGTTTTGCCAAAACCACTAATGAGGTGTCCATTTTCCATTAATGCCTTGTCCCCTCACTTTCCCTATAAATACCAAGCCATCCTCTCATCCATTAGACTCCCCACTCTCCCCCAACGAATTTATGGTCTCATTACCTCCCAATGAGTCCTCCCATGGTTCCCCCAAGCCCTCAAGGTCCCAACCTTTGAGTTTTAAGAGTTCTGTTTTAAGGTAAGGGATTCGACCCCTCTCTTTCTTTTCAAGTGATCTCTTTTATGTCAATTCTTTTATACTCCATGTTCTTATTTTGGAGTATGTTCTTTTATACTCCTCTTACTGCCCTTTTTATGTTCATATAATGAGATATCCCCTCTTACTCTCATTATTTCGTTTTATGAAGTTTTAAGTGGCATCGTTAGGCTGCCGAAATTTTTGTAACGGATTCTTTCTCCCTTCTCATTTTTCAAGATCTATTTTCATGTAAATTATTTCAAGTTCCTTTTTATTATTTTGGGGTATGATCTATAAATTTATCATACTGATCTTTTATGATCATATGATGAGATACCCCATTTGATCTCTTCAATTCAGTATTTTGAAGTTTTAAGTGGCGTCGTTAGCCTGCCGAATTTTTAAGTGGTTCTTCACCCTTCTTGTTTTGAAGTTCTACTTTCATGTCAAGTATTTAAAGTTCCTTTTTAATTATGTTGGGGAATTATCTCTATATCTATCATACTGAACTCTTATGTTCACATGATGAGAGACCCTATTTGATCTTTTCAAATCATTTTTGTTGAAGTTTAAGTAACGCCGTTAGGCTGCCGAACTTTCATAAGAGAAATCTAATTTTTGTCTTCCTTCCATGTTTTTCATTTCAAATGGTATGTCCTTGAAATTTAATTACCATGATCATGTATCCTTCTTATTCTGTCCATCTACTGTTTTATGGGTCATTTATGAATGTTTGACCCATTTTCCCTCTCTTTTTAATGTCTTCTAAAACCTCGTAACATAGCCGTTATGCTGTAGAATTTCCATCTCAAAATGTCTCTCTCTTTTTCTAAAGTTCTTTTATATTATTAAGTGAATACTCAAAGCTATTTCTTCTAAAGGGGTATTCACATATATACCAAAATGTTCTATTTTAAATTCTTGGATTTACATACATGAGAACCACCTTCCTTTTCTGTGGGTTTTAAAGTGACGTAAAGATCATGTCTTTAAAGCAGTTTTTAAAACGTTGTGATTATGAAATGAAACCCATTTATTTTATGCTATATGGGTTATTTATGAAATTTTTGATGATGATATATGTGTCTCACATGATAATAAAGTCAAATTTAAGGGTGCGCCCTAATAGCGCTCCAATGCATTGGGTAATGATGTAACCACTAGAGATTACAATTTTCACGATACCTTGGTGAATAACCTTGGTAATTTTCAAATGACACCTTGGGGATGGACCTTGGTGATATGTTCATGATTTTCTATGTTAAATGATGTAGCCACATTTTCAAGTTATGAAAAATGTTGTTTTTATTATGATATTCCTCCTTATTTCATTCTCATGCCTTAAAGTTCTTTTTCATGGCCTTATTGAAGTATCTCAAGTTCACATGTAAAATGTTTCTCTTGTTTTCCTTACTGGGATTTTTGCTCACCCTTTCTTTTGATGTATGCTCCCAGGTTATGTGATGCAGTAATGAACCTAGGATGAACATGAGGATAAGCCTTTCCAGTGTTTTAGAAGAATGTTTTATGTTTTCATGTTTAAAGTTCCTGGTTTCCAAGACACTAAACCTTAAAGATCCTCGGTTTTGTAAAATGTAATGAAATTTTATGTGATAAAGAGGCGGGATGCTATATTAATTTAGTCAGAAAGCCAACTTAAGGAGCCTTTGTGATCAAATCAATAGGAAGAACCCGAAGAAGAGGTAATAATTTCACCACCCTCTTTCAAGTTCCTTTCTTCTTCCACTTCCTTTTTCTTTGTTGTTTCCATTAAAAAATAATAAATACAGTATATTATATATAAGGTGATGTTATTATAAATATGGTATAACCAAATTCATTATTATATCCATCCCTTGGATAACATGTCAACATACGTGCGTACGTACAGCTTACCGTCTCCACGTCGTGGTGTAATTGTTATTCAATAAATTATTATTTGGATGGGTATAATAATGATGTTTAATTCATGTAAATAATAAATATAACATGATAAGTATTCTGTATATATGATACAACATCCAATTATATATTATTTTAATATCAAAAGAATGATATTGTCGCTCGTGCGTACGTACGGACTACCGTCTCCACAAGCACGATGAGATTCATTCCCCATCGTATCCATTCAAGACTAATTTTCATTTTATGATTAAAAATAATGTTTAAAGACTTGATATCATTATTTATATGAATAAGATACAACCTATGGATAAAAAACATGTCTTATGTAACAAAACATATAAAATAAAACGAGTAAGTGAACACTCGAAACGACGATAATACTAAAATATTATTAACAAAGCAATATTAAATGATCATATATGATATCATATTTATGTATATGATTCTTGTTTAATTTAATAACAATAATTTAACTATTATACAGGAGTTTAAACTACCCTCGACCAAGGAAAAGTACAGGGTAAGGGTTTATTTCTACAATCTCTACATTATCTGAGGTTGTTTATACGTAATTATCTACTGGGACCCCTTTTTCATCCACATCCATGTTTCTTAAAAATGTATTTCAAAACATTCTTACTATTTTATAGACTATGGTTTAAAGTCATTTATACCCTTGTTTGACTTTTATAAGATGTTTATAAAGGAATCTTTCTGTCGTTTTTCAAACAAGGTCCTTTTAACCTTTTCGACAGAATTAAGGTAAGAATGTCTTTTTTAACTTATATGGCGGGTGCGTCTATTTTATGCCGTTATAAAATCATCGAAGATTCCCTTACAATATTATACGAATATTTTCAAAATAAATATTTTCTTTTATAATTATGTGACTTTTAAATGATTTCAAAAAAAGAGATATTTCTCTCAAATAGTCTTGATTTCATCTATGTCAACATAATTTGATGGATTTTAAGCTTATTTGAAGTTGATTTATTATTATAAAAAACTTCCATATTGTATTGAAGTTTTTTTGATATGTTTGATTGTGGATGTGTTATTTTTATACCATTCATGGTTTATGGAGAAAGTATTGACATTTCGTATGCTAGTTTTAATACGAATGTTTATGTTATGTTTAAACTTGTTCATATGAGTATTGCATTGGACTTAGTAAGTGATGGGTGGGGCCCCTTATAGCTCCTCGATGCATCGGTAGGTCTCATGAGACAAACTAGTGTCTTGGAATAATGCATTGGAAAAATGTTATTTGTAGTCTTGGCACAAGGCCTTGACTATGTGGTTATGATAGTCTGGAATTATGCATTCCATCATTATAAAAGTGGTTATTGATATTTCATGTGATTATTCGACTAGTAGAATATCCATGTGAATAAGTAAATGGAATTATTTAATTTTATCTTTTCCATATTATGCTTAAGTTCAATTTTAAAAGGGTTTTGTTTTAGTTATACATTTCCTTAAATGTTTATTTTTATTTATGAAAGTTTCCTCTATATTGTTATCCTTACAAAGCATCTGAGCTCACCCCTTTCAATGTTTTATTTTTTCCAAGATGTGAAGAAGTATTTTATGAATGACCTGCAAGGATAGTATGAGGGGATATGAAGACAATATGTTGTTGTAGTTTTTTTTTCACTTTATGATATAATGTAAGACTTATGAATATATCTAGTGTTTCTAAGGCTACTAAACTAATCAGTCCTTCGAGACTTGATATTTTGTGATAATTCCAATATTATATAATAATGAAATGACTCTGGGTAACTGGGGTCAGGGCGTTAGAGTTGGTATCAGAGGAATTTTAGTACAAACCTTGGAAGCTAGATTTAGATAAACTCTGATTAGAGCACATAGTCCTAAGATAGACTTTGAGGATTAGTATAGAAGAACTTCCTAGAATTTTGGTATTGTAGAGATTTTGTGAGTTTTACGACCAATACATCCCTGTATAGATATGATCAGGTAGAGGCAGATCTGGTACAGATGTACCTGGGGGTAAAACTCGAAAACACCTCTTTGAGCTAGACTCGAACGGGAACTGGTGCACGACAACGGGCCCTGTTACACTCTTGGTTACGACACTCCCGGGGGATATGCTTAGGATAATTCTCATTTTATTTACAAACCATTATGAAGGGTTTATGAGTATATACTTCCTCAAAGAAAACATTTTTATGATTATGGATTATATCCATAAAATGTTCAATTTATGTTAAGTGTTTTACAAGTTTGGATTTATGTATTGTGATTCATAAACTAATCTAGTGTATGCCATTGTTTAGAAATGGCGCCTAGTGGAAGGAATGGAAATCATATCAATATACACACTCCATGTAGGGATTGACCTCCAGCTCAAGATAATTATAGTGGATCTGGTGATACAACTGGTGTTGATCATCTTATCACCATACTGGGACAACTCACTCAGGTTATGAATAATAACCTTACCCGTATGGAGCACCCTGATTCGCAGCATAGAGGATCAATGTTAGATCACTTCATGAGGTAACAACCACCAACATTCAATGGGGGTACAAATACACTAGTAGCTAAGCAATGGATAAATTCCTTAGAGAAAATATTCCATTCCTTGGGGAGTAGCGAAAGGGAAAAAGTTTTCATGGCCATTTACCGCCTCACTAGAGATGCTGATCAATGGTGGTCATTGATTCAAAACACAAAGGAATATGATTAAGTATCAAATATGGAATGGAGGGAGTTTAAAGATATTTTATTAGAAAAATACTTTTCTCATGACCATCGAGCGGATATGGAAAGACAATTTTTGAGTCTGAGGAAAAAGGAAGACGAGAATGTTGCAAAGTATGAGTCTAACTTTACAAGGTTAGAAAGGCATGCTGCAGATTATATACGTAACCCAAGAAGTAAGATTGATCATTTCTTTGATGGGTTAAAACCATTTCTCCTTCGAGCATTAGTCTCAAAATCCTTCTCTTCATACGAAGATATTGTCTCATGTGCTATCAAGATAGAAAAATAATTCTCTAAGTCTTATAACTTTAAAGAAAAGATAGAGAATAAGAGATCTGCTGATCACTATGGAAATGGAAATAAGGGGAAGTAGGGAAAAGTTGAATATCCAACCTGCAGTAAATGTGGGAAGAAACACCCTGATACTTGTTTAAAAGGAATGGGAGTCTATTACAAGTGTGGTGAAAAAGGCCACCAAGCTCGTGATTGCAAGGGGAAGAAAGAAGCTACCGATGTTCAATGCTACAATTTCAGGGAGATGGGACATTATGAAAATGAATGTCCTAAGAGTTAGAGGGAATTACCTCAGAAAAGGCCAAGGGATCAAGGCTATGCTTATGCTATCACTACTGCTGAGGTAGAAGCTCCGAAAAATGTGGTGGAAGGTAATTTAATGGTTTCCTCAGGTTTATCAAATGCTTTATTTGATTCTGGATCATCGCATTGTTTCATATCTTCCTAGTTTGCTAAGAAAATTAGATATTTTTAATTTTATTTAACAAGGGAGTTGTCAGTTAAAACTCCTAAGGGAAGTATCATTGCAACAAAGTTTTGTGAATCTATTCCCATTAGAGCATATAAATATTATTTATCTACTGATCTCATGGTCATACCTATGATTGAGTTTGATATAATCCTCGGTATGGATTGGATTTCAGACCATGATATGAAGAATTATTTTAAGAAGAAGGAGGTTACTATTTTTGATGATGATGATACGGAACACCTTATCTTTAGAGCAGAATCGTTACCACCTAATTCTTATCTAGATCCACCTCCAGTATCTCAACTAAATTCAATTATTGGGGAGGAAGATAATGAAATGACTATGGGTGAGAAAAGTAATTTTCAAATAGAGGATGTACCTATTTTGAGAGAATATGTTGATGTGTTTCCAGAAGATTTACCTGGACATCCTCCAGAACGATAAATTGAGTTTTCCATTGATTTAATTTCTGGATCAAGGCCCATATCAAAGACCCCTTATAGAATGGCCATTGTGGAATTAGTGGAACTAAATAAAAAACACGAGGAATTGAGTAATAAGGTATTTATTCACCCTAGTTTTTCTCCATGGGGATCCCCTATCCTTTTTGTTAAGAAGAAATATGGATCTATGAGGTTACGTATCGACTACAGGGAGATCAATGCTTTAACAATAAAGAACAAGTATCCCCTACCTCGCATTGATGATTTATTTGACCAACTGCATGGAGCTCAATACTTTTCAAAGATTGACCTTTGATCTGGATACCATCAGTTGTGTGTGATGAAGGAAGACATTACGAAGATAGCATTTCAAACTAGGTACGGGCATTACGAGTTTACAGTAATGCCTTTTGGGCTGACTAATGCACCCTCTGTTTTCATGGATCTAATGAATAGAGTTTTCAAGGAATATATTTATGACTTTTTAGTGGTATTTATTGATGATATATTTTATACTCCAAAATCTACGAAGATCATGAAAATCAATTGCGCATTATATTGAAGACTCTGAGAATACATGAATTATATGGGAAGTTTAGCAATTGTGAATTCTGGCTTCAAGAGATTTCTTTTCTTGGCTATATTGTCTCTAAGGATGGAATCTCTGTTGATCCTTCTAAGACAAGAGAAATCCAATAATAGCTAGCACCAATGAGTATAACTAAGGTATGTCGTTTTATTGGTTTAGTAGGTTATTATCGACATTTCGTCCAGAATTTTTCCCGGTTGGCTAACCCGTTAACAAAGCTCACACGTAAAGGTGTTAAATTTGTTTGGAAAAAAGAGTGTAAAGAATGTTTCGAAGAACTGAAGAAAATATTAGTCAATGCTCTTATATTGACTCTACCATCGGGGAATGATGGGTTTGTTATTTATAGTGATGCATCGAAGAAAGGACTTGGTTGTGTCCTTATGCAGAATGATAAGGTTATTGCATATGCATCACGACAGCTGAAAATTCATGAGCAGAACTATCCTACTCATGATCTTGAGTTAGTAACTGTAATCTTTGGTTTGAAGATTTGGAGACACTATCTCTATGGTGAGAAATGTGAGATTTATACTGATCACAAGAGTTTGAAGTATATTTTCTCACAGAAAGAACTCAACGTGAGGCAAAGGAGATGGCTTGAACTACTCAAGAATTATGATTTCATGATACACTACCACCAGAGAAAGGAAAATAAGGTTGCATATGATTTTAGTAGAAAATATCATGGATTTTTTAACAAGATGAGAGTTGATAGGGATCCTATTTTCAGGGATCTAGTAAAGATGGATATGGGAATCACCGTGGAAGGTGAAACATCAATGCTTTTTCAAATGGTTGCCAAACCATATTTGCTAGAAAGGATAAAGAGTTATGAAAACGATGATGAAGAGTTTCAAAAGAAGATTAAAGCTGTGAATGATGGGATATTGAGTGAATTTGTATATGAAGATGGAATTTTGAAATTTGGGAAGATACTTTGTGTTCCCGATATACCTGATCTAAAAAGGGAATTGTTAGACGATGCTCATAGTTCCAATTTCTCTATACACCCTGGGAGCACCAAGATGTATAGAGATTTGAAGGAACATTTTTGGTGGGAAAACATGAAGAGGGAGATTTTTTATTTTGTGTCAAGATGTATGGTTTTTCAACAAGTGAAAGCTGGAAGGCAACAGCCTAGAGGAGTCATGAAAACTCTTCCCATACCTGAGTGGAAATGGGATAATATCACAATGGAATTTGTCATGGGACTACCAAAGACTCCTAGAAGGAATGATGTAATATGGATCATTGTTGATCGTCTTACCAAATCAGAACATTTTATTGCTATAAGAGAATATCTACCACTTGAACGTCTAGCAAGTCTATATATTAATGAAGTTGTGAGACTTCATGGATTACCCCTATCAATTGTTTCTGATCGTGATCCACATTTTACATCTAGATTCTGGAAGAGTATTCAGAAGGCCTTGGATACTGAACTTTGTTTGAGCACTAATTACCACCCCCAAACTGATGGATAATCAGAACGGACTATTCAAACCTTATAATACATGTTGAGATCTTTCTCACTTGACTTTCAGGGTATGTGGGATCAATATTTACCTCTGGTGGAATTTTCCTATAACAATAGCTTCCATTAAAGTATTTGGATGGCACCATATGAAGCGTTATATGGAAAGAGATGTTTCACACCAACCTGTTGGGATGATGTTGGTGAAAGAAAACTCATAGGCCCAGAACTGGTGGAGGAAACAATGGAAAAGGTGAAGGTAATCCAAAACCACATCAAAGCAGCTCAAAGTAGGCAGAAGAGCTATGCTGATAACCGAAGGAAGGATTTGGAATTTCAGGTAGGAGATCATGTTTTCTTGAAGGTATCTCCATGGAAGGGTGTTATACGTTTCGATAAGAAAGGTAAATTGAGTCCTAGGTACATCAGACCTTTTGAAATTCTAGAATGAATTGGGTTTGTATCTTACCATTTGGAAATGCCGCCAAGTCTCTCCAAAGTTCACGATGTGTTCCACGTATCACTGTTGAGAAAATACATGTCTGGCCCAACGCATGTACTCACCTATGAGGAAGTAGAACTGGAACCCGATCTATCTTATTGTGAAGAGCCCGTCAGGATTCTTGATACCAGAGAACAAGTGTTGAGAAACCAGACGACTCGTCTGGTAAAAGTTCTATGGAGAAACCATAAGATAGAAGAGGTAACGTGGGAACCCGAGGAACTTATGATGAAGAACCACCCGAGTCTTTTTATGCAATAATATTCTATAAATTTCGAGGATGAAATTATTTTAAGTAGGGGATAATGTAACACCCCAAGCTCCCACGATACACTTCTCTTTGAATAATACTGTAGCGTGTCTTGTACGCAACTTTGAGTTCTAACATGCACCACAACCAATCAAACTAACCTTTATGAATGGTAATACCCACTTTTTGAAATTTTATAAATATTATATTTCAAAATGGACTTCATTTTTGGATTCTGAATATTTAAATTAGTTTAGGGTGAATTTTTGGTATTTTTCTGAAAACTTTCAATTTTTGATGAATAGTGAAAAACACTCAGTTATAGTTTAAACCCCAATTTTTATTTAAATAATTATTTATTTTATTAAATTTATTTTAGGCCAAAATAGATACATAATACATATATAAGTTCAATGTAATTCATTGGAGTTAGTTTATAATAATTTTAGATATATAAAAATTTTATTGAACTTTTCACTGTCTTTTACCCATCTCCTAGGAGAATTTACAAATTCAAATAAAACTTAATTTTACCGCTTCTGTGAGTAGAATTTCAAAACTCTGAGAGACACGGTTAATATCAAGGAGTAAAATTTGGTTCAATAAGATAAATAATTTTTTGTGAATAGTAACTTTTTACTTTTATTTACCACGGTTAAATGTAAATAGGGTAATTAAGGGTAAAAATGATATTATTATTACCCTAAAACATGTCCTAATTCTATTGGATAAGTATAATTCAACCCAAAAAACCTTAGGAATAAAATATGAACCTCTTTTGTCCACTTGGATTAGATTAGGACATTTATTATTATTTAATTCAAAGAAGAGTTAAAAGAGTTAAAATCAAAGTTTAATAACTAAAACATTTTTAATATAGGGTAATACATAAGATAAATTAGATTATAAATATTAATTATAAATATAAAAATATTTCCTACATAATGGTATTTTATTTATAATTTTTAGACATTAAATAATTTAATTTATTTATGACACAATGATGATGCATTAATTACCATATTAGTGAAATATTAAAATAATTGATATTATAAATACCCAAATTAATATAATTTGAGACTTTTAATGAATTCCACAAATTTTATATGTTAATATGACATGTTAGTGTTGATTAAATTAATTAGTTTCTAAGTAATAATGTTGTTATAAATTTAGAAAAACAAAATACCAAATAGTGTCAAAATTGACAAAAAAGAGTTTTTAAAACAAATATTATATTATTAATTGATATTCAATTTTTAAAAATCTAAGGTTTTTTCAAGAGACTTATATAATAATATGTGTATAATTAATTAACCACTTGGGGTTCTCTTGGAATTTTATAGTAAGTTTATTAACCATATAATATAAAAATACAAAGAGACATGGTAAATGTGAAACTAATTAACTAAGAGTTAAAAATAAAAGATAAGGTTAATATAGTGACCCAAACCTGTCTAAAACCTATTGTTTGGGTGGTTTTAGACTCATCCCCACCTTATCCTCTAAATAAGTCACTTTGGAGCCATTATAAACTGAATATGAATTTATTATAAAATAATATTTCTATCTTTTCCTAAGGTGCCCCTCGCCCCTCTTATAAAAGGGAACTCCCCCATCTCTCGAATTCATACCTTCAAAGCCTTTTGGTTCGGACAAAACCTACCCAAATATCCTCTAAACTTACCTCACTTAATCCTATATGCCTTAATTTAGTCAGAAATCCAACTTAAGGATCCCTTGTGATCAAATCAAAAGGAAGAACCCGAAGAAGAGGTAATAATTTCACCACCCTCTTTCAAGTTCCTTTCTTCTTCCACTTCCTTTTTATTTGTTGTTTATATTATAAAATAATAACTCCAGTATATTCTATATACGGTGATGTTATTATAAAAATGGTACAACCAAATTCATTATTCTATCCATCCCTTGGGTGACATGTCACCATACATGCGTACGTACGACTTACCGTCTCCACGTCATGGTGTAATTGTTATTCAATACATTATTATTTGGATGGGTATAATAATGATGTTTAATTCATGTAAATAATAAATATAACATGATAATTATTCTTTATATATTATACACCATCCAATTATATATTATTTTAATATCAAAAGAATGATATTGTCGCTCGTGCATACGTACGGACTACCGTCTCCACGAGCGCAATGAGATTCATTCCTCATCGTATCCATTCAAGAATAATTTTCATTTGATGATTAAAAATAATTTTTAAGGACTTGATATCATTATTTATATGAATAAGATACAACCTATGGATAAAAACATGACTTATGTAACAAAACATATAAAAGAAAATGAGTAAGTGAACACCCGAAACGACGATAATACTAAAATATTATTAACAAAGCAATATTAAAAGATCATATATGATATCATATTTATGTATATGATTCTTGTATAATTTAATAACAATGATTTAACTATAATACAGGAGGTTAACCTACCCTCGACCAAGGAAAAGTACAAGGTAAGGGTTTATTTCTACAATCTCTACATTATTCGAGGTTGTTTATACGTAATTATCTACCGGGACCCCTTTTTCATCCACATACATGTTTCTTAAAAATGTATTTCAAAACATTCTTACTATTTTATAGACTATGGGTTAAATTCATTTATACCCTTGTTTGAATTTTATAAGATGTTTATAAAGGAATATTTTCGTCGTTTTCCAAACAATGTCCTTTTAACCTTTTCGACAGAATTAAGGTAAGAATGTCTTTTTTAACTTATACAGTGGGTGTGGCTATTTTACGCCATTATAAAATCATCGAAGATTCCCTTACAATCTTATAATAATATTTTCAAAATAAATGTTTTCTTTTATAATTATGTGACTTTTAAATGATTTCAAAAAAATAGATATTTCTCTCAAATAGTTTTGATTTCATCTATGTCAACATCCTTTGATGGATTTTAAGATTATTTGAAGTTGATTTATTATTATAAAAAACTTCCATATTATATTTAAGGTTTTGTGATATATTTGACTGTGGATGTGTTATTTTTATACCATTCATGGTTTATGGAGAAATTATTGACATTTCGTATGCTAGTTTTAATATGAATGTTTATGTTATGTTTAAACCTGTTCATATGAGGAATGCATTGGACTTAGTAAGTGACGAGTGGAGGCCGTTATAGCCCCTCGATGCATCAGTAGGTCTCATGAGACAAAATAGTGTCTTGGCACAAGTCCTTGGAAAAATCTTATTTGTAGTCTTGGCACAAGGCCTTGATTATGTGGTTATGATAATCTGGAATTATTCATTCCATCATTATGAAAGTGGTTATTGATATTGCATGTGATTATTCGACTAGTAGAATATCCATGTGAATAAGTAAATGGCATTATTTCATTTTATCTTTTCCATATTATTCTAAAGTTCAAGTTTAAAAGGATTTTGTTTTAGTTATACATTTCCTTAAATGTTTATGTTTATTTATAAAAGTTTCCACTATATTGTTATCTTTACTGAGCATCTGATATCACTCCTTTAAATGTTTTATTTTTCCCAAGATGTGAAGAAGTATTTTATGAATGACCTAGAGGGATACCATGAGGGGATATGAATAAAATATGTTGTTGTAGTTTTTTTTCACTTTATGATGTAATGTAAGACTTATGAATATATCTAGTGTTTCCAAGGATACTAAACTAATCGGTCTTTTGAGACTTGATCTTTTGTGATCATGCCAATATTATGTAATAATCCACCGAATCTGGGTAACTGAGGTTGGGGCATTACAATATATATCCATGCACACAATTTAGGATAAGAAAATAAAAGGGAAGATATGTTTCATGGGTTCAGCCAAAACATGTCTCTTATGGATCAGCCCCTTCGATGAACTGCTTTGGTTTCACCACCCTCTGGCGTGTAACTTCCTAGATTTATTCATGATCCTTGAGATATCATTCCTTATCAACAGCCACACAGTGATGCTCATTGACCCCGGCCTAGATTAGTTCTCACTCGGCTTGAAGTTTATCCATTTGACAGTTCATATGTACTATCTACTCTTGGGTTTCCGCCATCTGGGCTCTCAGCCGTTCAAAGATCCTAGAATGATTCATGAAAAATGTGACATGTTCACCCATATACTCATCAAGGTGTCAGATTTCATGCTCATCCTCATGGAACTTCTGGATTTTCTCATGTTTCATCTAAAACTAGGCAGCATCTAAGCATTGGCTGCTCTCCCGTATCTTCTCAGTAAGATATTTGTAGATATTTATATGGATATGGTGAGCATACAACCCTCCGGTATAGAGGAAACATAGACAGGTGAGAATTGACACAATCTAACTCATTCATTCTTCCTCTAAGTGATTGAGGAAGTGCTTGATACACTTCTATGCCTTGTGTCGTGTCATACAACTCTCCTTAGTAGTGTCAGAATCAGAATCGTCCATATCATTAAGATCTATAGGTTGGTATTTAAGGAATATGGATAGAATTATATAGCAGGGTATTCCTATAGAATCCTTTCTAAAGTATTAGGCTCTATGATATGAGGGTGACCCTCTTTTCTCATTTCTTCTTACTCTCCTCCATCACCAGTTTTAGTCTCTTCCCAGGTAGTGGTGTCACTCATAGCCTCTGTTTCCTTCACATTGGGTGTTAGGGCCAGATCAGTTTGAATGGATGGATCCTCATGAATAGGTGTAGTCATCATGAGATCTCCTTTGGATGTCCTAGACTCTTCAGTTCATCAGGATTCTATTATTTTGATCACTGTATAGATATCAGAAACTTTGGTTGGCCGAGTTTTTAGATGAAAGATGTGAGTCTGTAAATATAGAGACCTACAAGAACTTAGCGTGGTTGGATCCAAAGCTAGAGTCACTATTGGAGCATCCACCATAGGGGAACCCTTAGTGCTAGTTAATTATATAATTGACATGGACTCCTTCTGAGAAGTGGAAACATACTAAGATCCAATGGTCTTCACTCTAGCCCCTTTCATTACTTCATCCATGATTGGTCCTCTGCCTTGCTCATCCCCAAATGTGGGTTCAAGGAGATTTCTTCCCACGACCATCAGCTCATTTTCCCTCCCTGTAGTGGGAGCTCCCTAGTCATCATCACCAATGTGTTCCTAGATTAAAAAAAATTACAATCAGTGGATTCGAGCTATGGAAAGAGAAGGTACCAAGAGAGATAGGAGTTGAAACTTGGAGATGTCTGGCCAGTTCCTCATTAGAGCCTACAATTTCACCACTCTCATATGGGCTTCTCTGATAGGAAGTTGTTCCTTGAGATCCTTTTCCTCCAAGCCTCTTGACCTCATCATCCTCTTATTCACCTTCCACTTCCTATTCTTCATCCTCCTACTCTTCTTATTCTTCTTCATCGTCGTCATCATCCTCAGGTGGCATTTATTTGGGTTGTGCTCTTTACTGAGCATTACTCTAACCAAGAGATTTGGTACTTCATACTTCCCTTGTTGTCATGCATAGAAATCCATGGTTGTTCAGTATGCATGTCGGTGATTAAATTGAACCATGTCCACCACCTAAATAAGCCCTATGTCCAGCTGATCAAGCCTAGTGTGCAATAGTTTTTTCCACCGGGCTTCTAGACGTAGAATTTATCATAATGTTCTCCAAGCAGACCATAGGGATGGAAAAATGGAATCAATATTTGGTTGTAGGAGAAATATCATTTTCTTCCCTAGGTATTCCCTAGATGTCCCATGAGGTTTCCTGTGGGACCACCCCTCTTTAGAAGGTAGGGGCGCGACCACACCTTATGACGCTCCTGTCATTGATGTTCCCGTATGTGTCGCCCTATCCACCTAGATCACCTTTGGTCTTACTTACTCAGTAGAACCTCACCTAATCTCTTGTCATCTGACTCTATACTCACTATCTTTATCTTCCAAATGCATTTTTTTTGGATTGCCTTCAGATACACCTCCACCTAGTGGTTATCATATTTTGTTGATTGGTTGGTGTCGACATTAGTGTGTGGAATGTAATTACTTCACCAAAGCTAGAAGTTGTGAACATGACCTATAATTGGAGATGGATTTTGGGATTATTCTATTCCCAAACCTCTATATAAACTTGTTTTTTGGAATATTCTATAGAAACCCAAACTACTTATCGAACCATGATGGCACATAATGTTCACAAAAGATCTTCCCATTGATTCAAACTACCAGCACACCACCATTGATACTCTTCAGATACTCCCACTACTCCAGAAGTCCCTGTAGGTCATGTACCTTTTGACCAACTAAGGTTTTAATTGTGTGGAATTTTAATTTTTTGTTATTTTCGATCCTAAGATTAATCCCCTCCTTATTAAGTGTCAGCAGCCAAACCCCGTGTTCAGCAGTGATGGTCATTGGCCATCGCCTAGAGGACGGATAGCATTTGGGAAATAACACCCTCCACAGTGAGCTATGACCTAGCCATGAAGAATCTAAAATGGACCAAATATTCTCTAAGGCATACTTCCTCTTGAGACGTGCCTCTAAATGATGTACATCCTAGCTAACACAGGCACCCCAAGATTGACCTTCTGATGGGCTTCCATGATCCCGACCATCACCAATGTACCTAGATGGACCCCCATCCTCGTATCTCTTACAAGAAGTAAAAATTTGATCCAAATGGTATTAAATAAAATAGAATATATCAAATGTGGGTCCCATATTTCATTCATATTGAACCCCCATGATTGGTTCTAGCCTGCTTCTAGGACCACCCAGTACAACTCGACCTTTCCCCTCCACGACGCATTTGGGAACTATTTCCCTCATCCTTGAATCTTCACACTATCATACCTTTTGATAAATAGACTAAACCATACTAGATAGGATATGTCCTTCAAGATTTACTTGATCTTCAGCCTATCCTTTTCCATATCCATCAGATTCCACAATAGGATGGGGGTTTACACCCTGTCTCCCTAGACATTCTCCATTGGTAAGAATTCATCATATTAGAACCCTTCCAGAGGGATGCCTCTAATGCAGTGAATGTCCCAAAGGCTAATACTGACCTCACCATGGTGGATATGGAATGTGTTGGTGTTAGAATAACATCAGCTGAACTGCTCCAGCATAAGGTCATTCTGGTGGTAGAAATGAAATTGTGATTTCCACACAACTTCAAATAGCCTGATGTGTCGAAGATCCACTCCAAACTCCTCACATTTTTGGTGTACCCGGTACACATATTACAACTCACTCGTGAAATTTCCTTCGGACCATGGGTCCCAGTGCTCCTTCCAACCCTTGATCTTGTCTGTGATGCTACTCTGGAAAGTGCTTGTGTTGTGCGTAGGAAATTAATTAGCAATCAGGTCACTCCCTATGACTATCCTAGTCTTTGGTTGTAGGATATAAACACCTATATCATGATTCTCCCTAAAATGGTGTCCATTTTTTTTATTCTAAATTATGAAAGTCTATCCTCGTGTATCACCCATGACTGTGGCGCATCAGACTTGAAGCCTGGCATCAACACCTCATCTAGAATACCAAAGTTCCATAGTGGAACGCTATCGCTCAGGACATATTCCTTTTTATCCTGAGTCAGTATGCCTAGGATCATCTTATTTTCATATATTACTCTACTCACATGAAGAAGTTGAGGGTTTTTTAACATCTCGGCCCTCCGTGCTGCATAGGCAGCCGCCCTGTTAGCATCAGTTTGTTCATTGGCCATCTTGGTTAGATCACAAATGCACAAAGGGATTGGTGTGAAAGATAGAAGTTGGGTGTGCAAGATGAATGGTTGTGTGCAAGATTGTAACATAGCTATGAAAATGGACAAGTCCTAAGTGTGTAAGATCTAGTGGGTGCACGTAAGGTACTGTCTAAATTTGACGTCTTTTTCACTGAAAAGAGAAACTTATGCACATGAGAGAGAATCGCCTATCATACGAAATATCAAGGTACTGTGCCTTGGGCCCATAATCATATTTATAGGTGTGGAAAAAATCTTCTACATGCATGAAAGGTGTATTATGTACCAGATGAACCATCATGAATGCACCGCCATTAAAACATTGATCACTTGGGAACTTCCATCAAAACCCAACCTTCTGGTCCCCTTTCAGCTCAGATTCTGAAGGGGGGAATGTTTGGCACCTAATTGAACTTGAATCCATTGTTGGGAATATCTAATCACCTTTGAGACATATTTTGATTCCACAAATGATCTCAGAAACCCCAAGGAATCCACGTATAAGATTGTAAGCGTGCGTGCAAGAATGAAATCCGCACACAAAGTTCTTATGTGCTAAATGTGACATCAAAACCCATCTTTCACTCCATATTCTAAATAAATAGCCATGCCAGATGTGAGAAGGAAGTCAGATCGGCATGCCAGAATGAATTCCGTGCACAAGGCTCTTACACACCAAATGTGATGTCAAGTGGACTCTTCCGCAATAGCCTCCTTTTACTCTCTCGCTGATATTTTCTACTATAAATAGAAGGTCCCCCCTCACTTCAGATTAATGCTCTAGAAGTCGAACCCTTGCTCCCATTCACATAATACAACCCCTTCCATGACTATATGAATGTTTTGAATTCAAGGTACTCGATCTTGTGTGATAGGTATCCCATGTGTCCCCCCTTGGGCGGACCCACTAGGTCTTCACCCTCACCCATTTCATTTTTCCCAAATCAAGTGTGCACAAAAGAACCATCTTGCACACAATACATACCCTTGTGAAGTACATCTTGTGGTTGGGACCACTTCCATTTGTGTTTTAGGCCCCAATATTGTGTGCATACTTTGATTCTTCACACTAGACTTCAATATTGGGTGAACCCCTTCTTATATACTCCATGTAATGCCCTTATTTCAAGTCTCTGTGTTCAAGCTCCTTTTGCACACAGCGTCCCCATATTACACGCACCTCCTCTAAGAGGCCCTCCAGGTTTTGTGTTGTGATTTCCTTGTTCCCCAAGTGTTTTTCCATGTTGTGTTTCCATGACTTATACTTTTTTGGATAGGAATGCTAATAGGTATTTTTTTTCTTCACATAGTCACACTAACATGGACCCCTCTATTGAACACTCCTCCACCTTATTGTTTCCTGTAATTTCTTGTTCCTTCCCTCCCCCATGTGTGGGTTGGTAAAAGTTATATAATTACAAGGGATGAGGAGTGAGTTCTCATCATCTGAGCTATAGGATGGTAAACTATCGAGTATCTACGTCCCCAACACATGATGTTAAACTGTGAGTTTCCACATACATGGTAGGCCTTAGTGGAATTTATGAAGAATGAGCATTAGAGATCTTCTCAATCTCTTTCCCTTTTGGATTTGTCTCTATGTTCTCCTTGGGAAGTCTCTATGTAATCCTAGAAACCCACCTTGATAGGGTGTTCCCTATACAATCCATATCCTCCCCATACATTGGGTCACCCTCCTTGGGCTCCCATCCTAGAGTATGTCCCAATCTTCATCCCCTTAGTCTGTTAGCCATGAATAATCCCATACCTCATGGCCTCACCTTTTGAAACATGATTGTCAGGTATTCTAATACCTTATATTTCCCATACCGATCATGAATAATGTGGTCCTAGAGTGTAACAGTGATCATGGCATCATCTTTAGTTAGCTAACCATGTGTAATCCCCATTCCCCCTACTCAACTGAACTAAGTGGAATTTGATCCCTACCTTATAAGTAGGGTATATTGGAATAATCTCTAATGTTCAAGACCATAATTCCCCAAAATCCATCTATTACAACTAGATCGTGTTAGTTCACTCTCGTCCTGTGTTACATTAAACTACACGCACTGAACTATGTGGGTTTTAATCCCTTTTGGGTATATAGGAAGCCTCTATGAGGTTCAATCCCAACCAATGGTAAACATTGGTGATCCCTTCTAGGTATGTACCATCCTAATTCTATACTTTCCGTTTTTGGGATGCATCTCCCCGATCCGTCTCCCTGGGGTGTTTTGATCCCTCTGGGAATCTTATCAGGCCCAGACCCAGCACTTTATCCATACTCCTCCAACCAAGAGTGCCCCTCTTGTGATGGGAATCTAACCATGCATAATCCCCAGTGTGTCTCTAGGTTTTCCTCATTTTTGTATGCCTTGATTCTATGCCCCATCCTAAACTATGTGGAATTTGATTCCTATTCACTAGGATACATAGGAAGCCTCCCTAAGGTTCAAACCCATCACACATTTCCCATCCTGGACTTTTCTTTGAGCCTTCGTGTCTTGTGAAGATCATTCCCCAACCCGAAGGTTCTGCTTAGGGTCCCCAACCATATGCTCCATTGTCACGAGTAACCTCCTTAGGTCTCCCATCACCCCACCGAACTACATGGACTTTGATTCCTAGCCATCGGGATACATAGAAGCCTCCCTGAGGTTTAATCCCAACAGAATCGTCATCTTCATATCGATTCCACCTCATTCATTCCAGCCACTTCACTCAACCCACTATCACCCATCCTGATTCTTACATGGTCCATAAAGTCCTGGTGGGATCACTCCATCATATAGGTAGTTAACCATGCGTAAGTCCCGCAATCATATCCATCCAACCAAGAGTGACCCTATTTTAAAGGGACCTTAACCATGTGTAAGGCCATAATCAACCCTCTGATATACATGGGTTTAGATCCCTGACTTCTAAACATGGTACATAGGATGCATCCCTAAGGTTGAATTCTAGTCAATGGTAAACCTTGGTGTTCCCATTTTGGAGGTTCACCTCCCTGATCTGCCCTTTGTGGTGTCCAAATTAGCCTTCATGATGTGAAACTGTCCCTTTTTGGGACATGCCATCCAGGGTCCGCCTCCATTGAGCGTTCTGATCCATCCATCTAGTAAACCCTCCAGGTACTCCCTCCTTGGGACGTACCTATCTAATCCACTATTTTCAGTGTTTTGGTCAGTCTGATCCATCTTTGTTAGATGTGAATCTCATAGCATACCCCATGTTAAAACATGGGATGCCAAGAAAAACCATTGGGATATGCCTTTGGAATAAGATATCCCATGATAGACATGGGAATCCTAGGGTTTATCTGTCCTAGAGAATCCCTCTGACAAGGAAGAATGAAGGTTCTCTAGTGTTTAAGCATTAAGACATCCCACATATGCCTCAGTGTGACTACTCTCCTAATCGAAGGATGCTGCCCTGACATGAATCTTTGGAATGTCCTGGAAAAACCAGCGTAATTAACCGGAATCCACAAAAATATGGCATCGGAAATGTGATTCAAAAAAATGTCTTAATCTAAAAGGGAGACTCGGACTAGGCAACGAATTACCAGGAGGAATCCATATAAGGAGGGGTCGACATCTGACCATCTTGTTTTTATCAAGGAGAATACATCACCGAAGACGCAACAGATGTCACCCACCTTTGGAAAGTGAGAATGTGGGGTACAATGCAACTATCACCCATTGAAACAGAAGCGACGTCATAGGCGATCACACCCTAGTGAAAGCATCAGAAATTATTTCTTATGATCATAATAGAGGGAATCATATGCATGACACCTATGATGGGTTTTGGATGCATTAATAAGTGGGTAATCTCATGCCTATCACATAGTTAATATTATTATTTTAATAAAAGGAATAATGGTATCCAATTTTCATCATCACATGAGGAAAAACATATTTTAATATCCTATAGGGACTTATCTGTTAACCCTCTTCATATTGTTTTAGGAATGGTTTAAAATCCTATTGGGAAAAATACACTTATTCCCATCATATAAGGGTATAAAATGGTTAATATATAGTGGGGACTAACCTTATTACAAACATCATGTAATTTCATTCAAAGGTTAAGGTCTAGTGGGGATGAATCCCCTTACACTATTTACACATGGGAGGGCATAGGTTAATGTATAGGGGGTAAAATATACTTATTCTCATCATGTAAGGGAAAGAACAAGGGAAAATCAAGTGGGGACTGATCCACTTATAATCATAACATAAGTTTGGTTTCGGTTGATACTTAAATGGTATTGATCAACTTAAGTTCATCATATATTGGTAGGCATGGTTTGGAATCAAATAGGGACTAATGATGGGAGGTTTAGTGTACTCCTAGAATATGATTTGGCTTCATAGATACTACTACTTGAGGGGGTGAAATAAAAATGATGTTAGGATTAATTCTCAATGTGGAATCATATATATCTAACATGAATAATAATTAGAAACAATATAGTTTGAGATATAAAATTTAAGGTCATCTAAGAGGACAATTCCATAGAGTTTAACATCACAAGGTAAAGATTCATATGTCATTAAAGGGGTGAAATATAAGGATAGAGTGGGGTCTTTTATGCTAGTCTTCCTAAACATGGTGGACTTAGTTGGTTTTATGGGTGAAGTTAGTGTACTACACATATTAAGAGTCTCACTTAGAGGCACAACTCATTGATTTGATCCTTTATTTCATAATTAATAAGCACATAGATATAGAATATATCTGATAGAAGAAATGGTTTTTGTGAGAGGGTTCCACATACTAAACTCATGTATAAATGTTTATTAAATTTTTTTGAATACAATTTGTTATAGGAATGTGTTTTTCTCTTACCATCATTGTAACATTTATTCTAGATATACTATTATCATGGTAATTTCCTTACATTATATATCATGTCAACAGTTTATAGAATCTCCCAATTATAATGAGAAGTTTGGAATACTATGATATTAATCTTAAATATATATCCTATGGTATAGATTCATAATATTTACAATACACATATTATGTCTGACTATAAAGTGTAGAGGGATTATCATTATTAAGACTTCTCCTCATGATGTTCAAACATGGTGAACTCAGGTAGATGATATCCAAGGGACTATCCCAAAAATAGGAACTCCAAAAGCTACATGGGTCATTTGTTGTTCTTTTATATGAGAACATATATTATAATATTGGATTAAGATAATTATTATTGTCTACCATTTGATCACATACATTTATGAAAGATAAAAACCAATAAATTTAAATTTTGGGGAGGTTACTTTGTGTTGAGTTTTTCCTTCATGTTACTACCTGGTTGGATGATCCAGATGAGACATGTTACATTAAAGTAAAGGAGGATATATAATAGGAAAATTTTACCAAGATGGTGGTACCTTAACTAAATCCATGGACATGATTGATGAAG
This sequence comes from Viscum album, assembly GCA_963277665.1. Classification (NCBI taxonomy): domain Eukaryota; kingdom Viridiplantae; phylum Streptophyta; class Magnoliopsida; order Santalales; family Viscaceae; genus Viscum; species Viscum album. The sequence continues at coordinate 513,366,334 of OY728153.1, read as the reverse complement.
TAAAATACATCCATTATGGTAATATAAATAATAAATAGAGAACAAAAATGATGTTGAGACCATTTTTTATCCTTATTTATGTGATATATTGAGATAAAGATATTGTATTACATATTTTATATTCCCATGATAGGTTTTCATGACTATGAGTAAACCTTATGACATTAGGGGTCTTGATTTGTCACTAAATACCACTCTTGGTGTGTGAAAAGTACTCAATGTTATCGATAGAAGATCCTTGAGGATTAAACACTAACTGTAATCAGATGCTTGTCTATTTTTAGTGAATTGGGTTTTAGGATATGGTGGGACCCATGTTCTACCCTGGGAAATTATTGATTTTGAATGATAGTGAGAATTAAATTAATTCACTCTTGTTTTAGCTAATAATAATTGGAAATGAATTTATTTTCTCAGTGTATTAATAAATGTAAAGTGAATCTGGAAAATAATATTTTATGAATAAATATTTTATTCAAGTTTTGTTAAAAATTTATAGGAGAGGTGGGTCAGGATAATGGATTTTATTTTATCAAATAATATATTTTATATGGTATGAGTAAGTAATAATATATTTATTAATATTATGACCTATTCACTATGTCATATAAGGTTCATGTGTCTAAATTTAGAAGGTTCCATTTATTAATGATCCAAAATAAAACCCACCTATATTAGAAGGGAGGATATCACTATTCAATGACTATTCATACACTCAAATTAGGGATGTCTTCTCAAATCAATCTAGAATAATATAGTTAGAATCCGGACATCTAGCAACCATCATTCATGTTCATATTCTCATATCGAATAAGCGATGTTGTTATGATCATTAAAACATTGATAAGTTCATCAATTATCTATTTAAGAACCCAATAGTCAATGATAGATGAATCCAACTGAATCTAGAGTGCTTATGGATAATATGGAGGGATCCAAACTCAATTCATTTAAGAAGTGATCTATTTCGATGAGTGGAACACAACTATGTCTTCAAAATTGAATAAGGTGATAGGTCAAATTTATTTTTATGATTATTCTTGATCACATCAGATCCCCATGTTATTTAGTAAGTTGTTATTCACTAGATATTATTTAAAAACATTAAATTTTTTATAAAAGTATTAATTTCTTATATTCTTCTATTTCCACTATGTGCTTTGTACCATCAAGTGTTACCAGAGTGTTTATGTTAATATTACTACCAAATTAAAATTAATTTTTCACAAATTCAGTTGAGGGAATCATATTTCACTTATCACTATGAAATATTATTTAATATAAGGTTGTGTGGTTAATTTGTGGCCATTAATAAATCAAATAATGATTTTTTTTATAAAATTGATCAATACACACACACAAATATATATATATATATATATATATTTTGGGTAGGAGATAAATGTCGACAGTTGATCAGCCATAACAAAACTGAAAGGGGGAGGGTTATCTCATAATATATACATGATTAAGAAGAATTAAATTAAAATATTAAATCCAAACTTATTAATTTCAAAATAAAATAAAATAAACATATATAGGCATTATGAAATCCTTCCATGGTTTAATCCCCCGCTAATTTGGTTGTAAAAAATATTGAGTTGGTGAGGGTGAACAATGTTATAATTTTTTTAATGGTGAGATTTGTACATGTTTAAGAGTACTATAGACCTATGTCCCCACATGGGGTGCTACCTTCCAACTAACTCATACCATTCTAGATCAGGCTCAACCTGACTCGCTCGACCCTATATGGGCCTGCACCATGCCAATGGATTTCTAAATCAACTGGGGGCTTGAAAAATTACTAAAAATTTACAAAAAATATTAAAAATATTGGAATGGTAAAAAATATTCTTTGACAATGTGCCAATTATTTTATGAATTAAAATTATTTTAATTAATTTTAATTTATAATTATTTCCTTCAAATATAATTAATTTAACATTTAGTTTTATTTAGATAGTTTATTATGTGATTAATGATCATTATTGTAGCCAGATAGTGTATATATTGTAAATTTTTTCTATATAATATTATTGAAATGTGTTCAAATTTTACAATAATTATAAAATAATTAATTTTCCACACATCATCTCTCTATACCTCTAGTTATTTTTCTAAAGTCATGAGTGTTCACGATCCATTGTATTATAAAATATTTTAAATTCCCAAGACCCATCAAACGCATATGATTATTTTTGTATAATGATGATTATGAAATAAGAGGTTTATTGTGAAAAAAAAGGACATGTACCAGATGTGGCATAGATAAATTACATGGGGGTGGTCTTTGTGGCTCGATTGAGACCTGACACATGGAGTAATTCTTATTATCTCAATTATCCATTATTCTCTAAATAGATAAACCAATAGTATACCATCATGATAATTTACATTATTTATTTACCTATTTATGTATGGTTAATTTTTATTTTGGGCATGTGAATGTTTATCCAATTATGTATATTAATAAACAATCATCCTTATATAAATTAATTAAATAGGTGTTGAATATTTTTCAATTATGTATGGTTATGTTGTGAGTGATATCATATAGAAGAATAATGTTAAATAGAAAAATGATTTTATTATCTTAGAAAAATTGGAATCCCACAATTAATTATTTATTCAAACTCCTTCGATCAAATGATTTTGAAAAAAAAACCATTTATTTTTTTTTTGCTCATCATCCCTAGTTGGGGGGCCTATTACTAATGGGTAATACTTATGAAAGTGTTGGGTTAAATTAAAAAATATTTTCAGAAATAATTATCCACAACTATATTATTACATCTCTAGAGGGGAATTTTTTAAATGAAGGTTATGATTTCTAGAAGCATAGAAATCACAAAACATATCATGGATCCATGTGTTAATGTGTTTGTTTGGCCAAAAATAATATATGAAACACTCTGAGTGGTGGTGTAGAAATATCTTGGACTATGTGGATAGTTTTTTAGGAACATTTCCACTAAAATACTAAAGATACATATTATTCATTATCTTATTGTTGACGACTACTAGGATTTGATAAAATAGTAAGATACATTTAATGATTACTTAATTTTTAATGTCAATAATTTAGTAATAATGTTGGTGATAGTCATCTATATTTATTTTTAGTTATTCAAATCGAAGCCATAACTGTTTAAATTTCACTATGATAATTATTGGTTAATGAAAATATCCTTATTGAGCATAACCTTGTGGAGTGGTATAAGAACTTTCACATTATAAAATGGAAAGAGTGGAAGTTATATGTGTTGGAATCCCAACTTCATGATGGTCCCCTTCTGGGAGTGATCAAGGTGGATAAATATAAATATAAAAATAATATAGATGATTCACTATATGTTTAGTGAATTATGTTGACCTCTCTATCTAGTGATCTGCAAAAACATATTGAGGATAAAGATTCCTAAAAATGTTTTCTCATCTCCAAGAGTTATACCAAGAGAGAGCATGATAAGAATCATATGGAATATCCAGTTCACTATATAGGTGAAGGCTTGTATAAGTCATTCATGAATGACCTCATGTACTCGTGATGATTGTTTATAATGAGAAACTAGTGTCCCTTGGGTTTATGTTGAACTAATAACTAATGATCGATATCATTCATGCCTTATGCATAAATGATTATCAACTTTTATTGTTAATTATTATATTAGAAAATAAAAAAATTATATCCCCATCCTATTTTAATTAGTCCCATAAGAATGTACTTATATAAATAACATCAATTGTTCTATCATTATGGTGAACATGTGGAATAAAGGAAAATATAATGGATAACATGCAATGATTAATCCAAAGACATCAATGCACCTCCTATCCATGTTGACAAATTTCAAGAGCTATATCGATGAGAATGAAGCATTCTACTTTTTTTTGGAAAGAATGGATAATGAAAGAATAATTTCATTGTTGATAATAGAAATAAATGTGATGCTTTGTATTCAAGCATACTATTTATTTAATATAATTTTTCTATATCAAGAAGATAGGTATTGGATATGAATTTTTCCTCACACATTTGTGTTCAATTATATTAACCATGGTCAAAGGGTGAGGTAGGTCTCTAAGGAGACAATAATATATGGTAAACCGCATTAGAAATTTGAGATGGTCATATTAATTTTTCTAGTGGTTTGGTAATTCTATTTAATTATTATTATTATGTACTAAACATTACCAAAAACATAATCTCTATGTTGATTTTAGAAACTATATGATTTAAATAAATTAGTAGAAATAAATTTAGACAATTGTATAAGAATATCATTTATTATGGTATGACGCATATTAACAATGGATTATATTAACATTAACTAGGGAGACAAGATTTTGAAATCAATGAAAAATATAGTGATAATGAATCATTTATGACATGCCTTTGTAACTTTAGGCTTAGTAATTTAAATGAGAATCATTTACATAAATTGTATCAAGAAAGTTTTAAAGAATCTATTGAGTTAAAACCCCTATATGTATGCAATTATTTTTATAATATAGTGTCTAAATGTTATTTCACATGTAAGGGAGTATGGGATACATGGTTATCTTAGTTACTTTTGAAACTCTATTCTAGAGGTGGATAAAATCCAACTTTTCATAGTTTAAAACTTCTTGTTAAAAAAACATTTAGAAAAATGTCAATCAAAGTTATTATTACATGAAAATACAATGTAATGTAGTGTAATGTTGAAAGATAAAATGTAGTGGAAAAAAATATGAAAATAATATTTTTATAGTAGTCTAGTTCAATGTGAATCTACTCTACTATTCACTAACATATTTTCCTCAAAATGATTGGAACTCACTATAAACCCTAAATTTTTAAATCTGTGATAAAATTATAAATAATCCTAACTTTTTCTCACATTGAGTTATAACCCAAGAACTTGTTCCTTTAAATGAAAAAATCCCAACCTAATACCTCACTTTTGTTCAGTATTTACAAACTAGGGAACTAACATTTGATTAAGAGTTATAATTGAAAAAACATTTCTTTTGAAAGGGAAAATCATAAATTTAATAAAAATAACCAAAAAATATAATATATACAATGATTAAAATAATTTTGAAACTAAGATGAATATAAGTGTGATGGAAAATAGAATTTTTATATAGCACCTTAATAATTTTAGAAATATAATAAACATTTAAGTTCATTCAAGAACGCAGAGTAATGAAATATCCTTTATGGAAAATATTTTTTACACTTACTAAATATGATGGTATGTATTTTTTCAATGGTGGTCGAATGATGTTAGTCAATCATTTTAATCAAATTTATAGAATCACATTCCAATATAAAATTCAATATTTATCAACTCTACAATATTCTAGAGAACACAAGTGATGGTTGGTAGGAAATCACAGGTTACTATATTTAGACAATAATATAAATTAGAATATAATTTTTTACCTCTATCTTGATATATCCCCCTATGTTACTTAAATAAAATAATACATAAAAAAGTGAATATCATCATTAGAATATATACATATCATAAAAAATAAAATTTAAAAGTTAAACTAAAATATATAAACTTGAAGAAAATCAATATATTACAATATTAGTAAAATATAGTTTCAAATTTATCTTAAAAGGACAAAGGAATAAATTTTTGAGGTACATTATATATCTAAATAAACATCAATGGAAATTTGTGTATCTCTAAATTTAAATTTTTATAAGAATAATTTTTGATATTGATAGATATCATTTCTATATATAAATCATTAATTATCTATGAAACCATCATATATATTTTTTGTAACCATTAATTGAACTTCTATGACCATCAATTGTAGTTATGTAACCATAAAAAATAGGTAATTACCATAGAATTTAGTGCAGTGTGGTGAAATCCTGTAAGATGTTTCAGTTTGTGACATTAAAATTCTAATACCATCATATATAAAATGTATTAAAAGAGAATTTTGGATTTTAAAATTTCTCATGTAAGCCATAGTCATGACCACCACCTATTTTAGAACTAACAATTTTCATTTTGGCTTGGCATTACATAGGTAACACACTACCTCAAAAACCGTCTAATATGGACCTTTTCATGAGAATTTCCAAAACATTGGAAGAATTTAATGAAGGTTTTATATCCAATTATGTTGAATTATGGGAGTTTTGGATGAACTTTTTAATCTACTGCTATATTTTTAATTTATGAAATATTTTAATGATAATGAGTATTTTATTTTTTATGAATGCCAAAAGGTCTATTATCTTAAATTTTATATATTTCTAGAACCTATATTTTTTTATTCCTAATACATATATAATTTTAATAAATTTTTGAAGTAATTTTGGAATAGTCCATATCATGAAAAATTTTATTTCCCAATTCCATTATTTAATCTTAAAAATAAATTAGTGAATTAATCTATAAATTATGAAATTATAACATACATGGATCTAAAATTCAAATGAATTCATTTTTATTTTTTCCTAACATTATTTTCTTAATCATTTAATTTTAAAGTTGTGAACCCAACAAATTAAAATTGGAAAATGAAAATATATTAATAATTGAAAGTAAGGGAGAGTGGATCTTGAAGCTACGGAGTTGCACAAGAATCTTCTAATTATTTAAAGAATAGATGATTTGATGAGACCATTCCATGTTGAGGTGAATCATACCCATTTTTAATATGGAGAACATTTATTTTTGGGTTCATCTTGACTTAAATGAAATGGAGGATGAGTAATTCTGGGTATGCCAAATGGAATCCCAAGAGATCTGTGTGGAGAAATGGACTATGATCATGAAACTAAAGTTCCCTAGAAAAATATTACAAAATAGATCATAAGCATGGGAGAAAATAGGATACTAAGGAGGGGGATACACATTAAACATCTAGAGACTTGAGAATTTTGAGTGATGAACGAGGTGGATAAGAGCTATTAAGATAAATATTGAGTGGATAATAATAATCTCAACATACAATATTTGATTTATTTCCCAAATAATCTTATTATTTCAATTATTTTCACATCATCTTATACTAATTATGGAATGATATCTCTTTTGAAAATTATTTTTTCTAACTTAATAGTCGGATATGCATTTCATGTATAATTATATTGTTCTCTTTCTCTTATTAATCTTCAATCATTTCATCACTTCTTATGATAAATACCATACCTTATTATAATTCTTCTTGTAATTAACTTCTAAAAATATTCATGTATCACTGAGAGTGGATATTTTACTTTATTTTGTAAACTAATAAGAACATATCAATTTTAAAAACTTCTAACATCATATTTTGAAATAAAAGGAATAAATGCACACCAATGTAGAGTGATAGTTCAGTCTAGGTCATTTAATCAACTCATTTCTTATGTTAGTGTTTTTTATAGTTTTCAAGTTATATAGACAAAAATTTTCTTCCATTATCATTTAAAAAGTGAGTTATAAATCATTCAATGGATGTTGGTATTGAACTGTTCACATGATCAAGGATATTTTAGAGTTAACGGTCAATAAAAATTACCCTTTATTTTTTGGTGTCAATCAAAATCCACATCCCCTACCTACTCATTTTTGAACTATTTCTTCATGTTGATTCATAACTTTCTCACTCACTTATTTATACATAATATTTTCACATGATTATAGATTTTTTAAAATTATTCTTTTTTTTCTATTTTTTACACTTTTTCACTCAATCATATTGCAATTACTTCCTTGTGGATTGTCCCTACATAAGACCATACTAGTTTTAAGTAGGAATATAAATAATTTAATTTTGGTGGTTTAATGGACTTTCCACCCTTGACCAAATTTTTGGTTACATTTTCAAGGAAGTAATGAGTGACCAAGTCAAGAATATTTCCAAAAATATTTAAAAATATTTTATAAAAACAATTGTGTATATGAATAAAAAAACCACATCTGAAAACATAGAGCCAATTATTAATTTAAATAAAAAAAACATGTGTAATATTGAAATTTTTTCCAAAATAATAGATTATATGGATATTTTGAATTGCCAAAATGAAAATTAAATTCCACATCAACCTTTAAAATAGGTCATTAATATACATAGGATTAGAGAGTTTCCATTTTCAATGGTTTCAAATAATACTCCATGCATTATGTTGGAACCATTGTCTAGAAACTATGATATTAAATAATCACTATTTTCTATGATTCCATACATAAATAAAATTCTAAATAAATAATCCTTTGACATTATTAGGGACTTTTACAGTGTATTGAAGAAACATTCAATGTTATGGATTTGTGAGGTTGGGATGAAATTTTTTTCATTATATTTCATGGGTAATACTAGAACCTTGTTTCAATATTTAGAGAAGAATATGATTCACAATTGGGATTGGGTCTCTAAAACTTTTGTGGTGAAATTTCACCTTAAGATTATTAAGTATTAAATTAGACATAAAATCACTAGTTTTATTTAGAATGAGAATAAGTTGTTACATGAAAACCAAGAAATATTTTTAGGGAATTCATAGAAAATATCTTAACCCACATTTTTTAAAACATGTCATCATGGAAAAAAAATTAATTCTCTCACCCCTAATAATCCAACAACTGTTGATTAATTTTCTAGAAGTGATCATTTGGATAAAACTAATAATCAACAAATAAAATTGTTAATACACTTATTCAAAATTAAAAACACAAATTTTCTATAATGAAAAACATCCATGAAAGAGACACAAATTTTTCTCAAGAAATCTATTCTTAGGGTTCTATAATTTCCAATTAAAACTCGCTTAGGGATAAATTCCAAGAATTTCATTTTTTTGTTCACTCAAAATATTGTTTTCCTAAAATTTATATATCTAAAAAAATTTAAGAATGAAAATTTATTTAGGTATAGACCTAGGATTTATTCCTTGGATGATCCTTCTTCAAATTAATAAAACCAATTCAATAGGAATCAACCAAACTACCCTTAAAGAGAGCAGTGAGTGGTTAAATAATTTTTTTCCCATGGTTTAAAATTACTGCCTAATGAATAATATTAACATCAAAATAGGGTATAATAACATTATTAAAAAACAAATTTAGAGGGTCCCATATAGCAAGTTCTATATAGAATGGATGTTCAAGATGAAAGACCCAAATATGACATGTAATATCAAATAAATTCATTCACAAATGACATGAATAATATATAAAATCAAATAATTCATATGGATAGATTAGTAGGTGAAGTAAAAAATGATAGATACCTAATACAACTATGGTTAACCAAAGAGATAATTTCATGAAAGTAATGACAATGAGTAGTCTAAAAACTCAAGAGGAACTTATAATTGATCATAGGAATGTTTTTAATGAAATTCTAGAATAATATTATCACCAAATTTTGTATAGTGAAAAAACCAAGAAAATTGGAATAAATCCACTTATTCCACTTCAAAAAAATAAGAAAAATATTATAAAATTATAAATATAAAGGGGAAGGAAAATATCCATAGATTAATTGATGTAATTTCCCACTATTAAAAAAATTATGCACCACCCATACCATTTTATTAAAAATTAAAACAAAATAGTTGATAACTAAAAATTCATAAGATCATTGGTCTCTTCAACCGAATTAAAGTAAACATTCCATTCATTCCAACCTTAATCCATGTTATTTAAAATATAAAATCACTTAAAATTTTTATTTCAATTAAGAATTCACTTTAAGAATTTTCCAGTTAAAGCCTCACCCAATAGTGTAGTGATGTCCTCAAAAATAAAATCCCACCAAAACCCTTGGATCTAAGAAGAAATGTTAGTACTTTTACATTAATGAATAATATTAAATCCAATCGATTGTGTGGCCTTGGTATAAGTATCAATTTAATTTATTACTCTCTATTTTAAAAGCTAATATTAGGATAACAACAATATACCACTATTTTAATAAAACTGGATGATCATTACATCACACACCAAATAGTTTGTGTAGATAATCAGATTGTGGGTTTATGTATTTAGTTTTTACCCATTGATTTTCTCATCATTATTATAGAGTGGGACAAGGATGTCCCAAAATTTCTGGGTAGTCCTTTACTTTCCACATGTGGAGTTGTAATAAATATTTCTTAAGGGGAATTGATTTTCAACATTGGTGACAAAAGAAATGAAATTTTTTTAAATTGCATAGTGTCATGACTCGTCCCTCAGGGCCCGTTTCGTGACTACCCCAAGCCCGCCTTCCATAGGCCATGGGCTGGCGACTAGCACTGGAAAGGCATATCCCAAAAATCAGGAAGGTATTGCCTTTATAACTTGTAAATTCACACAACCAAGAACATAGCAAGATATGAGCACAAAGTAAACTGTATAGTAAAAAGAGTGTGTACAGTAAGTAAAGGGTCCAGAATACAAGCCCAACTAGAAAGTACAAGTAAAACTGAAAACAGCTCCTATGATCACCCACCAAGGATCCTACCTGAAGGGTAGGTACAGCTCTCGAATGGTAATCTCTATGGATTGTATTATCTAATTCCCACCTCTGAGCAGCCTCCAGTCCTGGTACCCTCGACCTCGATCAGTGATGTTTGTCATCTGCAAAATACACAACAAGGTGCGGGCGTAGCCCGTGCAGGGGTGAGTATAACGATACTCAGTAGGGACCCTGAGACCCCCTAAGGTCTCTTATAATCCACAAAGGATAAACTAAAAATCACGAAAACAACATTCAACCCTACTTAGGTATATGACCATACATATACCTAAGTTTTCAAGTATACCCATCACTTTCATGAGGAAAACAAGGCCCGATTCTTTAACCAAAATCACAACTGTTCCACGAAAGAATGAATACCATGAAGGTAACACCACAAAGGTAAGTACCAAAAAGGTAACGACACACAGAAGAATACCACACAGGTATCACCACAAAGTTAAGTACCATAAAGGTAACGCCACACAGAATATTACCACAAAGGTATCACCACACAGAAGATTACCATAAAGGTATCACCACACAGAAGCGTACCACAAGGGTAAAGACTCAGCTCACACCAGGTATAACTTAAGTACGATAGTATAGATGATTATTTGTATTGCTATATCATCTTACTTTGTCTAGAAGCTCTTCTAATGACCCACACAGGATCGAAGATGACCCACAGAGGATCTGAAGATGACCCACACAAGATCTAGAGATGACCCACACAGGATCTGAAGATGAACCACATAGGATCTGGAGATACTGACCCACATTGGATCCAAAGATGTCCCACACAGGATCTGAAGTCTCCTCAAGTACATCCAGCCATAGAGTTTCCACACTAAGCACGCTTGATTATAGGAGGTTCTTCTCCTTAAGTCATCGGTCGATACTTCAACTGCCACGAAGTCCCATGAAGAAGTATCAAGAAGGTTTTTCACGTCATAAGGGACCCAACGCAATGGATGGTGTGTCAATCGGATGATCGGTCTGTAAGTTATTAGCCTTTTAGTCCCGAGGTCCTGGTTGGATTTAGGTTCGATCCAACCTGACCATACTCCAACTTTATCCAAAACTCAAATAGAGTATACCAAAAGGATCGTCTCGATCCAAGGATTCTGGCACTGTAGATAGTTCTTCAAATGGATGCTTGGTTCTCAATATATGGCCAAAAAGGTGTATCTTGGTCTAGATGGGCCCGGGTCCAGTCCGGCCCGGTTGGCCTAGGCCGCGGCGGGCCCAGCCCACTGGGCCCTAGTCCGGCCTAGCCCACGAAGAGGGCGGCCAGACCCAGCTCGCGGTTGGGGTAGCCCCTTGTGATGGGGTCCACCCTAGCCACCACCCGGGAGGGGAGGCACTCCCCCCAGGTCACCCAAATGGCCCATTGGCCATTCGGTTTTGGCCAACCAGGAAGCGCCACGTGACGCCACCGGCTGGCACGTAGGACCCACCGGATGGGTCCTGCTCGGTGTGACACTGACGACTGAAATGGTCGGCCCTCTTTCCAGTGGCACGGATGTGCACCGCTACTCTTCTGCAGCCAGCTGGATATTGACCACCCTCCAACCTCTGCAGCGGCCAAGTGGTCATGATCTCCAGCTCCGTCGGCGCGGACACATGTCGCTGCTTCGCCACGCGGCCAGCTAGTGTGTCAGCCACCACCCTACTCCGCCGCGGCTAACGGGTCGTGGCCTCCTGCTCAACCGGAAGCACGGACATGCACCACCCTACCTCCACGTGGTCGGTCGACGTGTCGGCCGCTGACTTCCCACTGTCACGGCCGATAGGCCGCAGCCTCCCTCGTTACCAGCGGCGTGGACACACCACCCCGGTTCCATGCAGCTGGCCGGGTGTTGACCGCCACCTTTCTCCATCACGCCAATGGATCACGGTTTCCTTTGGCGGTGCGGTTGTGTTGCCACCATCATCATGGCCCATGAATAACACGTCAACATTAAATATGAGGAGCGATTAGTTCATGTTTGTTTGGTCTGCACCCTCTGCGTTATACCGATAGCATGCAAATTTGAGGAGAAAGTTTTGACATAAAACCACGAAGAACAACATAAATAGGCCCCTACCTCGATCATCCGTTGGATGTGTCGTGGGCAGGAAGATGATGATGGTGACATCGGAATTTCCTCAAATGTCGGTTTGTTCATCGCTGGAGATGTTCTTCGTTGGAGGAGGTTCTCCCACCATGTTCTCCTCGCCACCAAAAGTTCTCATTTTGCAACGTTTCCCCCAACCTCAAAAAAGGTAAGGATCCAACTTATTTAATTAGTAGATCAATTAATTGTTGTCTCATTAATTGGTAGAATTCCAAGTGTTTTCTTACATTAAAGGGGAGTTTGGGTGGTCCCCACCACCAAATAGTCAAAATGGTGGTTTCAAGAAAAATAAAATAAAAGTTATTTATTTTATTTTTTTCAATTCTCCCACAAAAATCTGAAAAACTAACTTCTACCCTCGACATTTTACGTTCGAGGTGAAGGTATCATTAAGCGAATATCGGCGCTGCGAGTTCAATGGTATCCTCTAATTTCAATTCAGAGCACCGGTTCAAAAGTTACAAAACACCGCTCACGCATTTACTGAACGTACCCAAAAAAAAGTTCAAAAATTCATTCTGGACACACCAGGCCTTGTAATCACACGCCGTCAATTTTCACAGACTCATAATAATTTCATATAATAAAAAAACATGGAAAAATATGGGTCTTTACATTGTCCCCACCTCTGGACTTTGCGTCCTTGAAATCCACATCACAAACTAGGGAAACAAGTGGGGGTACTGTGCATGAATCTGAGCCTCACGCTCCCATGTGCTCTCCTAGAGGATCCCATGCTTCCAACGAACGTACACCAGAGGTATTGACCACCCATGAAGGACCTTCTCTTGTCGATCCTCAATCTCCACTAGAACCTCTAAAAATGCCGCCCCATCGACGATGTCCTACTCACCCCAGTCAATGATGTGCAAAGGATCATATACATATCTCCTCAGCTGGGATAGATGGAAAACATTGTGCACCTGGTGCAATTGAGGGGGAAGAGCTAAGCGGTATGTCACCTCGCTAACTCTGTTGAGGGCCTGAAAGGGTCAAATGAACCTATGAGATAACTTGTAGCCCTGTCCAAATCTCCGCAAACCTCATTGAGTTGAGACCTGTAGAAAGACATGGTCACCATCCTCAAACTCAAGAGGTATTCATATCCTGTCAGCATAAGACTTCTGCCAGCTCTGTGTAGTCTTCATCCGCTCCTGGATGATCTTCACCTTCTCTGTGGTAGCCCATATCATCTTCAGTCCCATGAGTGCTGACTCCCCAGGGTCAGTCCAGCACAGAGGTGATTTGCAAGGTCGATCGTACAATGCCTCAAATGGTGCCATACCAATGGTGGAGTGATAGTTTTAGTTGTACATGAACTCCACAAAAGGCAATTGATTCTCCTAACTGCAGCCGAAATCTAGGACGCAAGCATGTAGCATGTCCCCAAGGGTCTTAATGGTCTGCTCTATCTGACCATCCGTCCGAGGATGGAAGGCGGTGCTTAGTTGAAGTTGTGTCCCGAACACCTCTTGCAACCCCTTCCATAGCCTGGAAGTAAAACGTGCATCACGATTGAAGACAATCGTAGATGTCACCCCATGAAGCCACAAAATCTCCTACACATAGAGGCGTCCCAATCCCTCTACTGGTCCCTACTCTCTGATAGGTAGGAAGTGGGCCGACTTGGTGAGTTAGTCAACAATCACCCAGATATAATCATGACCCTTGGACATGTGTGGAAGTCCTGTCACAAAGTCCATGAAAATTCCATCCCACTTCCACTCTAGCACCTCTAGTGGCTGAACTAAGCCCACTGGAACCTGATGATCTGCCTTCACTTGCTAACATGTGAGGCACTGAGAGACAAACTCCGCTACATCTTTCTTCATTCCCGACCACCAGTGTTGACGCCAGAGGTCCTGGTACATCTCTGCCACTCCTAGATGTACCGCTAGAGGGGATTTATGGAACTCCCTTAACACTTCCTCCCTAAGCGTCGCTGGTACCATAGTACGTCCTCTGAAGAGGATGAAGTGCTCCCTACCTTCATAAAATACATCAAGTGTCTGTCCTGTGGATATCTGATTACATCGAGCCTCACAGTCAGTGTCCCCAAGTTTCACCTCCCTGAATCCCTGAAGGAGTGGGGAAGTGAGTGTCAGAGACTGAAGATAAGCTACTCCATCTCGATCCATGTAAGATATCTGCAAAGTGGCTAGCAAATTTATCACCTCACTCAGAAACTGTATACTAGATCTTTTGATGAGTGCATCTACTACTACATTCCCCTTCCCAGGAGTATAGACTATCTCAAAGTCATAGTCCTGGAGGAACTCAAGCCAACGCCGCTATCTCAAGTTCAAGTCCTTCTGAGAGAAGATATACCTGAGACTCTTGTGATCAGAGTAGACTGTAAAATGTTCAACCATCAAGTATTGTCACCATATCTTCAAGACAAAGACCACTGCTACCAACTCCAGATCATGGGTAGAGTAGTTCTACTCATGTTGTATTAGCTGTCAAGAACTATACGCTATCACTACTCGCTCCTACATTAGGACACATCCAAGATCGGTCCCTGATTCGTCGTAGTAAACTACATACCCAATGCCCTCCTCCAATAGCCTCAAGATGGGGGTACTAGTCAGTCTCTACCTCGGCTCCTAGAAACTCCATTGGAATCTCTCTGAACACACGAAGGGTTGTCCCTTCTTTGCAAACACTGATAAGGGTTCTGCAACTCTATAAAAGTTAGGAACAAACCTCCAGTAGTAACTGGACAAACCTATGAAACTTCGCACTTTCGTCACACTCTTGGGTGGCTCCCAAGAAAGTACAACCTCAATCTTTTCTAGATCCACCACAACTCCAACCTCCAAGATAACATGTCCCAGTAAGTGAACCTCTCATATCTAGAACTAGAACTTAGAGAGTTTACCATAAATTTGGTGCTCTTGTATTGTGTCCAAAACTATCTACAGATGATAGGCATGATCCTCCTCTGTAGCTGAGTATATTAGAATGTCGTCGATGAAGACTACCACAAAGCGATTGAGATATGGCTAGAAGATCATGTTCATGAGTCCCATAAACACTATTGGGGCATTGGTCATGCCTAATGGCATAACCAAGAACTCATAATGTCCATACCGACATCTGAAGGTCATCTTATGCACATACTCATCTCATACCCTGAGCTGGTGATAGCCTGATCTAAGGTATATCATTGAAAACCATCGTGCTCCCTTTAGCTGATCAAAGAGATCATCAATCCTCGGGAGTGGGTACTTATTCTTCACGATCACCTAGTTTAGGCACTGATAGTCCACACAGAGTCTCAAACTCCCATCATCCTTCTTGGAGAACAAAATTGGGGCTACCCAGGGAGAAACACTGGGCCTAATGAACCCCTTGCTCTGCAAGTTCTCTAGCTGTACTCGTAGCTCTCGAAGCTCCACAGGATCCATCCGATATGCTGGTGTAGATATCAATGTCTCTCTGGGATGAAAGTAAATATAAAAAAGTCCACCTCTCTACGAGGAGGTAGACCTGGAACATCATTAGGGAAAACATCAGCGTATTGGTCCACCACTACAGGATAGCTCGAACTCTCAGCATCAACCGCTCTGAGGATAAGGCTAGCCAACTAATGTGTGATCGGTTGAACCCTCCTCCGGGTAAGTCTATAATGTGATGCAAAGGTTCCCTTCTCGCTGATGGAGGAAAACCTTGTCCCATCCGTGTGGACACACCGCACTTTGCGCCTAATACAGTCGATATGAGCCTGAACTGTAGATAACCAATCCATACTAAAGATGATGTCTTAAGGCCTAGATGTCGCTGCTAGAAGATCACAACCGAAGCTCTCGCATCCTAGATTAATCTCACATTGTTGGCACCAGTGTTTAATCATCAAATCCACTCCCGTAGGAGTCTCTAGCCATAAGGATCGAGCCAAAAGATCCACTGGAATCTCTGAGCTCCGAACGAGGACTGTGGAAATGAAAGAGTGACTGGAACCTATGTCTATAAGTACTACAGCTAAGGTGGATTAGATACATATCGTACCTCATATCATCTCTAGAGAACCATGGTCGTAGGCCTCAACTACCTGGAGATGAGCTCGTCCTTGTCCACTTGCTCCCTGTGGTTAGGGTGGACCACCTAGAGGTGGTGGCGGTAGGACCTCGTATCTCCGCCCACCGCCTACTGCATGGATATCTCCTCTACCACATCTGCCTCCTTCTTGCAGACCTCCTCGATCGAATATTAACCTCTACCCAGGTGGTCCTTAGACCGTCTATTGGTTATCCATATGGCGGGTTGGGTAGTTGCGAGCCATGTGACCCTGCCCGATGCACGAGTAACACTGTATTCTCCTCGCCTATCCTGCTCTGTCTCGAGAGCCTCACACAACCAACCCCATATCATGTGGTAATCAAACTATAGGTCTGGTCCTCTTGGACCTATACATCATTTGTCTACTGCCAGCTATATATGACTCTGCTACTTGATGTTCGGTGGTGGGTCTCGCTGCTGGTGACTGCTCAGTAGGGAAACTCTCTACTAAGAGTGCTCACTCTAACACCCCCACTTGTGTTGGGGTGATGAGGGAAATAATCAAAGCTCTAATATACCATATGATACCCTACTGAAGGTCCAAGCTCTAAAGAAAGAGTCTTGCACCATGTTAGTGGAGTAGCGCAATAGGTCAGTGAACCTCGCTGAATACTGAGCCATGGCCATGCTGCCCTGATGCAAGTGGAGAAGCTCTTTTATACGCACTGAGCGTAAGGTCGCTGGGACAAACTCTGCTCTGAAAAGGCTCTAAAGGTCCACCCAGATGAGAGTGACCTCATTGGGAACCTGGATCGTCAAGCTCCACCAACTGCCCACTGGTTCCTGAAGAAAGATGGCGGAAAGGATCACCATGAGATCAGCTGGTGTCCCTACCAATAAAAAAACTCTAACCATGGCCTCCAGAAAATCCTCATCCTCTTGTGGATCCATCTCGCCCCAGAACCTCGGTGTCCTCTGGCACTGAAACTCGTGTAACATGCTCAAGTGGTGTGCACCCTCTACTGCTGGGGATGGTAGCATCGGCTACCCAATGGGTAGTGGTGCTGCTGGTACACTACCCAATGGTATAACTACGGAAAGGGGGCCCTGCACCGAAGCCTTGTCACTCGGTGGGATGTCATCATGTACTCTATCTAGAATTGTGGCTAGCTGTATGCGTGGAGGCATCCTAAAAATAAACAGGTTCTCCACAGTCATTAAGTTATACCTGGTGATCTGACTCAAAGTGATCACAAAGAAAAATTTTCAAAAACACACACACAATTAGTGTTTTCAAGCACTGAATTAGAAATCAGAAGCTAGGGTCCTCGTGTATGGATACGTTGGCCATCGCACCAACACTTGATTCCCCAAACTAATAACCACACTCATAAAACTTAGCACTATTGTCGATTAAAAGATCAGATTCTAATTTCTTTGGTAGAACTGACTCCTCTGACACCAATTTGTCACGACCCGTCCCCCGAGGCCCGTGTCGTGACTACCCCAAGCCCACATTCTATAGACTAGGGGCTGGAGGCTAGCATAGGAAAGGTATATCCCTAAAACCAGGAAGGCATTGACTTTATAACCTGTAAACTCACACAACCAAGTACACAATAAGATACGAGCACAAAGTAAACTGTATAGTAAAAAGAGTGTGTACAGTAAGTAAAGGGGCCAGAATACAAGCCCAACTGGAAAGTATAAGTAAAACTAAAAATAGCTCCTGTGAATACCCACTAAGGATCCTGACAGAAGGTTAGGTACAACTCTTGAATAGTCATCTCTGTATATCGTCTCGTCTAATGCCCACCTCCGAGTAGCCTCCAGTCCTGGTACCCTCGACCTTGATTAGCATCGCCCGTCATCTGCAAAAGACACAACAAGGTGTGAACGTAGCCTGTGCAGGGGTGAGTATAATGATACTCAATAAGGACCCCAAGACCCCCCTAAGGTCTCTCAGAATCCACAAAGGATAAACCAAAAAGCATGAAAACAACATTCAACCCTACTTAGGTATATTCCCATACATATACCTAAGTTGTCAAGTATAACCATCACATCCATGAGGAAAACTAGGCCCAATTCTTTAACCAAGGGCACAATTGTTCCACGAAGAAATGAATACCATGAAGGTAACACCAGAAAGGTAAGTACCACAAAGGTAACACCACATAGAAGAATACCACACAGGTATCACCATGAAGTTAAGTACCACAAAGGTAACACCACAGAGAAGAATACCACAAAGGTATCACCACACAGAAGATTACCACAAAGGTATCACCACATAGAAGCATACCATAAGGGTAAAGACTCATCTCACACCAGGTATAACTTAAGTACGGTAGTATAGATGATTATCTGTATTGCTCGATCATATTACTTCGTCGAAAAGCTTTGTTATTGACCCACAATGGATCGAAGATGACCAACACAGGATCTGAAGGTGACCCACACAGGATCTAGAGATAACCCACATAGGATCTAAATATGACCCACATAGGATCTGGAGATGTTAACCCACATAGGATCCAAAGATGACCCACACTGGATCTAAAGTCTTCTCAAGTATAGCCAACTACAGGGTTTCCGCACTAAGCACACCTGATTCAGAGAGGTTCTTCTCTTCAAGACATTGGTCGATACTTCAACTTCTAGGAAGTCCCATGTAAAATTATCACGAAGTTATGTCATGTCATAAGGGACCCAATGCAATAGACGGTGCATCTATCAGACGCCCAGTCTGTAAGTTATTAGCCTTTTAGTCCCGAGGGTCTGGTTGGATTCGGGTTCGATCCAACCTGACCGTACTGAAACTTTATCCAAAACTCAAGTGGAGTATACCAAAAGGACCGTCTTGATACAAGGATTCTGGAACCATAGACGGTTCATCAAACAGACGTCTTGTTCTCAAGATATGGCCAAAAAGGTGTAACTGGGTCTAGATGGGTCCAGGTCCGACCCGACCCGGTTTGGGTTGACCCGGCCTGGTCCGAGTCCATCCTATGAAGGGGGTGGCTCGGCGCATCCCATGTTTCAGCCCATGGCCTGGGTGGCCCCTTAGGGTAGGGTCTAAGCTAGCCTCCCCCCACCAGAGGGGTCCCGCTCGGCATGATGCAGCTGACCGAAATGGCCAGCCCTCCTTCCAGTGGTGCGAATGTGCACTGCTAATCCACTGTGGCCGGCCTGATGTCGGCCAACCTTTGACCTCCTCCGCGGCCAATCGGTCACTATCTCTAGCTCCAGCGGTGCAGACGCGCACTTCCGCTTCGCCACGCGGCCAGTCGGCATGCTGGCTGCCACCTTGCTCTGTCGCGGCTGATGGGCCACGACCTCCTGCTCAACAAGTGGTGCAGACGCATGCTGCCCTACCTCTCTGCGATCGACCGGCATGATGGCTGCTGACTTCCCACCGCTGCGGCTGACGGGCCGCGACCTCCCTCGTTACCGGTGGCATGGACACACTGCCCCGGTTCCACGCAGTCGGCTGGGTGTTGGCCGCCACCTTTCTCTGTCACGCTGAAGGGTCACGTTCTCCTTCAGTGGCGTGGTTTTTCCACCAATGTCATCGCGGCCTACAAAGAACACTTCAACATTAAAGATGTGGAGGGGTCATGCTATGTTTGTTTGGTCCACACCCTCCGCGTTAGACCGATATCATGCGGCTTCGAGGATAAATTTTCGACATAAAACCATGAAGAACAACATAAACACACCCCTACCTCGATCATCTTTTAGAGGTGTCATGAGAAGTAAGATAATTATGGTGACTTAGGTGTTTCTTCAAACATCGGTTCATTCGTCGTTGGAGATGTTCTTCATTAGAGGAGGTTCTCCCACCAAGTTCTCCTCTCCACCAAATGTTCTCCTTTGCCAACATTTCCCCCAACCTCAAGAAAGGTGAGGAGCCAACTTATTTAATTATTAGATCAATTAATTTTTGGATCATTAATTGGGATAATTATAAGGGTTTCCTTGCATTAAAGGGAAGTTAGGGTGGTCCCACCACAAAATATTAAAAATGGTGGTTTCAAGAAAAATAAAATAAAAGTTATTTATTTTATTTTTTTCAATTATCCCATGAAAATCCAAAAACCTAACTTCCACCCTCAACCTACTGAGGTCGAGTTGAATGTCTCCTTAAGTGAATATCGGTGATTTGAGTTCAATGGTGTCCTCATATTTCAGTTCCGAGCACCGGTTCAAAAGTTATAAAATGCTACTCATGTGTTTACTGAACTTACCTGAAAAAAAGTTCAAAAATTCATTCCGGACACACTAGGCCTTGGAATCATGCGCCGTCAATTTTCACAAACTCGTAATAATTCTATATAATAAAAAATTACATGGAAAAATCTGGGTCTTTACACATATAACCTAAAATTGAGGATATTTCTTCAACATTGGATATGAATGAATATGTGGCTTTTTTTATAAGATGGATGAAGATTTTTTGGATTTCATGGAAGAGGTGTGTATAAAATATTCAGTCAAAGTAATCATTTTATAGGTTGATTTATGTGAACTGGAGGAAAATATTTGATGAATATATGGGTAAATTTATCAATAATTTAAATTATTTTTTAGAGGAATACATTTTTTAAAATAATAATTTTGAATGAAGTATGATATCCACTATTTATAGTAGTGAGGAACTACTATTATCTATATCTCACTATTTATTTAAATGAAGCATTGAAGACCTTGGGCCACCTATGTTGGAGAATCTCCCTTCTAGTTAAGAGGCACCACATGTATAGAATAAACCCCTTCGTAATCATTTTAATATAATTTTTTTGAGAAATTTAAATACTAATGGCCATAATTTATACTGAGACTTATAAAATCAAATATTAAATGTTGTGTTGTGTGTGGAGAAATACATAATCTGATTTTGGTTATAGTATTTATGAAATCAAAAGGATTAAATCTACATATTTCACGAGTATGAAACCTTTGGAGCTAGATAAAAATAGTTGAGGGGCAATGGAAGTCTATCCCTAATATAAAAGGGGTTGTGTTAGAGGAGGTAATTAAATTAATTGATTTTGGAATAATATTTATTATTTTTTACAGTCCTTGGGTTTTCCCTGTCTAGGTTGTTCCTAATAAAATCATTTGTATCATTTTAATTATTTAAAGGAATGAATAATTTAAAATTAGTTTAGTGACCAAATAAAGTTTCTATATAAATAAAATGAAACTAAATTTGTCCCTAGGTACGGATCATTTTCTAATTCCATTCCTAGAACAAATGGTTGAGAGGATGGCTGGTAATGATTTTTTATTTTATTGATGACTCTTCTGGCTATAATTAGATCCATTATCCCTTAAAGAATAAAAAACCCACCTTCACTTGTAAATTTGGAACATTTTTCTACCAGTGAATTCCATTTCACCAGTGTGGTTCTCTAACCAACTTTAAAAATTGTATTATGGTTATTTTATCTAACATGGTGAGATAATTATAGAGGCATTCATGAATGATTTCTCCATAATAGGAAACACTTTTTAGTGATACTTTCATAATCTATAATTAGTCTCAATATGGTTTCTAAATACCAAATCTATACTTAACTAGGATAAATGTCAATTTTTGGTCATTAAAAGGATAATTTGTGGTCATGAAGTCTCTATGAGATAAATTGAGGTGAATAGTAATTAAATTGAAGTTATTCATAGGTTATATTCTCTAGAAAATTTGAAAATAATTATAAGTTTAATGGGTAGTAATATTCATTTGGATATACATAAATATTTCTAAAATCCAAAATACCATTTATTCCCATTTGATAGAAGATAAATATTTTTTAATGATATGAAATTAAAAAAAATTAATCTTCTTAAATAGAAAATCTCTTTATTTCTATTCATTATAGCCCTTGATTGGAAGTTTCCATTCAAAATAATGTGTGGTGAAGGTGATATGGTGGTTGGGGAAGTCTTAGGGAAATATATTTAAAATATGTTGCATGTAGTGTAAAATGATAGTAGGTTACTAGATGAAAGTTCAATTAATCAAACCACTTCTAAAAATTAGTTAATATTTGTGGTTCTCCCCCTTGAAAAATTTATGTGGTACTTGGTTTTTTATGGTTGATTTTATTTAATGATCATTAAGCCTTGAATTATTAGTTATACATGGAGGAAAATCCAATGTCGATCAATTAGATTATCTTTATAAAGTAATTTCTTTTAGATATTATCTATAAACTTGGTGAAAAAAATGTTGTGGTTGATCACTTGTCCGAGTTATCTATTATACAAATTTTTTAACCAATCGATATTAATTATTCCATCCCATATGAGAAACAGATGGATGTGATAATTATCAAGGATTATTAGTTTTATTATTATAATAATATTCAATAGGTAGGAGTATTTCCCATATATTTCATACTAAATCAAAGGAATAAATTTATCTAAGAGATGAAATACTACTTTTGATGTGATAATTTCATTTTTAGTATATGTAGTGTTGTAATTTTGAGTTGATTTGTGGTGGAGTAAATTTTACTGATTCTTGAGATTTATCACATGTTACCATGGGGTAGAAACCATGTGGGGTTAGAGTACTACCAATAAAGTGGTCTAGGATGGTTTTTTTGGGCTTATAATATTCAAAGATTTAGGGAAATTAATAGTTACTTTTGATAAGTTCCATATATTAGGTAGTGTATATATGAAGGAGGTACTACTGAAAAATGGATTCTTAGTTTTTTAATTATTTATTTGTAGGTTTTTGATATCATTAGATTATTTCCATCATCTCAAGTAAATGATTATATTATTTTGATTGTGGATTATGCATAAAATTAGGTTGAGGTGGTTTCCCTTCATAATAATCAGTGTCTTGATGTTTTCAAATTTAACAACAAGAACATATTTTCTATTTTTATAGTTCCTAGGGTTTTCAACCATGAAATAGTACTCATTTCAATAATTTTATGTTTAATAATTTAAGATAAAATTAAGGTTATATTTATAAAATAAGTACTACATACCAGCCTCATCCAAGTGCTAAATCTAAGTTTTCTGATAGATATATTAAGAAAATTATAGAGAAAAATATTTTTATTTATAATAAAGATCAATCCTCAATTATAGATGAGTATTTTTTAACCAATAGAATAAAATTAAAAACTTCTCTATGAATGTCTCCTTATAGAATAATATTTTGTAAAATAAGTAACTTTCAGATGGACAATCATCATAAATATTTTTAGGCTATCAAATAATTCAATTATGATTTTGTAACTATTGGGGATTGGTGACTACTTGAGTTAAGGGATCATGATTATATAATGAGGGAGTATCATGAGAATTCAATAATCTAGAAATAGGTGACTATGTATTTCTATGATCCCAACATTTATTTAGGAATTCAAGGGTAGATAAAAAGTGATTTTATATAATTAATGGTATAAATGCTTCCTTGGGAAACTAAAATATATTAATTCATGACCATTTACCATTTGGAGGTTATTGGATAATGGGTTTGATTAGTTGGTAAGTGAAGATAATTGGTTGTTCATAGTTAACAGAAAATTGATTAATCTTTACATTGAATGGAAGGTGCTTAGACACTATTTTTATCCATTATTCATAGGTTTTATCTTAATTTTTCTGAATACTATAAACTCAATGATTTATGGGAGAAAACACATTCTTCTTTATTTCTTTCTAAATTTTTAAATAATAGCATTCCTTACTATAGTCCCCTTCCTAGTTCCATTTATCATATCATGGTAACCTATAATATCATGATTTATTTTTTTTCCTTTATATGGCCACTCTATAAAATTATTAATTTTTAGGGATCTAACATTTTATGTCTGGAAGAATTGTTGTTTCCCACTTTAAATCACTTAAAGACATGGATTTTTTCCTAAATAATCTCTTATGTCATGTGGTTGATCCATTTTTTATCTATGTCACTTTATTGATCATATGGTTAGTTTACACCTTTAAATAATTTCAATATACTATCAATTAACCTATAGTGAGACCCTTGTACTTGGTCACATTACATGGTTAGTCAGAGACATTATGAATTTTTAGTGTTCAGATTCTTATCATGGATTTTTAGTTGAATGGTTTTCCTTAAGTTTAATTTTTTTAATGGTTAATCCTATCATATTTTAAATATCTCATCACATGTTCAGTTTTTTCATGCAGTAGATTAACAATCCACTAGATTCCACATTCAATCATATTTTTTATTTATTTAGTGGATTTTATTCATTCAAATGATTACAACTTCTTATTGTGGATATGAGGATCAACATGTGGTCACATATTTATATGATATCATTTAATTCACATAGTTTATTATAATAGTCTTTTTATAGTCACTTGCTTTATCATTTTCGATTGTCTAAAAATTTAGTTAGAGACTATTTCTTATCTTTACTAGAATTTTTTTGAAGATTTCATGAGTTCAAAGGAGTTATTTTCTTCAAAAAACTAGAATCACTTCCCTCACAATAAAACCTATGTTCCTATTAAAATATTGATTATAAATACAAGTAATATTGTGTTTAATTATTATTTAGGATGGAAAAATATTAGTTTTTTTCTAGTTCAACAAAATGGTAGTATAAATAATGAATTTAAATAATAAAAAAACAAATTTTCTTAGTAAGTAGATCTCTTTTTCTACTTCTTCATTTTTAAAAAAAATATTAAATATACTAGGAAATTTTTATGGGGGATCCTACTAGTATTTTTAACCAAATTTTTTGAACCTATAATACATTACTATGGTGTTTAACATACTAATATCTAGGTCATTAATAATCAAATTGAATAAAACTTCAAACATCGATATAACACTTAATGTCCATTTGGATTCAAAAAAAATATTGTGTAACTCAGTAATCAACATACTACCCTTTTTTATACATGTGAATTCTTGATTTCTATATTCATTTTAAAATCATGAACATGTTTTGAAATTTTTTTTATAAATATAGAAAATGTACTATTTTAAACATTCTCATTACCTCTTCAAATATCGTTTGAACTTCAAAATTGAATATTATTTTAGAAAAAAATGTTTCTAATGTTTATCAAACTAATGATTCAATATTAGGGTCAATATTGGGTTTTATTTGTGGGTTAGGGGGTCATTAATTATTTTGAGGTGTGCTTAAATGATTTTAAACATCAAAACTCTTCCAAAAAATACAAATTTGTTGGTATTTATCCTTCAATTTTCACTTTTAGTGGTTGACATTTTTTCTAAAGTGAGAATTCTATTTTACCACTTTGAAGAGGTTCATATCTATTAGTCTATAGATTAAATTGGGAACTCCATTTTATTATTTCCTTTAGGAAAAATAATTTTGATAAAATTTGGGGATAATGATTAAAAATTATCCATGTTTTTGAAAATTTTTATTTGAATTGAACTCATAATATATGCATCAAAATGTGTTAAAAATGAAAATCCTAATAATGGTTGAACTATTTATTCTTCTCTCTTTTACTATTTGATAAGATGATTTATTATAATAATCCTTATGTTGATAAAAATCCAATAATGTGTCTAAATTGTTATATACTATAAATTTATGTGTGTTTATTCATATTAAGGGAAATATAAGTTTGAGAGATTCAATTAGATTAAATTAAACAATTTTTACTTTTTTTAAAAGGATATTTTAGAATATTTTCCTAAAAAACAAGAAACCTATTATACACTAAAACTATTTAATTTTTAGAATTAAATCACATTTATAACTTATGTATATACAATAGGTAAAATATTTATGAATACCAATTCTTTGTGGAATTTTAATCCTTCCATTTTCATATTTATTATCCTCTACTAAAATTGAATATTTTATTCCTTAAGGATAATAAAATTTATATTTTTGGGGGAATTTGATGTTTCCTATATTTGATGTAATTTTCCTCATCCTTAGGATAAATTTATTGAAGGTTTTATGTCACATTGTGAATAAATTTTTGTGTTTATGATAGAATATTTAATCTGATACTTGATTTGGAATTAAATAAATATTTTATTGATAATTAGTATTTTATGGTGTGTAAATTTTCAAAGGTTCATTATCAAAAATATTATATTTTTTTAGAACATATTTTTTTATTTGTTTTAATAAACTTTTAATTTTAATACCCTTTTTATGTAATTATGATATAGATCTTCTCTTTCAAATTATTCATTCAATTTTCCATTGTTTTATTTTTAATATAAATTGTGGAATTAATTTATAAATATAGAAATTCATTCGTTCTTTGACTTGAATCACATTTTCAAATAAAATTATAAGTATTTTTTCCCACTTCTATTTCCACTTTGTTGAATGTTTAGGCTTTAATCAATAAAATTGAAATTTTAAAATCAAAATCAAAATAGAATTTAAGGCTAGGGGATCTGATCTTGAAACTAAGTGGAAGCACTAGATGCTATTATAGAATATTGGAAGATTTAAGAAGATTCGTCCAAGATATAGGAAGCTGAATCCTACCCAAATGAAGAATTATTAAATTTATTATGGGTTTTATCTAGAGTCACATGAGTAGGAGGAGTGGTAATGATAGGAAAACCATGTTGGGACCCCAGATATGTTTGTAGAGAAGATTAATATGTTCTTAAAAAACAATTTATTTTTCTAGGGTATCCTGAGAATGGGAGACAAGGGGTTACTATGGATGAGACTAAACATAATACCTTTGGATACTATAGGTTATAAAATCATGAACTTAGTGGTTCATAGATGTGGAAAGGATATTGTATAGGATATTAATCGACTCATTATAGGAGATTTAAATTATTTCCAAGAACCTAAATTTTTTATTCTAAAATTATTTTTGGATAATCTATTCATAGGGAGTAAGATTTTTTTATTTCTCTGATTGATCTTAAATCCTATAATAACTAATTAATTAATATCTACTACCTTATTATCAATATTCCTATTAGTAACTTCTTCATATTTTCAACCATCAATGAAATTTGGTTATGTTTATTATTCTAAAAACTATTAAGATCATCTCTATCATCCAATATTCTGAGATGAAATTATTTAAACAAAATAAATAAGGAACACCAAGGTTGATTAGTTTTTCAGTATATGTGATTTCATCTAATTAATTATTATAATAGTGTTTATTTTCAAGTTAAAATATTGGGGATCCTAATATTAAATTTATTAATACTTGAAAAAGTGAGTAGGAAATCATTTAGTGGATGTTGGTTATATACTTTTCACACTATTAGGGTGATTTAAAAGTTAAAATTCAATAAAAATTCCACTTCCTTCTCCACTATTTACCTCAACTCACTTCCTTATCCAAGTCACCATTTAACTATTTCTTCCTATTTTCAATATCACATTCTCACTCTCTTATTTTTAATTAATATTATTCATTAATTGTTTCTTGTTCTTTTTCTTATCTTATAAATTTTACTCTTTTTCACTCAAACAAAATGCCATCCCTTCCATGTCGATCAAATCATCCTAAAACTATACTATTTTTAATTAGGATTATGTATAATTAAATTTATCAGTCTTAATGGCCTAGAAACACTTCACCACCTTCCACTGTGGAATGGAGAAGAATACTAATCAATTTTGAATATGGGAACACATGAGTTTACACTTTGAAAAAATATCTTATATCAGTAAATAATTTTAACTATCTTTAAAACATATTAGTTTGAGAATAATTTCTTATTACTCTAAAATCATTTTTTTATGAATTTTAAAATTAAAAATAACATCAAAATAGATTTTTCATGACTTTGAAACTACATTGAAAATCCAAAACTTTAGTAAAACGACTATAGAGTCCATTATGAAACACTAGAATAGATATTATAAAAACTAAACACATAAATAATAAACACAATGTGATTAATAAAAGTTGTAAGAGATTATAATTATCCATTTAAACGAGTTATTTCTAAACAAGTAAAAATATGAGATATTTTCAAATAATTTGAGAAATTTTTAATATTCAAGATAACCAAATAAACATAATTAAAAATATCCCCATTAATCAAAATTAACACTAAAAACTACCAAATTAACACTAAAAATCTCTCCATTTTTTAATTATAATATTATAAATGAAATAAAAAAATTCTCTCCCTTTTTGAAATATAATGAAAAGTAAAAAAACTAAAATTAATTAAATTTATTTATTATAATTAAAAATATCTCATTTTAATGTTCTAGAATACTAAAATTAATACAAAGTCAATATGTTAAACATTTATAAAAGTAATAGTTTATGATAAAAATATTTAACCTACTACTAAAATAATGCATATAAAAAAATTTAAAAAATAAATTGAAGAAAATAGAAAAAAAATTATTCAAGCTGATCATCTTCTTTATTGGTATATAATCTATTCCAAACATATTTAAAACAATATTTAAAGTATATTTGTTAGTAACAAGTAACAGTAATAAAATTAGTAACTTAACACTAACCTTTCAACATTCCAAGATCAAAAATTAATTTCTAAAAATTTTATAGCATCAAGAGGCATAGTAGTAATATCAACTAATTATTTTTCAGTAGGAACAAATTCTAAAACAATGTTTTCTCTATTTATATAATCTCTCAATGAAATGAAATCTATTGTATATATGATTTTTTCTAAAAGTATATAAAGGATATTTTTAGGTAGAAAAGTTACTATAATTATCATAGTAAATAATATTTTTATCAAAAAAAAACATTTTAGTCACACCACATTTGTTTAATCCATGCAATTTGACCACTTCTTTTGTATACAATCGATGGATAATTATTTTTTGTTCCTCATCAAATTAAATTCATTCCATGAAAATGATATATACCTAATGTACTTTACCTTTAAATCCTATATCCTAAAAAATGTGAAAAAGATACCAACTCAAATATTTTTTTATTAGAGTAAAATAAACAATAGTTAATATATCCTTTACATATCTAATTATTATCTTAACATCCTTAAGGATGCATTATTTAATAATAGACATGAAAAACTGAACTTGATGTAATTAGATAAATCATTTTAACTATCATTCCACCATAAATATTAATATGATAAAATTTTCTAATTTCATTAATGCCAATTTTAGAATTAATATACATTATTTTTTAAAATTTTTTATAAGAATAAAAACCAAACCTTTTAAAAGTTTAATTACCGTATTTAGTTTTTTTTTAAAATATATCATTTTTTATTTTGGAAATTTTATTTTCTAAACATAATTTTAGTTTTATCATTAGACACATATCAAATTCTGAGGTCATAAAATTTGAAACGTCGTTACTAATAAAAACACTAGTAAACTAAAAAATATATATTTTATATATTTTTTCTCTAATAAAATTTCATTTGAAACTTTTTTAATTAACATGGTAGGATCAACCTTTCCTTTAACAAAACCATTTTTTAATAAAAAAATATTATTCAATAATACAATGTTCTAGGATCTTTCTTATGACCATACAATGCATTAAGAAATTTAGATACATGATTCTAGAATTTCTAATTTTTAAATCAAAGTGGTTACCTAGCATTCACCTTTTTATAAATTAAGCAATTAAAAAATCATCTTTAGGTAATTACTTTTATTCTTTCAAGAGTAGTAAAATAATTTTCAAAATCAATTCATTATTATTGGTAATAACTTTTTGTAACAAGACAAGTTTTTATTTTTTATTATATTTCAAATTTATTAAGACTATTTCTTAAAATTTATTTAGTTCAAATTACTTATTTATCAATATTAAGGTTAACCATATTCCAAAAAATATTTCCTTCAAATTTTTCTATTTCTTATTTAATTAATATATTTTAATTGTTAGTCATTCAAATAACCACTAAAATCAAAAATAAAAAAATCAACAATAAATGTAGAATTAGCATAGAAATAAAAATGATATTTTCCTATTTCAATACATAATTTACCCCTTCCCATAAAAATTTTCATAGAATGGTCTTTTATATTATTTTAGTTTATAAGATTATTTTGAGAAGATATTATCTCCCCCTAAAATAAAACATTATATTTGTAATCATGAGTATAATATACACCAAATATAGGTTTCCTAAATTCTTATACAACATTATTAGAATCTAAATTCTGGTTTTTATTTTTATTTTCATCATAATTATCATGAACTGGTCCTTCAATAACTAATGTTCTCTTATTTATAAATCAATTGTATTTATGAGAGTTAGAGTATCCATGAACGATTCCTTTATCACCTTTAGAGTCAATATTATATAGATTATATTTTGTATATGTAATAAAAACTATATAACCAAACAATAAAAAATAAAAAAAATTTGGTTTAATCCCTCTAAAAATCATAAGGGGTCTTACTTAAGATTATTATAATCAACACTATATTTAATATATCAAAATATTTATTTAAGGATTCAGCATAAAAACATTGTTGAAAATTAAATTTATTAAGTATATTTTGTTCCATTTCTTGAATTGATCTATTGTTTCTTTCCACCAGACTAGTTTATTGTGGTATCCTTAGAGAAGAAAAATTGTGTTGATATCAATTAAATTCAAAAAAAACTTAAATACTACATTAAAAAATTTACCATATCTATCACTTCTAATTGAGGTTAGTAAATATCCATTGTTATTTTGAATTAATTTTCATGAATCAGAAAACATTGTTAAAATTTAACTTTTATGTGTAATAAAATAATATCATGCAAATAAAATATATTAATTAAGAATTATAAATATATACTTCTTTACACATATATAAATATGTTGTCAAGGAAAAAATAAAATATGATCCAACAATTAAATATGTCTAGCAATTCTAACATCATTAATAGATTTAAAATTTTCATAATGTTTCTAACCTTTAAAACAAGAATCATAAACGAAGTATTTACATAGATTTAATTTCTATAAATCTTGTACATATACTCACTATGACACTTTAGACATCAAAAAAATATTAGCATGGAATAATCATCTCTAACATAAAATATCTTCACTTTCTACATCATTTAAACACTTAACATTTTTTAGTTAGTTTAGATGTGAAAATAAAATATATGTTAAAATTTTTATTTGATTAAAATAAAATAAAATCATTCAAAAAAATAATACACTACTCATTTTCAAATTTTACATTCATTCAACCATCACATGGTCAACATATACTTATTAATTTTTTTAAACAATTTGTATATAGTAATTTTTAAATAATAACACTTTTTAAAAATCATACTTCCTCAAATTGTTTAATTAGACACTTAGAGTTATCTCCCAAAGTGACTAACCTCCGTCGCTTAATTTAAAATGATATAAGGTAAGAAAAATTATTTTTCCAATATCTATAACACACTCTCCCTCTTTATACTTTAAATTATTGATACATATATGGTAGGATTCCTAAAATTAATCTAGTGAATGATTTTTTTGGTACCCCTAACATCATAGGTATAATTAGATTAGTTGTGGATCTTTTATAAACCTAAATATATTTCAAAAATTTATTTCTAGAATATCTGGAAAAACAATCTTACATATATATGTTTCTGTGTAACCATAATACTGTGTACATCTTAATGAACTTTCATTAGAAAAATTCCCATTCATTATAAACTTAAAACAAGTTAGACATGAAAATTTTCCATTTCAACTTTTAATAAATAATTCTATATTCATTCTTGGATGATGATAATCATATACAAAATCGTATCTATTTTTTGGTTTTATCACATACAACATTATATCATATTTTTTAATAAATGGAACAAAATTAGAAAAATCATCCTTCAAAATTTAGTAATAAGTTCTATTATATTTTCAATTTATTCTTTATGATTATTATTTTCATTAACCATTTTCTTATTTTTACCAGGTAAATATTTGAAATTATTAATAATTCTAAAACTAACTTTTTGTAATTTCTTATTCTATTAATATTTTAATTTATCATCGCCATCTTATTTTCAAAAATATAACATGAACATGAACCAAATTCAATTTCATTTTCATTTTCATTAAGCGCTTTATAAAAAACAATTGTGGGTTTTAAAAACTGAGTATAAGGAGATTCATGTGCCCTGGAAAATTTAGATATTAATTTAAGGTTCCCATTATCAAAAAAAAATTGACTCCCTACTTCAATTAGAATTATCGGTATATATCAAACATCTAAATAATTCATGATTTTTATTTTTAATATTTTCATTTTTATTTTTTTAATAATATAAGTAAAAAATTATATTCTAATCATTCCTTTATTTCTACACACATAACAATTTAGATATGAAGAATAATTATTCAAAGAGATTTTACCATACCTTCTTTAATTTTCATTCTTATTTTTGAACTAACACTTACTCATTTTTTCACAAAGTTGTAAAAAATATTCTCAAATGGGTAAATCCTTATCAATTACCAAGAATACATATTTAAAAGATTTTGAAGAATCAATTTTTTAATACATAATAAATAACTTTTATCATTAAAAATATTCATTCGTGGTGTATTTTAGTTCTAGTTTATACTATAGGAATGAAATGATTAGTTTATAATTATTACACTTTTCCATTAGAACTTTCTAAACAAGATGATTTTTAGTGGTTATCTAAAAACTCTTTAAACTAAAAAATTATTTTCCCTTAATTCATCAACTGACCTCATCCCATTGATAATTATTATGAATCTATGGAATTTTTTTTCATAGGACCAACTTCTCCCATTTTATAAACATGGTACTCCATATGAATAAATTTGAACTTTTTCATTTTAATATTATTTGAACAATAATCTGTAACATGAAGAATTTCAAAGATATCATAAGCTATGTTACATTCTAAAACATGGATAAAAACACATTGACTTGTAGAATTGTAGAATATATTCATTTCTTTATAATAAAAAACATATTTTACTGCATCATTACCAACAAGAGTTTCATGATAAACTTTTGGTAGATTATATGGTCTGACAATGATCGTTTAGTGATTGATAGTTAAATGATTCGGATATTTGTTTATTAAATTATTCTAATATTTGTAGAAATTTCCTTTGAAAAAAGGTGGATTCTAAGGAATCCAACCATCTTTTAAATTCATCCATTTTATCTTTAAATGAAAATTTTCCTTTCTCTATTTGGTCTTAAATATTCATTTTATCATAGTAAAATTTAAGCAAAAAAAACTATATCTATGAGGAACAACCTACGATACAAAATGCTATCCTATTTCAGATGATAACACTAGTATGTAGGGTTTTAATTGATCTTTAAAAAATCTACCCATTATTATTAAAACAAATAATTTAAATTAAATATTAATAGATTTTTTTTATTTGAAGAAGTGGTGAAATATATTCTCATGTTCACAAATCAAATGAAGTGGAAATAAAAATATAAAAAAAATATTTTCATAGTTGTTTGGTTCAATAAGAACATATATATACTCATCAATACCCACTTCTCTTGTATAAAATAACACTCATTAAGAACCCAAAATTTTAAAATTTGTAATATCCTTTAAAAAACTTCTGCATTTTTCACATTGGTAGGTAGAACCCAACAATTCATTCATTTCTATAAAACAAAGTACAACTAGGTATTTTACTTCTATTAATTTATTTCAACATATGGACCGACCTTTGGATTTAAAATTATAATCATACCAAAATTACTTTTTAAAGTTATAAGAAACAAAAATATAAAATATAAAATATAAAACAATGAAAATCTATATCAAAATATGAAGAACAGAAGAGTGCTGAAGATTAGAATTTTTATGAATCACTTTGATCACTTATGAAAATGAAATTTTAATTTTCATTCATGATCACACAACACTAGAAAACTAGTCATAGTAGAGATATTTTTAACTTTAGGAATTATATTGGATGTAATTATTGTCATTGATTTTTGAGTGATCTCATTCAATACATATAATTATATTTTCATGATATCATTCTAATGAAAAATTCAATCATCACCAACTCAACAATATTATCAAGAATATACATCATTCTTGATAAAAATTCATTGGATACCATGGTTAAATAATAATATAAATGAGAATATTATCATCTATCTATAACTTCAAATATCATGTGATATTCCTTCTTTCAAAAAATTCATAATCAATTTTAATACCATATTTAAAATTTACATTTATTTTGGAAATTAATAAAATAGTTAAACTAAATCATATAAACATGTATTAATTTAAAATATTAAAACAACGGTAAAATAAAATATCTAATTTTTCTTAAAAATATAAATAGAGAATAGTGTAAACATTATTATATATCAATATATACATTAATTTAAATCTCTGTACCTGACAATTTAAATTTTTACAAACATCATTTATATACTTTATTAAATATATTAGATAATTTGGATTCATCGAGAATGAAAATGATACATGTGTCAAGAATAAGGTTAATTGAAATTCCATCATTTTTTAGTATTATATTTTTAGGATATATTAATTATGGGAAATAAAGTTCAAGTCTTACAATCACTGACAAAATGGTTAAATGATTGCTTCTCAATGAATAAATTGAGTGAAAATCATAATTCTAATGATTATGGCCGATATAGATAGAACTCAGAGGCTACTTGGGATAATTGAAACTAAATATATTCAAAATGTAATAAAAAAGAAAAATATGGAATTATCCAAGATGGGATATTTCTCAATGTCATGTGATATCAATCTCTCCCTAAAAATGTTTCTATGATCATTGGAAGTGATTGAGGGGGTGATTAAAATCCCCTTTGCCTCAATAGTGGAATTTATCATGTATATGAAACTATGTACTAGGTTTGATGTTTCCTTTATTTTAAGAATGTTGGGACGATATCATGATAATCCAATAGAGATGTATTGGTAATTATTTAAAACTTTTACAAATTACTTGAGACATGCAAAGGATTGGTTTCTAGTGCATGGAGGATATGAAAATCTAGTTGTGAGGGGATAGACTGATGTTAGTTTCTATATGGATCAGAATGAGATAAAATCATAATCTATCTAGGTCTCTATCTTGAATTGTGGTGTAATGTGTTAGAGAATCTTAAAGTAACCCATGGTTTCCAAATCTATAGTAGAATTCAAGTTTGTTGTGGCTTTCATTATAACTAAATAATAATTCTAGATATTCAACTTTATCTCAGATATTTTGGATGTACCTAGTATTATAGACCTTGTTACAATATATTTTGATAATATTTTAGCATTTTTACTTTCCAAGGATCTCAGGTCACACTAGAAAAAAAGATTATACTTATGAAGTTTAATTTTATGAGGTATTTTACTCAAATTGGAGATGTTATGATTGATAGAGTATCCAAAAGGAATAACTTGGT
The DNA here is from genome assembly GCA_963277665.1 of Viscum album. Taxonomy (NCBI): domain Eukaryota; kingdom Viridiplantae; phylum Streptophyta; class Magnoliopsida; order Santalales; family Viscaceae; genus Viscum; species Viscum album. Next base: position 513,330,401 of record OY728153.1, on the reverse strand, counting down.
AGACCTCGTGACTAAAGGAATATCTTAGTAAAATCATAATTCTTATGTTAGAGCTAATGGTTTGAGATTTTTTAGTAAGTGGCTCTAGTGAAAGTGAGAGTGATGTTAGTGGATTACCTAGACCCAAATCCTATATGTAATTTGATTACAATTAAATGTAAACAATTTTCTATATAAATGTGTTTTTTCATACCATCCTAGTATCATTTATTCTGAATATATTATTTGTATAGTAATATCCATAGATTGCATGTTGTATCAAAAGGTTATAATATTTTTTTTCTATAATCATAACTTTGAGATACTATGAATGTAATTGTAAATATATATCATATGTGTAATGGCATAAACCATCCTGGTCCATTACATTCCCAAATTATGGTGTTTGGGGTGTCCTAGACACCATCGGGGAGTCAGGAGGGTGTCGATGTTGGTGGAGGGGTGCCACCATGGTGTCACTGATCAGTGTCTCACCGATCGGTGCCGCACCCATATAGTGCCATAGAGGTGTGTTGGGGTTCTGTCCCTAGTTTTTTTTTGTAACGTCTCTTTTAAGCTTTATTTCATCTTTTAAAGTGGTTTAAGTCTGTTTTAATTCCCATAAATGATATCTTAAATCCCCTAAGAGTGGTCCAACCCTCGATTACCAAAACGTGTGGCCTGTCACACCCTTTTTGTCGCGTTTTCCAGCCTCTCGTGTTTTCCAGTTTCACCCCTATTACGTGTTTTTCTCTGTTTAAAGGGAATCTATTAACTCATAGCCATTCTCTGGTCTATCTACACTGTCTCCAAAAAGAATTATTAAATCTCAATTAATCCCAACGTGTGAAACCACCGAGCCGCGTGGTCAAGCCTTGATCTGCTTTTTAAGCTCTTAGAGATTGCACATCCCATAACTCTAGGATCGGGCATTTTTACACACCCATATCTTCTTTTTCCTTGGTCTCTTTTTTTCTTGGTGCCCTTGGATTCCCTCTTCTAGAGATGGGTTGTGACTACATGAGAGCCCTCCTATTCGGTTCTTATTGTAGTTTCCTGCAGCGTTATCCCCAGTTCTTGGTGCAAGGATAAAACTTCGATCCTTGATCAAACCTATAGGGGTTTTTCAATCATCTCTCTTTAATTGTGCATCATGTTGGGTGGGTATGATGATGATCCTTCAGGACATAGATGAAATCAACTTTAATAAATATAATGAACGAACCTTTTTAAATAATAAAGGGGAGGGAATGGTGGTGTTGACGTTGTTGTGTGTCCATTGTTTTTATATTTTGAATTGTATGGGATTATGTCCACTGAAAATTATGTTTGTTGGTATTCCTTTATTGTTCACTAATGAAGCTCTATTTTTCAGGATGATCTTATGTATAAATGGATATAACATGGAAACTAGTTAATCACATAAACATGGTTGATTAAATGGATGACCTATGGACAATATCCCTTGTGTGATCACCCCGGTTAACTAAACAGAAAGAAGGTACTTAATGAATGGTGGTGGCTAATTTTGGAAACATCTTGCTTCGTTCTGGTGATATGTATGGTTACTCTGTCTGATGCATTGTGGGGTTATGTGAATGGGGATGGGACCTCTGGTTTTCCAGTTGTTGGTTTATGAATCAGAGGCTGTGTGGAGCCAGTATGTTGGGGCTTTGTTTGGTTCCAGTAATTTGAGGGATCTCACAAATCCATTTTGTTGTTGTGATTTTACAATATAATCAGATGTGAATGCTTAAAATCATGCTTGTATGTTTTTCCTTCAGTTGTTGTTTTGGATTTTGGTTATCCGTGTTAGTATCCTAGTAGTGGAGGAATGTTTTAAAAATGAATCACCTGAACATGAAAACAAGAACGGGTGCAATGGGGGATTTTTTTTCATAAATGGGTTGTGTTCTGGTTGTGGTTGTTGTGTATTTGTGCATGTAGGGATAGCAGTAAGAGTGGTGGTGTACGGGATGGTTTTCTATTTAGGAAACCTTGGGTTGAGATGAATGGTTGATTAACTATATGTATAAGATTTAGTTCTTGTGTTTCTTACATGCACCCCACCCATGTTGAGCACTTCATGTCAAACACCCTCATTTCATGGGGGAGGGTACTTTTCCCAACATTCTTATGAGTGGATGGTTATTATCTTCTTTCTGCTCCCTCTCCCAGGTAGCCCAAGATTCTTCGGGCAGGCTGTGATGGCCTAAAGATTATTATGGCCCAATACTCTTCGGGCAAGGTGGTGTTGTGGTGGTTAGCCTAGGTGTGTGCGGGCAGGTTGTTTTCCCAAGTGTCTTTGGGATGAGGCCTAGGTTTCTTTAGGCATGAAAGTGGTTGTTCTAGCCCAGGTTTCTTTGGGTGTGGTGGTGGTTATTGTGGACCAGGTGTCTGCGGGCATGGTTATGTGTGGTTGTGGTGGCCTTGGTGTTTGTGGGTGAGATGGACGTACAATTGGGATGGCCCATATGGTTTTTGTTGGGGGTGGTAGTGGAACTGTAGTAGGATCTATTTGAGAGGTTTTACGTGTAGGATGTTCTAAATAACTAGTGGGAAATCGGTGTGGGGTACCCAAATATCGATGTGTTATTACTGCTACTTTACCAAACTTGCATTATTTGGGGAGTGTGCCTTGGTGAGGCTGGGTGGAATTTTTCCTTGCAGGTGTCTTGGTTATATCTATTTCTAACGAGGCATTAGAATTCCTCCCCACACATGCATGAGAGATTTTGGTTTTCCCTACTAAGTATACCTGTATGATCACCCTACGTATATAAAACTGCTTCCAAGTTTTTAGGAGAACTTTGAGGACTGTGTCAGACCTTACTAGCTCAGGCTTTGGGAGTTGTCGTTGTTGCTTTTATTTCTTTTGGTACTTTTTATCAGAGTTTTTCTTGTACCTTGTATCATTTTATTTTTGAACATGCATATGAGAATGTATTTTTTTCATTTACTTTTACTTTCAATTTTTTGAGTTGTTTTGGATTTACCATCTTATCTCCTAATCATGTTCTATAAAAAGGTTAATTCCTTCCATATTACACAATATTCCATACCCTTGGTGCTAGTCGCCACTCCAGGGCCTATTGAAGGTGGGACTCGGGGGGTCATTATCTCTCCTTCAACATGAATAAGAAATGATCTGGAAATTATTTGTCCCTTCCCTCATCTTGGTGAAGGTGGGTTGTTAAATAATGGTATCATAGGAGTGTTTTTGAGAGATATCATGGAGTTTGGGGTTATAAACAGTGAGTAATGCATGGGATGGTAGGTAAATAGTGTTAGGAAATATTGGTACATGAAATAGGCTAGTGAAAACTAGCTAGGACACAGGATTTTAGGCCCCCCTATGATCCGATGCAAGAACTATGGACCTACCAAACAACAAGGTGAGGCTATACTGATTGCAGGGTAGAGACCCTAGGAAAGGTAAATGCATCATAATGACTTGTGTTCTTGTGTGTCTTGGGTGTTTTGGTAATTTCAAATAAATAAAAAATTTAAGAAAAATTTAAAAGAAATCATCTACACTACTCGGGCTTAGGCATTCCTTGTTTACCTTGAAGCTATGGAACCCCAATGATGTTCACAAGTAGTGTGGGAGATCGAGGCCTAGGAGGCTAATTTGGTCGATTGGTGGAGGATTGACCAAGAGGAATATGATGATAAGTGGAAGAATAATCTACGTTTTTTTCAACAGCAGACCCTTGGGAAGTATGAGGGAAGTGCTTCCAACTTAGAGACAGAGGTAAAGCTTGAGGATCTGGTGATCACATTTACCTTGATCTATACTCCAAGAGAGTATTGGGTTCTATTGGCAGTTGGTTAGATAAGGGGAGAAGTGTGTTGGTGGTGGATGTTCTACCTTAGAGATAGGTCGGAGAATGAGGTTTTGTGGACTGACTTCGAGTAGGAGTTCCGAGCGGAATTCCTTTCTGGTATGATGAAGGATGAAAAGAGGTAAGAGCATCTCTCCCTACAATAAGGGAGTATTTTGGTAAGGTATTTTGGGATCATGTTCAAGGATCTCCTTCATTTCACTCTAGACCTCTTCCCGGACAAGGAGTCGCAGGCAAGATGCTTAAAGGAGGCACTCTGACCTTCCATTCAGTATGTTGTTACTCCCTTCACTCTAATGAGGTATTTGGAGGTTTAGAAGAAGTTTATGGTAGTAGTGAGGATTCATGTGTTGGGAGGTGTGTTTCGAGAGGGGAACTAGTTGATCTTAGCAAAGGGGAAGGCTATTGGCAACATACCTCCAGCATCAGGGCCTTCTAGGTTTCATCCAGTGGGGAATAGGCCCCATATGTTCCAGTTTCGATCTTCTGTTCCTCGCCCTTTCACCATGGGCCTCGGACCAAGGTGATTTTCTTGTGGAGGTTTTGGGAACATCCAATGTCGGTGCCCAGTTTGAGCTCAGTATAGTGTGGGTGGGAAGGTTTAGTACCCACCTTAGCGGCACCATTTTCCATCCATACCTTTTCAGCAGCAGTAGGGACGACAAACTCCCACTCCTCCGAGGGCGGATGGTGCTGGAGGAGGCAGACCTTAGGGTGCTCCTCAGGGACCTCGACTGAGGCATGGTCGGGGAGTCGGCCGACAGTTGAGTGGAAAAGGAGCTGGGTGTGGGAAGTTGCATGCTGCAGAGGAAGAAGTTCCAACAGGTCTGGAGGTCCGGAGGATGTTCGAGGTACGATCATCTTGTTTTGTACTCTTTCCTGTTCCTTATTTGATTCAGGAGATTTTATCTCCTTTGTTTCACCCATTCTAGCCCATTCCTTGGGCCTAGACATAGATATACTCTCCATGCCCCTGGTGCTGAGTACGCCGGTTGGGGGTTAGACCAACCTATTTGATGTTTTTCGAGGATGCAGACTAATGTTGGGGCCACATCAGTCTAGTGGGGATCTCATTCTGCTGCAAATGCATCCATACAATGTCATCCTAAGAATCGACTGGATGTTTTATGCACATGCTATTATAAAATGGTTCTGGAGAATATTTGTGTTCTCCGATGAGGATGGTCAGCATGTGGATTTTGTCAATGAACGGAGTTTTCTAGTGGGGAGCCGGCATGTGAAGCATCTTCTTTCTAATTTGGTCGAGTTGTCAGCAGAATTAGTGGATGATTAGATGATGGAAGTTCTGGGAGGTGTTAGAGAGTTCCTGGATGTTTTTTTCAGGGAGGTTGTAACTCTAACCCAACGACATGATGTTGAGTTTGGGATAGTCTTACAACCCAGTGCACGTCTGATTTCGATGGCTCCTTATCGGGTGACGCCTTCTAAGTTGCAGAAGTTATGGATTAAGATTGATGATTTAATGAAGAAGGGTTTTTTCCAACCCAGCGTGTTTCCATGGGGTGCTCTAGTCTTTTTTGTGAAGAAGGCATATGGTGGTCTTAGTTTTTGCATAGTCTACCGAATACTGAATCAGGTAACGGTCAAGAACCGTTACCCTCTCCTGAGGATAGATGATCTATTTGACCAACTGAGGGGAGCAGGTTGGTTCTCTAAGATCAATATATGGTCTGGGTATTACCAGTTAATGGTGAAAGATAGTGATATCCCAAAGACTGCTTTCAGGTGTAGGTATATTAACTTTGAGTTCGTATTCATGTTGTTCGGTGTTATGAACACACCTGCTGTGTTTATGGGGCTCATGAACTCTATTTTTCATGAGTTTTTGGACCGTTTCGTCGTTTTGTTCATCGATGACATCCTAATCTACTCAAGATCAGAGGAGGAGTATATTGATCACCTCATGATGGTCTTGGAGATCCTTCAAAACCACCATCTCTATGGGAAGTTGTCCAAGTGAAAGTTCTTTACATGAGAAGTGCACTTTCATGGAAACATGGTGTCTCAGCAAGGGGTAGTGGTGGACCCATCAAATGTTGAAGTGGTTGTTTCTTGGGCATCACCCAAGAACGTGATGGAGGTTCGTATTTTCCTGGGTTTGTCATGCTATTATTGGAGGTTCATACCTAACTTCTCTCAAGTTTCAGATCCTTCAACATATTTGACCAGAAAGGACTAGGCTTTCATGTGGAGTGAGTAGTTTCAGGCATCTTTCAACTATCTGAAGGAAAGTTGTGTCAGTACTCCAGTGCTTAGGTTTATAGAGGAAGGGGTGTTTTTTGAGGTGTTTTGTGATGCTTTCGGTCTAGGCGTGGGGTGTCTGTTGATGCAACATCAAGGAGTGATCTATTATGGGTCTAGGTAGTTATGTCCTCACGAATGTAACTATACCACCCACAACCTGGAGCTTGCAGTAGTGGTGCTCGCACTGAATTTTTGGTGGAATTACATCATTGGGGAGCACTTTGTGTTTTTCATAGATCAAAAGAGTTTGAGGCATATTTTTACCCAACGGGACCTGAACTTGCGACAAAGAAGGTGGGTAGAGTTTCTTCAGGACTATGACTTTGATATCTCTTACACTAGAGGTAAGGGGAATGTTTTGGCTGATTCCTTGAGTAGGAAGTCATAGAGGGAAGTTGTTCGGGAATCTGTGGATGCTTGGAAGGAGATGGAGGAGTTGGCTTCCTTACACCTGGAGGCAAAGGTGGATGGTGGTATAGGCTTCATGTTTCAGATAGCAGTGCATTCCTCTCTATTGTAGCAGGTGGATGAGTCTTAGTGTGGAGACTCAGAGAGTGAATTGATGCATGATCAGGTTGACTGGGGAAATTCTCTGAATGGGTGGTCGAAGGATGGTCAGAATCAGATGCTTTTTTTCATGGGAAGTTGTTTCTTCTATATACGATTCATGATAGATTTCTTATTGAGTTCCATAACTCACCCATAGAGGTACACCTAGGAGTTTTGAAGATGTACTGAGGCCTAGGGGGAATAGTTTTGGTGGATTGGGGTAAAACGGGCAGTGGCAGAGTTTTTGGTAAGGTGCCTAGTGTGTCAGCAGGTGAAGGATGAACACCACGTCCCAGGAGGTTTTTTACAGCCTATAGATGTCCCTGATTGGAAGTGGGATGACATCTCGATGGACTTTTTCACAAGACTACCCAAGGTTCAAGTAGGTTGTGATGTTATCTGGGTAGTGGTAGACCGGCTGACGAAATCATCTCACTTCTTGGTGATCAAGGAGTCGAGTGTGGTGGATGAATTAGAACGGTGATATGTGGATGAGATGGTGCGGTTTCATGGATTTCCAAGGTCTATAGTCTCAGATCAGAATGCATGGTTTACCTCACGAGTCTGGAGGGGATTGCATCATGCTTTTAGAACCCAACTACATCTTAGCACCACTTTCCACCCCCAAAAATATGGGAATATAGAGCGGACTATCCAAACGTTGAAGGATATGATATGGGAATGTGTTTTGGAATTTGGGGGACCATGGGTATGACATTTTCCCCAGAGTTTTCTTACAATAGTATTTATCACTCTAATATTAGTATGGAACCATTTGAAGCCTTGTACAGGAGGTCATGTTGTTCACTCGTGTGTTGGACCGTGGTTTGGGAGGCAGGTGTTCTTGGCCCAGAGGTAGTGCAGAGAACAAAAGAGAAGGTTCATCTTGTGATTCAGAGGATGAAGGAAGCTCAGGACCAGTAGAATTTGTATGTCGACCGTAGGAGGAGGCCTTGGAGTTTGAGGTTAGAGACCATGTGTTCTTGGAGGTTTCCCCTTGACGTGGGCAGTGAAGGTTCAGTAAGGGGATCAAGCTCTCTCCTAGGTTCATCAGGCCTTTCAAAGTGCTGGGGTGAGTCGGTGAGGTGGCATATCAGCTGAAATTTCCACCTCAGTTGGAAAGGATCCATGACGTTTTCCACGTCTCCCAGCTTTGTTGATATCTACACGATGACTCCCATTTCATTGACAGGGGATAGTTGTATATAGGGGAGGATGATACATTTATGGAGCGACTAGTAAGGATAGAGGATTTAAAGGAGAAGTTTCTTCGTGGATGGGTCATCCCTTTGGTTCGTGTGTTGTGGAGGCATAGTGGCCTCAAGGAGAGTACTTGGGAGTGAGAATCTTAGATGCTCACCTAGTACCCAGAGCTGTTTTGAGTTGCTACTCTGATACTTCCTTGATGTTATTGTTTTTGTGACTTGTTGTGATGTAATTATGACCTTGTTTGGTTATAATATGATTTTTTTACTTTACTTTGTGAGTGTGTATTAAAAGTCCTGATCTGCAGGGAAGGGAGAACCTAATTCCTAATAAATACACATCACCGCATATGTGATTAATCATGTGCGGGTGAGTTAGTTCCACCCAAAGAAGATAGTATCTTTACATGAAGGAAAGAACTCCCAAATCTATGTGTTAGGAAAATGTGATCCTTGGGGTTTGTATGGATTTTTGGGGTGGTAGCTATGGGTAGGTGTTCCTGGATGTCGAGGTTTTGTTCCAGCCTTGGAACAACTCGTTGTGGTTTGTCCTTGAGTGGTATCTTACGAGGTGGTTGTTCAGAACCCTCTCTTCTCTTCGGGTTTACTCTTAATTATCAAGGATAATAATGGTTTTAGAGGCATAAGATGTAATGTTTCAGACCTTCCTGGTCCATTACTTTTCCAAATTCTAGTTTTTGGGGTGTCTTGGACACCATCGGGGAGTCTGGAGGGCATCAATGTCGGTGGCAGGGTGTCACCATGGTGTCACTGATTGGTGAAACCCATCGGTCTCACTGATTGGTCTCACCAATTGGTGATGCACCCAAATGGTTCCCTAGAGGGGTGTCGGGGTTCTTTCCCCAGTTTTCCCATAACGTCTCTTTTAATATTTATTTCCTATTTTAAAGTGGTTTAAGTCCATTTTAATGCCCATAAATGATATCTCAAATCCCCTGAGAGTGGTCCGACCCTCTATTACCAAAATGTGTGGCCCATCACACCCTTTTTTCCACATTTTCCAGCCTCCTGTGTTTTCCAGTTTTTCCCCTATTACGCATTTTTCTCCATTTAAAGGGAATCTATTAACTCATAGTCATCTGATGGTCTATCTCCACCATCTCTGAGGATAATTATTAAATCTCAATTAATCCCAACGGGTTAATCCTCCGAGTCGCATGTTCAAGCCACAATCCTCTTTTTAAGAACTTATAGATTTCACATCTTGTAACTCTAGGATCGGGCCTTTTTACACACAGAGATCTTCTTCTTCCTTGGTCTCTTTCTTTTCCTTGGTTCCCTTGGAGTCCCTCTTCTGGAGACAGGTCATGACTGCATGAGATCCCTCATGTTTGGTTCTTCTTGTAGTTTCTAGTAGCATCATCCCAAGTTCTTGGCGTAAGGAGAAAACTTTAATATGTGATCATCCAAGTTTAGGTTTTTCCTTCATCTCTCTTTAACTGTGCATCATGCAGGGTGGGTATGATGATGATCCTTTAGGATGTAGATGAAACCAACTTTAATAGAGATAATGAACTGACATTTTTAAAGAATAAAGGGGTGGGAAAGATGATGTTGATGTTGTTGTGTTGCCTTTTTTTATGTTGTGAATTTTATGGGCTTATGTCCACTGAAATTTGTGGCCATTGGTGGTCCTTTATTATGCACTAATGAAACTCTATTTTCCATATGATCTCGTGTATAAATGGTTGTAACATGGAAACTAGTTAATCATATAAAATTGGTTGATTAAATGGATTCCCAATGGACAATATCCCTTATGTGATCACCCCAGTTAACCAAACAGAAAGAAGGTACTTAATGAATGGTGTTGGCTAATTTTGGAAACTTCTTGCTTCGTTATGGTAATATGTATGGTTGATATGTCTGATACTTTGTGGGGTGATGTGAATGGGTATGTGACCTCTAGTTATCCAATTGTTGGTTTTTGAATTGGAGGTTGTGTGGAGCTGGTATGTTGGGTCTTGGTTTGGTTTCAGTACTTTGAGAGATCTCACGGATCCCTTTTGTTGTTGTGACTTTACAAGAGAACTGGGTGTGAATGCTTAAAATCACGCTTGGTCATTTTTCCTTCAGTTGTTTTTTTGGCTTGTGGTTATTCCTATTAGTATCCCGGTAATGGAGGAATGTTTAAAAATGGAATCAATTGAACATGATAATGAGAACTGGTACAATGGGGGATTTTTTTTCCAGAAATGGGTTGTGTTCTGGTTGTGGTTGTTGCATATTAGTGCATGTAGGGATAACAGTGAGAGTGGTGGTGTATGGGTTGGTTTTCTGTTTCAGAACCCTTAGGTTTGGATGACTGCTTGATTACCTATAATTATAATATTTAGTTCTTGTGTTTCTTATACGCACCTCGCCCATGTTGATCACTTCATGCTGAACACCCTCATTTCATGGAGTAGGGTGTTTTTTCCAACATTCTTATGAGTGTCTAGTTATAGGCTCTTTTCTTCTCACTCTCCCAGGTATCCCAAGATTCTTCAGGTAGGCTGTGATGACCTAAGGATTATTATGGCCCAATACTCTTCGGGCATGGTGGTGTTGTGGTGGTTAGCCCAAGTGTGTGCGGGCAGATTGTTTTCTCAAGTGTCTTCAGGATGATGCCCATGTGTTTTTTTGTGTGGAAGTGGTCATTCTAGCCCAGGTGTCTTTGGGATTAGTGGTGGTTGTTGTGGCCTAGGTGTCTGTAGGCGTGGTTATGTGTAGTTGTAGTGGCTCAGGTGTTTGTGGGTGGGATGAACGTACAGTTGGGATGGCCCATATGGTTGTTGTTGGGGGTGGTAGTGGAACTGCCGTAGGATTTGTGGGGGAGGTCTGACGCATAGGATGTTCTAAATAACCAATAGGAAAGTGGTGAGGGGTACCCAAATATCGATGTGTTGTTACTATTACTTTATCGGACTTACATTATTTGGGGAGTGTGCCATGGTGAGGTTGGGTGGATAGTTTCGTCGCTAGGTGTTTTGGTTATCTCTATTTATCTTGGGGAATTATAATGGCTCCCCACTTGTGCATAATAGCTTTTGTTTTTCCCTATTGAGTATACCTATATACTCACCCTACGTATATAAAACTGTTTTCACATTTCCAGGAAGACTTTGAGGACCGTGTCGAACCTTACTAGCTCAGGCTTCGAGAGTTTTCGCTGCTTTTTTTCCTTCATTTGGTACATTTTGTCAGATTTTTTCTTGTACCTTGTATCTATTTATTTTTTAACACGCATATGGGAATGGATTTTTTTGGCTTTACTTTTACTTCACCTTTTGGAGTTGTTTGGGATTTAGCATCATATCTCCCGATCATGTTCTATAAAAAGGGTAATGTCTTCCATATTATGTGATATTTCATAACCTTGGTGCTAGTCTCTACTCTGGGGCCTATTGAAGGCGGGACTCAGGGGTCATTATCTCTCCTTCAACATGAAGAAGGAAGGGTCTGAGAGTTTTCTATCCCTTCCCTCATCTTGATGAAGGCGGGTTATGACAATATGGTCTAGATACATAATCTTGAGTGGACATAGATTATTTATAACTATCAGGTACTGGGGGAATATAAGAATTTAGACTTCTCTTCATGATGTTTTCACATTGTGATCTCAATTAGATGAGATCATGAAGACTCGTTCGCTAATAGGAACACCACATGTTATATGTTTCATTAGTTATTTCTATCTATGAGCATATTTACTGGTCTCTTAACTTGAGATCATAATTAATGTGATCCATTTGAGAAACTACATCGATGAAGTAAGAAAACCATGTAATTTATGTTGCTTATATGTAATTTTGTTTGAGTTTTTTGTTGGTGATGTGACAATGGTTGAATGATCAAGAAATTTTTTTTTTCATCCAAGTAGAGGAAGAGTTATCTCAAGCCCAGCTGACTAGGATGATAGAATATTTACTAAATCCATGGACATGGTAGAAGAAGTTATGTAAATCCAGTGATGTCATATTGATAATAAATAAAGTATGAAAAGGATGGTGAAATAGGTTTCTCTACCTGAGTTTTGTGATATCAGGATGTGGAGTTATTATATTACACTATGTTCACACGAGAGGATTTTATTGCTATGACTAAACCTCATGTCCTTATGAACTATGATTTTTTCTAGATAACACTCTTGGTATATGGTTTTTTCTGACTGCTTTGGAGATAATGACATGGGTCAGACACTAACTGTATTCAAATGTGAAGGACCCTAGACCATCCTGAGAGGGGGGGTGAATCAAGGTGTCAAATTTTTCTCTACTTTATAGGATCTTGTTCCCATGTTGGTAAGAACTTGTTTAAACCTGTATGATGCATATGTGCAGTAATTAAAACATTCACATGTAGAAGGTCAGCATGACACTTTTTACTTGGTTTAACACTAAGGGCTACATCCAAGGAGCATACGCCGATAGGTTGATGGTCATACCTAATTCCACTATTCTTCACTATTTGTGGATTACATAGGTTCGGGCACATTCACTCTATCCCAGGCTCACTTCCTAAATGTTCAAGAATAGGTCACAGCTTCCCTCGAGTCACTCCTATTGACTCCCCGTGGCTCACTACCTTGGGTGAAGTCCCACCTAGTTTATAGACGTGAAGGTCTCTTCAATAGGTAATCTTGGAAGTCTTTGTCTCTTATTCAGCATGAGACATTGCTTGCATCAGAGTCCTGAATTGATGCTCTTTTGTATTCAATCTTCTCCTTTAGTGAAATAATTGAATGCATTAAATATCATTCTTCTCTTCTTGTCCAGAATAAAAAAATCCTATGTGATTGTTCAAGTAATGAAGATCATCTCAGAAAAACATCATCACAATTGTACTGCCCTGAATAATTCACAATCTTCAGTTGGGCACACTTTGTTGTTGTTCTTCTTCTCTTCCTTTAATTCTCAATACCAGCACCAAAGTGTATCGGTATACTTCCTTCTTTCTATGAAGATCTAAGTTTAGTTGAATGTATTGTTCTTCTTATCTTCACAAAGCACAACGAGGGTGTTAAATACCAGTCGTGTGTGTGCGGTACTACATCTCTCCGTAAAAACAAATGGTCTGTGGTACTTCCTTCTTCGCGAAGCTTCTTCGAGAGTGCTAAGCACCCGTCAAAGGCCTGAAGGATCCCCAAATTTTTCGCACACCCTTCTAGGTGTCTTGTCACGAACCAACCTGGGTCAACCCTGAACCAGTCACCCGAGCTGGTCCGCGACATGGCCCGAGAGGCGTTCCCGATCCTCCTGGGCTGGCGACAAGTGTCAGGGCATCAATAGAGGTTGTGGGAATGATTTCTCCCAATATAAATAAATAATACTGCAAGATAATACAGAGCAGCACAGAAAAGATAAACCAAACAAAGTGACTAAACAGGAATAGAAGAAAAATAAAACTGACCAAACACGACGTCCGAACAAACTCCATGCGACCTCGCGGGTCGCTCTCCGACTCAACGATCAAGCGTCGCACTAGGAGAGCGTGCTCAAGCTATAGCCCGCACAAACACTAAAAACAGAAAAGAACTATAGGCGTGAGTATTAAAACTCAGTAGGCTAGCCCGATATCTATTCCCAATGCACTACCTTTAAAATAAAAGAAACATCATTTCAAGTTTGAACTACAATTTATAAAAGTATGTTTTTCTAAGTATTTTACTTAAAAACAAAGTAAGAACCATTACCCTTAACCATTTCCAAATTTGGGTTCAATTCATTAGTGTCAATGACATTTTAGGGAAAGGGGAAGGGGGGTTTTTATTTTCAAATTTGTACAAAGAGGATTAAACACTTTCATTTGAAAACCATTTTTAGAAACCTAATCAAAAGAAATTTACCACTTTCCAAGGAAAAGAAATACATCAAAATGAACAAAGTAATACACACAGCAAGGGCAATGTAGGTATGCATATGAGCATCATAATCACTACTGCAAGCAAAAAAAGCTGAATAGACATGGGTGAACCTAGGAGATCGAGAATAAACCAAAAGACACCAATACATGAGAAATCATCCTTATCGACATGTCACGATGAAATCAAAACGCGCAATACGCTCAACCATCCTCTCTCAGGCAGGTCGAGGGAAAATCCCATAGTAATAAACCCAATATATTCATCTATTATGGGCCACTGGTCAGTACCATAACCTACCAGTGCAGCAATCATTCTTAGAATATTCTCTCAATATGCCAGATTCCCATGTTTCAAGTGTTTAAAAAGAGGGTGAGCCAACTGATGCCAACCGAGCATCCAATCAGATATATCTATATATAAAGCAAAACAGGCATCACCCTGAACCACTCCATGGGACAACCTCTTGCCTTTAACTACTCAAGTACCCGGGAGCCTCTAAGCGCGGCCTCCCAAACAATAAATTGCAACCAAGGCATGAGAGTCGTCCTAAGAGGGTTTTTATCAAAACATTTTCATCGCTTTCCATAAAGTGCCAAACGGACATTAAATACATTTCACAATCACTACTCAAAAAAAGTAAAACATCTTTATAATACCAAACCCAGTTTAAAACCATTTAAAGAACCCACAAAACACTACTTCACAGGCTGAAAATATTTTTATAAACCAAACCAAACCATTTTCTTTTTCCAAATAAACTTTAAGAGCCCACCGAGAAATTTCTCAAACGAACCAAAGTACTTGTTCACGCTTCAAAAGAAATCATTTCTCATTAAACCAGAACTCTATTTTACATTCCGTGAATTATGTTTTAAAGACAAACGGGCATTCTTTCCTTATTGGGTGTCTGCTCGTCAAGAAAATATTTCATGTGTCGTGTATAAAATAAACGACTCTTTTTACACTAAATAATCATTTAAAAATTTACTATCTTGTATTAAAAATTAATTATCGTATATTATCTCACATTTATTAAAATTAATAAAATATTTATTTTGAACAATTAGGGTGCGCAAATAGCAAGAAATAATATAACTTAAATTTTAAAAGCAGTGTAAAGGGAACCTACCTCAGATACACGACGCGATGTAACGATGCACGTTTGAAAAAGCACGGTAAAGTCCAGCGCCCTACAAAATAAATATGAAGGGCTCAAAACACACACCAAAACTCACTAGAGCATGCGAAACCAAGCATCGGGGAGAAACGCTCACCTCGAAACTGAAGCGCGACAACGACACAAACTCGGAATCGCTCTGCCCGAGTTCTAAAACAAAAATCCTACCAAAACAAACATAAGTTGATAACCCCCTAACAAAGAAAAGGTCAAAGCAAGAATAATAATAATAATAATAACAATAATAAAATTAATAATAATAATAATAATAACAATAAAAATAACAATATTAATAATAATAATAATAATAAGAAGAAGAAGAAGAAGAATAATAATAATAATAATAATAATAATAATAACAATAATAATAATAATAATAACAACAACAATAATAATAATAACAATACTAATAACAATAATAAGATTAATATTAATAAAAATAGTAAAAATAACAATAATAAAAATACTACTAATAATAATAATAATCATTATAATAACAATAATAATATTATTATTATTATTATTAACATTAATAATAAAAATAATAATAATAATAGTAGTAACAAAAAGAATAATAAAAATAATAATAATAATAATAATAATAGTATTAATAATGATAATAAAAGTAATATATAAAAAAAAACGAAACCTGGTCGGGGGGAGCTGTGCGGGCTGGAGAAAGGGAGGAGAGGGAGTCGGGGCTGGTTCGCCGTTGCGGACAGTGGGAGGAAGCCAAGCGCCAGGGGGGGCTGTTGTGTGCGCGATGCTGCACGGCAGGAGCAGCGACGAGGTGTCGGGGTTCTGCGCTGAGGAGGCAGGTCCGGAGTGCGCTGCTGGAGGAATTCGGCCGAGGGGGGCTGCAAGGGAGGCTGGATGAAGGCAGAGGATAGGCGGTGAGGTTGGCAGGCGCCACTGGCGGGCGGCTAGCGCGTGGCTGGGGCGTTATTGCAGGCAGAGGAAGGGAGAGCTGAGGTTGGGGTGTGCTGAAACATAAAACAGGAGGGAGGCCAAGCGGGTTGCGCAGGAAAGAAAAGGCAGGGGGGTCACGCGGGCTGGCTGGGTGCGGCGCTGAAGGAGGCCGAGCACACTGCTGCTAAGGGGAGCAGGAGGCGAGCGCTGAGGGAGAGATGGTGCGGCCAAAGATGCAGTAGGAGGCGCTGCTGAAGAGGTGGAAAAGGTGAGGAAAGCGTGGGGGGCCTGCTCGCGCAAGGGAAGAGAGGAAAGGGGTGAGGCGGCGCGCAAAGGCTACGGGAGAGGAGAAGAGAACAGGCAGGAGTTAGGGTTAGGGGGAAAGAGAAACAAATATATATATATGTATAAATAAAAAAAATCAAATATTAATTCATGATAAAAATAATCATAATAATAATATTCATAATGACAATAATATTAATCACAACAATAAAATGATTTCCAACATTTTTAATTAGCATTAATTTTTAATTGTAATATTTAGAATGACAATAATAATAATAATAATGATAACATGATGATAAAAATTAAAATAATAAAGGCAGTCATATTATTCCAATAAAAATAAAATTCTTAACACAATAAAATTTAAACGACACGACAATAAACGCACATTTTAAATATACACTCTTTATTTCAAAACTCCGAAGACAGCGGGATGTGCAAAAGTTAGGGTGAGGTCGTGCAGCTCCAACTTCACGTTCCGCCCGTGCGCTCGACGACGTCGACGCCAAAAAGTGCACGTTTTAACATAACTCAAAGAAACAAATCACCTAGGACACACCTGAACCACAGAAGAAAAAAAATATTTAAGGCCAAAAATAATTAAATTGATCTATACTCACGGGTCAGGGTGTGACAATTCTCCCCACCATAACGCTTTCCGCCCCCGGAAAGCCACAACATTATCCAGCCGATCGATCGACGCCTAAGGATTCTACATTAACAAGATCCAACCTCTTAACCAAAGGACATCACACTGACTACCAGCGGGACTGAACCTCATTGCCCGAAATAAATCACCAATAGAGAGGAGGCCTGAACGGGCTCCCCACCATAAGAACTCGACTAGCATTCAATAACGATTTAAGAGAAAACCCAACGAGACTCACGGTGGGTCTCCCCACCATAAAGGACCGACCTATTAACGATCAAACAGAAAACCAACTCAGGCCAGAACCGGGCCTTACCCAAGCTATAAAAAGCACGGCAAAAACATTTATATCACCTACTCCCGTCCAAAAGGGATAAAAGTTGATCCGAAAAGTCTGCGCTCACCAAAAACCCTTACCGCATGGGCGGGGAGGGAGGGCCCAAGGATTGGATCACTAGAACTTGGACAAAGAACTACTCATGACTCACCACTTAGGGATGGGCACAAATCAGGGCCGCAACTGATTTACATCAGTGGTCCATGCAAGACCACTAATTGATACCTCGCATCTAGACAAAAATGCACCATTAGAGACATTGTGTGAGGGATAAGTCCATCGCGCTCCTTGCGACAAGAGGAAATTTTATAATGACGATGAAACTACGACAGACACACTAAAACTGTCTCACCCCAACGATAGAGGCGCAACCTTAACCAAACTCCTTAAAATTCCCCGGGGGTTCCTGACTACGCGTCGGCTTCACTCCGAGGCCTTTTGGCTGGAGCTCTGTGGGATGAAGCATCTCCTGCCTCGCCCTGACCCATGAGTATAGATGAATTTAATTATTTTTGGCCTTAGATATTTTTTTTCTTTTGTGGTTCAGGTGTGTCCCGGGTGATTTGTTTCTTTGAGTTATGTTAAAACGTTCACTTTTTGGCGTCGACATCATCGGGCGCACGGGCGGAGCATGAAGTTGGAGCCGCACGACCTCACCCTAACTTTTGCACATCCCGTTGTCTTCGGAGTTTTGAAATAAAGAGTGTATATTTAAAACGTGTGTCTATTGTCGTGTCGTTTAAATTTTATTGTGTTAAGAATTTTATTTTTATTGGAATAATATGACTGCCTTTATTATTTTAATTTTTATCATCATGTTATCATTGTTATTATTATTATTGTCATTCTAAATATTACAATTAAAAATTAATGCTAATTAAAAATGTTGGAAATCATTTTATTGTTGTGATTAATATTATTGTCATTATGAATATTATTATTATGATTATTTTTATCATGAATTAATATTTGATTTTATTTTTATTTATACATATATATATATTTGTTTCTCTTTCCCCCTAACCCTAACTCCTGCATGTTCTCTTCTCCTCTGTCGTAGCCTTTGTGCGCCGCCTCACCCCTTTCCTCTCTTCCCTTGCGCGAGCAGGCCCCCCCACGCTTTCCTCTCCTTTTTCCACCTCTTCAGTAGTGCCTCCTACTGCATCTTTGGCCGCACCATCTCTCCCTCAGCACTAGCCTCCTGCTCCCCTTAGCAGCAGTGTGCTCGGCCTCCTTCAGCGCCGCACCCAGCCGGCCCGCGCGACCCCCCTGCCTTTTCTTTCTTGCGCAACCCGCTTGGCCTCCCTCCTGTTTTCTGTTTCAGCACACCCTAGCCTCAGCTCTCCCTTCCTCTGCCTGCAATAACGCCCCAGCCACGCGCTAGCCGCCCGCCAGTGGCCCCTGCCAACCTCACCACCTGTCCTCTGCCTTCATCCAGCCTCCCCTGCAGCCCCCCCCCCCTCGGGCGGATTCCTCCCGCAGCGCACTCCGGACGTGCCTCCTCAGCACAGAACCCCGGCACCCCGTCGTTGCTCCTGTCGTGCAGCATCACGCACACAACAGCCCCCCTGGCGCTTGGCTTCCTCCCACTGTCCGCAACGGCAAACCAGCCCCAACTCCCTCTCCTCCCTTGCTCCAGCCCGCACAGCTCCCCCCCCGACCAGGTTTCGTTTATTTTTTTATATATATTACTTTTATTATCATTATTAATACTATCATCATCATTATTATTATTATTATTATTATTATTATTATTATTATTATTATTATTCTTGTTGTTACTACTATTATTATTATTATTATTATTATTATTTTATTAATGTTATTATTAATATTATTATTATTATTATTATTAATGCTATTATTATTATTATTGTTATTATTATTATTATTATTATTATTCTTATTATTATTATTATTATTGTCATTTTTATTGTTATTATTATTATTATTATTAATTTTATTATTTTTGTTATTATTATTATTATTATTATTATTATTATTATTATTATTATTATTATTATTATTATTATTATTATTATTATTATTATTATTCTTGCTTTGGCCTTTGCTTTGTTATGGGGTTATCAACTTATGTTTGTTTTGGTAGGATTTTTGTTTTAGAACCCGGGCGGAGCGATCCCGAGTTTGCGTCATTGTCGCGCTTCAGTTTCGAGATGAGCGTTTCTCCCCGATGCTTGGTTTCGCATGCTCTAGTGAGTTTTGGTGTGTATTTTGAGCCCTTCATATTTATTTTTTAGGGCGCTGGACTTTACCGTGCTTTTTCAAACGTGCGTCGTTACATCGCGTCGTGTATCTGAGGTAGGTTCCCTTTGCACTGCTTTTAAAATTTAAGTTATATTATTTCCTGCTGTTTGCGCACCCTAATTGTTCAAAATAAATATTTTATTAATTTTAATAAATGTGAGATAATATACGATAATTAATTTTTAATATAAGATAGTAAATTTTTAAATGATTATTTAGTGTAAAAAGAGTCGTTTATTTTATACACGACACATGAAATATTTTCTTGACGAGCAGACACCCAATAAGGAAAGAATGCCCGTTTGTCTTTAAAACATAATTCACGGAATGTAAAATAGAGTTCTGGTTTAATGAGAAATGATTTCTTTTGAAGCGTGAACAAGTACTTTGGTTCGTTTGAGAAATTGCCCGGTTGGCTCTTAAAGTTTATTTGGAAAAAGAAAATGGTTTAGTTTGGTTTATAAAAATATTGGCAGCCTGTGAAGTAGTGTTTTGTGGGTTCTTTAAATGGTTTTAAACTGGGTTTGGTCTTATAAAGATGTTGTACTTTTTTTTGAGTAGTGATTGTGAAATGTATTTAATGTCCGTTTGGCACTTTATGGAAAGCGATGAAAATGTTTTGATAAAAACCCTTTTAGGACGACTCTCATGCCTTGGTTGCAATTGATTGTTTGGGAGGCCGCGCTTAGAGGCTCCCAGGTACTTGAGTAGTTAAAGGCAAGAGGTTGTCCCATGGAGTGGCTTGGGGTGATGCATGTTGTGCTTTATATATAGATATATCTGATTGGATGCTCAGTTGGCATCGGTTGGCTCACCCTCTTTTTAAACACTTGAGACATGAGAATCTGGCATATTGAGAGAATATTCTAAGAATGATTGCTGCACTGGTGGGTTATAGTACTGACCAGTGGCCCATAGTAGATGAATATATTGGGTTTATTACTATGGGATTTGCCCTCGACCTGCCTGAGAGAGGATGGTTGAGCGTATTGTGCGTTTTGATTTCATCGTGACATGTCGATAAGGATGATTTCTCATGTATTGGTGTCTTCTGGTTTATTCTCGATCTCCTAGGTTCACCCATGTTTATTCACCTTTTGTTGCTTGCAGTAGTGATTATGATGCTCATATGCATACCTACATTGCCCTTGTTGTGTGTATTACTTTGTGCATTTTGATGTATTTCTTTTCCTTGGAAAGTGGTAAATTGCTTTTGATTAGGTTTCTAAAAATGGTTTTCAAATGAAAGTGTTTAATCCTCTTTGTACAAATTTGAAAATATAAACCCCACTTTCCCTTTCCCTAAAATGTCATTGACACGAATGAATTGAACCCAGATTTGGAAATGGTTAAGGGCAATGGTTCGTACTTTGTTTTTAAGTAGAATACTTAGAAAAACATACTTTTATAAATTGTAGTTCAAACTTGAAATGATGTTTCTTTTATTTTAAAGGTAGTGCATTGGGAATAGATATCGGGCTAGCCTACTGAGTTTTAATACTCACGCCTATAGTTCTTTTCTGTTTTTAGTGTTTGTGCAGGCTATAGCTTGAGCGCGCTCGCCTAGTGCAACGCTTGATCGTTGAGTCGGAGAGCGACCCGCGAGGTCGCACGGAGTTTGTTCGGATGTCGTGTTTGGTCAGTTTTATTTTTTCTTTTATTCATGTTTGGTCACTTTGTTTGGTTTATCTTTTCTGCGCTGCTCTGTATTATCTTGCAGTATTATTTATTTATATTGGGCGAAATCGTTCCCACAACCTCTGTTGATGCCCTGGCGCTTGTCGCCAGCCCGGGAGGATCGGGAACGCCTCTCGGGCCATGTCGCGGACCAGCTCGGGTGACCGGTTCAGGGTTGACCAGGGTTGGTTCGTGACATGTCTTGCGTGTAAAATTTAAACTTTGCACGTAAAAACACTTTTTGGCATGAAAATCCTTTTCGCGCAACTCTTCTTTTTCACGCAAAACATCCCTTTTCGAGCAACACTTTCTTTTTGGCGCATCACTTCTTCTTTTCACGCACCACTCTATACTTCAACTTTTTCGCATGTCAGAGCTCGAGATGTGTCTAAGAGTCGAGCCTCTTTTTAAATGAGAGGGGTTCACCTCCTATTTATAGGCGTTTTGGACCCTGCGTGTAAAACCTTTTTCTTACGCCTTAAACTATCTTTCACTTCTTTATATTACACGCACCTTCCTTTATTTTCCCGCACCGCTTTGATTTTTCACACACCTCATGACTTTTCCATTTTTTTGCTTTCTGATCCCGAGGTACCCCTTGCACTTAAAACCTCAAACCCACATTTTTGCGCACAACCAATTTTTCGCGCAGAGGTCTGATTTTTTTGCGCACATCGCACGAACATCTCCGATTTTTCACGCGCCTCTTGTCTTTGCCAATTTTCAGTATTTCTGATCTGAGGCACTGCTTGCGTGAAAAAAACTCAACCAGCTATTTCGCGCACATTCCCATTTTTTTCACGCACAACTCTGGTTTTTCACGCACCTCTTTCCTTTGCCAAATATTGAAGTGCTGATCTTAAAACTCCACTTGCACTCAAAATATTAGGCAATTTTGTACCTTGTGCGTAATATCTTTTATCAAAGTCGCATCCTTTCTCTATCTTTCAGCAGCAAGAATCTTTCCAATCAAAACCAGAATATGACTAATAGCATCATTACTCCCTCTTTCCTTCATAACGCTTGCATCATAAGTTATCCAAACTTATGATATTTTGGAAATACAAATTAGCAAAGCATCATCAGATTTAGATACAATGTGAAATGCATAGCCATCTCAGAATGCCAAGCTCTTCCACACCCTCTCTTCTTCTTCAACCATCATTCTCTACTTCATGCAAATCATATGATTCTATTCTTCAAGTAAGCTCTTGCATGGTTCTCATGCAATCATGAAGAATTGCATGGTCTTCTTCAAATCCTCATTCTTCTTCAATCATCCTTAGATGGATGATACCTCACCATTCTTCATTGTTGTAAACAATGTGTCACCTTTGACATAAGTTTTTTGAATTTATGAAGTTCAACAATCGTCTGAATTTCCATTCCTCCATTTCATTGGAGTTCTTCTTCATCTCATTCATTTTGATATTCATTGACAACCATTGACAACAAATACAACCTTATACACAAAGTGGTCCCAACAAAATGGTTATCTAATTTTAATGAATTGGAGTTTAGTACATAGTGTACCCCAAGGGTTGGGATATGTTCAAGTTTAAAATATTATGATAATTAAATAAATGATATATTATTAGAGTATATAATAAAAGGAAGTGAATTTATTTTATTTTCTAGACTATGTGGAACCCGAAAATACATGGCTCTAAGTAAGCGCCTCACGTGCAGCCGCAGATACAAAATTTTCTGATCGTTTCTCCCGCTGCGGTCGGCTTTTCTTTTCTGATCTTTTCTGATCGTTTCTCCCGGTCCCTCACCGGAAGCTATGTAGGTCTCGGCGTGTAGAGGTGCGGAAAGGCCTCTTGGCTCAGCCCTGTGCTCTGGAGCCTCTTTCAAGGATGCACTTCGGTTTCATCCTTTGGGATCTCATGCCCCCTGTTTCCTGGAGGTGCCTCTTGATCTTTCGGTTGCGGCATGGGGAGGACCCATTCCGTCTGTGGTTTTTCCTTCAGATTCCTTTTAAGAAGCTTCGGAATACCTCAATTGGACTCTTATGGAAAGGTTCAGCGTTGAACGTCAGCCCCTTCTGATGTTTCTAAGCTTTGTCGATTCATGGGGGTTGTCAGCGTCGGTGCGGGTTTCCTCCTTGAATCGCAAATATTTCTGCGTTGTCTTGGAGTCGGAGGAGGATTTCATCCAGGCTTGGTGTAAGTCTCCAAGATCCATGGCGCGATGGTGGTTCAATATCTTTAGGTGGGAGATGGATATTCACCAGGGGAGGGATCCTTCGCGTGCGGAGATCTGGGTTAATCTACCGAGCCTCCCCTTACCGTTTATGAATGGTTCCTTTCTACAGGCGATTGGTGACTCCCTGGGGTGCTTTCTCTGTGCGGATGATCGAACTAGGAATATGGAAGAGTCTTTGGTTGCCAGAATCTGTGTGGAGATGGACATTTCGCTCCCTCTTCCAGATCGTATCAGCCTTTGTGTGCATGAAGTTCAGGAATTGAGTCAATCTCTTGTGTATCCTGTGGTTCCCAGGTATTGATCCTACTATCATCTTCAGGTCCATACTTTGCTAGTTTTCAGGATGTCTAAATAGGATGAGCCGGGAGTTCATTTCTGGGAGTCTTAGAACCGGCGTTCAGATCCATCTTCACTTAGTCTTGGCCCGTTCAACCTAGTTATAAGAGGAAGACCCAAGCTCCCCTTTCTTCAGATCCTGCCTTATTATCTTCTCCAGGAGACTCAAGGTTTCAAAATGCAGGAGAGCTTGGCATCAGTGAGTTTTCCAGAGCAGAGGACCCGTGCCTAGCCCTGGTTCCCTTCAAGGAGCCGATTCCCTTATCTGTATCATCGGGGTTCTTCTATACTCCTGTTAATCTTCTTCGGCATATTAAAGGGAAGGCCTTTATCGGAGGGATCTCAGTGTTTCCTCCCTCTGTTCCAAGGCCTTCTGGATCGAAGATCCCTCCCCCCGAAGAATCTCTCTCAGCGCCTTGTCCAGCTCAGGTTTCTGGCCCATCAGATAGTGTATCCAATGACTCCATGCTAGAGGTGTCTCCACTGAGATAACCTTTTCCAGCTCTTCCACTAGCAGTTTTAGGTTCATCTAAGAAGATGCAAGTGGTTCTCCCCCAACTGAAGGATCTCATGTTATCTACGCCTAACAACAGATGCTCGAGGTCCCTATCCAAGCTTGATTCATCCTGTCCTTCTTTCCCATCTCCTTCAAGGGTGATGAAGAGGGCCCATTCAGGTAATCCGGATTTGGATTATTCTGCTTCAATTTCCCCCTCATTCTTGTCCAACGGAATATGCACCTGTTCACAATCCCAGAATCTTTTGCATCGATTGTCTACTCAGGATAAAAGTGCCAAGTCGTCTGGGGCCAAAGCCATACATATTCCGTTCCAATTATCTCTTTCATTATTTGGAATGCCTGACGCCTGGGTGACTTGGTAAAGATAGACTACATTGCCAACAAACTTCAAAGCAGCGGTGCTTCCTTAGTTGCAGCGTTTGAGCCCAAGCAGTGTTCCTCCAAAATTGCTGAGTATGCGCATAGAATGAAAATTCTTGACTTCTTTCACGCCATCCCCCAAAACCATCACATATGGATTTTCTGGAGATGTAATTTCTCAGTGGACCAGGTCAAGGCTTCTGACCAGCAGGTCGCCCAAAAAATTACTATAGGTTCTCAGCGCTTCTTTCTCTTTATTTTCTACAGAAGCTGCTATGTGCAAACAAGGGGTGCCTTGTGGCATGCACTGAGTTCCTTCGATCAGGGGAGTCGTCGTGGATTGTAGGAGGCGACTTCAATATTGTCGCTGACCTGAATGAGAAGAAGGGGAGAGGAGTTTTTTCCTCAAAGGCCAGTCAGGACATTGTGGAGTTCATTGCATGTTCCGGGCTGATGGATTTGGGCTACTCCAGTGACCCATTTACATGGTGTAATAATCAGAAGGGAGGTCTTCTTTCCTAGTTCTGTCTTGACAGATGTCTGGCCAATTACCACGCTATCTCTGCCTTCCCTAACGTGAAGGTGAACCACTTGGTGAGTAGCCTCTCCAATCACTCCCCGCTTCTGGTGGTGAGGCAGACGTTTTGCTTTCTCTCAGTTGTGGATTAATACACCGGGATATCATGATGTGGTCAGGGATTCATGGAATAAACCTTCTCATGGGAATGCATGGATCAATCTTCACTAGAAATTGTGCAAGCTTAAATGTGACCTGCAAGCATGGGTCAAGAACCATCCTCCTTACCCTTAGGATGTTGAAGCAATGAAGGAGGACATCAAATGGATTGAAATTAGCCTTGAGAATGACTAGAATGAATCCATGTTCTATGCTCTCACTCACAAAATGAACGAGCTGGGTGACATGTTACTGAGACAGGAGCGGTTGTTGTGTGAACAAGCAAGAATAAAGTGGCTTCATGAGGGTGATTGGAATTTTTCATTTTTTCTTGCTTGTATTAAATAAAGAAGACGATATACCAGACCCGACATTTTGCTGGAGAACGGGACCTATTCTGATGATAGGGAGGTGCTCAGAGGTATGGTTGAATATTACATTAAATCAATTCTTGCTGGTCATAATCCCAATATGTAAGTTGGCTACCTGAGTGGCTTCGAGGACCTCCTCGATGCAGTCCCTCATGCAGTTTCATCCTCTTAAAATGATCTGTTTGAAGCCTTACATGATAAGCAGGAGATTTACAGGGTGCTTTGTGGTCTTAACCCGGGGAGTACCTCAGGTCTCGAAGGATTTCCAGGGGCTTTCTATAGGGCCTCTTGGGACACTATCAAGCACGATCTGGTGGGTTCGATCCAAGACTTCTTTAGGGGTGG
Source organism: Viscum album (assembly GCA_963277665.1). Classification (NCBI taxonomy): domain Eukaryota; kingdom Viridiplantae; phylum Streptophyta; class Magnoliopsida; order Santalales; family Viscaceae; genus Viscum; species Viscum album. The sequence continues at coordinate 513,304,571 of OY728153.1, read as the reverse complement.
TGGTCTTCCCCGTGTGGCTAGTGCAACTACCTTGGTGTTAATCCCGAAAATTAAAGATCCTTCGTCCCTTCAGAATTATCGTCCGATCAGCATGTGTAACTATCCATACAAGGTTCTCGTTCGTGTGTTTAATAAAAGATTTTCCTCCTACCTCCCCATCTGTATCTCGGATGAACAACTCTGATTTGTTAAAGGAAAATCTAAGGGGTGATTGCTCTATCCCAATAAGTGAGCAGTGATATTAATCAAAAGGTCACAGGTTCTAACATGACTTTCAAATTGGATATGGATAAATCCTACAACCTTGTGGAGTGGAACTTTATTATCAAAGTTTTTGGAAATATGGGTTTATCCTCTCGTGTTTTGGATCTCCTATTCAGGTGCTACAGTTCTTCGTAGATTTCCATCTCTTTTATGGGTAAAAATTGTGGTTTTTTCAAGGTGACCCGTGGGCTCAGATAATGAGATCTATTATCCCCACCCATTTTCATTATTATTCAGGATGTGCTTCGCCTCCTCATTAATAGGAGTATCTTGCGTGGGAATGTGCTTCCTTTTAAATGTAAGAGGCACTTCTGTACCATCTCTCACCTTATATTTGGTGATGATACCATTGCATTTATGAATATCAGCAAAAGATCATTCTCAGGTATCAATAAAGTTATTGAAGATTATTCCAAATGGAGTGGACAGATCATCAACTCGGTGAAAATTTGTTTCTAGATATCTAACAGATGCTCGGACAGGAGTGTATCCTCCATGGCTATTAATCTTTCCATGAAAAGAATAACTTTTCCTATGGAATATATTGGTGCCTCCATATCTCCTACAAGGCCCTGCATTTGACACTTAAATAAAATTTTGTGTAGAATCACAGGGATGATCCTGAACTGGAAGAACCAGTTTTTATCCATCGGTGGCAGAATCACTCTGGTAAGTAATGTCTTGTCCTCTATTCCAGTGCATGCTCATTCAGCTACTAGGGTGCCGAAAGGGGTGCTTTTCTATATTGATAAGATCGTGGCCTCATTCATCTGGGTTGCTAATCTGGAAGGAAAGCATCATTGGCCATCTTGGGATACAATGGCCTACCCAGCAGAGGGAGGAATTAATGTCAAAAATATTTCGGACACTCTTCAGTGTTGCGGTATGTTGGGGCAGCGGAATAAAAACCAGCAGTACAATCAAGCCAAACAACCACAAAATAAACAAGGACTGACCTGGAACTGTGATTTTGATATCGCATGAACCGAAACAAAATAGAAAGTGCTGAAATAATAAAAGAACGCAAGGATTTAACGTGCTTCGGTCCCTTAGGGGACCTAATGCACGGCAAGAACACCACACCCATGCACGCGTTTATTAATCTCAAAAGAAAACCCAGAACAATACAACGCAATCAAACGAGCAAGAAAAACAGAACAAAAAAACAACTAAGAATTACAGATTTCGAATGAAAATTGAAAACTGTAATCTAAACTTACAATGCTGGACAACAAAATTGTCCAGCGGTCCTGTTCTCTTCAAGCTGGAAGGTTGCGTCATCGTCTTTGGAGCTGGGGTTCGGATCCGAATCACCGACGGTCGTTTGCCTCCATAGAGGTTCTGAAAATCGTCAATCAAGGCGACACTTCTTCCGCCTTGAAGGGGTGTTGTCTCCACTTAGATTCGGCCACGGGGTAGGTGCCGAAGGAGAACAATAGGCGACGATCTTCTCCAACAGGAAGTTGAGCACATAATCGGGAAAACCCTAACAGAGGTTCACCAAGGAAGAGCGAGAGGCACCGCCGTGAGAAAGCCGAGAAGCCGGAGAGTGAAACCATTCGCTGCTTCGGGAAGAGGCGCAATAGGGGTAATGAAACCCCCTGCGAACGACCTAGCCCCGTAACCGCATGCCCTATCCGCAGGCGCCACGAGACCAAGGCTGAACGGCCTGCCCAACAAACCCGAACAGAACACCAAGCAGCACAAATGGATGGAGGACTGGGATGATTTGGGCGGCCATGCTCATCAACGGCCAGGAATGAAGGCAATAAGACACCCGGATCACCACAATGGACAACGACTCAAAAAAAAAAACACGGTCAAAAAATATCCAGCGCGGAAAAAATTAAAAAAAACAGGAAAACATATTAAACAAATTTAATATGAAAAACCAATTAAGAAAAAAACTTAATTCACGAATCTCCACCTTTTCAATTAAATTTGTGATGTTCTTGCACCTAACCTATGAATTGAATTGGGCAATTAAGCTAAACAACCTAAGCAAAACATAGGAGACCATAACCAGTGCTAGTCAAACTATTCACTGCTTATGTCCAACATGTGTATCAATGTGATACACATTTGCCCTCATCAATTCCATCCAAACTACTACTTAAACATGCTTAGAAGTAAACTCTCTAAACATAAACAAAATGCATACCTGCACTTACCTGAGCCGACTGCTAAGATCATGTTGTCAAGGAAGTCCCATATTGCAAACTAGTACCTGCACACAAGCAGCAAACACAGCAGTACCAATCCTCAAAGTATAACAACAATACAAAGTATGAACATAAACTCAACAGTTTATATGCAAGTAGCAACAGCAAAGAAAACAGCTCATGCAAAAGAAAGCAAATGAGCAAACACAACATAAGACTCGGAGCAAGGAAAACACTCACTCCACCTAGATCTACGACAGACTCAGAGGACTCTCCACCTAAGGAGAAGACACTGCCTAGAGCTGTGCAACAGGGGAAAACACCTCCTAACCTCAACCGCTGTAAAACCCATACAACCCCAATCCTAGAGTCAACTCGTAACCACAAGGAAACACACCCAACAAGCAAGGGTAGCCCGCTACCGACCTAGGGAAAAACCATCGTAGTCTAGCCCACCCGCGACATCAAGCACCTTATTCCCAGGTACCCATCCAATGTCAACAAAGAGATACCAGCATCACCCCCATCATGAAGTCTGGTGATCAGTCAGACACCTCCCATGATCTGCTTCTCTTAACCACTGCCCAACGCTTCACTGTCCTCACACCAGGTTACCTCCCGAGAGGCCTAACACACCTAGGACACAAAGAAGGAAACAAACCCAGAGTTGGACCCACAACTCTGCCCCCTGCAGCACACTAGACACACTACAGAACGACGACATCGTCGAAACCGGGCTCAACTACATTAGATTGAGCTCCATCACCTCTCGAACCATTCCTTTCAGGACAATCCTTTTTAAAGTGTCCTGGTTTCCCACACTGATAGCACTTGAATGTTCTAAACTGACCTGCACCTTTCTTTTTACCATTATCACTGCTTTTCCCTTGTCCCCTATCATTTGTTCTACCCACAACATTAAACCCCTCTCCCACTGATCCTAACCCATTCTTTGACTGCAATTCTTTTGAAAGAAGAGCGGACTTAACCTCTTCCAGGGTCAGCGAGTCCCTACCATACATCATAGTCTCTACCAAAGAATTATAACTGTTGTCAAGAGAAATTAAGAGAATCATTGCCTGATCCTCGTCATCGACCGCTACATTTATATTGGCAAGATCTAGCATGATTTTATTAAACTCATTAAGATGAGATTTGATAGAACTACCAGGTTTCATCTTAAAAGTAAACATGTGATGTTTTTTATACAATCTATCAACTAATGAAGCAGTCATATACAATTTCTCTAATTTCAACCAAATGCCGGCAGCAGTGGACTCGAAAGCAACTTCTCTAAGGACCTTATCTCCTAGGGAAAGTAAAATGGAGCTATGGACCTTAACTAGCACATCAAGGGGTACATCTTGGTATTCTACAACAGTCTGACCAACTTGATTAACAGACGTAATGGGTTTCTTGGGCCCACATAGGGCATCAATTAAACCTTACTGTACGAGCAGAGCTCTCATTTTAATTCTCCACAAATTGAAATCGTTGTGTCCATCGAATTTCTCAATTTCGTATCGTATTGTAGTCATGTTTATCCAGATGAGTGGATGCCGAGTGGTTGGGGACAACGTTAGGCGTACGCCCCCTAGAACCGACCAATCTCACTGGGTAAACGTGTACCGTGAGATACAAAAATCAGAGGATTTCAATGAATACAATGGTTTCTATTAACAAATAGAAATCAATTTATACAAGCAGAATTAAACAGATAGATGCAGATGCAAATAAAATGCAGGAAAACCCAAATTAATAAGCTATACATAGACTGCAATAAACTGTAAACAGAATACAACAAGGTTGTAAACAGTGGTAGCAAGCAAGAAACGACAATAGCAGTGGCAATAAGCAATAAACGACAATAGCAGATTATAGAAAGCACAAAGGACCTAAAGCAGATCAAGCAAATATCGAAATCAAAACAGCACAGCAGCCAGGAAGGCTCTGATACCACTTGTTGCGGTATGTTGGGGCAGCGGAACAAAAACCAGCAGTACAATCAAGCCAAACAACCACAAAATAAACAACGACCGGCCTGGAGCTGTGATTTTGATATCGCATGAACTGAAACAAAACAAAAAGTGCTGAAATAGTAAAATAACGCAAGGATTTAACGTGCTTCGGTCCCTTAGGTTACCTACTGCACGGCAAGAACACCACACCCACACACGTGTTTATTAATCTCAAAAGAAAACCCATAACAATACAACGCAATCAAACCATCAAGAAAAACTGAACAAAAAAACAAGAATTACAGATTTCGAATGAAAATTGAAAACTGTAATCTAAACTTACAATGCTGGACAACAAAATTGTCCAGCGGTCCTGTTCTCTTCAAGCTGTGGAAGGTTGCGTCATCGTCTTTGGAGCTGGGGTTCGGATTCGAATCACCGACGGTCGTTTGCCTCCATAGAGGTTCTGAAAATCGTCAATCAAGGCCACACTTCTTCCGCCTGGAAGGGGTGTTGTCTCCACTTGGATCCGGCCACGGGGTAGGCGTCGAAGGAGAACAACAGGCAACGATCTTCTCCAACAGGAGGTTGAGCACAGAACCGAGAAAACCCTAACAGAGGTTCACCAAGGAAGAGCAAGAGGCACCGCCGTGAGAAAGCCGGGAAGCCGGAGGGTGAAACCATTCGCTGCTTCGGGAAGAGGCGCAAAAGGGGTGATGAAACCCCCTGCGAACGACCTAGCCCCGTAACCGCATGCCCTATCCGCAGGCGCCACGAGACCAAGGCTGAACGGCTTGCCCAACAAAACTGAACAGAACACCAAGCAACATAAATGGATGGAGGGCTGGGATGATTTGGGCGGCCATGCTCATCAACGGTCAGGAATGAAGGCAATAAGACACCCGGATCACCACAATGGACAACGGCTTAAAAAAAAACACGGTAAAAAAATATCCAGCGTGGAAAAAATTAAAAAAAAAAAACAGGAAAACATATTAAACAAATTTAATATGAAAAACAAATTAAGAAAAAAACTTAATTCAAATTGGCGTGGGAGGTACTTGAGGAGGGGACTCGGGGGTGGATTCATGGCCAAAAACATCACTGTAAATTCGGCCTTGGCAAGAGGCAGCTACTATTCATTATGGCATGTCATCCAACCTCATCTCCCCACCTTTCAAAGTAATTCCTGCTGGATTGTGGGCGGTGATGAGATCTATTTCTGGCACCATAATTGGGTGGGAACATGTCTCAGATTCCCTGGTTGTCCCGTTCAAGATATCTCCTTCAACCAAGCATGCAAGCATCCGGGTTTAATCAATTTTGTTCTAGATAAGCATCAATGTGTTGTTTTTGATCTCATTGAACTAAATAGCGATCCAGATAAATGTGTTTCTGTTGGGTCAACATCAAGCTTCTCTGTGAGGGATTTCCGTAGAAGTATGCCTTCATCTGAACATGTTGATAATTGGGGTAAGATTTTGTGGTGTAAGGAGCTCCCTGTAAAGCACAACTTCCTTTTCTAGAGAATCAGAAACAGAGTGCTGCCTACGAATGATATTATTAAACGCTCAGGTATTAATCTGGTGTCCAGGTGTTCGTGCTGTGAAGATCACTAGGAGAAAATCTTGGTGCACCTATACTTCGATGGAGGCTGGGCTCATGAGTTTTGGAAAGTGTTTGGGGAATTCACTGGTTTCTCATCTCGGGAGATGCAGGGGGTCGATTTCCTCAATAGATGGTTCCATGGTGCTAGGTATGCAGGGCCGGAGAAGAAAGCTAGAGCAGTGGTTCTTTCAGCAGGCTATTGGTGCATCTGGAAGGTGCAGAGCAAAGCCCGATTTGAAGGAATTTCTTGCACTAAGAGGACACTTATTACTAGAACCCACAATCTCTTGATTGATTCGGTCTCTTCAAAAACTGGGTGGATTCTCCCTCCCCCTGACCACTCGCAGCTTACAGTTCCCTCACACAGCAGAGGGTAATAATCAGATGAGCATCCTTCATACCTGGTGAGAGGGTAATAAAGTTGCCGATTTTCTTGCCTCAATGGAAGATCAAAGAACTAAGATTGCATGCTTTAATAACACGAATGACTTTCAATCTGAGGTCATCACCCTTGTGAGTCTCCATTATTTCAGACCCCCCTCCCTAATTTTTTTGTTTTCTTCAGTTTTTTCTCATTGTATTTGTTTTCCTTTTGGACTCATGTGGAAAATTAAATAAATATGTTGATGATGGTGATATTCTCAAGTGTCAAGTGAATATGATGAATAATATTTTATGCTTGAATATTTTATTCAAGGTTCCTTAAATATTTTTGAGAGAGATGGGTCGAGATAATAAATCATATTTGATGACATAACATAGTTTAGATGTTAAAATTATGTTATAAAATATTTATGATGTTTGCATCATGTTCATTAAGTCATAATGGAACATTTAGTTTAATATTTAAGGTCTCATTTATTAAAAGGACGAAGTGAAATTTTCATAAATTAAACCAAACTATATAACCATGGAGGACCTCACTATTTAGTAAATATTCATCCACTCATGTTTTGGGTCTCCATTTTCATCACTTATATCCTAATTTGAGAATTATTCCATATATGTAACTTGATTTGAGTTCATCTTCCTAGATTGAAGTAACGGTGCTGTGAAGATCATTGGAATAACGAGAGGTTTGTTTGTTCTATGAGCTAATACTAACAAATTGATTATCGATGTGTTTTCAATCATCTTGAGTGAGAGTGTACAATCTAGATAGATATAAACTTGTATCCTTTAATAAAGGATTGTCGTAATGAGTGGAACACGCCTGTGTCTTCAAAATTGAAGAAAGTAATGTGTATATTTTGTTTTTTTGCTAATTCTTGACCCTACGGGGTCATCGGGTTCCATACTATGTTATGATTTTTCATAGAAGATGAACCTATTTTGAAATGCTGTTAATTTTTTTAATTTACCATGTTTTCCCATTTCCACTACACACAGTACCATCACCAGGGTGATTCTTTAGTGGAGTAAGGACATGTGTAAGGCTTACATAGGTGATGCAGAGAGGTACCCTAAATGGTTGGTGACTCAAGTGAAATAAAGAAGAGTTGGGAGCTTGCACTTGTTTGGAGGCTCACTTAGAGGCATGACACAGTTAGTAGATCTATGATTTCATCAACAATAAGATCTTTTTCAAGGATTGTACCACAAAGTAGGCCTGGGGTTCTATTTAAGAGTGGCAAGGATATGTGCAATTCATACAGGAGTTATTCCCAATTTATGGTATGGGGTGAAAATTCTCTATATTATTTAACCCACGCACATGAGTAATAGACATGGATACTGCTCAACATATACATGGTTCAAAGGGTTTGGGTGTGAGAAACCAAAAAATTGATTGTGCATGTGGAGTTTTCATGAATGATCCTAGATCATGCATTTTTTGATCCCATGATCCCCCAAATTTGTTTGATGTATGCTTCACGTAGGATGCATTGATCTAGATTCCATGATATGGGTTCCATGAATGTTTTTTATTGTGAAAAATCATGAGTTTTGTGAGGCTTAAACCTTATTCATGATGTTTGTTTCATAGAAGTCAGTTGTGTGAGAACATATAAAATAAAATCCAATACATTGAAGAACATGCATGAGGTAATTCAAGTAATACCCTCAATTATTTAATTTAATGGTGCTTGTTGGGTTGGTAAAATGTAGAGTGGTCGAGGTTTAACATATAGAGAACTTTTTCATAAAAAAAAAAATCAGAAATCTAAACATTTAACCTCTAAAAATTTAAATAGAGAACTTAGGTGCCATTATAGGCCATAATCTTTCATAAATCGATGACTCATGGTAGTGTTACACGGTTGCACAATAGGTCCATTATGATGGACCACTAGTTATAGACTCTTGCAATATTGAGTTGCGTCAAAATCTTCCATTTTTATTGATGTTGATTCCTTTATCTATGTTCCCTCCTAAATCCTTCTTTGATGTTCATTTTAATTCCAACAAATATCCCCCTTAGCATTGGGTCCAATAGGTAAGAAGAGGAACACATTCTGAGGAAATTAAAAAAATTTATGGATTTTCTCCTCCATATTCATGTATCTTTGGCCCCCATCCCAATAAATAGGGATGGAGGCCCCATAGGGGACTTTGAAATCTTCATGAAAATTAAGTGCTTCCCCTTTTTTCATCAAATATACAACTTTCATGTATGTTCTGTGACATAAATCCATGTATGTTCATGTATGTTCCCCTTTGAGTGCATCATCTTCAGTTCTTTAAGGACCACTTGAAAAAAGTAATATTTTTCAAACTAGAAATAGAAATTATTCCTGAACTCGCCAGATGGATATCCATGATGGTGAAGCGATCATTGAATGAGAAGAGTGATGGTGGAGAACCCCATATTCCAATCCATAAAATATATCCATCCTTGGTGTCAGGTGTTAGAAAATATGCTGACATAAGAACATAGATAACACCCACTATGAAATTGACTATCCCTGTATTGGTTCGGTCTACATAATGATGTCAACATCCCAAATTCTAACATTAGAAATCCTGTTTACTTGTTCACATGTTGAGAGGAACTCAATCAATGGACCACTACTGCTATCGGCCACCCTATAAAAATCAAAACCCATTGATAGCCTTTATAGTCTTGAATCAGACCCAGATAATCAAAGACAATTTTCCAGCTACTAAAATGTATCCCCACACTACTCCAATATCTTTCAGGTCCATATCATAGAAAGTATCCATGGTTGGATTGACGATTGGGACCTACACCCTGGATTTATTTTACCGATTAGTGGGAATGAAAAAATTTGGCGTGCCACACATATGATGTGTTTTGGGATCTCTTCAATATGATTGTGTTGTTCAAGAATGCATGGAACTCATATCTCCATATCTACCTCTATGTAGACCTCATGTCAGAGTTACTAAGCTGATGGTTGCAACACATGAACACCTTCTTCCTCCATCACAGTGAGGTTGGGATCAGTTCAAAGGACATCCGCATGATTGAAGGGATCCACATTATTTCTATGGTACACGATGAGTTCCTTCCAGAATGAAATGATTTGGAGTTTGTGGAGTAGATGAATGTGATGATGAAGGTGATGATGGGAACATTGTAGATCACGTAGGGTATGGAACCTCATATTCACTTTGACATCCCTTTAAGGACATGGTTTGATCTTCCTCATCATGACTCAAGAGCAAATATCAGGGAGCCCAAAACAATTCCCTAGGGTATAGACATTAATAAATCATGGGCCATACTAGAACACATTGCAATAGTGCCATCAAAGAGAGTTTGGCTTCAACATGAATCCATGGTTCACTCCAAAGATGAGGTTGATGGAATTTTGGGAAGCATTCGCGAGTAAATAGATACTTCCAATTAGGGATACCCTCATGGGTGTGAAGCTATGAAGGTTCATCATGGAGAGACTTTTGGCACATATACTGTTGGTCAATCCCTATTACGATTGTTCAAAAGTCCATATGAATTGTTGGGGAATGTCTGATAGTGGTACATGCCTATGTGCCTCTATTTCCCATTGAATTTTTCTTATGGGTGGGTCATCATTCACTTCTGGTGGAATGAGTATCTAAGTCATATCACCCCTAGGAGATCATCTTTTTGTTGACAATACTCAAACTTTCTAGGATAAGCCCCCTAAAAATTAATAGGACTAGACTGGTCACTAGAATTAGATCACAATATTAGTTCATCTTCAACCCTTTCATCACTATATCTAGATAAATAAAGTATTAATAACAAGGTAGTATCAAACAGAGGCCAAATGAGATGGCCTTAAGAGATTGGATGTTGGTCCCATTTATCAATAGAAATTTCATTTGAGAACCATAATCCCCATATTGGCTCATGTATGTAACATGATGGAGTTGGTTCCCAAGAACCAACATCTATGTACATTATGATAACCTGCAATTATAGTTTTTAATATTATTAAACTTCTTATCACATCATGATTGTTCTTCTTCTTATCATGGTACGTGATAATGTCCTAAGATTAGCTGTCACACTAAACGGTCATAGAAGTTCCCTGCTATAATGATAACCCAAAAGTGTCACGGTAGTATTCTTAAATATATGTTTAATAGCCAGATAAAATCATTTGAGGGACACAAATGATTCAGACTATCAGGGGTGGACACTCATGGAACTTTGAGGAATCTTCCCATGGTGTAAACCATTGGTAATATCCATCGTAGTATATTATGAGAATGAGACCCATCATTAGGACATCCACATTTATATATGTCATTGGATGTTACTATATTTAAACATTTTTATTTATCCTTGGACATTAATATTATTATTAATGAGTATTATAAGTCATGTAGTTTGATGTATTGGTGAAAACCGTGATGACATATGTTCATAGTGAGGTAGGATACGTTGGGTGCGTCATGAATAATATTGCATTAATGAATAATGTGAGAAAGGATTTTTCCCTTCTATTCTTTAAAAAAAGTTGATATCTTAGGTCCTTTAATGAAAAATATATAGCCTAAATAAATCAATGTCCATGGTGTTCTATATGCAAGTTTTATTTCTGGAAATTAAAAGAAATAGACATTGAGCACATAGGTTTATGGCACTGACGTGCAACCTGCTTAGTTAGAGATATCATGATGAAGGGATTAAAATGCACAATCAGCATCTGTATGAGGTATTATGTAATTGTGTCATTATCTTCATTCTCTATTGGTGCCATGGAATGTTGTTAGACACTAACCTTCGACTTTAGTCTTCTTCTCTTAATGCCACTAAGAAAAAGGCCTAAAGGGTCACACAATAAGTATATCCATAATCTCAGTTAAATAATATATTATTATTTATTATTTAATAAATTAAATAAATATTCTTCTCACACATGGTTTAATAATTATTCATTTTTTATTGACCATATATATTTCTCCATCAGTTATTTGAGAGAATATTATGTGAGCATGATATTTAATAAATATTTATTTTTTATTTAGTAAATATAATATTTATTTACTTATTGGTGAATAATGAAATGATATTTATTTATAAAATAAATAATGAATATTGAAGACCTTATTAAATTTGTGGAGGAATGGAGGACTGAGTTTATAGGTCCGGTGAGAAATAATATATATTTAGTATTATTAGATTAAATAAAATTCAATTTAATTAAAAAGTTAAGTGCATGTTAAGAAATATTATTATTATTATTATTATTGACATGGGGTTCTGTAGGGATTAAATAAACATTAAAGGGAACTTCTACAATTATTAATTTTTAACCCTAGAGGTATATGAACCCAATTATATTATTTTTCAAGTGATCCAATTCATTTGTTTTTCTTATGCAAAACGAATACAAATAATTCTCTTGAAGCCCTAGAGAGATCCTTTCTCCAAGAACACTCTCAAGAAAGAAGAGGGTTCCTCCACCACATTCCACTCTTGATTCTTGATAGATAAAGAAGAATCATTTGTAAAAAATTAATGTGATGATCACAGATGAGTGAAGTAAGTGTCAGGGTCTATTGATCTATCACCCAGGGATTCTACAGTGACGTTTAGATATTTGTGGAACACGTGTGGATCACTGCTAGTGGGAATCTTCCCTTGATTCCTACAATGCAGTGATTGTCAAACTGTAGATATTTTTTTAGATCCATTAATGAATAAATAATTTCTCACAAGGTAATTCTTTATTTGATTAAATTAATTATAAAAAATATGTGATGACCATGCTCTTTAGATCCAGCGTTTATCCATCTTCTGATATTCTTTGATTCAAATCTGTTGATCATGTCATTTATCATTGTGTAAATATCGTATTGACCATCGATCATGGAAAACATCAATTTTGGGAATAACCCATCACATGCTTCTATTTCTCCCAGGACCTTCATAACATTCAATGATTATTGTTTAAAAAGTGTTAAATTATTGATTGCACGTAAAACACATAATATTGATCTTAATATGAATTTTGATATATGTCACGACCCATCCCAATGGGGCCCGTTCCGTGACTCCCCAGAACCACCTCCAATAGGTTAGGGGCTGGTGACTAGCACCGAGTAGACATATCACTAACATGGGAGACATTTTCTATGTACCTGTACGCATGAAAACATCTCCAAGCCCACAAGTGATGAAATGTAAAAGCCACTAAGAAAAAAATGCATGCATACCACTATATTCCAAGCAGAGTATGATAGGAAAGTAAAGTATAGTAAATTAAATCGGGGAAGAATACAAGCCCACGAAAAATAGTTTGTAAACTACAAAGCCCAACCTATAAAAAAGAGGTACCAAAAAACCATCTGGTCTTGGTCATGGTCCTGGTCCACCTAGGACCCTATCAAAAGGTTGATCCTCTACACAAGACACGACATGTGCTGGAAAATCCTATGAAGGGGTGAGTATAAAAATATTTAGTAGGACACCCCAAAACCACAAATCAATACACAAAGGAAAGGTACAGTCAGATCTACACAATATATGTCTACAACACATATAACAAGAATATCCAGATATACTCCATCCAAGACACGCAGCCTAAAGGTCAGTCATAACTACCGCATACCACCAATAAGGATTTAGTTCGAAGCTTCCATGAATCACTTATCTAGTAGAAAACACCCCTCAGTTTGATAACACTGATGATGTCCATCTAAGAAGTGATGCTCGTCAGGAACCGTCATGAGATAGATACGTTGATAGATATGAAGAGAGAGATACGATACTGTTGGGCGGAGAAAAAGGGAGGTGATGGCAAGAGGGGGGGGGGGGTGAATTGCCTTTTAAAAAATGATTAACAAATTAAAATCAAAGTTGAAAGTGCAGCGGAAATAAATAGGCAAGACACAAGAATTGATAACGGAGTTCGGCCAAAAACCCGGCCTACGTCTCCGTTCCCAACTCAACCGTTGAGAGATTCTACCGCTTTCTTTTCAATGGTTGTAGCAAGAAACCCACTAGCCTTTTTACAGGTGAAGGCTAGCTCACCTATTACAGCTTGCTTTTTAATGGTTTGAGCAAGAAACCCACTAGCCTTTTTACGGGTGAAGGCTAGCTCACCTTTGTCTCAAGCCTTTTACAAGGTAAGGCTTGACCAACCTCTTCACACCTTGAAGGTGGTGTGAGAACCCAAAGAAAGGGAGATGAGAAAGAGATGGGGTTTGTAGGCACAAACCCAAAATGAAGCTCAAAATGATAAACAATGAAAAACCGTATTGGGAGAAGCCTTGGGCGCCAATGGATTGATGGAGCTGATGAAGGGCGCTCCCAAGCTTCTTTGGAGGTGCTCCTTGGATGTGGAAGTGTGTTGGAGCAAGTGGGGTTCCCTTGGAGGAATCCGCCGGAGGTTCGCTAAATGATGGGAAATGTGTCCGTTGGCTTCACAATTGTTCCGGCTATATTCCTTAGGCTTCCGGGGGTTCAAGGTCCTTTATTTATAGAGGGGGAACCCTCATATGGCCTTTGGAGGTCTTCGGAGCCGTTGGAAAGGGTTTCGGAGCCGTTGGGAGGCAAGTGGACAGGCTGGTCAAAAGCCCAACGACTAGTTTGACTGGCTCCACCGGCTGACCGGTACTGAGCCACCGGTTGGCCGGTGTGTGCAAAATGGAGGAGGGTTCGGGCTCAGGATCCACCGGCTGGCCGGTGAGGTGGACACCGGTTGGCCGGTGCTGAGGCAGTAGCAAATACTGTTCTGGCTGGGTGCCACCGGCTGGCCGGTGCTGAGGCCACCGGTTGGCCGGTGAGGAGGCAGTAGCTACCCCTTCTGTCTGGGTGCCACCGGCTGGCCGGTGCTGAGGCCACCGGTTGGCCGGTGCTGAGGCAGTGGCTCATCCTTCTGTCCAGGGTCCATCGGCTGGCCGGTGGTGAAGCCACCGGTTGGCTGGTGGACTGAATTTCAGTCCATTTTGGCTTTTTTCCTTCTTGGCCTTCTTGGCCCAATTCCTTGGCACCCTGAAATTATGCCTATCATCCAAAAACACTTAAAACAAGATTAGTAAAATAAGAGGGTGATTGTGATCATGAAAATTAAACCACGAGGGGTTCGAGAGGTACAACAACCTCCCCCTATTTTGATGATCACAATCACCAAAACAAACAATGTAGAAAGTGAAATGAAAAACATGCTTTAAAGAATTCTCCCCCAATCAACCAAGAATTTCTCCCCCTTTGTGATTATCAAAATAGCACGGGGCATAAAACTTGATTGAGGGAAAGAGTTGAAAAACAAGATGGAGATTTTAAACCAATTGAAATTTTTGAAATTTGAATTGAAAGTTTTGAATCAAAAATTTGAAATTTAAGTAAAAAGGGCTTAATTTGAAATTGAAAGTTTTGAATCAAAAATTTGAAATGAAAAATTGAATTGAAAATTTTGAATTGAAAAATTTGATACCAAGAGTTGAAAATGAAAGTTTGAAAAGAAAGTTTTGAATAAAACAAAAATGCTTAAACAAACCTAACTCCCCCTAAATAAAACAACAAATCACCGGGGAGAGGTGTTTGAAACCGAGAAAAATTTCGGTCCGGAGAGACTCGCTAAGAGGGATTTTTCAATCCATACTTGTCTAGTGGCGGGTCTTCTCCTAAAAAATTCATCATTAAAGAAAATACTTTTGGGGCGGCCATACCGGGCATTTTTACAATTGCACTCATAAATTAAGTGCCCGGGTTTTTTACAATAATTGAAAAATTTAAATTGGGATCTCCCCCTTACAAAAATAGTAGGTGCATGGGAAGAGGAAGCTTGCTTGGAATAGCCAAGCCCTTGGGTGGTTCTAGTTACACGTTGGGAACCAAGCAAATTGTTCAAATTTTGTTCCCCTTGGGTGAACTTGGCTAGAGTCTCCCTTAGATCTTTGATGGTTGATTCCATGGAATCAACATCGGGAAGATTTTGGATTTTGAGGGACATCTCTTCCTTCTCTTTGAGAAGTTGTTCTTTTTCGGAAGAGAGTTTTTTGAAATTCTTTTTTAATGCAACAAATTTGGAAGAAAGTTCGTGAAAACCTTCCTCCAATTGATCTCGCGCATGTTGGAGATCCTCGTATGACAGGTGATTAAAAGAATTTGAAGAACTAGAGGATGATGAGTCGGAAGATGATACCTCATTACATGCCATTAGGCATTTGTTACCGTTGTCGCTCGAGGAGGAGGAGGAGGATGTGGAGCTATCACTCCAAGTGGCCTTGAAAGCCTTCTTCTTCTCCTTTTTCTTGGCCTTTTTGTTTTTGAGAGGGAAATCGGGCTTGTCATCGCCTTTAGTACCTTCATGGGTTACTTCTAAAAGATTCCAGATATCATGAGAAGATGAGCAAGTAGAAATACGATAAAATTCATTACGGTCTAGCCCACAATGAAGAGCATTCATGGCTTTGCCATCAAGCTCAAAATTTGCAATGTCTTCGGGGGTCCATTTGGATTCATCGGGAGAAGAAAGTGAATAACCATGCATGAAAATTTTAAAAATAGGATAACCAATGCTTTTAAGAAATGTGGTCATGCGGGTTTTCCAAAAAGAATAGTCGGTTCCATCAAAAAATGGAGCACGATCCAAAGAAAAGCCTTCGGGGGCGAAAGAGGTTGAAGCCATCACAAAAGGATCTTGAATTTGAAACCGGTGAAGGTATTACTCAAATTTTGGCTCTGATACCAATTGTTGGGCGGAGAAAAAGGGAGGTGATGGCAAGAGGGGGGGTGAATTGCCTTTTAAAAAATGATTAACAAATTAAAATCAAAGTTGAAAGTGCAGCGGAAATAAATAGGCAAGACACAAGAATTGATAACGGAGTTCGGCCAAAAACCTGGCCTACGTCTCCGTTCCCAACTCAACCGTTGAGAGATTATACCGCTTGCTTTTCAATGGTTGTAGCAAGAAACCCACTAGCCTTTTTACAAGTGAAGGCTAGCTCACTTATTACAGCTTGCTTTTTAATGGTTTGAGCAAGAAACCCACTAGCCTTTTTACGGGTGAAGGCTAGCTCACCTTTGTCTCAAGCCTTTTACAAGGTAAGGCTTGACCAACCTCTTCACACCTTGAAGGTGGTGTGAGAACCCAAAGAAAGGGAGATGAGAAAGAGATGGGGTTTGTAGGCACAAACCCAAAATGAAGCTCAAAATGATAAACAATGAAAAACCGTATTGGGAGAAGCCTTGGGCGCCAATGGATTGATGAAGCTGATGAAGGGTGCTCCCAAGCTTCTTTGGAGGTGCTCCTTGGATGTGGAAGTATGTTGGAGCAAGTGGGGTTCCCTTGGAGGAATCCGCCGGAGGTTCGCCAAATGATGGGAAATGTGTCCGTTGGCTTCACAATTGTTCCGGCTATATTCCTTAGGCTTCCGGGGGTTCAAGGTCCTTTATTTATAGAGGGGGAACCCTCATATGGCCTTTGGAGGTCTTCAGAGCCGTTGGAAAGGGTTTCGGATCCGTTGGGAGGCAAGTGGACAGGCTGGTCAAAAGCCCAACGGCTAGTTTGACTGGCTCCACCGGCTGACCGGTACTGAGCCACCGGTTGGCCGGTGTGTGCAAAATGGAGGAGGGTTTGGGCTCAGGATCCACCGGCTGGCCGGTGAGGTGACCACCGGTTGGCCGGTGATGAGGCAGTAGCAAATACTGTTCTGGCTGGGTGCCACCGGCTGGCCGGTGCTGAGGCCACCGGTTGGCCGGTGAGGAGGCAGTAGCTACCCCTTCTGTCTGGGTGCCACTGGCTGGCCGGTGCTGAGGCCACCGGTTGGCCGGTGCTGAGGCAGTGGCTCATCCTTCTGTCCAGGGTCTAGCGGCCGGCCGGTGGTGAAGCCACCGGTTGGCCGGTGGACTGAATTTCAGTCCATTTTGGCTTTTTGCCTTCTTGGCCTTCTTGGCCCAATTCCTTGGCACCCTGAAATTATGCATATCATCCAAAAACACTTAAAACAAGATTAGTAAAATAAGAGGGTGATTGTGATCATGAAAATTAAACCACGAGGGGTTCGAGAGGTACAACAGATACATCGGATGAGGATCACAACCAGGGACATGGGTAGATACCAACAACTACATCTGGATTAACCCACTAAGTAGAGGATCGACGTCTGGTAGGATTGGTCACGTTAATACCAAGGAATATCCCCAGGGCACAAAGATGAATAGAGGATCCCTCACCAGGCCTCTCGGGAGATTCCAACAACTCTATCCAGGAAGTCCTACTGAAGAGATCATACTCCTATGAGTAGGAAAAAATATGCACCAATCTTTAGGGAAACAATCAAGGGTCCGAACCCTAATGAAACTTGTTTGAGATACGATGGACAAGAGATTCAATCCATATAGATGGGGAAACATGGCGTGTATTAGGGTAACATGCCGTGTCCCTTGACCCTGGGTACTACCGGTGTACAACGACCCATGTCTTCATAACATGTTGTGTTGAAAAGGAGTACATGGTGTGTAGAATGATTCACATACCGTGTCCTTCCATTTGGGTTCCACCTTTGTACATTGGTCATGTTCCAATACACAGCTTCAACCTATGTGTCTCTGGTCGTGTTCCAGTACATAGGGTAGTCCGTGTAACTGGTTAAGGCCAAACCGTGTGGGGGAGTACACACCGTGCTGGAAACCCATGTACTCCGCCACATGTTCGTGAATCTTCTGAGATACACACAAAGTCTTTAGGAAGGGCCCACACATTGTGTGATGGGGTTCACATGCTGTGTGATAATTTAATATCTCCCAAAACCCTAGATATAGTTCAGTAGGGGCCACACATCGTGTAATCCTAGATTATATGTCATGTTCTTCTAGATTTTCCAGAATCTGGTGCTGTTCCTTTGTGTGCCTCAATCGATCTCTTTTATCCTATTTTTATGATCCATTCACCTTGAAACTTTGGATCGAAGATTGCCTCATCACCCAAACATCGAATCGAGGTGTCTCGGGTCTTCAATCGGCTCAAAAATCTATTTTGATCCGTTTCAACGTAAATCAGTCGAAGAATGGTTTCATCCAATTTGATCTGATTCATCCATCGCCGTTGTCATCACACCTCATTTAGGTCATCCCGATACCAGATCATAAATTTTGGATCATTGCACCAAGAAATGAAGGTGTAATGATCATTCGTTCATAACCCCATGAAGAAAAAAGAACACGTAGAAGAAAACATGGGAGAAAAGATTCAAAAAGAAGAAACCCGAGGAACGAACCTCGATCGTTGTTCATTATAGCCTTGATACATTCCTGTAATAATGATAAACAAAGATAAGTCAATATAATAATCAACCCCGATAATTTCCCGCAGTTAAAACCCATCCCAGAAGAACAATTGAATCGCGGATCAACCTGTTAATTGGTTGGTCCATGTCTATTGTTCAATCTAAGATCAGGGAAAAGAATATAAAAACAACATACCCTAAATGGAGATTGGATCATTCGCTGAAGAAGATTAGTTTCTGCGCCATCGTTGTTGGAGAGATCCATCAAGAACGACGTCCATCGATCTTTGATCCAAGGTTTCGTCATCATTCGTCGTTGATAGAATTCTCCAAGGATTCTCTCCAGATCCTCCAGGGAACTTCAAGGGTTAGGAGTCTAACCCTGGGTCCCTACCTAGCTATTTATTTAAAATAAACAGTGTTGTTGCGTTGCTGTGAAACTGACAAATAAAATAAATCCTTAATTTATTTTATTCTTTAAAACGTCACAAACTAATTTTCACAGCCGACCCGCCTCAGCCGATGTTAGGCCCCACCTAGGGTAAAGACGCTACTCTGAATGTAATGATGCCCTCATATTTCTGATCTAGGCACCCATTTAGGAGTTATTCCACTTTTTCAAGAAAACTACTCGCATGTGCTATTTAATATTTTAATATATTTCAAACATTTATTCCGGGCACCCCAGGCCTCAGAATCGAACATCGTCTTAGCGCATGGTGTCTAATTAATTCCATATAATATTTAAAAATAATGCATGGAAAATTTGAGGCATTACAATATACTATAAAAATATTATTATTCAAATAAAATGGTTATAACCTAGTCATTGGATTGGTTGGCCTGAATAGGAGTAACTGAATTTTGAAATATATGTAAAAAATTTATTCTAATAAAAATTCACCTTTTAGTTCTTATGAAAAAAGACTAAATTTTAAATAAAATCATATAATATTAAATGAAATACTTTTCAAAAAAATTAAATTTTGGCGTAATGTATTTTTATCAAAGAAAATAATGTTAATAACTATATATAAATGATTTTAATAAATTTTATGGATAAATAAATAATAAAATTAAATAACATTCATCTAATTGGGGTCACTATATAAGTAATGATTATAAATTAATTTTATACATCAAAAATATATTTACTACAAAAATTGGTTTTTTGCATTCTGTGGGTGAATATTATTATTAATTTCTTAAAATTATATAAATTTTAATTCATAAATTAGAATTATATTTTTAAATAATAAGGAAAATTTTGTCATAAGATATTTTTTTTTGTGATTTTTCTCCAAAGGTTGATTTTTAGGTGAAAATGAAAAAAATAGATTTCACAAAAACTATCATTTAAAAATTTAATCAAAGTAACTCCACTATTACATTTCAATATAGATTTATTTTACTATCACATAAGATTCATTTTATTAATATTAAAATAATTACTTCCTTGGGAATCATCAGTATACTTTATTTTGGTATAAAATCATTTTTATGATTAAAACAAGCATTTTTCTAAAAAAAGGATTTTTATGTTTTTTGAAGTTATATTAAAATTAATTGTTACCACTTCTATAAATTGAACACTAGAAAATTGATTCCATATTTTTGTATCAAAATATTAATTTTTTTATAAGGTTATTTTAATTTTTATCATAATGTATAATGACCATGGTAAAAGTTTATCATTGCGGTAATTAGTAAAACGAGTTAATTAGGGTTAAACATTTGTGATAAGGTCATAATCTAATATTAAATCTCATTTGATGAAATTATATCAACACTTATAATCTTATCTTATAAATATGGAAATTTAGTGCCAGTTTCCATTGATTATAATCCTTATATTATTTTATGTAAATAATAATTAGAAAATATCACTCTCTTTATTTTAATATCTTGAATAAGTTTTCATAGGGATATAAAAATATGATAGGTTATAAATATTCAGCATAAATATTAATTTTTTTCCTGAATTTAATTTATATATAATATTTATATATATTTTAATTACCTAGAACTTTTATGCAACACCGATCAATGCTCGTGAAACCGGTTGAAAAATCACAAAAATTATTCTAAAAACATTAAAATCAATATTTTTATGATGAACTATGATTTTTTAATAATTTCATAGATAATTATAATATTCTAGTTCTCGTGAAAGTATTTATATCTTAATTCCATTCTTATCATGATGCCTTTAAAGTCAAAATATATAAATAGTCCTGAAAATTACATTAAATTATATTTAATATTTTAAAAAATTTAAATCATTAGAAAAAAATTAAAAAGACTATCATTACACTGGTTGATGACATTTTTTCCCTATAATGAATTTCTCATTATTATAAAATTTTTATTTTTAAAATTACTTTCATACCCCTTAAATTGAAAAATTATGAATATTCAATTTATTTTTTCTCATATAAAGGGACTCGATTTCATCCCTTTAAAAACAAAATCATGTTCTTATTTCCCTCCATAATATACCCACATACCTCTCTAAAAATTTATCCCTTCATCCTATATATCCTAGTCTAACCAATGGAATGATCCTAGAAGGAATAACATGTAAGATATAAGATGTTTTTCAAAGAAGATGTATAATTTTTAACCAATTTCTTTTGTATTTATTTATTATTCTGGATCCATAAAATTATCTCTAACCAAGATGATATAATAACATTAGAATATATCATGCATTGAAAATTAAATATTTTTAAGGAAAATCCATATTCCATTACCTTTTCCTTCCAATGTAAGATGAACACTTTGCTTGTGCATACGTTATGATTGACGTATAAATGAAAAAGTGTATCTATTTCTCCATCATCGCATCACGTGGGTGATTATAAAGATGTTAATTTTGAATATATATGATTTTTATTACATTAATTTGTATATATAAAGATAACATATTACTTATATTATTTCCCTATCCATTTATTAGAAAATTATAATGTATCTCACGTGTACATGTGAACATCCACTTCATTGTTGAGATGTGATTCATTTTTTAATTTCCACAATAAATTTATGGTAATAATGATGAAAATAATAAATATACATTATATTTATAACATATTTATGATTTTTCAAAATTAAAATATGATCTAATTTATTTATTTTCCACCGAGTAGAAAAATGAAAATATCATTTATATATATCTATGGACTACTAGCTTAATGAAATAATGTGCTTCATTTTTCATTACCACCATATATTAATTATTATAAAATTATATTAAATGTTTAAAAATGATAATTATAACATTTTTATGATCTTAAATATGTTTAAAGCATGACAAAATTGTCCATACTCAACACAATGATGTTATTTTTTTGTTATAAACTAAACGACCCCAAAACTTCTGATATGGACTTAACATATTTAGTAACTAAATGAAACATGGTAGTAAATGATATAAAGTGAATAATAAAAAAAATAATGTTTAATAAGGTTTTTAATAATGCATCAATGATATAAAATTTTATTACTCAGGATAGTAAAATTTGTGTGTGACGAATCAGGAAGTGAGTTATGGTATTTTTCATCAAAACATTGTTTTAAATGTTTTAGTATTCATCTCTTCCATATTTATGTTCTTGAAAATGTTTCATTAATGTAATTATCTATACTCTAATGATATTTTAAAGTCACTTTTAACTATCCTTTACCTTTTACAATTTTTTTAGAGCCTAATTATTTAAATAGTTTCCAAATAGGACACTTGTGGCTCTTTATAAAAGTGAAAAAGAACATTTTTTAACATTTAATACTTGATCTAATTTTCAAAAAGTCAAATAAATTATTTATTATCAACATTACTATATAATTTTTTATTAAATTTTATTCAATATCCTAATTCCCACTTTTTTAGGATTTTTAAAGATATTTCAAAGAAGAAATGTTTTTCATCCTTATTTTTTCATAAAGCCCAGAAGTGATTCTTCATATGTGTTTAAAAGAATATTTTATGAGATTATATAATGGAAATGAAATATTCATTATGTTTTTATCATGATATGATTCTTATAAATTTTATATAATAAGGGGTGATCCCATTATAGCATTAATAATAGATTACATCAATATATCCCTCCAATGATTTGGGAAAAGTGACAGAATTAATGGGAATTAAGTTACTTCTAAGGAATATGTTATAATTAACCACGATTTTTATTCGCTTTTAAGGGTGAATGTAATGTTTTATGTAAGTATAATGAACCATGATACCTATAGTGTTTTTCAAAATTTTTAGGGTTTTAAAATAAGTGTTTTTATTTCATAAGGTAATATTATAAACTCATGATTAAAGGAATGATATGATATTCTAACGTGGAATGGTTTTTTCATGAGTTACCATGTTTTCTGAAGTAACATTAATGATTATTAATTTTAATTTTTTTCATTCATACAAAATTTTTTATGAAATTTTTTTTCATTGGAGTTGAATTCATGATTAATTTATAATTATTTTGAGCTCCATATTTAATATGTTAAAATCAAATTTCTTTTAGGGTTTTCATTAATTTTTAAAAGGACTAACCAGTTTCCATTAATTTTATATCATTTACTAAGATTTATTTTTTTTCATCCAAATTGTTCTAATGTTTTTCATAGGTCTTAAGGACGTTTATAGATTATATCAAAATCAATGGTGAAACAACCTAAAAATAGGGAAAAGTTTCATGAATGAAATTATAGAGAACCCATTTTTTTGTGGAAAAATAGTACATCCTATAAAAATATCCACTATTCTTTGTAATGATTTTCCTAATTCTATAAAACTATAAAACTAAATGATCTTGAAAATGTAATAAAGTGAAACCCTTTTTATAAATAATTTAATTATTAGTTTATTATGATATGAGACGTTATAGTTTGTAAAAGATGAAGGATTTATAAAACATTAGAGGTTGGGGTATTATTTGGTCATATGTTAAAAGTATTATATGACCTCAAAGGGTAGTATGTTGTGGATAATTATAGTTATTTTTCTAATGTAATATATCGTGTTAAGTAAAAGCTAACTTGAATAAGGATATCTTATTGTCTATCCTCCTCATAATATGATTTGTTACGATATACTCACACTAACAATTTTTTTGTTTAATTAAATAGATAGAACTATTAGGAACCAGGTTAAAAATGTATGTAAATGATAATGAATCCATTATATTAACAAGAAACCAAACTAGAGAGTAGATGGATATAAAACTCTTTTGGTTTTTTTAATCAACTATCTCAAGTTATAATTAACAAAATGAACTAAGGAGTGTTTTTAACGCACAAAATTTTCAAAAAATGGATTTTCAAGGAAGTTGAGGTGATAAAGTTCATAAAGGTAAAAATATATAACTTCTTATATGTCAAGATTTTGGGAATAAATACCCAGATAAATATATCAAATAAACAAGAAGATGTTTCAAAATTAGATAGTACATTCATTACATAAATCAATTTCCTAGGAGTAAAACTAATGAATTATTTTAGAAATATTGTATAAATAAAGTTTTGGAAAATTTATATGTTGAATAAGAAGAAATTGTGAATATAAAATAAAATTAAGTGTTAAAGAATAATAAGGAAATGTTTTATTAAAATATTATGAAGAAATTTTAATGATTCAATTGTCTATATATACGGTTTAAATACTTATGATGTAGTGTAATTTTATTTAAGTATTAATAATATTTAAGGATTATTATAAGTTTAAAGGCATTGGTACCCTTTTAATTTTTTCATGTGATTAAATTAAATTGGGATAAATTTATTGATTTTTAATAAATGATTCAGGTATATGTAACCCTTAGGTGTAAGATGTATTTTAGTGAAAAAATTATTTGGGAAATAATTATTTTATATTTTGTATAAATAAGAGGAAAAATATTGATAATATTTATGGTTAAGATGATATTTGTTGTTGAGTTAATTATGGTTAATTGTGATAAAATGGTTATTATATTTTGGGAATATATGTTTAACTATATAGATAACTTTGTGATTAAAAATTTATTTGGAGGCTAAGTGATTAAGGTTATATTTTTAAAGGTTCACTGTATTGGGAACATTATATGATTAAGGTAGATATAATATTGTTAGCAAAGATGTTATTTTATTTATGGAATAAATTTTAAGTCATCTTTTTTAATAAAAACTGATTTTTTTTGTTTTATAGTGATTATACATTTTTTTGGAATATTAAAATATTTTGGGATACTAAATGGTTAGGAAATATTCAATTTCGGTATGTGACTTTTTGATTTATTGAGGTTATTTGGAGTTAAATAAATGTTTGATATTAGAATAATATGTGATCAAATCATTCTAATAATTCAAATTCACTTTTGGAATGACATATTTGAAGTGTTTTAAGTTTATTTATTTATAGAAGGATTTGTGTTCAAATTTGGGAATTATTATTCAGGTTTTGAAGATTGATGTATGAAGGTATATTTATATTGGATATTATCTTAATATATACTAACCACATTTCTTTTGGTTAATGTATCAAGATAGAAGAAATTATTTTTTATCATTTTATGGATATTGTTATCCATTTATAGTTATTTTTGGTTCTTTAGGCATGAAAAATACATCGTGGTTAGGAATGAAGTAGAGTTTGAAAACTACTCAAAACAAAATCGAAGGATGAAATTATAGAAAGAAATCAGGTAAGCATATTCTCTCACATTCACTATCTCAAATGTAAATTAATTCTCAAACTCAAGTATGAGGAAAATAAATATAATCTGTCTTATATAGAATATATAACACATATATTAGAGTATATTTTAGGAAACCTATTCAAAATTATGAGTCTTTTTAGGATACATACATGGTTTAAAAAATATTTAGGAGATGATATTTTTCTCAGTATTAAAATAGACATTAAAGTTATTCTAAAAAGTTAATGATATCAATTTGGTTTCATTAAAACCATTTATATGGGCCAAAATTTATTTTATTCCACTTACGTATATTTATCAACCACTCCAAATTTCATCTCTTTTCCTCTATTTTAGAGTTCCATTACTAGGGATCCTTTTGAAACTAATGTTTCTTGAAGCCCTCTTATACTCCGTGGAATTGATTCGAAAATATTTTTATACCCTTTTATTGGATAGGAGATAATATACCAATGATAAAATTTCATTATGTGAGGGACATTGTAATACCCTGATATTATAGTTTAAAAAGAGTAATATTTTTGACTGTATGTACCACCTGGAAAACAGATCTTAAAACGAATTGTGATATACTTTTAGAATTTTATTTTTTGAATATGACCAATATACCATAGTTTTTAAATTAGAGAGTATGAATTTGAGAAACAAAATTATGAAATATATATAAAAAACTTTTCCTAATAAAAATTATTTGTTAATTACTATTAATTAATAAATTATTTTTAAATAAAGTCAAACAATATTAAAGGATATATTTTTCAAAAACTCATTTATGTGTGAAATTTATTTTTATAAAATTAAATAAAGTTAATAAATATATATTAATAATTTAAATTAAATTAATACATCACATATCTAGTAAAAATTAATTAATATTCATCTAATTGTGGTTACTAGATATAAATTGACTATAAATTCATTTTATACTTCATAAATACATTTTAATCAAAATTGGTTATTATGTTATTTTATATGGTGAATGTATGATTGATATCTTCCAAATTAATAAATTTTAAATGATAAAATGGAAATAATTTTTGAAACAAAAATTATAAATAACCTTAAGATAAATATTTGGTATTTTATTAAAATGGTTGATTATTGGTTGAATAGTTAAAATATCGATTCTACAAAAGATAGTGTTTATTTAATTACAATAAAATTAATTTGAATGTTAATTAAGGATTTGGATTTATTTTAAAGTCATATAAATTTAATTTAATTAAACATAAACCAATTAATTTCATAGGAATCAATATTACAAATGATTTTGGGAAAAAATCATTTTCATACTTCAAATAGGATTTTTTATAAAAATTGTTTATCATTGTGTTTTTTTAAACATATATTAAAAGTAATTTTATGATTTATAGAAAATAAAATTCAGTAATTTTTTTCCATATTTTTTATCATTATTTTTTAATTTTATTTATAGTTCAATTTTTATTTTTTCCATAATGAATAATAACAATGGTAAACGTTTACCACCATGGTAAGGGATAAAACTAGTTAATTAGGGTTAAATATTTGTAATAATGTTATAAAATATCATATTAAAATTTATTGAATGATATTTTTATTACCATTATAACCTTATATTCATAAATATTTCAATTTTGTGCCACTTTCCTTAAATTATGACCTTTATATTATTTTAAGTGAAGAATAATTACCAAATGCACTCTCTTTGATTTAATATATCTATTATGTTGTCATATTGATAAAAATAATTAATTAATGGTTATAAATATTTATTTCTAATATGAATAAATTATTTCTTTGATTATAATTTATTTTTAATTTTTATTTATGGTATAATTACCAATAACATTAATGAAACACCGACACAATTCTTTTTCATGTAGATGAAAACTCAAGAAAATTATTTTAAAAACATTAAATGTAATATTTTTTGGGTGAATAATGTTGTTAAATGAATTTATTTTATAATTATAATATAAATTTTTTGCTGAAAGTATCAATATTTGAATTTATTTGTTATCTTGATGCCCTTAAAGACAAAATAGGTCAACAATCATGAAACTGAATTTAATGGTTTTTAATGGTTAAAAATTATTTTGTAATAAATAGAGAATTATAAAATATTATATTTACTCAATTTTATGTAAATTATTTGATTATATAATTCAAGGATCATTTATGACCCACTTTTAATTTTTTAAAGTTCTTTTCACGGTCGATGAATATTGAAACATTTTGAAAATGACATTGATTTTTTACGATAAACATGGACTCACTTCAAACTTTTCAAAAAATAACACAGGATCTATTTTATATAAAAAACATACCAAAATCCCACTCTAAAAATCCATACCTAGTTCCTAGATGTCTTGGTATCTCCTAATGACCAATCCTAGAAGTCTTAAGGTGTAATCCAAAAAAGGTTTTCCAAGTAAGTGTTATAACACTTAACAAATTTTTTTTAGGTTTATTTCTTCTTACACCTCCTTCAAATATTCTCTAGACATGATGATATAAAAACATAAGTATATTACATATACAAAAACGTTACTATAATTATTTGATAACCCTTTTCTTCCACCTTTTTTATAACAGTCCTGAACCCACACTCTTAAATCTTGTGTGAAAAACATTATCTTTAAATTTTTAGTTTTTTACCAATAAACATGACCCAAATTTCACCATCCAAAACCTAAAACATCAAAAAATATTTGATCACTTACATACCCGTGAACATATTAGTTTTTTAGTATTATATAATTAGAAAAAACTATTACATAATAATACCCATGCCATTCAGTGATCACTTTTCCAACTTACCTAGTTTTTCTTATTTCACAAAAAGTATTCAAAATCTCTCATAACATTCTTCCCACATGAATACTTTCTACAAATATTTTCATTTAACACCATTCTTAATAATATAGGTGAAATAATTATATGAATGGTGAACTCAAATTATTAGTAAGGCTAAACATAATCATTAACAATTGAATGTCCTTTGTGATCATAAGATTCACATATGGGTATGATAGCATAATCAAAATGAAAGAGCATAGCCTAAGATAATTCATAGCCATAAAAATGTTGATCACTAAACATGTGACATGAAATAAATATTTAAAAAAACTAGATTCCTATTAATCAATTATCATGAGCCATGTGATGTCAATATTGATCAAAAGGATATTTAATAAATAATAGAATGCATAAATAAAACATGTTGGTATCTTGGAATATCCTTACCATATAACTCATAAAACCACTCTTAAAAATTGGATAACCTTCTTGGTAAATTCCAATAATCTCATATGATAAAGCAATAACTAGTCAACTCTATCACTTTACCCAATGCCTTGAAGGGATATAAAGGACCCAACCAACCTTGGTTTATAACTTAACAACCCTTATATGGTTTATAATAGAACAACCTTCCCTTGGTTTATAATGGAACTACCCACCAATAATCCATACATATCAGTATGTAGCATAAAATGAGAAAAACATTTAGAAGATTAAACTTTTCAACATAACAATAACTATAGTTCATTCAAAGCTTGATTTACCCATGGAAATAAAATAGGTTCCATTAAAATATCTTTTGAAAAATCATAATTCATCTATTGAAGGAATAAGGATGATATCATTACAATATATACATAGTAAGGCATAAGTAACATCAAGGGTTTTTATTGTTGATGAATAGAAACACTAATAAAATATCTTTAAAAACATTCTTAATGTAGTGACCCTTTTTCCATTTTAATATTTAGGAATATATCAATATATATTTTCAAATCTAGGAGATGATATGGTGTGCGATTTCGAGTCCTGGTGTGCCCATAAATGATTTTATAAAAATATTAAATATATTTTACATTAAAAATGTTAATTTTATTAAATAAAATGGGATGAATCTTACATATAATCTTCAATTATAAATATGATACCATATTTGAGTCTAGAATGTGATGATTACCCTAGGAGTGACCTAAAACTGGTCGGCATGGAGTGTTTGGATATCACTACCACGAGTGGATCATTTAGTTGGTTAATTA
Organism: Viscum album; assembly: GCA_963277665.1. NCBI lineage: Eukaryota > Viridiplantae > Streptophyta > Magnoliopsida > Santalales > Viscaceae > Viscum > Viscum album. Next base: position 513,275,205 of record OY728153.1, on the reverse strand, counting down.
AATAATTAATTTAGTTAATTTATTAATTAAAATAATTCTAGATTATCTATAAATAAATCATTATGTAATTTTTCCCAAGGTTAGTCATATAATATTTGGACTATTAAGAGGTTTCTTCTTCCTCCTTCGTTGGTGAATCGAGATCCATTGGTGATGAGGCTCCAAATTGAGGAAGATCAAGATTATGTAAACACAATGATTCCTCCTCTTAGTTTTTGAGTGCCTTATTCAATGATGAATGATCCAAAACCAGATAGAAATATTTATTTCATGTATTATGACCTTATTGAGTAAATTTATTGGAAAATATCACTCATTTCTTTTATTTATCTCATGTTAAATCCTTTACATACACCCATGTATCAAATTTAATTTTTTAATTTGATTAATTATCATTTTCAAAATTTTATCAACCCAGTTTCCCCAATTTAGATTTTTTGGACATGAAATATTGGCCAACTATTGTTGTAACCTTGTTTTATGTGCTTTTCCCCCACCCATTCTTTGTATTATTCTCCATTGGAAAATGAGGTCATGGTTTGAAATTGCTGGGCGGGATTGAGTGTGATCGGACACTAGGATTCATGGATTATTAACATGTGATGAATGGAATAATGATTTGAGAACAGATCAGGATGTGTTTTGGGATACAAGTGATGAATACTGTGTATTTGAGATCCAATACTGAATAGAAAATGGCAGGACACACGTGTCATGAGACACTTTACCATGGATCAACAGGTTTCTTTTTCCAGCCAATAGATGGATGAAAATGAGGAACAAGGGTCTTCTTATTGGATTTTGAGAAGCTTGGGGGAAATATCTAAGGTAGTGAGGCCATATCTAGAATGCTGGAGTAGATTTAGAAATTTTGAGAAAAAATCGACTATAAGCCTTATAGTCTGAAGAACACACGAAATATCGGGAACTCACTATGGATGTTAGGGTTTTAGGATGAGTTATGCATAACACATGGTGTGGGATCCCCACAAACCATGTGGTATGGAGCTAGAGAATAAACATGTACTCTAGGATTACAAGGGAACATGCATGGCCAGACACACGACAAAGGTATATAGACATGGCCTAAGGGACACAAAGGGTAGAACATAGATCGATGTTGAGTAGCTTGGACATACAATTTAGTCTACTAGAATTTCATGTACTTCTACATGATCATGGATTCATGCGATAATGAGGACAAAACTAGGTGAAAGAGTAGGACCACATGCTATGTGGGTCCCCTAAATGCCGTTTACCCCTACCTTCCTTTTTAGGAAACTTCAATATTTCATATATCCTTCATTTGGTCTCATATTTTGGATTACGAGTATCCAATACTAAGTTTTATTTCACATAGAACTTGATGGTGGCCTCCATAGTGGATTTTGAGATACTATGTGAGATGTTCCGAGTGGGATTCTTCTTTAGGAGATGCTCAATGATGGTAGTGATCAGGTTGGATCTCTAGGGACTTCAGAGTGGAACCCTCCTATGGGACAGGGCATGGTTCCTCTATCTAGATTTAGAGTGTAACCCTCATACTCTAATAGTGCATGGGTTTTCTACCTATTTATAGAGTGTAACCCTCCCGTGGGATAGGGAATGGGTCATCTATCAACATTCAGAGTGCCACCATCCTACTAAGATAGGGTGTGGGTCCTCTACCTATCGATCGAGTGGCACCCACCTACGGAGTTTGGAAATAGGTCCTTGGCAATGAGAGTTGCACCCTCATTATGGGAAGGGCATGGGTCCTCTATCTACAATTTGAGTGGCACCCTAATGCGATATCATGGTATGGGTCCTTGACTATTATAGTGGAACCCTCCAGCTAGGATGGGCATTGGTCCTTCACCAAACATTAGAGTGGCACCCTACAACTAGGCTGGGAATTGGTCCTCCCCAACTACTTGAGTTGCACCCTCCTATAGAGTCATGGCATGGGACTTCATCCATTAAAGTGGAACCCTCATGCTAGGAAGGGAATGGGTCCTCTATCAATTATTAATTGGAACCCTCATATTTTACAAGGGAATGTGTGCTCGAAAATTGTTCCCCTCAACCATTTGGCACAGTGGCGACATGTGAGTTAACTTGGATATTTTTTATGGGTTGACGCATGAGATGTTGGGAATCATTGATGGGATCTTGGAACTAATGGCAATATTTCTTGGGCTGGGCTGTGAGATAGAGATCCCCTTCTCTCTCATTTGGGTTTCTTTGGTTTTAATATATATATATATATATTGTATCTATATGGTTGGATTTTTTTACTCTCTTTATTTGGGTTGAGACTTATATAATCTATCTATTTCTATCATATCTTTTACATCTCCCCTTTATCTTTCAAGGAGTCCTACTGGGTATTTATGTACTCACCCCTATATTAGCTTGGCCTACAAGTTTTGTGTCTTATTTAGATGACATACATGTCGAAAGTGACTACAGAGAAGCTTAGGGATACCTAGTGAATTGTACCATGTATGATGGTAAGAGCATGGATATCAAGATCTAGTCTCTCTTAGCACTTTTTACTTTCTAGTTTTTCAGGTTGCGGAATAATTCCGGTTGGTTGTTTATTTTTTCCCTTTACTTTCCATTTTTACTATAATACTCTTGTACAACCTACTATTTTTTCATATGTATGTTTACATTATATATATTTCATCTATTTATTATTATTATTGCTCTGATCTTTTCCTTTATATGTCTAGGTGTGTATGTGTACAGGTACATTAGGAAGAGGCCACTAATGTTAGATAAATTTTTTGGCACTTGCCGTCAGTCATTGGCCTATGGAGGCCGTCTTGGGGGAGTTTGGTCTCAAGACCCGTTAGGCTGGGTCATAAAAAATTGGTATCAAAGGTGGTTTGATCCTTGGGACAATATTTATAGTATCCCCATTATTATGATTTGGTTGTGATTTAGGGTAATAGTGTTAAAGTTCTTCAAGTGTGGATTTCTATCTAGGGAATCCAATATTGGTGTGGAGAATGGCGTATCCATTCACTAGAAAAGTGACTAACTTCTTGTAGACTCAACATAATGATACATTGGTAGAAGGGATAAATGGTACATGAATCATATAGGATTGAGTCCTTTGAATATCATTCCTGAGTCAGCTCCCCATTATATATATATATATATATTCTCATATGACCATTGTCTGTCTTGATTAAATTTTTAGGATTCCTCCATGATGACAACCATCTTGGTTAACGGTACATAATCGTGATAATGATCAGATGAGTGATGAGGCCTTAGTTCTGAGTCTATCCCATGATATTATTCTTCTAGGTGGATAGGTAGTATCACCCTAACCTTTCGAGCAACAGATTATACCAATAGGGTAGGTTGAGGATGAGTGTAGGCTTAGTGCACTCCACAAGTTCCCACACCAGAGACCGCTGAGGTTCCACGGTGATCTAGATCCCTAGAAAAAATAGGATTTTCTAGATTCAATGGTCTATGTATTCAGGTTTATCCAAACACCAATGAATCTGGTTGTTGTGATGGAAACTAGCATTTTCCATGGAGCAGTTGGCCACTAGTGGAGTCTTGTTACCTATATGCACAATGAGTCGACACTCTCATGGTCTGACATCTAGATGGTGTATTTTTAGGATCACTACCCCTATTTATTATTCTTGGTTCATATTTATGAGGTTTTAGAGTTTCATTAGGGAGGTATGAAAGTGGATGCGTGCATAGATGGTTTCACAGACCTCACATGGTACTCCTCGAAAAAGATCCAGGATGGATACTTCAGAGCACGAATGTTTTAGTAGGGTATCCATAGAGATATCCATACCAGTGTGGTTCTATTATGAATTCCCACCTATACCTGAGTGTTGGAGTGGGAATGGATTAAATATATATTTCTATCATAGGAACTCTAGGCGGCTATACCTAGTAGTGGGTATCACAGGGTTGAGTCATCTACATCAACTAGTAGATTCCAATCGACAGGATCTCGGTATAGAATATCTTCCTAGGATTAAGCTTGAGCACATGTTTAGGGAAAGTAAAATTAGACCAAGGATGTATGGAATGGGTTAGTTCTATTCTTGTGATGGGAAAAGTCATGTGGTGAATGACTACCCGACTAAATGTACCAAGGAGAATATACATATAGCTGATGGATTGTCACAACAGACATAGCGTCATGATCAGGGATCTCCTAGGAGAGGGTAGGGAGGCCCCTAAGGAGGCATATATAGAATATAAATTAGTATATATCTAATTGGAAGAGATATGGGTGGTGGAAAATGATATTATATCCTTCCACCACCACCACCAGGTGGCCCACGTCTGACTCAGGGAGCTAATAGTCAGAGCCATGGACAACTGTAGGCTATGGATCCATACAACCCAATAGAACATGAGATGATTAGAGGTATAATATATGTTTATTATAATATTCCCTCAGTATTATTAGACATATATGTGAGTCATTTATTTATCTCTTTACTCCTGGTATGATATTTTGAGATCCTAGGTTAGGCATTATACCAACATCTTTTTCTTGAGGTTCCTATGGGGAATGAATCTTTATATCTTTTATATTCCAATAGTGCAAGATATTTCTTGGTGGAGGGAGGTTCACATGGTACCTTTTGGTTATCATAATGGAACCCTAGGATGTAATCATGGGTATATATTGGTTGTCCATGGTTTAAGCCTAGATTGGATATCACTATAGATGATTCAGATGCCTTCATGTTAATGGGATGAGATTCTCCTTTGTGGGAGAGATATATTTCATGGAGGGGTGAGAGGGTTTTTTGATAAGGAGGTTGTATCCCATCACCCATTAGTTCGTGAGTGTATCCCTTGGTGCAATAATATCTTCATGCATTTTTATTTGTTCATTAATGGAGGATTTTATAGATTTCTTCCCCAAGGATGTTTCAAGACTACTTCGGAGGTGGGATATGGAGTTTTAAATTAACTTTCATCCTGGTACTGTATCGAAATTTTCTGCAGAAAATTTTATGGCCACTATAAATCTTTGGGGGTTTAGGTTGCAGTTAGAGGACCTTCGAGAAAAGGGTTTTATCAGGCCCAGCGTGTCCCCCTCGGCAGATCTAATGTTTTTTGTGAAAAAGAAGAATGGGATGTTATGGATTTATATAGATTATCATCACCTTTTCTAGTCCATGATAAAGAAAAAGTACCCCTTTTTGAGGATTGACAACCTCAATGACTAGTTGTGAGGTGCAAGATGGTTCTTGAAGATCGATCTTCAGTCCAACTACCACTAGTTGATAGTTCATGAGGCGGATATTCTAAATATGGAATTCTGAAGTCCCTAAGGACATTATAAGTTCCTATCAATTCCCTTTGGTGTGAAAAATTACCCTTATATGTTTATGAATTTGATGAATTGGATTTTATAGCAATACATGGACCATTTTGAGGATCTCTTCATCAAAAACATACTCATATACACTATATCAGAGGAGGAGGATGCAAATAACTTGAGGTTGGTTCTATATTTGCTTCATGAGAAATATATTTTTGGTAGGCTCTTGAAGTGACAGTTCTGGATTCATGAGGTTCACTTTCCAAGGAATTTCATTTTTGAGAAAGGTTTATCTATGGACCCTGTGATGATTGATGCAGTACTCTCTTTGGAGAAACTAAAGACCTTGTTATATGTATGGATTTTTCATGGCATGGAGAGGTACTATAATAGGTTTTTGGAAGACTTATCTAGGATTTTATCCCCTTTAACCACCCTAATTCACAAATGGAATTCATTTTCCTAGAATGAGATGTTACAAAGGTCCTTCAAGGATTTAAGGTTGGGGCTAAAGAGAACTCCTATTTTGAGAATATCAGAGGAGGGTGTAGAGTATGTAATGTATTGTGATGCCTTTAGAACTAGTATTATCTACATGTTGATGAAGATACATTCAGTTATTGCATATGGGTTGAGGAAGTTGAGACCCCATGATTAAAACTATGTGACTCATGACCTAGAGATAGTAGTGGTAGTCTTTGATCTTAGGATGTGGATGCACTATCTTCTGGGAGATCACTTCTTGGTTTACTCAAACCATAAGAGTCTAAGGTATGTCTTCACGCAGAGGGACTTAAACCTGATATAGTAGATCTAATTGGAGTTCATATAGAAATTTAACTTGGATATAATCAATAATCAAGGGAAGGTAAATTTTGTAGTTAATTCCCTTAGTAGTATGTCTTGAGATCATTTGGTTTAGTGGGCTTCTTTCAGCTAAACCTGGTTGATCAGGAGGGTGAAATTTTTCTTCAGTTGATGGTGTTTACTCCACTCCTTTAGTGTGTGGGAGATTTATAGTTTAGAGACATTGATTGTGAGGTCTTTCATGCCCAGATATCCTTAAGAGATTCACCTGATGGATTTACTGAGGGAGGGAATCATGTCATCCTTTTCTAGGGATGGATGGTGATCCAAATTTCGATTTAGGAATATGTGATGTTAGAGTTAAACAAATCTCCTTTGGTTGTACATCCCGGTGTGGGTAAGATGTAAAGAGTCCCTCAGTGGAAGTTTTGGTGGGATGGAATGAGATGAAGTGTGGATGAGTTCATCTCATGGTGCCTCACCGGTCAGTAGGTGATGGGTGAGCACTAGGTTCCAATAGGTTTGTTGTATCCCCTTGAGATCCTAGAGTGGAAATGGGATGGAATATCCATAGAAATTATGAAACAACTTCCACATACAGTGAAGGTACATGAATCCATCTAGGTGATAGCTGACCGACTAATAAAGTAAGCATACTTCCTTGCTATCTGGGAGTAGAGTTCAATGAAGATTTTACAGAAGATGAATATATGGGAGATTATTATACTTCATGGGGTTCCCTAGACTATTGTCTCCTACCATGATGTGTGGTTCACATCATGGTTGTGAAGATCCCTTCAATAGGAATTAAATACCTAGATGAGGATGAGTATTTCCTTACACTCCCAGAAGGATTAGAAGATTGAGCACACTATCTAGATGTTGGAGGATAGACAAAGTGCTAGCATGTTAGACTTTGGCTGGAGCTGGGAAGATCAATTTCCCTTGGTATGGTTTTCATACAATAATAGATACCACTCTACTATCAGCATGGAACCTTTTGAGGCACTATACTGGAGACCATGAAGGTCACCCCTATTCTAGATATAGATTAATGTGGAATATCTTGTGGGTATAGAGATGGTGTAAGTGATAGCGGAGAAGGTCAAGGTCATCCAGGAGAAGATGAGGAAATCCCATAGGAGGAATAAATATTATTCCAATTGACATTTTCTACCCTTGGAGTTTGATCACGGAAAACATGTTTTCCTGAGGGTTTCCCCATGATGAGGATTTTAGAGCTATTTTCAATGCTTTCATCGGGGCACCCCTCCTTACGTGTTATTGTTCGAGGGTGTGAATTTTCTCCTTACATTCCCACTTTCCAAATTTGGGTGGAATTCATCACTTTAATCAGATATATTTGATCCTTGATCAAAATGGGATGATGGGATGTTAGTTCTTCCTTCCAAGGATTCCTCTTTGGAACTTTTTTCCTAGTTTGGGTCTCCCTAATATAGTTAATTATGTACATGGAACTCATTCACAATTCCATATATTTATGGATTCAAGCTAATTTTGATTCTTTTGTCTAGAAATTATGATGGGTATTGACAGGGAAGAAACCTTTGGTCAGGATAATAGTCATGTTAGGCATCACTAATATGTTTGGAAATTGGGAACATTGGTCACCTGTATTCTTCCTCATGGGAGGGCATGTCATGGAGGCATCTTAGTTGTGTAACACAAGGCATACAATGTCAATCATGAGGCATCTAATTCTAATGGAATATCTTCTATGGATTTCACCATAGGCATCCTATATTAGTCATGAGGTGGAAGTATGATATATGTCATGAATTTATCTTCTTACAAAGATAGGGAGGATGATCAAAGTAGTGTACCCCTTGAAAGGGTACACCAAGGTTACTGTTGATTGTGATTGAACCTCGGGTAGGTTCCCTATGTATCCTTTTTAGAAGTAAGGGATCAAAATTCACATATTTTGATGTCTTAGTTTAAGGTCATGTAACAGGACTGGTCCATACAGGTTAAAATCACATGGTAAAGACTCTCTCTCCATGAAAGGAACATCAGTGAGAAATGGTGTGGGGATTAAGCATGGAATCTTACTTTTTTAAGAGCAATGCTCTTGGTTTTATTGTGTGGGTCTTATTAATGGGATCCTCCTAGGTTCTACTAAAAGTAGAGATGATGGGGAATATGTGTAGGAGTAGCCTGGGTGGGTGGCATGATATTTTTGAGATGTGGCGGCCCAGATAAAATCTGGGTGGATGTGGATGGAGGGGATGAAATGGGTGGAATAGATTTAGTGTTAGATTTGGAATGTTGGGATTGAACCTCAAGGAGGATTATTACATATACCAGTTAGTTGGGAATCAAAGTCCTTGTAGTTCAAGCTGGAGAATTATGGTATACAAATGAATAGGAGGCCCATGGAAATGGATCATGATTGGGGATTGCGCATGGGAGTGGCCCATTGGAGGGTGGAGATTGGGGCTTACTACAAGAGGGATAACCATGATGATGAGATGTATGGGTTTCATGGTCACTACTAATCTCTAATACCACATGAGTCATGATCGGTGTGAGAAACAAGAGGAAGCGTCAGACCTAATGCTTGTGTTGTGAAAGATGTGTTGAAGATAGATGGAGTGGGGATTATGCATGAAAGCTACTTGAGGATGATCTCATTTTGTGTGAGTGGGTCTTGTACATGGAATATGTACATGGATTATCTCATTAAATTTAAGGTAGATCTCATTTCCCTTCACTTATAAATGGAGCATCCTATGACATTTTCACTAGGTAAGTTCACAATTTAACATCATGTGTTGTGGATGTCGGTGTTAGGCAATTTTAAATCATACAGATCAGATGTGGAGGGATCACTCCTCACCACTTGGGCTTACATAACTATAACTCATGAAACTTTGGCAGGGGAATGACTTCATTATTTTCTGGTAGGAACAGTGTGGATGAGTGGTTAGTCATGAGGTCCATGTTAGCGTCCCTATACTGAGAGAAAAAGGGGATTAATGTACTTTTTTTGAGAATAAAAAGGTAAATGGGAATCTTGGGCAACACTTGAACTGATGTGGGCCACATGAATAGTTTTCATTACCTTGAATAATCCCACAGAATGAATTTTGGTGCCAAAAATTCCCCCCTTGGAATGGGAGAAGATGGGAAAAGGAGGGTCAGATTCTGAGGGACAACCACTGAATAGTTTTGAAAATCTTCTCCAATTCATGAAGATAATTCCTGGTGTGTTTTTTCAATGTTGGCATTAATATATTTTTGGAATTAAGGGAATCATGAACCATGGGTTGTTGTACACCTATAAATAGCACGAGGGGGGGGGGGGGGGTCAAAGGAACCTGTATTCATGTAAAGAAAATCCATAACACTCTCTTTTCATGATGTTACCAACCTTCGCGCCTCTTTCTCCATGAATTCATCATTGCGAACTTGACTTCTTCACCTTTTCTCCATGAATTTTGATTAGCAAACTAGTCATTGTAAACCATAGTTTTGCGAAGAAAGTACCACAACCCCGATCTTTGTAAATCGGGCCCCGTGAATGAGATTCTCAAAAAAACTCTATGAATCATTATTAAAAGACATATAAGTCCTATATTCAATTACCAATCAATAATCTTCTCAATAATTCCTTGAGGATTCTGGTCAAAGAGAGAAAATGGATAACAACAACATGATCGGGGAATACACTAGTAGTGCTTCGAACAACAAATTATTATGGGGGCTATTTTCAGAGGCTTAAAATGAGTATCCTCTGCACAAGAGGATTTTTTATATGTATTAATTCTGATAGAATACATATTTATCCCATAGGTGAGTAGTGATGAACCATCCTACTAGTTCAAGGTCATACAAGGGCAATACCAGGGGCACATGTCTACTGTGGGACTTATCTGGAAGGATCACACACCCATTGTGGACGACTGTCTCTACAATAAAATAAAAAATATTAATGGGGAGAATTTTTAGGATTAGGAGTCTCTTCTAAAGTAATAAATGATCATCAAGGGGGTATTTGGGAACCCAAAGAAATGGTGGACTGGCGGTTGGAACCTATGCCATGGTGGAAACTTCAATAAGGAAGGGGTTTGGGCCTTCTGGACATGCACATAATGCACTGAATTTGGGAAAAAACTTATGTGGGTAGGCCTCTATGAAGAGGCATGGGATTCTCAGTTCCATGTTTATTGACCCTAGGAAATCATGGAAGAGATTTTGAGTAGGTGGTCTCTAGGGACTAACACATCCCACCTACACCATGGGGAGGTCGGCATTATCCTTTAAGGCTTCCATTAGATCTCTAGATTCTTAATTATGGGGGTTATGTATGATGAGTTTCTTTCTATGGAGAATGCATGGGAATATTAGGAGTAGCTACCATATTCGGTGAAGGTGTTGTTTGATCTAGTGTAGGGCACTGGTAAGGTGATGTTGGGGAAAAAGGACGCCCACTTCAAGTAGTGGTTTCGACTATTTCTTGAACTACCTGGTAGAGGATCCTGTTGAGATTGAGGAGGTAGAAGGGGAGGATCTGACAAGGAAATTACCAACGAGGCCATGTACATGCCCTAGGGTGCCCCAATGGGGAAAGGAAGGTCCCTAATAGCGAATTATGGAAGCAATCCAAAGGAAGCTGTGGGGATACAAGATCAAGAAAGAGCCTCAACTCATAGTCCTGTTGGAGGGATTAATTATAGTTCTTATTCGTGGATGGATTCTCCTAGCGAGGGATGGGAACATGGGGGGTGTGTCCAAGCACCTTTATAATGGCATTGATGTTGTAAACATGGTAGTTTGTCAATCTTATAATTCTAGTGTTGGTGAATCTATATAAAGTACTTAGGTACATTAGCGAGGGGAAGACGCCACTGTGCGTGTGTGGGACCTTCCATTGTTTGCATAGTTGGGTGGTCGAACACATGGGGGGCTTCGAATATTGAAACCCAATTTCACCTCCCAAAATAAACTTCTAGCTGGTAGTTCTAAAAATCATGGGAAGTTTCCCTTTCAAGAAGGGCTAGATAGATGTTTTGAATAAGGTCAGACTAGAAAATTATTTCACATTTTACCCATTTGCCATGGCGTCGAGGGTGGTGACTAATGACGACACATGGATTGAGTAACAATGATCATATCTCCCGTCCTTTCATAGTGGGGTGTTGGTGTAAAGAGTTGATTGTTATATATTATGTGAGCCATACAACTTACACCAATTTATGGGGAAGATCAGGTGAATGAAAAGGTTGAATTCAAATGTTTACTCGGAGGTTCACCACGAGTTTAACCCATCGCTGATGGGGATGATTTGTATCATGTTCACATGGGAAGATGGAAAAATGTGGAATAATTTGTTTCTGCCCACTACTATGTATGGGCTAACCCATAACTATGAAAAGAGTGGGTTGGTCACCTACCTAGGAAAAAAGATGAGGTAACTGACCATCTAGACCAATGAAGGGGTGATCTCTCCACCATGGGGCTGAGGTATATTGACAGTTAGATCATGTCATGGTGGAAGAGTTATCCCAGTGGGCAGAGATGGCCAGGTGGGAAGATAATCAGTAGTGGTACTAGTGGTTCATGGCCCCAAATAAGCGAGAGAAGAAGGAAGAAGAGTAGAACCATCTGAACCAACAATCCTGGGCAGGAGGATCTAGGAGCAAGGGGAGCTATCTAGGGGGTTCTTACAGAAATTTTTCCAAGCTCTCTAAAATTAGTTACGTCATGTGGACATTCTTGACGATGATGTATTTCTATAGGTTTGGGAGAAATAGTATTTCTATAGGTTGTTCCTCGATCTTGGTAGGATTTGGGACCACCTCAACATGTATGGGATGCAAATTGTTGGGATTGGTTACACTAAGGCTAGATTTCTTATGTATCATAAAGAGGGAGAGTGGTATGTGATAGAGATGGTGGACCTAGTGCACGCCTGAGGAACTATACATCCAATGATAAACCAGGTGAGGGTGATACTAAACATGATTTCTCCTCCCCAACTGTCAGTAGCTGTGCTGGATATGTGCCTCCCTTTCTCAAGGAACCGAATGAATATTGGGGAGACAATGATAATTAAGGGATACCCTTAGAGAGTGGAGAGATCACAACCTCCATAAGAGAACTAGATGAACTCTTCATGGTAATCCCTAACTCACCATCCCATGTTGCACCTTTCCTATCTTATTATCTAGATTCTTAATTAAAACTTTTTTTTGTGTGAGAGAATATTAAACAAGGTACCCTTACTAGTAGGGATTAAGGTGAACCAACAGGTGCAGAGGAGCACACTCCAGGGCCTATGTCCAAGACATAAGTGGCTGGTTGGGAGACTGAAGTTTAGGAGGTTAAGGATACTACCACTGAATGTTCATAACTCCTAGTCATTTTTGGGGGGGAATTCCCTATAGTTATGATGTAAGTGACCCAAGAGACCGATCTATTACTACTAAACTTTTTAAGTCTCTTGTCTCCATAGAGGCATACTTGTACTTTATGGATCATACTAATTGATAAGTTCCCTTTCTAAATAGTTTTAGAGTTACTACATGATCTACTATCAGAAGAGGTTTGGGAATCTAGGGTTCCTTCTCCGTTATCTAAACTGGTTCATGTGGAGATGGTTGTCCAAGCTGATCAGTCCATGTTCCAAAATGAAAAGTTGATTGTGGTTGTGGGTGTAACACCCCAAGCTTCCATGGTACACTTCTCTTTGAATAATAGAGCAGCGTGTGTTGTACGCAACTTCGAGGTTCTAACACACCGCGACCAATACAAGTAGCCGTTATGAATAGTAATACCCAAATTTTGAAATTATATAAATTTTATATTTCAGAATGGAATTCATTTTTGGATTCGGAATATCGAAATTATCCTCTGTTGAATTTTTGGTATTTTTCTGAGAACTTCCAATTTTCGATGAATAGTGAAAAGTACTTAAAAACAACATTTTTAATCAAAACAATTTATAGTGATAAATTGTAATATTAAGTGGTTTTAAATTATAATTATAATATAATTTTACCATTTTATCCAATGGTGGTCATTATAATTAATTTCACTTTGAAATTGGACATAAACAATTGTCAATATTTTGATTGATATTGTTTCTTAAAAACACGCTATTTGTTATGACAACGAGAATTAATTATAAAATTAATTAATGAAAATTATATGTTTGTAATTTTTTAAAATAGAAATCATTTTTGAATTCAGAATATCAATTACAGCTTAGGGTGAATTTTTGGTATTGTTCTGAGAAACTTCAATTTTTGATGAATAGTGAAACCACTAAGTGGTAGTTAAAAAACTAATTTTTTGTTTAAATAAAAAATTACCACTTTTGTGAATTGAATTTAAAAAATCTGACATACATGGTTTTCATTAGGAAGCAAAATTTGGTTCAATGAGATGAAAATAATTTTTGGTGAATAGTAACTTGTAAGTTTTATTAATCGCGATTAAAGGTAATTAGTGAAATTTAAGGTAAAAATGATATTATAAAAATATGAAAATATCTTTACACTTGTCCTAACCTTATTTTATGAGTCATGGAAGACCCATAAAATCCATGGGTCAACTTGGGGACCCCATGGATCCACTTGGGTAAGAAAATGACATTAATAACTTTTTATTTAAAGTAAAAATAAAATTGTCACAAACATGTGTTGTTTTACTAAAAAAATTATTACATGGGGTTATATAAGTTAACTTTTAGACTATAAATATTTATTGTAAAGATAAAAATATTTCCTATATCATGATATTTTTTTTATAATTTTTAGACATTAAATAAATTAAATGTTTTATGACACGATGATGATGCAACGATTACCTTATTAATTAACGATTTAAATAAAATGAAAAGATAATGTAAAATATAAGACATACACTTGTCAAAAACCTATTGGATGAGTATATTTAGAAACCTTATCAAATTATCCTCTAAATATATAATTTCAGTACCTTTAAAATCCGAAACTCATTATATAATAATGTAACATTTCATGACTTTCTAAGAGTGCCCCTCCTCTCCACTTATAAAAGGCTTCCACCTCTACCACCTTATTCACACCTTCAAGCCATTTGGATCGTCAAAAATCTATCCAAATACTCTCTCAACTTCCCTATCTTACTCCTAGAAGCCTCAATTTTGGTATAAGTCTTCTCAAGGAAGCCTTTGGCTCAAATCAAAAAGAGTTACCCGATTTTAAGGTAATGCCTTATCTTATATTCTTTTGTTTTATTTTGCTTCTCCAACCCCTTAACTCTTTTTATTCCTTTATTTTGTAACAAAAAAAGTATCTTAAATATAATAGGATGTTTTTATGAGAAGGATTTTATTTACACTTACACACACCTTCTTCTAATGGTTAAAGAACATACTGTTTTTGTGGGTGGTGAATTACTGCCTCACGAAATGATGATTTTTCAATCTTCTTTTAACACCTCTCATGGTGGACATTAAGATGTCACTATATTTATATATGATATATATTATGTTTATGTTTTACTTATGATTCTGTATTTTTCATTTATGGCATACCTTTATGATTTCCATTATGGGTAAACGCGATAATTTCATTTTAGGAAGTGCGGACTACCGCCCCCTCAAAGTGATTTGAATCGTTAATGACATATGTGGGATGTGTAAAGGATGGAGTAAATGATATTATATATGATATTATACTGTAATTATAATACAACTTTATATCATTATGATTTCATTCCATTAAATATGAAATAGAAATGAAAGTAGCGTTCATGCGTACATATGACTTACCGTCTCCATGAACGGTGCATTTCATTTCTTACCTCTAAATGTTATGTAATATTATAAATGCATATATATACTGGATATATATGATATATATGATATCTAAATTATGAATATATTTCTGTATATAATGGATATTTTACCACATGAACAACTTGTAATTATAATAAGTTTATTTTTGACTCAAGTACCGAAGATCGACAAAACGACCGTTATTAACTTAAATAATTAAATAATGTTCATAACATAGTAATAAGTGATATAAAAGAAATAATGAACTTTAAAAAGGTTCTTAGGCAAGTATAAATTAACACTAGTTTATTATTCAGGAGGTTAAAGAACGATCGAGTCAAGTCGGACACGAGGTAAGGGAACTTCTTAACCCAATTTCCGTTCTTTGGGTTGATCTTCTCTTTCTTGTTTATGTCATTCCTTTATTATGTGAGAAATGATTTTTTATGTATTTATAATTGATTTATGTGTGTTTATATTTAATACACATAATAGATCTATTTTATTTACAAAATTATCTTTGTAAGGGACTTTGTCTCAGTCTCCTTTCATTGAGGCATATTTTGTTTTATACACAACTTTATTTTATACGATGTATAAACCACTTTTAATTTTATGTTTATTCAAAAGGAATATTTTTTATATGAATCGTTTTACTAAACGATAAAAGGTAATGTTTTTTTTCATACGTATGCGGCGATAACGACTTCTCCGCCGCTGTGACCATTATTTAAGTTTCAGTTTCCTCTACAAGCTATAACTTTTTTTAAATGAAAAATAAATACCAAGTTTTAATTTTCTTTTATTTTGGTATTGAAAATGGTTTTGAAAGTGTTTTTATTATATCAATGTGTTGTATTGATATCTTGTTATTGAAATGTGGAAATGTTATGTTTCCTTTATGCATGTTTTATGTGATACGATTATGTTATGGTTTATGATATGTTTAAACCTGTTCATATGAGGAATGCATTGGAATTAATAAGTGACGGGTGGAGCCCACTATAGCTCCTCGATGCATCGATAGGTCTCATGAGACAAACTAGTGTTTTGGTACGAGGCCTTGAAAAAATCTTATTTGTAGTCTTGGCACGAGGCCTTGGCTACGTGGTTATGATAGTATGGAATTATGCATTCCATCATTATGAAAGTGGTTATTGATATTTCATGTGATTATTAGACTAGTAGAATATCCATGTGAGTAAGTAAATGGAATTATTTAATTTTACTTTTTCCATATTATACTGAAATTCAAGTTTAAAAGGCTTTTGTTTTAATTATACATTGCCTTAAATGTTTATGTTTATTTATGAAAGTTTCTGCTATATTGTTATCCTTACTGAGCATCTGAGCTCAGCCCTTTCTATGTTTTATTTTTCCCAGGATGTGAAGAAATATTTTATGACTGACCTGTAGGGATAGTCTGAAGGGAATATGGGTGTGGAATATGGAGACTATGTTATTGTAGTTTTTCACTTTATGTTGTAATGTAACAGTTATGAATGTATCTAGTGTTTCCAAGGCTACTAAACTAATCGATCTTTCGAGACTTGATCATTGTGATCATGCCAATGTTACGTAATAATGCACCGACTCTGGGTAACTGGGGTTAGGGCGTTACAGTTGGTATCAAAGGTAGTTTAATACTAACCTTGGAAGCTAGATTTAGATAAACTCTGATTAGAGCACATAACCCTAAGATAGACTTTGAGGATTAGTATAGAAGAACTTCCTAGAATTTTGATATTGTAGAGATTTTGTGAGTTTTCCAAGCAATACATCCCTGTCTAGATACGAGCAGGTAGATGTGGCTCTATCACAGATGTACCTAGGGGTAAAACTTGAAAACACCTCTTTGAGATAGACTCGAACGGGAAATGGTGCACTAAAACGGGCCTTGCTGCACTCTTGGTTACGACCCTCCCAGGGGATATGCTTAGGATAATTCTCATTTTATTTAAAAAAAACTATTAAGGGTTTATGAGTATATACTTCCTCAAAGAAAACATTTTTATGATTATGGATTATATCTATAAATAGTTGAATTTATGTTAAGTGTTTTGCAAGTTTGTTATTATGTATTTCAATTCATAAAATAATCTAGTTTATGACATTGTTTAGAAATGGCGCCTAGTGGAAGGAATGGAAACCGTATCAATGCACGCACTCCATGTAGGGATTTCCCTCCTGCTCAAGATAATTATAGTGGAGCTGGTGATACAACTGGTGCTGATCATCTTATCACCATACTGGGACAACTCACTCAGGTTATGAATAATAACCTTACTCGTATGGAGCACCCTGATCCGCAACGTGGAGGATCAATGTTAGATCGCTTCATGAGGAAACAACCACCAACATTCAATGGGAGTAAAAATCCCTTAGTAGCTGAGCAATGGATAAATTCCTTAGATAAAATATTCCATGCCTTGGGGAGTAGTGAAAGGGAAAAGGTTATCATGGCAGTTTACTACCTCACTAGAGATACCGATCAATGGTGGCCATTGATTAAAAACACAAAGGAATATGATGAAGTATCAAATATGGAATGGAGGGAGTTCAAAGATCTTTTCTTAGAAAAATACTTTCCTTGTGACCATCAAGCAGACATGGAAATGAAATTTCTGAGTCTGAGGCAGAAGGAGGATGGGAATGTCGCAAAGTATGAGGATAACTTTACAAGGTTAGCGAGGCATGCAACAAATTATATACGTAACCCAAGAAGTAATATTTAACGTTTATTTGATGGGTTAAAATCATTTCTCCGTAGAGCTTTAGTATCACAATCTTTCTCAACGTATGAAGATATAGTCTCGTGTGCTATCAAGACAGAAAATGAATTCTCTAAATCTTATGACAATAAAGTAAATCAAGAGAAGAAGAGAATGGTGGAATAAGAGATAGATAAAGGGAAAAAGGTAAAGAAGGATTTTCCATTATGCGATAATTGTGGGAAGAATCACCCCGGTACTTGCCTAAAAGGAATGGGAGTTTGTTATAAATGTGGAGAAAAAGGTCACCAGACTCATGATTGCAAGGGAAAGAAAGAGGCTATCAATGTTGAATGCTACAATTTTAGGGAAATGGGGAATTATAAAAATGAATGTCCTAAGCATCAGGGAAACTTACCTAAAAAAAGGCCAAGGGGTCAAGGCGAATCTTATGCTGTTACTATAGTTGAAGTGGAATAATTATTGTATTTTTGGACTCAAGAACTATATTATGGTTATAAGAATAACGTGATATATATAAGGATTGTAATACAATAATTTTTGTTTTCATTAAGGTTTTAATATGATTGAGGTAATCATATTTTTAGTATATGAAAATAAGAGAAACTTTACTTTGTTTGGGTAATCTGATGAATTGATTTTGGAATTTAGAGACCTTTTAGAGAAAGTCAGGACATAGGTATTTTGGATAACTATAAAGGTTGGAATGGATTAAGTTTAACTTTGGATAGTATTGTTTAAGGTTAAAACATTTATGAGGATTATTTTTGGAATATTATAATACTATAATTTTAGGAAAAGGACAACCTGCAGGTTGGGGGATAACTCATCGCGTCGGACAAATCTGCAGGAATCGAACCCACAACCATAGTGCGACAGGCCTTTATTACCTACCACTAGCCTACAAGAAGTCCCTAGTTATTAAAAAATAGTTTTCCTAATCTAAATGGTATGTGTTAATATTTAGAACCTTGTAAGATTAGGATAAATATAATATTTTTGAGTTCTATTATATTTTTCAGTGAAAGATGAGTTTTTGGTATAAATTAGTTGAGGGTTGAAACTCTACTTGTCAAGTATATATATACACACCTCTCTCTTATTCTATGAATAAATTAATTATTAAACTTTAGAAAAGGTATATTAAAAAAATTGTGTCATCCTAATACCTTATGTTTTGTTGAACCGATGATATTTTCATCATAGATTGATGGCTTTGAGGCCCTCAATTTTACACTTGTTTGTAATTAATGACCTTAATCACTCCCTACAAATATTTACATTTTTCCTCCAATTATTTGTCTCTAATTTCCACCAATGTTCTCCTAATAGAGATTATAATTTTGTGGTGACCTTTTCATTTCCCTTTCCCTCTTATTAAGGATAAATTTTATTAACCTTATTTCCGATGTGGGTTTTCCACAAAGGTATTTTCTACTTTCAACCTTTTATTTTTGAAGAACAATTTCAAATTGAGAGGACACAATTTATTGAAGGAGGGGAGAATGTAACACCCCAAGCTTCCATGGTATGCTTCTCTTTGAATAATAGAGCAGCGTGTGTTGTACGCAACTTCGAGGTTCTAACACACCATGACCAATCAAAGTAGCCGTTATGAATAATAATACCAACTTTTTGAAATTATATAAATTTTATATTTAATAATGGACTTCATTTTTGGATTCAGAATATTGAAATTAGCCTCTGTTGAATTTTTGGTATTTTTCTGAGAACTTCCAATTTTCGATGAATAGTGAAAGGTACTTAAAAAACATTTTTAATAAAAATAATTTATAGTGATAAATTATACTATTGAGTGGTTTTAAATTATAATTATAATATAATTTTACCATTTTATCCAATGGTGGTCATTAGAATTAATTTCACTTTGAAATTGGACATAAACAATTGTCAATCTTTTGATTGATATTATTTCTTAAAATCACGCTATTTGTTATGACAATGGGAATTAATTATAAAATTAATTAATTAAAATTATATGTTTTTAATTTTTTAAAATAGAAATAATTTTTGAATTCAGAATATCAATTATATCTTAGGGTGAATTTTTGGTATTGTTCTGAGAAACTTCAATTTTTGATGAATAGTGAAACCACTAAGTGGTAGTTAAAAAACTAATTTTTCATTTAAATGATACTTTACCAATTATGTGAATTGAATTTCAAAAATCTGACACACATGGTTGTCATTAGGAAGCAAAATTTGGTTCAATGAGATGAAAATAATTTTTGGTGAATAGCAACTTTTAAGTTTTATTAATCGCGATTAAAGGTAATTAGTGAAATTTAAGGTAAAAATGATATTATAAAAATATGAAAATATCTTGAAACTTGTCCTACCCTTATTGTATGAGTCATGTACGAACAATAAAATCCATGGGTCAACTTGGGGACCCCATGGAGCCACTTGGGTAAGAAAATGACATCAATAACTTTTTATTTAAAGTAAAAATAAAATTGTCACAAACATGCGTTGTTTTACTAAAAAAATTATTACATGGGGTTATATAAGTTAAATTTTCTACTATAAATATTAATTGGAAAGATAAAAAGATTTCCTATATCATGATATTTTTTTATAATTTTTAGACATTAAATAAATTAAATGTTTTATGACACGATGATGATGCAACGATTACCTCATTAATTAACGATTTAAATAAAATGAAAATATAATGTAAAATATAAGAAATACAATTGTCAAAAACCTATTATATGAGTATATTTAGAACCCTTATCACCTTATACTAGAAATATATAATTTTGGGACCTTTAAAATCCGAAACTCATTATATAATAATGTAACATTTCATGACTTTCCAAGAGTGCCCCTCCTCTCATCTTATAAAAGGCCCCACCTCTACCACCTTATTCACACCTTCAAGCCATTTGTATCAGCCAAAATCTTCCCAAATACTCTCTCAAATTCCATATCTTACTCCTAGAAGACTCACTTTGGGCAGAAGTCTTCCCAAGGAAGCCTTTGGCTCAAATCAAAAAGAGTTACCCGATTTTAAGGTAACACATTCTCTTATGTTCTTTTGTTTTATTTTGATTCTACAACCCCTTAAACTATTTTTATTCCTTTATTTTGTAACAACACAGGTATATTAAATATACTAGGATTTTTTTATGAGAATTATTTGATTTACACTTACACACACCTTCATCTAATGGTTAAAGAACATACTGTTTCTGTGGGTGGTGAATTACTGCCTCACGAAATGATAATTGTTCAATCTTCTTTTAACACCTCTCATGGTGGCCATTAAGATGTCACTATATTTATATATGATATATATTATGTTTATTTTTTCCTTATGCTTATGTATTTTTCATTTATGGCATACCTTTATGATTTCCATTATGGGTAAACACGATAATTTCATTTTAGGAAGTGTGGACTACCGCCCCCTCAAAGTGATTTGAATCGTTAATGCCATATGTGGGATGTGTAAAGGATGGATTAAATGATATTATATATGATATTATAATGGAATTATAATACAACTTTATATCATTATTATTTCATTCCATTAAATACAAAATAGAAATGAAAGTAGCGTTCATGCATACGTACGGCTTACCGTCTCCATGAACGGTGCATTTCATTTCCTACCTCTAAATGTTATGTAATATTATAAATGAATATATATAATAGATATATATGATATATATTATATCTACATCATGAATATATTTCTGGATATAATGTATATTTCACCACATGAACAACTTGTAATTATAAGAAGTTTATTTTTGACTCAAGTACCGAAGATCGACAAAACGACCGTTATTAACTTAAATAATTACATAATATTAATAACATGGTAATAAGTGATATAAAAAGAATAATTAACTTGAAAAAGGTTCTTAAGCAATTAAAAATTAGCTTTAGTTTATTATTCAGTAGGTTAAAGAACGATTGAGTCAAGTCGGACACGAGGTAAGGGAACTTCTTAACCCAATTTCCGTTATTTGGATTGATCTTCTCTTTCTTGTTTATGTCATTACTTTATTATGTGGGAAATGAATTTTTATGTATTTATACTTGATTTATGTGTGTTTATATTGAATACAAATAATAGATCTATTTTATTTACAAAATTATCTTTGTAAGGGACTTCGTCTCAATCTCCTTTCATTGAGGCATATTTTGTTTTATACACAACTTTCTTTTATACGATGTATAAACCCCTTTGAATTTTATGTTTATGAAAAAGGAATATTTTTTATATGAAGCATTTTACTAAACGACAAAAGGGAATGTTTTTTTGTCATACGTATGCGGTGACAATGACTTCTCCGCCACCGTGACCATTATTTGAGTTTCGGCTTCCTCTACAAGATATAACTTTTTTAAATGAAAAATAAATACCAAGTTTTAATTTTCTTTTATTTTGGTATTCAAAATAGTTTTGAAAGTGTTTTTATTATATCAATGTTTTGTATTGATATCTTGTGATTGAAATGTAGAAATGTTATGTTTCCTTTATGCATGTTTTATGTGATACAATTATGTTATGGTTTATGATATGTTTAAACCTATTCATATGAGGAATTAATTGGACTTAATAAGTGACGGGTGGAGCCTGCTATATCTCCTTGATGCATCGGTAGGTCTCATGAGACAAACTAGTGTCTTGGAATGAGGCCTTGACAAAATCTTATTTGTAGTCTTGGCATGAGGCCTTGGCTACGCGGTTATGATAGTCTGGCATTATGCATTCCATCATTATGAAAGTGGTTATTGATATTTCACGTGATTATTCAACTAGTAGAATATCCATGTGAGTAAGTAAATGGAATTATTTCATTTTAATTTTTCCATATTATTCTGAAGTTCAATTTTAAAAGGCTTTTGTTTTAATTATACATTGCCTTAAATGTTTATGTTTATTTTTGAAAGTTTCCGCTATATTGTTATCCTTACTGAGCATCTGAGCTCACCCCTTTATATGTTTTATTTTTCCCAGGATGTGAAGAAATATTTTACGACTGACCTATAGGGATAGTCTGAAGGGGATATGGGTGTGGACTATGGAGACTATGTTATTGTAGTTTTTCACTTTATGATGTAATGTAACAGTTATGAATGTATCTAGTGTTTCCAAGGATACTAAACTAATCGATCTTTCGAGACTTGATCATTGTGATCATGATAATGTTACGTAATAACGCACCGACTCTGGGTAACTGGGGTCGGGGCGTTACAGTGGGAAACACCACTAGCTGGACATAACTCAGGGTTTGTAGAGACAACCTAGTTAAGGTGGGATTAACTTAGGATGACCAACCACTAGACCTAGAGCCCATACCCTCTAAGAGGATTCCAGAAGAGGAACCTACTGCCTAAATCCTTACTACTTTCCCATAGTATGAACCCATAGATCCTGAATATCTATATGACTCTGATCTAGATGTCACTGATGAAAATCAAATCATCTAGTGCAGGTCCTAGAAGTGCATCAAATGCATCATTGAAAATACCATATATCTACAACTAGGGGTCTGTATGGTGTACCTTTTCCACTAGTTGTTCAATATATGCACCGGTGGGGGTAGATGATCGCTGTCTTCATGCGCCGATTCATGACTACCTTACTAAAAAGATTTAGGAAGGAAACCAACACCTAGATATCACCTACGGAGAAATCTGACAACATTCAGAAGGTCCAAGAAGCTAATAAAGAGATCCGATTCCCAGAAGAACAATCATATGATAATTCCTCATTCATCTCCACTCAATAGAAACTCATCATAAAACTGAGGGACTAGTGGGTAGAGTCCCAAGATCATATAAGAAAAGTGGTACGCCAAGTGGCTGATCTTTGGGATGAGCAGGAACGAGAAAATATCAGGGCTGATGAGCTTATCTTGGTGGACGATTATGAGAAAAGAGAGCTTAGAAGAAGAAAAAAGACCTTAGAGGCCACATGCCAAATATTGTAGGAGCTGAAACACTCAATCACCGAATAAGAGTTATAGGGGAACCATTTCCAAGATCCATGGGAGTCTCCAATATGTGGATGAACTAGTTACTATCACACCCTTTTTATTTGTTTTTAAACTTTTTCTATGTGAGTGGACACATTTCTTTTTTTTGATTTAATTTCCACACATCGATCATATTACTGAAAATCAATCCCTAAGTTCATGTGGTCCATGATGGGTGTGAGAAACAAGGGAAAAATTCCTAATTTCTTATTTGTATGAGAGAGATAGATAGTCATTGAACACTCAGGGTCTTCTATCATTGACTGAACACCATGGGAATTCAGGTTGAGGGAGTTTGTGGATGGAGAAAAAGGCCCTTTGGGAAACTGACTTTCTTTTCCCACGTGCTCTAGTGTAAGAATAGGATAATGCTAGGGATGTTGAATTCTATCAGAACAAAGGGGAATGATTAGTCCTCAATGTGGGATTTCAAATATTATGAAAATACATTACCATTTATTGTTTTCCACACTAAATATGACTCACATGGGATTTGGATTTCTGGTAGGGTGTGTTCCAATATGGTTAACCCGCACAAAGGAGCTCTATAGTCCATAATATATGACCTTAAACTAGGGGTTTAAGTCCAATAATCATGATTATAAACTATATGTGGGTTGTCTCATAGGAATGTGTGATGTAATGTCAGGCCTTATTGGTCCTCATTCACTTTTGGTTTTTCAACCCACCACATCACATATATCTAATAGGGATATTGTTGGTCAGAGTAGGACACTCAAGAGGGGGGTGAATTGAGTTCCTATAAAAAATTCTATTAAAAATTTTATTTAAAATATCCTTCAATTTAAAATAAAATAGTCCTGTTAATCAAGGTAATAAAATTATAACAGTTTGACTGTTCAAATAGATTCTCAAAAGATTGATTAATTCTCAGTAATATCAATATGAGATATTTATAAAACTTTTGAAAATATTCTAATAAGGAAAAACAATTATAACTACTATCCAAGAATAACTATCAAATTAAAATTTAGTTTTCTGAAATATAAGTTAAAAATAGAGAAATAATAAATTGAAATACACAACAGATAAAACAAGTGGTTCAGTCTCAATCCCAGACCTAATCCACTCCACTTGGTGATTACTAACCACCAAGATATATATATATATATATATATATATATATATATATATATATATATATATATTTATATATATATAGATTTTTATCCACACCCTAAATTGGGGTTAACAATAATACATAGGACTATCCAGATCATAAGACCTATTCCACTATTCTACGTGAAAAAACAAACAATCAGGTCACACATGACCTCTTCTATAGTTATACATGGGTAAAAAAAGTGTAAAATATATTTGAGTGAGAATATCATATATCATCCAGTTTAATGTAGGAGACAAAGTGTGTTTTAATACAGATACACACACTGCTCAAAAATTAATAAAACAATACCCAATAGAGAAAAGATAATGAGAAAAGATTAGAAATGATTTTAGTGTTATTCTATGCAACTCTAGACTTGTAGTATTTAAAAGATGTGATTTTCAATTCCTCTTGTGGAAACAGAGTATCGTGAGTTTCATGTTCTGGTTTCCAGTTCGATGAGATGTGCTTTGTAGCTCTTGTTCTTTTTAGAGTTGCTACTGCGATAAGGTTTAAGACTCTGAAGTACAGTAGTTCAGCCACCAAGAATAGAGATTTCATCATGTGTTATTCAATATATGTGTTTTTCTCTTTTTTCATGCATTAAACTTCTTGAACTCTAATACTCTAGTACCACACCTTCCTTTTTATTTTGAGTGCATGTGTTGGAGCTGATAAGAAACACAATTTCTACTCCTTATACCTCGTACTGTCAGGTGACATGTCTATAAAAAATCATTAATTATGTCAGTGTCATTAAATGACTCAAATATTACTATTATAAATAACTTTTAAATTAAATTGTAAAAGAAAGAAAAATGGTTAAGTATAGAACAATGTCACAGTTGCGGTGAGATAGTCACGGTGAGACAGTCAGGGTGAGACAGTCATGGTGAGACAGTCCGGGTGAGACAGTCATGGTGAGACAATCATGGTGAGATAGTCATGGTGAGACAGTCATAGTGAGACAATCACGATGTATTCTCCTTTTCCTTTGATTAGTATCACTAGAGAGATGTCTGATCCTTTTTCAATTTTGGAACCAGTAGAAAGATTACAACAGCAAATCCTTTATGAAATTTGAAACTGATAGCATGATCACAGTGTTAGGTAAATGGTGTCTATTACTTTGTCAAAATTCAGAATGATGTCTTGTTACAATGTCTTGGAAATAGTAGCAAGGAAACTGTTTCAATGCCTTTGCGAAAATATGGAACCAGTAGTAGGATTACGGTATCACAAACTTTGTGAAAATCTAGAACCGGTAGAAAACTTACGGTGTCACATGATTTTTAAAAATATGGAACCAGTAGAAAACTTACAGTGTCACAGACTTAGCCAAATATCTATAAAATATCTTAAGAAGTAATACTCACAAATTGGATTAGACTTTATCATTAGCATACTGAATCATAATAGAACAAGATCAAACATAATTTACAAGATTCAAACATGATTTGTGAGATTATGAATCAGGATCTTGTGAGAGTTTGAACGATGATTTTTAAGCATTAAAATATAAGGAAATCAATAATACACAATCATGATTTGTGATAGTTTAAATAGGATTTGTGATCATTAAAACACGAGGAGTCCAAAAATATCCAAACATGATTTGTGATCGGTTAAATAAGATTTGTGAGCATTAAAACATGATGAGTCCAACAATATCCCCCTTTTTGATGATCACAAATCATGGAATTTGTAAGACATATATTTTAGTAAATACTTTATATGTGATTATATATGTGATAATTTGTATAAAAACTATTCTTCTCCCATGAAGATCCTTTTTCCATAAATGCTTCCATAACTTACTTTTTTTATAAATTATTCCATAAATTACTTGTCTTATTTCTCCCCCCTTTTGGTATTATCAAAAATAGAATAATAAAAATAAAATAAACAATTAATTAAGGTAATTAAGAGAATAAACAACAATAGTGCACATTGGATTGAGTAGAATTATAGAGTTCATTACAAGCATAATTCAAAATACAATACATACCTATCAAAACACATCCTTCACTTCTCTTCAGAGATAATAGTATTTTAATTTCCATTGGAAGAGACATCAGGAGGATCCACAGGAGCAGAATTAGAAGTGGTAAAAGGTATTGATACAATGGTGAGAGAAGAAAAAGGCACTCCTTCAAAGACAGAGGTTGCAAGAGTGGGTTTGGTTGAAGACCGAGGCAATGGTTGTTTAAAAATAACAGGTCTGATCTGTCTTAGAGCCTAAGATACAAACATAGTAGCAGGAGAAAAGGTATTGGAGGAGGAAGGGGTTGAACTAGGCCATAAAGAGGCAGTTGTAGGAGCCATAATGGAAGTAACTTTCACATGTAGATAAGGATTCAACAACTTAATGAAATCATTGATGATATCAACTCCATAATTAATAGCCTTCTAAAAGTCATCTTTGTTCTCCAAAAACTTTTACAATAGAGGAGTGAAGTATTTAAGCTTTTGAACTTGATTCTTAAAGGATTGAGTGGTAGGGGGAAGTTTCAAATTCTCTACAAGATAATTGAAGTGATTGGTTAGATCATGAATAGAATAAATTCTATTGAAGTAAAATTCCACTTTCTTAGAGATTTATTCTTGAGAATCATTGGAAATCTTTGAATGTATCATCACAAAATCAAGAACATAGTCACTATTTTGGATGAAATCAGAGAAACCTTCCTTATCAATACCACTCAACATTGACTGAAGCTCTTCTTTGAAAAATATTCTGATCAGTTCACTATCCATAGGAAGAGATGGCTATCCAGAGGCATTTGAAGCTGTAACAGCTAATGTGAGAGACTTAAGTTGATTCAGAACTTTTTGTAAACATCACTTATACACATCAGTTATCTTATTAAGTCCAACAACAAGGGAACACATCTCATTTACTTTCTTGGTGTTTCTCTTAGAAACTTTTTCATATACTGTAGCCAGGTTTGGTTGAATCATAGATAAAACCTTCTGTGGGATCTTATCATCGAAATCATCAACATGATGAGCTATAAGAGCTTGTCCAGTTTGCAACACTTTATGCATATCTTCAACCATAGATATGAGAGACTTCACTTCATCACTCAACTGTTTGTTCTCAATTCAAACTTCTTGAATTTCATTTAGTATCTTCAGTTGAATTTTACATATGATTTTATCTAAAAGTAGGGAATCATCTATTTCACTGAGATTAGTCACTGGGGCAGGATGTGACTTTATGATCTTTTCAAATCTAGATAACAAAGTTTCTCCAAAAATTTTCAGATCAATTTGACTCACAGAATCAGAAGATTCTTGAGTAGGTTCATGAATAAGAATTGAAACGGGTTTATACTCCTTAGTAGAGGTTACTTCTATAGAAGAAATCGATTTTAATTGAAACACAGTGGGAAGATCCATTCCTTTTATTAAGTCCTATTGGATATTATCCACATAAAAATAGATAGGAAACTCATACCAGGTATCCACAGAGATTTGGTCAATAGTATTAGGAACTTGAACACTTTCTAAATTGGGGTGATGATCCCCCTCAATAGGTGCAGCTCTTCTAGGACTAAGAGATTTAGTCTCTTGACCCATTCCCAAATTCTCAGCTCTATCAGGCTCACCCATCTCTTTTCTAACTAGTTGAAAAGCCTATTCTATTCTTTCCTCAGTAGATAGGATTATTTCAGGTTCATCTTGTTTTTATGACTGTTCCACAATAGAAGCCTATTTCTCAATATTAGGTTCTTCCACCACAACAAGATCTTCTTCTAGAAAAGGCTGTTATTTAATGCTAACACTTCTTTTAACAGTAACTAAATATTTTGAAACTAAATGTTGTGGAACATGTAGGCCACTATCTTCTTTGTCTAAGACAGTTCCTTCCTCAGGTGAAATTTCTACATCTTCTACCTCCTCATCTGAATATTAAACAACTTCATCTGGTTCCAAACCAGGGTCAGATTTGTTCTTAGGTCTTGAAGGATTCTCAATTGGATTAAAATTCTCATACAATCTTTCATTGTCTTCCACCCAAGACTTTTTCCATGGGTTCCAAATAATTTTCATCCTTCTGATTGTATCCTTTGAGATAAAAAACTCATAATCTTCAATTATTTCTTCCTTCAAACCAACTACTCCCTTGGAAAATAACATTGTAGAAATTAACCTTGAATAAAACAGAGAAGTTTATTTTGAAGTTTTCTTGATCATTTCACACATGAAAAGTATAATATACTTACATAGATTTATCTTGTGCCCATTATTTTTAAGATGTATCAAGAACACATCTTGATACTTAAGGGTAGAAAAATCCCCTTTCCTTGGAAAAATAATATTCTAGATAAACTTGAAAAGCAACAATGTCTCACCATCCAACTCAACAGAAATTTTCCTTCACTTCTTCTTATTTTTAGTCAAACATCATAGGGACTCTTTTAAGCCTAACACATCACTAGGTGGATGAGTACCTCTTTGTAAATCCTAAAAAATTTCTTCATGAGGTATTCTGAGGTATCCAGCCCATAGCCTCAAATAAAAGGTACACTTTTGACCATTAACCCAGCTTCTTACTACAAAGTAATCTTCAATATTGAATGAAAATTGAACATACTGATAAAACTCATACACTAGACTCGGAAAAATCAGCCTTTTATCTTTTGTAAACCAGTATAACCATCTCTCTTCTTCCAATACTTTCAAAACAAGTGACTTACTTGTCCGAAACCACTTCAAAAAAACTTTATTTTTTGGAAGTATTTTTCTACCAGTAAGGCCTAGATTCAGCAATTTCTCAACCATTAATCTTTGAGCCGTTTTCAATTTGTTCTAAGATCTTCAATTCTCAGGAGTCGATGAAGATGGACGATTCATTCTGGGCATCCAATATGGGTTCGAGAAAGATGAAAGGTTGATAGAGGGCTAATGGTTTGAGAGAAGGGTTTTGGTTTCAAGATAAGAGAGCTCGAGTGAAGAGAGAAGTGAAAAAATATTGGGTTTTTATCATTTAGGGATTAAAAATGTCACAAACACAAATACGTGGTATAAAATCAACAAAATAATCAATACAACTATACAAGAAAGGAAATTATAAAAATAGAAATATGAGTCATTACGGTGAGACCAGAACAGGTTGTCACGGTGTCATCATTATGGTATGACTCCAAATGGTGCATCCATATCATTGAGACAACAAGTGTGAGACCATAACTAAGAGGAAATAACTGTGATACCATAAATGTGAGATATTCACTATAAGATAGTAACTTGTGAAACCGTGAATCATGAAACTGTAAATTGTAAAATAGTAAACTATTCACTTAAGACTTATCATCCATAATTCATGTATGATTTAATTTATCCTTTTATAACTTAATTTATAAGTGAAGATATCAGCAAGATGATGTTCGGTGCCAATGAATTCCAAAGTGATATCACCTTTTTGATAATGATCTCTCAAAAAGTGATGTCTTACATCAATATGTTTAGTCCTGGAATGCGAAACAGGATTATTTGAAATGTTAATAACACTTGTATTGTCACAATTTATAGGTACATGTCTGAATTGATATCCATAGTCTAGTAAGGTGTGTTTCATTCACAAAATTTGTGCACAACAACTACCACCAGATATGCATTCAGCCGCGACAGTAGATAATGAAACATAATTTTACTTTTTAGTACACCATGATACTAGAGACTTTCCTAAAAAGTGAAATGTTCTAGAGGTTCTCTTTATATCTAACTTAAAACTGCCAAAATCAGAATCAGAATAGCTAACTAAATCAAATGATTGTCTTCTAGGATAAAACAATCCTAATTTGGTTGTATGTTTAAGGTATTTGAAAATTCTTTTAACAAAATTTAAATGAGACTCTTTGGGGTTTTCTTGAAAACACACACACATGAAAACCATAAACATAATATCAGGACGACTAGTAGTTAAGTAGAGTAAACTTCCAATCATTCCTCTATAAGTGGTTTGGTCAAAAGATTTTCCATTTTCATCAAGATCCAACTTACAGGTAGTACTCATTGAAGTATTACTACTTTTAGTGCTATCCAAATGAAAAATGTTTTATCAGATATTTTGTATATTTTCTTTGATTTAAAATAATACCTTCTTTGTTTTGAAAAATTTAAAATCCAAGAAAGAATTTTAGTTCAACCATAAAACTCATTTCAAATTCATTTTGCATCATCTTTGAAAAATAAGTACATAAATAATTTCTTGAAGATCCAATAATAATGTCATCTATATAGATTTGAACAACTAAAACATCTTTAAAATTTTTTTTATAAAAAGAGTAGGATTAGCTATACCTTTTGTAAAACCTTTGGAAATGAGAAAACTACTTAATCTATCATACCAAGCTCTTGGAGATTTTTTTAAACCATATAAATCTTTTTTTAATTTAAAAAAATGATTTGGAAAGTGAGGTTTTGTAAAACTAGGGGGTTGTTAAAAAAAAACATCCTCAACTATATACTCATTTAGGAATGAAATCTTGACATCCATTCAATAAAGTTTGAAATTGAGATGTTCTGCATAGGCAAGCAAGATTCTAATGGATTCAATTCTAGAAATTGGTGAAAAAGTTTATTTATAGTCAATTCCTTCTTATTGAATATAACCTTGGGAAACCAATATAGATTTGTTTCTAACTATGTTACCATATTTATCTAATTTTTTCATGAACACTCATTTAGTGCCTATGGTCAAGGAGTCTTTGGGTCTATCCACAAGTTTCCAAACTTTATTTATTTAAAACTAATTTTTCTCCTCTTGTATATCCATCACCCAAAATTCATCATTGATAGCATCATTGATTTTTTTAGGTTCAATCTGTGATAAGAAATCTTGATGTTCAACCTGATTTCTAAGAGAATCCCTAGTCTGTATTCCTTTAACTAAATCTCCAACAACAACATCTAAAGGATGGTTATTAAGAGTTCTAACAGCTCTAGAAAAAGAAGGACCAGTAATTCCAGGTTCTTCAATAGATTCAGGTTCATTATGGCTTGAATCTAGAGAATTTCCAGAACTGTAAGTTTTAACAGATTCCTTCATAAGATGGTCAAGAGATTTGTCATTGATGTTCATATTTGACATATCATTCTCAAGATTTTATAGGGAGGTCTTTGGTTCATTTGGATATGTTTCATAAAATTTGACATTCACAGATTCTTACACACATTTGGTTCTTTTTTTAAACACTCTATAGGATTTACTAAAGATTTTTTGTCTGAGCATGATTCTCTGATGAGCCCATAAGGGGAGACACTGCGTTAGGGTTCCCTATCACCAGCTCTCTTCCACTGCATATCGACTTCAAATCTTCTCTTCAGCGCTCCAGCTCGGTGCTTCTTGATGGCGGTTCATCTCCCAGGGGCGACGTCATTCTTCGCGGGTGCGACTGTCATGGTATTTCCCACCATTTACTGGCCTGATTCTGCCCTCCCTCTCTTCACTGGGTAGGGATTTTTTGGCAGTGCGGTGGCTCCGGAGGTCGTTGATCCCGCTCCTTCTGGACGAAGATCAACACAACGATTCTGTGCCGAGATGGGTGTTTTGTGGCGGGTTGAGGTGGTCTCCAGGCGCGAATGAGAAGTTGGCGATGAGATATGGTTCTATTTGCTGCATGGCCTCACAGTTGTCTTTACGGTTCTGATTTTTGTCTTGATTTTTTTCTCTTTGGTTTTGATTTGGATGTTGTTGTGGATGGTTCGAGGGATTGAGGCAGCGGTGTGGATGGGATTCATCTGTTCTTCAGGATTTAGGTTTTTTGGGATGCAGTTGATATGATGTGTTTGTGAGAAGGGTTACTGAATTTGGGAATGGTTGAGGCTTTGGTGTGGGCTATGTGTTTGGTTCTTCGGTTTTTTTGTTGCACTGAAGTGTGGATTTTGGATGGAAAGGAGGACACTGAGTTTCATCTTCTTTGGATATGCTGGATAGGAGGAAAGGTTTTGGGTTTGGTAGTCCATGGATTAAGTGATTCTGCAACCATTTTTCTACAAGAAGATGCTCCAGATGAGGTTGAGGGAAATTAGTTCAAATTATTTCATGGCTTCTCGGAATCGGATGTTTGAGAGGGTATGGATTTTTCCATCGGTACCAGGCCCGTGCTTTTGGTGCGGGATAGTTAGTCGTGCTGCGATGAGACAATGGAAGCTGGTTTTTAATGTATTTTGTTGCCGAGAGGATCTGATCTCTTGTAGGGAGGGTTGTTCTTGATCTTTAGTTTTGGTCTGTTGGGACTTGGTTTGATGTTTAAGTCATGATGTCATGGGTTTTCCCCCCCTTCTTCCCTTAAAAGGGGGTTTTATCAAAATAAAAATTTGAAGGCCTTCGGGCCGTTGGATTCTATAGGATTTACTAAAGATTGAATATCCTAGAAAAATTCTTTTATCACTCTTGGATGAAAAATTATCACGATTATCCTTAGTATTAAGGATATAGACTTTGCAACCAAAAACTTTGAAGTAGTTAACCTTGGGTTTTCTATTGTTCCACAACTCATAAGGAGTTCTTTTAAGAATTGGTCTAATTAATACTCTGTTAATAATATAGCATGCTATATTTACAGCTTCATCCCAAAAGTAAATAGGTAGGTCATACTCACTAATAATTATTCTATAAATTTCTTATAAGGTTTTATTTCTTATTTCTATAACACCATTTTGTTGAGGTGTCCTAGGGGTAGAGAAGTTATGACTATAGCCATTTTGTGAGAAAAAGGATTCAAATTCTTGGTTTTCAAACTCACATCCATGGTCACTTATTAGAGATTTTATCCTAAGTCCACTAAGATTTTCTATAGTTTTATCATACTTGGTGAAATGAGAGAAGGTTTCACTTTTGTGAGCCAAGAAATAAGTACAAGTATACCTAGAATAGTCATCTATAAGAAAATAAACATAGTGCTTCCTATTTAAAATAGAAACTCTAGAAGGTATGAACAAATCCATGTGAACCAACTTGAGAGGTTGAGAAGTTGAAACTTCTTTATTTGGTTTGAAAGATACTTTGTACTATTTACCCTTTTGACAAGGATTATAGAATTTATCAATTGGAAAATCAAGTTTGGGTAGGTCCTTGACTAAAACTCTTCTAGTAAGATTTTTAAAGGAGCGTATATTGCAGTGTCCTAGTATTCTATGCCAAATCCAAGACTCTTTGTGAAAAATACTTATGAATGAAACATTTTGAGAAACTAAAGAATTTAATTTAATATCATAGACATTTTCATTTCTAAATGTATAAAATACTAAATCATTATTAGTGTTAAAAAAATTACAAGAATCATTTTCAAATTTAACATGAAATACATCATCACATAGTTGTGAAATACTAAGTAGATTATATTTCAATCCATCAACAAAAAGTACTTTAGAAATTAAAACTGATTTAGAGTTACTAATCTGGCCTAAGACAATTATTTTTCCTTTAGAATTGTCACTAAAAGTGACATGCCCACCACCAATCTTTATTAAATTCTTAAATCATGATTAATATCCTATCATGTATCTTGAACATCCACTGTCTAAATACCACAAGATTTTATAGGATCTTTTCAAACATCTTTCCTAGAAAACAATCAAGTAAGAACAGATTTTGGTATCCATATTTGTTTGGGTCTAGTAACATTAGTAATATGTGCTTTTGGAACCCACATATTCTTCATGGGTTTCATATAATAAATATGTATCATATTTGAAAAATATACTCTATTTAGTAAAGAAAAACTAGAGGTAGTAAAATATTTTCTAGAACTGGAACTAGTAGCATAATTTTCACTTTTAGGTAGAAAAATAGATTTTCTAGATTTAGTTAGAAACTTGTTTTTGGTGAGATTTCTTTGCCCATGTTCGTATCCTATACCAATAGCATACCTAGGGGCAATTTTTTTTACCAAGAATTTGTGTAAGATTATTTTTTTCCATTGGTAAATTTCTCTAGGCCCTTTTTCAATTGCTCATTAGATAACTTAAGTTCATTTTTCTCCTTGAGTAATTGAATTTTTTTATCTTTTCCACAACAAGTTTAGATTTAACAGCAGTAGTCAATGCATGTTGTTTCTTTAAATATTTGTAGTTATATTTTAGCTCATTACAAGTGTCTTCAATCATATTATAGTATTAAAATAATACTTCACTAGTAAGAATTTATTTATTATTAGATTCATCTATAGAATAATAAAAGTTATATACAGGAGACTCAAGGGTTACCTTAGATGTGTTTTTCATAAAACACATATTGGATTTGTCATAATTTTCATCATTTGAAGACTATGAGTCACTTTATATGTCCTTAGAAGCACTCCATGTTTCATTCATGGCCTTTTTATACTTTTTATCTTTCTCCTCATACTTCTTCTTATATTTTAGCTTGGGATAATCGACCTTTAAATGTAATTTTATCTTTCATTCATAGAAGATTATTTCATTAGATTTGTCACTTCTTTTCCAATCATTCTTTCAGTTTCCCTTTTGATAATACCTTCCTTTGAAGTTGGGATTTCTAAAAAATTTCTTATATTTATAGAACCTCTTAAATCATCTAGATAATTTAGCCACTTCCTCATCACTGTCTGATGGTGAATCTTCATTGCTTGTACTGTTAGAATGAGATTTTATCCTTTCTTTTTCCTTATTCCTAGAATTAGTGGTTTTGAAAGCCACTGACTTTCTCTTCATTTCATCTTCCTCTTTCTTGTTGACTTTTAATTCTTCCTTATACATCATCAACTTTCCTATCAGCTCTTTGACTAGAAGCTTGCTAATATTACAAGATTCTCTAATTGAGATAGAGGTCCCTCTCCATCTATCTAGTACCACCACAATCCATTTTTTAATTTTATTGAAAATCCACTTAAAGGGTAAGTGGAGATCCATACCTCCATCATCGAGACACAAACTCATAAAACAACCATTATAGAGACAAATTTCAAAATAAAAAACAACCATTAACCACAATTTACTATCAGATGAAACCTGTTACAAAATTTAAAAATACCAACATGAAAAACCTGCATAGTCTCACCAATACCTCCACTGAAAGAACCATTTCAAAATTTGAAAATAAAAAAGAAGTAAACCCTTATCATGCCACTGTCACCGTCACATCGATATGCACACACTAACTCTGAAGCCAAATATCTATACCACCACAGACCCCCCATCATCACCATTGAAAGAAACCATCAGAGAGCATCATCATCGAGGAGTAGTCGTCATCGTCACCACCAAGAGAAACACGTCGTCGAGGTCGAAACCAAACCTGAACAAAAAATTGGAACACCAATGAACAAGCATCAAATAGATCGACCACTGGGAAGAATCATACAAACCTTCACTGATAGCTGAGGAAGAAAACCATAAAAACCATAGCCAAAGTCAAGGAGCTCACTCCTGGAACATTAACGGTCATCGAACCACACATCCCAAAACCCTATTGTAACCACCACTCTAGATATGAATAGGATATGAGCAGCGGAATGTAGGGTCAAAGCAATGGTTCAAGTGACTAAGGGATATGAATGAAGGAATCGTCAACGAGGCAGAAAAACTGAGGACCATCAAAGCAGATGCGAGGCAACCCATGTAGAATATGGCGTTAATACAAAGAAGACAGAAGAAGATGTTGTCGATTCGATGGAGACCGAAGAAGATTCCATTGATTTGTGGAATACCTAAGAAGACATCATCGATTCGTGGAAGTCCAAAGCGAATTCACTAGAGAGAAAGTGGAAAACAGGACCAAAGAAGAAGAAACACGTAGAAGATGAAGGTGATGGGAAGAGGAACCCTAGTCGTCAAGAGAGAGAAAACGAGATCATGATGAGAGTAGGGTAACAAGAAAGAGAGATGAGGAAGAGCACCAGAGAAGGACCTTCACCACGAGGGGGGAAAGGGAGGGAGTGGCGGTGGTGGATCTGGGAAGAAACCCTAGTGCAGAGGAGAGAGGAGACCCAGAGAGTGGGTGTAAGAACCCGGTTCTTATTTTTGAGGTACGAGCTTCTTCTTTTCTCTTTTCCTTAAGTGTTTTTGAGAAAATATGGAAAATGGGGAAAAATCCTAAATTCTGGAACTACACGCCGTGTACTTTTCCACACAACGTGTACTTTTGGATGTGTGGGATGGGTACACGGGGCATGTAGCCATGTCAGAGAAAAAGGGTGTAAGAACTGACTACAAGCCATGTAGTTGTCCTTTACATTCCGTGTAGTTAGTAGGAAGGCCGAAACAGTAAGGTGGTGGAGTAGCCTCCAGCTAGACGACAGTACACGCCATGTACTCAGGAGTACATGCCGTGTACTCATGTCGATGGATGAACAGTTTGGCGGTACCGCCAGAGGAACAGTTAAATGATGAAAGTACACACCGTGTACTTGGAAGTACACGCCGTGTACTTTTTTTTCCACTTAAATTGGTAGTAGCCTCCCCTGTTCACAGGGAAGGCTTAGAACTGGACGAGAGGATCAGAAGAGGGAGGCCGAACCTTGGGAGATCCGCCGATCGAGCACCAGGAATCCGATCCCGCTTCTGTTGATCATGTTGGAACCGCGCGGGTAATCCCTCTCTTCTCCTAGTGTTTTTATTACCAATTCTTCTCCTAACGGGAGTTATTTGAGGTTAATCGGATTTTATTCTTCGTCAGATCTACGTCGTAATTGGGCGTTTCTGGAATCGACATTCGTGTATAGCTCTTGTTGGCGTATAAGGTAGGTGGCTTGGTGTTTATTTTCCAACTGTTGTGTGTTTTGTGTGTTTTTGAGCTACAAACCCATATATGGGGTGTCGTGTGGCTGAGTCCGTGGATATTTTAACTATCTATAATTGTATAGGTAATTAAATAAAATTGTGAAATTGTTGTTTGGGATCAGTGCTTGGATCCAGGACCACCCCGGGGGTGCGTTCCTCTATTTAGCCATTTGGCCAGGATACCCGAGGGTATCCCATGATTAAATTATGCATTACTTTTTCCTTGAGAGGAATTGTATGTGAATTGCATGTTATATGTTGGAAATGTCCCGGTAACTTATGCCTGAGGGTGGTGTTTTACTATAGCCTGAGGGCGTGATTGTATTAGCCTGAGGGCAATATATTATTTTTCTCGAGGGAAACCTTTCGTGCCTGAGGGATTGACTTCTGTTCCTGAGGGAGACACTTTGTATGTATGAGGGCGAGATTCTGTTACGCCTAAGGGCAATACCTGTGGGTTGGATTCTGATTACCTGAGGGTGAGATTTTGGTTGTCTGAGGACGCTGACTGTTTACTTATAAATTCACCGTGGTGGTTTCTAAATATTAAATGGATTAAATGAATAATTAAATGGCAATATAACTGGCAAGTTAGCTACTTTTGAGTACTTCTTAGTTATTACATTTTACTACTGCACACTTGTTGCATGTTTTACACATAGTTGAGCACGGGCCTTTGGTGGGTGCCTACTGAGATATATTTCTCACACCCTGTTTGGGTCATTCTTTTCGGCCCAAACAGATTACGTTGCTGCAGGTGTGGATAGGGGAAAGAGTCCCTATACAGGTACTTGACTGTTACTGAGGAGTAGCAGGGCATGGGACCGAGCCTAGGCTCGCGATGCTGCTGCCAGTTGTTTTGCTTTGTTTTTTCGTACTCTACATTTTGTTGTACTGTATTGATGTATAACATGTTCTGGCTGTTTTCTTAGAACTTGATACATGTTGCATCATTATTTATATATATTTGGTTAATTTACTATAGTTGTTTATTTCAGTTGTGTATGGTTTATTGCTTCCGCTGTCGTTGTATGTTTTATTTGTATTCCACTGTGCTACACTTTGACAAATGAGGGCATAGTTTCCCCACTATCAGACCTGGGCCCTCGCTACTAGTCGGAAACCTCTGGCGTTTGGGGAAATGCGCTTCAGGTCACGTGGCAAACCGGGTTTAGGGAACCCGTTGAGTGGCACCCAGAACTAGGACGTTACAAATTGGTATCAGAGGAGTTCTTTTCTTTGACTTACTATTTGCAGCTGTATTCAGGGATAGGATGAATGGTAGTTGGTAATAAACTGTGCCCGTGCGTAGCTAACCCGTGTACAGGGAAAATCCAGTCTACCTCGTATTTTTACAATTATTTTGATTTTGAAAATTTTACAATTGATATGTTTTCACCGTTGGGTGACGCACTTGAGATTGTGCTGGTTATATTTTATCTATGGGTTCTATTTAGTTGCAAACCGATGAGATGAGGGTATGTCGTCTTATGCATCATTTAGGCACATGCTATAAATCACATGCCATGTATAGTTCCATGCCATGTAGGTGCATTAGAAATTGCATGTTATTGTGATAGTTGTTGTGCTGGAAAAGCATGCTATTGTGATAGCTGCTCTGATAAAATACATGCTATTTGATAGGGTAATTTTATGTGAGTCTATTTATAGAATGGACGCCAAACTTTGGTTTTTGGGGAGTATGGGACCCCATTGACCATAATTTAGTGAATCATTAGCTATTTATTTTGTTATAACACAGATAAGATGTCAAACTTTGATTTGTGGTGAGTATGGGCCCTCGCGGGTCGGAATTTGACACTTAGGTGTTGTTTTTCAGTATTTTCTGGGTTCCAGGGATGTTTCTGAGGCATACTATTCGGAAACCCAGTATACACGCCCTGTAATATCTCATACACACCGTGTATGTTCTTTTTTTGGGGAAGAAAAATAAACTTTTTGAGTACACGCCGTGTACCCAGAGTACACGCCGTGTAGTCTCTTCCCGTGTCACAAACCGTGTAGGCGGCGACACGGGGAAGGGAAGAGCTTGGGTAAAACATGTTGTGTACTTGATATACACGCCATGTAGTATTGACCCAGAGTCCTCCTATGTAACTAAAAACACGGACAAAGTATACCATAATACATACACACCGTGTCAATTATGTACACACCATGTAGTGTTGCCTGGGGACTCGGCCGTGTAACTAACAACACGGGTCGATGTCACCTCTCCTTGAACACACCGTGTACCTGTGGGACACGCCGTGTTGTCTTGTCTGAGGACAGACCGTGTGGACTTGGCCGTGTGATGGGAAAACGGGGTGGTGTACACGCCGTGTGCGGGTGTAACACGCCGTGTAGTTGCAAGTTGGGTAGTCGGCCGTGTCACAAATGACACGAGAAGTTGGAAAATAACACCATACACGCCGTGTAGATATTATACACGCCGTGTAGTTTTTGTTGAATGGGATCTATGTGTCTTAGCCGTGTTGAAGGACCCGGGCAGGGGAAGGGAAGTCAAGTACACACCATGTAGTAATAGTACATGCCGTGTAGTCTTGTTTTGAAAATCTGGAAATGCCTTCTACCTATTGTTCCCTTTGCGGTTCCTTCATTTTCAGTCTTAATAATCTTGAATCTAAGGCGTGCTTTTGACCTTGTAGTGTCATGACGCCTAGACGTCCGCGAGATGTTCTCTAGGAGAGCAGCGACGATTATACTCCGGAGATGGTGGTCCATGGGCTACCAGTGGATCCTCCAGTAGAGCCAGATGTGGCTCCATCTGTTATACCGGACACAGGTGCGGAGGCGAAGTTCTGTGAAGGCTTCATGCGGTTCATTCAGACCATTCAGGGAGCACCGCAAACTGCCACATCTATGGTTGAGTTGACACGTATCTTCCAACAGCAGCATCTGCCTACGTTTTCAGGGGATGGCGGACCACAGGCTGCAGAGTCTTGGCTGGGGTCGATGTTGACTATTTTCGAGCATCTTTAGACACATACAGGGTGGAGGGTCAATCACGCGACATATATGCTGCGTGATTCCGCCAAGAGGTGGTGGGATGTTACCACCCAGTTAGAGCATAGTAGAGACATGGTGTGGGAGGATTTTCGGGCAGTCTTTTATAAATTCTTCTTTCCAGAGACGCTGAGGGCAGATAGAGCTCGAGAGTTCATGAATCTGCAGTAGGTCTCTATGTCAGTGATGGACTATTCTGCTCGCTTTATTGAGCTTCGGCATTTTTCACCCGTGTTGGTGGGTGATGAGACGTTGAGAGCCAGGCGTTTCGAGGATGGTCTTCGTTATGACATCCGAGCACTGGTGAATGTTTTCAGGTTGCCTTCAGTACACGCTATTGTAAACCAGGCACTGATTACAGAGAGGAACTTGTGGGGAGATAGTGGTGTGGGCTAAGGCGGCTCAACACCAGTTACTGGTACTATTTCTACCGGCAAGAGGAAGAGATAGATGGATTTCTCTCAGGGTGGCAGTACCAGCCAGAAAGTTTCTTCAGGTGGCCCGATCAGGTGCTACCAGTGTGGTAAAGAGGGGAACAAGAGACCACAGTGTCCACGTGACCCAGTGGAGTGTCGAGCTTGTGGCAAGATGGGTCATCTATAGTGCTTTCGTAGGGAGTTTCTACCATTGGCTAGTGAGAGGGGTTCTATGCAGACTTCGCATGCGGGAGCAGGACCAATGGCTTCTTACCAGTCAGAGAACTGGAATACGTCAGGGCGTGTAGGCAGTGATAGTGGTTGTGGCTGTGGTATCTAGACACCAGGATCTCAGAGGCAGTAGGGCGAGACAGATCATGGTAGCCAGGCTATGTCGCAGGGCCGCGACACTGGGCAGGCATATGCAGTGCAACAGACCTAGCAGGAGCAGGATCTCGGACCTTCTACAGTCAGAGGTACTATTCTAGTAGCTTCTGTCTTATCTTTTGTACTTTTCAATATGGGTGCTACACATAGTTTCATATATGTTCCCGTTGTGGAGAGCCTTGGGCTCTTTGTTTCTACTTCTTCTGATATCATGACGCTAGATACTTCATTGGGGACTAGAACGGCTGGTGTGCGTCATTGTAAGGAGTGCCCCATTGAGATTGGTGGGTGTCACTTTCCTTGGGACCTCTATGTCTTGGAGATGACAAGTTATGCTATTATTCTCGGAATGGACTGGTTGGTTCCCTTTCGATCCTTTGTAGACTACTATCGTCGTAGGGTGCGTTTCACATCACTAGAGGGTAGAGAGTTTCTATAAAAGGGTGAATAGGATGTTTAGGCGAGTCGAGCTGGACTAGAGCATCATGGGAGAGGTGGAATCACATCCCAAATTGCAAGATTATATCTGGATGATCAGGGGACTTGTCAGACATATTTCCCTCCAGTTGTTGATCGTTTTAGGGATGTCTTCCCGGACGACTTTTTGGGTCTACCTCCGGAGCGAGAGGTGGATTTCTCTATTGAGCTCATTCCAGGAGCAGCGCCGGTGTCCATTCCTCCTTATAGGATGGCCACGCCTGAGCTGCAGGATCTCAAGAGGAAATTAGAGGAGTTA
This sequence comes from Viscum album, assembly GCA_963277665.1. Taxonomy (NCBI): domain Eukaryota; kingdom Viridiplantae; phylum Streptophyta; class Magnoliopsida; order Santalales; family Viscaceae; genus Viscum; species Viscum album. Next base: position 513,233,108 of record OY728153.1, on the reverse strand, counting down.
CAGGCGAAGGGTTTCATCTGACCCAGTACTTCTCCTTGGGGTTCTCCGGTCCTTTTCGCGAATAAGGCAGACGATACCCTCAGACTTTGTGTGGATTATCAGAAGCTGAACCAGTTGACAGTTAAGAACCGATATCCCTTTCCAAGGATTGACGATCTTTTTGATCAGCTTTATGGAGCACGAGTGTTCTTGAAGATTGACCTGAGTTCAGGATATCATCAGCTGTGTGTGAGACCATTGGATATACCGCTTATGGATTTTCAGAGCAGATATGGTCTGTACGAGTACTTGGTTATGCCGTTCAGACTCACGAACGCGCCAGCAGTTTTCATGGCACTGACAAATCGTGTGTTCCATCCGTATCTTGATTCTTTTGTGGTTGTATTCATGGACGAAATCTTGGTGTACTCTCACACTCGACACGACCATGCCACCCATCTTGATATCATATTAAGTACACTGAGAGAGTATCGACTATATGCTAAGCTCTCGAAGTGCCACTTTTTGATAGACTAGATTCACTTCCTGGGTCATATCATCTCAGAGGCAGGAGTTGTAGTAGACCCAGAAAAGGTGAGAGCAGTAGTTTCCTGGGAGTAGCCTAAGAACGTGTTTGAGATACAGAGTTTCTTAGGGATGGATGGTTACTATAGATGATTCATACAGGACTTCTCCCACTTAGCAGCACCGTTGACGGGTCTGACTAAGAAGGGTGTGAAGTTTGTTTGGTTGGAAGCTTGTGAGGCAGCTTTTCAGGACCTGAAGGGAAGGTTGACATCAACAATGATCCTGATACTCCCAAAGTAGGGAAAGAGCTATACAGTTTACTGTGATGCATCAGGTATTGGTCTGGGAGCAGTGTTGATGCAGGGTGACTGAGTGGTTGCGTATGGGTCTCAGCGGTGGAGGCCACATGAGAGGAATTACTCGACGCATGATCTCGAGTTGGCGGCAGTTGTGCATGCGTTGCACTGTTGGAGACATTATCTATTGGTAGAGCATTTTGTGGTTTTCACCGACCACAAAATTCTCAAGTATATCTTTACTCAGTGTGACCTGAATCTGAGGTAGAGAAGGTGGGTTGAGTACCCTTAGTCCTTTGATTTTGAGCTTCCCTACACACCTGGTAAAGGTAATGTAGTAGCTGATGCACTGAGCAGGAAGACTCAGATACAAGAGGTGCAGGAGGCCAGTGATGAGTGGGAGCTCATGGCCTTGTCCTCTGAGATGCATTTGGAGGTGCATGATAGTCAAGGTCAGACTTATCTTTCATCTTTATCTGTGACTTCTACTCTCCTGGACAGAGTGAGGATGAGACAGCTATTAGATTCAGAAGGCCTAGTTCTACCGGAGTCGGTGGCAAGTGAGGACCCTCATCCTGGTTGGACGATAGGTGATGAAGAGGTCCTGTATTTTCATGGATGAGTGTGGGTTCCAGGGGATATACACGAGGAGCTGATGCGGGAGTTTCATGCTTCAGCTTGGGCAGTTCATCCCGGGGTTACCAAGATGTACCGTGACTTGAGACGTCAGTACTAGTGGCTGGGTATGAAGAGAGAGATAGCTGGTTTTGTTACGAGGTGTTCCACCTATCAGCAGGTGAAGGCGGAGCATCAGAGACCAGCTGGACTATTACAGCAGTTACCCATTCCGGAGTGGAAATGGGATGATGTCGCGATGGACTTCATGACAGGGTTGCCGAGGTCACCTCAAGGAAATGATACCGTGTGGGTTGTTGTGGATAGACTCACAAAGGTAGCTCATTTTTTTTCCGATCAAGGAGACCTTTGGTGTTGACGAGCTCAAATGGCTATATATCTGAGAGATCGTACGTCTTCATGGGGTCCCTCGTTCTGTCATTTCTGATAGGGATGCCCACTTTACATCTCGTTTCTGGCAGAGTTTTCAGAGGACACTAGGTACACAGGCGCTTTTGAGCACAACATACCACCCTCAGACTGATGGCCAGTCAGAGCGTACGATACAGGTGCTTGAGGAAATGCTACGTGCATGCGTCCTAGACTTTGGGGGCTCTTGGGAGAAGCATATACCCCTAGTATAATTTTCCTATAACAATAGTTTTCAGGTAACTATCGAGATGGCACCATATGAGGCTTTATATGGTAGGCCATGCCGATCACCTTTGTGTTGGTCAGAGGCAGGTGAGGCAGATTTACTGGGACCACGTCTCATGCAGGAGACTTCTGAGTAGGTCCAGTTAATTCAGAAGTGGATGGCTACCGCGCAGTCTCGTCAGAAGTCATATGCTGATCGCCGCAGACGACCTTTGGAGTTTGTTGTCGGGGATCAGGTTTTCTTGCATGTTTCATCGAGGCTGGGACACAAACGGATCAGGAGATAGGGTAATCTTTCACCGAGGTATGTGGGGCTATTTGAGATTTTGGAGAGAGTCAGGTAGGTTGCCTATCGGTTGCAGTTACCGCAGTGGTACCGATCCATGCACAACATCTTCCACGTATCTCAGTTGCACCGCTATCATTCAGACCCGTCTCACATATTTCAGCCTGAGGAGGTTGAGATTCAGATAGATGCGTCCTTTGAGGAGCATCCGATTCATATTTTTGACAGGAGTATGAAGGTTCTCTGAGGCCAGTCAGTTCCTCTCATACGGGTGCTATGGCAGCATGGCCGAGTGCATGATAAAACCTGGGAGTGGGAGACCGACGTATGTACTCAGTGCTCAGATCTGTTCTGAGCGTTATCTTCGCCACCCTTAGAAGGGAAATTCGGGGATGAATTTCTATAAGGGGGGAAGTTTGTAAGAACCCGGTTCTTATTTTTGAGGTACGAGCTTCTTCTTTTCTCTTTTCCTTAAGTGTTTTTGAGAAAATATTGAAAATGGGGAAAAATCCTAAATTTTGGAACTACACGCCGTGTACTTTTCCACATGCCGTGTACTTTTGGCCGTGTGGGATGGGTACATGGGGCGTGTAGCCATGTTAGTGACGAAGGGTGTAGGAACCGACTACACACCATGTAGTGGTCCTTTACACACCGTGTAGTCAGTCGGCAGGCTGAAACAGTAAGGCGGTGGAGCAGCCACCAGCTAGGTGACAGTACACGCTGTGTACTCAGGAGTACATGTCGTGTACTCATGTTGACAGATGAATAGTTTGGCGGTGCCTCCAGATGAACAGTTAAATGATGAAAGTACACGCCGTGTACTTTGTTTTTTTCACTTAAATGGGAAGTATCCTCCCCTGTTCATAGGGAAGGCTTAGAACCGGATGAGAGGAGTGGAAGAGGGAGGCCAAACCTTGGGAGATCTTCCGATCGAGCACCGAGAATCTGATCCCGCTTCTGTCGATCACGTTGGAACCGCGCGGGTAAGCCCTCTCTTCTCCTAGCGTGTTGCTTACCAATTCATTTCCTAACGGGAGTTATTTGAGGTTAAGAAGATTTTCTTATTCGTCAGATCTACGTTGTAATTGGGGCGTTTCTGGAATCGACGTTCGAGTGTATAGCGCTTGTTGGCGTATAAGGTAGGTGCATGGTGTTTATTTTCCACCGTTGTGCGTTTTGTGTGTTTTTGAGCTATGAACCCATATATGGGGTGTCATGTGGCTGAGTCCGTGGCTATTTTAATTACCTAGAATTGTATAGGTAATTAAATAAAATTGTGAAATTGTTGTTTGGGATCAGTGCTTGGATCCAGAACCACCCCGAGGGTGCGTTCCTCTGTTTAGCTGTTTGGACAGGATACCCGAGGGTATGCCATGATTAAATTATGCATTACTTTTGCCTTGAGAGGAATTTTATGTGAATTGCATGTTATATGTTGGTCAAGGCCTGGTTACTTATGCCTGAGGGTAGTGTTTTACTATAGCCTAGGGGCGTGATTGTATTATCCTGAGGGAAACATATTATTTCGCCTGAGGGAAACCTTTCGTGACTGAGGAATTGAGTTTTGTGCCTGAGGGCGACACTTCGTATGCCTGAGGGCGAGATTCTGTTATGCCTAAGGGCAATACCTGCGGGTTGGATTCTGATTACCCGAGGGTGAGATTTTGGTTGTCTGAGGATGCTGACTGTTTACTTAGAAATTCACCGTGGTGGTTTATAAATATTAAATGGATTAAATGAATAATTAAATGGAAATATAACTGGTAAGTTAGCTACTTTTGAGTACTGCTTAGTTATTAAATTTTACTACTTCACACTTATTGCATGTTTTACACACAGTTGAGCACAAGCCTTTGGTGGGTGCCTACTGAGATATATTTCTCACACCCTGTTTGGGTCATGCTTTTCGGCCTAAACAGATTATGTTGCTGTAGGTGTGGATAGAGAAAAGAGTCCCTATACAGGTACTTGACTATTGCTAAGGAGTAGGAGGGCATGGGACCAAGCCTAGGCTTGCGATGCCGCTTCCAGTTGTTTTGCTTTGTTTTGCTGTACTCTGCATTTTGTTGTACTGTATTGATGTATAACATGTTCTGGCTATTTTGTTAGAACTTGAGACATGTTGCATCATTATTTATATACAGTTGGTTATATATACTATAGTTGTTTATTTCAGCTGTGTATGGTTTATTTCTTCCACTGTCATTGTATGTTTTATTTGTATTCCGCTGCGCTACACTTTGAAAAATGAGGGCATAGTTTCCCCACTATCAGACTTGGGCCCTCGCTACTAGTCGGAAGCCTCTGGCATTTGGGAAAATGCACTCGAGGTCACGTGGCGAATCGAGTTCGGGGCACCCATTGAGTGGCACTTGGAACCGGGACGTTACAGTGGGGGGCCATCTATCTAGTAAGCATATAAGTATTCACATAATTTTCTCCTTGGCTGTAACATCGCTTCCTAGTGAGATCATAGTGTTCAAAGTTTCAATGAACCTAAGATACATGTTAGAAATAGTCTTATTAGGCTTTATTTTAAATTTATCACATTTAATAGTATATGTGTTAAGTCTCATTTCTTTAAAACTAGAGGTTCCTTCATGTGAAACAGATAAAGTATCCCAAATTTCATAGGCTGTTTTACATGTATAAATTCTGTTAAACTCTTCATCTCCTAAATAATAGTATAAGGCATTCATGGATTTGCAATTATTGTTATAATAATCTTTAGTTGGGTCATCCCAAGTATTCCTATCAGTATCAGGAATCTTATATCCATCTATAATGGAAGACCAAATCTCAAAACCATACTTTCTAAGTGCATTTTCATTTTAATTTTCCATTGTGCATAATTTGTTCCATTAAAGAACAGGGTTCTGTTGGTAGCATAAACTTTCAATCTATTATCCATAATAAAGAAATAGTATTTTAAAGAACTATAAATTTATAACTAATAGAAATATAAAGATCTTTAAAACACAACTAAAATCACAATTGAAAATTATTTTAAACAGATTTAAAATTTAAATTTTTTAAAATAGGGATATTAAAACTACTTTGATACCAAATGTTGGTTGGATTAGGACACTCGGGGGGGGGGGGGGGGGTGAATTGATTTCCTATAAAATTTCTGTTAAAAAGTTTATTTAAAATATCCACCAGTTTAAAATAAAACATGCCAGTTAATCAAGGTAATAAAATTATAATAGTTTGACTTTTTAGATAGCTTCTCAGAAGATTGATTAATTCTCAATAATATCAATATGAGATATTGATAAATTTTTTGAAACTATTGTAATAAGTAAAATATTTATAACTACTATCCAATACTAACTATCAAATTAAAATTTAGTTTTCTAAAATATAAGTTAAAAATAGAGAAAGACTAAATTGAAAGACACAATAGATAAAACAAGTGGTTTGGTCTCAAGATGAGACCTAATCCACTCCACTTAGTGATCAACTGCCACCAAGAAATATATATATATAGATTTTGATCCACACCCTGGGTCGGGGTTAACAATAGTACACAAGACTGTCTAGGCCACAAGACCTCTTCCACTGTTCTATGTGGGAAAACAAACAATCAAGTCACACATGACCTCTTCTATAGTTATACGTGGGTAAACAAAGTGTAAAAGATATTTGAGTGAGGATATCATGTATCCTCTAATTTAATGTTGGATATTGAGTGTGTTTTAATACAGACACACACACATAGCTCAAAAAGTAATAAAATAATACACAAAAAAGAAAAGATAATGAGAAAGGATTAAAAATTATCTGAGTGTTGTTCTTGTAGCTCTGGACTTGTAGGATGTGGAAGATATGATTTTAATGTCCTCTTATGGAAAAAAACTATCTTGAGTCTTGTGTTCTAGTTTCCAGTTTGATGAGATGTGCTTTGCAGCTCTTATTCTTCTTAGAGTTGATGTTGCGATAAAGTTTGAGATTTTGAAGTGCAGTAGTTCAACCACCAAGAATCGAGAGTTCATAATGTATTATTCAGTATATATGTTCTGATCTTTTTTTATGCACTCAACTTCTCTAAATCTAATTCTCTTGTACCACACTTTTAATTTTATTTTGAGTGAATGTGTTGGAGTCGACAAGAAGCACGATTTCTACTCCTCGTACCTTGTACTATTAGGTGACATGTCTACAAAAGATCATCAATTATGTTAGTTTCTTTAAATGACTCAAATATGACCATTAGAAATAAATTTTTAAATTAAATTGAAAACCATAGAAATATGTTTAAGTATGGAATGGTGTCACAGTCATGGTGAGACAGTCATGGTGAGACAGTCACAGTGAGACAGTTATGGTGATACAGTTATGGTGAGACAGTCATGGTGAGACAGTCACGGTGAGACAGTCATGGTTAGATAGTCATGGTGAGACAGTCACAGTGTCTTCTCCTTTGCCTTTGAGCAGTATCACTGGAGTGGTGTCTGATCCTTTTTCAATTGTGGAACCGGTAGAAAGATTGCGGTAGCATATCCTTTGCGAAATTTGAAACAGATATCACATTCACATTGTTGGGTAAACAGTGTCTAGTCCTTTGTCAAAATTATAAAATATGTCTTGTTATGGTGTCTTGGAAATGGAGAAAGGAAACGATTTCAATGAATTTTCAAAAATCTGGAACCGGTAGCAGGCTTACAATTTCACAAACTTTGTGAAAATCTGGAACATGTAGCAAACTTACGATGTCACAGACTTTGTGAAAATCTGAAACTTGTAGCAAACTTACGATGTTACAAACTTAACCAAATATCTGTAAACTATCTTAATAATTAATACTCACATAATGGATTAGACTTAATCATTATCATACTAAATCATAATAGAATAAGATCAAACATAATCTACAAGATTCAAACATGATTTGTGATATTCTGAATCAGGATCTTATGAGAGTTTAATCCCTGAGTTGTAAGCATTAAAACATAAGGAAACCAACAATCCCAAAACATGATTTTTATAGGTTAAACAGTATTTGTGCTAATTAAAACATGAGGAGTGAAACAATCTCCAAACATGATTTTTGATAGGTTAAATAGGATTTGTGAGCATTAAAACATGAGGAGTCCAACATATACATCATTATCTAAACTCTATGAACTTAAACTAGGATTAGAACCTATATCCAAGAATCATGACATTAAACATATTTCTATGGTATACTTAGTACAACCTTAAACTATGAATGATGTCCCGGTTGAATGATGTGAAATTGTGAGACACATCCTGATCACATGACGTTAAACTATACCATACATCGTCCTTACCATATGACGATAAATTGTGCATCTACCATCCTCATTGTATGATGTAAAACTACAAGTCATAAGAGGACCTTGATTGAGAGTCCCTCTCCTCCATTTCTAGCCACCTACATCATCATTCACATTCCTAGATGTCACTAGACATTTGAGAAGACTCTCCCTTGTAAGAAAAGTTTTATTTTTTTTTCAGGACAATGCACTTACACCAATGTTCACCAAGCCATGGTGGCATGATTCCGATAGTGATGTAAACCTTTAGAACAATCCATAAATCAATTACCATGATTTTTATGACCCTTATTTGGATCATCATCCTCTTCCACATATGAAGGGACCCCCTAATAGTATGGTCTCATACCATATTGTCTCACCTACCATCCTGGGATGAATTATCAAAAGACTTCAGACAACATCCTGAGGCAGTTTCCATGTTTCAAACATAAAAATCGGTCGACGCTCATTTATTTTCCCCCATTCTAGACTAATATTATAGATAATGTGTTTTGAACATCTTCACAGTTATCCTATATCTCCATTCCACTTTCCTAGTGTTACATATTTTGTGCATTTTGATTCACACTTCTCATGGGAAGTTGGAAGTAAGTAAACCGAGGCCTCCCAGATCTAGATTAGGGCTGATTGATAGGTAGGGATCAATTGTTGACCATTTTTGAAACACATGGACCATAACCATTTCAGTCAATAATGGGGTGAGAAAATACAAATTTGACTATTGAACAAGTTTGAAAACACTAGATCTGTATTTTGTTACCAGGAATCTATTTGGGCATTGGCCTATAATGAGAGGTGAGCCAAAAAAATGGAATGAGACTATCACTATTAAGGGATCCATTTGGATTTTAAAGATGATGGGAATCTGAACTGAGAAATACTTGAAGTACAGAATAAGAGTTTTTTTAGAGTGTGGGATCCAAACCCGAGTAGTACAAATAGCTTCAAGTTGTTTTTCTTGGACCATGGAAAATAGTTAAATGTCATGTTTATTGGACTATAGAAAATAGTTTCAAGTTTTATTTCTTGAACTATGGGGGGAAATGTTCATTCCTAGGGTATATATATGGCACATAATATGTAAAACCTGAAATGAATGAGGTCAAGGTGGCATGAATTCCACATATACACCTTCATCTGAATCACATATAGTTTAATTTAATAATGCATGGACTGTATACAAGGCTAAGGGGCTAGAGAGTTAATTGATTTGGGGATGGGACCAAATAAAAAATGTTTGGGTGTCACTATGTAACCCATAATGATGGTAATCAAGAAAAACATAGTTCTAGAACATAGTGTGGAGAGAGGAATATTCCAATGTGAATGAAATTAAACTATATCCGATTCAGATTAAGGAGGACTTCCATACTTATGGGAATCAATAAAAACATAGTTCTAGAAAATAGTGTGTCACTATGTAACCCATAAACAAAATGGGTGTTCAAATATGTGAATGAAGTTCAAGAGTTAATACCATACCTGATTGAGTCAAGGAGGCCTTCCATCATGTGATATGAATCTGATGTCAGTTTCACATAGTTTTAATGTTATACGGTCTAGATCATAGGGGAAATCAGTTTAAGGTAATTATGTATGGATTAGGAAAGGTCCAACTTCCAGTGTATCTGTGTAGAATGGGAGAGGCATATTCTAATGTGAATAGATCCAAAGAGGCTCTTATGACACTTAAATACCTTGAAATATATTTTTTATAGTTTAATGGAATGTACTTGGACAATGATTAGTGCTAAGAGGCTAAAGTTGTGTTAAATTTGCAGTTGGGCCCGAAGAAAAAATGTCTAGGTGTCACTATGTATCCCATAAGGATGGTAATAAATCCACATGTAGTTATTGAATAAAATGTTGTAAGATATGAACAATGATAGGGGAAATCTTATCTAATAAGGGAAAATGAGGAACCTCATGGTTATCGTGGGGAATCTTGAACTTGTTCAGCATATGGTTGTAGTTTTAAGTCATGTGTCGAGGGTGTTGGATCTCATTTTAAGGTCACAAAGTCTAGACCAATGAGAGGGGAATGTATCTAGTGGGTATGTGTAGTGTAGTATTATAAAAAACCTAAGGTTAATGAGTGACAAGGAGGATCAACATCACATAAAATATTCCTAATAAAACCCACATATAGTTTAAAGTCTTGATGCTTGGACTATGGGATCCCAGTTTAAGGTTGTGGAATTTAGACCATGGGCTCCTCAAAAGAATATATGTAGCATGGTGGATTTACATACCTGGTGTTAATGATTACAAGAAGTCTCACATCTCACTACATATTTCTGTGGAGATCATGAGAGGCTAACCCCATGGACACCTATATGGAACATATAGAATAAAGACCTGATGTGAATGAAGTAAGGGAAGTTAACATGCTATAATTTGGGCATAGGGAAGAAAAATAGAAGAGGTGATGAATTTTCAACTGGTCCCAAATAAAAAGTGTCTGAAAATTGTTACATATCACATAAGGATGAGAATCAAGACACACACAGTTTTTGAAGTAAATATTCCTGCATAGGTCGAACCCATATAGAGGGAGGGGGATTTTTGTGTGTTTGTTTTTCTAAAGTGGCTAGACCAGGATGTAAAATCCACCACCACTATCTATCCTATGTAGATAGGAATCAAGCCATATGTAATTCATTAATATTCCATGTTAGATGATCGATACCAGATAATACGTCCTCTCTAGTGAGAACATCATGGTGTTTCACTATTTTTCTTCATGCATCCAGGACGATAATTGTTACATAGTTTAATGTTGTGAAACCAGAAGGTTGGTTGTTATGTAGTTTAATTTGTTGAAACTAGGACATGGATTCTATTTTTTTATCATCGTACGTACAAAATGATGTTGTCATAATTTAAGGTCATGTTACAGGACCTATCAATGTAGTTTAACATCATGTGGTAATGATGCAAGCTCTTATGCAATTTATCTTTATACACCTAGGATGATAGTTGTAACACAGTTTATCGTCATGAAACTAGGACTCTAGGGGAAGATGTGTTTTGAGAGGATTGTTTATGACACGACATCTACAACATGAGGTGAATGAGGTCCAGGGAGGCCCATTTTGTAAAAAATGATCCCAAGGAAGACCTGCACATAGTTTAAAGATGTGGTGTATAGAGTTGAATTTCTATTTTATAGTCATAGAGTTTTGAACAAGATCATAGTTAATTGCACTTTTCCTGGGAGGATAAACTCCTTATGTGAATTACCACTTAAGGAACTTAGAATTGGTTGGCGGAGTGATGCACTCCCCATACAAGGTGATAGAAGAGTATGCACCATTGGGATAGACATTGTGAATGATGTAGGATCCCTCCCACTTGGGCTCCAACTTCGACGGCCTCCTTCCAGGTATCATTAGTGTTTAGAGAGACAATACTGTATCAAATTAGAGGAAAGATCATAGGCGAAACATATTTTTGAATACCCTTTCTATATATTTTTGGCACCTCTCTAGATTATGAGAGACCTAGAGACTATTCTTGATGAGGACTTCTAGATCAGCTAGATGGATTTATACTATTTTTTCTAACATCTTCTGATCATAGACAGTTGTTCAGAGATATGGTAGCTAAATATTGATGGGATGGAATGCATCCATTCCATACACCATGGAATATGGAGTAACCTGGGTGAAATTCCAAGTCGTTGTTTAATAAGCCCTGAGGGTGTTGGGGACTTTTCCATCCAACTCTTCTTATCCTGGCCCACCATCTTATGGAAATTTATTGAGAGGGTATTTATGAATTTCTCAATATGTCTATTTTTCTACACATGGTATCAAGAAGTATGGTTGGACCTGATTTTTTTACTTGGAATAAAACTTGTTTAACTCAATAGTCTGAAAGTTGTTTCCATTTTCGATGAGAATGGTGTGAGGAAATCCAAACCAGTGGATGATATGGGAGACAAAAAATTATACCACTCACTGGTCATTAACTTCCTTGAGGAGAATCACTTCTACCCACTTCGAAAAGAAAATTTTCATGGTTATAATGAACCTGCATTGGCGAGCCATTGCCGGTGGATAGGTTCCCACGACATCAATTCCCCAAACTAAAAAAGGAAAATAATACTTGGTTTTATGGAGTGGTTTTGGTGGTTGATTCAAATAGTTGTCATGGATCTAACACATGTTTAACCACTTAGAAAACTCGATATTGTTATGAACCATGGTGGCCTAGAAGTATCCCACCCTGTGAATCTGGTGAGAAAGTTTCAACCCTACCTGATGGGAACCATAATTCCCAACATGAACTTCTAGAATAACCCGAGTAATCTCATCTCCATGGATTCATCAGAGGAGGATTCCATCAAACCCATGCCTATATAGAGTCTGATCAATTTTGAGACCATTATGGAGGGTGAATTGTGCTTCTCACTGATATATTTGCTAACGTTCGGCTCAATCATATCATAGAACACTGCACTAGATATACTCGAAGAAAGGGGTCATCCAATCTGAGATGTATTCTACCACAGGGGGATCTAGTGGTCCTAATGTGGAAGCACTAACATTCAATTGGTTTACCCGTGAGCTATTATCATCATCTGAGGTAATGAGAGAGATGAATCATTTATGTGACACATTAATGAACATTTCATCCCACTAAGGATATGTTAGAGATGTGTATAGACTTTCCTAGGAATCAGATCAACCATTTTGTAACCAAGGGACATAGGTCACTTCTGGGTGAGAAGGGAACCAAGAAATTAGATGGTTAGTGTGCTTCAATAGGGGCACGAGTTCTAGATTCCAAACAACATAGTCACTATTGATTTTTATTAATGACTAATCCAGATTCCCCCTCCCCATTTAATAGGGAATAAATCAATCTCGAGAGCCATATCGAGTGTAGTAATAATATCCTGACACTCTGCCTCATTGTTAGTGAAACATTATGAAAACTGGAATGAATATGGCAAAGAAAACTATGTTGTGGGTGATGAAAAAGATCCCTAATCCTACTCTATTGAACTTGGGATTGGTGTGAATTCTACCAGTTGGGATCTAGGAGGCACCATCAAAATTCATCTTCTAAAATAGAATATCTTAGTCCATTGAGATGATTGACTCATCTAGGAATTCAATATCTAGGGACTGCCATACGAGGTCTGGATGGGTGGCTAGGAAGTCTTCCTATGCCTGAACCTTTATGGACTTATGTGGAATGAAAATGATGTTAGAATGCTGAAGAATCACTTCCCAATGTGTTAGTAATCCCATCATCATGGGGGGGGGGGGGGGGTTCATGATATACATTAGTGGGTATATGTGGGATACAATCTGTATCTCATGATTTTTTAGGTAGTTCCACAACTTATGCAATGTAAAAAACTTCATGAGGTTGCTCTATTTGATGGGAGACTATCTTGTATCCATGTCGAAGAGTATGAAACTAAGATAGTATAAAATGTTATTGGTACCTTCATTTTTATTATGGGTGAGCAGCGTACCAAGGGACTATTATAGGGTTATCACATAAAGTACCAAAGGATTCTCTAAGACAGGTGGAATCAGAACCAATGTTTATAGAAGATACTTCATGATTTCCTCAAATAAGGTCTGGAACACTTCATCCCACTGGTATATATCACCTTTCTTTATGATCCTTGAAAAGGGGTAACACTTTCCATCTAGATTCATGATGAATCGATGTATATAGGCTAAGTGGACTTGAAGTCCTAAGAGTACCTAGAGTTTTCTCAGAGGAGTCATATGGTTGATGGAATTGATCTTCTCTGGGTCAATCTTGATGCCTCTGTATTTGAAGGAAAAACTAAGAAGCTTACCAGAGGTAAACTTGAAGGTACACATCAAGGGGTTCATCTTCACATGTTGGGAGAGAAGGAAGCCAACCAATTTCTCAATATCTTTTAGATGTTTCTGATGTTGGTGTAATTTTACCAACAAATCCTCCATGTATAATTCTATTAGAATTCCAAAGATCGGTTTGAATATTTAGTGCACGACTCATTGATAAGTGGATCCTGCATTTTTTAGATAGAATGTAATTACCTGAAAGAAAAAGGTTCCTTGTAGAACTCTGAAGGCAGTAGACTCTTCATCTTTGGGGGGCATCAGATTTGATTGTACCTGGAATACCCATCCAGGAAGTAGATAGTTAGAAACTCGAATGTGGAATCTATAAATAGCTATATCACTAGAAGGGGAAAATTATCCTTCATACAATGGTGGTTGAGGTCATGGAAGTCGATACAAACTCTAATCAGTCATTTCCTCTTCCTAATGAGAACAATATTGGATAGCCATTTGGGGTACTGAACTTCCTTGATGAAGTTGTATTTGATGATCTTATCAAACTTCAGCCTTAACCATGGAACCATGAGAATGGTGCATTTTCTTGGGAGGATTCATAAACCCATGACGATTCACTGGGAGACCCATACGGTGTATGGAAACCTCAGGGTCTAGTCCTGGAGTTTCCTCATAGTTTTATGAAAATAAATTTTGATGATGCTTCATGAAAACTTTGTACTGCTGCTATTTTTTGGATGTATAACTGCAATGATTAGAATTTTCCTTATATCTACCTCAGTTCCAAGGTTCACCAGTACCAGATCATTAATGTTGGTAGAGACACCATATTCAAAAGAGGGAGGAGCTTATTCCAAATCATCTTCATCATTTGAGGTAGGGGAATTAGTGGGATGAGATGATTAATCCAGGATGATTGATTCGGGGGAAAAACTAGTGCCTGCTTAGACTGATGTGTAATCATTACTAGGGGAATACTGCTCTACTAAAACCATGGAAATAAGAACTATCAATTCAATTATATCAGGCCTTTGACTACAATGTTTGTGTATGATGTAAAAGGAATGTTGGTGAGTTGGTTTTTGGTGACTCAACCCAACTCAGTGCAATAGATGGACGTGCCATGAATGGTATCCATTGGACGAACATCTCGATACTTTACAAGGTTTGGGGTTTCTGGTATTACCATATCCTATCCTATGTAAGAGTATGAGGTAATGTTATGACATTCCTTGTAACTAGGGACATTTCACCCCTTCCTCTCAAAAATAATGAAGTGGTTTCCCAATTTAGATATCATGGCCTCCAATAGGTGAATTGGGATGATGAAATCATTGTACAAGTCTGTCTATGGATCAGTTGCAGTGGTTGTGTGCTCAACCTCATTGGTGTAAACTTTTTTACCCTTTCTTTGGTAATATCTAGCATATAGATAGCGGGCTTCATAGGGGTCAATGGGAGATGCATCACCTTAAAACATGCCTACTTTACTGTTGAGGGAGTACTTGAGGCATTGGTGATACTGAGAAGAAATTTTTTCATATAGATGGAGCCATGGCATACCCATTAATGTTTTTTAGGTGATATCCTGTGACAAAAACATGAACTTGGTATTTTCTAAAAATACATCGATCTGGTTCTTCAACTAGATTCTAACACATGGTCTCTGCTTAGTCATGTCATAAACCTTAATCTTTAGTTCATAGGTTCTCAGATCTGCTTTAGGTAGTCCTAACTTATGGAGCATACAGTTTGGGATAAGATTGATCCCAAAAATACTATTGACTATACAGTGTCATACATCTATGCTATTGAGATGGCCAATGATTTACATGGGGATAAGGTTCAACTGCATGAATAAGATCTCATATTCTCTTGATAATAAGATGACATCTTATAATTCTTCTTGCTTGACCTCCATGGCATAGAAGGTATCTACTGCCACTACCACTATTTCAAACTAGAGGGGGATTAATAAGGATTATGTGAGAGCCTATAACATCTCTTTTGAAATAAAAAGTGTATTTAGGATTTATAGCTTCATAGGTATGCTATATAGGTGCTTCAACACATCGTACTTCCTTACCAAACATGCATTTATAACCACTGGGGATCGTTCGTTGGTAGAAGGAATGACATAAACTACTAGTTAAATCAATGGATTATGGATGGTACTATAAATTTCATGTTTCTTATCAAATTCATCATAGAAAACCACTACTGATCGATTTTTGGATAAATGAGACAAGGCGTTAGGTGGGCACAACCGATCGTGTGCAACAACAATTGTTCTTCCTGGTCAATGAGCATGGTAAATAGTGGCAGTTCATTTGACATGGTAGGATGCGAGTACTATGACTACTGATCTCTATTAAATTCCTCATGTCTTGTATTAGTATCATTCATGGCATGACTTGAATCACTGGACTGGTCATTTCAATGGTTTTCATGTCCCCATCTTCCTCTTCGATGACACTGACCATAGGTGCTTGGAGAATCTGTAGAGTACTCCTCATAATTGAGGGACACAAATGGGATCACTAGCTTGATGTTATTTACTAATTCATACTCATGTTCCTCATTAGAGTGTTTTTCTAATACTTGGATGACGCTATGGGTGATTCCCCACTCCGAAGGCATTAAATTGCTAAGTGTTCATGATAGATTTTTCACCGGTGGGGGACTCTATTTTTCCTTTCACTATGTGCACCTATTCTTCTAAGACATATAAGGATGAAAATTGGTCTCCAAATACTAATCTAGAAAAGGTTTGGAGACTTCAATAGATTTGATCCAACCTACATACGCGAGAATGATTCCTTACGATCGACTTCTCTGCACGCCAAATTGTCATCATACTTATGAGTCCCATGGTTGGAAACTTTCTTCCACTCAACAGAATCTTCGTTTTAACTATCATTCCTAGAAGATAAATGTTTCACCTATGAAAGGGAATCTCCCAACATGACCAGGTCATTATAATCCTAGTCATGGAACCTATTGGGACCACTTTGTGTATGAATATTGTATTTGTTGTCAACAGTTGTCAATGCTAGTCAAAATAAAGAAGGAGATGAAGAAGGACTCCAAAGTTAATGGAGATCGACTAAAATGAGGATACCTGGAGAATTGTTATGAAATCATAGCATTGAATTTCATGTTTGGGAAATTCTCCATGAAGTAAATTCAGATGATTGTTGAGATGATCCTAAGTTCAAAGCTCATGTATCAAAGGTGATACATTGTCTACAACAATGAAGGATGGTGATAAACCAGACGATGATTTGCTGACATGTATTTCAAAAATATCATAAGTTAGAAGAACTTGTGATTCAAGCTTAATGAAGGAAAGATAGAGAAATGATGATGCCAGTCATATACAGTTTTGATTGGAAGGAATGATGCTGCTAGAAGATAGATAAGTTTCATTACTTCCCATTGTAACTATGACGATGCTAAATCTGGTCTATCAAAGGATATATATCACGATAGTGGAGTTCATGAAGAAAGATGAAGAATGGTTATGGGAAGTGGTGAAGAGATAAATGATAAAGGAACGAACAATCTGGAGGCGGAACAAAATAATAGTTTAAGGAGGTGCCATTTTTCAGTGTTTGCCAAATTTTTGGGCCTGAAAATTGGAAAATGAAGAGATGAGTTTTTGGCAAAGGGAGGTGTGCGAAAAAGGAAGGTGGTGCACAAAATATTTGCATGGTTTATAAAAAAGTAACAGTTGCACGAAATATTAGCATGGTGTGCGAAATAGAGGAATGAATTTTTTCGCGCAAGAGGTGGTTTGAGATCAGAAGCTCAAAAATTGGCAAAGGCATGAGGTGCGTGAAAAATTGGAGCACTGCGCAAAATATGATGATGCGTGAAAGAGTTTTTACGTGCATGAAGAGGGTTTTACACAAGGATTAGTGTTTTTTTTCACAGGATTAAAAAGGCCTATAAATATGAGGTGACCCCTCTCATTTTAAAAGGCTCTACACTTAGAAAAATCCCGAGCTATGACGTGCAAAAAAAATCAATTATTGAGTATTGCATGAAAAGAAGAAGTGGTGGGAGAAAAAGAAAGTGCTGCGCGAAAAAAAGAGTGCTGCGTGAAAAATCTAGTGCTGCTCGAAAAAGAGTGCTGTGCGAAAAAATCTAGTGATGTGCAAAAAAATCCAGTGCTGTGTGAAAAAGAGAGTGATGTGTGAAAAAGTGAAGTGCTGCACGAAAAACTAGTGCTGTGCGAAAAAGGAGAATTGCGCGAAAAGCCTTTTTCGCATCAAAAGTCATTTGTAGGAGCAAGGTTTTATTTTTATGTGCAAGACACCCAAAAGGTTGCGCAAAAAATTTGAGGGTCCTATAGGACTTTAACAAGTGTTATGAACTCTTGAAGTGTCTCGTGAAGAAGGTGAACCGCCCCCTCTGTGCGAAGAAGAAACAACAAACAAGCGACCAATTTTCTCAAACCCTCACTGTGTTTTGTGAATGAGATTCCGTTAGTACACAAACGATGAATACTCACCCTTGTAGTGATTTTCAAAGATAGATCCATGAACCATCCCTGGTTCTAGGAAGAAGAATCACATGTCCTCTGCGTGAAGAAGAAGACCTATGGAGCTCCATGCTTGCACGAAGGTGAACGCTATCTGATTGCTCGATTTATATACACTGTTTGTAGTGGTGTTGTTGCTTGTGTGATGATGAGACATATGTGAAACTAAACTCATATCCACACAAAGTAAGTTGGAAGTATACCGACACACTCTTGTGTTGGTATTGAGAATTGAATAAAGAGTATAAGACACTGCTGCACTATTCCATAATATTGTATGTTAGTCAGAAGGAAGAGAAGAAGAAGAAGAGAAAAACCAATCTATATTTAGTTATTCAGTCCATAAAAACTGTGATGATTCTAAGATGAGCTGGTCTTCATTGCTCTGATAATCACAAAGGGAGTTTGTGATTCTAGTAGTTAGAAGCAGAAGTGATCTTAGTGCAGCTGGTTTTTCACTGAAGAAGAAAGGGGAAGAAGATTGTGTAGATTTCAAGTTTTCTACAGAGAAAGAAGTGGTTGTTTACCTGTATGCTTCTAGGAAGGTAATAATTGAATAGAGGAATAACAAATTAGCACTGTGACATCCAACAGGTCTCAATGGTGAAAGATTATTTTTGTGTTTTGAACTCTTTTAACAGAGAGAAGACTGTCTTCAGAGGTAGTATAAAGAAACAGATAGAGGCTGCAAGAGACTGTCTACACTGGTAGTATAAAGAACCAGCGAGTGTAAGGGTATATCCTACTCGTTGAAATTTGTAAGAGGATTTTCCCCTTCCCCTCTCAGAGTGTAGGGAGAAACACAGGTAATTGATTATTTCCTTCCCTTCTCCAAGTGTAGGGAGCCACACTAACTAGATGATTATTTTCCTAGTCAACCCACTATAACATCATATCACATCATAGTAGATAATCCATGCAATGGTCATTACCATGCATGGAAAGTATGTAGCTGCTCTTATTGAGTGGTGAACCATGTAAAAATATTGTTTGCATATTTTTACTACTTTCTGTTATTGCATGCGATAGAGAAAAGAGAATAAGAGAATCAAGATCCTAACAGGTCAAGAGGTATAGGGATAACAAGTTAGAATTGGTTTCAAAAGTCCTCAACACTGATTCACCCCCCTCTCAGTGTTAGGTATATCCCAAAATGGTCCTCTCAGAACCAATATTTTAACACATAACATTTCTTTATGGTATGTACAAGGATCTTATGGTAAATTAAATAGTTAGAATGATTAGCGAGCTCAGAATCATAGGTTTTTTTCCACTCTGGTAGCTTCAAAATATCTTATCCCAAGGCTTTCTGATATAACCAGGGACCTAGGCCTCATTAAAGTAATAGTTTCATTTTATCTCATCCGAGAAGGGAAATCTGGGAGCCTAGACCTAACGAGGGGATGGAGCCTAACGAGGGGTTGGATCCTGATTCTCTCACCTGGGAAGATATGGTTTTTAAATTGTTTCATGTCAATTCTATATTGGGTAAAATTTTATTTTTTAGGTTGCTGCATTCAGTGAGGCTTCACTTGATAAGGCTCTTCTGGAAAAAACTATAGTTTTCTAGGGGCCTCTACCTGTACAGTGGTGGAGGTCTCTACCATGGTGACTCTTCTTGCTGGTGCTGAAAGAGGCATTAGACATGCCTGCATGGCTTGTTTCAAGGCTTCCCCTAGGTGTTGGGCCTTGTGAGTGAACTCCTAGAATCCACTAGGGAATTTATGAGTGATAAGGGTGGGGACTATCTCTATCTTTATTTTCCTCACATATATTTTCAATATCTACTCTGGAGTTAGTGGCTTGTCGAGTGGATGTGTAATTCACTTCCACCGGAAGACAAAGTCTGTGACTTGTTCATCAGGTAGTTTCTTTCACTTGAAGAGGTTGGTAATACTTATATTGTGGGTGGTAGAATAGAATTTGTAGAGAAACTATCTATGGATGTCTTCCCAACTAGTGATGTACCTAATGGTTAATTGGTTGTACCAGACAAATACTATCCCTTCCAATGTTTGAACAAAACATCATATCCTAGTGGCCTCATGCTGCTCTAAGGTCCCCATAATGGTTATTCACCTTGATATTAAGTGGGATGGATGATTCATTGGGTCTACCAACCTATTGAAAGGGGAAATTATAGGGTTCCCGAAGTCCAGGGGTGCTCACATGTCATCCACCCACTCCAAATATTGCCTTCCATTAGGTGTGATTGTCACCTGTCATGTCTTGAGGGATTCGAGTCGATAAGTGAGAGTATTTATTATATTTTCTTTATAGGGGTTCTTATATTAATAGGGATTCCTGACCAACAATGTTTTGGAAGGCTCATCAACATGGTATATCAGCTCAGCAACTCGTGGAGTGGCTTGAGGAGCGGTTTGTGGAGTGACTTGATCTGGGTCCCGATGAGGATTATCACACTACTCAAGCAGATTCAGTGATGCATACCATGGAAATTTTATGTAATCTCCTACCTATACTCTTTTTGGTTATGTGGGATCACCAGGATCAATAGGGATTTTTTTCCAAGAATGACTTATAGTTCCCCCTATTTCCCCAGTTGAGGGGGGATATGATCCTACCATGGAGTGTCATAATCCTAATGCCACTCAGTGAGGAGCTCCACAAGGATCTTATTCTGTGATTCAATATCTTGATGTAAGGAAGAAATTGTGGGATCATCCTCCATTTTCTGTGAAACATTAGATGGACCAGAGGGCTTGAGAGGTGACTTGTCCTTATTGAGATTCCAACTGACGGTAAATGATGTAGAGGGTTCCATGAGGTTGAGCTCTTGCCTTTTCTGGTGAGTGAGAACACCTGTGGGGTCCACTTAATACTACACTACCCCATGGGGAGGGTTATATATATCGGGTTCTACACCGGTGTCATCATACTTGTTGGATATATTGGGTAAAATCATTTTTACCGTAACAATACCTAGTGGCATATCCTCAATATCATTGGGTAGATCTAGATTTCACATGATAGGACTAAAGTGAAGATAACCATACTATCCCCAACCCAAAATATACAAATTCCTGGAATCC
Source organism: Viscum album (assembly GCA_963277665.1). Classification (NCBI taxonomy): domain Eukaryota; kingdom Viridiplantae; phylum Streptophyta; class Magnoliopsida; order Santalales; family Viscaceae; genus Viscum; species Viscum album. The sequence goes on along the minus strand of OY728153.1, from coordinate 513,212,029 downwards.
ACTTCAATTATTCTATAGAGAACTATGAAGCTATGAATTCATCTTTGTTGGTGGGTCCAGTGGTATCCAGGTGATGCAAAATGCTTGGCTACCAGGAGTGTTTCCAGCTCAGTTATGTAGCACTTATGATCGATGTTTTAAAAATGATCCAAAATTTCTGGATATACCAACTGACAGTCATGGAGGCATAAAATCATTACCTAGATAGTCCGGTGAAATCATGGGACATGGTCCTCAATGAGGGACTCTGAGATGTTGAAGTCAAGAACCAAATTTATCTATAACACTACTGACAATTTTTCAACCACTAGAGTGTCCCAAAAGATTCCTTTTTGGAGGCTAGTCCAGGATCTTAGTTGGCCCAAGATTCGATTGGTGTTGGCCAAGTAACTAGAAGCAGCACTGATGTGGATCAATGCGGTAGTGGACTGGTCGATGGAGGAGTCACTGCATGAGCGGACTGTTCGCTGCATGCTAGGACTTCACTCAAATGTATCACTGGCCACATCGTTGCATCCTTATAGGAATAGATTTCTACCAATGACTCATGTTCATGGGAGGAGGCACTCATCTATGGGTCTACCAGATGCTCATTGTCTATCAAATCCCAGAATAACTCCTCGTGATCTTGGGTAGAGATAGAGAATAAAACTAGCGATAATAGAGAGGACCACACTGTGAGACCCTATAATGGAGCCAAATATTCCTCGACCTACATGTAAATGCAAAGGGATTCAAGAATCTTGTGGATCTCAACTTCCAGGATCAAAAAAATCACATGCTGGGATCCTTCAATAGAATTTGACACAAATGAATGGGGTGAAGACCACATCATTGAGTCACATTCTGCCTTAGAATCTAACAAGAGAAAGATATTGATAATGACATGACACTTCCTGGAATTTTTCCTTTTGTGGTGGTAGTTATCCCTTCTACCCAGGGTGGTTCTTCATGCCTATGAAATTATTTTTCATGGGAATGAGCTCCGTTATATAGGGTGATGGCGTGAGGATGACCTCCACTTTGGTTGGTTGAGATACGGGGAGGGACTCTGTATCAATTGTCATTAGAGTGGGGAGGACCTCCTCTTTATATTATTTAGGAGTAGGGAGGAAATCCAATTTGTCTCTTGACATAGCATGAAGGACATCTTCTTTGGTCAGTGGTAACATTGGTAGGATATCCATGTGGAATGTGAAAGTGGGGAGAACCTCTACTTTGATGGGTTAAAGTGTAATGAGGGACTTCACATTGATAAAAATGGACATGGATAGGACCTTTATGTTGAGGATATGAACTATGGGGAGTACCTCTATACTGGTTACTAGTTTCATGGGGAAGACCTCTGTTGTGGATGGTCAAAACATGGGGAGGGCCTCCTTATTGGACGGTGAAAGAGTGTGTATGACCACCACTCTGGTTGGTTATGGAATAGGGAGGGCATTTGTGTTGGATGGTGGTGATGGGAAGAGGATGAATTCTGTACTGATTAATGATAGAACTGGGAGGGCCTCCACTTTGATCAGTGCTCAAGTAGGGAGGGCCTTCGCTTGAGTTGAGAATGGTACTAGTAGAACCTTCACTCTGATGGTCTGTGGAATGGGGAGTACCTTCGTACTGGGAACCATAAGTATGAGGAGGACCTCAACACTATATCTTGACAAAGTGAGGAGGACATCCTCTTTGATAAATGAAGGGAACATGGGGAGAACATATATATTGATTGTGAGGGTGGGGAGGACCTCCACTCCATTTGAAATCATACGAGGAGGGAATCCATACTAAATATCATCATCAAAGACCAGTCTATAATGGATGGTCATTACACCAATGATTGAAAGATTAAGAAAAACCTTCTTGTAGGGTGGTCGATGTCTCGATCCCAACCGAGTATTGTTGGGTCCCTGCTATGTAGTACCTAGGAGTTTGTAGAATGATTCATAGGTGCTAGGAGCCACTAGAGCTGTGGAAGAGATGCCAATTATCAGGAATTCTTATGATCTTTCACCTAACATTGGCATTGGGTCATTCAGACTGGTGCTAGAAGAGAGGGAGGTATATTCCACTCATTACTATCCCTAGAGAACTGGTCATTTTTGGCATTGATGGAGCCTAGTGGGATCCCTCCTTGGTGGATCCCATGTAGTAGTCCCAGATTGGGTGACTTGGTCATCTCCCACCTCCCTGATGTAGGGGATTGAGTTATAGGATCATTTTGGGGAGAGGCTCCTAAAGCAGTTTGTTTCTTGATTGGGATGAAAAGGCTCACATGACAGACCTTGGGGGGGGGGGTGTCAGTGAGGCATAGAAGCCTCTAGGTCCTAACGGTCCATATTTTTAATGGGAATGACCCCCTCCTACTCGTATCATCATACGAGGTCATCTATCACCCTCTAAGAAATATACGAGGGTGATACAGGGTTTGGGTGTCCGGTAGCCAATGGTGTAGTGGGGGTGGTGTTGTGTGGGATTTTCATGATGAAATTTATTCTACCCCTACATATATGGGTGTTTAGAGATTGATTTCTTACAGCTGAGGTCTTACAAAGAAGGAAGATTCCACTGTAAGTATGGATATAAGGAATGTAATTCCCAATGACCCAACATATTTCAATATTCCATGGTAGGAGAGAGATATTTTTACTAACAATGTCACAGTTCAGGATGCCCAACGTTTTACTGCCCCAATTTTTGGTGAGTTCAATGTGGGTACCACTATTTGACTGGTGGTTCATGGTGTTGGATAACTGGATATAGTGAAATACTAATCTATTGATGTCTTTAACTTTACTAATCCCCATGTCAAGGAGAAGAGTTTCACATTAAGTTCACCATTTATGTTTTTTATGATTTCACTGGGGTGCCCTTCCTTGCATGTCATTGTGCAATGATGTGCATTGTTTCCCCACATTCCATCTTTACAATGGAGGGAAATATTCCTCACTTTAATCGGTGATGTATACTCCTTGATCAAAATATGATGATGGGATGTTGGTTACCCCTTCCATGGATCCCTCACTGAAACTTATTTCCTACTCCAGGTCTCCCTCATAGAGTTAAGTATGTTCATGGAACTCATTCCATGTTCCATCTCTTTGTAGATGTTAGTTAATTACATTGATTATATTTTGACATTACAAGGTTTATTGACTAGGATGAAACCTTCTATTAGGATAATATTCAGGTTAGGAATCACTAACATGTCTGGATGCTAGGAACATTGGTCATTTGTATTCTTCCCAATGGGAGGGAATCCCATGGAGGCATCTCAGGTGCAGAACTTTAGGAATCCTATATCAATCATGAGGTATATGAATACAATGGAATATATTCTAATGTTTTCACCTCATGGATCCCATACTTAGTATGAGGTGGTAGTATGAGATATTCCATGAATTTAGTGTCTCATAGAGACAGGGAGGTTGATCAGAGAGGTGTACCCCAAGAAATGGGACACCAAGGCTTACCATTGGTTGGGATTCAACCTCAGGGATGCATTCTATTTTCCCTACATATAATATATGGATCAAAAACCACATATTTTGATGTATCAGTTTATGTTCATGTGATAGGACCGGTCCATTCCAGTTTAACATCATACAGTAAGGATGCTCATGCTGTGAAAGGAGCATCAGTGAGGGATGGTTTGGGGACTATGCAAGGAATATTCCCTTTTCACGAGCATTTACCTTGGTTGGATTGTGTGGGGAATAAATAATAGAGCTTCCTAGGTACTAATAAAAGAAGTGATGATATGAATGGGTCTTACTTCTAGGAGTTTCCCAGGTCAGTTGCTTGATCTTTCAGAGATGTGGCAGCCTAGAGAAAATCATGTTGGATATGGATAGAGGGGATGGAATAGATGGAATGGATGGAGTGTTTAATTATGAATTTTGGTCTTGAAACTCAATTAGGCTTCCTATATATCCTAGTTAATTGGTAATCAAGGTCCATGTAGTTCGGTATGAAGCATTAGAGATTACACCTGAAGAGGTGGCCCATGGAAATGGAGCGTGATTGGGGAATGAACATGGGAGAGGCCCATTGCAGGGTGGAAAACATGGATTACTCTAAGAGGAATTCCTATGAAGAGAATATGGATGGGTTTTAGGGTCTCTTCTAACCTATAATCTCACATGATTCAAGATTATTCTGATACACAAGAGGAAGTAGTGGACCTGATGCTCGTATCACAAAAGATGCGTTGATGAGATATGGTAAGGGGATTATGCATGAAATATTCATGAGGATGATCTTATTTCATGTTAGTAGGGATTAAACATGGAATATGTCTGATGAGGATTTAATTCCATGTGAGGAATATCTCATTCCATTTCACTTGCACACAGAATATCATGCTCCTTTCTCATAGGGTAAGTTCACAGTTTAATGTCATGTTTTGAGGACATTAGTTTTAATAAGTTTTATGTCATATAGATTGAATGTGTAGGGTTCACTCCTCACCCCTTGGGTTACATAACCGTAGCTCATGAAACTCTAGGATGTGCATGGATATATCAATTCTAGGTTGTAATGGTGTGGACGAGTGGTCAATCACGAGGTTCACGTTATCATCCCTATGCTGAGAATAAAAAGAGATTATCATGCCTATGATGAGAAGAAAATGGTAAATGGGAATATAGGGCCACACTTTAAGTGGAGTGGTCCAAAATAATGGGTATTTCATGTCATATAGGGATTTAGAGTTTAGCTAGACTGATCCTGAATGGATGTGGAATCTTGGGGAACTAAACCTTCATGAATAGGTGTCAGGGTAAGGGAGGAAACATGGAGAATTCCAAGAGAGGGGCTTCACAAAGGATTGGGCCTCGTAATGTGGTGCTTCATGAAGTTAAATTGATTTGCGAAGGTTAGGGGATTTATAAAGTGGTATGATTCACAAAGCCTAGTGACCCTTCCTTGGGATGAAGTCTTAGATTAGGAATTAAGTGCTTCGCAAAGGCTTAATGCTCTGATAATCCACAAGTACCTCGGGGGGGGGGGGGGGTGTTATTCCTTTGTGAAAGGTATATTCCTTTTCGAGATTCATCTACATTAGAGATAGAGGAATTCAAAAATAAGGAAAAGGGGGGTTTCACAAATCTCCAATACCTTGGGGGACCCATTCTAGGTTTGGTTCTCAATTCTAAGGTACTTTGTGAATTGGGAACAATTTGGAAGTCGAATGGTTAGGTGGACATATCTTTAATGCAATATGATCCAAGTATTTATAATAAAAAGTAGTCTTTGTAGAGACCCAAAGCCTTATGTACATGGACATTACAATACTTTTGCGGAATACTTAGTACATAACAAAAACAGACACACAAGGACCGTAATAGTTTAGTGTCTTTGGAAACTCAGAATATAATCTTCTAATCATGGTGAAAGATTTTCAACATCTCCCATAAAGATATTCCACTTTTTTTTCCCTTACCTAAAACCTTTCTTTTAATCCTGGGGGAAAATAAAACATAAAAATGGTGAGCTCAAATGCTCAGTAAGGGTGAGCATGGATAAAATAAAACATACCATATACATTTTAACTTAAAAACATGAACATAATGTTTAAACATCAAAATCTTGAGCAACGACATAAAACATGGAAGTACATAAGGCATAGATCATAATGGAACATAAATTATGATAAAATATCATGGGAATAAAACATGTAATTGTGGAATCCATTAAGCACATGTAATGATTTCTATAGTAGCCAAGGCATTGCTGCCAAGACCATCTTAGTGGACAAAGTCCCTTTCTGAATCGAGTTCACTCCTCGTTCCAGTCCTGTAATACTGGACCAGATTAACTTACCATTCCAGCCATGTCTATATCATGAGATATAAATCTTTACCCAATGCATTGGAGGGAGATATAGGTCCCACCCATCGCATAATGAAATCATTCTTACTTGTGCCACAAATAAACATACATCATTCATAATAACCCAATGAATAAAATGGGTGTCATAAACATCATCCCATCATCACATAATCCATATAAAAGAAATGGATATCATTTCATAATAAGAAAAGTGAACCCATGTAAATAATAGATACATTATACTTGAAACATACACATATGAAATAATTTCATTTTAGATGGAAAATGGTTTTGATAAAACACTTGAAATGAATTCTTGAGGAAAATATCCCTTTTTCTTCAAAATCATTTTTTTTCACAAAATGTCATGAAATTTTAAAAGAAAATGATTTTGTTGAAAATATTCATGAAATATTTTGGAGGAAGCTTCATGAAAATAAGGCTTTATAAAACCGTAAAAATCCTTTCATGTCGTATAAGTTAAAAAAACATTTTCCTCATACTTTTGTCGGAAAAGTAAAAAAGTACCTTGTAGGGTAAATAAAAGAAAGATTCCTTCCATACCATGGGGTAAAAGTCAAAATGGGTAAAAAGGAATTTAAACATACATGAATAAACTTTTATAAAACATGGACATGGATGATATCAATAACCCCAGTAAATACTTACGAATAAGAAATCTCGGATAAAAATGAGATTTGAAAAATTATCCCTTACCTTAGGTCCGATATGCTTCGTACGTATCCAAAACTCCTGTATAATGATTTAAATAATGTCATTGACTTATTACATAATTATATTCATTGTTATTATATCATATATGGTTCACTTATGACTTTATATTACCCGTTCTTTTGTAAATTCATGTTAAAGTAGCATTTTGGGTAAAATCGTTTCATTTGTCGTTCGTGTTTTAACTTGTAATTATTCATATGATTACTTAGATCATGATTACTTACATCAAAAATGTAAAACATGATTTATATATAATATATATTTAGAATATACATATATATAATGGATCAATAAATGGAAATAAATACACCGTTCATGGAGACGGTAGACCATACGTATGCATGAACGCTATTTTCGTTTCCTTATTGTATTGAATGGAATTAAGTAGATGACATAAATATATATATAAATAAATACAGTAGCATTATTATGTCATATATTTCATGATTACTTATTATATATACTTTATAATCATTCTTGAATGGTTATCATGGAGAGTGAATCTCACCACGTCGTGGAGACGGTATTCCGTACGTATGCACGAGCGATGATATCATTCCCATGATCGTGTAATTGCATTGAAGTGTATGTATAATATTACAGAATAAATATCACTTTACAATAATCATATATATTCATTACTTTCACCATTATACCCATCCAAGTAAGGTGGTGGTGGAAAATATATTACACCACGACGTGGAGACGGTATTCCGTACGTACGCACGCGCGGTGATTTCGTTTTCCGTAGGATGTATAGATGGTGAAATATGGTTGTTTCATACTTATAATAAAATATAAGTATATGAGTGATACTGATGTTATTACTTCATAATGAAACAACTAAAGAAGAAGAAGTGGAAGAACAAATAAAGTTGAAATAATCGGTAACGGACATTACCTCTTCTTTGAAGCGCCTCTTTGAGACCTCCACTTAGGGCACTAAAATTGGTCTTTGAAGAATACCAGGACCTCTAGGATGTTTATAGGGAAGTGGAGAAGAGAATTTTTCAGGGGTTTTCCAATCTTGAAGGCTCAAAGTGGTGTGAGTAAGAGAGGTAGGAGGTGCCCTTTTATAAGGGAGGAGAGGGGCACCTTTGGAAAAACAAAACATATTATTTTATTATAAAGTCATATTTAGTTTTTAATAGCTCCAAATTGATTTGTTTCTAAGATAAGGTGCGGATGGGTCTAAATCCTCTCATACAATATAATTTAGACAAGTTTAGGTTTGTATTTTAACCTTATCATTTAGATTTAACTTTAAGTTAGATAATTTAACTTTTACCGTGTCTTCTTGTTTTATTACACTATACGGTTTATAAAATTACTATAACAAGCCAAACGAACCCCAAGTTGTTTATTATTAATATATATAACCTTATCTAAGTCATTTTTCCGAACCCTAGATTTTTAAGAATAAAATAACAATTAAAAATATAATATTTGTTTTAAAAACTATTTTATGCAATTTTGACACTATTTGGTAATTGATTTTTGTAAAAATCATAACAGAATGATTAGTTCGAAAAAATTTAACTAAATCAAAACTAACATGTCATATTAACCTATAAAATTAGTGAAATTCATAAAAAGTCTCAAATTACATTTATTTGGGTATTTATAACATCAATTATGTCAACATTTCATTAATAAAATAATTACTGCATCATCTTTGTGTCATAAATAAATTAAATTATTTAATGTCTAAAAATTATAAATAAAATATAATTATGTAGGAAATATTTTTATCTTTATAATTAATATTTATAGTTGAATTTATCTTATGTATAACCCTATATTAAAAATGATTTAGTTATTAAACTTTGATTTTAACTATTTTAACCCTTCTTTAAATAAATTAATAAAAAATGTCCTAATCTAATCCAAGTGGGACTAAATGGTCGTATTTTATTCCTAAGGTTGTTTTTGGTCGAATTAAACTTATCCAATAGAATTAGGACACGTTTTAGGGTAATAATAATATTATTTTTACCTTTAATTACCCTATTTACTTTTAACCGTGGTAAAAAAAAGTAAAAAGTTACTATTCACCAAAAATTATTTTCATCTCATTGAACCATATTTTAGTCCTTGATATTAACCATGTCTCTCAGATTTTTGAAATTCCCCTCATAAAAGCGGTAAAATTAAGTTTTATGTGAATTTGGAAATTCTCCTAGGAGGTAGGTAAAAGACGGTGAAAAGTTCAATAAATTTTTTATATATCTAAAATTTTTATAAAATGACTCCAATGAATTAAATTGAACTTATATAGGTATTATGTATCAATTTTGACCTAAAATAAATTTAAATAAAATAAATAATTATTTAAATAAAAAGTCGGTTTTTGAATAGTAACCCAGTGTTTTCACTATTCATCAAAAATTGAAAGTTTTCAGAAAAATACCAAAAATTCACCCTAGGCTAATTTCGATATTCTGAATCCAAAAATGAAGTCCGTTTTGAAAGATAAAATTTCAAAAAGTGGGTATTACTATTCATAACGGCTTGTTTATATAAGATATCGTTGTTTAGCGAAACTCGGTATTGCGTACAACGCACGCTATCGTGGAAGGTCATGATTGCGTGTAATGCAAGCCAAGTCAGGATGCGTATTGTGCAAGATCCTTTTGTTTTAGCGTACAATACAATACATTAATGAAATTAAAAATAATATTTTTCATAAAATCTCGGGGTGTTACATTCTACCCCCCTTAAAATGAATTTCGCCCTCGAAATTCATCGGGGTTATAAATGGTTTACTACTCGAAAGTTTCTTTAATAGAAACCCACATCGTAAAAAGGAATACCAAAACTTGGCTTTAAAAACTAAAGTATGAAACGTAACGGTTACCCAAATTAACTAATCACTGGGTTTCTACATAGGAGAACATAGGTGAAAATATAGATATGGAAGAGAAATCTAACCGTCATGTTCTGATGGAGAGTGGTAGAGAACATGGCTATGAAAAAGACAACAATCACAAAGCCATATATTTGTGATGATCTAGGGTACCATCTGATTCATCGGATATAAGGGAACTAGGACAACATTTTTGGTTTTCAAGATAATTTCCCTAGAGTTGAAGAAATTAGAATACATACGTTCTTGATTTTGGTACAGTCTCACCATTGGTCGTTCCTTGTACAATTTCCCCTTCATCTCTTAAAGAAATGAAGTTGAATTTTTCATTCGTGAAGTGTTAGCAAATCATGTGATAGAATGATGGGTTATTCCATCTGTCTCAAACAAAAGTTTAGAAAAAGTTATCAAAAATAAATAAGTCCATCTATAGTGAGATTAATCATATATGGTTCCTAAAATGGACTTATACTTCATATATCATACTACTTAATATAATAAAACTGGTTTCTACTAAACAGGGACTTCCTGTAGGCTAGTGGTGAGCGATAAAGGCCTGTCGCACTTCAGTTGTGGGTTCGATTCCCACAGCCTTGTCCGATGCGACAGGTTGTCACCCATCCTGCAAGTTTTCCTTTTTCTAAAACTATATTATTATAACTTTCTATCAATAATATCGAAAAAGGTCTAGCCTTAAACAATACTAACTTATAATCCATTCCAATATTTAGTCTTATCCAAAATACTATTGTCCAATCTCATATTAAAGTGAAAACGATTACCAGGGAGTTCATATAACAAGCATGTTAATACCATCGTTGATCCCCATATATCATAAGATGTGTCTTGTTGGTCACATTCCAAACATTAGAAGGCCTTAATCATGTATTCTCTTGAAAAATGAATACACATTGAACCTTAGTGAAAACATGAGTGCTGTCAAAAGTTAACTCTTTCCACATACCAAAATCTCAAAATTCTGTATACTCAAACCATGATATAACTATTTCCTTATATCAGTCATGAGCTCATGAATACTATCAAAAATTTCATTTTCTCCTTATCCCTTCATTATGCGCATATCATCTTCTTTCAAAAAATATCTCAATCACTTTCCATGGTTACCGGTACCATAAAATTATTGAAAACCACAATAGACCAATACATAAATATTCCAATATTCCACGATACTATTGTCATATTAAACATCGCCAATAGTGATAGCATGTGACTTCCCTTTGTCCTTTACCTTAAGTGGTTGCTCATGTCGATCATCACTAACCCTTGGATTAGGGAATTGATTAGCATAATGCCCCATTTCCTTGCACTTGAAGCATTGAAGTGTTGGTGGTGCGTTCTCTGTAGTCTTTTATTTATTCACATCATTAGCAACCCTTTTTCCATTACTTCGACACTTAGTTGCTCGATGACCTTCTTTTCCACACTTAAAACATTTTCTAGTCCCTTTAATAAAATCTCCACCATGCTTCTTTCCACACTTTGAGAATAAGGAAACATTCATCTTCTTTTCACCATTATTCTGATATTTCTCCTTGAACTCCATCTTTTGTTTCTTGTCAAAACCATGAGATGGATATGTAACAAAAACTTCCATTTCTACCTTGATATCATAATGCACAATTTATTCATAGCTACTGAAGTATCTTATAGCTAATTCCCTTCGAAGACTTGGTTTTAAGACACTGAAGAATCGATCAACTTTACTTTCAGGTTGGATGATAAATCCAGATGCATACCTTGCAAGCCTTGTAAAATTCGCTTCGTATATACCAACAGATTCATCATCCTTTTTCTTTAGTTCAAGAAACTCCTTCTTCATCTTTGTACGAAGAATACGAGGGAAGTACTTATTGAAAAATAAGTTCTTGAACTCGTCCCATTCCATGGACTCAATTTCATATCTTGGTCTCGTATTCTTGATAAGATTCCACCATTGATCAGCTTCAACTTCCAAACGATATAATGAAAAGATGACTTTATCATGTTCAGAACATTGAAGAACTGAAAATATCTTTTCAGTGGTACTGATCCATTGTTCAGCAACAAGTGGATGGGAAGACCCACTGAAAGAAGGTGGACGTTGCCTCATGAAGGACTCAATAGAATATTGTTCCCTTCTCTGCTCATTTGGAAGTCCAGAATGGTTCATAGCTTGTGTAAGTATATCAATAAGATTTTTCACTCCATCTCCCATAACATTGGTTTGTTCAAGAGGACAATCATTGCATTGTCCATTACATTGATCAGCACGGTTCCTTCGGGTTCTAGCCATCGTCTAAAACCCAAAAAGAATAGTGTGAGAGGAAAAAATCATTCTAGGGAAAACAAAATAATAAAGGGGGAGTAACTTCAATATCTAACATCTTAGGTTTAATTCTAGGATCTTTAACACAATTCTAGGACTATAACTTATACTTATACTTAACCTTAGGGACATCCCTATACATACCTTAGAAATATCTCTAGGGATCTCACTAAAGTTCTCGCATCCTAGTTTCCAAAGGTTGACTAAACCTTTCCTCTGATACCAACTGTAGAGACCCAAATCCTGACATACATGGACATTACAATAATTTTGCGGAATACTTAGTACATAACAAAAACAGACACACAAGGACCGTAATAGTTTAGTGTCTTTGGAAACTCGGAATATAATCTTCTAATCGTGGTGAAAGATCTTCAACATCTCCCATAAAGATCTTCCACTTTTTGTTTCCTTAACTAAAACCTTTATTTTAATCCTCGGGGGAAAATAAAACATAAAAAGGGTGACCTCAAATGCTCAGTAAGGGTGAACATGGATACAATAAAACATACCATATACATTTGAACTTAAAAACATGATCATAATGTTTAAACATCAAAATCTTGAGCAACAACATAAAACATGGAAGTACATAAGGCATAGATCATAATGGAACATAAATCATGATAAAATAGAATGGGAATAAAACATGTAATTGTGGAATCCATTAAGAACATGTAATGATTTCCATAGTAGCCAAGGCATTGCTGCCAAGACCATCTTATTGGAAAAAGTCCCTTTCTGAATCGAGTTCACTCCTCATTCCAGTCCTGTAATAATGAACCGGATTAACTTACCATTCAAGACATGTCTATATCATGAGATATAAATCTTTAGCCAATGCATTGGAGGTAGATATATGTCCCACCCATCTCATAATGAAATCATTCTTACTTGTGCCACAAATAAACATACATCATTCATAATAACCCAACGAATAAAATGGGTGTCATAAACATCATTCCATCATCACATAATCCATATAAAAGAAATGGATATCATTTCATAATAATAAAAGTGAAACCATGTAAATCATAGAGACATTATACTTGAAACATACACATATGAAATAATTTCATTTTAGATGGAAAATGGTTTTGATAAAACACTTGAAATGAATTCTTGAGGAAAATATCCTTTTGTCTTCAAAATCATTTTCTTTTCACAAAATGTCCTGAAATTTTAAAAGAAAAGGATTTTGTTGAAAATATTCAAGAAATATTTTTGAGGAAGCTTCATGAAAATAATGCTTTATAAAACCTTAAAAATCCTTTCATGCCGTATAAGTTAAAAAAAACATTCTCCTCGTACTTTTTTCGGAAAAGTAAAAAAGTACCTTGTAGGGTAAATAAAAGAAAGATTCCTTCCATACCATGGGGTAAAAGTCAAAATGGGTAAAAAGTAATTTAAACATACATGAATACACTTTTATAAAACATGGACATGGATGATAGCAATAACCCCAGTAAATACTTATGAATAAGCAATCTCGGATAAAAATGAGATTTACAAAATTATCCCTTACCTTAGGTCCGATATGCTTCGTACGTATCCAAAACTCCTGTATAATGATTTAAATAATGTCATTGACTTATTAAAGAATCATATTCATTGTTATTATATCATATATGGTTCACTTATGACTTTATATTACATGTTCTTTTGTAAATTCATGTTAAAGTATCGTTTTGGGTAAAATCGTTTCATTTGTTGTTCGTGTTTTAACTTGTAATTATTCATATGATTACTTAGATCATGATTAATTACATCCAGAATGTAAAACATGATTTATATATAATATATATTCAGAATATACATATATATTATGGATCGATAAATGGAAATAAATACACTGTTCATGGAGACGGTAGGCCGTACGTACGCATGAACGCTATTTTCGTTTCCTTATTGTATTGAATGGAATTAAGTATATGACATATATATATATATATATAAATATATATAAATCCAATAGCATTATTAAGTCATATATTTCATGATTACTTATTATATATACTTTATAATCATTCTTGAATGGTTATCATGGAGAGTGAATCTCATCGCGTCGTGGAGACGGTATTCCGTACGTACGCACGAGCGATGATATCATTACCATGATCGTGGAATTGTATTTAAGTGTATGTATAATATTTGTAAAGACCCGTAAATTTCAAGGAATTTTTTTTTTCTTAATTTTCTTTGGAATTTTACAAGAGCGCAGTTTCTGACGGCACCTGATTCCGAGGCCCGGTGTGCCCGGAATCATTTTCCGAAGTTTGGCTCGGGTACGTTCAGCGAACGAACGAGCGGTTTTTTCTAACTTTTGAACCGGTGCCCGGAATCGAATTCTGAGGGCACCGATGAAATCGCAGCGCCGGTATTCACTTAGAAACGCCTCTTCCGGAGTTGCGTTTGCTCGGGTGTGGTTTTTAATTTTCGGGCTTAAAGTTAAGAAATAAAATAATTTTGCGACAACTTTATTTTATTTCACTTAAGCCACTTGGAAGCCACTTGAAGCCACTTAAAGGCAGCTTGAACTGAGTTGAACTGGATAGGATGCTATCCAGAAATATCCTACCCCCTTGGTAGGATATTTGTGAGGTGGGGCCCGCACGAGCCCCGCCGTTTCTTTCCGCTAAGAAACGCACCCGTGAAAACCCGTCTTAATGTAAGTCAACTGATGCGTTTTCTAAATTCTTAACAGACCATTTAATTGGGCGGTTTATTTCGTGAATTAAATGGGCTGTTTCTTTCGTGAATTAAATGGGTTGTTTCTTTCGTGAATTAAATGGCCTGTTTCTTTCGTTGAATGAATTCAACGAATTAATTCAATCGTTTCTTAACCTATTTTCGTGTGTTGTCATATTAATAAAATAAGACCAACCCAAAATCTTTTGAGAAGATTTGAGAGGATCCTTGTTCCTATTCTCCCTCGCGAAGAACACGAAGAACGCGAAGAACGCGAAGAACGCCGAACCCGGAAATCGACGACGCTTCCGTCCGTGACGTTCTTCCACGCTCCGAACTCCGATCACCGACCGTTTGAGGTGAGTGATGTCGGATCTTCCTCTCAAGTTCTTTTCTTTTGGTTTTAATTGAAACACAGATTTAAATATTAATAATTTAAATCTGTTGTTCTTGGTTCGTTGAGCTCACCGACTCAGCACCGGATTCCGCGACGACGCGACGCCTCCCCGCGACGACGCGACGATCCCTCTCTTCCGCGACGATCTTTTCCACGAAGAACGCCCGCGCGCGACGATCGACGAGGTAGGGATTTTTATATTATGGGATTTACCCCCTTTTTAATTAAATCCCGTCAATGTTTCTTTAAAGAAATTAAAGAACCGTTTTGTGAACAATTTTTAATCTTATTAAAATTGTTGTTTCCTGTGTGGAATAAATTTCTCCTGGTTGTTTATCTCTAACGCGGAGGGTGCGGGCCAAACGAACACGGCCCGACGACCCTCCGCCGTTCTTTGTTTTGTGCGGATTTGGCGGGCGACGACGGAACATGCTGCAACGGGTGTTTGACGATCCCGCAGTAAAGAACGGATCCCGGGAGGAGCAACGGCGCAGACAGGAAGGAAAACGGGCCACCGGAGCGACGCCGGCGGCCCGCGGAAGTTGCCGGCGGCCGGAGGCGGCGGCGCCCCGGCGCGCCGCCGGACGAGTCCGCCGCGGCTGAAGCCGTGGCGGCGGTGGCCAACCGAACCGCGGCCGCGCGGGTCCGGTTCGTCCAGGCGGGACGCGGCTCAGCCGCGTCCGCGGTTCGCCAGCGCGGCCCACGCGGGCCGCGACTTTCCTCAGGCCGCGGGTCAACACCCGCGGCGCCTGGCGCTCGACCACTCGGCCGAGCCCTGGACGGGCCGGACCGGTCCAACCGGGTCAGACCCGGGTCGGGTCGACCCGGTTCGGGCCGACCCAGGGGGGGGGTCGGGCCGGGTCGGCCCGGGCCCGTACCCCCCTTCTTCGGACGTTTTCGTTCAAACGCCCGTAACTTGAGCTTCGTGCCTCCAAACGACTCGCCGTCAGCGGAAACAAGATCCTTGGATCGAGACGGTCGTTTCGATATATCGCACTAAAGGTTTCGGAATACTTTGAGTTCGGCCGGGTTGGTTCGTACACGAGACCAATTGGGCCCTCGGAGCGGAAACGCTCATATCTTGAGCTACGGACGTCCGATTGACGTGCCGTCAGATTTGTTGAATTCCTCTAAGTGAGACGGATCTTTTGGAATACTACGCCCGAGTTTTGGACGCAGGTGGAGTGCGGTCGGGTTGGTTTTGCCTTAAAAACTAACCGGGCCCCTGGGACGAAAATGCCAATAACTCTCAGACCGGGCGTCCGATTGACGCGCCGTCTGCGACGTTGAGTTCCTGTTGACGATACGGAACTTTTGGATACATCAACTTCGGACTTCGTGACAGTTGATGTATCAGCCTCTCGGCTCATGGAGCGGACCCTCCGAACGAGCTTGCTGTGTGCGGGAACCCTAGTGCTGGCTGCGACTGCTCCCTCGACGGCGACGACCGTGCAGAGATCCTCTGTGGACTCCGACGACGACCGTGTAGAGATCCTCCGTGGACTCCGACGACGACCGTGCAGAGATCCTCAGTGGACTGCGGCGACGACTGTGCAGAGATCCTCAGCGGACTGCGACGACTACTGCACTCAGCGATCCTACGTGGATCAGTGCTACAGGTCCTGCGTGGGCCCGATCCTGTGTGGGTCCGATCCTGTGTGGGTCTACACTCAGCGGTTCTGTGTGAGCCAACTCCTACAGGTCCTACGTGGGCCCGATCCTGTGTGGGTCTACACTCAGCGGTTCTGTGTGAGCCAACTCCTACAGGTCCTGCGTGGGCCCGATCCTGTGTGGGTCCGATCCTGTGTGGGTCACTGCAAGGTTAGTACCTATCGATCCTTCGTGGGTCCGACGACATAGATGGTTCAGTGATCATCTTTATCGTCATCCGAAGAAGTATACCTGTGTGAGCTGAATCTTGTGTTTCTCTCCTTTGTGGATTGTGTTGAGCTATCCTGTGTGGATTTACTGTTTACTCTCCTTTGTGGATTGTGTTGTTCTATCCTGCGTGGGTATGCGTTTTGCTTTCCTGTGTGGACTGGGTTGTGCTAGGGCTCGGACGTTGGAGCCGATCGGGGAATTGATGACTTAGGTATATGTATGGGCATATACCTAAGCCGTGTCGGATGTTACTTCGTGA
Source organism: Viscum album (assembly GCA_963277665.1). Classification (NCBI taxonomy): domain Eukaryota; kingdom Viridiplantae; phylum Streptophyta; class Magnoliopsida; order Santalales; family Viscaceae; genus Viscum; species Viscum album. The sequence continues at coordinate 513,195,051 of OY728153.1, read as the reverse complement.
TTGCATCTCTTCTTCTTGATTTATCCTTTGTGGATTTCGGGAGACCTTCGGGGGTCTCGGGGTCCCTACTGAGTAGCTTATACTCACCCCTGCACGGGCTATGCCCGCACTTCGTGGTGTTGGTTGCAGACGACGGACAGCGCTGATCGTGGAGGAGGCGTGCGGAGCAGGACAGTACCTGAAGGTGGACCACTGGGCGGGACGTACTCGGAGCGGTTAGGTGGACCCGAGGAGCAGTGGAGGCTATCTGTACCCACCCTTCAGGTGGGACTTCCAGAGGATGGCTCGATGCTGCAGTTTTTCCTTTCAGTTGCTGTTTTTTCCTTTCAGTTGTACTTTACAGTTGGGCTTGTATTTCTGGCCCCTTTTACTTTCAACACAGCTTGTACAGTTTTTACTTAGTGTTTACTTTTCTTCTTTCTTACTCTGTGGTGCTTGTTACTTTTCAAAGGCAATGCCTTCCCTTTTTGTTCGGATTTACGCCTTGGTACTAGTCGCCAGCCCCTGGCCTATGGAAGGCGGGCTTGGGGTAGTCACGGCACGGGCCCCGAGGACGGGTCGTGACAAATTGGTATCAGAGGCGGTCGGTTCTACCATAGACTCTGATCTTTCTTCTATGTGAAGCAATAGTGTTTAGCGTATTGAGTGTGGTTATCAGTCCAGGGAGTCCAGTGTTGGTGCGGCGGCCGACGTATCCATACACCAGGACCCTGACTTCTGATTTCCGACTTAATGCACGAAAACATTGATTGCATGTGTGTTTCAAGTTTTCTTTGTGATTACTTTTGTCAGCTCACCAGGTATACTGTTCTGACCGTGGCATACTTGTTTCCTTTTCAGGATGGAACGACGACAGCAGCCAGCTAGGGTTCCTAGAGTAGGGCGCGATGACAGCCCGCCGAGCGACGAGGCCTCGGTACAGGGCCCGTTGACAGCAGAGGCACCGGCGGTACCTTTACCCGCCGAGCCCCCGATGCTTCCAGCACTGGCAGCTGATGACGCACGACGCCTCAGAGCTCTGCACGAGTTCCAGCGCCAGCGACCACCCAGGTTCTGTGGGGAGTCGGATCCCCAGGCAGCCGAGGACTGGCTGGAGGCGGTCGTCCGAGTTTTCAGGCTAGTGAGGACACCGGCAGACCTCATGGTGATCCTCGCGGCGAGCCTACTGCACGCAGCAGCCGGACGCTGGTGGAGCCTAATGCTCCAGGTACACGATGAGGCCACCCTCATCTGGACGGACTTCGATAGCCTCTTCCGCTCAGAGTTTGTCCCGGCCACCCTCCGTGCGGTGCGCATCCAGGAGCTTCTTCAGCTGCGGCAGGGCAGCTTGACCGTCGCACAGTACGCGGCGAGGTTCACCGACCTATCTCGCTACTCGACAGACATGGTACGGGACCCCTTCTTCCGGGCCTGGACCTTCGAGCATGGATTGAGACATGAGATCAGGGCATCGCTGATCTCCCTCAGCATCCCGACCCAGGCAGGAGTACTGGAGCGAGCCCTCCTGATCGAGAGCTTCCTGGCTGAGTCCACAGCGAGACCTACCGCAGGGCGGCAGATAGCGGAGTCTTCGGCAGTAGGTAGCCGACGGATGAATCAGGGTTCTAGGCAGACCAGGACTTCCGGCAGACGACCCCGGGACACTGGCTCAGCGGTGCGGGGCACACAGCGCGGAGCCAGCCTTCCGAGAGGCAGACAGTGCTACGAGTGCGGCGGGCAGGGCCACATGGCTCGTGACTGCCCGACCCGTCGTACCGAGGGGCAGCAGACGGTGGAGGGACCACCCAGGAAAAGGCAGAGGGTCGACCGTGGCGGTCCGCAGGGAGGAGGCGGACGAGGCAGAGGAGCTGGCCGAGCAGCAGGTGGTGGGCGACGCTTTGAGGCTCTGCCACCACCACCACTAGGAGGCCCGCCCCGACCACAGGGAGCTGGCGGGCAGAGACAGGCTCAGCTCCATGCAGCGGAGGCCTACGACCACGGTGCGCCAGAGATGATTCGAGGTACGATCTGTGTCTATTCCACCCTTGCTGCAGTTCTGATAGACACAGGAGCGAGTCACTCTTTCATAGCCACTGCCCTTGTTCGGAGCTCGGAGATTCCGACAGAGCCGTTGGCTCGATCCTTACGGCTAGAGACTCCTACGGGAGCAGACTCGACGATTACGCACTGGTGCCGGCAGTGTGAGATTACTCTAGGAGGAGAGAGCTTTGGCTGGGATCTTCTTGTAGCGGCGTCGAGGCCTTATGACGTCATCTTGGGAATGGATTGGTTATCTACGGTCCATGCTCAGATTGACTTCATTAGGCGCAAGGTGCGATGTGTGAGCACTGACGGAAGCAGATTCACCTTCACCGGCGAGAAGGGAGCCTTAGCAGCACAGGATGGACTCACGCAGAGGAGAGGTCAGCCCATCACTCATCAGTTGGCTAGCCTCATCCTGGGAGCAGTTGATGTGCGGAGTCCCAGTTTTCCTGCAGTGGTGGATCAGTACGCGGACGTCTTTCCCGACGACGTTCCAGGACTACCTCCTCGCAGAGAGGTAGACTTTTATATTGACCTGTACCCCAGGACAGCCCCTATATCCACTCCAGCATATCAGAAGGCCCCCGCTGAGCTTCGAGAGCTGCGGGTATAGTTGGAGGACTTGCAGGGCAAGGGGTTCATCCGACCCAGTGTTTCGCCCTGGGCTTCCCCGATTTTGTTCGCCAAGAAGGCATACGGGGGCTTGCGACTGTGTGTCGATTATTGTCGCCTGAACCAGGTGACAGTGAGGAACAAGTATCCGCTACCCAGGATTGATGACCTCTTCGACCAGCTCAAGGGAGCATGGTGGTTCTCGAAGATAGACCTCAGGTCAGGCTATCATCAGCTTAGAGTTCGAGACGAGGATGTGCAGAAGACGGCCTTCAGGTGTCGGTATGGCCACTATGAGTTCTTGGTTATGCCTTTTGGCGTGACCAACGCTTCAGCAGTGTTCATGAGCCTCATGAACAGGATCTTCCAGCCATACCTCGATCGATTTGTCGTGGTCTTCATCGACGACATTTTGGTGTACTCGACGACGGAGGAGGAGCACGCCTACCACCTGCGTGTTGTACTAGACACACTCCGATAGCACCAGCTTTATGGAAAGCTCTCGAAGTGTCAGTTCTGGTTACGTGAGGTCCACTTCTTGGGGCACGTCATTTCTGAGGCGGGAGTTGCAGTGGATCCCGCGAAGATCGAGGCAGTGCTAGCTTGGGAGCCACCCAAGAGCGTGAGAGAGGTGCGGAGTTTCTTGGGCCTAGACGGATACTATCGGAGATTTGTACCGGACTTCTCCAGAGTTGCGGCCCCACTCTCAGCGTTGACGAAGAAGGGGAAACCCTTCGTGTGGTCAGACAGATGTCAGCAGAGATTCCAGGAGCTAAGGCAGAGGTTGACCAGCACACCTATCTTGAGGTTGCCTGAGGAGGGAGTTGGATACGTAGTCTACTGCGATGCATCAGGGACCGGACTCGGGTCTGTCCTGATGCAGGAGCGGGCCGTGATTTCCTACGGATCACGTCAGTTGAGTCCTCATGAGCAGAACTACGCTACCCATGACTTGGAGTTGGCAGCAGTGGTCTTTGCCCTGAAGACATGGCGACACTATCTGATGGGAGAGCGCTTCACAGTCTTTTCTGACCACCAGAGTCTCAGGTACATCTTCTATCAGAAGGACCTGAACCTGAGGTAGCGGCGATGGCTCGAGTTCCTCCAGGACTATGACTTTGAGATAGTCTATACTCCTAGGAAGGGGAACGTAGTGGCTGATGCCCTCAGCAGGAGGACGGGCATCCAGCTACTTGAGGAGGCGACAGATCAGCTAGCCGCTTTGTAGATATCCTCCGTGGATAGAGACGGAGCAGCCTTCATTCAGTCTCTCACAGTCTCTCCTCCGCTTCTTCAGCGGGTCAGAGAGGCACAGCATGGGGACGTTGATTGTGAGACACGGCGTGCACAGATATCCTCGGGACAGGAACCTGATGGTTTCTCCCTTGGAGCAGAGCACGATGTCCTTTTCAGAGGACGTACCTTGGTACCAGTCGCTTTACGAGAGGAGGTGCTGAGAGTGTATCACACTTCTCCTTTGGCGGTACATCCTGGAGTGGCGAAGATGTACCAGGATCTCAGACAACAGCACTGGTGGCCGGGCATGAAGAAGGCTGTGGCAGAGTTCGTTTCACGATGCCTCACCTGCCAGCAGGTGAAGGCAGAGCATCAGGTACCAGCAGGCTTGGTACAACCCTTGGAGGTCCCGGAGTGGAAGTGGGACGGGATATCTATGGACTTCGTGACTGGACTTCCACACACTTCCAGAGGTCACGATTCCATTTGGGTGATTGTTGACCGAATCACCAAGTCGGCACACTTCTTGCCCATTCGAGAGCAGGGCTCAGTGGAGAGCCTGGGGCGTCTCTACGTTCAGAAGATTGTACGAATTCACGGTGTGCCATCGACTATCGTCTCCGATCGGGACGCTCGTTTTACTTCCCGGCTTTGGAAGGGGTTGCAGGAGGCGTTCGGGACGCGGCTACGTCTGAGCACCGCCTTTCACCCTCTGACGGATGGTCAGACGGAGAGGACCATTCAGACTCTCGAGGATATTCTCCGCGCATGTGTCCTCGACTTTGGTCGCAGCTGGGAGGACCACCTACCCTTGGTGGAGTTCGCGTACAACAACAGCTACCACTCCACCATCGGGATGGCACCCTACGAGGCGTTGTACGACAGGCCTTGCAGATCTCCTTTGTGCTGGACAGACCCTGGAGATTCAGCACTTGTGGGACCAGAGATGGTCCGGGCCACGACAGAGAAGGTCCAGGTCATCCAGGAGTGGATGAGGACAGCACAGAGCCGGCAGAAGTCATATGCTGACAGGAGGCGGAGGCCACTAGAGTTTGAGGATGGCGACCACGTCTTCTTGCGTGTCTCACCTCGACGTGGTTTGCGGAGATTTGGCCGAGGCGGAAAGTTGTCTCCACGCTTCATCGGGCCTTTCCAGGTCCTCAGCAGGATTGGCGAGGTGGCTTATCGCCTGGCTCTGCCACCTCAGTTGCACCGGGTGCACGACGTCTTCCACGTATCTCAGTTGAGGAGATACGTGCACGACCCGACACACAACATTTACTATGGGGAGCTAGACGTGGATGATGGAGCGACTTTTGCGGAGGTCCCAGTGGAGATAGAGGATCGACAGGAGCGGGTCCTACGTGGGCAATCGATTCCTCTTGTACGCATCAGATGGCAGCACAGGAACCTCCAGGAGAGCACTTGGGAGCGGGAGGCTCAGATGCGTGCTCAGTACCCACATTTGTTTCCCTAGTTTTTGATGTATCTTTACGGGGACGTAAAGTCCTGAGGTGGGAGTAATGTAAAGACCCGTAAATTTCAAGGAAATTTTTTTTATTAATTTTCTTTGGAATTTTACAAGAGCGCAGTTTCTGACGGCACCTGATTCCGAGGACCGGTGTGCCCGGAATCATTTTCCGAAGTTTGGCTCGGGTACGTTCAGCGAACGGACGAGCGGGTTTTTCTAACTTTTGAACCGGTGCCCGGAATCGAATTCTGAGGGAACTGATGAAATCGCAGCGCCGATATTCTCTTAGAAACGCCTCTTCCGGAGTTGCGTTTGCTCGGGTGTGGTTTTTAATTTTCGGGCTTAAAGTTAAGAAATAAAATAATTTTGCGACAACTTTATTTTATTTCACTTAAGCCACTTGGAAGCCACTTGAAGCCACTTAAAGGCGGCTTGAACTGAGTTGAACTGGATAAGATGCTATCCAGAAATATCCTACCCCCTTGGTAGGATATTTGTGAGGTGGGGCCCGCACGAGCCCCGCCGTTTCTTTCCGCTAAGAAACGCACCCGTGAAAACCCGTCTTAATGAAAGTCAACTGACGCGTTTTCTAAATTCTTAACAGACCATTTAATTGGGCGGTTTATTTTGTGAATTAAATGGGCTGTTTCTTTCGTGAATTAAATGGGCTGTTTCTTTCGTGAATTAAATGGCCTGTTTCTTTCGTTGAATTAATTCAACGAATTAATTCAATCGTTTCTTAATCTGTTTTCGTGTGTTGGCATATTAATAAAATAAGACCAACTCAAAATCTTTTGAGAAGATTTGAGAGGATCCTTGTTCTTCTTCTCCCTCGCGAAGAACACGAAGAACGCGAAGAATGCGAAGAATGCCGAACCCGGAAATCGACGATGCTTCCGTCCGTGACGTTCTTCCACGCTCCGAACTCTGATCACCGACCGTTTGAGGTGAGTGATGTCGGATCTTCCTCTCAAGTTATTTTCTTTTGGTTTTAATCGAAACACAGATTTAAATATTAATAATTTAAATCTGTTGTTCTTGGTTCGTTGAGCTCGCCGACTCAGCACTGGATTCCGCGACGACGCGACGCCTCCCCGCGACGACGCGACGATCCCTCTCTTCCGCGACGATCTTTTCCGCGAAGAACGCCCGCGCGCGACGATCGACGAGGTAGGGATTTTTATATTATGGGATTTACCCCCTTTTTAATTAAATCCCGTCAATGTTTCTTTAAAGAAATTAAAGAACCGTTTTGTGAACAATTTTTAATCTTATTAAAAATTGTTGTTTCCTGTGTGGAATAAATTTCTCCCGGTTGTTTATATCTAACGCGGAGGGTGCGGGCCAAACGAACACGGCCCGACGACCCTCCGCCGTTCTTCGTTTTGTGCGGATTTGGTGGGCGACGACGGAACATGCTGCAACGGGTGTTTGAAAATCCCACAGTAAAGAACGGATCCCGGGAGGAGCAACGGCGCAGACGGGAAGGAAAACGGGCCACCGGAGCGACGCCGGCGGCCCGCGGAAGTTGCCGGCGGCGGCGGCTAACGGACCCGCGGCCGCGCGGGTCCGGTTCGTCCAGGTGGGACGCGGCTCAGCCGTGTCCGCGGTTCGCCAGCGCGGCCCACGCGGGCCGCGACTTTCCTCAGGCCGCGGGTGAACATCCGCGGCGCCTGGCGCTCGGCCGCTCGGCCGAGCCGAGCCAGGCCGGTCCGACCGGCCGGGCCACGCCCTGGCCGGGCCAGACCGGTCCAACCGGGTCGGACCCGGGTCGGGTCGACCCAGTTCGGGCCGACCCGGGGGGGGGGGGGGGTCGGGTCGGGTTGGCCCGGGCCCGTACCCCCCTTCTTCGGATGTTTTCGTTCAAACGCCCGTAACTTGAGCTTCGTGCCTCCAAACGACTCGCCGTCAGCGGCAACACGATCCTTGGACCGAGATGGTCGTTTCGGTATATCGCACTCAAGGTTTCAGAATACTTTGAGTTCGGCCGGGTTGGTTCGTACACGAGACCAACCGGGCCCTCGGAGCGGAAACGCTCATATCTTGAGCTACGGACGTCCGATTGACATGCCGTCAGCTTTGTTGAATTCCTCTAAGTGATACGGATCTTTTGGCATACTCCGCCCGAGGTTTGGACGCAGGTGGAGTGCGGTCGGGTTGGTTTTGCCTTAAAAACCAACCGGGCCCCTGGGACGAAAATGCCAATAACTCTCAGACCGGGCGTCCGATTGACGCGCCGTCTGCGACGTTGAGTTCCTGTTGACGATACGGAACTTTTGGATACATCAACTTCAGACTTCGTGACAGTTGATGTATCAGCCTCTCGGCTCGTGGAGCGGACCCTCCGAACGAGCTTGCTGTGTGCGGGAACCCTAGTGCTGGCTGCGACTGCTCCCTCGACGGCGACGACCGTGCAGAGATCCTCCGTGGACTCCGACGACGACCGTGCAGAGATCCTCCGTGGACTCCGACGACGACCGTGCAGAGATCCTCAGTGGACTGCGGCGACGACTGTGCAGAGATCCTCAGCGGACTGCGACGACTACTGCACTCAGCGATCCTACGTGGATCAGTGCTACAGGTCCTGCATGGGCCCGATCCTGGGTGGGTCCGATCCTGTGTGGGTCTACACTCAGCAGTTCTGTGTGAGCCAACTCCTACAGGTCCTGCGTGGGCCCGATCCTGTGTGGGTCCGATCCTGTGTGGGTCTACACTCAGCGGTTCTGTGTGAGCCAACTCCTACAGGTCCTGCATGGGCCCGATCCTGTGTGGGTCCGATCCTGTGTGGGTCACTGCAAGGTTAGTACCTATCGATCCTTCGTGGGTCCGACGACATAGATGGTTCAGTGATCATCTTTATCGTCATCCGAAGAAGTATACCTATGTGAGCTGAATCTTGTGTTTATCTCCTTTGTGGATTGTGTTGAGCTATCCTATGTGGATTTACTGTTTACTCTCCTTTGTGGATTGTGTTGTTCTATCCTGCGTGGGTATGCGTTTTGCTTTCCTGTATGGACTGGGTTGTGCTAGGGCTCGGACGTTGGAGCCGATCGGGGAATTGATGACTTAGGTATATGTATGGGCATATACCTAAGCCGTGTCGGATGTTACTTCGTGATTGCATCTCTTCTTCGTGATTTATCCTTTATGGATTTCGGGAGACCTTCGGGGGTCTCGGGGTCCCTACTGAGTATCTTATACTCACCCCTGCACGGGCTATGCCCGCACTTCATGGTGTTGGTTGAAGACGACGGACAGCGCTGATCGTGGAGGAGGCGTGCGGAGCAGGACAGTACCTGGAGGTGGACCACTGGGCGGGACGTACTCGGAGCGGTTAGGTGGACCCGAGGAGCAGTGGAGGCTATCTGTACCCACCCTTCAGGTGGGACTTCCAGAGGACGGCTCGACGCTGCAGTTTTTCCTTTCAGTTGTTGTTTTTCCTTTCAGTTGTACTTTACAGTTGGGCTTGTATTTCCGGCCCCTTTTACTTTCAGCACATCTTGTACAGTTTTTACTTAGTGTTTACTTTTCCGCTTGCTTACTCTGTGGTGCTTATTACTTTTCAAAGGCAATGCCTTCCCTTTTTGTTCGGATTTACGCCTTGGTGCTAGTCGCCAGCCCCTGGCCTATGGAAGGCGGGCTTGGGGTAGTCACGGCACGGGCCCCGAGGATGGGTCGTGAAAATATTACAGAATAAATATAACTTTAAAATAATAATATATATTCATTACTTTCACCATTATACCCATCCAAGTAAGGTGGTGGTGGAAAGTAGATTACACCACGACGTGGAGACGGTATTCCGTATGTACGCACGCGTGGTGATTTCGTTTTCCGTAGGATGGATAGATGGTGAAATATGGTTGTTTCATACTTATAATAACATATCAGTATATGAGTGATACTGATGTTATTACTTAATAATGAAACAACTAAAGAAGAATAAGTGGAAGAAGAAATAAAATTGAAATAATCAGTAACAGACATTACCTCTTCTTTGAAGCGCCTCTTTGAGACCTCCACTTAGGGCACTAAAATTGGTCTTTGAAGAATACCAGGACCTCTAGGATGTTTCAAGGGAAGTGGAGAAGAGAATTTTTCAGGGTTTGGATGAGATTGAAGGCTCAAAGTGGTGTGAGGAAGAGAGGGAGGAGGTGCCCTTTTATAAGGGAGGAGAGGGTCACCTTTGGAAAAACTAAAAATATTATTTTATTATAAAGTCATATTCAGTTTTTAATATCTCCAAATTGATTTATTTCAAAGATAAGGTGGGTATGGGTCGAAATAATCTCATCAAATAGAATTTAGACAAGTTTAGGTTTGTATTTTAACCTTATCATTTAGATTTAACTTTAAGTTAGATAATTTAACTTTTACCGTGTCTTCTTGTTTTCTTACACTATAAGGTTAATAAACTTACTATAACAAGACAAAATAACCCAAAGTTGTTTATTATTAATATATATAACCTTATATAAATCATTTGGCCGAACCTTAGTTTTTTAGGAACAAAATAACAATTAATAATATAATATTTTTTTTAAAAACTATTTTATGTCAATTTTGACACTATTTGGTAATTGATTTTTTGTGAAAATCATAACAGAATTATTAGTTCAAACAATGTTAATTAAATAAAAACTAACATGTCATATTAACCTATAAAATTAGTTAAATTCATAAAAAGTCTCAAATTACATTTATTTGGGTATTTATAACATCAATTATGTCAATATTTCATTAATAAAATAATTACTGCATCATCTTTGTGTCATAAATAAACTAAATTATTTAATGTCTAAAAATTATAAATAAAATACCATTATGTAGGAAATATTTTTAGATTTCTAATTAATATTTATAGTCGAATTTATCTTATGTATAACACTATATTAAAAATTATTTATTTACTAAACTTTGATTTTAACTATTTTAACCCTTCTTTAAATAAATTAATAATAAATGTCCTAATCTAATCCAAGTGGGCCTAAATGGTAATATTTTATTTCTAAGGTTGTTTTTGGTCGAATTAAACTTATCCAATAGAATTAGGACATGTGTTAGGGAAATAATAATATCATTTTTACCCTTAATTACCCTATTTACTTTTAACCGTGGTAAAAAAAAGTAAAAAGTTACTATTCACCAAAAATTATTTTCATCTCATTGAACCACATTTTAGTCCTTGATATTAACCGTGTCTCTCGGATTTTCGAAATTCCACTCACAGAAGCGGTAAAATTAAGTTTTATGTGAATTTGGAAATTCTCCTAGGAGGTAGGTAAAAGAAGGTGAAAAGTTCAATAAAATTTTTATATATCTAAATTTTTTATAAAATTACTCCAATGACTTAAATTGAACTTATATAGGTATTATGTATCAATTTTGACCTAAAATAAATTTAAATAAAAAAAATAATTATTTAAATAAAAAGTTGGTTTTTGAATAGTAACCCAGTGTTTTCACTATTCATCAAAAATTGAAAGTTTTCAGAAAAATACCAAAAATTCACCCTAGGATAATTTCGATATTTTTAATCCAAAAATGAAGTCCATTTTGAAAGATAAAATTTAAAAAGTGGGTATTACTATTCATAACGGCTTGTTTATATAACATATCTTTGTTTAGCGAAACTCGGTATTGCGTACAACACACGCTATCGTGGAAGGTCGCGATTGCATGTAATGCAAGCCAAGTCAGGGATGCGTATTGTGCAATCTCATTTTGGTGTAGCGTAAAACACAAGACATTAATGAAATTAAAAAGAATATTTTTCATAAAATCTCAGGGTGTTACAGTCTTGATGCTGAGAAATAGTTTGGGAAGTATATGGGGGATTCATTAATGGTCACGAGTGTATCAGACTTGCGGAGCCCAACGTCAACCCTTTAGTATGGTCAAAAAGATCCATCAGACTCATGGGAAATTTCTATCAGGGCCTCAAGTGTTCATGTAGGGAGATGGGATTCATGAAATATCTTCTCAAAGAAGACCTTTATGAGTGTTTTTAGGTCGTTTGATATTGGATTCACTAATAAATGTATTTGGATTACTTGACTAATCCCATGTCACGAATTTATGTGCCAATAAGAGGTTTGTATAGGGAGGAAACCTATCCTTGAGGATCATTATTCCATTCAAGATCTTTCAGAGGGTTGGTGAGGTTTCTTACCGACCTCTCCCTACCCCTACAATTAGAGAAGGAGCATGTATTCTTCTATGTTTCACAGTTTAGGAGATACATGCAAGTCCCCACACACATTATTGACTAGGGAGAGCTATAAATCAATGATGGATCCACTTTTGTGAACCACTTGGTGGATATAGAGGATCAATAAGGGAGTACCTTTCATGGATGGATCATTCCTTTGGTCCGCGTGTTGGGGTAGCACTGGAATATGTAGGGGATATCCTAGGAGTTATAGAGGCATATGAAGGATTAGTATCCTAATATTTTTGTTTAGTTTTTCTTTTCAGGGATGAAAATATTGAAGGAGGAAATTATTTGGGGACCTTTTTTTCCTTATATTACTTTAGAATATTTATATATATATTTATGGAGCCATGAGCTAAGACGTTGTGTGATTCCAAGGCCCAGTGTGCCCAGAATTCATTTTATAAAAATATTAAATATATATTATATTACACACATGAATTATATTAATGAAAATGGGATAACTCTTAAACAGAATCTCAGATCAGAAATCAGCGACCATGATTGAGTCTAGAATGTGATGTTTACCCTAGATGAAACCTTAAACTAGTCAGTGCGGGGCATTCAGATATCATGACCATGGGCGGTGTATTCAATTAGATAACTAAATAAATAATTTAATTAATTTATTAATTAACTTATTTTTGGATTCTCTATAAATAAACCATTATGGTGATTTTCCCAGGGTTAGCTGTATAATCCTCAGACCATAGAGAGGTTTCTTCTTCCATCTCTATTGGTGAATCAAGATCTAATAATAACGAGGCTCTAGATCGAGGTAGATCAACACACTGTGAACACAATGATTCCTACTCTTGATTTACGATCACATTATTCTATGATGAGTAATAAAAAATTAGGTAGGACTCTTCAATTCACGGATTATCCATTATTGATTAAATTGATTGATAAATATCACTCCTTTCATTGATATGTGTCATGTTCAAGCCTTTTCATTATCCCACACATTGAATTTAATTTTCTAATTCAATTTATTATCATTTTCCATGTCTCATCCCCCAAGTTTACCCAATTCGAATTCATTGGCCATGAATTCTTGGTTAGTGATCATTGTGCCCTAGTTTCTTCTACTTTTCCCCTCCCATTCTCTGTATTCTTTGTAGCTGGGAAATGGGGCCATGGTTCAACATTTCCAGGTAGGATCGAGTGTGATAAGACCTTAAGATTCATAGTAGATTCCTATGTAATGAATAGAATAATGATTCGGGGATGGATGAGATATTTCTTGGGATTTGGGTAATGAATACCATGGATTTGATATTTAGGATCGAATGACGAATGGTGGGAGATGAGAAGGCTATGTGACACTTTACTGAGGATCAACATATACCATTTTACTGCCACTAGGTGGATGAAAATGATGAAAATGTGACTTACCCTCCAATTTTAGGAGTCTTGGGGGAAATATCTGAGGTAGAAAGGATGTATCTAGAACACTAGATAAGATCTTGGAATTCTACGAAAACCCTAACAACACATCGTGTAGTCTCAAGACCATAAAGTTTGTCAGGACCTGGATATAGCGGTTAGGGTTTTAGGATGATTTAATTATAAAATTACATTTAGGGTCCCCACACATCATGTGGAATGATTCTGGGAACCCAGAATATAATCCATAATTACACGAGCACATGAAGGATCTAGAACATGGCTAAGGTACACAAACATGGCATGAGGGACACGACCAGGAGAACACAGATTGACCCCGAGTATCTTAAAAATGTCATGTAGTCAACCTATATGTCTTTTAATTTTAAATGAATAGGGATACATGTTCTGGTGAGGACATGGTCAATATAAAGAGTAGGACCACACAATGTGTGGGTCCCCAACACGTCGTGTAAACTTACCTTCCTTTTTAGGAAACAACAATATCTCGTATCTCCTTCATTTAGACTTATATTTTTTTCTTACGAATAGACTATCCTAAGTTTTTCCCCATATAGAAATTTATGGTGGCCTTCATAGTGGATTTTGGGATATGATGAGAGATTTTACAAGTTGATTATTATATTGGAGATGCTTGATGATGGTAGTGATAAGGCAGGATCAACATGAACTTTAGAGTGGAACCCTCCTTCATGATAGGGCATGAGGCCTCTATCTACATTCAGAGTGGAAACCTCCTATTGGAATATGGAATGGATTCTATACATATTTATATATTTTCACCCTCATTAAACATATTTCATGGGTCCTCTATCTACTTTTGGAGTGGCACCCTCTTACTGGGATATGAAATGGGTCCCCTACCTATCCACCAAGTGGAACCCTCCTGTGGAGTTGGGGTGTGGGTCCTCGACTACAAGAGTGGAATCCTCTTGTTGGGTAGGGAATGGATCCTCTATATAATATCTGAGTGGAACCCTCCTATGGTATAAGGTTTTTGTTATAAACTATTATAATGGAACCCTTCAGCTTGGATAGTAATGTATCCTCTACTGACCATTAGAATTCACCTTCCAGTTGTGCTAGGAATGGATCTTATACTGACTATTTGAGTGTAACTCTCCTACGGAGTCAAGGAATGGGTCCTAAACTATTAGAGTAGTACCCTATTACTAGGTATGTCATGGGTCCTATACTGACTGTTGGGTGGAACCCTATTATTTTTCCAGGTAATGTGTCTTCTACATTGATATTGTTCCCCTCTACTATATGGCAGAGTGGTGAGGTGTGTCTTGACTTGGATATTTTTCCAGGAAAGACACACCATATGCTGGGATTTATTAATAGGATCTTGGAACTGATGGAACTATTTCCTGGGTTGGGATGTGAGATGGATATCCCCTTCTCTCCCATTTGGGTTTCTTTGGTTTGATCATATATATATATATATCCATGTTTTTTATTCTATTTACTCTCTTTATTTGGGTTTAAATATCTACTAACTATCTATCATATCATGTCTCTTATAGACCCCCATTAGATTTTGGATTTACCTATTGGGTATGTATATACTCACCTCTATATGGGATTTTCACACACATGTAATGTCTTATATAGAAGGAAAAAAGGTTGACGGTGGCTACAGAGGAGCTTAGGGATATCTGGTGCATTGGACCATATACGGTGGTCAGAGCTTGCAGATCCTGAGATGGGATCTCTTAGTACTTTTTTATTTTTTTATTTTGTCAGGATGGGATGTCTTTCTGGTTATGTGTGTATTTCTTCTCTTTAATTTCAGTTTTCACTATAGTACTCTTGTACACCCTATAGGTTTTTCATATGAATGTTTTCATTTTGATATTGTATCTTTTTATTATTATTCCTCTTCACTTATGTATTGATATGGTAATGTATGTGCATACAGGTAAATTATAAAAATACCTCCCTTGTTTTATATGCATTTCATTTCTTATCACTATCCACTGGCCTATGGAGGTGGGATTGGGGTAATTGCGGCTCGAGCCCTACTGGGTTGGGTCATGACACTTAAGGAAAATTCCCTATCCTCTTTGAAAATAACTTTTCCAAAATAAATATTTCTAGAATGTTTAGGGGAAAATTTTCTTTGAAAATAACCTTATAAAAATTATGATAAGTTTCAATAAAATAATATTCATGATGATGAAAAAATATTTTTAATTCATATATGTTAAAATAAAATATTCCTTTCACTAATTTATAATGAAATTCAAATTATATCATATGAGAAATGTTGAAAATATACATTTTCAGAACCATTGTTAATAAATTCAAAGATAATTGAAAATTTCCTTAAGAAATAATTAAATTTTATATAATAACATTCTTGAAAACATTTTAGAAAACATAGATATTAAATAGAAGGATTCCCAATCTAATAGAAGATAAAATATTGATACCACTTACAAACAACATTCTTGACATTTCTTTAATCAACAAAGGAGGAAATAGAAATTAAAAATATAAAGAACATTAATAAACATAAGAGAAGAAAATATATTTCATTTATTAAAATAATACCATATAAACCCTATTAAAGTAACTTTTAACATAACTAATTATGAAATAATATGAGTTTTTATCATAAAAATCATTTCCATTTTTGTAATAATTGGATATTAAGCATGTGAAAGAAATTACTTTAAATGAAATTGTACATATATAAAAAATAAGTATAACCATGATATAACTTGTCAAGGGGTAATATATATATCTTATATAATAAGATAAGTTCATAACATAAACATAATCCCAATGTTAGAAAATTTGAGTTGAATAACCCTTACAGAGATAATATAATTGAATTGAGAACTAATCAATGGAGTGATTCTATGTAACAAAATATAATTCTACATAGAATAAGTTTGAATACAACATAAATAAAATAAATTTCATTTCACACATAATCATGGAATAATATAATCAATGAAGAAGTGATATAATCTAATAAAAGGAAACTGATTTAAGAAACCCCTTACCTCAAGTCCAGACATGAAATTTATGTCTTTTAACTCATATATAATAAAAACATATCAATTATTTTATTTTTTAAGAACTTTATCCAGGTTTATTTTTAAATTCCTTTTTTAGGTAGTGATATTTTGGAGGAAATTTGATTTTTTTTGTTTCATATGCTCATGAGGGGTAAAATGGGAATTTTAACCTACCATATGATCATGTATTTTTTTCCACTGCATTGGTCCAAGAATAGTATTTTCTCCCGAAGATAAGATTTTGGTGGAAATTAAAGCCATTTTAATTTTTTCATACTATTAAATATTTAATCAAATAGATATTAAATTATTCAAATATATTCATTTAGAGATATCATTTTAATGATGTAGCTTATTGATATTATGAATCCATGGTTGATTTAGGAATGGGTTTTTTCCTAGGTGGGATATAAACTCATGTCGAGCATCGGGGTTGGGGTCGGGCCCCTTTCATTTTTCTTTCTTTTCACTTATTTTTCATTTTCCCTTTATCCTCCTTAATTTTTATTGTCATGTATTCCTCTATGGAAATCCATTCACCATTTATGATAGAGGATATGGAGATTGAGAGAGAGAGATTGAGAGAGGGTGAGGGTGGTGTAGTTGTGGGACTTGGAATGATTGAGATAACTATGCAGTAGATGTAGAGTTCCATTATGGGTGAATCTTTGACACATTTCACATATTGGTAGGTTTTTTATTTATCTTTAAGATGATCTCACCTTATATTTTAGGATTTTAATTTTTAATGCCTACTATATTTTTTAGGGTTCTCTGAGATCCCCCATGGGTTTATTTTGGATTAATAAAGAATTTCATTATAATTTTAGTGATTTTATATTTAGGAAAACCCCATAACATGGTATATAGTTCACAAAAACAAACTATTATTCCTTATTTAGTAAAATTTTTGAATATAAAGGTTTTACACCATGTGTGTTTGGGAAATTCCATGTGTAAAAGATTTAGGGTGTGATCGGGTACTAGACTAGGAACCTTGTGTTGGGGGAACATGGTAATATATGATACACATCCTAACCCTAGTTAAGGTGCA
The DNA here is from genome assembly GCA_963277665.1 of Viscum album. Taxonomy (NCBI): domain Eukaryota; kingdom Viridiplantae; phylum Streptophyta; class Magnoliopsida; order Santalales; family Viscaceae; genus Viscum; species Viscum album. Next base: position 513,178,000 of record OY728153.1, on the reverse strand, counting down.
CAACTAGTGGCCATGTAAGAAATTTGGATGAAACCCATGTGGGGTACATGGAAGGTTTTTTGGGAACAACCCCATATGGCAGTGTACACTATATAGGGAATGTGCACACCATGAACTTAGGATAAATACCCACTAAATGGGATGTAGAAAATAATAAGGATGACCTTCAGGGGAACATTTCATGTTACTAAGGTGTGTGTCATTAAATTTCATTCCTTGATTCATTTTTCCTATTTTTTCACCTTGGAGTCAATATTGGATTTTTGAGGAGTCGGTTCGATGAATTTTTCTACACATATCATGATTATGATATCCTTTTGACATTTAATTATCTTATGGATGGTTCTATTATTTGGGAGATTATTTATTAAGATGTTTAGATTTAGAAACCTATAACGGGTTGAGTTTTTAATTATGTGGCTTGAATTATGGTTTTGAGCTTGGTGACTATCCTAGATTTATTTTTCTTAGGTGTTCTATTTTCATATCGTTTAGGAAGTTCCAAAAAATGTGAGACATTGATATCCTAGATCGAGGATTTTATCCTTGTCACATGAGGTTTAATTTGTTGAGGGTATAAAACACTCAATTGAGGTTTTAGATTCGGTGTTTGAGGATCTAATCAGTTGAGCCTTTGGGGTAGGTTGATGCCTTGGTATGGTGGTTACTTCCAGTTGTTATTGAGATTGTGTTGAGACAATTATGAGGGACTCATGATGATTTATGTTTTATTATAGGTAATACCTAGGGATGGTTTATATTCTAGGAAGGATGATTGAGTATTCTTATTATGGTCTTATAACTATATTATAATAATCCTATAGGGTCGGTCTTAAATTCTTATGGTCTTTTACCCAGATGAGCATACTCCCATAAGGGTGGAATGAGATACTTATAGGGATATGCCTAGATGAAAATACTCATATATGTGAAGGTTTATATTCCTATGGGTCTTATTCCCTATATGAAAAAATTCCATAGGGTAGGTATGTGAAACTAATAGTGGATCTACAATTGATTAGAGAAAGGATGTTCTGATGGACCATCACATGCAAGCCTATTAGGGACCTTATGGCTAGGGCTTAGAGCCTACTATCTACCGAGGTCTTAGTATCTGCCTAGGAATTGATGGTATAGTATAATAGGATGAGCTTAGCATCAGTATCATGATAACTATTGTGTACTAATATAGTGGAGGTATGTGGTAATACTTTATGGAATATAATGGATTTAAGTTGGGATGTTCAAAAGTACCATTACATGATATCCTGGTGGGGCCATATGGTGGGGGATTGGAGCCTGCTATCAGCCAAGGGCCTTCTATCTTATGTTTCATGGATAGTTTGTTATATTGAGGGAGCTTTATTTTGGTTGTGTGATACTTAGAAATTTTATTTTGTCTGAGAAAAAACACATAGTAGAGGTTCATGGTTACTATAAAGTTATCACCCATGTTATTGGTCTATGACACTCTAGCGAAAAATGAACATGATGGGTGGTTGTGTTGTATTTTTTATCAAAATCATGCGACATGTTAAGAGAAACTCTGGTGATTTCTAAAGTGTGTATGAGTCAATAGATGTCATTGAGTTGATGATTTATTAAAATTTTATTAATTTATTTATCTCAATTATTTCCTATCTAGGCTAGGCATATTTTGGGAGAATGCACTTATGATAGCAGGTTATAGGTTCACCATTGGTGGTGCCTACTGAGATTTTTTTTACACAATGTATGTGCATCTTGGTGTGTATGAATCTCTCATTAATTATTTTGGGTTCATAACAAATCATGGTGGATAAATAGGATCTTTGTGACTTCATGATCGAGGGAAGATTCTCATGTAGAGTATTATGATCATGTAGGTGAATCTATATGGTTTAAAGACCAGGTAAGTTGTATGGTTCAATGTTGGAAGAGGATAACTATATATTATTTTCAGTTTTTTTTATTTTTTATATGTCATCACATCCTTGGATGATCATTTTTTATTTGTGGTATGATTGTTCATGTATGTATGTAGAAATTCATTTTAATATAGCTTGTTTAGTTTATTTTTTATTTATTTATACTTCATTATGTATGATTTTTTGTTATTTATTTATTGTTTTTACTCTCATATGGGGTATAGTCTTCTCACAGTACCACCATAAAACCTCATTGCTAGCTGGAAGCCTCTTCCATATGAGGAGTCACACTAGAGGTCATGTGGTTAACTAGTCCAGTTATTGTTCATATAGTGTGCCAATTCAGGATATTACAAAGTTATATCAGAGCATTTCTTTTCTTTTATCTTACTATTTGGATATATGGTAAAAAGGATATATAGGAATATTTCAAAGATTGTGATGGATACTAGGAAGGTGTGTCATGAAAACCATTTCTAGTAGGAAGTTCATCCTTCCAAGGATGATAATCATGTCTTGTAATATTGATGTTACAAATGTTTATTATTTTCAACTCGTGTGATGTAAATTGTGTTTAAATTTATGATTTGGTTGATTTTTTGGATCTTGGATCATTGGAATGATACTAGTTATTGATTTGAATCTTGGACTATAGATTCAATAAGGGCCCCATGCATCATTCTTGGAATATAGGATTCTATAACATGTAGGCGTATGCTAGTGTTATTTTTTCAATGATAAGAGGTTCATACATTTAATGTTTTAGTAACTTATTATATGGTTTTACCATACATTTAATATTTTTATTTATTCTCAATTGGACCAACATGTATATATATTTTCTTCTGATGGAAGTTCATGTGGGTCTATTATCAGACGCTCAATAACAATTATGTTCTCCTTCTATGAATGGGACTTGTGGTGACCATAATAGGTTAGTGAGTCATGTGGTTCCTTAGTGGGAAACCCCTTGGGTTTTTTATTCCACAGGTTCATATATTTTATGTTCCATTGACAACATTTATGGTTTTTCCCATATAGCATGGAATAATACTCTACTTAATCAAACCATGTGATAATAGTTTATAGGATATGGAACACCATCAGGTTATTCTAGTTAAATGTACCATGTAGTTTTTGTTATTTAAAGAGACAGTAAAAACCTATACCATATTTTTTCATATAGTGTGGAACGACATGTTACTTAATAGAGCCATTGGTTACGGTTTCCTTGGTTTGGATCATCCAGGATGATGTAATTGGTTGTATAAGTGATGACCAATGAGATTGAAATTCATGATGGAGAATATTATAAGTGGATGATTAGTGATGATTAGTTCCATTTCAGTGGATGATTTCTCCATGATATACTTTTTGTATGTATATGAGAATGATGAGCGGGTGGTTTGAGGCATTTTTTACCAATAGATTTTGATATGGGACCAGGATGTCATCCTCAGTTGTGTCTTGGTGTGAGACTTGACTTTTGGGATTGGTGGGATACTAAAATACCATGATATTTTACTTAGTGATAAGTGAGTCAAATCCTTTTTGATGGTTGAGGGAAACTCGTGATAGGGTTTTGGTTAAGTTTTGTTGGTGTATTTAATAAAGAAGCATAGTTAAATGTTAGTTATTGATAGAAATTCATAAGAGGTGCTATTTAGGGTATTATTATGACATGGTGATTCCTTTGTAACCTATTCAATGAAAATAACCTTGATTTTAGTTCATTATAATGAATTTAACTGAGATTTACTAAGTATCAATGTGATATTTTAAGGTTAGGATTGGTCGGGTTCCTCACCTTGTTGTTGGTAAGAGTCATAGTATGAAAAAAATCATGTATGGATGTTATTGTCTTGGAATAAAGATGATTGGAGGGTGGTTTATTGATAAATTGTGGTACAAGTGAGGTGCCTAATTTTGTAGAGGAGTGTTGAGGGTTCTATAACTTATTATAACTGGCCTTTATGGTTAGTGGTTTTAAAAATGTTATCCAAGGTTTGTGGTTTGTTTATTGTGTGAGTGTGAGAGATTATGAGAGATTCTTTAGATTCAATCTTCCTTCAGGAAGAGATTGGTGTTTTGAATGTATTTTTGGGTAAAGTCATATTTTCATGAAGGAATGTGTGTTCAGGTTATGAAAACTTCCATTTATACCATGTTTAGTTCCATTATGTCTATTTGGATAATGAGTAAACTTGAGTGGTGTTTCCATGATGGACCTATTGAGGAAAATCCTCAAGGAGAGGTATAAAGAAAGGCTTGTGGTGGGGGTTCTTTCATAGGTTGTTGGAGGATGTTATCCTCATTTATATTGGTATGTATATAATGATGATTTCCATTTATAGTGATTTGAGGATAGGTGGTTGAAGTTTTCACTTTAGTGCTCATAAGTGAGTTTTTTCCATGTCCAATAATTGTGTCTTATGATGTATTGATCATAGGATGTGGAGCTAGATTTTTTTATGGAAGTGATAAGGATACTTTTATAGCATGGAGTATCAAATCAATCCAAGTTTAATTTTCCTAGTGTAGTTAGAGGGTTGTTAGAATTATGAGACCAGTCATGGATTCCAAATATATGGATGTTTTATAGATTCATAGGGTGGATGTATGGATTCTGGTTGATCATCAATACTTCTCATAGATAATAAGGGTTATGGATGGGATGTAGTAAATACTTGTGTTTTCTAACACTACAAAATACAAGGGGAATTTTAATTTTTGGTTTAAAAAACATATGAGATGTTATAGATGAATTTTATCCTTCCATATGATCTTGAATAATTTTTCAAACCACTCTTTTGGTCCCAAAATTATGTGTTTACACTAGTAATGTAATTAGGTGTTAATATGATCCATTTTATTTTTCATAGATGATTTATTTTTTAATAAATTAAATATTAATTTATTCTTGCATGTTTTTTTAGTAATTTATTTTAAACGATGAATTAGATTAAGATTCTAACTACATGGTTGAGTTCGTAGTTGGGATTTTTCCTAGGTAAAGTGTATATTCACTTTAGGAATAGGGGATGAGTCAAGCCTCTTTTTCTTTTATTTTATTTTTTTTTTCTTTTTTTTATTATCATGGAATTAAATTTTCATGCACAGCCCTAGGGTATTTCCTTCATCATGGATTACTAAGGATAGTGATAGGGATATATATATATATATATATATAGAGGTTTACGGAGAGGGAGGTGTCACTATAGAGCTAGGGAGGAGTCAGATCATCATGGGGAAGCTGCAGAGTGAGGTTATAGAAGAAGCTTCAGAGGATTCCACATGAAGGTAGCTTGCTAATTTAATTTTAAGACAATACCACCTTTGATTAGAATCAATTAATTTTTAAATACTACAATATATTTATTAGGTTTCAATGAGACCCCCCATGGTGTTTTTGGGGTGAATCAGGTATTTCAAGACAATTTTGGGGGTTTTATATTTAGAAAAACCTGATCATATTTCATGTATTTTAGGAACACATGTTATATGTTATTAGTTTTGGAGATGAGTTTAAAATAAAGGTTAAGCTACAAGTGTGTTTGGGATACACCTTTTAGAGGAAACTAAGGTTTTCTACAGGTGTTTATCCAAACCCTTCATGTTGGGGAACTTGAATATTTAGGATATATGGTCAAAACCTATTAAATTTACATAGCATGTGATCATGTATGAATATTGGATAGACCTCATGTATGGTGAATGGATAGGTTCTTGAGTAGTAATCGGTTTGGGTCTAAATGCCACTTAGGGTGATTTTACATCATCTTATTAGGAGAATTACATGTTTAGTGGGATATGGAACACATCTAAGGAGGAATTTTGTGGGTACACATTGTGTTCCCAAGGTTCAAACCATGTACTTTACCTTCCATCATTCATTTTTCATGTTTTCACCCTAGTTTTAGAATTCAACTTCTAAGGAGTCAACTATGAGAATTTTTCATCATTTATCATGATGGTGAGATCCTTTTAGGGTTTTAAATCTGCATAGATGGTGATTTTTGTGTGTGAGGTTTGTAGGATAATTTCATTGAGGTTTTTATTCAGAATCCTACAACTGAATGGGTTTTAAGCTATGAGGTTCGAATGCGATTTGTGATCCTGGTGAATATCCTAGATTTAGTATAGAAACTAATTATATTTTAGGTTCTTTATATAGTTCCCTAATATGAAGAAAAGTTATGTATTGGATTGAGGATTTTAACTCTATTGCTTTAGATTTTAGTAGCGGGGGTCATGGATAACTTTCATGAGTTTTAGATATAGTGTTCAAGGATCGGATCGATTGAAACTTCAGGATGGGTTGACGTAATTGGATAATGGTTACAAATAGGTGTCATTAGGTGGATGTTTATATGATTCTGAGGGACTCATGAGGATACCCTTTTTGATATAGGTAACACCTGAGGATGGGTTGAATGATGGGAAGGATGGATGCGGATTTTTGTGATGGGTTTACACTCAGATGATGAAACTCTAATTGGGGAGGGATGATATTCTTATCATATTATTCCCATATGATGACACACTCATAGTGGGGGATGAGATTATTATGGTATTATTCTGATATGAGGATACTATGATAGGGGAGGGATACAATCCGTATGTCCTTATGACAAGATTAGAATGCACCAATATGGGAGGGTTGAGATGATTATAGATATTTTTCATTGGATGAGAAAACTACCATAGGGGAGTTATTTGATACAACTAGTGGGACTAACTTGGATTGAATTCAGGTTGTACATCTATACCATCACATTCTAGTTTGGAAGGGTCCTTACGGCTGGGTCTTGGACCCTACTATCTAATAAGGGCCTTTTATCTAAAGAGGAATGGCTTGTATGGTATACTCTATTGATAATTCTTCTAGGATCATGATGACTATTTTATAATCCCATATAGGAGGTCTTTGATGACTATTTTTTACTCCAATAATAGATTTATGTGATAATACTATTTGGGATGTCATGGATTGGAGCCGATATGTTCAGATGGATCACCATGTGATATCCTAGGTGGGTCCTTATTGTGGGGTCTTAGAGTTTTATATCTACCAAGGGCCAGATATCTGTCAAGGTGTGGGTGTTCAATAATATGATAGTGATCATGGCATTGGGTCTATGAAACTTAGGGACATTACTTTGTTGGAGAAAAATAAAATAATGGATGTCAGTAGTGACTATAAAGGAAACACTAATGTGGGTGGTTTTTGATACTCTAGTGAAAAATACCCATTACATGTGGTTGTTTTTTATTAGTTAGCATGACCACATGACAAGCTCATATGCACTACAATTATGGTCGAAGTAAGTTTTGGTCAATCGATGGTCGAAGAAAGTTTTGGTCAATCAAGGTCACATGCCTAACAATCTATGATTATTTTATTTATTTATTTTATCTCAGTTATTTCTCAATTTGTATAGGCATATTTCATGATCATACACATATAATATAAGGTTATAGGTTCACTCTTGGTGGTGTAATAATAAGTTGTATTTTTAGGGACTCGAATCTTCTTTTCAGGTATAGATCTTGATTTTGAGTTTTTTTTGAGGAAAAAGGAAGAAATGAGATTTTTATGAGTACAAACCGTGTACTTATGAGTACACGTCATGTACGTAGCTTTCCATGTATAGTTGTATACTAGCTATGAAATGACGGAGTACATGGCCGTGTGGTGACCTGGTAGGCCGCTTAAGGAGGGACTGATTAAGGCTACTACACAACATGTACATTTAATGAAGATTCCATGTAGTTTTTTATTTGATATATCAAATCAAGGTCGTGTCTCATGTCCAGAACCGACTTCTTATTCTCGTGTTTCATACATGAGTGATTAGGAATGAAGAACAAAGATCAAACCCAATTCTCCATCCAAACTTTGATTGAGACACTGTCAGGTGCATTGGAATCCCACCAGTGAGTTCTCAATTACTCTAGATATTTTCTTCCTGATTCCTCCCCTCTCGTGAGTTATTCAAGGTTGATCGTTTTTACCTTTTTATAGATCTATGCAAACCTAGGATGATTCAAGGGCCTAAATTCAAGTATATAGTTTTTTATACATAGAGGTAGTTGGTTAGTGCCTTTGATTTTTCATCTTTGTATTATATATGCTTAAATCACCACATACCCATGTTTGAGTTATTTATTGATTGGGAATTTAACCCTATTTAATACCTTCTATGGTTTTTTATTGATTATATGAATGCATGTGATGTGATTTGTGAATGTTTATCCATTTAGTGGATATAGATTTCATGAGATTCTTGATATTATGTGTGCACTATTTTTCCAATGGACTGTGAGAGCCTTGGACTAAGAAGACTGAGGGGAATTCCAACTTATTTACACAGGGCCATGAGATTCTTGGTGTAGATGTTTGACCCAGGGGTATTGATCATGAGAGCTACATTGTAGGTCATTTATATTTATTGATACTATGTTTGACCCAGGGGTGTTGACCGTGAGAGCTACCTAGGAGGTCGTTTATAATTTATTTATGCTATGTTGACCAAGGGCTATTTGACCATGAGAGCTACCCAGGTGGTCATTTATAATTTATTTAGTGCTATGTGGGACTGAAGGGGTTATACCGATGGATATTCCTAGAGGTTCATTATTTCATGAGCTGTTTCTATGTTAAACCAATGGGGTTAGACTGTGAGAGCTTTCCTAGAGGGTTGTTTATGAATTATTGAATGATTGTGATGAGTTTTCCAAGCAAAAACACAATCTTGGACTCAGTCTTACTTGTTTTATTTAGATGGCCTTCTGATACATCTATTTTGTTACTATTACACAGTGGGATATAGAGATTATGATAAATAATGAGATTACATGATTCAAAGGATGAATAATAAATGTAAATGAATGTAATTGAAAACTATAGGATTGTTTACCTTTAAGTGATTGTCAGTTTATTTCTTCATTTATACATATTACCTGCTATATATATTCACTAACAGTTAGGCACATATCTTTTGGTAGATTCCTATTGGTATTCATCTCACACCCTTTTTGGGTCATTCTTTTGGACCCAAACAGATTATATGATTGCAAGCATAGATAAGGGAAACACCCTTCTTCATCAGGTAATTGATTGTTGTAGGAGCTGGAGAGCTTGGGGCCAAGCTGAGTCTTGCGATGCCGTTAGAGATTATAATTTCTATAATTTGGTTTTTGTATTGTATTTCCATAATTTTGACTTGTTTGGATGATTTCCTAGACACATGTGATATGAATCATTTATATATATATATATATATATATATATATATATATTCTCTAGTTGTTTTATTACTTTCATTATTCCACTGTTTACTTCTATTTTATGGTATTAACGCTTCCGTTATTTTTTAATATTTGTTTCTACTATGCATACTCTTCCAATGAGGGCATAGTTTCCCCATTATCACACCTTATCCCTCACTTAAAGTCAGCAGCCTTTAGTGTTTGGGGGAATGCACTTGAGGTTATGTGACCAACCAGATTCAGGGAACCTTTGGGTGGCACCCAGATCTACGACGTTACAAATTGGTATCATAAGCAGATTTATCTTATGCTTTGCCTTACTATTTGGATCCAATAGACTGGGATATGAAGTAATAGGTAGTTGGTAATAAGCTGTGATCATGAGTAGCTAACCCATGTACAGGGAAAAGCCAAGTTACCTTGAATATTGTAATTCTTCTGGTTTTGCAATTGTTACAGTTGATTTGATTTCACTATGGGATGATTCACTTGTTTTGTGCTGTTATTATTGATATCATTGTGGTTCTATTTCTATTTCAACCCAATGAGATGAGGGTATTATATCTCATGAATTATATAGGCACTTTCTAGAGTTCACATGTCATGCATTCTTGTCATGTCATTTATGGTGAATTACTGATTCCATGTTGTTTTGATAGATGTTGTGATATATATACATGATTTTGTGATAGATTACATGATAGAATACCTTCTATTTTGATAGGGCATTGGTATAAGTAAATTTTCACTTGGATGGACGCAAACCTTTGGTCCCTAAGGTGTTATGGGCCCTCTTGGATCAGAATTTGGGGGATCATTTTTGAACTTTAATTGAATTTTGTTAAGTTATGACATGAATAAGGATTCCAAAATTTTATTCATGGAGAGTATTTGATCTTACAGATCAGAACATGGCATGACTTGGCAAAATTTTTAAGATTTTTGGGGTTCTAGAGAAGCTTTAGAGGCTTACTATATGGAAACCCAGACAACATGGTGTGTGAAGTTGTGAACACACGCCATGTGTTCTTCTGTTCTTGAAGAAATAAAATTTCTAAAGTACACACCATGTACTTAATGTACATGACGTGTAGTTTTTGACCATGTGGCTGACTGTGTGAGCAGAGATACAAGGTTGGTAAATGTTTGGTAAAACACACCGTGTAATGGGAGTACACACCATGCTGTAAAAGAGCATGCATCCGATCGTGTGACTAACAACAGAGGTGGATGAAACTTGGGTTGTACACATCATGTTTATCTTATACATGATGTGTAGTAATCAACCGTGTATCTAGACATGTGACTAATAAGATGGGTGGATAAAACTTTTGAGTACACACCGTGTCTAGGGTGAACACACTGTGTAGTGTTATACTAGGATAGAACCGTGTAGTTTTAGCTGTGTAGAAGAATTTGGGTAGGAGGGAATATTCAAGTACATTCCATGTCTAAGGAGAAACACACCATGTATATGGGGTGTTACAAGAATAGGTTGATAGGAGTACACACCCATGTTAAGGCTTAAAGGGAACACACCGTGTAGTGGTTCTACATGTCGTGTAACCCTATTTTGTAAAATTCGAATGCTTTCCTTCTCATATTTTGTTCTAGAACTTCTAAGTTTATGTTCTTGATAATCTTGAACTGAGGTGTGTGATTGACCTTATAGAGTCGTGCCACCAAGATGTCCTCTGGTTGTATTCCAAATGTAGGGCAATGATCAGACACCAAAAATAGTAGATCAAGGACTACCGGTAGATCCTACCATCGTGCCCGTCATGGAACCAAATATTATTCTGAACGTAGCTGCTGATGCATAGTTCTGTTAGGGATTTATAAGGGTGATGCATAATTTTCAGGGAGAACCAAATCCTACCCCGACTATGGAAGAGTTAACGTGTGTGTTCCACCATCATTATCCTCAAAAATTTTCAAGGGATGGAGAACCATAGGATGTAGGGTCATGGTTATAGGCCCTAATTTATATCTTTGAGAATCTAGAGACGCCTCCTGAGAGGAGGGTGAAGCTCATGATGTACATACTATGTGATTCTTCCAAGAGATAGTGGGATGTTATCTCGTAGGCGGGATGTCATCAGGATATAAATTGGGAAGAGTTTCATAGGACCTTCTATGATTATATCTACCTTGAGACGTTGAGGGATTACCAAGCCTATGAGTTCATGAATTTGGAGTAGGGAGCTATTTCTGTGATGGATTACTCTTCTTTATTTATAGAGATTCAGTGATTTTCACCTATTTTGGGAGGTGAAGAGTTATCACTGAATACAAAATTTGAGGATGTTATCATGTATGACATCCAATCACAGGTGAACTTTTTTATTTTAACTTCAGTAAATTCTATAGTAAACCAGGCACTGATTACCGAGCACAATATGAGGGAGTTGTGAGCTGTGATCTAGGACGGTTCAGCATCCAGGGATGGTATTCCTTTGTTTGATAGCAGGAAGCGCCATAGGGAGCCTTCTCATAGTGACTCTTGTAGCAGTGATGTATCTTTAGGTAGCCAGGTGTGGTGCTACCAGTGTGAGAAGAGTGGGAACACAATACCTCAGTTCTCGAGAGACCTAGTTGAGTGTCGATCTTATGGAAAGATGGGAAATATTTAGCATTTTTTCCAATTTTTTCTCACCAGAATCCAGTGAGAGGGGATCTATTATGAATCCACATTAAGGGGTAGGACCACCAGTTTCTCCTCAGACAAGGAACTAGAGTTCGTCAGGCTGTTCAGGTTGAGGAGGTGGTCGTGGTCATAGTAGCCAGACGATATGTTTTCAGTGATACCAGGGTGGATTAACTCAGGGTTTCTAGGATGGGTCATAGGTCCGCGGTACAGGTTAGACTTTTGCAATGGAATAGACCCAGCAGGAGCAGGATCCTGGACCCTCTATGGTCATGTGTATGATTCTAGTTGCCTCATTTTTAGCTTCTGCTCTTTTTGATATAAGGGAAACCCATAGTTTTATATTTTTTTTCCATTGTGGAGATCCTTGGGCTATGTATATTTACTTCTGATGATGTTATGATGCTAGACACTCTGTTGGGGATTAGGATGACTAGTGTAAATTAGTGCAAGGATTCCCCTCTTGAGGTGGGTGGGTGTCACTTCTTATGGGACCTCTATGTCTTAGAGATTATAGGCTTTGATTTTATTCTCGGAATGGACTGGTTGGTCCCCTTTCAAGACTTTGTTGACTACTATCGCCGTAGGGTGAGTTTCACATCACTAGAGGGTGGGTCTCTTCTACACAAGGGAGAATGGGATGTCCAGGAGAGAAGATATAGACTCAAGAATCATGTGATGTGAGAAATTAAAGACCATATTGATATTTTATATCTGGATGACTAAGGGACTTCACAGATGGAGTTTCCTACAGTGGTGGATCATTTCAGAGATGTCTTTCCTGATGAATTTTCAGGTTTACCTCTAGAGAGAGAGGTATATTTCTCTATTGATCTTGTTCCAGGAGTGGTACTAGTGTATATTCCTCCATATAGTATGGATACACAAGAGTCAAAGGAGCTAAAGAAGCAGTTAGAGGAGTTGCAGGCAAAGGGTTTCATCCGACCCAGTACTACTCCTTGGGGTTCTCCTATCCTTTTTGCGAAGAAGGAAGATGGTACCCTTAGACTTTGTGTGTATTATTGGAAGCTGAACCAGTTTATGATCAAGAACCAATATCCCTTTAAAAGGATTTATGATCTCTTTGATCAGATTCTAGGAGTTCGGGTGTTCTTGAAGATTGAATTGAGATCCAGTTATCATCAGCTATGTATTAAACCATTAGATATACCTCTTACAGCCTTTCAGAGTAGGTATGGTCTATATAAGTATTTGTTTATGGCGTTCTATATCATGAACACACCAGAAATTTTAATGACACTGATGAACCGAATGTTCTATCCTTACTTGGATTCTTTTGTGGTAGTCTTCATGGATGATATCTTGGTGTACTCTCACACTTGACACAACCATTCCACCCATCTTGAGATCGTATTGAGTACACTGAGAGAGCATTATTTATATGCTAAGATCTCAAAGTTACACTTTTGGATGGACCAAATTCACTTCATGGGTCCTGTCATCTCAGATATAGGAGTATCAGTAGACCCAGAGAAAGTGAGAGCGGTGGTTTCAATGGAGCAGCTGAAGAACATATTTGAGGTACAGAGTTTTCTAGTGCTAGATGGTTACTACACAATCTTTATAAAGGACTTTTCATGCTTAAAAGCACCACTGAATGGCCTTACTAAGAAGGGTGTGACGTACTTATGGATAGATTCCTATGATTCAGCCTTTCAAGAGATAAAAGAGATATTGACTTCAGCACCGATACTAATTTTTCTAGAGCCAAGAAAGAGTTATGCTGTTTACTGTGATGCATTAGGTATCAGGCTAAGAGTAGTGCTTATACATGGGGAAGGATTCATTGCATATAGGTCTCAGTAGTTGAGGCCACATGAGAGGAATTACCTGATGCACAATCTCGAGTTAGTTGCAGTTGTTCATACATTACGCTGTCGGAGATATTATATTTTGGGAGAGCATTTTGTGGTATACACTAACCACAAAATCCTCATGTATATATTTACTCAGGTGTGGACCCTACTCTTGGGTGGACCATAGGTGAGGATGAGGTTTTGAATTTTAATGGGTGTCAACAGACATATGTGAGGAGTTGATGTGAGATTATCATTCCTCAATTTGGTCAGTTAATCCTGGTATCACCAAGATTTATCGAGATCTACACTATCAGTATTGGTGGACAAGTATAAAGAGGGATGTTTCTAGTTTTGTTATGACATGTTCCACCTGTTAGTAGGTGAAGGTGGAGAATCAGTGACTGGAAGGGATTTTACAGCAATTACCCATTATCGAGTGGAAGTGGAATGATGTTGTGATGGATTTTTTGATAGGTTTACTAAGGTCTCCTCAAGGGAATGATACAGTTTGGGTTGTTATATATAGGCTCATGAAGGTTGCACATTTCATGCCGATGAAGGAAACCTTCAGTGTTGATGAGATTGGAAGGTTGTACATCTGAGAGATAGTATGTTTTCATGGTGTTCCACACCCTATTGTTTCAGACAGGGATGATCAGTTTAATTCTAGTGTCTGGTAGGGACTATAGAGGGATTTGGGTATACAAGTACTTTTGAGTACAGATTACCATCCCCAGATAGATGGCTAGTCCGAGCGCATGATTCCAGTTTTGGAGGACATGATTCTATCATGAATCCAGAGTTTTAGGGGATCTTGGTAGATACACATACCGCTAGTGGATTTTTCCTACAATTAAAGATTTTAGGAAATGATTCAAGTGGCACATTATGAGGCTTTGTATGGTAGGCCATACTGATCACCCCTATACTGGCTGGAGGTAGGAGAGATAGCTATGATGGGACCTTGTCTTGTCTAGGAGACTATGGAGAAGTTGGATTTTATTTGGAAGATGATGGATACTTCACAATATTAGCATAAATCTTATGCTGATCGATGGAGACGACCTATGGAGTTTGAGGTTGGAGATAAGGTTTTCCTACATGTCACACCGAAGTTGGGACACAAGAGGATTAGGATATAGAGGAAGCTTTCACCAAGATATGTCAGGTCTTTTGAGGTTTTGGAGAGATTTGGGCTAGTTTCCAATAGGTTGCAGTTACCTCAGAGGTACCAGGATATGCACAACATATTTCATGTTTCTTAGCTATGATGTTACTTTTCAGACCCGTCTCAAGTTTTCAACCCAAGGAGGTTGAGTTGGATGTGGATGCATCATTCGAGGAGCACCCTATTCAGATCGTGGATCGTAGCATGAAGGTTATCCATGGACAGTATGTTCCTATGGTATGGGTGCTATAGTAGTACGAACAAGTATAGGATGAGACTTGGGAGAGGAAGGCCGACGTACGATCACAGTGGCTAGATTTGTTTGTAGTTTCTCCTTCACCACCCTTGGAAGGGAAATTCAGGGATAAATTTATTTAAGGGGGTAAGTTTGTAAGAATCATGATATTTTTTTTAGGTATGGATCTTGATTTTGGGTTTTTTTTGAGGAAAAAAGGAAGAAATGAGGTTTTTCTGAGTACACGCCATGTACTTATGAGTACATTCCATGTAACTATCTTTCCACGTACAACCGTGTGGTGGCCATGTAATGGCCGAGTACAGGGCCATGTGGTGACATGTCAGACCGCTTAAGGCAGGGTCAGGTAATGGATACTACACGACATGTACATTTAATGAACATGCCATATAGTTTTATTTTTTATTTGATATATCGGAGTGGGGTCGCAACTCATGTCCAGAACTGAATTCTTCTCGTGTTTTGTACAGGAGTGCTCGGGAATGATGATCGAAGATCAAACCCCTAATTCTCTATCCGACCTCTGATTGAGATGCCATAAGGTGCATTATAATCCCACTGGTGAGTTCTAAATTCCTATAGATCCTTTATTCTTGATTCATCCTCTCTCATGAGTTATTCAAGGTTGAGAGTTTTTCACCTTTTTGTTGATATAAACCGACCTAGTCTGATTCAAGGGATGATGTTCAAGTATATCATTTGTAAAACATCAAGGTAGGTGGTTTGTGCCTTTCTTTGTTCGTATTTGTATTATATATGCTTAAAGTGCCACATACCCATGTTTGGGGTATTGCTTCATTGGGAATTTAACCCTATTTAATACCTCCTATGGTTTCTTTTATTGATTATATGAATGCATGTGATGTGATTTGTGAATGTTTAGCCGTGTAGTGGATATAGATTGCATGAGCTACTTGATATTATGTGCGCACTATTTTTCCAATGGACCATGAGAGACTTAGACGAGGAAGACTGAGGAAACTTCCAACTTATTTACACAGGACCGTGAGAGTCTTGGTGTAGATGTTTAACCCATGGGTATTGATCATGAGAGCTACCCAGGAGGTCATTTATATTGATTAATTTTATGTTTTACCTAGGAGTATTGACCGTGAGAGCTACCCAAGAGGTAATTTATAATTTATTTATGATATGTTGATCAAGGGGTATTTGACCATGAGAGCTACCCAGGTGGTCATTTGTAATTGATTTAGTTCTATATGGGACCAAAGGGGTTTGACCGAGTAAGCTTCCCAGAGGATCGTTATTTTATGAACTTGTACTATGTTAAACTAAAGGGGTTAGACCATGAGAGATTTCCCAGAGGGTTGTTTATGAATTATTGAATGATCATGATGAGTCTTCCAAGCCAAAGCACAAGAATGGACTCAGTCTTACTTGTTTTGTTTAGATGGTCTTCTGAGACATCTGTTTTGTTACTATTACAGAGGTGGATATAGATATTAGGATAGATCCTAAGATTAAATGATTCAAAGGATGAATAATAAATGTAAATGAATGTAATTGAAAACTATAGGATTGTTTACCTTTTAGTGCTTCCTAGTTTATTGCTTCATTTCTACATATTATGTGCTATATATATTCACTGATAGTTAGACACATATATTTTGGTGGTTTCCTATTGGGATTTGTCTCACATCCTATTTGGGACATGATTTTGGACCCAAATAGATTATATGGTTGTCAATATAGATTAGGTAAAGCACCCTTCTTCATCTGGTACTTGATTGCTGTGGTATCTACAGAGCATGGGACCGAGTTGAGGTTTGCGATGCAGTTGGAGTTTAGAGTTTCTGTACTTTGGTTTCTGTATTGTATTTCCAGCATTGTGAATTGTTTGGATGATTTCCTAGACACATGTGACATGAATTATATAAATATATATATATATATATGTATATTCTCCAGTTATTTTATTACTTTTAGTCTTATTCTATTTACTTCTTCTGTATGGTATTACTACTTCCGCTATTATTTACTATTTGTTTCCACTATGAATAATTTGCCAATGAGGACATAGTTTCCCCATTATCACACCTTGGAACTCACTACCATTCGACAATCTCTGTAATTTGGGGGAATGTGATTGAGGTTATGTGACCAACTGGGTTCAAGTCACCTTTGGGTGGCACCCGGATCCAGGATGTTACAATATTTATCACCCATTGAACATTCACCTTATTGTCTGTTCAAACCTCATCTCTACCTTTTGTTTTTTCATGGATTCACAATAGATATGGTATAGTCCCAAAATTTAATTAACAAGAGGAGATGCTCATTTTGGGTCTTGTAATCATGTTGATGAATCTCGAGTGTTTAGAGACTAGGTATGTAGTATGGATCGCTGTTGGAAGATGGACCTTGTACATTATTTTTAGTTGTTTATTTTTTATATGTGATCAGACTAGTCTATGATTAGTGTTATATTTATGGAATAAAAAATCATGTCTATATATAAAATTTTATATTATTATATCATTTTTAGTTTATTTATTCTTTTTATGTACTCTGTTGTGTATGATACTTTGTTATTTATTTATGTTTTTTATTGTGACGTGGGTGAGTTTAGCCTCAAAGAACCACCTTAGACCACCACTACTAATCATCAACCTCATGAAAATGAGGAGGCACACCTAAGTTCATGTGATGAACTGGTCTACATACAGTTCATAGAGTTAGTCAGTTAGGGATTTTTTATTATTACAATATCATTAAAACATTTTTTCATTTATTTGAATGACATATTTAATTACTTAACTAATTTTGTATGCATCATGTGTTTTGAGGAAGTTCAATTCATAGTTTAAAAATGACTTCAATATATTGACTGTGGTAAAATAGATAAATATTTTATCATATATAAAATAATAATCATGAAATAATTTTCATTTTTACACATTTAATATTATTTTATAACCATACATGAATGGAACACATTAAAAAAATCACATCACTTCATGGTGGTGGTAATCCACACGTACGCATGGGTGACACCATATTTTTCTAATAGATGTAAGGGTAAAAATATATGTTATATGTTATCTACCCATAATGATAGTTATTTCATGAATATTATATATATACCTTAAATATTTCATTATAAATATCCATGAGATGTAGTGTTGGAAAATAAAACACATTTCTTTGTGGATGTGACAGTCCACACGTATGCACGAATGATGTTTTTGTTCCCTATTTAATGGAAATGAAGATGAAAAAGGGTTACACTAAAGTCATAATAACATCTCATTATATTTTATATACTTATTCTCTTATATCATTATGTTTTAGGAATATTTAAATAAGGTATAAGAAGAGATAAAATTGATCTATATAGCTTAGGTATTATAACTTCTCCTCATATAACCACTTTTGATTACACCTTAATCCCCCTAGGATTTTACTTTTAGTGATATTGTATCCCTTAGAATGTGTAGAGGGATGTTATAGAGATATACGGGTAGGTATTTTAAGAACTTTATTTTTCAAAATGTGTGAGGAAGAGAGGAGATAAGGTTCCCTTTTATATGTGAGGGTAGGGGATCCCTTGAAATTTCTTAAAGCATTAAATTAATATAAATTAATTGTTATTGAAAAGTGTAACACAATTGTTTTATTTCAAAATTTGGATGATAATGAGTTAAAATAATCTCATATAATAAAATTTATGCAAGTTTATGTGGTGTTTTTACCCTTATCTATTAGTTTTAACCCTTTGTTAACACTTTGATGATTACCATGATATCAAAGTTTTTTCCTCTTTATAGATCAATAAAGATACTATAGAAGGACATCTAACAAAAAAGTGGGACATTTTTGATATTATTTACCATATTAAATTCACTTCATCAAATTTAAGATTTTTATGAATTATAAATCCTTAAATAATATATTCTTTATCATAATCTACCGTTATAGTCATTTTCAGGATTATTCAAATAGTTTGACTTTATTAACAATAAGATGTTAATGAAAATAGATTATAAAAATTTAAAAGATAAAATATATGTTATAATTATCTAAAAAATTAATTTAACAAAATAATTCATCAAAATTGATCTAATTTTAATGTTTTTATTAATCATATAGTTTATTATAGAACTTCTTGCACAAGAATTGTGTATGTGTTGCCTAAGCATTTATGGTGATTATTTCATCGCTAAAAATTTAAAATAAATTACCCAAATAAAAAAATAATTCATCATTCAAATAAAAAATTAAAACTTAACATAACCACATTTTATCCTGACCACAAAATATTAAATTTATTTAAATAAAGAGAGTGAAATTCGTTTTTATTCTACATTTAAAACCATATTAATGTCATTATCAAAGGATAGTGGTAATAAATTTCCAAATTTATGACAAATTTTTGTTCATTTTGGAAACACACTTATCTAATAAAATAAATACAAGTATTATGTTGATTTTTATACCTTATCACATTATTTTTAACCTTAATTACATGATTTACCCTTTGAGGTGATAAATATTTACTATGTTCACTATTCATAATGACAAAAAATAAAAGGGAAATATTTCCCAAATATGAAATCCCTGATTCAAATATGGAATCCCTTTTTCATGATTCAAAATTTGAAATTTTTATAATTAAATTTTAATATAAATGCATAAACTGCAATGATAAATGGTATTTATAAAAATTTATTTTTATGCCCAAAATTTAAATTAAACCAAATTCAATTATAATGTGTATTGCTATGTAATTAATTATATTATATAAAATTAAAGAATAATTGTATTACTTAATATCAAATTCAAATCATAATGGGAATTTTTAATGAAATGAAATGATGCTTTTACCAAAGTTAATATTTTTCAGTATTCACTGAAAAATCAATCTTTTCAGTAAAATCCCAAAATTTGATCTTAAGACAAAATTTATATGATGAATTCAAAAATAATTTCCTATTCATAAAATAAAGTTTCTAAAATTTTCCAAAATTAGTTGTAATATTTGATCAGAAAAATAAATAAAACCCATCTTTCTAGAAAACATATTTTTCAAGAATAAAAAACTTTACTAAAAATTTAGTTCTTATTTCCTAATAATTAGTCAAGAAATTTTTCTTGAGTTGGAAAATTATATATATATATAATATTTCAATTACTCTTATTCATATCCACCAATTTATGGATATGTTTTAATGGTCACATTTAAATAATAATATTTTATGGTTTGTTTAAGCTCAGGGTTGTGTGTCATATGTGGTTTGAAAAAAGTGTTCTTTTTATATCCTAGGATGTTAATTTCTCCCTACCTTTCATAAATTGTAATGGCCTGGGGTTTTGGGGTCCATTACTTGGTAAAAATCTGATGTTTGAGGTGTTCTGGGTGGTCTGGAAGCCCATCCCAGCTTCTCGGTGACTCCTAGTGGTAGCCTTGGCCTATCGGTATCCTCGGCCTACCGATAGCCCCGACCTACCGATAGCCTTGGCCTACTGGTAGACCTATCCTACCAGTGACCTTGGGGTACCGGTAGCCGAGAGCTACTGGTAGCTCTCGGCTTCCGGTAGCTCTCGGCTATCGGTAGCTCTCGCCTACCAGTAGCTCTCTCCTAACGGTAGCTCTCACCTATTGGTATCTCTCGGCTACTGGTATCTCTCGCCTACCAGTAGCTCTCGCCTACCGGTAGATTTCCCCAATCGGTAGCTCTCGCCTACCCCCATGGGTCTTCCAGTAGCGCCTCCTTTTTGTGCAAATTGGTTTTTAAACTATGTTTTGACCCCTTTAAGCCTATTTTAAAGCCTATTAATGGAGTTTAATTAAATGATTGGCGAGGTACCCTCCTTAAATGAAAAACCATGGGGTGGGATGGATAGACTCCTTGATAGATGTTAGTTTATTTTATTCTCACAGTACTTTAGCACATCTCCCCACTTGTGCACGAGAGCTATAGGTTTTTCCTACTGAGTATACTTTGTATGCTCACCCTATGTTTACTTTCAGGTATTTAGGAGGACTTCGGAGGCCGTGCGTGGCCTTACTATTCTGGATGTTGGAGTTTCTATTGGTCGCATTTGGATTTTTATTACCTTTTTTCCTCCTTTCATGTTTGGTATTGTACTTTGGAGTTCTTGTACTTTGTTCAGTTTTATTATTAAAACATGCATGTAGTTTGGTTTCTTTTTTGGGTTTTCTTTACATGGCAGTGTTTGGTGTTGACTCATTCTTTCTCCTAATTCTGGTTAACTAAAAAGGGTAATGCCTCCCATATTGTGAAAATATCATACCCTTGGTGCTAGTCGCCACTCTAGGGCCTATTGGAGGTGGGAATCGGGGGTCATTATCTCATCTTTGACTTGAGGAAGGAAGGGCGGGGACCTTTGCCACCCATTCCATCATCTTGCCGAAGGCAGGTCATGACAGAATGGTATCAGAGGCAGAGGTTTGAGGGATAGGATGGAGTCTAGAGTTATGAATAGTGAGGATTACATGGGATGATAGGGCAAAAATGTTAGGTAATCTTGGTTTGTGAAATAGACCAGGGAGGACCGGCTAGGACACATGATTTTAGGGCCCCCCGTGATTTGATGCAAGGACTCCGAGCCTATCAAATGACCAAGTGAGACTACATTGATTGCAGGGTATAGATCCTAGGGAAGGTACATGCATCATACTGATTGTGTTTTTACTGGATTTGGGGCATATTGGGGAGAAGAAAAAAATTTAAAAATAATAATGAGAAAAAAATAATAATAATAATAATTTCCCTTGCTACTCGGGATTAAGAATTCTTTGTTTACCTTGTAGCTATGGCACCCAGACGTTATCCATGAGTGACTCGGGAAGTTTAGTCCTAGAAGATCGAGGTAGTTGACCAGCAGAGGGTTAACCGAGATGAGGAGGATGACTTGTGGCAGAGGAATCTGCGCTCCTTCCAGCGACAAACCCTCAAGAAGTATGAGGGCGGCGTTTCCAACTCAGTGACAGAGGGATGGATCAAGAAGCTAGCCATCACCTTCTCTTTGATCCGTGCTCCGAGGGAGTACTGGGTTCCATTGGCCATCAGTTATCTGAGAGGAGCAGCGCGCCAGTGGTGGACTCTTTTCCTGGGAGAGAAGACTGAGGCAGAGGTTTCATGGGCCATTTTCGTGAAGGAATTTCGTGAGGAGTTACTCTCCTCTACGGAGAAGGCTGAGAAGAGATAGGAGTTGCTCTCCCTTCAGTAGGGAAGCATGTCAGTGAGGGAGCTAGGGATCAAGTTCAAAGATCTCTTGCGCTTTTCCCCGAATATCTTTTCAGATGAGGAGTCTCGGGAAAGATGGTTGGAGGAG
The DNA here is from genome assembly GCA_963277665.1 of Viscum album. Classification (NCBI taxonomy): domain Eukaryota; kingdom Viridiplantae; phylum Streptophyta; class Magnoliopsida; order Santalales; family Viscaceae; genus Viscum; species Viscum album. The sequence goes on along the minus strand of OY728153.1, from coordinate 513,155,610 downwards.
GCACTCCGTCCTTCTCTTTAGTACGTTGTCACTCCCTTAACCCTTCCAACGTACCTAGAAGTGAAGAATAAGGAAAAGATAGTAGAGAGTATGAACTCTAAGGGAGGCACACCACGAGAAGGGAACCATCTGAGTTCATAAAAGGGGAAGGCGGTCAGCAGCAGGTCTCCAGCGACAGGTCCTTTCAGGTTTTGACAAGCAGGGTTTAGGCCTCATCAGTTCCAGTCCCGAGTTTCTGGACCTCGCCCTTTTTTCACAGGGCTGGGACCGAAGTGTTTCTCTTTCAGAGTTTTCAGACACTTCCAGAGCAGGTGTCCGACTTGAGCTCCACATAATGGAAGTGGGCAGTTTCATCACCCACCTCAGCAGCATCCATTGCTGGCAAGGCCCTTCCATAAACAGCAGCAAGCCCCTGGCCCTCCGAGGGATGAATTTGCGGGAGGAGACCGACACCAGGGTGCCCCTCAGGGACCTCGACTTGGGCATGGTCGGGGAGGTGGTCGACAGCAGCGAGGCAAGGGAGATGGGCGTGGACATTTTCACGCCGCAGAGTTAGTAGCTCCAACAGGACCATAGGTCGTTCGAGGTACGATCAGCTTTTTCAGCACTCTTGTTTCTGCCTTGTTTGATTCGGGAGCTTCACAATCCTTTGTTACACCTGAGTTATCCCATGCTCTCGGTCTGGATTCCGAGAGAATTTCTGTGACCCAAGTGTTTAGAACACCAGTTGGGGGTGAGACCAACCTATCTTACTTTTTTCGAGGATGTAGACTGATGATTGGACCGAATCTGTCCAGTGGATAACTTCTTTCACTGTAGATGCAGCAATACGATGTCATTCTAGGCATCGACTGGTTATTCTCCGTGCACGCCATCATCAACTGCTATCAAAGAAAGATTTAATTCTCCAATGAGGATGGATGGAATGTGGATTTTTTTGGGGAGCGGAGTTATCAGGAGGGAAGTCGACAGTTGGAGCCACTCCTTTCTATGCTGAATAGGATTTCAGTAGAGTCGGTGGATGCAGGAATGATGGATTTCCCAGAGTCCATAAGAGAATTCCCTGATGTCTTTCCCGATAAGGTTGTGACTCTACCCCCTCAATGTGACGTTGAGTTTGGGATAGAATTAAAGCCTGGTGCCTACCCGATCTCGATGGATCCTTATCATATGGTACCTTCTGAGTTGTGGGAGTTGTGGATTCAGATTGATGATCTGATGGAGAAGGGCTTTGTTCAACCCAGCGTGTCGCCGTGGGGTGCTCCAGTTTTGTTCGTAAAGAAGGCAGATGGTAGTCTATGACTGTGCATAGAATAACGGAGGTTGAATCAGGTGACGATAAAGAATAGTTACCCCCTCCCGAGGATAGATGATCTATTCGACCAACTGAGGGGAGCAGTTTGGTTTTCTAAGATCGATCTGCGGTCCGGATACCACTAGTTGAGAGTGAAGGAAGATGATATTTCGAAGATGGCTTTCAGGTGCAGATATGGACACTTTGAGTTTGTGGTCATGCCATTTGGCGTTAAGAACGCACCAGATATGTTCATGAACCTCATGAACTCAGTCTTCTGAGAGTTTCTGGACCAGTTCGTTGTGGTGTTCATCGACAAAATCCTTATCTACTCAAGATCGGAGGAAGAGCACGATGATCATCTTAGGGCAGTTTTGGGAGTCCTTCGACACCACCATCTTTATGGGAAACTGTCTAAATGCAAGTTCTTGACATGAGAAGTACATTTCATTGGACACATGTGTCTCAAAAGGGAATGGTGGTGGACCCGTCAAAGGTCGAGGCAGTCGTTTCTTGGGAAAAACCCAAGAATGTTATGGAAGTTTGTAGTTTCCTAGGTTTGGTAGGCTATTACCTGAGGTTTGTGCCCTAATTCTCTCAAGTTGTAGATCTATTGAAATATTTGACTAGGAAGAACCAGGCCTTCGTGTGGAGAAACCAGTGCTAGATAGCTTTTGGCTACCTAAAGGAGAAGCTGGTCAGTGCTCCGGTACTCAGATTACCAGAAGAAGGGGTATTGTTTGAAGTATTCTGTGATGCTTCTGGCCTTGGGTTGGGATGTTTGCTGATGCAACAGTGAGGAATGATCTCTTATGGGTCTAGGCAGTTACGTCCTCATGAACTTAACTATGCTACCCAAGACCTGGATCTTGTATCTGTGGTGTTCGCATTGAAGTTGTGGCGACATTATATCATAGGAGAGTGCTTTGTGGTCTTCTCAGATCACAAGAGCTTGCGTTATGTATTTTACCAGTGAGATCTGAACTTGCGACAATGGAGATGGGTTGAGTTCCTCCAATATTACAACTTTGAGATCTCTTATACTGAGGGCAAGGGCAATGTTGTGGCTAATGCCCTAAGCAGGAAATCACAGAAGGAAGTAGTTTTGGAATCTGCAGATGCTTGGAGAGTGATGGAAGAGTTAGCAACCTTCATTTGGATGCAAGGGTGGAAGGTGGAAGAGGTTGCCTATTTCAGATGACTGTAGTTCCCTCTTTAGTGGTGTAGGTGGAAGAGTCTCAGTGGGGGAACTCAGATGTGGAAGTGATGCGAGATCGTGTTTATCAGGGAAATTCTCCCAAGGGATGGTCGGAGGATGGTCAGCATCGGCTGCTTTTCTGTGGAAAGATTTTTGTTCCGGAGATGATGCATAAAGGTGTTCTCTGTGAGTTCCATGGATCAGCTTTAGCAGCACATCATGGAGTCTCAAAGATGTACCAAGGCCTAAGGGGACAATTTTGGTGGCCCGGGGTAAAGAGGGTGGTGGTAGAGTTTGTGGCTAAGTGCCTGGTGTGTCAGAAAGTGAAGGTTGAACACCGTTTTCCTGGAGGGTTGTTACAACCATTGGATGTTCCTGAGTGGAAGTGGGATGACATCTCGATGGATTTCATCACAGGGCTACTCAGGGATCAGGGAGGATATGATGCCATCTGGGTAGTGGTGGATCAATTGAAAAAAATCAGCTCACTTCTTGGTGATTAAGGAATCGAGCCCGGTGAGTACCTTATCCCAGAGGTACATCAATGAGGTGGTGCGGTTACACAAGATTCTGAGATCAATTGTCTCTGATCGAGACACGCGATTTACCTCACGAGTCTGGAGGGGATTACAGCATGCCTTTGGCACCCAACTACGCCTTAGCACTGCTTTCCACCCTCAAATAGATGGGTAGACAGAACGGATGATCCAGACGTTGGAAGACATGCTGCAGGCATGTGTTCTAGATTTTGGGGGATCATGGGTATGACACTTGCCTCTAGTGGATTTTTCTTATAACAATAGATTCCACGCCACTATCAGCATGACACCATTTGAGGCCTTGTATGGAAGGCCGTTCCGTTCACCCGTTTGCAGGACAAAGATTGGGGAAGCAGCTGTTCTTGGACCAGAAGTGGTGCAGGGCACCACTGAAATGGTTTAACTCGTGCGTGAGAGGATGAAGGCAGCCCAGGACTGGCAGAAGTCTTATGCTGATCGTAGGAGGAGGCCCTTGGAGTTCGAGGTTGGGAATCATGTGTTCTTGAAGGTTTCACCTCGACGTGGGCAGCGAAGGTTTGGGAAGGGGAGTAATCTCTCCCCTAGGTTCATCGGACCTTTCGAGGTGTTGGGATGAGTTGGTGAGGTGGAGTATCAGTTGGCGTTGCCACCTCAGTTGGATAAAGTTCACAACGTATTTCACGTCTCCCAGCTTTGTTGATATCTACATGACGACTCCCATGTCATCGATTAGGGAGAGTTAGATGTCTAAAACGATGCGACCTTTGTAGAAAGACCGATCAAGATTGAGGATCGCAAAGAGAAAGTGCTTCGTGGATGAACCATCCCCTTGGTTTGTGTGTTGTGGAGGATGGTGGCCTCGAGGAGATCACTTGGGAGCGGGAGGCCCAGTTACGCGTTCAGTACCCAGAGTTGTTTTGACTTCCTTGTTGTTTTTGTTCTGACCCTTATTGAGATGTTTTACCTTGTGCTTTAATATATGAAATTCTTGTTTTGATTAGCTATTAGATGACATGTTCCCTGTCCTCTGTGTGTGTGTGTGTCCGAATGTGTGATGATGGGAAAACCTGAATGCTAATTAGGACACATTAATGTGGATGCGATTAAACCCGTGCGGGCGAGTTAGAGCCACCCAAAGTGGATAATATCATGACATATAGGAGGGGACTCCCTAACTCATGTGTTGGACAATGTGATCCTTGTGCTTGTTGTGGATGTTTGGAGTTGTTAACTCTTGTGGGAGTATTCTTGGATGTAGGGGGAGGGGGGTTTCTGTTCCAGTTTTCGAACAACTCAGGGATTTTCCCCTGAGAAGTATCTTTAGAGGGTGGTTGTTTGGACCCCTATTTTATTCGTTCTGGTTTGTTCTTATATTTTCGGGGACGAGAATAGTTTGAGAAGTATCTGATGTAATGGCCTGGGGTTTTGGGGTCCATTACTTGGTAAAAATATTATGTTTGAGATGTTCTGGGTGGTCTGGAAGGCCATCCCAGCTTCTCAGTGACTCCTAGTGGTAGCCTTGGACTACCGGTATCCTTGGCCTACCGATATCCCCGGCCTACCGATAGCCTCGACCAACCGGTAGACCTAGCCTACCGGTGACCTTGGGGTACTAGTTGCCCTCGACTACCGGTATTTGTGGACTACCGGTAGCTCTCGCCTACCGGTAGCTCTCGCCTACCAGTAGCTCTCCCCTACCGGTAGCTCTCGGATACCGGAAGCTCTCGGCTACCGATAGCTCTCGGCTACCGCTAGCTCCTGGCTACCAGTAGCTCTCGACTACCAGTAGCTTTCACCAACCGGTAGCTCTCTCCTACCCCCCCGGGTCTTCCAGTAGCACCTCCTTTTTGTGAAAATTGGGTTTTAAACCATGTTTTGACCCCTTTAAGCCTGTTTTAAAGCCCATTAATGGTGTTTAATTAAATTATTGGTGAGGTACCCTCCTTAAATGAAAAACCATGAGGTGGGATGGATAGAATCCTTGATAGATGTTGGTTTCTTTGCTTCTCACGGGACTTTAGCACGTCTTCCCACTTGTGAACGAGAGCTATAGGTTTTTCCTACTGAGTATACTTTGTATGCTCACCCTATGTTTACTTTCAGGTATTCAGGAGGACTTTGGAGGCCGTGTGGGACCTTACTAGTCTGGACTTTGGATTTTCCCCTTGGTGCTAGTCACCACTCTGGGGCCTACTGGAGGAGGGACTCGGGGGTCATTATCTTGTCTTCGACTTGAGGAAGGAAGGACGAGGACCTTTTACGTCCCTTCTATCGTCTTGCCGAAGGCGGGTTGTGACATAAATTATTTCTTCAAAATTTCAAATTTATCTTGGTAATTAAGGTTTTAACATTTGGAAATATCGTTATTGAAAACCCACATCATAAAAAGGGTTAATAACACTTCTTTTTGAGAAGAGGGTTGGAGAAATATGAAGGTCATTAGGGATAAAAATTAAATAGGTTTAAAAATATGATAACATTAATGGGACAGTAAAATATGGGCATGAAGGAAATAATTATTGTCCAAATAATTATGGGGAGTGAAACAGAAGAATGATCAAAACAATATGAATGATTAAGAGTAAATCAATGACCAAAAAACTATAAACTAGGGGTGTGTGAAAACCATCATTTAATCAGAAAGGAAGGTAATGGGATAAAATTTTTATACCAATATCATTTTCCTATACTTTATTAATTATTTTACCATATAGAATAATAATAGGGGTAAATATTCTTATATGATTTTTTCCAAACCCATAAATGAAATTTCATACATTGGTTGTATGTTTCAATCAGTTTCCACCATTATCTCTACTTGTAATAAAAATTATATGTACGAATATTTAATTACTAATTCACTATAATAAAATTCTAATTAACCATGAGTTCTATAAAGGGATAAAAATATATTCTTCCTTTATTTTATAAAACCAAAATGGATAGCACGTGAGAAAAAATTAAAAAAATTTAATAGTCCTTCCTACGAAGAAATAATACGTTAATCTAAAAAATTAAATAATAAATAAAAAGTTTTAACATATATCATTCCATAAATAAATAACCCAATATCCTAATTAAACATAATAAACTAGAAATTAAAGTATGATTTAACCCCAAAGTTTGTCTCATACATTTCATCCTATATCTACAAAAATGTAATAGTATTTTTTTCCAAAATAATAATTACTGTTAAACATAAGTGTTATATATAACTCAAACGAATAAAACATATCCCAAAATATCATTAATCACCTCAAAATAAAATCACTTAAAACCTCAAAATGGGTGTCTATTCCTTTGAAAATATGATCATATATAAACTTATAAACCCATGATAGTATAAATAACTCTTATGGTATCCTCACTTAAAAAAAACATAACATCTAATGTTTTCTCAATTCTACTCTAACACCAACTATAACATCCACTAACCTACAATATTTAATTTTATGCTAGAAAAATAATTTTTACATTGGTGACTTTGATACTGATAAATATGACCTAAATTTAATACTCCAAATAATATAACATCAAATAGAAATATTGTATCACTTACATACCCACATACATTTTAGGATTATATTTTAAGAGAATTATGAAGAAATATTACATAATAATACCCATGTCTTCTAGTTATATCTTTTCCAACTATACCCATGTATTGGGTATATCTTCAATTTTTACCCTCAAATGATAATACCATGTTCAAGATCATTCTGGTAAAAATATTCATCTCCTCCTAATTGATCAATAAAATCATCAATACAGGGAAGATGATAATTTTTATTGACTTTGATCCTTTTAATATCTTAATAATCAATACATATTCTCATTGATGCATATTTATTCTTAAAAAAAGAAGAGGATCACCTCATTTTGATTCAATTGGATAAATGAGTCCCTTGTCAACATTTTCTTGGAGTTTTTTCTTGAATTCCTACAACTAAATAGGGTCTATTATATATATATTATTTGAAATATGTGTAGAACTAGGTAATAGTTCTAATGAAAAATCAAAATCAAAATTTGGAGGAAGACTATGAATATATTCTAGAAAACATCAACAAAGACTCATATAATAGGCATATCATCGATATTATGTTTCTCCCCAACCATCTGAGATAAACACCCCATTTGGATAAGAAACAAGAACCATATAAAGGATGTAATTTTCATCAGAATTAATACCTATAATTTCACTAGTGGAATATCATAGGTTGGTTCAAAATATCAAATATGACATCTCTTCCATGGTTATTGATGCCAGATTTATGAAAATAATGTGAATGCATTCCTATGATAATATAAAACTCATTTAGAGGGAGAATAAGGATAATTTTAGAAAGAAAATTCCCAAAAAATTCATTCAAATAAGAATCATATAATTGATATGAGATCATTTTACTAATAGGTTTTTTAACAGATAATTAAACATCTAATCATTTAAGAAAGGAATTACCATTCCTAGAATATTTCAAGATATAACTGATTTCATATAACTACACTCAAATAGGATACATAAACATTTGAGTGTTCCTATCACCACCTCAACTTCATCGTTCAATATTCATTCCATTACTAAGACCAAAACTATTATCATGAGCATCAAACATAACAGTGATAAATAACATAATCATATAAAAATATTTATAGGATGTGTAAATCAAGACTCAATGTTTTCCATGAATGAGACATTTTGTATAACCTAGGATATTAATTATTATAATATCTTTAAATCATTCATAATGGTTTGTAAAAAAAATTGAATTAAACCAAGAATATACCCCAATAGTATCAAACTAGATGGGTAGTAAGGAAACACTCATTGTGAATAAGAATGATGGTTGAGATATACTCGACCAACTCTTTTCAGTGTTATTAAACCTATATTCATTTATTCTAAAACCACATCCACTTTTATTATCTATATAGTGATGTTTTATAGGAAAACCATACTCCTTTATTTACCATATGTTAAGGTATTCTATAGTACTAAGGATGATTAAAAGGGTTCGTTTTTTCTCAACCTACCTTCCATGGGTAACTAAACAATTCTCTAATACCAACTATAGTAGTACATACATTCCACATAGAACTTTAAAATATTATTAGATGAATTTTCAATAAATAATATTTTGATACTTGACAAAATAGTACATGTTTAGTGTATTTGGAATCATAGATACATAAACAGCTTTTTCAAAAGATATCTATATTGTATCCCACTAAATTATTCATAACTATCACCCTTCTTATTCAAATATTACTTAAGAATTTTCTTCATAACCTGGGGAAATAAAACATAATAATGGGTGAGATCATATTATAGGCAAGGGTAAACATGTGAGATAGAAATGATCACTTAAACATAACATGAGAATAAGGTTATGAGAACTTAATCTAAACATTTAAAAACTATATCATGCATACCAAAGATCCCAATTTTGAGTCATGGAATAAATTTTGGTATCTCATAAGACATGAATCATAAATTAATCAAAGAATACAATCCATGAGATCATAAATTCACATAATTCTTAAGTTTCTAGCATACACATAAGCATGGAAAATCATTTTCTTATTCAATTATCAGTTCTAAGACTATATTAGTGGATTGAGTTCACTCCCAATTCCATCATATACTCACTCATTTTTTACCTCCAATACCATCATCATAGACTAAGTAACTTAATAAACATGGTTCACTCCCCATTATATACATTACCATCTCATTATATATCCATAAATAAACATGTGATGTGAAATATAGCTTTAGGAAACCATGATTCATAAGAATCAATAATCTAATACATGTTATATTAATATCTATATAAGGCATCTCTAAAAATTCATATAAATAATAACTAAAATGTGTTGGTTTCTTGGAACATAATTATCATATCACTCTTAGAATCACTCATATAAATGGAATAACTAGCTAGTTAAATTATAATAATCACATAGGAGAAACCAAAAAATAGTTAACACTATATATGTACCCAATCCACTCGGGGGCTATAACAAACCCTATCCTCCATAGTTTATAATGTAACCACCTATCATTGGTTTATAATGAAACCACCCACCATTAGTTTATAACAGAACCACCCATAAAACATACATATATATTTCAAGTACCATATAATGAGAAAAAAATTTATAATCTAACACTTTTCTATATAATAATAACGATTGTTCATTCATAGATATATTTACATGGAAAAAAAGGTTCCATGATAATCTCTTTGAAACAACCATAATCCATCCAAATAAATAAGATAGATGGTATCTTTACAACATATCCCCAATTTAGTATAAGTAACATTAATGTTTTTCATTATTGAGGAATGCAAATTCCATTTGTAGATCATTAAGAACATTTATGAGTAAAATACCCCTTCATCATTGAAAAAACCATTTAAAAACTAAAAATTTCTTGAATATTTAAGGAATATAATTCTCTGAATATAACCTTGTAATAATTAAAATGAATCATCATTGAAAAGGTATTATTGATGAAAAAATATAAACTTATTTGTATAATATAAAATAAGACATTTCTATCACATGTTTGTAAATAAAGTCAAAATGGGTCATACAAACAATGTTAAAAATATTCCTTTTTTAAACCCATTGTAAATAAATTCAAATATAATTGAAATTAAACTTTCGAAAACCTTGAACACTAAATAATAACACTCTAGAAAACATTATAAAAATATGGACATAAAATGGAAATATTATCAATCTAAAAGAATATATAATATCTGTATCAATTTCAAACGACCTTCTTGATGTTTATTTAATAAATAATGGAAGAAATGAAAATTAAAAAAATTAAACTATATTCATAACATGAATAGAATAAATGATATTTACTTCAATAAATTAATAGAATATTATCCCACCAAATGAATTTTTTACATAGAAAAACCCATAATAAGATGAGACTGTATCATAAAAATCCTTACCATTTTTGTAACATTTAGATCTTAAACCTATGAAATAAATGACTTAAATTTGATAATTAAAAGTCATGTATAGAGACCCATATTTCTCATACATAAATATTATATCTTATTATATGGATAATAAAGAAATAAAATTACAATCTATGCTATAATAATATAGGTTTGGTGTCTTTGGAAAATTTGGTAAATAGAAATCATATTTATAAGAGATCAACATCATCACCAACTAAATTATACATAACTAGAACCATGAAAAGATATATCATACTTAAAACATTTCTTTATAAAATGGGGAATGGAAATATAATATTGGGTGATATTAGACTCTCAGTGAGGGTAAAAAATGAAGATTTAAATGATCACTAATACATAACTTGAGAATATGGTTATGAGAACATTATCTTAAAATTTCAAAACCGTACCATGAAAATTAAATATCATAATCTTGAGTAATCGAAAAAATATTTGTAGTTCATAAGACATGAATTATAAAGTAATCAAATAAAATGATCCATTAGCATATAACATTATCATAATACATAAGTTTTTGGAATACTCATAAGCATGTAACATCATATCCTTAGTCAAGGATCACTACCAAGACAATAATAGGTGATTTGGTTTGCTACCTATTCTATCATATCCATAGATATGGTATACTACCAAGACTATCAAAATCAATAAGACCCTTAAAAAACTGGGTTAACTCTCCATTCCAGTCCTTATAATCTCATGATATATCCCCATTTACCTAATGAATTGTAGTAATATATAATTACCAGACCACCCATAAAAAAATTAAAATAATACATATGGGTTATATGAGATCATAAAGTATTCATCATAGCACAACCCATAGAAAGAAATAGGTTCCATAAACATTTCATCATTTATTTATAGCATAACTCAATGGAATAAAATGAGTTTCATAGAATCATCCTTAAATTATCATAATAATAAACCATCCAAATAATGAAATTGGATTGTATCATAGTATCATATCCCCAATAAAGTATAAGGAACATAAAATGATGTTATCATATATAAAAAATTCCTTTAAAAGATCATTGGAACACTTCATGAGAAAAATAATGTTTTCCCTTTAAAATCAAATATTTTAAATCAAATAATTTCCCAAATATCATGGAAGATATTTTATTTTAAATAAATTAGAAACATGTAATGAAATGTTCAAATAATTGATGGGTCTAAATGGCTGTAAATTCCATTCTTTCCATGTATGATAAAATAAAAATTCCTTTCACATTTTTCATAAAAAGTAAAGAAGTACCTTATTTGAAAAACGATAAGAAGATTACTATTAAATAATTTTTTCAAAATAAAATCATGTTTAAAAAAGGATTTAAAAATTCATTTTATACTATTAAAAATATTTTTTTAGTCATTTTTAAAAAATCTGGATACGAAAAAAATGGATTTTCAGTAGAAAAGAGAAATAATGTCAGTTTTCCTTAAATAAAATCATTAAATATTTTGATGTTATACACAGAAAAAAATAATAAAATTATATTCTATCTAAATTACTAGAGTATAATAAAATTCAATGAGTTATAAATAGATAGTTCTTAATTTTTATCATCGGAAACATGATCATAAACATTCGTGATAAATAATGAAATTGTAATATAAATCTCTTACTACAATTTCTACATGCTTAAAAAGTTCACTAACCCCATGTATAATAAATTTAAATTTATTATAATTATATTATAGAATAATTTTTATACTTATAATTTCATATATGATCAAATTATAACATTTAAAAACCCATTTATTAATAATCTCTTATGAAAATCATCATTTCCCGGTCTTAACTGTTTCATTTTTCATGAAATTTTCTATTTTATCGTTCTAGTCCTTATAATTTGATCATGGTTAATTTAAAACTAAAATTTTAATCATGATTGGAATATAATATATATTCATTATATATATATTTACATTTGTCAATAAAAATTTTATATAGAAAAATGAATTACACCATTCATGGAGATGATAGTCCATACGTGTGCATGAACATTGTTTTAAATTTTCAAAGAATGGAATAAAACATAGATGAATAATAATTAAACATTATAGAATCATTATTATATCATATATATCATATATATTAATTAAATATATCCTTATTATCATCCATGTAACGTGGAATTGAAAAAATGAATGGCATCACATCGTGGAGGCGGTTGTCCACCCATACGGACAAGCGGTGCTATCATTTACCAACATATTGAAATTTATCATGGAAAATTTGATATTATTCAAAAAGTACAATTATTTCATAAATATCATGTATAAACATTAAACCCATCATAAAAAACTACCATTACATATAGTTATGGAAAATTAATTGTATAATTTTGTGGAGGTGGTAGTTCACATATACACATGAGAGATAATTTCACTTCCCATTTGATAGAATAAAGGGTGGATACTGGTGGATACATAATAAAAATAAAATTTAATTATATTCAATATATTTATTTTTTTATTTTATTTTTAATACCATATATTTAGGGGAGGTAGAAGAAGAAATAAATTGAATGTGGTTGGCTAATACAATTACCTCTTCTTTGGAAGGCCTCCTTCAGATCCTTTCTAAATGACTATTGGAATAGATTTTTTAGAATACTAGTACCTCCACTTCACTGATAAAGAAGTTGATAATATAATAGTTCTGTTTTTAGTCAATATATATGGCCATAATTGTCCTAAATAAGATAAATGATGGGTGTATATTTATAAGTAGAGGATAGGATAAACATGGAATTTCATATGAGAAAAAAAATATAATAAAGTCATGCTCAAGAAAAATAATTAAAAATTAATATATGATTCTATGGTGGTATATGATGAATTTTGAATATTTATATATAATATTATTTATACATTTTTAATTTCCAAATATTACACTTATCTCTTGGTTTAACCCCCAATAAACCCTTTTTAACATTAACCACGATGATAAATTTTTACGGTTTTAATATTAATAAAGACCAAAAATGAATGTGGAATCATAAAAAAATTTGAAAATTATTATTAAAATATTCTATCCATTTTATCAAATTTAATTCACATATGTGGAATAATTTTATTTAAAATTAAACCTACTAAATGTGACAAAATGCCATTTTCCAGAAAAATGTTTTCTTAAATAAAAAACATTTTTATACCAAAACAACATAAAATTGATTCCAATTATCTTAATGGGATTATTAATATTATAAATGATTTAATTTTACTTTTAAACCCATTTTAATATAAAATTAATATTTTCAAATGCTTCAAATAAAAATACAATTCTAAATAAAAATAAGTATTTTTCACTATTCATAAAAAATCAATCTTTTCAGACAATTCTCAAAAAACACTCTTAGATAGTTTTAAAATTAAAATCTAAAAAAGTATGTTCATTTTTTAAAATAATTTTTTTTAAAGTGGAAAAAATTGATTATATTATTTTTCTCACAAAAAATGCAATAAATACCATTTATAGGAAAAATGTATTTTTAATGCATACAATGAATTTACTAAAAATAAAGTATTTTTTTATCAATATATATAGGGTATATAAAACCATCATAAACAATTTTAAAAAAGTGTGTATTACTACTCATTCCACCAATTTAATTACTAGTTTATAATGAATTTAGACTTGGGGTTTCATGTATCCTAATATATTGAGTAAATTAAGTTTATTTTAATGTAAATATATCATAAAATATCAAGGGGTCACCTTATACCCTCTTAAAAATAATTTCACCACTCTTGTAAAAAACATAAGGATATGTATATTTCATCACATCATAGGCTTCAATTTTACCTTCTTCAAATTTATGATTCCTCCCATGAAATTTAACCAGGTGAGTAGTCTTATTCTATAACATGTTATCACTATAATCCAATATTTCTGATGATTTTTATTTATATGAAATATCATAAACCAGTTTTCAAACCTAAAAGTTTTGGAAAAAACTGAAGCACTGGGTAAGGCATACCCAATATGGATTTTTTTATAATCAATGACTAATCTGAGATGTACATTGATGATAAACGCTTTGATAAACGTAATTAAGTTGATGATTAATTGATGATTTAATACCCAAGCTAAAATATAGGATAATCACATATTATTTAAAATTAATCCAAATAATGAAATAATTACTTTAGGATGAATTATTTATTCATTGTTGAATCTAACAACATCTCTATCTCATACTATAGTTTTTAACGGAATAACGTTCAGATTCCCTTCGGTGGTGACCCACAAAATATCTATATACCTATGAATGTCACCATATGAATATATGGGTGCTATCATGGTAGTTCCTAACACTTACAATGTTTTTCTTTGATTTCCTTAAGAATCACTTCAAGAAATACTCTTCTTGATCACTTTAGACTTAAGAGTGGTGGGGGAGGAGGACCTCTCTCTATTCATGATATCATTATTGGAGAAGGGATCTCTCTAGGGCCTTGAGAGGGTTATCAAGATGCTATTGTGCACAAAAAAAATTCAAACTCTTAAGAATCAATATACTATGATTATAAACTACTAGGGTTATAATTTTTTTTTTCACATTCAACCTTATTATTATTCTTAATCCATATAGAACCCCATGTCTATAAAAATAATAATATTATTATTTATTGAATTGTGAAATGAAATCCAATCCAATTAAATATTATTTATTAAAATAATATTCAATATATATTATTTCTAACCCGAAAATTAACCTCATTTATCCATTCCTCCACAATATTAATCATACCTTGAATAATGACTACTTATTTAATAAATATATATCACTGGATTATTCTCTAATAAATAAATACATATTATTTCACTAAATAGAAAAAAATTATTTATTAAATAAGAAGATCACAATATATTCTCATGGATAACTAGTGATGAAATATATATGATCAATAAAAAATGAATACTTATAAAACACATGTTATAATAATATTAATTAAACATGTTAATTATTAAATAATAATATTATTTTACTAAGGTTCTAGATACATTTTGTATGTGACCCTATTGACCGCTTTCTCAGTGGAATTAGGTGAAGCAGCCCAAAGTTAAATTTTATCATCTATCAAGATTTCATGGAACCCATACACAATGAAGTTAATGTCGTAATGACATGAAACCTCATATAGACATTCACATTGTAATATAATCCATGTATCATGGTATCTCTAATTAGGTGGGTTGTATGTTGGTTTCATCAAGCCATGTTCTTGATATCTCTTTATTTGACTTTATAAATTTTACTTTCCTATAGAACACTATATCCATGGATTTATTTAGGCTATATCATTTCCATCAAAGGTCCAAAGATATCAACATTCATTAAATAAAGGAAAAATCGTTTATCACATTACTCATTAATGAAATATTAACCATAATGCACTAAAAATATCCCACTTCATCGTGAACATATGTCATCATATTTTTCTTCAATACATCAATGTATGTGATTCATAAATCCATTAATAATAATATTAAATTCTATAGACCAAAAAATACATCTGTAGTAATGAACATCCAATCACACATATAAATATGGATTTCCTACATGAAGGTCTTGTTCTCATAATCTCTTATACTGAAAATTACCAAGGGTTTACACCATGATAATATTCCATAAAGTCCTATGAGTCTCCACCCCTAATATACTATATCATTCTTGTGCCTAAAATGATTTCATCTAGCTATAGACCATATATTTTACAATACAGTTGTGGCACTTTTGGGTTCTCATCATTGTGGGGAACTACTATGATCTTTTAGTGGGACAAATACTCTTAGGACATTATCACATACTATGTAATAGATAAGAACAACCATTATGGGACAATAACATTAATAATATTTAAAAATATAAATATAGAAAATCATAAACTACACAGGAGTTGGTTCTAAGAAACCAACTCTAACAGGCTCCCAATTTTACTAGACCCAACTACTAACAACATTCAATCATATAGGTCTCACATGATTCTTATTACTCTATTTAGATAATTATTAGTGATTTTTTTCTACCATTTTTTTATCCATAGAAAATTTACCTATTATAAATTCACCCTTATGAGAGAAATCCTTCAAGAGATGATACATCTAAAGTATGTGCTTTGTCTATTGGTGTGACCTTGTATATTTTCCAAGAGCTACCACTAAATTATCATCATAATATAATTCAATATGATATTTAATTATAAGTACCACATAAATATCATAGAAAAAATATTTTATCTGAATGGATTCTTTGAAAATATCATAAGTCACTTTATACTCGGACTCCACTATAGAATCAGTGAAAACTAGTTTTTTTGAACTATTCTAACTCAAATATCTTATATTGATACTGAAAAAATATTCTAACTGAGAAATAATATCATTTTGATCTATTTAAATACTATCATCAATGAAACCATTGATTACTAGCTCATCATCTCCTCTACAAACTAGGAACATTTCTTTAGTTCTTCTAATATACTTAAGGATAACCTTAACAGGAGACTAATGATGTTCACCTGGATCATATTTATGTATTCCCACCATGATTAATTCTATGGAAACATCAATCATAGTACATGACATAGAATACATAATTGATACTATAATATATGTTTATGTGATCTTACTAAATCTATATTTCTTCTATTGTTTCTGAGGATACATTTTCTTGTAAAAATGAATACCATGTGACATTAGAACCAATCCCATCTTGGTTTTTTTAATACTAAATAAAATTATTATCTAGTCAATGTATTTACTTTGACTTATTCCATGAATTCTATAGGATCTATCATGAATGATCTTGATCCCAAGAATATATGTCATTTCTTATATGTCCTTTATGTAGGAAAATTCATTTAACAAGTCCTTAATGGATTATAAGATTGGTATTTCATTTCCAATAAGTAATATGTCATTAACATATACTACTAGGATAATGACCACATTACAAAAAAATACACATAAACACATTTTTCACATTCATTCCTAATGAATTCATATTCATTTATAGCTTCATTGAATCAAATTTTCTATGACATGGATTATTTATTCAATCCATAGATTGACCTCTCAAACTATTATACCATTTTGGAATCAACTAGAGTCAAAACCATTCTTGTTGTTTCATATATTCCTCTTATTAAATTTCCACATTATGGAATGCTATTTTGACATCCATATTCCAAATTTAATAGTCACAGAAAGCTGTTGTGTCAAGTATAATTTTAATGGATTTAAACATGGAAACTTGAGAAAAGGTTTCTTCATAGTCAATGCATTGATAATTTTTAAACCCATTATCCACTAGAAATGATTTATAGGTACTTACATTAACTTCCATGTATATTTTTCTCTTGAATATCCATTTAAAAAAACAGGCTTAACATCAACCAACAGATCAACCAAAACCCAAACATGGTTCTAATACATGGAATGCATTTCAGAATTCATGGATTCTTTCTATCTTGCAACTTATTACATTTATAATGCATATTTTAAGAAGATAATATAATTATTTTCAACCAATAATTAGTCTCCATATTCGATGACTAAAAATCAATATCTCTTAAGTTCTCTTACCGCTCTTGTTGTCTTACAAAGAACTTTTGTTTCAGGAACAAATTCTTCCATAGGGACCTGTGGCATTTTCACCTATACCAAATATTGTGTATCTTAAGAGGCAACTTAATTAAAGGTAATATTTCTCCCACTATCCTTCTTGAGGATTTTATACCTCTTAATAATAGTATCTTTTCTAGAAATATCCACTTTATTGTCTGAGGGGTTGTATAGGTAGTAACCCTTTATCTCCTTAGGATGCCCAATAAAGATACATTTTTTCCCTGGGGTTCTGGTTTGTTTTCCAAAGTTATCCTCAAAAATTGGATCATAATCCCATATAAAATTATGTAAAAAAATGGGTCTCTTTTCACTCTATAACTCAAACGGAATTCTTTTTTCCACTTTAATTGGTACCTAGGTTAGTGTTTATGCTACTTTTTCTAAAGACTATCCCTAAATTGATAATGAAATATTTGCATGACTCATCATCAAAAATATAATGTCTATCAAGGTATGGTTCCTCTTTTCAATAACTCCATCCTATTTTTTTTAATGTGGTGTGAGGTGAGAAATAGTCTCAACATCCTATAGAAATTTAATAAACTATTAGTTAAGATATTCACCACCTTGATCAAATTTAAGCATCTTTATCTTCCTTCCAAGGTTATTCTCTACTTAATTCTTGAATTATTTGAATTTAGAAAAGGAATTGAACATATACCTAATCAATTACACAAAACCATATATAATCAATTTATCAGTAAGATTTATTAAGTATGATTACCCACCTCTAACTTCTAAAGAAAATGTTCTATACACATTGGTGTATAACAATCCTATAATCTCTATGTTCCTTTCACCCTATCTAATGAATGGTGGTTTGTTAATTTTGAAATGAAAATAAGAATGAAATATTTATTGTGGTTTTATCTCAAAAGATTTCAAATAACTATCTTGACATATATTCTTTGAAATATTCTCATTTACATGACCAATACAGTGATGCTAAAGATGGGTGTTATATGAGCCAAGCAGACATGGTTCATAATTTTCATAATTTAATACATAAAGACCATTATTTAAATATTTCATACCATAAAATATGTTGTATTTATAAAAGAAATAGATTTAATTTCAAAATGTGAAAACAAAACCATATGTTTCTAGTTGGGATATAAAAATTATTTTTTTGGAAAAAATCGGTACATACCCTTAAAACGAATATCATTCTGATGGGAAATAAAAGGTGGTATTTGTCAATGGCTAGAGTATACAACCTCACAATTTTGAAAGACCAAAAATTAACCTCTCCTTTGGAAATATTTTGGATATACATGGTTCCTTCATTTGGATATATATGTGAGTATCATAAGTTGTATCTATTACTAAAGGAGTATACATTGAAAGAATACACTCAATAATAAATGAAACTTTAGTTTACCATTACTTTTGGTTGTGGTTTCTCTTCAAATGGCCTCATTTTACACATGTAAAACATAATAATTACTTTTCATTTCCATTCCACAAGATCTTCCTCTTCTTGGAAGGATGGTGCTCAGGTGATTTAGACTTGTTATGAGTCTTATGACCCTTTTCCTTGTACTTATTTTATTATTCATTGTAAAGACCGTGGGTTTCTCATATACCATGTACTTTTTCAACTTGGTGAATTAATGTAAGAAGTTTTGAAATATTATTCTCATTATTCCTCATGTTATAATTACCAATAAAACAAGAAAAAGGATTGGGTAGTGAGGAATGTATGGGATCTGTGTGCAACGCATTTGGGAATTTAATCCCCAAGATGTCTAAGCATTTAATGTATCCAATAGGCCTAACTATATGAGGTTTAGTAGGTGATGAATCTATAATATTTCAAGTGAATGATGCATTGTATGTCTCATATCATTCTTGTCCCACCTTATTCTGATAGAGATCCCAATGGTGATACATCATGATATATGTATCCATGTGTTCATGTTTCTTTAGACTCTCATTGGTCATAGATGGTAACATGAAACACTGAACATCAATGGGATAATTCAAATGTTTCTCAAAGAGAGAAAAATATTTGTCACTAGACTCTTTTCTAGATGATTTAGGAATAAGATCTTCCAATACACACAATTTCCCTCTATGGAATCAGATAACACATTATAACCTTTTTCATATTTGTAAATTAGTTCTTGTGAGAAGTTTATCCTTCTCCAGTATAGATCAGAGTGATATGATAAATTTCATATTTATTTTCATTTCTATAAATAATAAAAGCATAATTTTATTACATTATCTGATAAAACTAGATAATAAATATTATATTATATTTATTAATCTCCCACTATTTTATCAAAACCTAATATTCCTCATAATTAGCTTCAAAATATCCGTTTTCTTAGACATTTTAGTTGTAAGGATCTATTTATCATTCACATCACCCTAACTTGTGTTAGTCATGAAATCTAAAGGGTTTTAGGTAGGCATTCAAAATGACGAATCTATTAACTTACACTTTGTTGTTAATTTGAGTGAAATCCCTAATCCTAAAATCTATAATATTTATTTCTTAAGCTGTTTCCTTTAATTTAAACCATGCCCTTCTTAGGAAGTCATCCCTTAATGTGAATTATATTATTTCAACACAAAAATTCATGTCTAAATTCTCCAATAATCAAAACCACCTTCAATTGGGTTGATCAAGAACTTTTAACTATGGTTTCATTTTAAATTATTTAGTGGAAATATATACCAACTTAATATATATAATTGAGGTATTTTATCATTATGCATAAATTTCCTATTTTTATAATTATTAAGATCTTATTAATATTAATTGGATTTCCTCCAAATACATTTTTTTATATTTTCTAAAATACACTTTAAGGGTAAGTGGTAACCATAAATCAAAATATTAAAAAAACTACACCACATTACAAAAACTACACCACATTCCAAATTCAAGTAAAAAAAAATCACATCCCGCTTCTTCAAAACCAAAGTGCCGCACCACCAGGATTTTTAAATTCAAATCTCAAAAACATAAAACCGATTTTCAGACCACATGCCATCCATCTCTATTTTGAGTTGATCCCTGAGAAACCTTGAGTCATGTAAACGTTGATTCTCTCACCTTCCTCAATTCAAGCCAACAACATATCCAACATCTAGTCACCTCCATTAACATCACTTCTCAAAACCACCACCTTTATCATCATCACTTTTGTCATCAGAGCTTCCATCACCGTCATCTCCGTCCTCATCGCTCGACACTGACATCCACTTCGTCGATGTCTACCAAAAAAATCACCCTTCATGTCCAAATTCAACTCCACACACATCATAAGAACACAAATCTCTATACACATTTCCAGAACACCTGAAAAGCACAAAAAGGAACTTCCCCATCGTCAAAAGAAACCAAAGAAAGGAATCACCGATCGCAGCTCCATAGACAGTAATCCGCTCTCACAAACACATCCCAAAGTGTCCTAGGAATATAACCCACACAACCGACCCGGAGGGTGTGAAGCACCAAGAAACCAAACTAGATCACAGACACTGGGGCCTCTGGTGATCCGAACCACGAATCTATCACTATAAACCAACCAGGGACTATGAATATGAAGTCACCACGAGACACCAAACCTCTCAAAATCACATTCTAGAGCACCAATGAGACCACCACACAATCCACCTCAGAGAGAAAGGTAGAGATGAGGTGATAGAGTAGAGAAATGGGCGGCCAAACTCCTTAATGGAACACAACTTTGATACCCAAAGAGAAACCCATAATTAACAAACAAAACATTGAAAGAAAAAATGAGGGGTATTGAAGCCCTAAAATAAATCCAAGACTAAAACCCTAAAAGAACACAAAGAGATGAATAAACAATAGAGGAGGTCACCAAGAGAAAAATCACTGAACCTGAGAGAAAAAACCAGGATAGAGAGACCCAGTGAGCGAGAAACTAAGAGGGAGAGGGGGATAAGAGAACCCAAAGATAGGAGAGGCTGGAGAGAAGTAGGAGGAGAAAAGTCAGGCACCGTCGGGAAGGTAGCGGAACCCTAAGAGGGAGAGGAGAAGTTGGGAGCTTGAAGGCAGACAATACGTGAGTGAGGTTCCATATATTCATGTCTTAAGTGGATTTAATTAAGTTATTAACCATGCCTTACATATTTTTTATGCATAATATAGTTTAATTGAGTTCTATATTACAAGATGGATAATTCATTAATTTAGGTGATACTAAAAAACATCCATAATGAAATGGACATACAACTTGATAGAAATAAAATAATAAATATGTATGATCATGATATTTCACTAATGGCATTTTTATCTAGAGGATGATAAACCAACCATTGACCTAGTGGAAAACACCTTCTTCCATTAAATTGATCATGTCGTAAATTTTCAATAATCTACCCATATAACTTTTGGATTGGTTTCACCTCTACTACACATTTAAAATCCCTCCACTAGATTATGATATCCATTCATTATATATTGTTTTACTCACTCATAGGAGAAAAGAGAAAAAGGATTGGTTAAGGGGTTTTCATAAAAAAATATTGGCCTCAGATGCCCTTACATAATGAGAAGAGGGATGACATGAAGAACATCAATTTATATTAAAACTAAATTAAATAAAAACCAATCACATAAAAATCAATGGTCTATTCTCATGATTATCCACATAAATGAAATTAATTTTTTATTTAATAAGAATATAATTTAATTATAATTTTTCTTATTTAAAATGAATTGATTTCAAATAAACTAATTAGATTATTTAATTTTATCAATTATTTTATAATAATTCTCTTCTAAACATTCTTGAGATTCTCATCCATCATATTTTTAAACAATTTACATAAATTTATTTAAAATTAACTATGTACAATACATATACCTTGGAGGTAACACGGTGTGTACCCATCTAAAGTACCTAGTAGGAAATATATTTTTGTACGATTTACTTATGTGGGCATGTACATAGTCAATAATTAACACATGGAACATATGGTATTCACATTGTGTATTGTGTTTCAAATTTAATAGAGTAGTGACTACATTATAACTTATATATGATATTTTATTACAAACAATATGAATAGATTAATTAGACATTTAATATATATAAAACCCACAACATAGAACATATATAGTAAAGTAAATGAAATAAGTAACACATTATAAAATGTATCAAGTAGTATAATAAATAAATTATTAATTATGTATAATTTTCTAATATACACAGCATGTATAATCCAATTACATGGAATGTATATTTCTCACTGTCTGCCCATAGAACATTCCAAGGGACTCTTTAAGTAACCATGAAATGGAATATAATAAAGTACATGGCGTGTACACGGGATATAATACATGCTTTATTTATGTTACACAGTCCCCATTCATGTTAGTTGTATAAGAGAATATGTGGCCCCTCATTAACTAATGTACTGCACATCTTGTACGAATGTTACACGTCATGTAGTCCATTTGACCATGCCCCAGCATGGACTAGT
Organism: Viscum album; assembly: GCA_963277665.1. Classification (NCBI taxonomy): domain Eukaryota; kingdom Viridiplantae; phylum Streptophyta; class Magnoliopsida; order Santalales; family Viscaceae; genus Viscum; species Viscum album. Next base: position 513,132,485 of record OY728153.1, on the reverse strand, counting down.
CATCATGCAATGTATTTCAATACAAAAAACATGTAATAAATTCACATGGATCCAATAAATTCTAAATTAATTCTTTGGGCACTGAATACTGGTACAAAATGTGTACCAATGAGCTACATGGTGTTTACTCATGTTCTACCAAATGGAATCCTTAGAACCTCCAAATGATTTCATCGAATTTTATTAAGTAATAAAAACAATCTATTTTTATTTTATTTTAGATAAATAAGATAAAGTATAGTAGATATCACAATTTGGATTGAAGAATGAGTAAACCAGAATTGAAAACTAATGATAGATTCATAAACCAATCAATGATCATTAAATAATTATATATTATTATGAGACCCCTTTAATACCTCTTAAAGGATCTGAGCTTAGTGAAAGAATTGTATATGGATTTCCTATCAAGTATTTTCATTATAATCATTGATTAATATGAAATTTACAATGATAATAAATGATGTGACAAATGAAATTGAATAAAAGATTAATTAATGATTTAATGTAGGAACCAAAATGTGGGATCATCACATATTAATTATAATTAATTTAAATAATTAAAAATTTAAATTTGATGAATTCATTCTTCATTGATGAATCTGAAAATTTCTCTACATCGTACCATAATTTCATTGTAGGAATCAAGTGCAGATTCTCTTCGATGTTGATCCACACAAGATTAATGATCCTATGAATGCCCCTATAGGAATATTCAGGTGATAGAATGATATTTCCAAACACATGAATTGTTCCTCTATGATAACCTTGAGAATCACTTCAATAAAGATTATTTTTGATCACTCTAGACTCAAGAGTGGTGGTGGTAGAGGATCTCTCTCTATTCTTGAGAATGTTTTTCAAAAAGGGATCACTCTTGGGACTTAATATAATCCTATGAATTTATTTCTTCACAACAAACAAAAATAGAAAACTCTTTAGAAATAATACAATTGGGTTTATATACCACTAGGGTTATAGAATAAAAATTACACACATGCCCTTATTATTTTTATTAATCCATGTGGAACCACATGTCTATAATAACATTATTATTTTGACACGCTCAAAGAAAGTGAATTAAATTAAATATTTTCTATTCAAATAATATTCAATATAATTTTTCTCTCACTATACCATTAAAACCAGTTCTATATTCCTCTACAATATTTATCAAACATTAAATAATTAATATTGATTTAATAAATGAATATAACTGCATTATTTACAAACAAATAATAAATATTATATTAACTAAATAGTAAATAAATATTTATTTAATATTCTAGTCGCAAATATTATTTTGAATAAATAGTGACAAAAAATATTTGATCAAGAAAACATGAATAATTATTTAACAACATGTAGAAATAAAATTAATTCAAGATGTTAAATAATAAATAATAATATTTTTAAATGAAGTTTTGGATATACTTAGTGTGTGAACATCTATACCTATTTCTCAGTAGTATTAGGGAATTCAGCCCAAAGTCTAAGTTTATAATCTAGAAATAGGGCAAGGAACCCATAGATAAATTAGTTAATGTTAGAGTGACATAAAACCTCATATGGTTTCTTACTATAATAAAAAAGGTGCGTATCGGTGCCATTAAACCATGTGTTGGGTGTTTATTCCTATTATATTCCAAAAATTGATCTTACCTAAAGAATAACATATCCATAAATTTATTTAGGATTTATCATTTCAATCAATCTTCCTAAGATACAAAATTTTGTTAAAGTAGGGAAAAATCCTTTCTTCCACTATTCATTAATGAAATATTACCCATGAGGAACCTGGCATATCCTAATTAACCACAAACTTATGTCATCAATGATTTATTCAATACATAAAATTATATGAATCATAACATACATTAATAATAATCTTATAGTGTAAGAAACAATACTCACATACAGAGATAGGAACATACAATGAAAAAATAATTATGGGTTTCCTACTAGTGGTTCACATTATCATAATCACCTATAATAGAAATTTACAAGGGAATACACTATGAGAAGATACCTAAATGTCCAATTAGTCTCCACCACTAATACAATGTAGCATTTTTGTCCATAAAATGACTTCATAAAGCAACAAAAAATATATTTAAGAGTATTATCATGGAAATTTTGGGTACTCATCATAGCATGGAACTAATATGACCTTTTAGTGAGGAAGCTACTCTAAAGACATTATCACATACTATGTCCCATAGAAGAACAATCAGGATGTGATAAGAGGTTTATTAATATTAAATTTTTTTAATATAGGTATTCATAAAGCACAATTTTTTTTATAGGGAAATAAATCGAAAAATACCTTTTTGTTAAATAAATGTGATGGATCAAGTATGTACTTCCTCTAGGGAGATACATGGAACACATCATGAACTTGAGATATGCTTGGTATAAGTTCTAAGAGATAATATACTATCCCTATCAAATCATGAATCTTGAAGGGGTCAATATACCTAGTTTATACTTTATATTCATTATGATTCCACTAACATTATTTTATAGAGAAGTTCTCAAAAATACATTCTCACTAACTTCATATTACATATTTCACCAACAATTATCAGTATAACTATTTTTTCATCACTGAGATGACTTGATGTGCTGTTGAATGGAATGAAATTTCTTTTCCATTTCATCAACTAAATCATGTCCTAATAGTTTTTATTATCAATATTAATCCCATCACATTAGAGTAATACACTTATTTATATACATTGATTCATAAGGATCCATATTAATATTAGATTAAAAACTAGTATTTTAATAAAAATCAACTATAGGAAGGTGTTGATCACAAAAAATTTTATTACTAATAGAAAAATACCTCATTATATAATATATTTTTGAGTGGTTCTCCCAAAATGGCCATCTATCTGAAAATGATAAGAATTATTGAAAAAAAACTCTGAATCTAAGGATTTCTATAGATTTCACTAGAACTTCAATGTAAATATCATATCCCAAACAGATATAATAGAATGTGGTACACCATGAATCATTAAAACTTTGTGATTGTATATTCTCAAAATATGAACAAGAAATAAATATTCTTTGATGTCATTAATTTATAGTAACTTCATAAGGTGATCAATGAAAACCTATATAGTATCCTAGAATTTTTTTTAAGTCTAATGAAAAAATCCATGCACATTTTTTCCCATTTCTATATTGGTATGGGTAATGATTATAACAAGTGTTTATAATTCTATATCATAGACTTAACTTTCTAACATACTAGGCATTGAGATATATACTCAATAATATCCCTCTTTATGTTACTTCACCATAAATACACTTTAATATCTTTGAACATATTCATAATTCCAATATGAATAGATAATAAATAACTATGAGATATATCCAATAGTTCATTATTCAAATATGGTATGAACGAAATACATATATGGTTTTTAAAAATTATCATTAAATAAAAATAAAGGTTTAACTCAAGAATATTTATCACCTTCTTTTATATTTTCACATCATCCTTATACACCTCTTTAATATTCCCTCAGATAGATGGTTGAACACTAATTTTAGAAAGATAATATTTCCCCCATTCCTTAAATATTTCCAAATCCATAATTTCCAAATATATAAATATTGGATATTTTTTATCCATAGATAATCTATAATGATCCTTTCAACTTAGAGTATCTTCCACCTTGTTCACTTTCCCAAGGAGCTAATGTATTGAGAAATAATAATTTTTAATCAACTCCAACCATATTTTATGGTGTATATTCAAATTTTTTTCAATTAATATATATAATAAACTTTTATAATCGATATATATGTCACACATTTCTCTAAAAAGATAACACTTCCATGCATTTAATGAAAAAATAACCATGACTAACACCAAATCATGAGTTGGGTAATTTTGATAATGAACCATTAATTATAATAAGGAATAAGTTGTAACAATATCATTTTTTATGAGGATACATCTCAATAAATTATTCAATGCATCACTATAGATCAATAACCCTTCTCCACCATTGGTTAGTGTAATAACAAGTGAGTTGACTACCCCACCCAGTAGTTCCTTTAAATTTTCCTCACATTAATCAATCTAAAGGAAACTTTCTCCATTCAGAGTTAACTTGGAGTGTCGATTATATAGATATGAAAAATTATCTATAAAGAATCAATAATATCCTATAAAAATAAGAAAAATATAGATCTCATTCATAGTTCTTAGTTTATGTAAACTTTAAAAAACTTATTCCTTTGATGAGTTCACTGATATACCCGCTCTTGAGATTATATGACCCCAATATGAAACATTATATAGCAAAAATTCACACTTGGTAAATTTTTCATAGAACCAATTCTTTTATAAGGTCTTCAGTACAATCTTTAAATGATCTCAATACTCTTCCTTACTCATGAAATACATAATAATATCATCTAAGAAGACTACCAAAAATAGATCATGGGAATATCTAAAGATACTATTAATTAAATCCATGAAGATAGTGTTGGAATTATTAAGAAAAAAAATACAATCACTATAAATTCATAGTGTTCATACCTTTTATATAAAATTTTATTGGTTATGTCTTCAGTTTTTACCATCAATTAAAATTATCCAGATAGAATATAATTCTTGTAAAAATATTTATCTTCTTATAATTGATAAAAAAATAATTAATATAGGGAAAATTATATACATTATTTATTTTTATCCTGTTAATTTCCTGATAATCAAAACAGAGTCCCATTGATCCATCATTATTCTTAAAAAAAAGAATAGGTTCACCCTATGGTGATGCACTTGGATGAATGAATCACTTTTCAAGATTCTCTGGAAGGTGCTTCTTAAATTTCTACAACTCAATAGGGTCTATTCTATAAGAATTATATAATGTAGGGGTAGCACCATATATGGGTTTTTTTAAAACTAAAAATCACAATTTAGAGTGAGAAAATTAAAATATTCATGAAAAATATCAACAAAACTCATATAATAGGAATATAATCGATATTTATTTTCTCCCTAATAATCTAAGATAAACAAACATTTTTAATAGGAATAAAGACTAATATAATCGAGGTAATTTCCATTGGAATTCATATTTATTATCATAGTGATAGAAGAACATAGGTTGGTTAGAAATATCAAATTTGACTTCCCTTACTCAATAATTGATGTGGGATTTATGTGAAGAACTTGAATCCATGCCTATAATAACATAAAATTATTCTAGAGGGATAATAACAATATTTATAGGAATCAAATCCCCACAAACATCATTCTGAGAAGAATCATAGGTTTCATATGCAATCATCTTACCATCAATAATTTTCATTAATAATTCAACATCTAATGATTGAGGGAAGTAATTAACATTACTAGATGATATTCAAGATATAAAGGATTTCAAAAGACTAATATCAAATAAGATATGTAATCATTTGAGTGTTCTTATAACCACCTCAACTTCATCTTTCAATTTCAATTTATTTACTAAAAACAAAAAGGTTAGTTTGTGGAACAAACCTCCTTGTGAGAAATCATATAATCATGGAAAAAAAATTATAGGATGTAAAAATAAAGAAATCATGTTTTAAATATTTGAAACCATTATTTTAACCTACAAAAACAATTATCATATTCTATTCAAATCCTATATAATAGTTCATAAAAATGTGAATTAACCTAACCATATCCCAAAGAAGTAACAACCTGGGGTCATAGTTAGGGAACACTCACCATGTAGTAGTACAATGGTCGAGATATACTCAATCAACTCTTTTTAGGATAATTACCCCAATATGAATTTTTTTCAAAACCACATCCACTTATAATGTCCAGAAAGTGAAGTTTTTCTAGGAAAACAACACTGCTTTGATTACTATAATTTAAGACGTTCTTTTACACTAAGGTTGATCCTAATGGTTAAAGTGTTCTCATACTAACTTACAATGGTTAATAAACCATGCTCTGATACTAACTATAGTGACTCATATATTTCCCAAAAATATATTACATCTTATTATATGAATATTCAATACATAAAATTAAAATACATGAGAAAATTGAATGGGTGTAGTGTATTTGGAATCTTGAATTCATAAAAAATTTCTTTAAGATATTTAAATCATATCACACTAAATTTAGCATAACCGTAACCCTTATAATAAATAAAATACTTATTACTTTTCTTCATAACCTATAGAAAGGAAAAATAATAAAGGGTGAGATCAGATGATCATTATAGGTAAAAAGGGATATATTAATGATCAATTACACATAACATGAGATTCAAGGTTTGAGGACATAATATTTTCATTTTAAATCCATATATTGTATATAAAATATCAAAATCTTGAGTCATTTCATAAATATTGGAAATTCGTAAGACATGAATCATAAAGGAATCAAAGAACATGATCCATGATATCATAAAATTGGAATAATAAATTAGTTTTTGGCATGTACATAAGAATGGAAAAATAATTTCCTTATTAAAGGATTTTTACCAAGACTATAATATTTCATTAGGGTAACTCCCTATTCCAAAATATATGTAGTTAGTTTTTAATCCCAGGATTATCATAGTGCAAATAGTTCCTTGATGAACTGGGTTCACTCTCTATTCTAGTCCTTATTATCTAAGAACATATCCATATCTACCCAAGGGATTATAGGAATATATAATTATGGTTCCACCTATAAAAAAATTAAAAACATAAATATGTGTACCAAATTATCATAACACATTCATCATTTTATAACCCATGGAAATGAAAACATCTTCATAATTATTTCATCATTTCTTAACTCATGTGAACAAAACTATTTTCTTGAATAAACCCTTAATCATCATCAGTATAATCCATCCAAACAATGAAAGTGGATGTAATCATTGGATCATATCCCTAATAAATAATATGTAATATTAATGGATGTTATCCTTGAAAAAAATTACTTCATAAATTTATTAAATCATTTGTTGAAGAAAATATTCCTTTTCACTATGAAATTATATATTTCAAATAAAAAATGTTCAAAAATATTAATGAAAAAAATTTCTTTGAAAAGAACATTTGAAACCTCTAAATGAATATTTAAAATCACAGAGTGGGTATGATATAATGAAATTTTATTTATGAAATGAATGTTAAAACAATGATTCCTTTTACATTTCTGGTAAAACGTCAAAATTACATCATTCAAAAAATGAGAAGAAGATTCGTTTTAAACAATTATTTATGAATTAAAACATGGGTAAAAATATATTTATAAAATAATAATACTATATTGAAAAAATTCATGGAAAAAATTTAAATAAATATGGTTATAGAAGAAAAATTATTTTTGACCGAAGAGATAAATAAAGTCAATTTTCCATAAAAACATTCATTCAGTCTCTTGAGTTCATAAAGAGAGGGAAATTTAAGAATTTTTTTTATTATCTAGAAATTTACAAATTAGAATAAAATTTATTGAATTATTTAGATATAGTTCATAAAAATACATCATCAAAAACTTGATCATAAATCGTTTTGATAAATAACGAGGTTGTAACATAAATCCCTCACCTCAAGTTCAACCTGCATTAAATGCACTAAAAACTCCTGTATAATAAATTTAATGTTATTATAATTATATAAATGAATATTTTAGATACCTACAATGTCAATTATGATCCACTTATAACATTTAAACATACATTTATTAATAATTCATTATTAAAATCATCATTTTTTGGTTGTTAACTATTTTGTTTTTCATGAAAATTTGGTTCGGTGGTTTTAGGCCATGTACATTAATCATGGTTGAATCATATCTAGAATTTTAATCATGATATAAATATAATATATATGTATATATGTTCAATATATATATATATATATATAGATATTTATCCAATAAATGTGGATATAAAAAAATTAATTACATCATTCATGGAGATGGTTGGTCGTACGTACACATGAACACAGATTTCACTTTTATATAGATTGAATGAATGAAAGGTAAATAATAATTCATCTTTACAAAAACATTTTTATTCCTTTTTAATTAAATTTATCTTTATTACTATCCATGAAAAGTGGAATTTAAAAAATTAAAAACATTGCTTCATAGAGGTTGTAGTCCACATGTACTCTCTAGCGACATTCTAATTTTCCAACAGACTGGAATGCAGAATGGTATATATTAAATTATAATTCTATGAAAATAATTATTTCATAAATATAATTTATAAATATTAAACCTATCATAATAACCATTAATGTAATATAGTGATGTAAAATGAATTGCATCACTACGTGGAGAGGGTAATCTACACGTACACACGAGAGATTCTTTCACTTCCCATTTGGTTTAATAGAGGGTAGATACTAGTGGTTTCATAATTATAATAGAATTTAGATATATTTATTATATTTAATTTATTATTTTATGATTAATACCAAAGATTTACATGATCTATAATAACAAATAAATTGAAATTGGTCGGGTAAGATGGTTACCTCTTCTTCAGTAGGCATCCTTTGGATCCTTTCTTAAGGACCATTTTAATGCTATTTAAAAAATACCTCCAACCCCAATTAATGTATGGGTAATTTTATAGGATAATTGTTCATGTTCTGGTCATGTTATATGGATCGATGTGGTGTCAATAAGAGAAAGGAGGGATGTCTTTTTATAAGTGTAGGAGAGGACACACTTAGATTTTCCTAAAAAATTAAAATATAATAAAGTTATGATCAATTAAAAGGATTAAAAATGGATAGAGTTTTTATTTTGGGATATTATTTGGTATATATATTTCAATTATATAGGATTTACACAAGTTTAACAACCCCACCCTAGTAAACCCTTTTTAACTATTACTACGGTGTAAACCATTTACTATTTTTTCTATTCATTATAACCAAAATTGAAAGCATCCTCCTTACTAGATTTATACATTACAATTGAAAATATTCGACCCATTTTATAAAATTCGATTCATATAAGTGCCAAAAATTAATCTAAAACTAAACACACAAAACATGATGAAAAGTTGTTTTCCTGAAAAAATAATCTATTATGTATAAAAAAATTATTCCAAAATCCAACATAAAATTGATTGCAATTAATTTAATTGAATTATTAATAATATAAAAGAAATAAAATTACTTTTAAAACCATTTTTAAATAACATTAAACTTTTTAAATTCATTAAATGAAAAGAGAATAATCAAAAAAGATTTATTATTTTCACTATTCATCATGAAAATCAATATTTTATGAAACTTATAAAGAATTAACACAATTATAATTCTAACATCCCAATTTAAAATATTTAGACCATTTTTAAAAAAAAATTTATACCGGTGGTATAAATTAATTATATTATTTTCTCACATAAAGAAAGAACACAATTTTGAGGAAAAATTTATTTTTGAAGTATATAATTACATGACTAAAAATTGAGTTCTTATTGTTAAATATATTTATTTTATCTAAAACCTTAATTTTTAATTTTAAAATTTGGATTATTTATACTCATTCTTCTAATTTAATGTCTAGGTGATAACATTATACTATATTACGATTCATTTTGACTGAGGTTTGCATGCAAAGCAAGCTGTCTAGTAAATTAAATTTATTTAAAGGGAATTATATTATAAAATATTGGATAATTATGTATTAAATATAATTATATAAATGATATAAAATTTTAAGTGGTAATATATACACCCCATATGAGAATATAGGTTCATATCATAAACATAGCTCCTAAAGAGAGAAAATTTGAGATGAATCACCCATACAAAGTCCATATCATTAAATTAAGAATTAATCAATGGATAAATTATGAATAATAAATTTAAATCCAAAAAAAGTTTAAATAAAAAATATATAAAACAAATTTCATATACGATATTTTCATGGGACATTATAATCAATGAATAAGTGATATAACCCCAATAAAGTAAATTGAGTTAAGAAACACCTTACCTTGATTCCATATATTCTACGTATATCCTTTATCTCTAGTATAATAAATTTACATTAATTATTTAATTATTTAAAAACATTTTATTTTTTTAATTAATTTATCATTAAATCATTTTTTTTTCATTTATTTCAGTGACATATTTAATTACTTAATTGTTTATGTTTGCATTTTGTGTTTTGAGGATGTTTGGTTTATAGCGGAAAAATGTGTTCCATATATTTATTGTTGTCAAAGTTGTAATTGGTCCATTTTATCCAAAATAATAATAATTAAGTTATTATAATTTTTATACATTAAATATAATTTTATAAACATCCATGAAGAGAATACATGGAAAACAAATCACATCATTTCTTGATGGTGGTAATCGACACGTGCGCATGAGTGACATCATCATTTTTGAAAGGATTGAAGGGAAAGAAAATATATGATATATTTTCATTCCAAAATTATAATTATGTCATAAATATCATATACATACATTATATCCACCATTATAAACATCCATGATATATGATGTTTGAAAAAGAAACACATCGCTTCGTGGAGGTGGTAGTACACATGTATGCACAAACAATATTTTCATTATCTATTTGATGTAAATGGAGATGAAAAATGGTTGTAACATAGTAATAATAACATTTACATATATTTTAAATACTAATATTATTATATAACCACGTTTTATGTTTATTTTAAGAAGATAGTAGAATAAATAAACCTGAAATTGGTCTCTTAGGATTTATACATTCTCCTCAGATAACCACTTTAGTTAACACCATTATCCTCATAGAGTTTTTATTTTTGTGACACCAAGATCTATAAGAAATTTTTAGGTATGTTTAAAGATATTTGGTTAGTTATTTTGTCAATTACATTGATCAAAATTTTTGATTAATAAAGGAGAGGTAGTTCCCTTTTATAAGTGAGGGGAGGGGGACCCTTTCAATTTTTAAATTATAAAATTAATACAACTTTCTTTTCATTAAAAAGTTGAATAAAATTGAGATATTTAAAAAATAGGATAAGTATGAGTCTAAGTCCTCTCATTAAATAAAATCTTTAAATGTTTAGGTGGGGGTTTTGCTTATATATCTTAGTTTTAACCACCCAATAACCCTTTTGATGATGACCAAAATATCAATGATTTTTACTCTTTAGGGGTGAAAACAATTACTATAAAAGAAAAAGTGACACATAATATACCATTATTGATAATATAGACCATTTCTCAGTCACATTATTACAGATAATATTTATATTATTTTTAAGTCAATAAATATAATAGTATTCACCATAATATACAATTATAATCATTTATGGGACTATTCACATAATTTGACTTTAATAAAATCAATATAGTATTTTAAATAAAATATAAAATTTTAAAACATCACTAATATATTATATTTATGTAATAAATTATTGTAACATAAATATTCATCATTTTTTATTACATTTAATTTTTTTTATAAATCATTTACCTGATTTTTCTACTGCTTTAAGAAGCATTGTGTGGGAGTTGCGTTAAAATTTAAGGAAATTATTTCATCACTAAAAATTAAATAAAAATTAATTTGATTATAAAATTCATTCATATTTGAAATATAAATTTATAAATAAACATTAAATATTTCTACCTTAATGAAAAAATATTAATGATATTAAAATAAAGAGAGTGAAATTTTTTATTCTTTATTTAAAATCATATTAAGCTCATTATCTAAATAATGTGGCATGAAATTTTCAATTTTTAGAAAAATATATGGTTATGTTTAAAACACATGTATCCTATAAAATAAATAAATGTTTTATGGATAGTTTTAGGACAGACCACATTATTTTTTACACCAAATCACATGATTTACCCATAACGAGGTGAAAATTATTTACTACGGTGACTATTAATAATAAATAAAAATAAATGGGAAATATTTACCCAATTTGAAGTGATTGATTTTAAATATGTAATCCAGTTTCAAGATTCAATTTCTAGAATTGGAAGAAATAATTTTAATATTAATTCCTAAAATTCAAGGAAAAACATGTTTAGAGAATATTTTAATGCCCACAAATGAACTTATAACAAAATAAATTATAATGTTACTTCCTATATTGTTAATAATATTATATATAATAAATATGTATTATGTTACAATAATATCTACTTTAGAAAAAAGTACTTTTCAATGAAAATGAATAATATTTTTACAAAAATCATTATTTTAACTATTCATTGAACAATCAATCATTTCAGAAAAATCCAAAAATTTCACCATAAACTAATTTTGATATACTGATATAAAGAATGATATCCTTTTTTTAGATACAATTACTTAAAGTAACATAAATTAATTATAATATTCTATCATAAATAGTAATAAAAACCATTTTTGAAGAAAATGTGTTGTTGAATCATAAGATGATTTTACTAAAACTTTAGTGCTTATTTCATAAGAATTAATCAATATATTTGTATTGAGTATGGACATTTCATAAAATTTTCATAATTTAGTTACTCTTATTCATATTTTCCAATATAATATATAGGGTATAATGGTAATATTTAAATAATTTTATTTTCTATAAATTTTAATCTCGATCTTGTGTATCGTATATGCTATTGAATAAAGATTTATTTTTAAATATTGGGGAGTTATATTTTCCTTCAAATGGAAAAGGAACAATTTTTTTCCTATATACAAACTACTATCTCTGTGAAATGATATATTTAATTTTCCATACCCACCTCACATTATGGGTTATAAATAGGGAATTAATTAATATAAAATATTTTTAATACATTATTATGATTTTAGATAGGTATTGTTTTACTTTCATTCTTACCCTTTCATCTTTTGGAAAATAATAACGTTTCTTGTGCGTGTATGTGGGCTTTAACCTTGATGAAGATATATGATTAATTTTTCATTTAAACCATAAATGGATGGTCATAAATATGGAATTAATAAATAAATATAACATTTATAACAAAGTTATCATTCTAGAAAGTAAAATTTTATCGTCCTTATTTCTTTTACACCCATTAGAAAAATGAAAACTTCATTCATACACACATGAAATATACCATATCCATGAAATGATTTGATTAATTTTTTATGATCTCCTTACATGGATGATTATAAATGTATAAAATGATAATTATAAGATATTTAATATTTTGGGGATTATGGAACCATGAACCCTTTAACCTTGATAAATGGACTAATGTTATTTAAAGGTTATAAAATAAATGATCCCAAAACATCTAATGTAAACCTAAATTAATTTATAACTATATAAAAAGGAAATAAATGAAATAAAAGGAATGAAAATAATATAATTACCTTGAGAAGGTTTAAAATATATTATAAAATAATACATTTTTATTTTTCAAGAAATTTAAAATATATTTGGTGATTCAGGAGATAAGTTAAGGTTTTTTTCTTTAAAACATTTTAAATGATTTAGAAATTTTCTCTACCATATCTATATTATTAAAAATGATTCCATATTTTTATTTTTTATACTCCAATGATATATTTAAATATATTTTCAAATATCCTTAAAATTCAATAACTTTAAAAAAAAAAAATTTAAAATGTTTTCTGTATGGGTCAATTTTTAATCCTTTTATAAAAGTGAACAATAATATTTTAATTAACATTTATCACATAAATGCCTTTTCAAATCACCAAAGTGGTTATTCGTTATCAATAACACTCTATGATTTATTATTATTATTTTAATGAATACCTTATTTCCTTCTCATCTGAGAAATTGTTTTTCCATGTTTTTTAAAAAAAATTTATTTTTATCCTTATTTTAATTTTAATCCAAGAAGTGCTTTTGTATATGTGTTAAAAAGAATATTTTTTATATTTTATGATTGAAATACATGATTTTATTTCTTTTCACATGACATGTTTCTCAGAAATTTTATATGGTAATGTGGGAGTATGATATAGCTCTAATAATGGGTGATCCCGATATAGATATCCAATGTATTGGTTAAAGTGAATGATTTAACAAGAACTAAGATAATAGATATATAGAAATTTACATTTATGATTATACATTTGTAATGGTAATTTTAATGGTTAATGTAATGAAAATTTCTAATGATACTTAAAGGGTTTTTGAATGTGTTTTATAGTATTTAAAGTAGATATTTTGTTTTCACAAGGTTAGAGAATGACCTTAGGATTAAAGGATATATTATGATCTTCTAAAGTTGAAAGGTTTGTTTTCATGAGTTATTATAATTTTCCCAGCTAAATTTCATGATTATGAATTTTTGTTTATACTTTGTTACAAAATTATATATGAATAATTTGCGATTTTATGTTTATCTCATGAGTAAGTATTTATTATCTTGAGTTCTATGTTTATTATGTAAAAAAATATTTTTTATGGGTTTTCATGAATTTTTAGAAATAATAATGAGTTTCCTTTATTTTTATATCTCTTACATAGATTTTTCTTTCTAATCTAATGTTTTAAAATTTTTTCACAGGGATTAAGGTTGTGTAAGGGTTATAGTAAGGTAAGTAGTGACATGCCTAAAATGAATAAAAATTTTCATAAATGAAACATGAGTGTAAACACAAGAACCTATTTTGTTGAAAAAACGTTATTTTTCATGGAAGTATACACTATATTATATAAAGGTTTTCCTAATTATCTAAAACTATAAACCTAAAATATCCTATAAATTTAAAAAAATTCCCCATATTCTAAATCTTGTAATTATATGTTATTTATGATATGAAGCATTAAAATGTGATAGTTCTACTATATTCAAAAGCTAAAATAAGGGGTATACAAGATCCATCCATGAAATAAACCCCATTATCATTAAAAACTGTTGTGTATGAATTAAATTGATGGACGTGGTTATAGGAACACCCTACTAGTAATCAGTGATCCAATCAGGGTGGTCCAAGAATGTACCTGAAGAAGGATATCTACATACCCAAGGGATATATTGAGGCAACAAGTGTTCTAGGAGGACCCACCTGTACAAGATTGAGGGAACCAATGAAATAGACATTCCTCTTTGAGGGGATTCATCCACCTAATGGTGAAGGATCTTGTGGAATCATTGATTTTTAGTAAGGGAGATCCAAGGCCTTTTGATCATTTTTAGAGTGAGCCTTCATGGGTGACACATCTAGTAATAGAAGTTTCCTCAGGAAGTGACTCAACAGGTACAAAAAATATCATGTGGCCTCTACAGTTGTGTCTATAATGGATTCAATGAAACATTTTTGTGACATTAAAGATGTTATTAAGTATTCTATTTTCCCCGAATGTATTTTAGAAGTACGAAAAATTTCCTTTGTCATTTATGCAGTGGAAATTATGGAAGTGGATCTAGGAAACTAGGATATTTATACCAAATTTTAGGCTCACCCAAGTTTCTCCCATCCTTCCCTAGTAATCAATGATATAATAAATCCATAACTTATAGGCACAAACAAACATATAGGGTAAAGGTAGTCCCATTCATCAATAAAGTTTACTCAATGGTCTATAAACATCTCTTTGAAGTCCCAAATGATTATACATTAGATCAGAAAGTTGAGATGGGGGAGTATGGTGATAAAAAATTGAGTGCATGTGATGTGGATATTGAATAATATGTATAAGAGGGAGAGGAAACTTCTCCTAAGGATAATTCATAAGAACAATCATCATATGAGTAAATTCTTAGACTTTGTAAATCTACAAAATGCTACTTTAATTTAAGTGACATTAAATTGAATTCTCAAATATATAGATGAATCAGCATGTGAAGAGGCTCTATAATAACTCCTAGATCATGCAATGAGGTGGTTCAAGGATAATATCTTGGGAAGATTTCAAGTGGGGTAAATATTTCCCATCTATATGGACTATATCATTCACTAGGGACTGTGACTTCTAGTTTCATAGGGGTATAACTAGCTTCCAAAGAGATTTTTCATCTGAATAAGGAGACAATTCAATTCTTATGGGGCTCAGTAGGTAAACCTAACCACTTTACTTTTTTGTTGGATACTTTTTTATCATTATAAATTTTCCTTAATGTATTTATCTTTAGGGAAACAATTTTATTGAAGGAAGAGTTATTGATGGTGGTTTCTAATATTAATACCAATATTGAGGGGTATACAAATTTTGCACATACCACAGGTGATTCTGGTGTAAACCTACCAATGTGTGTGAAAACTATGGATAGTTAGGATTTTGGGATTAGTGCCTTACTAGAAGTGATAAAAAATGATCTTCCAACCGACTAGACACACTATAATTCTTTCTAACACTTCTATTTCACAACAAGATTCATCACTACTATATCCTAAAATAACACCTAGATTTATTTTAATAGTGTTTCCCATGTGGGAAAAGGAAGCAGTTTTTAAAATAATCCAAGGACAATATATAACCAAACCAATGGGTGATAGGGTTGTACCAAAAGATCATCCTACTCATGATGAAGAGAATTCATGTGCATTGTGAAATACTGGGACCCCATGTCACCAATTATCCAAGAATAAACCACTATCATTCTGAAGGTTTAATCTCCATACATTAAATGTAAGTTAGAAGATTTTACACCCATGAAATAGAAAGTAATGGAGTTTCTAAAAACAGATAAGAGAGTTAATGAACTTAACACTGCATGAATCATAGAGCCTAGATAATAAAATCCATAGCCTATGTCTGAGGTACTGTATCCACATCTCAAGTTATAGATGATATACAAACCAACTTCTAATGATAAAGATAAATTAGATCTATACGCAGATGACGATAATTGAGTGAAAAATCAAAGGTCATGGAAATAAATTTGGGGATTTATCACCCACACACTCCTATGTCAAATGTAAATCTTTATTAGATTTCTTTTTAAATGTTTAGAGAACATGGGAACCAATGGGGGTACTATCTTGAAATCCTTGAAATTGATCTGGAATTTATGGTAAAGTGGGAGAATTTGACGATTTGTAAGATCAAATATACTAAGGCTATGTTGGGGGATCATGGAATGATAACTCTCTATATAACTTAGTATAATATTGTTGAGTGGTATACAGAGGAGTTTTAGTTTAAAAAACTGAACCATACATAGGATGAGGATTATAAGAGTCTAAGGACCCATTACTCCACATTTGATGTAGTTTTGGATAGAATCTAGTCATGGGTAGTGAAATTAATATATTTATAAGACATTTCAAAGATATGGGTAGTTGAGGTGTTACCTAATGTAGAGGAACAGTTGGGTAATCATACTAGGATATAACCTGCTATTAAATCCTACATTTTTTTAAATCATCTTGAATATTTGATAGTTCTGGTGTAACCATGAAGTAATTTTTATCAAAAGAGGGGATATAAATAGTGTATGGACCTCCTAATATTTTTACTCATTAATAAAATATTACTTGAACATCTATATTTTTATTCTAAATCTCAAAAACATTAATGAAATAATCAATGAAACCCCACTAAACTCATGTGTGTTATGATTGGTATGAGAATCACGAGATAAAAATAAGTTTGTTTAAGTGATAAGAGATTTGAAATAGGGGTTGATGGGTGGGTGTATAAATATTTCAATGGTAAATATTAATAAAACACATGAATATAGGGAAATAATGTTGATACAATTCCAATGTATTATTCACCCATCCATTATGGAAGATACATGGGGGTGAAATTCCAATAGCACTATAAATTGACATGAGTAAAGAGAAAGTAGGAGTAGGGTATGTTGTGAATCCAATTGTATGAACCGATAGATAGAAATTGAAAATAGGCTAAGTATGACCATTTAACCAGTTCAAAAAATATCTTCCACTACTGTATCATCCGGGATGCTTCCTCTGGGACATGTACCCTGAATGGGAGGAGGCACATGGGATACTATTCTATTACCATAGGGAATTCCATTAAAAAATGTTAACATTTGTTCCTCTGAGATGGTTTCTCAGGAAGAGATATAGGCCAAGACTCTAAAATTGTGCCATAACCTAAAGGGAATCTATTTTAAAATTAATATGGATATTGTTGAAAATCAGAGAACTTAAAGTATGCCTATGAAAGATAGGGATGATGAAGAAGATTTTGTGCACTCTTAGGATTACATCATCATACATTAGTCTTATTGATGTGGCCTGCCAAAATGATAAAAGGAATGTGGGCCAGTGGGATAGATAGAAATTTCAACTAGGTTTAAGGTATAATAATGGTCTGCAATCATGCTCTAGGGAGAATATTACTATGATATACAAGATTTCAGAGTTTAAGGTCTCATAGTATTGACCAAATAAGGTCTAATTAAAGTTCCATGGACTCACACAATTAGATCTCCAACTAAAAAAAATCTATAATCAATGAATTTAATAAAAATAGGGATATCCTAAGATATACTTGTATATATTTAACATTAATTTTATGATTTAAACATTAAATATCATAACTATTAAAAAAATCCCAAAAACAAAGGATTAATTTCCTTGGATATAACCTCAATTAAAATCTTATTTCATATAATTTTTAATATTTATTCATAATATCAATATAAAATACATCCTTATTGACATATCATATTTTATAATAATTTTCATAAATTGGGGAATGGGAAAACATAAGAAGGTGTGAGCTCAAATGACTTGTAAGGGAGAAACATATCAACATGTCATTAAGTTTTAGATCATGGGTATGTGGGAAATATTGATCATGGTTAAATATATTATTTATATAATAAGGAACAATAAGATTTTTTTTCATAAGGAATAATAGAAGGAATCATATTCTCATGTGATAAAAAATATACCATGGAATAAGAGTGCATAATAACCAGAGAATAATCTTGAACTATATCCCATAACATAGTTATTTAATATTGAAATTTGGTATAATCATAATCGTAGGAAATAAAAATATTATAAACCTAGCTCCCCGAATTTTGTTCATGATCAATATTTTGAACATAGCTAGCTTCTGAAAATCCATAACCTATCTTGATAATAAAAATAACTACATCATGCCCATGCCCAACCATTATATCATAGATAACTGCATCATGTGCATGCTTAATCTTATGAACATAGCTAGTTGTATCATTCATACTATCAACATCAATATCTCATGATATTTAAATCCTTAACTAATAAATTTGAGGGAGATATATGACCTCACCCATACACATCCATATATATGTGTGTGTGTAATATTAGATATCAATCATGTATTATATCATGAAAACCCATGGAATGAAAAAGGGTTTTGTATCATTTCAGAACATTATCGCATAAAATGATATAAAAATTAGACCAATTGATATAAAAAATTCAATCACCAAAAATGAGTATTTAATAATGGAATTAAAAAGGTTATTAATAAAACATAAATCCATAGGATTTTGATCATTTGGGTTTAAATTGGAAAATAAAAGTGAAACATGAAATAGTCTTTAGAAAACATTTCATAACATTGTCTTAAATAGAATAAGTTACTAGTCACCATCAAAAATATCATTTATAAGAAATCACAATTAAGAATATTTCAATAGTTATTTTTAAAGAAACTTAAATAATAGATCCTTTAATATTCATAATGTTTATAAAAACGAAATTTTTGATGGGATTTAAAATTTATAATCAATAAAGGAAATAAAACATTTTTCAATATTTTTTTAAAAAATTACTTCATTGAAACCTATGACATAAAAAGAGTGATAAATATTCCTTTCAAACTGAAATATTTTTTTAAGATAATATTAAATAAGTATAATTTTGATTTAAAAATAAGAAAATAGAGCACTAGAGGGAATATTTAATATAAACATGGAAGAGAAAGATCTCATTTATAAATAATGGTAATTATTCTTAACATCATCAAATATAATGAAGAATGAAATCCAAAAAATAATATGATTTTTTTTAAAAATTTAATTAACAATAAAATATGGTTTAATGGTAACATAATATTATCAAAATATAGAAAAAAATATGGTAAAACCATAGTCAATTTGGAATAATTATGACCCAATAGAAGAATTTTAGTTAGGAAAACCTTATTATGGCATCAGTAACTTTTTAATTAAATTCCCTTATAAAATATAAAATTAAATGGATGGGTAAATCAATTTAATTTAATTAAAGGTATGACAATGTAACCCACAATTTAGTATATACACCACACAAAATAAAACAAGTGTAGAATATGGAATATGTCTCAAAGAATAAAAATTGAGAAGAGAAATCCCTTACTATAACTCTTCGATTCCATGAATGTGTTTTGACCTCAAATATAATTATAATAAATATATAAATAAATCATTTTATAAACTTATTCAAATCTATCACATATATCACATTTACCAAATACTAATTATAATAATTTATTATACTAGGAAGGTTCAGGATCCTAGCGTGCTCAGACCTAAAAATCTATTAGAGAAAATAAAGCGTAGTTAAACAGTGACACAAGAAAAGTGTCACAAGAGCCACCACCAAATACAAAGTGGCAGACAAGAACCACCCAAAAGACAGAAAGAGTGATATACCTATCCAAAAAAGAAAAAAGGGACCTAAGGACCCCCAAAATACATGACCATCAGCCCATGGATACTATTATCCCATTGTGATCAGGCTCAAAAAAGATAAATATGGAGTGAAAACCATACCATGATGATAGATTCCCCATCACATAAATGTAAACAACATGGAATATCTTACTCTATGCTTATTAAATCCATCATCACCAGCCATGGAACCAAAATTCCTCTCACATTACAATATTGGTTGACACATCTAGCTTGCCGCCAGCCTATTACTGACACCACATCCTGAGGTATCCTCTTATCTAGGTCCTCCACATCCACATCACATCACCAGTTTCACCAACCAGAACCTCACATAATCGCTTCAAACCACCACCCAACCACCATACATGGTGTTGAGTGCTACCATATGCCCTAAAACCCAATGTCGCCACCTATAAAAATAGGTCTCACTATTCTCACCAACAACATGAATCCCCTCAAATGCACTATCTTCATAATCCCAAAAACATCCCACATAAATCTAGGGTTTCTCCTTCATAATGTGTGATACTGTATCATTGTAGATGACCGACCAACATACACCCCTATAAACAGTTGATACTCTTCCCACATCACCTTGAAGGCTCCTTGATACGGATCACAATCGACGCCCCCAAGATTCCACCTAACCGAAGAAATCATCATCACCCATAGTAATCTCATCAAAATATCCATGAAAACAACCCTCCAGTTAGGCTGAGACTTCCTATCTAAACCATAAAGCATCCCCTAGTTTGTCTTTACTTAGAGCCAGATGGGTTCGATCATCTCCAGAAATGAGGTATTTTGATAATTCTCTGGTATAATCATTGTTTATACCTGTATCAAGATAAATCTATTGTAGATAAATCCTTTTTCATGCACAAAAATGGGCCAAGAGATATTAATTCCCTATTACATTGAAATGAGTTTGATCCTCCTAAAAAAGATCCAATTATACCGATCTCTATAAATGGATAAATAGAGAAGCTCTATCCTTGAAAGGGAATCCATCCATTGGTGTTATCAATTATTATTCATTTTTTATATTTACTATGTTATTAAAGGTAATGTAATATATGTTCCATAATTATTTATAATATTCCAATGTAATTACATGTGAGTTTAATTATTATTCATGGAGGTAAAATTTGTGATAATTTTGTTTTAGGAAAGTTTCCTAAACTCAGAGATTACTTTATATTGATTATTTAATTTTGTTTCATCATTTTAGAAAATTATTAATGAAATATATTAATTATTAATATAAAATATATTAATAAAATATATTTTAAAACCATCCATGTATGTTTGTTGTGAATATTTAAATATATTGTTCATTGAGGCGATAGTATACATGTATACACAAGTGATGTTTTCATTTTTGAAAAGATTAGATTAGTAATATATTTCAAAATTTATATTTATAGTATCATAATTATGTCATAAATATAATATCTATCCATTAAATATATTCTTAGAATCATCCATATAGTGTGGTATTGAAAAATAATATATCCCATTCATAGAGGGGGTAGTTTTCACATATGCATGGGAAACATATTCATTTTAAAAAGTTAAGAGAGGAAGGTAGGGTAAAATTGTTACATAAATATAATAATATATAATTATAAAATTATAATTATGTAATTATTTTTAATGGTATAATATATTTTTTTATAGGGAAAAAATACTTAAAGAAATAGAAATGAGGATGATTAATTTGGTAATTTTAATCTTACTCCTTGGAAGAAATACTTTATAAATTAGATTAAGACTTTGAGGGAAGGTATTTTGACTGAAAAAATATTTAATATATCTCTAAGAGTTTTTTACGTATTTGGGTGGATTTTTGGTTAACTAATGTACTTATGGTTTCAATAGAAGTGGATGACAAAAGGAACCTTTTATAAGGTAGATGATTGTCATTTTTGTAAGAAGAGGTCACTATTCATGGAAAGTGACTCCAAAAGTGAAAAATAAGGAATAGGATGTGAGTTAATGTATATAAATCTATAAAAAATTGTATTGATACATTTTTATAACATTTTCAGTCTTTTACTCCTTATATTTAATAATTTTACTATTTTGACTTTTATCATGCTAACTATTTTTTGCTTACATAATTTATTTTTTAAGCCTAAAAATAAAATGGTACTTATTTCATAATTTAGTACTTTTGATTTATGATTTGAATGTAATTTTATGAGTTAAAATTTCGAAATTTTTGAAATATTAATTCTTAAAAAATAAACGTATCACGCATTAAAAATACATTTAGAGAAAAATATACCTTATGTTGTAAAATGTAAAATATAGAATTATAAATTAAAATTATTTAATTTTTAATGTTTCTTATAAAATAATTATTTGATCAAGAAATTTTTTTTTGTAAATTTTATTATGATTAATATTTCTTAATGATATCATAAAATTCATAGTATTCGTAAAAAATGGTATTTTGTACAATTCACCTAAAAATAACACTTTTTAGAAAAATATCCAAATTTATTCATAATAAAATATTTACATAAAAATTAAAATAAATAAGTTTATTATTTCAAATTATAATTCTAAAATACATTTTCATGCTAAAATAAATTTATTCTTATTACTTTCCTTATAATAATAATTGGATGGATGTTAATTTATTTTCTTATAAAAATTATTAACAAATTACATTATGATCATTAATTAGTAGAGATTAAATAAAAATACTTAACACTTAAAATAAAAATTATTTATTTGATAAATATTACTTTTTAATAAAATAATCTTCACGAAATACCCTTAAAATTAATTATTCAATGTATAAAAATATAATTTTATCAATCCATTGATATTAAAATATTTCATTGAATTTTACAAATAAATCACATCATAGTTTAATAATAATAATATGAAATACTATAAATAATATTTAAATTAAATACTGTATTTTCCTTTCATAAATTATTATTTATGAAAAAATAATATTTTAAATTTGTTACTAATAATAAAAAAATTCAATATAATTATTTGATATGTGTATATTTTATGACTATATTTTTCAATGGACATATTTAAAATGGTGATATTTAATTCTTAAATACAGACTTACTACAATAATTCATTATATTCTAACTTCTCAGGCCACACAACCCATTCCATATTAATGATTTTTCATAATACATTCTCCTTTAATGATTTTTCATAATACATTCTCCTTTCATGAAAACTATGGTTCCCTTGATGGCCATGCAACATGACCGTGGGGGTTGATCTTTGATTGGAGACATTAAAATCAGACCATATGTTGTTTCTAGTTTACAGTCACTCATCTGGAACCATATGGTGATACAATCTATATAGAAAATGGGGTACTTCATACCTGACATAAATAGGGATATTGATTCCAGTATAGCTTATATCTAGGATGAGTGCACATATTTAATATCAAGATTCATGGAAAAACATGGGATGAAAATAAATTAAAATATCTTGGAGGTCCACATTCTAGAAATAAGTTATCTTAGTGTCAGGCGGTTAAAGGTGAACCTGATGGTGGCACTGAACATAAATATGATATAGGTGGAATATAAGGTTCATGGTTGGGCCCAAGATAATAGATCAAAACATTACTATGTAAATCATGAGATAAGAATCATTCTATGAATGTGTGATGTTTTTATCAGTTGATTGACGTTATTTGAACTTAATAAATGATTCCAAATGTTCTTTAGATCATTTAAGCAATAAAATTAGTAGTATTTCCTTTAGAATTTTCAAAAGTAGGTTTCTGGAAGGTGGTTATCCAGAAAGAGGTTCTTTTGATGTTATCTGATCTATATAGAGAAGTTTAGTAGGGCCATCTAGAAGATATTGTATTATCTATTTATTATTCATATGTTGCTGATTTACTAAAGGTGGTGTTTATACTAAGAATTGATGTAGGGGATCAGTAGCAGGAATAGCAGAATGGATGGAGTCCCTAATTTCTCAAATGTTAAGAATATCATATGAATGGTGGAACTCTCTATAAATAGGAGGGTGGGGAACCTTTTCATATATGTAACATGATTATTTATGATACTAATACACAAGAATCATTCATCAAAAGTTGTAAAAATTTACATCTAGAGAAATGAAACGTTTCTATGTTTCTCCTATGGATGTAGCAATTTCATTTTGAACCAATTTAAACCTAAATGTTCTCTCATTATTTTATTTTAATTCATTACATGAATGTTTTTTTGTTTGAGTTAAAATAAATTAGTCTATTTCAATATAGTGTGGTAATTTGGTTGAATATATTTCTCCATGTTTTAAAAAACTAATGTTTTGATAGTTTGCCTATAATATATTTCATCCACAGTGATTCTAAATTGAAAATTTTAAATTTATCTAAAGGCTAGTGTGGAGGAATTATTAATAAGTGGTATCTATTATTATTTATCATGAGGATCATAAATTCTCTAAAAGATTTAGGTAACATTTTCTTGATTATACATTTTTTGAATTTTAGTTGGATTAATTGTTTTTTAGAAGGATGGTTTCAAAATATACTAATGTATAGATAAAAATATTCAACAGAATAGACTATAGTTTTTCTAGAAAATATGGATGTGAGAAAATATAATTAATAAAAGTCTTGAACATCCATTTAAAGTTGTAAAACAAGAATAAATACTTAAATATGAATGGAAAAATCTTGATTATAAGGCATATAGATTTATTCAAATTTCATTAATCTGAAATGTGTCTTATAACATTCAAGAGATAAAAACCTCATCATATTTTATGGAACCCCTTGTGTATATATATATATGAGAAATCTATATTACTCAATAAGTTATTCAGGTTGAGGAGGTTATACAACATAAGTTATTCAGAATCAAGATCTGTATCAGATATCATGAATCATTTTCACTTTCACTAGAGCCAGATGGATTCCATTGATGTTAAAAAAAGGATGATTTTTGGGTACTTTTTTGTTTTTATCTCTATGGGAATAATGTGATGAAATGTTGAAATCTTTGAGTAGTTCATGTGGGAAGAATGATTTAGTATTCACTAATATTTGAAACATGTGACTCAATGAGGATATCCAATGGAAAGAGTGTTAGATTATATTGGTGAATTATTAAATATAGAAGGAAGGGGATTCTAAACTCATCAAAAGAATTGTAAGAAATCAGAGAGAAAGTAAGGAGAGAATAATTGAGGGACATATTTTGAAACTGGGCATGTTTTTTGGAATTGTGGAAAGAATGGTAACCCCGGGAAATATTTCCATCATAGGAAGATATCCTATATAGGGAATGTATCTAGAGAATTGGGCGTAGTATAAAAGAGTAGTGTAAATATATATACAAATGTTTCAACTCAACTGGGATCCTAGATCAAAGGCTC
Organism: Viscum album; assembly: GCA_963277665.1. Taxonomy (NCBI): domain Eukaryota; kingdom Viridiplantae; phylum Streptophyta; class Magnoliopsida; order Santalales; family Viscaceae; genus Viscum; species Viscum album. Next base: position 513,106,529 of record OY728153.1, on the reverse strand, counting down.
CATTACTACTTTCCATTTAATAGAAGAAAAAGGATACAAGTAAAATTACGTATCTAGAAATTTTGGTAGGGTGACTATTGTATATTATGTTGGTATTGAAATTTTGGGGAGGGTAGAATTGAATTTTTAGTTTAATAATGTTTGATTAATTATATTAAATTGATTTTTTAATGTTCTTGGTCTCTGAATGAACCTGATTTCAGTTGGTAAGCTAAATGGTTCTATTTTTAGAACCAGTTTTATGGAAGGAGTATGGAAAGTTACTCATGAATATCTAGTGACATCTAGAAGTGTAAATGATGGTTTGGTGTTTCAAAATATAATGATGGTGGGAGTTACCAACTCAATAACATTATCTTCTGAAATATCATAACATTGTCATAATTGGTTTTGTAACTTCAATGAGAAAATAATAAATACTCTAGAATATAGAGGAAAAATAAAGCCAGATCATTCATACTTTGGACAATGTGATATTTTTATACTTAGGAAGATGTGAAATGTGACTTTTAATCTCTCTAGAAAAAAACCAAAGTATATAAACCCAGAGTTGTTATATATATAAGTTTGGGGACCTTTTACTATTCATTATCACATAAGTTAAATTTACTTTTTTTCTTGCATAGATGATTCCACAAGTAAAAGTATGGGTATACTTTCTGAAACATAAAAGAGAAGTGTTTTGAATCTTTGAAAAACATAAGGTTATAGTGGATAAATAATTTGGTAGAAAGATGAAATATCTTATCCATACAATGGTGGTGATATTACTAGATGAAGTTTCTATAATTACTATAGGAATAAAGTGATTTGGGATGAGTGACTATTCTAGGAACATATAAAAAAATCATGTAGTTCAGATAATGAATTAGATGTTTCAAGATAAAACAAGAAGATTTTTGTTACATTCTAGTATACATAAGTAATTTTTGGTGGAAGCAAAGAGAAAAATAGAATTTAGGATCCAAATAAGTCCATTGACTCCATTATAAAAAAAATATTGAAATAACTAATTGCCAAAAATATTATAGAAGTTCCTAATCATAGAGTTTTAATAAATATAGCATATATTCATGTTCGTGACAATGAAATATATGATATTGAAGCTACATATCATGAATGATTCTTTATAGGCTATAAAGATGAAGAATTTGGTTTTTGGATATAGGATAATGAAAATAGGAATGTTTTTAGAATCCAAAATATACTATTTAGTGAGAAGAACATGTGGAATAATCAGAATGTGAAGGAACAAGAGGTTGAGGATAAATATTATACTTCAATTCAAGTTGATATGAGAAGGGGACATAGAAGAAAATATGTTATGGAAAGTTTATTTGTCTTTAATTATATAAAAATATCACATATTATCAAAGTAAGTTTATAAATAATTGAAGAAAATTTTGATGTTTTGGCAGTAAAATAAATATATGAAATCTCAAGAATTGAGGAAGCTCAATCTAGAGTTCTGAAAGGTTAAGGTCAGTATGTTGTGATTCTAGAAGAACAAAAATCATTAGTTAATTTTTATAGATCTTCATAGTTTATAAAAATAGTGAAGAGGTATGAATTAGAACATAGTTTCTTAAATTTAATTGATGTTAGAGAACCATAAAGTCCAAATGAACAAGTTACTCAATGTGATTCTAGAAAGATGGATTTATAAATGAATGAGTATTTAGATTCACTATGGGTGAATAAAATGAGGGAGATTTTATAATTACCATAAGGGAAGAAATCACACATGAACATGTGATTATGATCGTTGAAAGAGAAAACTAATGGAAGGAAGAGGTATAAGGTGAGGCTGGGTGGGAAAGGGTTTCAGTAAAATAAGAAAATTTAATTCTATAAAATGTTCACTTCGATAGTAAAGCACACTACCATCGAAGCTTCTTTAAGCTTGGTTAATTTTAAAAAATTGTACCATAAATAAATGGATATGAAGATTGATTTTTAAGGGGTTTAGAGGATTAAATTTATATGAAGAAACTATTTTTTTTTTCATGTAAAATTATATTTGAGTCTTGGTGTGTAAACTAAAAAGAAGTCTACATGGTTTGAAACAAGAACTAATGTTTTCGAGCCATGATTTTTATTACTTCATATATGATAATGGTTTATCGGTATATAACTCTAGTATTCAGTATAATAGGAAGAGTTTTAGTTGAAATGACTTCATTTTATTACTCATATACATGGATGATAGGTTTTGGAGTGTCCAAATGATCAGTTGATTCAAATGTTGGAGGAGTACTTCTATGAAATTTTTGAGATGAAATATCTTGGGGGAATTGAATAAGATATTAGGAATAATAATTTCAAATTATATTATAATTATAATCATGAATTTAACACATATTTATTACATTTATAAAATAATTTATTGATTTTTAACAAGTGGATGTAAACGGTTTTGAATCCACAGACTCGTCACTTAAAATATTAAAAAATAATAGGCACTATGATTGGAAGAAGAAATTAAATATAATTTTAATTATATATATAATTTAATAATTATAATTTTGATGTATTCTATGTTTTACACTCTTCTAGATATCTCTCATGCATAGGGATTTGTCAGCCGGTTTTCGGAAAATACAAGGAAAGATCATTATGAATATATAAATTGGATTATTAAGTATCTTAAATGAATTTAATGTACAAATATTTATTTTGAATATGATAATACATTACATGGGTTTGTAGATGAATAATTTTTGAATGATTATAATTATTATAAGAACATAACTAGATATGTTCTTTCTTTTAGAGGAACTACAACCTACTAGACATCCAGGTTACAACTAGTGATTACACATTATACAATTGAAGCATAGTGTGTGGTTTTAATGAAAGGTATCAAGGAGATGGTATTTTTAATTCATTTAGTTGAGGAATATTTATGTAGTTAGGATATAGTATTTATATACTATAATAATCATTATGAAATTAATTTCGCTAAGAATATAGTGTTTTATTCATGATCTAAAACCATTGATTTAATATACCATTACATCTGATGGATGATAAAATATGGAGAGTTGGAGTTATAAAAGATATATAGAAAATATAATCTAGCATACATATTCACTAAGATAATTCTACTAAAAAAATAGGGGAAACATCGATCCTTAATTGAGATTTTATAAATGAAAGGATGTGGATAATCTTTGTACATAGTGGAATTTGTAGTTTGTGTTATGATTTTATATGAATTTTTCATCATGTGGGAGATTTTTGGGAATTTTTGATTTTTGTTTCAGTTTACATAAGCTTGTTCATTGGAAGTTTTTTTTAACGATATCAAGTTCATAAAAATAAAAAAAAGTAGAGATTTTTCCTTCTTTATTTCAAGAATGAGGATTCTAGTAGGATATTGTTTAGAATGAGGTTATTTTATGGTTCACATCTCTAGGTAGTCTTGTTACAAAATTTTGGTAAATAATTACAAAGGAATATGGATGTTCAGTTTTATATTGAGAGGTATCTAATTTACTATAGGTAACACTCTTACTAAGGATTATTTTAGGTGATTGATAGTGGTAACAATAGTGTTAGTGGACTCAGGCATTTCTTAGAGGTTTTTTTAAATGGATGAAATGGTGGAAGCCTCTATAAATGGGATTTTGGGTCTAACTTTTCATGTTTTTAAGGGTATTACAACTATAATAATCCATGAGACTCGTTAGTCACAACTTATAAACTTTTACTTCTGGTTAAATGGAATGATACAATGTTTCTATCATGAATGTAAGGCTTTAAATCCTAACCACATAAAACCAAATTGTTATTTCTTACATTTTTTTTTAAATTTTATGAATTTTTTGTTTTTTAGAGTGAATATGATTGAAGGTATTTTAAAATATTGTGATGATTTGGAAGAATATTTTTCTTCCAAGTTACAGAATAATAAATTTCATAAGTTTCCTTATAAAATATATTTTTACCTGAGTGATTTCATATAGACTTTTTCTATTTATCCGATGGATAATGTGTAAGAATTATCATCAAATAATGCAACAAAATTTTCTCAAATACAAGGTTTATATGTCGATTTGGATCATACAGAGAATGGGGAAATAATGCATGGATTCCCAAGGGAGAATAAAGGCATAAATCCAAACTAAGGTGGATCAGTAAGAGTCTACTCCCTATGGTAAAAGAGTGGAACATATATCAGTCTTGTGAATGAGCATTGGATAGGTAATCTAGGTGTCATTATATATCTTATAAAAGATAATTATACAACACATTTTTTAATGGGTGGTGCATTAAATCTCCATAATAGGGTTTCTAAGTGTTAATATATATTCCATAAAGGGAAATCAAGACACCTGTAGTTTTGAGTGTGGTTATGTAGATGAATAAAAACAAAGTAGGGGCATGGTTGGAGACTTACTCTATATAGTGGGTATAATTTTAAGGGAATACCAAATCATAAAATAGTTTTAGGTTACACAATATGGACAATACTATGTAGTTTAAAATTACATGAAAATGGAATTTATCATATAGTGTAATATTTTATGGTGGGTATGGGTGTTATATAGTTTAACATCAAGCATCTAAGTTGATTAATGTATATTTACTTTAATAACCTACATCTATAATTGAAGGCATTTCCCTGTATTTGATTTTTGTGAATCTCAACAATGATAATGAAATGAAAAATCAAAACTCCTAATCTCACATAAATCATGTTCATTATAATAAACAATGTTAAATTAAATATTACGAATGTAACATGAGTTTGTAAAATAGGGATTGGTAAGTTGGGGTCAGAATGTTTAATTAAACACAAAGGAAACCGAGGAAGATGCAGAAACTGGATGGGTAAAGTACTAAAAATATAATTCACCCCAATATTATCCAAGAATAAAATATGGGGTAACATTAAGGATGTTAGATCTTTACTCAACCAAATAAAGGCGCGAGTAAGGAAAATTGTGATCTCGAGGGGTTTTAATCATGTGAGAATGATAGATAACATGAGGATGACTGTTTAACATGTTCAAAACATAGGTTACACTACCATACTATTAGAAATGTAAGTATGAAATTTATGGTTAACCAATGACCATGTTAAAAACATGGGATTTTTCATGATGTTTCCATGAAGGATTCCTTTAGTATCTATAAACTAGATTGGAGGTTGGTTGGGATTGAGGCATTTTTTCATTTCTACATGGGATCCTATTTTAGAATTAATGGTTGGTGTGGATTCTAAATACAAAAATCCCAATTTGGAAATGAAAAATTATTGGAGATAGTTAAACAAAGTTCAAAGACTCTAGGGGATACAATTTTGTGCATTATTCATGTCAATGGGGGAAACTGATGCAGTTTTAATGGAATGTGGGAAAGTGTGATTCCTGGTTTAATGAAAGTAAAAACTTATAAAATACATTTACATTATAATTTTATCATTCCTTGGGGAACTATTATAATCCCTATAGTTTTATAATTTTGGGTCCTATATCTCATACAAAAGGGTTGTTCCTAGTTTTATTATTATTAAAAATGGTCTGTGGTGAACTCAAGTTTATGGTTACACAAATTCGATCAAATATTTCTTATAGTTTTTTATCGAACAACTTTTAAAACATTTTGATACTTTCAATATGGATATTGTTAAGAATACCCAATATGAATGTAATATATAATGAAAATATAGATTTTCACATTGAGGAGAATTCACAATTTAAAGTCTAGATGATTGGATAAATGGTAGTATTGAAGTATTATATATATAACAATGAGGGTAAGGGTAAACCTGATGTGAATCTAATGAATCATAATTCCAATATAATATTCTAAAATGCACATGGAAATATATTAAGGTTCTGATGATTAAACTGAGTGATTTTCCTTTTTAGGTCAAGAATCTATGTTCAAGACTATATAATTTAACTTCATGAGTAAAGTAAAAAAGAATTATATAGTTCAAATTCATACATCAAAGACTAAATGGGGGATTTGGGTATTTTATATTGATATTGGGGAGAATGAAAAACTTGAAAAATATTGGAATCTCAAATTCTAATTTATAGAACCTCAAAGATGAGTGCACAATGTTTAAGGTTGTAATGATTAGACCTAGGCTCCTATTTTTGGTTTATAGAACAAAAAAAATCAATATTAAGATTACCAAAGTCTTAACATATGGTTGTAAAAGGTAATCCAATAGGGGAAACAAAAACCAAGATGACATAGTGATATGGGGAATTTTTGGGTTGTCCTCGTGATAGTTGATTCGGGCATCACTATGTATCCATTGAAATGGGAATAAAACCACATGTATTTATTATGGGAAACCTCTTTTTGGTTTTTTATTAGATGAATGGAAAGATTAGAGATGGAATGGTCTCATAAATAATGGAAGGGGACAATAATATTATATAAGTTGGTAGAAGTCGCATCACTGAGGTAGAACTAAGAAATTATCCAACATATATTTGGCTCATATGTAGAGCATTTTATAATGAGGGAATAATCCTAGAGCTATGTAAGTGAAGGGGATTCACATTAGTTTATCAAGTAGCCTAATTGGTATGATAGAATGAGAGTCAAATTTTTTTCCTAGTATTTTTTATTCTAGACTAACTACATTACTCTTAAAAATGGAATCAATCCAAACATATTTTTGTGTCTATATGATACCAACATAGATCTGACTCATTTATAAAAATGGGAAAAAGAAATATAGTTAAATCCATATGATAAAAATAGGGGATCCAAACATTATAATGATCTATAAAAGTCTAATCATCTAGGGAAGAAGAGGGAATTGAAATAAAATCCATGGTTGGGCCAAGGGTTGGAGACCCATGAATCACTATATATCCCATGAGATAAGAATCATTCCATATATAGTTATATGAGGACATCCTAGTAGGTGAAAAACATCAGGATAAAATATAGTGTCCTCTTAAGCAAGGATCCCAACCCAGTTTTTTAATTTAAGAATTGTAAAGAAGGGAATAATATAAGTAGCTTTTGTTTGTGAAGATAGAATGAATAATAGTATAGTTTAACATCATTATATAAGGACAATAATAATTTTTAACATCATATGGTGAGGAATATATGTTTTGTAGTTTAAAGTCCATCAACTAATATATATGTGACATGTAACTTAGGTTCATCCGATGTGGACCCATTATAAATAGTTTAATTTCATATATATCAAACTTTATGTTATACAATTTGACATCATGAAAGTAGGACTAAGAATTATTCCATTTTTTTATCATGCATCAACGATCTCATTCCCAATGTGAAGTTATATTACATACTTATTTAGAAACTCAAAATTGTTGGGATATTTGATAATCTCCCCATCCATATTGATCAATGATTATGCAACATTGTAGTAAACATTGTAAAAAATGAAGGGGCCTTTCAGTTTAGGCTTTATCTATGGTTTTTTAATTCAAAGTTTCATTGGAATTATCATTAATATCCCCAAATAATATTTTAATAAGGAGTGAAGGAAAAACATATTGTTGAATGATTAGGTCACTTTATTTTGATTGACCTTAATTATATATAGTACTTAGATCCTTTTTCATCAAGGGATTCCATCATGACTAGTAATATTTTAGATCTTTAATACAACCTCTACTGGCTGTAGATGGTCATTTAGAGAACTGAAACCTCAATATCAATGGGGAAAACTACATTAGTTCTATATATTATAGAGTAATTTTCTTACTGGATAGAAGTCTGATTCATGGTCCAATATAACCCCAATGGATTAAAGAGATATTATTTATAATTTAAATTAATCTAATCCATTATAAATTATATAATTTTATATATGAATTAATTGAATTATATAATCTATCCATTTTCCAATATGTGGTAGTGTGAAGTATGGTTGATACAGATGTTTTACTTGTAATTGGTTATCTTCAACTCAAAGACTCTGAAGTTTGTATCATTATCCATGAAAATATTTTTATGGATTATTAACTGATTATTATTTTTAGAATTCATAAAATAAATCACAAATTTTTTTTAACCACTTTAATGGAATTACATCAACTTATTTCAAGAATAAATTAGTTTCAATAAAAATTAACTTGAACTTCCCTATTTTCACTCGTGGTTAGGTAACCTTGATGTCAATTCCCCATGAAGCAAAGGGACAATAGTACTTTGTGGAATAGAGAAGCAATGGAGACTGATTCATGTGGTTTTCACGAATCTATCATTAATGATAATTCTTTGTGAATTCCCTGAAGTCAAAAACCATGGGGAGCTATAACCATATCAATTTTTTTATTTCATGGGAGAGATTCAATCATAAAGAGTGAGTTCCATATTCCCTAAAAATAACCTTATGAAAGAATTCTATAATTTCCTTCCCTTGGATGTATAAGAGAAGTATTTTTCTGAAGCATCAATTCTATTATACTTTTTATCAGTTGGGGGAATCATGGAGGAAAAAATTCAAATCCCTTTTATAGTTTTTTTCATACTCATACAGACTTTATGGAAGAGGTCCTTATTATAGGTATTGAAAAATGAACCCTTATAATTGGATTATTATTCTATCTTGAGGGAATATAAATGCAATTTCTTGATGGAGATCATGGAAAGTTGATTCACCTCCCTTCATTCATCATCAAGTGATATAGGGGAATAACATTCTGATGTTCAATATTGATGACTATGTCATTCTATTCTGGATCCTCAATGAAAGGGACTATGATTTCAAATGAATTTAATAGATCATTATGAGATCATGGATTATGAGATACATTAAACTCAAATATATTTTTGGATATTAGATATATGGAGAACTCGATTAAGGGTATGAACTATCATTCCTAAATAGTATAGTCACAAATTATTTGTTTAATGATCAATGAATAATATCCATTTACGTGCAACCTAGAGAACTTGATACCAAGGTCTAGCTCAGTTCTGGTGATGATGGCTTCAAATATATCATCATTGTCAGTGAAACCCTATAAATGGAGGAACCCGTAATACATGAGGGCCTTTGAAGGAGTGATGAAGACAATTACAATGTTTCCCCTGTTAAATATTATGTTATTAATCCTCCTTCAATTCGGGATTCAAGAGACACAATCAAAGGGAATTTTCTAGTGTGGTTCTGCTTTGATGATGGAGAGACTGGACACATATTTAAACTCAATGTCCCATATAAACTCTTTAGGGGTTGGGTGTGTGATAAATAAATCTACCAATTCTTTCCCCTTATTAACATTTTAACGAAGGAACCTGATGTTGAACTTCTAATGGATAATTTTCTATTATTCTAATTTTCTAGTAAACATGGAGATACTAAGGATATACTTCAATGGGTCAATGAAGGAGATCAATTTTACCTCATGATGATATAGATAATACTTCAATAAAAAAAACAAATGCAAATTAAATATAGATATCCTCAATAGATGAATATATGAACTCTGCTTCTAGTATCCTGAGACTAAGGTGATAAAAAATACTATGATTACCCTCTCTATTCCTATAATATATGAGGGAACCAAAGTATAATTCTAGGGTTATCACTTAGAGGACCAGATGTCTTCATTAGGTAGAAAAAATCAAAACTACTGTGTGAAGTAAGTACTTATTGCTGTTAATGAATGATCTCTCTCATTCATCATCCCAATAGTAACTACTTCATTCCATTATCATCTTAGAGAAATATAAATATTTTCCCACTATGTTGGTGAAAAAATACTAGATACACACCGGATTCCATTCAGAGTATCTCAACTCTCATAGATTTCATAGAGAGGGAATTTCAATGATAGAATTTGTCTTCATTTTATTGATCTCACTACCTCTATACTAGAAATGGAAACCATGAAATTGATATAGGTAACCCTAAATTCATTCTTGAATAGGGTCATCTTAATTTTTTTGGAATCGATCACATCAAACTCTCACATAAGATCATTTAAATGTATCTAACATTGCCCTGATTTTACCATTTAATCTTCCACATATTACTCCACCACCATTCATCGTATCGACATATAGATGTGACTTATATCTCATTGGTAGATTTCTATAGTGTTCCTCAATTTTTAGTGTATCAACTAGTAGAAATAAATTCCATAAAATTGCCTAAATGAGATAGACTCCACATGTTCAAGGGATATATGGATTTGATTATATCTAAAGTGTCAATCAAATAAAGAGAGGGATTAGAATATAACAAGTGAATCAATCAATAACATTGTGACCGAGGTAAGAAATTCATCCTTTGGATAGTGGCGATTGAGGTCCTATATGTTAATACAGGCTATAATATGACCATTTTTCTTTCTAGATTGAAATATTTTAGCTAGTTACATTTGGTACAAAATATCCCAGATAAAGTTATATTTGATCATCTTATCAACTTCATATTTAACCATGGAACCATTGGAGGGATTCATCCTTCTAGGTGAATGTTTGTATCCACAGTGAAAAAAAGATGGTTGATATAGTGGAAAATGACCTAGGTATCTATCACTAGAATCTCTTTGTAATTCATTAAGAACAAATTGTGGTGTATCTTTAAGAATGATACTTACTGCTGTTATTTTTCAATATGATTGACTACACTAATCAGTTTTTCCCTAGGCCTTCCACTATGTCTAGGTTAACCCATATCATCTCATCAATACTACTAAAAATCCTTCTTCAATTTTCAGATGAGTTTCATTGAATTCCTCTTCATGAGAAGTGTGGGGTCTGGATAATGGAAGAGACTCCTTTGGTATAGGTAACTGTGAGGTGGAATCATATTTTTGTGTAGGGGTATAATCTTTAGGATATCTACACCATATCTTGGTCAACCACCAATAGGTTATTGATACACTTTATCCTACACGATGGAGGTATCAATTTTATAGCATAGGGAATGATCCTTGTTGTATGCTGGGAAAATGTTTTACAAGATTCAAACAAACCTTTCCTTTATAGTATTAATTAGTGACTGTGATAAATTTGTTGTCTCTGGTATAGAGAAGTGGTTTCTGAGGTCTAGAGTTATGTCTTCTATATTGGGGGTCGACGTTAGAAAATTTCACTTCAGGTCATCCTTTGGATACTATAAGGTTAATGTAAAGTATTTAGGATAATTGATGCACTCAGGTCATTTGACCAGGGGATATTTTACTTAAATGTATTAATACTTCTTTTCAGGGTAGCGGGTTTCACATAAGAAAAAGGGGACAACATCATCATGGACCACTTATACATGACTTTTGAGGGATTATTTAAGTATTTAGTGATATGATGAGGTAATCTTAGGCAGTTTTTGTTTCCTAATTTTGCATCGATTAATAATTAATTTGGACTTAGATAAGTCATCCTTGGAATCTTTAAACATATATCGAAAATTGGTTGGGATTAGATTGATCATAGAAATTATTCCTAATATAAATTAGTATATATCGATGCTATCAAGCTTCCATGACTGGTAAAGGGGAATTATTTGAACTAAATGATTGAACCTTTATCTTTCTTAGAGGTGGATATAATGACCAGTATATCCTTATGCTCTCTTTATTACGATGGCAAGATTCATTGAAAACTATAATAGTATCTAATTCCATTGTACATTTTGAAGCCTGGGCATCATAAAGAATAGTTTATAGTAGTGTGTGTTATTTTTTACCAGGTGGACTAGGATTCCATAAAAAAAACTAATCATGTCATAATTCCATTCTAGGGGAATATTATTGTTCCCAAGTTTTCACTCTCAAATTGACAATATAGAGTGAAAAATTAGATAATTCATAAGTTCATGGTTGAAAATTGTTAAAATTTTATATCAGTCAGGTAGTTATGGCTAGGAGAAATCATCTTTGAGCTAACTGTAAAATAAAAATCCACTAAAGGTTACTTCCACAAGAGGCTTTATTTACTAATATTAGAGAAACACTTGTCTTCTTGACTTCTTAAAACAATATTTTTTCCATCATATATCCTTAATAATTGTGTAATCCCAAGGAAAATTTTTCCATAGATTGAGAATATCAGTGAGAGGTTCTATGAGGGATTGGAGGGTGTGTTTGGCCTATGGTCTCCACATAGTGGTTTACTAACCTAATCACACTGATAGAGGATTACTCATTTTCCTTATTAGAATATTCATAAATTGTTTATCTGCTCATGTGACTTCCTACAAATATGAAGGGCATGAAATCCATGAGATCACACATAATATTTAGCACTAACAAAAGATATGGGTCATTATTATAGCGTCCGAGCTTGTTCCATTAAGAATTGGAAGGATATAAAGATGATATATTCACTATAGAGGAAGATATTCCAAGAGAGAATCCCAATTAATTTAGATATTCATAAATTATCCCATGGTCTTGATATATTGAAATTTGGGTCAATCAATCATCAAAAATATATTCTATATAGTTTAAAACACTCCACCAATACTCAATTTCAATATCATCATTGGTGATATCAGATATTTTTTTTCATACAACATAGAATCACATAGATATATTATGCCATGATATTCTTTACCTTGGATCAATTCCTTTAAGAAAAATTATGCTTGGATAGTTTGTTCAATAATCATATGGTGGGAAAAATAGTGTAGTATATTCTTAAACTTAGCCTCCCATGGAACATTGATGTCTATGAGATTGATAAATTTATTCTACATAGTGAATTTAAAAAGGATATATTATTCTATTCATAGAATAATTATACTATGTTCATATATTCTATAAATGTATTATCTAATTTTCTATTTCAGGGACTGGAGGTAGTGTTTCTAGCACGATCCTATGGAAAATTGGTCTTGTTCTATAGGGACACCTAAATCTGTATTTGATTAGTGGCCAAAGACTATATCATAGTATGTATTTTTTCAATTAAAGTATTTCATAAAGTTGTGGGTGGGTCTTTATAATACTATTTATTAGACTATTACATGTCCTCCTTGAGAAAATATAACATATTAGTGGTTTCTTAGAATCTTTCTTCATACTTCCTAGATATGAGGGTCAAGGACAACTTATCTTTGATATTATCCAAAAACATCCATTAAAACTATTCCTTGAAAACTTGAACATTGAGAGATTATTTCTATTACTTAATGTAAGAAATGATGTTGGATAGGTGTTCATTTTCACATTTTTTTTATATAGGTTAGTAACACCTGACCTACACAGAGTGGAGCTGAACTAGTAGTATAATTTCAGTCAGAGATCTTATTAACAACTGAAAAATTTAGGTTATAGATTATTGAAAATGATAAAGGTGGTTTTCTCCAAATTTTATCCAAATAATCATAGATTTTATGCCTCATACTTATTTAGGGTACTCAATATAGTGTCACACTAATTGTAAAAGAGGGTAATGTGCTCCTTTAGATCACATGTGTTGTCGAAGGAAGAAAATCTTGAGATTTGAAACATTGTAAGTGGGGTACATCATCCACAAACTCTAATTTCATAATCATTTTGGTTTTTATATATGTTCACTTCATCTTATTGGACTCTTTTTTAGTAGTGAGATCATTGATTGTGTTGTCATGGGGGATTTAATCATGCATCTGCCCTATGGTTGGTCACTCACTCATGAAATGGAGTATTCATGGTATATAAATTGGAAGTCTTAATGATCCCTCAAATATGGTGACAAAGGGAATATTGAACCATGTCTCAGGTGTATAGAACCTCATACTTTGGTCATGGATTACTAATCAAGGATTATTGGTAGTCAAGGAGCTTTCACCACAGCAGAAGCTAAATGGATTGCAAGAATGAGAGGGTATGGAAACTACCATCGGGACAAGATTTTTCATGCACGAGAATGCCTAGCCGAACAACCATGCGAAGGTGGAGAGTTGATTTCACGATGAAGATGCTGAGGAGGAGCAGTTCCAAGTAGTTAGTCTGGGTTGTATGTAATGTTTGAAGCCTACAGGAAATTAATTCCTCTAAGGCATATGGGCCATGTAATACTTATTCATTCGGGCCTTGTAAGGGTTCCACCTCACCCCTTGAAAGTTGGATTATAAAAAATAAATAAAAATGAAGGCCTTCGGTCCATTGGAGGAGGTTACATTTGGGTAAGATGAGGTCATCCAAAACATCCTCCCAATTAGGATGGTATATTAAAAGGATCTCAGCCTTGAGATGTGTATTAATATTAGTATCCTATGGTAGGGAAAAAAATCCAAGTATCTATAATTCATAAATTACTTACTTTAGGAATTCCATTAGGCTAGACCACACCTTTTACCCTATCAAGGATTCATTGGATATTCAAGAGTGATATCTATGGAGGGATTATAAGTACAATGAATTTTATTTTATAATGGGTGTGGACACATTTAGAATGATTCATTAATCTTCATTCATATTCTCAACCAAAATCATCCTCACATACTCTACCTCAAACATCACACTCCTGATTATCAAAGGAACTTGCAGTGATGACAATCAACATGGTGGTGTTTGGTGATGAGGATTAACTAACATCATTATATTGAGAGAGCTTGAAAACCTATTATTTATTGTTAAGAGGACTGAACTATAGAAAGGAATACTACCCATATCCTATAAATTTTACATGGTGAGATGTTTCTTCAGTAATATGAAATAGAACTATGATACTCTCAGTATATATTCACTAGAAATTATGGACCTATCCACTAAAGTCAATATGTTGAGATAGTATAAGTATTTTAAGTTCAACCATTTGTAAATACTTTACAAGGTAATTATAATTGTATGGTATTCTAAGATTTTTTAACTAGAAATTTTAAATTTGATTGAATACTCCCACTGATTCTGCTGGAGGTATACTATATGATTATTAGTGAGTAACTCTTGGATGAAGAGGTATAGAGTTGCATGAATCTAGATAATGAATGGATGTTGGTTAGTGGATATACCTTCTCTAATTCACACATCATCCACTTATTCATTTAAAAAAATAAGTTCATGCTCCTAGTCACAAAAAAATATGTGTGAGGATGGAATAAAGGTGGAGGATGTATTGATAAGGATATTTTCTTCTATAAATCTTGAGACAAAAGTTTATTCTTCTAGATAACCCTTCATTGAGATCAGGATTTCTCATAATTTGGTGAATAAAGATTCATTATCATCCCCATATAGGACAGAGAGTCTAAAACCTTCTTTTTATGGATCTCATTGTGTGCTTGTGGTAGAACTAGGTGTTCCTCCTCATCTAAGAATAATAATATGGATCCCAAATTCTCAAAAACCTCAAATATATAGGTATAGAGAAGGGATAAAAATGATGCTGGGGATGAAACCATAGTCAGTACCAAGGAGGAATAAATAAAATCATCCAAATATTGGTTTTCTCATAGAACATTTAGGACCATGTTCACTTCATCCTCAGAAATTGACATCCTCAGCTGATGGGTTCCTGCCCCTAGTTATGGCGGTGATTATGAAATAATCTCTCCAAAAATCATTCATCGTCACATATTTTAAATGATCATTGGTGGCTAGAGTTTATTTCATTGATATTCATGTGGAATTTCCCTTAATTTGATATTATCTAAGCTATGACGACCCATCCCATGGGAATTTTTGTAGGTATCACATAGAGGAACTCAAATGTAGATTTCATCACATGGTGTAACTTCTCAATGTATGGTAATCATTACAACCTTGGGAGGCACTTAAGGGTAGTGGTATCCTTTGGTATAGGGAGGACCTCCAGGACCATTGTTGGTGTAGGGAGGACTCTAGTGGGTTTTTTTTGAGAATAACCTCTAAGATATGCTTTACTCTATAAAGGAACTTCAGGGTCGTATGTATATTTATCATGTTTATGAACTCTATAACAGTTTTTGGTGGAACTGGTGGTTGGAAGAGTTAACCAATACCACCATATGGAAGATTGAGATCTTTATATTATTTGAATAAGATATATCCTTGTAGAGTATTTATGAAAGTAAGTGATGTGATAGTACATGCATAAGAGGCCTCTTTTAGAGCAAGAGTGGTGGCATCCCACTATGCAGGAGCTATGCAGTCTGTACCAAGGAATCTGAAATAACATTAGGAATAACTTATTTAGTCATTGGGTGGGTGGTCCTATAAAAATGATGACATTATTTGGCAAGATCCCTCATTGACGACTCCATGGTGATAACTGAGTTGGAAAACCATAAATTTCACACACCTCCTTAATGTAGGGGAAGGTCATATCAACATCCTATATAGAAAAGATCATAAAAAGTTTTTCATGTATATAGGGGGTATCCCCCAATGAAATCATTATTTTTTCTAGAAATATCATGATTCCATGGCATCCAAATCCCCTAGAGTCATCTATCACATTGGATTGATATCTTCTCTCTCATAGAAATAAAAGAAGTCATTGATGAACCTCCATTATATGATCTCAGAATAGGAAATTACTAAGAGATCCCATTATCCATGAAATAAAAATATTTTACTAGTTGAGGTTAGGTATGTAAAATCTCTATATTCAACAACCCATGTGATGATGATTCATCGTGGAAAGTTCTTCAATGCTTATTCCTATTGGTGGTAGTTTGGGTAGATTTCATGGAATGTCTAGTGGATGGAATTATTCAAGGGAATTTGAATCCACCAATGAGTACATTCATGATGATGTTAATTCCCAATGTCCTCTATTATCACTCATACTCTCATAGTTAAAGGAAATTTATTTCATGTTAGTTTCACTTTTCAATTATTTGAATCATTCAACTGAGATCATTATGTGAGAATAATCTTAAATGGTCAGGATCTGAGTATATTATTCAAACTTTCCAAAGGTGGATGTATAATCACAACTGAGGTGATGATAGATGCACCTTTATCAAAATTTGATAATGGTAGGTCATTACCTAGCTCTTTTGAAATATTTTTTCTCATTTCAACACTAACTCATAGATTTAAGACATGTTCCTTAATCTCGTCACCAAATCCATTTGATATAGACATAATTTAATTACACCACTTGATACCTTTGAAGGGATAAAACCTAATATTGGAGAATTTCATTCTATTAAGAATTTTTTGACATATAGATATTTATTTTTATATCTTGTTTAGGTCATTCAATGATGGAATCTTATTCTCATTGAAAAATGGAAAATGGTGGTTCTATAGTCTATATCTGGGCATGAAGGTTTTTATCCACTTCCCACATATGGATTTGATGCAGTCTTATTCTTATCACATAAGGTCACCTAGGATCATCACCTAATTAATCTAAGTCTCATTACATAAGGAATCTTGATCTGGTCACAAAATTCATTTCACCATCATCATAAGAGATCCCCTATATATAGAACATAGGGAAACTAAGGCTCTTCACTTAAGGAATATTGGACTCATTACACAAGGAATCCAATGATCATCACATTAGGTACTCTTTTCTCATAATATAGATAATTATAGACTCATAACCTAGGATGTATTTTTAATTAATTAGCAATGCATGTCATCATATGTCCACCACATAGGGAATCAAATGATAGTCACATAATTATGAAAGGGATCTACTTATGCTCCTCACATATGGGTGATCATGGGGACTCATCCATTTACACTCATCACATAAGGGAAGACACATTTTAATTTCAAGAGGTGATAAATCCACTTACCCAAATCATGTAATGGTAGGAACAAGTAAATTCATAGTGGGAACTAATCTACTTATGCTCATCACTTAAGGGTAGCTACTGGTGAATGTCCATTGGGGATTAATACACGTGTTCTCATCATGAAATTATTGTAACATGTTCAAATTTAGTAGGGATGAATTGAATTGTGATAATCACATAAAGTATGGTATATATTAATATATAGTAGGGAATTATCCACTTATACTTTTCATACTATGCTAGAAAAAAGTTAACATCTTTTAGAGACTAATCCAGTTACACTTTTCCCATAATGGCAGCCGTAATTTAGATTCAATTAGGGACTTATGATAGGGGTTTTGGTGTATTATAGGAAGATGATAATTATTTATAGATACCACCTATCAGGGGGGTATAATGGAAATGATTTAAAGATTTAACCTTAATGTGGAATCCTACATTTCCTATTGGAATATGAATCAAATACCACAAAGTTCAAGTTTCAAAGTTTAAGGTCACGTTCTAGGATTGGCCATGATTTTTATCATAATGAGGTAAGTAATATTGTTTCACAAATGGGGTGATAAAAAATTAAAGTTTTGGGATTATTTTATAGGTTTACCGAAGGTTCCTTAATAGTTCAGTGAATCAGGTGAATTATAGAAGAGTTAGGTGGTTAAACTTATTAGGATTCCTTGCTATAGGAATTTCTCATTGAATGGACTAGGAATTAGATTATCAATAAGAACATGTTCAAGGATTAAACTAGATATAAGTACCTAGGATCTTATTTTGAGTTAGAATTATATGTGTGGGATTTCATAGTTTTTCCTATGGTTTCTGACTTGGTCAGTGACTCAGGTAAAATATAAAGAGTTTGAGGATTAAAACTAAAAGGATAACTTATTGGAGGCATGGATCATTGAGTAGAATAAGGATTATATCATCATTGAGAATATCACCAGGGATTATACTTAATACAAATAAGAGGGTGATACTTTGAAGTAGGAAGGATACATGTGATGCTTACATAGGTTGTTTCCAGTTCTTTTATGAGGGTGAAAGTTATGGAATCTTCCCAGAACATGTATAGGAGAAAATAAAGGTGATGTTTCCCAACCTATTATTTTTAGAATGGATTTGGGAGTCATGGACTTAAAATTGGGTTTTAGATATATAGTTTTTATGACTGATCTAGAAATAAGTATTTGTGGCTAGAAAGTGACACCAACTTTCATGGAAGTGTGCTTCATGATGATGGAAAAAATAGGTTTCCATGTTAAAGGTTGCATGCATGTTAGGTGTTGGGTGAAACCATGACATGTATGAGACTTATAAATATATGATTAATTATTTTCATTATGTAAGGGAGTTTAATGATAAAATATTTATAAAAAACCAATAAATTAATGGAATTTAACAAGTTAATTATCATAAGACCTTCACCTCTTTGATTGTATGGTGGTTGTTGCATTATCTGAATAGTTATAATTCATGTTTGTGCAAACTATGAGATTTATCTTCTCTAAAATCCGAAATTTGAATATCCAACCTATAGTCCTTCATAAAAATTATTGGTATTTATAGTCCTTAGTCTTATGAAGAATTGGTTCTCATGGAATTATTTCATGCTCATAAAAATACACTAATTCTTAGTTCCTATAGTTATAGACTAACACTAATTTACATTTCACAAGATTGTACACTTTTCCTTGAAACGGTGTCTTCTAGACACATTTCCTAAAAAATACGAAATTTTAGTGTTCTTAAACACCAAAAAGAAGAAATATATTATTTTAACTATTGAATTTGAGATGAATACATAACTAAATGTATTTTAGTTAAGAAAAACACTTTTAGTGTCCCTCACTTGTTGTAATGGTTAAGGTTTCTAATAGAGATAAATATCACATGTTTTCAAGCCTAGTGCACATTCCATGTGACCCTATCTAATATACTTATCATGTTTATTTATTAAACACCCACATAGTCATTTTTAAATTCATATTGTGTACCCTTTAGAACATACTGTGTTTTGGCCCTTACAAAACATGATCTTTGATGGTACATGCTAAGTACCCCATCCGTTCCACACACCGTAGAACCCATCATACAATCTATGTCAATGGCCCCTTGATTTCCATGTATTGAGGTATTAAATTATAAAACTATCCCAAAATGTCTAATTTTCATTTAACCTTAAGGTACATTATGTGTAGTGTTTCATCCTTAATGTTTTTTATTACCCCCTTTCTCAAGACATGGATATGGGAATGTGAGTAGTCTATCCTAATTTCTTTCCAACATAGATCACAATGGAATGGTATTTTCTGTTATCTAAGGTTATTTATAAGGAGATATATATAGTTAGAGGTTTTAGTTCTATGGTATTGGCAATGAGGACTGGGCATGAAAATTAGATCATTCAGGGGCCAAGTACCTCTCTCTCATCTACCATGTGTTACACTCAAATATTATGAAATAATCTCATAGATCATTTTCACCTAAAATATATTTTTTACTACTCTCATATTTTTAGTGATAATTCTATATCCTATGTGCTACTCTAGTATTTTTTTCTTAACTTAATGATTCAAAATTCCAACTTTGTGATTCCAGATTGGTAAAATGGATTGTTTCATTTGTGTAGTTCAGATTCACTGGGTTGTAACATGAATCCTTTAGTGGATGTCTATGAGAAGTTGGACACATGCCTATGTTATGGGTTATCTCTCTTAAAGTATATATAGGATTTTGTTCTTCTTATGGTTTACTTTTTTCCTTTCCATTCAACATTTACAAGATAAATGGTATTTTATTATTACTTTGTGTCTTTCATATAAATATAACTATTTATGTATATACACACCCCAATATCTGTTTATATTCCCACATATGTTATGTATTATGTATATGATAAATAGTTTAGTAGGGACTTAGGAATGTGGTGTTAGGGGATCATAGTGGGCCTTGAGGTGGTAGTAGTGAACAATTTTTATACTTGGATATTTTTCATTGTAGGGAATTCCATCATCTCAGTTGTTATATTGGTTTCAATTTTCAGTTTTTGGGTTTATATCATTCCCCTTTTCAATATAGAATATGTAATAGTGTAACTTTGTATATATTAGTTTTCATAACCATTATATATATATTAGCTGGTATCTTATTTTCTTATCCCACATTATAATTTTATGTGTGGAGGTGTGTGTTGTGTACAAGTGCATAAGGTTAATGCCTCCCATTATGTGTCACATGCCCTCTCAATTCTAGTTACCATTATCTAGACTATTAGAGGTGGTTTTGGGGTGCCAAAATTAGCAAATCACTACATAAGAGGGGTCCCAATGGGTCAAGTTATATTAATGTGAATTAGGTTCAAGTTTATAAAACATTGAGAGAAACCCCAAAAGTGTTTTTAGAATATATTTGAAATAATTATTTCATGGATTTTCACAATTTTTTATATATAATTTATGATATAGTGAAAATAAATGATATATTTTGTAAAAAAATTGGTGATATCTAAAAAAATGTTTTCAATATGAATTAATGAGTTGTTGCATATGTTGTGACATAAGGTGAAATTTCAATAAGTCTATGAGTATTTTAGTAAAAGTGGGTCATTAATAGATATATTCAACAAAAGGTAGACCCTAACATAGTGGTTTATATAATGAAAATTTATAACCTTATGTATACCAGGACATAGTGTAAGGAACTCTGTTATGGGGGAAATTCAAGGGGATTATCATGTGGAATGATAATACTTGTTTCAGACACCATTATCCCCCTCAACTATCATTATTAGTTACAACCATCATGTGATGATAATTATGAATAGTTTTATTTCAAAAATATAATTTTTTAAATGTAATAAAATCAACAATTAGGATTAAAGATGAATGTTACAAAATTTGGAATGGTCATGAATTTTGTGAAATGCACATTCAATATAGGATGAATGATTTGAGTTCCTTTATTCCTATAAAAATGAGACCGATCATCATAAATGGATTTTGAATCTATAATATAAAAATAATATACTGATATCCACAAAACCAAGATCACTATTATCCCAAAAATCTATCCTTTCATTAAACTCAAGATTCTAAGAAACTATAACTTGATATAAATACTTTCTAAGAATCTAGAGAGTCTTATTATCCATGGATATTCTTGGAGGTAGGAGTCCTTTAATTATCCATTTTTTATCATGATAATTTTTTTGTTAATTTAATTCCATTTTCATTAACTAGTGAAAGGTAAAATTTTTATAGGATTCCCTAGACAAGGTGTCTAGGGATTATTTGTTGAAAAATTAAAGAGTTATAGAAGAATAAATAATAGTATTTTATAACAATATCTTTCTTAATTTTAAATAAAATCGAGAGGAATATCTTCCAACCAAGTGAGATCTATGTTGATTCATCTGTTGGTGAGACCATCCACCACATAGTTCACCTCTAAATAAAGAGTTTGATATGAAGTTGAACCAAGAAAGAAAGTCCATACAATCTATCCTCTATGATAATCCATGAGAGATGCAACATACGATTTCCAATGGCTTGAACAATGGAAGGGGAATCACTCTCATGCCATAAGTTGTTCCAGCCTTTGTATCTTGCAAAAGAAACTACATTAATGACTCATATCATTTCATATTCAAGGGATTATGTCAGTCTTCATGATCTATCAAACCATTTATGAGGTTTTCCATTGTGATCATGAAATATAGTGCTACACACCGAGGGACCTATGTTCCCTTTTGAGGCACCATATGAGTTGACTTAAATCAAATTTTTAATAGGAGGATACCAAAAAACATCAACACTTATAGTAGGTATCTTGAAGTTAATAGTAATTCCCAATATTCTCAATACAGTGAATTCAGGAAAACTATTATTAGAGTAACCACTTTGGAGTGTATTAGATTCCATGACTGACACTACGATTTTTGAAATTTTAAAATTAATACTTTGGTGAAGATGGTTATATTGGGAATTGAGATTTTTAGAAAAAAAAATCTTTTTTCTTTTTAAATTTTATTATATTGATATGGTCTTAAATAGTTTTTAAGAATATGACTGTTAATAATTTTCTACCCTTTGTTCATTTGGGAGTAAGATGCTACCAGATCCTTATAGACCAGTTTCTCAACTTGAATATGAGTGGTTTATTAGCTTCCGCATGTAGTTATGAATAGTACAAGACCTAATATTTCATATCTTGTTGGAAGGTTGAGAAGGTATATAAGTAATACATATTATACACAACCGATTTGGTTAATAATGTATTGAAGTGTATAAAGGGTGATATGAATTATTTTATATATTATAATGGATATCCAAGGGTATTATAAGGATGTACAATGTATGTAGGATTGAAAATATAAATGAATAATCTTATATGAGTTATTATGTTTTTACACTTTAGTTGGAGATATCTTCTATTAATGGAACAAATAGTCCTATATAACAAACCCCATAATGGTTTATCATTTTTTTCATAAAAAACATTGGAAAATAATCCAAATTGATTAAATCTCCCTTATAAGATCTACCATTATGGCCTCTATTTATGTCTCTATTTTTTATAAATTTTGATTTTCATGAAATTATGTCTAGAGATATGGAAAAAATTATAATTTAAAATCAAAACCGTAACACCCCGAGCTTCCACGATACACTTCTCTTTCAATAATGCAATAGCTTGCATTGTACGCAAGTTCGAGATTCTAACACACTGCGACCAATCAAAATAGCCATTATAAATAGTAATACCCACTTTTTGAAATTATATATATTTTTTATTTCAAAATGAACTTAATTTTTTGATTCGTAATATAGAAATTAGCCTATGTTGAATTTTGGGTATTTTTCTGAGAACTTCCAATTTTTTATGAATAGTGAAAAATACTTAAAAACAAATTTTTTAATCAAAATAATTTATAGTGATATATTATAATATTAAGTATATTTAAAGTATAATTATAATATATTTTTACCATTTTATCCAATGGTGTTCATTATAATTAATTTCACATTGAAATTGGACATAAACAATTGTCAATCTTTTGATATATATTGTTTCTTAAAAACACGCTATTTATTGTGACAACGGAAATTAATTATAAAATTAATTAATACAACTTATATTTTTGGAATTTTGTAAAATAGAAATCATTTTTGAATTCGGAATATCAATTATAGCTTAGGGTGAAATTTTGGCACTATTCTGAAAAACTTCAATTTTTGATGAATAGTGAAACCACTAAGTGGTAGTTAAAAAACTGATTTTTCATTTAAATGAAACATTACCACTTCTGTGATTTTATTTTCAAAAATATGACATACATGGTTTTCATTAGGAAGTAAAATGTGGTTCAATGAGATTAAAATAATTTTTGGTGAATAGTAACTTTTAAGTTTAATTAATCGCAATTAAAGGTAATTAGTGAAATTTAAGGTAAAAATGATATTATAAAAATATGAAAATACCATTACACTTTTCCTACCCCTATTGTATGAGTCATGGAAGACCAAGAAAATCCATTGGTCAACTTGGGGACCCCATGGAGCCACTTTGGTAGGAAAATGACATAACTTTTTATTTAATGTTAAAATAAAAATGTCACAAACATGAGTTGTTTTACTAAAACAATTTTAAAATTGGGTTATACAAGTCATATTTTTGACTATAAATATTAATTATAAATATAAAAATATTTCCTACATTATGATAATTTTTTTATAATTTTTAGACATTAAATAAATTAAATTATTTATGACGCCATGATGATGCAGCGATTACCTCATTAATTAACAATTTAAATAAAATAAAACGATAATGTAAAATATAAGACTTAAACTTGTAAAAAACCTATTGGATGAGTATATTTCGAACCCTTATCACCTTATCCTCTAAATATATAAGTGTGGGACCTTTAAAATCCGAAACTCATTATATAATAAAGTAACATTTCATGACTTACCAAGAGTGCCCCTCCTCTCCTCTTATAAAAGGCCCCCAAAACTACCACCTTACTCACACCTTCAAAGCCTTTTGGATCGGCCAAAATCTACCCAAATACTCTCCCAACTTACCTCTCTTACTCCTAGAAGCCTCACTTTGGGAATAAGTCTTCCCAAGGAAGCCTTTGGCTCAAATAAAAAAGAGTTACCCGATTTTAAGGTAATGTCTTCTCTAATGTTGTTTTGTTTTATATTTCTCCTCCAACCCCCTAAAATCTTTTTATTATTTTCTTTTGTAACAAAACCAGTATCTTCAATATACTAGGATGTTGTTATGAGAAGGATTTTATTTACACTCACACACACCTACATATAACAGTTAAAGAACATACTGTTTCTGTGGATGGCGAATTTCTGCCTCACGAGACGATGATTGTTCAAAACTCATATAACACCTCTCATGGTGGACATTATGATGACAATATTTTTATATATTATATATATTATGTTTTTGTTTTCCTTATGATTCTTTATTTTTCATTTATGGCATACCTTTACGATTTCCATTATGGGTAAACGCGATAATTTCATTTTAGGAAGTGCGGACTACCGCCCCCCCCAAAGTGATTTGAATCGTTAATGCCATATGTGGGATGTATAAAGTATGTATTAAATGGTATTATACATTATATTATACTGGAATTATATTATACCTTTATATAATTATAACTTCATTCCATTAAATACGAAATAGAAATGAATGTAGCGTTCATGCGTACATACGGCTTACCGTCTCCATGAACGGTGCATTTCATTTCTTACCTCTAAATGTTATGTAATATTATAAATGCATGTATATACTGGATATATAGGATATATATGATATCTACATCATGAATATAATTCTGGATATAATGGATATTCTACCACATAATCAACTTGTAATTATAATAAGTTTATTGTTGACTCAAGTACAAAAGATCGACAAAACGACCATTATTAACTTAAATGACTACATAATTTTCGTAACATTGTAATAAGTGATATAAAAGGGATAATGAACTTGAAAAAGGTTCTTAATAAAGTAGATATTAACTCTATTTTATTATTCAGTAGGTTAACGAGCGGTCGAGTCAAGTCGGACACGAGGTAAGGGAATTTCTTAACCCAATTTCCATTCTTTGGGTTAATCTCCTACTTTCAAATTATGTCATGATATTATTATGTCCTATCTTGTATTTGTACTTCCTTTATGTGTACTTATAGTGAATACACATAATAGATCTATTTTATTTTAAAAATGATCTTTGTAAGGACTTCGTCTCAATCTCCTTTCATTGAGGCATATTTGGTTTTATACACAACTTTCATTTATACGGTGTATAAACCCCTTTGACTTTTACTTTTATTCAAAAGGAATCTTTTTATACGAATCATTTTTACTAAAACAAAAAAGGAATGTTTTTTCTTACGTATGCGGCGACAACGACTTCTCCACCGCCATGACTATTATTTGAGTTTCGGCTTCCTTTATAAGCCATAACTTTTTTTAAATGAAAAATAAATACAATGTTTTACTTTTCTTTTATTTTGGTATTGAAAATGGTTTTGATAAAGTATTTATTATATAAATGTGTTGTATTGATATCTTGTGATTGAAGTGTAGAAATATTATGTTTCCTTTATGCATGTTTTATGTGATACAATTATGTTATGGTTTATGATATGTTTAAACCTGTTCATAAGAGGAATGCATTGGACTTAATAAGTGACGGGTGGAGCCCACTATAGCTCCTCGATGCATCGACAGGTCTCATGAGACAAACTAGTGTCTTGGCACGAGCCCTTGAAAAAATCTTATTTGTGGTCTTGGCACGAGGCCTTGGCTACGTGGTTATGATAGTCTGACATTATGCATTCCATCATTATGAAAGTGGTTATTGACATTGCAGGTGATTATTCGACCAGTAAAATATCCATGTGCATAAGTAAATGGCATTATTTCATTTTACTCTTTCCATATTATTCTAATGTTCAAGTTTAAAAGGATTTTGTTTTAGTTATACATTGCCTTAAATGTTTATGTTTATTTATGAAATCTTCCACTGTATTGTTATCCTTACTAAGCATCTGAGATCACCCCTTTCTATGTTTTATTTTCCCAGGATGTGAAGAAATATTTTATGACTAACCTATAAGGATAGTCTGAAGGGGATAGAAGTGTGGACTATGGAGACTATGTTATTGTGATTTTTCACTTTATGATGTAATGTAACATTTAGGAATGTATCTAGTGTTTCCAAGGCTACTAAACTAATCGGTCGTTAGAGACTTGATCTTTTATGATCATGCCAATGTTATGAAGTAATGCACTGACTCTAGGTAACTGGGGTCGGGGCGTTACAGTTGGTATCAGAGGCAGTTTAGTACTAACCTTGGAAGCTAGATTTAGATAAAATCTGATTAGAGCACATAGCCCAAATATAGACTTTGAGTATTAGTATATAAGAACTTCCTAGAATTTTGTTGTTGTAGAGGTTTTTTGAGTTTTCGGAGCAATACATCCCTGTCTGGATACGAGCAGGTAGAGGCGGCTCTGGCACAGATGTACCTAGGGGTAAAACCCAAAAACACCGCTTTGAGCTAGACTCAAACGAGAACTGGTGCACTACAACGGGCCTTGCTGCACTCTTAGTTACGACACTCCCAGGGGATATGCTTAGGATAATTATCATTTTCTTTACAAACCATTATGAAGGGTTTATGAGTATATACTTTCTCAAAGGAAAAAAATTTATGATTATGGATTATATCCATAAATTGTTCAATTTATGTTAAGTGTTTTACAAGTATGTAATTATGTATTTTAATTCATAAACTAATCTACTTTATTCCATTATTTAGAAATGATGCCTAGTGGGAGGAATGAAAACCGTATCAATGCACGCACTCCGTGTAGGGATTTCCCTCCTGCTCAAGATAATTATTGTGGAGATGGAGATACAACTAGTGCTGATCAACTTATTACCATACTGAGACAACTCACTCAGGTTATGAATAATAACCTTACTCGTATGGAGCACCCTGATCCGAAATGTGGAGGATCAATGTTAGACCGCTTCATGAGGCAAAAACTGCCAACATTTAATGGGGGTACAAATCCATTAGTAGCTGAGAAATGGATAAACTCCTTAGAGAAAATATTCCACGCCTTGGGGAGTAGTGAAAGGGAGAAGGTTGTCATGGCAGTCTACCGCCTCACTGGAGATGCCGATCAATGGTGGTCACTGATTCAAAACACAAAGGAAGATGAATAAGTATCAAGTATGGATTGGAGGGAGTTTAAGGAAATTTTCTTAGAAAAATACTTTCCACATGACCATCGAGCATATATGGAAAGACAATTTCTGAGTCTAAGGCAGAAGGAGGATGAGAATGTCGCAAAGTATGAGACTAACTTTACAAGGTTAGCAAGGCATGCTCCAGATTATATACGTAACCCAAGAAGTAAGATCGATCGTTTCTTTGATGGGTTAAAACCGTTTCTCTGTCGAGCATTAGTATCACAATCTTTCTCAATGTACGAAGATATAGTCTCGTGTTCTATCAAGACAGAAAAGGAATTATCTAAATATTATGATAATAAAATAAAGCAAGAGAAGAAGACAATGGTGGAACAAGAGACAGATAAAGGGAAAAAGGGAAAGAAATATTTTCCATTATGCAATAATTGTGGGAAGAATCACCCTGGTACTTGCCTTAAAGGAATGGGAGTTTGTTATAAATGTGGAGAAAAAGGTCACCAGGCTCATGATTGTAAGGGAAAGAAAGTGGCTATCAATGTTGAGTGCTAAAATTGTATGGAAATGGGGCATTATGCAAATGAATTTCCTAAGCATCAGGGAAACTTACCTCAGAAAAGGACAAGGGATCAAGGCCAATCTTATGCTATTACTACAGTTGAAGTGGAATAATTAATGTTTTGGTACTTTTGGACTCAAGGATTATATTATGGTTATAAGAATAATGTGATATATATAAGGATTGTACCGCAATACTTATTGTTTTCATTAAGGTTTTAATATGATGAAGGTAATCATATTTTTAGTATGTGAAAATAAGAGAAAATTTACTTTATTTGGGGAATCTGATGTTACAATTGATTTTGGAATTTAGAAACCTTTTAGAGAAAGTCTGGATAGATGTATTTTGGATAACTATAAAGGTTGGAATGGATTAAGTTGAACTTTGGATTGTATTGTTTAAGGTTAAAACATTTCTGAAGATTATTTTTGGAATATTATATCTTTAGGAAAAGGACAACCTGCAAGTTGGGGGATAACCCTTTGTGTTGGACAAAGTTACAGGAATCGAACCCACAACCATAGTGAGACATGCCTTTATTACCTACCACTAGCCTACAAGAAGTCCCTGGTTATTACAAAATAGTTTTCCTAATCTAAATGGTATGTGGTAATATTTGGAACCTTCTACAATTAGGATAAATAGAATATTTTTGAGTTCTGTTATCATTTGGAGTGAAAGATGGGTTTGTGGTAAAAATTTATTAAAGAATGAAAGTCTACATGATAAGTAAGTATATTTCCTTACATTCTTAGTAAATCCCTTGAATAAATTCCTCAATTTTATGAAAGGTAACTTAAAACAAAAACGCTGTTGGTTAAATTTTCCAACTGGGGATTCAATTATCGTTTAACCAATCACAAGTTTGTGATTTTCTTGTGGTTAACTTTCTCCTAATCCTGTTTTCTACAACTCTCCATCAGACCTTGATGGTTTGTTTTTCCTCCATATCCACATTTTCATAGAATCCTAGTATGGGCTATCTCAGGTGACCTTTGTACTTCTCTTTCTTTCTTTTAATGTTATATTTTTATTAACCCTATTTCCGATGTGGGTTTTCCACAAAGGTATTTTCTATTTTCAAAGTTTTATTTTCAAAGAAAAATTTCAAATTTCAAGGACGCAATTTATTGAAGGAGGGGAGAATGTAACACCCTGAGCTTCCACGATACACTTCTCTTTCAATAATGCAATAGCTTGCATTGTACGCAAGTTCGAGATTCTAACACACCACGGCCAATCAAAATAGCCATTACAAATAGTAATACCCACCTTTTGAAATTATATATATTTTATATTTCAAAATGAACTTCATTTTTGGATTCGGAATATAGAAATTAGCCTATGTTGAATTTTTGGTATTTTTCTGAGAACTTCCAATTTTTTATGAATAGTGAAAAATACTTAAAAACAACTTTTTTAATCAAAATAATTTATAGTGATAAATTATACTATTGAGTGGTTTTAAATTATAATTAGAATATATTTTTACCATTTTATCCAATGGTGTTCATTAGAATTAATTTCACTTTGAAATTGGACATAAATAATTGTCAATCTTTTGATATATATTGTTTCTTAAAAACACGCTATTTGTTGTGACAGCGGGAATTAATTATAAAATTAATTAATACAACTTATATGTTTGGAATTTTTTAAAATAGACATCATTTTTGAATTTGGAATATCAATTATATCTTAGGGTGAAATTTTGGCACTATTCTGAAAAACTTCAATTTTTGATGAATAGTGAAACCACTAAGTGGTAGTTAAAAAACTGATTTTTCATTTAAATGAAACATTACCACTTCTGTGATTTGATTTTCAAAAATCTGACATACATGGTTTTCATTAGGAAGTAAAATGTGGTTCAATGATATTAAAATAATTTTTGGTGAATAGTAACTTTTAAGTTTAATTAATCGCAATTAAAGGTAATTAGTGAAATTTAAGGTAAAAATGATATTATAAAAATATGAAAATTCCTTTACACTTTTCCTACCCCTATTGGATGAGTCATGGCCGACCAAGACAATCCATTGGTCAACTTGGGGACCCCATGGAGCCACTTTGGTAGGAAAATGACATTAAAAACGTTTTATTTAATGTTAAAATAAAAATGTCACAAACATGTGTTGTTTTACTAAAACAATTTTTAAATTGGGTTATACAAGTCATATTTTTGACTATAAATATTAATTATAAATATAAAAAGATTTCCTACATCATGATAATTTTTTTTTATAATTTTTAGACATTAAATAACTTAAATTATTTATGACACCATCATGATGCAGCGATTACCTCATTAATTAACGATTTAAATAAAATAAAAAGATAATGTAAAATATAAGACTTACACTTGTAAAAAACCTATTATATGAGTATATTTATAACCCTTATCACCTTATCCTCGAAATATATAAGTGTGGTACATTTAAAATCCGAAACTCATTATATAATAACGTAACATTTCATGACTTACCAAGAGTTCCCCTCCTCTCCTCTTATAAAAGGCCCCCACCACTACCACATTAATCACACCTTAAAATCCTTTTGGCTCAGCCAAACTCTACCCAAATACTCTCCCAACTTCTCAATCTTACTCCTAGAAGCCTCATTTTGGGAATAAGTCTTCCCAAGGAAGCCTTTGGCTCAAATAAAAAAGAGTTACCCGATTTTAAGGTAATGTCTTCTCTAATGTTGTTTTGTTTTATTTTGCTTCTCCAACCCCCTAAACTCTTTTTATTATTTTATTTTGTAACAACACCAGTATCCTCAATATACTAGGATGTTGTTATGAGAAGGATTTTATTTAAACTTACACACACCTACATCTAATGGTTAAAGAATATACTGTTTCTGTGGATGATGAATTTCGGCCTCATGAGACGATGATTGTTCAACACTCATATAACACCTCTAATGGTGGAAATTATGATGACACTATTTTTATATATGATATATATTATTTTTTTGTTTTCCTTATGATTCTGTATTTTTCATTTATGGCATACCTTTACGATTTCCATTATGGGTAAACGCGATAATTTCATTTTAGGAAGTGCGGACTACCGCCCCCTCAAAGTGATTTAAATTGTTAATGCCATATGTGGGATATATAAGGGATGAAGTAAATGGTATTATAAATTATATTATACTATAATTATATTATACCTTTATATAATTATAACTTCATTCCATTAAATACTAAATAGAAATAAAAGTAGCGTTCATGCGTACATACGGCTTACCATCTCCATGAACGGTGCATTTCATTTCTTACCTCTAAATGTTATGTAATATTATAAATGCATGTATATACTGGATATATAGGATATATATGATATCTAAATCATGAATATAATCATAGATATAATGGATATTCTACCACATAAACAACTTGTAATTATAAAAAGTTTATTGTTGACTCAAGTACCAAAGATCGACAAAACGACCATTATTAACTTAAATGACTACATAATTTTTGTAACATTATAATAAGTGATATAAAAGGGATAATGAAATTGAAAAAGGTTCTTAAGAAATTATAGATTAACTCTAGTTTATTATTCAGGAGGTTAAAGAGTGGTCGAGTCAAGTCGGACACGAGGTAAGGGAATTTCTTGACCCAATTTCCATTCTTTGGGTTAATCTCCTACTTTCAAATTATGTCATGATATTATTATGTCATATCTTGTATTTGTACTTTCTTTATGTGTAATTATAGTGAATACACATAATATATATATTTTATTTTAAAAATTATCTTTTCAAGGACTTCGTCTCAATCTCCTTTCATTGAGGCATATTTGGTTTTATACACAACTTTCATTTATACGGTGTATAAACCCATTTGACTTTTACTTTTATTCAAAAGGAATCTTTTTATACGAAGTGTTTTTACTAAACGACAAAAGGAATGTTTTTTCTTACGTATGAGGTGACAACGAATTCTACGCCCCCGTGACTATTATTTGAGTTTCGACTTCCTCTATAAGCCATAACTTTTTTTTAAATGAAAAATAAATATAATGTTTTACTTTTCTTTTATTTTGGTATTGAAAATGGTTTTGATAAAGTTTTTATTATATCAATGTGTTGTATTGATATCTTGTGATTGAATTGTGGAAATCTTATGTTTTATTTATGCATGTTTTATGTGATACAATTATGTTATGGTATATGATATGTTTAAACCTGTTCATATGAGGAATGCATTGGACTTAATAAGTGACGGGTGGAGCCCGCTATAGCTCCTCGATGCATCAGCAGGTCTCGTGAGACAAACTAGTGTCTTGGCATGAGACCTTGACAAAATCTTATTTGTGGTCTTGGCACAAGGCCTTGGCTACATGGTTATGATAGTCTGGCATTATGCATTCCATCATTATGAAAGTGGTTATTGATATTGCATGTGATTATTCGACCAGTAAAATATCCATGTGCATAAGTAAATGACATTATTTTATTTTACTTTTGCCATATTATGCTAAAGTTCAAGTTTAAAAGGATTTTGTTTTAGTTATAAATTGCCTTAAATTTTTATGTTTATTTATGAAAGCTTCCTCTGTATTGTTATCCTTACTGAGCATCTAAGCTCACCCCTTTCTATGTTTTATTTTCCCAGGATGTGAAGAAATATTTTATGACTGACCTACAGGGATAGTATGAAGGGGATAGAAGTGTGGACTATGGAGACTATGTTATTGTGATTTTTCACTTTGTGATGTAATGTAACATTTATGAATGTATCTAGTGTTTCCAAGGCTACTAAACTAATCGTTCTTTCGAGACTTGATCTTTTATGATCATGCCAATGTTACGAAGTAATGCACCGACTCTGGGTAACTGGGGTCAGGGTGTTACAAAAACACAATAGTCTCATACATATAAATATAAGATCATTTATGAAATACAATATCATAAATATGGACAGTAATAAATTGATTAATAATTTGAAAGATCAACTAAAAATATGAATTTCAATGGATTTACTGTGAAAAACATCCTTAGGGATGAGTTTAGTGATTTTTTTTAACAATTCACCACTGATGAGACCAAAACATAGCATGGGATAACATTTTATATATAATTTTTTCATAGTAAGTTCTATCATATGTTTTAAAAAACTCTAAAATAAATTATAGAGAAGTTAAATGGTTTTTTCCTAGGATATGGGTGATTTTAATCTATTAATTATTCAAGGAAAACAAATAAGTATTTATAAATGGAAAAAATGGTTTACCTTTGTGAATGTAGGTGTGTGGTCTCTACAATGACCTATGAATATTTCTCACAAAAATTTATTAAAGGATATAATAATCCTTTTCAAAATGGTCTCTAGGTGTTGATGAAGAACTTAGGAATTTTAGGGGACTTGTGTAAGAAGCATATGGTTGATAACAACTCTTATATGTACAAGGAAGTGTACACATATTTCTATATTCATAATTTATTTTTCTCTATTATGATAATATGAAAATAAAATTATAACTTTATTATGAATTATATTTCCAATAAAGTATATTTATAGATTTTCAAAATGAGTTTTAAATATTCTAAAATGGTTTTTTTGGGTCTTAAAAATTTTCAAAAATATTTAATAATTATAATTATTGATTTTTAAAGGAGAATACTTTTCAGAAGCCTACATTATAAAATAGAATGAACTCGGGTCACATTTATTAAGGTGAAAACTTTTTTATAATTTAAAATTATAAAGGAAAAAAGGAGTATACCTATGGGGGAAAACACACTATATTTCCCACATTCACATGTGCAATCACACAATATTTCACATTGATGGTGCACTTTATAGGTCACATCAGTGTGAGGTACATAGAGGTTCCATTATTTTTACAATAAATCTATTTCTATCACTAGATATGTGTAGAGGCCCAAAGCTTGACGTACATTGACATTAAATTACTTTTTCGGAATACTTAATACATAACTAAAACAAACACACAAAAACCATAATAGTTTAGTGTCTTTGGAAACTCGAAAAAATAATCTTATAATCGTGGTGAAAGATATCCAACATCTCCTATAAAGATCTTCCCCTTTTGTTTTATTACCTAAAACATTTATTTAAATCCCGGGGAAAATAAAACATATAAAAGGTGATCTCAAATGATCATTAAGGGTAAGAATATATAACATAAAAAAATCCATAAAAATTTAAATGCAAAAACTTGAACATAAAATCTAAACATCAAAATCTTGAGCAAAGACTTAAATCTTGGAAGTACAAAAGGAATATATCATAAAGGAACATCAATCATGATAAAATAGTATGGGAATAAAACATGTAATTGTGGCATCCATTAATCACATGTTATGATTTCCATAGTATCAA
The DNA here is from genome assembly GCA_963277665.1 of Viscum album. Taxonomy (NCBI): domain Eukaryota; kingdom Viridiplantae; phylum Streptophyta; class Magnoliopsida; order Santalales; family Viscaceae; genus Viscum; species Viscum album. Next base: position 513,071,722 of record OY728153.1, on the reverse strand, counting down.
AGGCATTGCTGCCAAGACCATCTTAGTGGACAAAGTCCCTTTCTGAATCGAGTTCACTCCTCGTTCCAGTCCTATGACACTGAACCAGATTAACTTACCATTCCATCCATGTCTATATAATGGGATATAAATCTTTACCCAATGAATTTGAGGGAGATATAGGTCCCACCCATCTCATAATGAAATCATTCTTACATGTGCCACAACATAAATATAATCATTCATCATAACCCAAAGAATAAAATGGGTTTCATAAACATCATCCCATCATAAAATAAACCATATAAAACAAATGGATATCATTTCAGAATAAGAAAAGTAAAACCATTTAAATCATAGAGAAATTATACTTGAAACATACACATATGAAATAATTTCATCTTAGATAGAAAATGGTTTTGATAAAACACTTGAAATGAATTCTTGAGGAAAATATCCTTTCTTCTTCGAAATCATTTTATTTTCAAAAAATGTCATGAAATTTTAAAAGAAAATTATTTTGTTTAAAATTGTCATGAAATATTGTGGATTAATATTTATGAAAATAAGGCTTTACGAAACTGTAAAAATCCGTTCATGCTGTATAAGTTAAAAAAAACATTCTTCTCGTACTTTTTCCGAAAAAGTCAAAAAGTACCTCGTATGGTAAAAAAAAGAAAGATTCATTACATACCATATAGTAAAAGTCAAAAATGGGTAAAAAGGACTTTAAACATACATGAAACCATTTTTAGAATATAGTTTCATGGATGATAAATATAATCCCAGTAAATACTTACGAATAAACAATCTCGGATAAAAACGAGATTGGAAAAGTTATCCCTTACCTTAGGTCCGATATGCTTCGTACATATCCGAAACTCCTGTATAATGATTTAAATAATGTCATTGACTTATTAAAGAATCATATTAATTGTTATGATATCATATATGGTTCACTTATGACTTTATATTACCCGTTCTTTTGTAAATTCCATGTTAATGCAGCGTTTTGGGTAAAATCGTTTTATTTATCGTACCTGTATGGACTTGTTGTTCTTGATATTATTATTAATTATATCAAGATTTAATTACTTAAAGAATTTAAATCCTGATTTATATATCATATATATTCATTATATAAATATATATATAATAGATAGATAAATTAAATGAAATACACCGTTCATGGAGACGGTAGGCCGTACATACGCATGAACGATGTTTTCCTTTCCATATTGACTTGAATGGAAGTAAGTAGATGAAATAAATAAATATATATATATAAATAAATCCATTAGATTTATAATTTCATATACTTCCTTATTATTCTTTATATATACTTTATAATCATTCTTGAATGGTTAACATGGAGAATGAATCTCATTGCGTCGTGGAGACGGTAGTCCGTACGTATGCACGAGCGATGATATCGTTCCCATAATTATTGAATTGAATTATAGTGGATGATATAATATCTTAGAATTATTATGATGTTATAATAACTATATATAGTTATTATTTACACCATTATACCCATCCAAGTAAGGTGGTGTTGGAAAAACAAATTACACCACGCCGTGGAGACGGTATTCCGTACGTACGCACGCGCGACGATTTCGTTTTCCATAGGATGGATAGAATGTTAAATGGGGATGTTTCATATTTATAATAACATATCAGTATATTAGTGATAATAATGTTATTACTTTATAATGAAACAACTAAATAAGAACAAGTAGAAGAAGAAAAAAACTTGAAAGAATCGGTAGAAGAGATTACCTCTTCTTCGACACACCTCCTTTTAGCTTCCTCTTAAGGCACTAGAGTTGGTCTTTTGAGGAGACCAGAACCTATATAAGGTTTCTATGGAATTTGATAAGGTAAATTGGCAGGGTTTGACCGATCTTTAAGTCTCAAAGTTGTTTAAAGAGGAGAGGGAGGAGGTTCCCTTTTATAAGGGAGGAGAGGGGCACCATTGGAAACCTTAAAAATATTAATTTATAATAAATCAAACCCCACTTAAAAACCTCCACAAATGACTCATATTATAATCATAGATGATATAGGGTTTTAATCTCATCAAACAATAAAATTTAGACATGATGGGAATTTATTTTAAACATTATCATCTTGATTTATCTTTATTTAATCTATTTAATTTTATTTGTGGTAATAAGATTATAATTTTTAAATTGTTATAAATAATTACTTATATGTGGTGAAAATTCTATAATTGGATAAATTATGACATTTGATACCATATAAATTTAAATTTATAATTTTTAAATATTTTTGTGATTTTTAAACAATTTTATATTATGTTATTTTTATAAAATCACAATAGTGTCAATTTTGACACTATTCATTTATTTGATTTAAAAAAAAATACAAAAAGAAGATATATTCGAAATAAAGTATTTAATATATTAATAACATGTCATATTTATCTAGAAAATTCGTTGAGAACATTAAATAGTTCATATAATATTTATTTTAATATTTCTAAAACCATTTATGTGATATTTCTCTTAATAAAATAATTACTACAACATTTTTGTATAATTATTTAATATACTTTTTTGTTACATAAAAAATTAAAAATAAAATACTTGGATGAATATATATCTTATAGATTTCATAATAATACTTTTAGTCGAATTTAGATTCTAAATCACCCTACTTTTAAAATTTTATATTTATTAAATTATGAAGGTGACAAATTTGACATCATTTAAAATAAAATATTATAAGTGTCATAATCACTTTTATAAGACTCCATACGGTTATATATTTGGTCATTGGATGATTATGGTGTATATATACACTAAAAAGAAGTTTTGGTCAGATTTTTGGGCCTTTTAATGGGTATTATTATTTCAGTAAAAACTATATTACGGATGTTTCACTTAATAAATAATTTCTGCATCATTAATGTATCACCATTAATGACAATTATTTAATCACTAAAAATTCTAAATAAATTCTCATGATGTAGATAATTTTATTATATTTATGGATACTATTCATGTTCTAAGTTTTATGAAGTTTGTCACTAAATTAAAATTATTATACTTATAAGATTTTAGAGAGTGACATGTTGTCACTTTCTTTGATTTTAATAATAATTAAATTATTTTTATGGTCAAAAGTCCATAAAATGAATCTAATACGACCCTTAGGTGATATGGGTAGACTTTTAGCCATCCAAATGAATTTTGGAATGTGTTAGGGTAATTTTATAATCTTATTTTTACCCTTAATTACCCGATTTACCTTTAACTGCAGTAAATAAAAATTACCGTAGTTATTATTCATAATATCAAAAAAAAGTAACCTATTAATATAATTTGGACCCACTGAATTCAAATATGGAATCCATTTTCCAAAATTCAAAACATAGAAGTTGCAGTAATTAATTTAGAATTAATCCCGTTGTTAAGAAAACAGGTTTTAAAAGTTAAAACATTGCCAAAGATTGAAATGTTTTTACCTATGAATTCAATGTAAAATTAATGGTCATGACATAAATTATATTAAATGGTAAAAATATATTCTATTTATACTTTAAAACAATTGACTATTATAATTTCACCATATAAATTATCTCGATGAAAAAAGTTGTTTTTAAGTAAAATTTAGCATGTTTTTACTATTCATCAAAATATGAAAGTTTTCAGAATAATATGAAAAATTTATCCAAAATAAATTTTTATATCTTGATTCCAAAGAAGAATTTTATTTTATCAAATTGAATTTATAAACCTGTCAAAAACTAGATTTAAAGTGGGTGCACCATCAAAAGGTGGCAAAACTGCATTTTTTGAAAAATACTTATTTTACCAGAAAAATTTATTTTGTTCACATACCATGTTTTAGAAAATGTGTAAGACGAATAATAATGTTATAAAATCAAAACTTAGTTAATAATATTCATAATGTATAGTTCATAATATTATAATAATATATCATTGTTTAGTGAAACCCAGTATTGCCTACTACACACGCTATCGAGGAAGGTCGCGATTGCGTGTAATACAAGCCAAGTTAGGGATGCGTGTAGTGAAAGATCCCTTTGGTGTTGCATATAATCATAAGACATCAAAGAAATTAATAATAATATTTCTCATAAAATCTTGGGGTGTTACATTCTACCCCCCTTAAAATGAATTTCTCCCTCGAAATTCGTCGGGGTTATAAATGGTTTACTACTTGAAATTTTCATTAATAGAAACCCACATCGTAAAAATGGAATACCAAAACCTATATTTAAAAACCTAAGTATGAAACGTAATGGTTAACCAAATTAACTAATCACTGGGTTTCCACATAGGAGAACATAGGTGAAAATATGGATATGGAAGAAAAATATAACCATCAAGTTCTGATGGAGAGTGGTAGAGAACATGGCTATGAAAAAGCCAACAATCACAAAGACATAAATTTTGGATGATCTAAGGTACCATCTGATTCATCAGATATAAGAGCACTAGGACAACATTTTGTTTTCAATATCATTTCCCTAAAGTTGAAAATTTTGAATTAGAATAAATACTTACTTGATTTTGGTACAATCTCACTGTTGTTTGTGCCTTGAACAATTTCCACATCATCTCTTGAAGAAATGACGTTGAATTTTCCATTCTTGAAGTGTTAGCAGATTATGTGATAGAACGACGGGTCATTCCATCTATCTCAAAGAAAAGGTTAGAAAAAGTTATCGAATACATAAGTCCATGTATGGTGAGGTTAATCGTATATGATTCCAATAATGGACTTATACTTCATCTATCATACCGATTAATAAATAAAACTAATTTCTACTAACCAGGGACTTCCTGTAGGCCAGTGGTAGGTGATAAAGGCCTATTGCACTTCGGTTGTGGGTTCGATTCCCGCAACATTGTCCGACGCGACGGGCTGTCGCCCATCCTATGAGTTGTCCTTTTTCTAAAACTATACTATTATAACATAACAAAAAGTTCTAGCCTTAAAAAATACTATATGATGTCCATTATAACCTTTAGGATTATCGAAAATACTTCTGTCCGATTACTAGAAATGTCATCTACCGAGCATCTAAATTCCTTCATTTCCCCCCCATATATCATAAGATATATCTTGTTTTTGGTCACATTCTAAACATTTGAATACCTTAATCTTGTATTCTCTTGAAGAATGAATACCCATTGAACCTTAGTTAAAATATGAATGCTGACAAAAGTTAACTCTTTCCACATACCAAAATCCCAAAATTTCTATCTACTCAAACCATGATATAACTTTGTCCTTATATCATTCATGAGCTCATTTCATTTTCTATTTATCCCTTAATTATGCACACATCATTTTCTTTCCAAAAATATTTCAATCACATTTCATGGTTACCGATACCATATAATTATTGAAAACCAATACATAGATATTCCAAAATTCCACGATACCATAAATGAGATTCCATGATACTATTTTGAAATCCCAATACATAAACACTTAATCATTCCACAACATAATTGTCATAATCAACATCACAAATAGTGATCGCATGTGACTTCACTTTATCCTTTTCCTTAAGAGGTTGCTCACGTTGATCATCATTAACCCTTGGATTAGGGCATTGATTAGCATAATGCCCAATTTCCTTGCACTTGAAGCATTGAAGTGCTGGTGGAGCGTTCTCTGTAGTCTTTTCTTTATTCACATCAACAGCTACCTTTTTCCCATTACTTCGACAATCAACTTCTCGATGACCTTATTTTCCACATTTAAAACATTTTCTAGTACCCTTTATACAATCTCCACCATTTTTCTTTCCACACTTTGAGCATAAAGAAACATTCATCTTCTTTTCACCATTGTTCTGATATTTCTCCTTGAACTCCATCTTTCTTTTCTTGTTAAAACAATGAGATGGACATGTAACACCAACTTCCAGTTCTACCTTGATAGGACAACTCACAATTTATTCATAACTACTGAATTCTCTTATAGATAAATCCCTTCGAAGACTTGGTTTTAAGCCCCTGAAGAATCGATCAACTTTACTTTCAGGTTGGATGATAAAGCCATATTCATACCTTGCAAGCCTTGTAAAATTCTCCTCGTATATACCAACATATTCATCATCCTTTTTCTTAAGCTCAAGGAACTCCTTTTCCATCTTTGTTCGAAGAATACGAGGAAAATACTTATTTAAAAACAAGTCCTTGAACTCGTCCCATTCCATTGATTCAATTTCATCTTGGGGCCTTGTATTCTTAATTAGAGTCCACCACTGGTCTGCTTCACCTTCTAAATGGTAAACAACCAGAATGACTTTTTCATGTTCTGAATAGAGAAGTATCGAAAATATCTTTTCAATGGTACTGATCCATTGTTCAGCAACAAGTGGATTGGAAGACCCACTGAAAGAAGGTGGACGTTGCCTCATGATGGACTCAATAGAATATTGTTCCCTTCTCTGCTCATTTGGAAGTCCTGAATGATTCATAGCTTGTGTAAGTATAGAAATAATATTTTACACTCCATCTCCCATAACATCGGTTTGTTCATAAGGACAATCATTGCATTGTCCATTACATTGATCAACACTGTTCCTTCGGGTTCCATCCATCCTCTAAAACCCAAAAAGAATAGCGTGAGAGACAAAAAAATAATTCCAGGGAAAAAAAATAATAAAGGGGGAGTACCTTCAATATCTAACAACTTAGGTTTAATTATAATATCGTTACCATAATTCTAGGACTATAACCTATACATATACTTATCCTTAGGGACATCCCTAGACATACCTTAGAAATATCTCTAGGGATCTCACTAAAGTTTTCGTGTCCTAGTTTCCAAAGGTTAACTAAACCTTTCCTCTGATACTAACTATAGAGGGCCAAATCTTGATGTACATGGACATTACATAACTTTTTTGGAATACTTAATACATAACGAAAACAGACACACAAGGACCGTAATAGTTTAGTGTCTTGGAAACTCGGAAAAATAATCTTCTAATTGTGGTGAAAGATCTCCAACATATCCCATAAATATCTTCCCCTTTTGTTTTCTTACCTAAAACCTTTCTTTAAATCATGTGGAAAAGAAAACATATAAAGGGTGATCTCAAATTATCAGTAAGGGTAAGCAATGAGAACATAAAACAATCCATAAACATTTGAATGCAAAAAATTGAACATAAAATCAAAACATCAAAATCTTGAGAAAAGACATAAATCTTGGATGTACGTAATGAATATATCATAAAGAAACATAAATCATGATAAAATAATATGGGAATAAAACATGTAATTTTGGAATCCATTAAGCACAAGTTATGATTTCCATAGTAGCCAAGACATTTCTGCCAAGACCATCTTAGTGGACAAAGTCCCTTTCTAAATCGAGTTCACTCCTCATTCCAGTCCTGTAACACTAAACCAGATTAACTTATTGTTCCAGCCATGTCTATCTCAGGGGATATAAATCTTTACCCAATGCATTGGAGGGATATATAGGTCCCACCCATCTCATAATGAAATCATTCTTACACGTTCCACAACATAAACATAAATCATTCATCATAACCCATAGAATAAAATGGGTTTCATAAACATCATCCCATCATAACATAATCCATATAAAACAAATGGATATCATTTCAAAATAAGAAAATTGAAACCATGTAAATCATAGAGACATTATACTTGAAAAATACACATATTAAACAATGTCATCTTAGATGGAAAATGGTTTTGGTAAAACACTTAAAATGAATTCTTGAGGAAAATATCCTTTCTTCTTCAAAATCATTTTTTTTCACAAAATTTCATGAAATTTTAAAAGAAAATGTTTTTTTTTGAAAATAGTCCTGAAATATTGTTAATTAATCTTTATGAAAATAAGGATTTATGAAACCGTACAAATCCTTTCATGCTGTATAAGTTATAAAAAACATTCTTCTCGTAGAAAAGTCAAAAAGTACCTTGTATGGTAAAAAAAGAAAGATTCCTTACATACCATGAAGTAAAAGTTAAAAATGGGTAAAAATAACTTTAAACATACATGCATTTTTTTTAGAAAATAGGGACATGGATGATAAATATAACCCCAGTAAATACTTACGAATAACCAATCTCGTATAAAACGAGATTAGAAAAGTTGTCCCTTACCTTAGGTCTGATATGCTTCGTACGTATCCGAAACTTCTGTATAATGATTTAAATAATGTCATTGACTTATTATAGAATCATATTGATTGTTATTATATCATATATGGTTCACTTATGACTTTATATTACCCGTTCTTTTGTAAATTCCATGTTAAAACAGCGTTTTGGGTAAAATCGTTTTATTTATCGTACGTGTATGGACTTGTTGTTCTTGATATTATTATTAATTATATAATGATTTAATTACTTAAATAATGTAAATAATGATTTATATATCATATATATTCAGTATATATATAATAGATAGATAAATGAAATGAAATACACTATTCATGGAGATGGTAGGCCGTACGTACGCATGAACGATGTTTTCCTTTCCATATTGACTTGAATAGAAGTAAGTAGATGATATATATATATATATATATATATATATATATAAATCCATTAGATTTATAATGTCATATAATTCATTATATATACTTTATAATCATTCTTGAATGGTTAACATGGAGAATGAATCTCATCGCGTCGTGGAGACGGTAGTCCGTACGTACGCACGAGCGATGATATCGTTCCCATAATTCTTGAATTGAATTGGAGTGGATGATATAATATCTTAGAATTAGTATGATGTTATAATAACTATATATAGTTATTATTTACACCATTATACCCATCCAAGTAAGGTGGTGTTGCAAAAACAGATTACACCACGGCGTGGAGACGGTATTCCATACGTACACACACGCACCGATTTCATTTTCCATAGGATGGATAGAAGGTAAAATGGGGATGTTTCATATTTAAAATAAAATATCAGTATATTATTGATACGGATGTTATTACTTTATAATGAATCAACTAAAGAAGAATAATTTGAAGAAGAAAGAAACTTGAAAGAATCTGTAGAAGAGATTGCCTCTTCTTCGACGCACCTCCTTTAAGCTTCCTCTTAAGGCACTAGAGTTGGTCTTTTGAGGAGACCAAAACCTCTATAAGGTTTCTATAGAAGTTGATAAGGGAAATTGGCAGGGGTTTTCTGAGCTTGAAGGCTAAAAGTTGTGTAAAGAGGAGAGGGAGGATGTTCCCTTTTATAAGGGAGGAGAGGGGCACCATTGGAAACCTTAAAAATATTAATTTATAATAAATCAAAACCACTTAAAAACCTCCAAAAATGACTAATATCCTAATATTAGATGAGATAGGGTTGTAATATCATCAAATAATAAAATTTAGACATGTTGGGAATTTATTTTAAACATTATCAACTTGATTTATCCTTATTTAATCTATTTAATTTTATTTGTGGTAATAAGATTCTAATTTTTAAATTGTTATAAATAATTACTTATGTGTAGTGAAATGTCTATAATTAGATACTTTATAAAATTTTAGACCATATAAATTTCAATTTATAATTTTTAAATATTTTTTGTTATTTTTAAACAATATTATATTATGTTATTTTATAAAATAACAATAGTGCCAATTTTGACACTATTCTTTTATTTTATTTTAAACAGAATCCACAAAGAAGATATGTTCGAAATAAAATATTTAATATATTCATAACATGTCATATTTATCTATAAAATTAGTGGATCACATTAAATAGTTCATATAATATTTATTTTATTATTTCTAAAACCATTTATGTGATATTTATCTTAATAAAATAATTACTACAACATTTTTGAATAATTATTTAATATACTTATTTATTACATAAAAATTAAAAATAAAATACTTGTATGAAGATATATATTATAGATTTCATAAGAATAATTTTAGTCGTATTTACCTTCTAAAACACCCAACTTTTAAAATGTTATATTTATTAAATTATGAAGGTGACAACTTTGACATCATTTAAAATAAAATAATATAAGTTTCATAATCACTGTTATAAGACTCTAAACGGTTATATATTCGGTAATTGGATGATTATGGTGTATATATACACTACCAATAAGTTTTGGTCAGGTTTGTGGTCCTTTTAATGGGTATTATTATTTTAATAAAAACTATATTACTGATTTTTTACTTAATAAATAATTTCTGCATCATTAATGTATCACCATTAATGACCATTATTTAACCCCTAAAAATTATAAATAAATTCTCATGATGTATATAATTTTATTATATTTCTGGAAACTATTCATGTTCTATGTTTTATGAAGTTTATCACTAAATTAAAATTATTATACTTATAATATTTAAGAGAGTGACGCGTTGTCACTTTCTTTGGTTTTAATAATAATTGAATTATTTTCATGGTAAAAAGTCCATAAAATGAATCTAATATGACCCTTAGGTGATATGGTTCGACTTTTATCCATAAAATAGGATTTTTTCATGTGTTAGGGTAATTTTATAATCTTATTATTACCCTTAATTACCCGATTTACCTTTAACTGCAGTAAATAAAAATTACCGTATTTACTATTCATAATATCAAAAAAAAGTAACCTATTAACATAATTTGGACCCACAAAATTAAAATATGGAATCCATTTTCCAAAATTCAAAACACAGAAGTTGCAGTAATTAATTTAAAATTAATCCCGTTGTTAAGAAAATGGGTTTTAAAAGTTAAAACATTGCCAAAGATTGAAATGTTTTTACCTATGAATTCAATGTAAAATTATAGGTAACGACATAGATTATATTAAATGGTAAAAATATATTATATTTATACTTTAAAATAATTGAATATTATAATTTAACCATATAAATTATCTCGATGAAAAAAATTTGTTTTTAAGTAAAATTTAGCGTGTTTTTACTATTCATCTAAATAAGAAAGTTATCAAAATAATATGAAAAATTTATCCAAAGTAAATTTTTATATCCTGATTCCAAAGAAGAATTTTATTGTTTCAAATTGAACTTATAAAACTGTCAAAAAATAGATTTAAAGTGGGTGCGCCATCAAAAGGCGGCAAAACTGCATTTTTTGAAAAATACTTATTTTACCTGAAAAATTTATTTTGTTCACATACCATGTTTTATAAAATGTGTAAGATGAATAATAATGTTATAAAATTCAAAATTTAGTTAATTCTATTCATAACGGCTAGTTCATAATATTATAATAATATATCATTGTTTAGTGAAACCCGATATTGCGTACTACGCACGCTATCGAGGAAGGTCGCGATTGCGCGTAATGCAAGCCAAGTCAGGGATGCATGTAGTGAAATTTCCCTTTGGTGTTGTGTATAATCATAAGACATCAAAGAAATGAAAAATAATATTTCTCATAAAATCTCAGGGTGTTACATTCTACCCCCCTTAAAATGAATTTCGCCCTCGAAATTCATCGGGTTATAAATGGTTAATACTTGAAATTTTCTTTAATAAAAACCCACATTGTAAAAAGGGAATACCAAAACCTATATTTAAAAACTAAAGTATGAAAGGTAATGGTTACCCAAATTAACTAATCGCTGGGTTTCCACATAGGAGAACATATGTGAAAATATGGATATGGAAGAAAAATATAACCATCAAGTTCTGATGGAGAGTGGTAGAGAACATGGCTATGAAAAAGCCAACAATAACAAAGCCATAAAATTTTGATGATCTAAGGTACCATCTGATTCATCAGATATAAGAGCACTAGGACAACATTTTGTTTTCAATATCATTTCCGTAAAGCTGAAATTTTTGAATTAGAAGAAATACTTACTTGAATTTGGAACAATCTCACTATTTTTTATTCCTTGAACAATTTCCACTTCATCTCTTAAAGAAATGAAGTTGAATTTGTCATTGTTGAAGTGTTAGCAAATCATGTGATAGAATGATGGGTCATTCCATCTATATCAAAGAAAAGGTTAGCAAAAGTTATCGAATACATAAGTCCATGTATGATGAGGTTAATTGTATACGATACCAAGAATGGACTTATACTTCATCTATCATACCAATTAATAAATAAAAATAATTTCTACTAACCAGAGACTTCCTGTAGGCCAGTGGTAGGCGATAAAGGGCTGTCACACTTCAGTTGTGGGTTCGATTCCCGCAAACTTATCCGACGCGATGGGCTGTCTCCCATCCTACGAGTTTTCCTTTTTTTTAAAACTAGACTATTATAACATAAAAAAAAATTCTAGCCTTAAACAACACTATATGATTTCCATTCCAACCTTTAGGCTTATCGAAAATACTCCTATCTAATTACTACAAATATCATCTACCAAGCATCTGAATTCCTTCATTTTTCCCCCATATATCATAAGATATATCTTGTTGTTGGTCACATTCCAAACATTTAAATACCTTAATCATGTATTCTCCTAAATAATTCATACCCATTGAAACTTAGTGAAAACATGAATGCTGTCAAAAGTTAACTCTTTCCACATATCAGAATTCCAAAATTTCTATCTACTCAAACCATGATATAACTTTGTCCTTATATCATTCATGAGCTCATTTCATTTTCTATTTATCACTTAATTATGTGCATATCATTTTCTTTCCAAAAAAATTTCAATCACATTTCATGGTTACCGATACCATATAATTATTGAAAACCAATACACAGATATTCCAAAATTCCACGATACCATAAATGAGATTCTGTGATATTATTTTGAAATCTCATTACATAAACACTTAATCATTCCACAACATCATTGTCATACTCAACATCACAAATAGTGATCACATGTGCCTTCCCTTTATCCTTTGCCTTAAGAGGTTGCTCACGTTGATCATCATTAACCCTTGGATTAGGGCATTGATTATCATAATGACCCATTTCCTTGCACTTGAAGCATTGAAGCGTTGGTGGAGCGTTCTATGTAGTCGTTTATTTATTCACATTAGTAGCTACCTTTTTCCCATTACTTCTACAATCAAATTCTTGATGACCTTCTTTTCCACATTTAAAACATTTTCTAGTACCTTTTAGACAATCTCCACCATGCTTCTTTCCACACTTTGAGCATAAAGAAACATTCATCTTCTTTTCACCATTGTTCTGAGATTTCTCCTTGAACTCCATCTTTCTTTTCGTGTCAAAATAATTAGATGGACATGTAACACCAAATTCTAGTTCTACCTTGATAGCACAAAGAACAATTTCTTCATAGCTACTGAAGTATCTTATAGCTAAAGCCCTTCAAAGACTTGGTTTTAAGCCATAGAAGAATCGATCAACTTTACTTTCAGGTTGGATGATAAAGCCAGATTCATACCTGGCAAGCCTTGTAAAATTCACCTCGTATATTCCAACAGATTCATCATCCTTTTTCTTAAGCTCAAGGAACTCCTTTTCCATCTTTGTTTAAAGAATACGAGGACAATACTTATTGAAAAACAAGTTCATGAACTCATCCCATTCCATTGATTCAATTTCATCTTGGGGCCTTGTATTCTTAATTAGAGTCCACCACTGGTCTGCTTCACCTTCTAAACGGTAAATAGCCAGAATGACTTTTTCATTTTCTGAATAGAGAATTATGGAAATTATCTTTTCAATGGTACAGATCCATTGTTCAGTAACAAGTGGATTGGAATACCCACTGAAAGAAGGTGGACGTTGCCTCATGAATGACTCCATAGAATATTTTTCCCTTCTCTGCTCATTTGGAAGTCCAGAATGATTCGTAGCTTGTGTAAGTATAGAAATAATATTTTTCACTCCATCTCCCATAACATTGGTTTGTTCAGAAGGAAAATCATTGCATTTTCCATTACATTGATCAACACGGTTCCTTTGGGTTCCATCCATCATCTAAAACTCAAAAAATAATAGTCTGAGAGGAAAAAAAAATAATTAAAGGGAAAAAAAATAATACAGGGGGAGTACCTTAAATATCTAACAACTTAGGTTTAATTCTAATATCTTTATCTTAATTCTAGGACTATAAAATATACATATACTTATCCTTAGGGATATCACTATACATAACTTAGAAATATCTCTAGGGATCTCAATAAAGTTTTCACGTCCTAGTTTCAAAAGGTTAACTAAACCTTTCCTCTGATACGAACTGAAGAGGCCCAAATCTTGACGTACATGGACACTAAATTACTTTTTCGGAATAATTAATACATAATGAAACCAGAAACACAAGGACCGTAATAGTTTAGTGTCTTTGGAAACTCAGAAAAATAATCTTCTAATCGTGGTGAAAGATCTACAACATCTCCCATAAAGAACTTACCCTTTTGTTTTCTAACCTAAAACCTTTAATTAAATCTTGGGGAAAAGAAAACATATAAATTGTGGGCTCAAATTTTCAATAAGGGTAAGCATAGAGAACATAAAACAATCCATAAACATTTTCATGCAAAAACTTGAACATAAAATCTAAACATCAAAATCTTGAGCAAAGACATAAATCTTGGAAGTACGTAAGGAATATATTATAAAGGAACATAAATCTTGATAAAATAGTATGGGAATAAAACATGTAATTGTGGAATCCATTAAGCACATTTTATTATTTCCATAGTATCCAAGACATTGCTTCCAAGACCATCTTAGTGAAAAAAGTCCCTTTCTGAATCGAGTTCACTCCTCGTTCTAGTCCTGTAACAATGAAATGGATTAACTTACCATTCCATCCATGTCTATTTCATGGGATATAAATCTTTACCTAATGAATTGGAGGAATATATATGTCCCACCCATCTCATATTGAAATCATTATTACGTGTTCCACAACATAAACATAAATCATTCATCATAACCTAAAGAATAAAATGGGTTTCATAAACATCATCCCATCATAACATAATCCATATAAAACAAATGGATATCATTTCATAATAAGAAAAGTGAAACCATATAAATCATAGAGGCATTATACTTGAAACATACACATATGAAATAATGTCATCTTAGATGGAAAATTGTTTTGATAAAACACTTGAAATGAATTCTTGAGGAAAAATATCCTTTCTTCTTCAAAATCATTTTCTTTTCAAAAAATGTCATGCAATTTTAAAAGAAAAGGATTTTGTTGAAAATAGTCATGAAATATTGTGGATTAATATTTATGAAAATAAGGCTTTATGAAACTGTAAAAATCCATTCATGCCGTATAAGTTAAAAAAACATTCTTCTCGTACTTTTGCCAGAAAAGTCAAAAAGTACCTTGTATGGTAAAAAAAGAAAGATTCCTTACATACCATGTAGTAAAAGTTAAAAATGGGTAAAAATGACTTTAAAAATACATGAAACCATTTTTATAAAACAAGGACATGGATGATAAATATAACCCCAGTAAATACTTACGAATAAACAATCTTGGATAAAAACGAGATTGGAAAAGTTATCCCTTACATTAGGTCCGATATGCTTCGTACGTATCCGAACCTCCTGTATAATGATTTAAATAATGTAATTTACTTATTATAGAATCATATTAATTGTTATTATATCATATATGGTTCACTTATGACTTTATATTACCCGTTCTTTTGTAAATTCCATGATAAAGTTGCGTTTTGGGTAAAATCGTTTTATTTATCGTACGTGTATGGACTTGTTGTTCTTGATATTATTATTAATTATATCATGATTTAATTACTTAAATAATTTAAATAATGATTTATATATCATATATATTCATTATATATATATATATATAATCGATAGATAAATGAAATGAAATACACCGTTCATGGAGACGGTAGGCCATACGTACGCATGAACGATGTTTTCCTTTCCATATTGACTTGAATGGAAATAAGTAGATAAAATATATATATATATAAATAAATATAGTAGATTTATGATTTCATATAATTCATTATTATTCATTATATATACTTTATAATCATTCTTGAATGGTTAACATGGAGAATGAATCTCATCGCGTCGTGGAGACGGTAGTCCGTACGTACGCACGAGCGATGATATCATTCCCATAATTATTGAATTGAATTGGAGTGGATGATATAATATCTTAGAATTATTATTATGTTATAATAAATATATATAGTTATTATTTACACCATTATACCCATCCAAGTAAGGTGGTGTTGAAAAAACAGATTACACCACGGCGTGGAGACGGTATTCCGTACATACACACGCGCGGCGATTTCGTTTTCCGTAGGATGGATAGAAGGTTAAATGGAGCTGTTTCATATTTATAATAACATATCAGTATATTAGTGATACTTATGTTATTAATTTATAACTAAACAACTAAAGAATAATAAGTTTAAGAAGAAATAAACTTGAAAGAATCGTTAGAAGAGATTACCTCTTCTTCGACACACCTCCTTTAAGCTTCCTCTTAAGGCACTAGAGTTAGTCTTCTGAGGAGACCAGAACCTCTATAATATTTATATGGAAGTTGAGAAGGTAAATTTTCAGGTTTTGGCCAAGATTGAAGGCTCAAATTTGTGTAAATAGGAGAGGTAGGAGGTGCCCTTTTATAAGGGAGGAGAGGGACACTATTGGAAACCTTAAATATATTAATTTATAATAAATGAAACCCCACCTAAAAACCTCAAAAAATGACACATATATGAATATTAGATGAGATATTGTTGTAATATCATCAACCAATAAAATTTATACATGTTGGGAATTTATTTTAAACATTATCAACTTGATTTATCCTTATTTAATCTATTTAATTTTATTTGTGGTGATAAGATTCTAATTTTCAAATTGTTATAAATAATTACTTATGTGTGGTTAAATTTCCATAATTGGATAGTTTATGACATTTTAGACCATATAAATTTCAATTTATAATTTTTAAATATTTTTGTGATTTGTAAACAATTTTATATTATGTTATTTTTATAAAATAACAATAGTGTCAATTTTGACACTATTCATTTATTTGATTTTAAAAAAAATCCACAAAGAAGATTTGTTCGAAATAAAATATTTAATATATTCATAAAATTTCATATTTATCTATAAAATTCATGGAGCACATTAAATAGTTCATATAATATTATTTTAATATTTCTAAATCCATTTATGTGATATTTCTCTTAATAAAATAATTACTGAAACATTTTTGTATAATTATTTAATATACTTATTTGTTACATAAAAATTAAAAATAAAATACTTGGATGAATATATATCTTATATATTTCATAATAAAACTTTTAGTTGGATTTATCTTCTAAAACACCCAACTTTTAAAATGTTATATTTATTAAATTATGAAGGTGACAACTTTGACATCATTTAAAATAAAATAATATAAGTGTCATAATCACTTTTATAAGACTCCAAACAGTTATATATTCAGTAATTGGATTCTTATGGTGTATATATACACTAAAAATAAGTTTTGGTCAGGTTTGTGGGCCTTTTAATTGGTATTATTATTTCAATAAAAACTATATTACTGATTTTTCACTTAATAAATAATTTATGCATCATTAATGTATCACCATTAATGACAATTATTTAATCCATAAAAATTATAAATAAATTCTCATGATGTAGATAATTTTATTAGATTTCTGGATACTATTAATGTTCGAAGTTTTATGAAGTTTATCGCTAAATTAAAATTATTATACTTATAAGATTTAAGAGAGTGACATGTTGTCAGTTTCTTTGGTTTTAATAATAATTCAATTATTTTCATGGTCAAAAGTCCTTAAAATGAATCTAATCAGACCCTTCGGTGATATGGGTCAACTTTTATCCATCCAATATAATTTTTTCATGTGTTAGGGTAATTTTATAATCTTATTTTTACACTTAATTACCCGATTTACCTTTAACTATAGTAAATAAAAATTACCGTAGTTACTATTCATTATATCAAAAAAAAGTAACCTATTAAAATAATTGGGACCCACTGAATTCAAATATGGAATCCATTTTTCAAAATTCAAAACATAGAAGTTGCAGTAATTATTTTAAAATTAATCCCGTTGTTAAGAAAATGGGTTTTAAAAGTTAAAACATTGCCAAAGATTGAAATGTTTTTACCTATGAATTCATTGTAAAATTAAGGGTAAAGACATAAATTATATTAAATGGTAAAAATATGTTCTATTTAAACTTTAAAACAATTTACTATTATAATTTAACCATATAAATTATCTCGATGAAAAAATTTGTTTTTAAGTAAAATTTAGTGTGTTTTTACTATTCATCAAAATATGAAAGTTATCAGAATAATATGAAAAATTTATCCAAAGTAAATTTTTATTTCCTGATTCCAAAGAAGAATTTTATTTTGTCAAATTAAACTTATAAACCTGTAAAAAACCATATTTAAAGTGTGTGCTCCATCAATAGGCGGCAAAACTACATTTTTTGAAAAATACTTATTTTACCTGAAAAATTTATTTTGTTCACATACCATGTTTTAGAAAATGTGTAATATGAATAATAATGTTATAAAATTAAAAATTTAGTTAATACTATTCATAACGGATATTTCATAATATTATAATAATATATCATTATTTAGTGAAACCCGGTATTGCGTACTACACACGCTATCGAGGAAGGTCACGATTGTGTGTAATGCAAGCCTAGTCAGGGATGCGTGTAGTGCAATCTGCATTTGGTGTTGCGTATAATCATAAGACATCAAAGAAATTAAAAGAATACTTCTCATAAAATCTCAGGGTGTTATAATATGTGTCTGGACGGTCGACCAAGTTCATAAAATAGTTATTATATACACTATAAATCTAATCTAGCATTATAAAAAAGGCACATCCACTCACTGGGAAGGGGTGATCTGTGAATTTTTTTTATCTTGTGTGATCTAATGGTTGATATTAAATTAAATAAACTCATTACATTCTAGAATAAGTTTCTACCAAATTCCAAGGGGTTACATTACTTATCTAAATTGGTTCTTCCATTCCTATAAAATATATTCTATATTTAATAGAACAAATAATTCATGAAATTATTGTGCAATCCAATTCCCTCTCATTGATTGAAATTAATATCCTTCACTTATACAATAATAAAATATACATTGTTGGTGTGAAATAATAATGAATCATTTAATATGATATTGAATCTAAATCCACTTCAAGGGTAACTCTCTTCTAATTATAAGTGTATAGTAACATGACACCATTTAATCCTAAAGTTGATTCTTTGGAAACTAATTATACTATATATTTATTCATCGAGAATATTCTCTTAAGAAGATTGATATAGTAACATTCCATAATAGGATTAAATAACTGCAAACAGTGAAAATTCCATACCATTAACCACCTATATCCTTAACATTTGACTATCATAGTAGTAGAGTGTCCATCAACAACCCATGGACAAGGTCACAAAAAAACATGGATAGTTACTATATATTCATCATCATGTAAACCTATAAAAAAACCATGGTTGTATCATGTTCCACATGTAGTTATCACAAAATTATATATTCATAAATTTATATGCCACATGAAAACAATTAGAAATCAATAAAAAATATATCTTGATTGAAATGTGCTAATAAAAATGTGTTACATAATAATTATCATAGGGTATAAAATTAATTCATTCATAAAATGACACTAGACAATACAATTAATGTAATTAATCATATTAATATATGACTTAACAAATCAAGGAAAGGTTGAAAAAGATTTTATATGTTGAATAAAAAGGATATATGGTCATTCCAATAGTATTCTAAAGTCAATAAAATGGTATGATTATCTAATAAAACACATTCAATTGAATCAATGATGTATTGGGTATTCACACCATGTAGAATAATGTGGTATATAGTAAATTATATTAATTTTATATAGTCAATAGAATGTTATGTCTATTGGGATGAAATGATTCAATCAAAACAAGTAAGTATATTTTTTCACAATGGAATGGTATTGGTAAATTTATTATCTTTATGCATATTTAATTATAAATTAATACAGATTTAGTGATGGATCAATAAACTCACGATGATTTTATTTCTATAATACCATGGATACATTGGATTGGATAATGAATAAATGAGTTATTTATCCATAATAAAAACATATTAAAAGGTGCAATGAGAGAGAATATAAAATTATTAACTATAAAATTATTGAATTTAAAAGGGTACTCATGTAGATTAGAAATTATTTATATGAAGATAATAAAATATATGTAATTTAAAAAGACAATTCAATTGTTTTAATATAATCTTTAGATAATCTCAAATAATTAAAATAATTGATTAAACATAATTTTCTATAAATGAAATGAAGATAAGTATATTTACATTAAATAAAGTAAAAAAATATTTTTTAGTATAAAATAATTTTATTGAACTAACATTGATACAAAAGAGAGGGGAATTGAAGATAAATCATAAAAAATATTACATTTTTATAAAATTATCATATAAAAAAAGGTATAAGACACATTATTAAATCATTCTCAAAAGGTATCATAATGAATTTATAATAATTATTTTAATAATAATACATCTACATAATATATATTTTAAAATAAATGAGGTTAATTTCAAAATTTTTTTTTGAAAAATATCGAAACAGTTATTGAAAATGCTTGGAGTTCTTTTTAGAATTTTTTAACAGTTTGAAGTTTACCATATTGATTAAATTGATATAAAATTTTCTTTTAAATTAAATGAAAGAGAAATATGGTTAGTTGGGAATAAAATCCATATTTTTCTTTCAAAATAATAAAATATTGATTTGTGGTAAGGAATAATATGGATATGTATAATGAATAAAAAACTAGGATTGAATGATTTCACTTAAAGTGTCAAACTTTATGATGTAACAATCAATAATAGGGTATATTATGAGAATAAAATTTCAATTCTATATAAATAAGTAGACATATAATATATTATAGTCAATGTGTAGATTATACCTTACCAAGGTGAACATAGTTAACAAAGAAAGAGTATTCCTCAATGTTAGTATATTGAGTCAAAAATACCCCTAAAAGTTTATAATCATCATAATGGGTAATTGAAAATAAATAATATCCCATATTAAGAGGATAAACATAGTAATTGATATAAATATGTGACAATATAATATATTAAATAATAATGGGTTAGAATAAAAAATTGAAATAAAAAAGGATGGAAATTGGCAGAGAAACCCTTAAAAAGATCATAGTTATTAAAGTTTAAAGGATAACTCAATGATTTATAAATAAATTAATATAGAAAATAATTAAGGAATATCAATCATTATTGAAAATATAATGTTATAAACCACTTATCAATGTTATTATTAGTGAAATATGAATCAATTATATGCGAAAATGAAAAATAATTTTAAATTAGTAAAATGACCATAAGAAGTTGAAATAATATATTTTAAATAGAAAATAAATAAAAATACTATGAATAAATATAACAGCTAAATAATTTCATTTCATAATTTATATGAAAAGGTAACCCCACACCTTAACTCTTGTCTTAATTAAATGTTCTCATGCAACCTGTATATTCAAATTTAGTTTGTTTATAATATTTATCTTAAAAAAATATTTATTTTTATAAACCTTATTATTAATTAATTATATTCAATTTTTATATAATTATTAGTTATTCTTAGTTTATAATGATCACATGTAGTTAATAATTCTACATATTCTATACTTTTTGGAATAATGATCATCATATTTTTTCTATTTTTATGAGTTCATTATCTACCGAATAGTAATGGTATTGTAATTATAATTAGATAATTAGATTTGATATTACATTATAAATTTCATTGAATCTATGTCTATGATTCAAAAGGAATAAATCCATGACACACTTATTTCAAAAAAAATATTCATAAGGTGTTATTTTAATAATAGGTTAAATTTTAATATTTCCTTTCCAAAACCATTAAAATAACATAGTATTATAATTAATATATTATCATACATGTACTTATCTTTTAAATCATCCATGATGAAAATTTTCTAACATTGTTCATGTTGGTGGCTGAAGAAACCCAAACATGAATATACTATATTTAATAAAACAATATGAACTTGATGTGATTTTATTATAATATATTTATTATAGAAGCATAATAATTTTATTTTTAGTCATTTAAGTGAAAAATATAATTTTGGATGACATAGAGGATGAGTATAATGGAAATAGTATATGAAGAACATGATACTAACAAGGAGTTAAATATACCCATAACAAAATTCATTATTTTAATGTTTTTGGGACTTCTTATTATGACAAGAGGCTCTAAAGTTGATGTAGTTTTCTTATGGAAGGATTTTTATTAGACTATATCAAGAGGATTGGTTTTTATGTATTTCTTCCAATGGGAAGGAAAATCCTCTTTTATATATGATATTCAGTGGAATTATTTTAAACACTCCTTCCTAAATTTATAAGCAATATAATTTTGAAATAAAAGTGGATCAAAATTGTAAAATATTGAAAAAGATTTTTCATTCCCTTTTCTATAAATCTTGGTAATAAGTTATGAAATTATTTTTATTTATTTACTTGATATGTTAACTATTATCCATGTGTTACCCTTTATCTTTATAAATTTTTTTTTACCTTAGGAATATTGTTTTATAAAAAAATAAAATTGATAAAATTTCCAAATTTTTATATCAAGAATAAAAATATGAAACCATTTTTAATAAAATTAAATTCTAAAAATGATGAAAATAAATTTTTAAATAAAAATATAAAAATAATAAAAAATAAAATTTACAAAAAAATTAAATATTAAGTTATTTTTCACTTAATTTAAAATAATTACTAATTATTACATAAAATTTAATTAATTTTATTAAATATAGATAAAAAATATATTTCATTAAAATTATTCATTAAATTAATTATATTTAATTTTTATTAGAAAAATATAAATCTTATAAAAGTATAAATTATTTATAATAGAATATATTTGCAACATTAGATTATTATCATCATATTTTATTCCATGTTAACTTCTTATATATTAATTACCTGATAAATATATTATTTAAAATGTCAATATATATTTTCAATATCTATATTAATTTTGTATAAAATATTTAGGAAAAAAATCCCAAAATAATAATATGATTTTGGGTATGACATTAAACTACTATCTAAGAAACTTCTTTAAATCCAACTATAAAATAATTATTGCATTACCCTTTCATGTTTCTATATATAAACATTCCTAGTTCTATAAAAAATCATTCATCTTTTTTCCTTTCTTCAAAATGTTTATCATGTTTATAAATTTGCGCATTATTTTAATATTTAAGCTCAACAAAATGATTCTCATGGGAGAATATGTGGAAGAATATTATAAGCTTATAGTCTATTTACTTAATTGTTATTATTTTAAAATATTAGTATTAATTTTATGGATTTTATAAACCCTTTATTTTTAATTTTATGTTTTGATAAAATAAAATAATGATAATTTTTTATTGGGTTTTATATGATTGAAATTATACCTTAGTTTAATTATATATAAGAGAAAGAAAAAATAATTATTCATGAAAGAACATTTATACTAATATTTGGGGTGTTACAGTAAGAATATATTTGGAATGTAATCAAAATAAAATATAAATTTGATATAAAATGAAAATATTGAGTGATGATGAACATACTAGGGTATGAAAGGTACATTAGGCTTATGATTTATCAATAATTAATTCAAATTGGTTAGGTCCTCTTTAATTTCCCATTTTGTATGTTTTTTTGAGATACTTATTTTTTGGTTGAGTCATATTTGATTTTTATGGTGTTCTATTTGGAATAGGTTTGTTTATTATATTATATTTCATCAAGATGGAGACATATAAATTGGGATGGTTTATGGGTTATTAAAACACCATATTATCCTATTATTTGGGAGTATTGTTCTTAAGAATATGATATAATTCCAATATAAAATAATTTAAAATTATATTTTTAGGTTGTGAATCTACTGCTTCCTACTCCCCATTTATTTATCTAAGGGTCTTTATACTGAGAACATATATTTTTTCTAATAGGAATAATTTATTCTATAAGACCATTGGTTTAATAAAATTTTGATTATATGTCTATCCCTCTTTAACTATACTCATTAAGTGGTTATGATGTTCTTGATATGTTTAGATATGATCATTGTACATCGATCCTTCTTATTTTATGATTAAGGGGAGGTTACTGTCAACGCATGTCATACTATCTTTCTTTATGAATTATATAAGGTCATACTATAATTGATATTATTTTTATAGGTCATTAATAGTGTATTGATTATTTTTACCTATGAAAAATATTAGGCTTTACTATAAAATATTTAATTACAAATTAGATGTAAATGTAACTTGATCCATTTTTCTTATGATTGGGATTTTTTATACAATACATACATACATACATGTATATGGGTAATGGAAGAGCGAGTAATATGTTAAAAAAGTATTCCTATAATAATATCTCATCACTCAATTGAAATTACTTATTACACCTTAAAATACGTATGTTTAATAATTTGTGGTGACTTGGTAATCACACATTACCAAACATTTCTATTTACTATACTATTACATGTTTTTTTATTATATAATATTTTATTGGTTATAATTTCATTTCTGTTAGTCTATTATGGTATGTTAATCTTCAAGATATGGATGAATTGGTAATATAAAAAAATAAAAGAAACCTCTCTCTATAGAATGTTTCAAATGTAATAAAAATAAATTGAATAAAAATTAGATAATAATAGAAAATTACATGTTGATAAAAATAGCAATACAATAAGAGTATAAATAGAATTTTAAATTTCAAAAACTCAGGAAACAATTCAATAAGTATCATTTTCAATGTTAAAGTATAAGAAGATATCATTAATATTATAATTAGAAAATTTTATAGATAAATACCTTTTGATGATAGGTATAATATAATATATTATGTTTATTATTCTAGTTTAAACAATATAAAACATAAAATTAAAACTAGTATTTCAAAAAAAATATTCATTGAGATTAAAAATAAAATGAAACTTTGATAGAGGAAAGAAAACATTTAATCCAAAATAAGGATAGAAAATTCCATGTGTTAGTTCAGATGATACTAGACCAGCATAAATATTGGGGTTGAATTACTAGTTTCCAAATCAAAAACTCAAAAAATCATCTTCACATCATCATTTAGCATGATTACATCCCAAATATAATAATTTTATTATAATAAATAAAGTGATAGAAAAATACACCACATATGGGGTTCTATAAGGTACACTCACACTTTCTATAAAGTGGTTAATCCTTGGTAAAATATGATTGTGAACATGGAATACATGTTATTATATAATTATTAATAGAAATTTATATTCTTCCCTATAATTGTGGTATTATATATTATATAATTTTTTGTTATTCTTAAATTTTGGGAGCCTTGGAGGATTTATTTCAATTTTTTCATGTTTTTATATAATTCACATTTAACACATGTTTTGGAGTACTCATACAAGAAAAAATAAATTTCAAGGAAAAACTTGAAAGAGATTCTTAAATATTTAAATTCCTTTAGGTTCATGGTTAGAAAGTGGTTCGAGTAATGATTCTTGTTTTAGTGAAAACTGTTTCTATGACTCATATGTATGAGGTATTTTACACATGGAAGGAGAATGGTTTATAGAACTATATAGATTGAAGAAACTTGATTATGGTGAGGGTTATATGAATAGTTCATGGTTTAGATAAATATAAAACTAGTCCTTTTTTTTTTATTTTTCATTTTTATTACAGTGTGAGATGAATGTTTGGAACATGTTTTGGTAAACCATGTGGATAAACTAAACAATATTACCAAATTTAGAAAAGGTAACTTACCTATTTTTCTAAGAAAATATTTATACATGTTGGACCTTCCACATACCTTATTTGAATCGATCAAACTATAAGAGACCCCTAGGATATTTTACCTACTTCCTTAAGTATCTAATCCACATTCTTCAATAAATTTGAGTGTATTTTTATTCTTGATCCCCTTTTCATCTTCTATTCGTCTTTTTTCTTCCATTTCATATAGTTTCATATTCTCCCATTAATATTACCTTCCATGGTTATCTAATTTAGGTTTCATAGAATTATAATTTTTTTATTTGGTATTTATGGATTTTATTGGTTATTCCACCCAAATGTTTTTCATTCACTATCAAAGGAAAATTGTTTTTACTTGATTATGGAAGGTGTTTTTATTCAATTCCATATTTCAACCATCCACGAAATTCTTGTGATTTTTGAGTAATTTTCTCAAAATATTAAATCTTTATTTGTCATATTTTATGATTTTATAAAAAAATCAATGATTTATATAATTTTAATAATTTAATTTCATGATTTTCTGGTTCTTGGTTTTCTAAATTGATTGTTTATGCATCTTAGGTCTTCTTAAAAATTACTTAGAGGAATATTTCACATGAATTTGATAATTAATATGGGGTTTGACCCTATTTTTCTTTATAAACAGTGAAATATAAGTTAAAGTGAAACATACCAACCTAATTCAACTAGACAGGATACCTGAGTTGGTTGGTCACAGTAATGAGGTGCAAAGGGATAATAGAAAGAAATATTATATATAACAAATTAAGATATAAAAATAGAGTCAAATGTGGAATAAAGAGATATATATAAGACCTATAAAATACATGATAAACTGGATAAAATTGAATTTATGAATAAAATAATAAAAATGAGTCTCCATGTTACCAATAGTAACCTCCAAACCAACTTGAAGAAAAGTAAGTGATAACAAGAGAAACCAACATGTTACAATATTCCCTTACCTTTATCTGAATCTTAAAATAAAATAGTAACTACTAAGAAAATAAAAAATTAGGGTGTAAGCATAATGGCTAGTAGAATTCTATAATAATGTATATACAAGGTCAAACATCAAGAATACAATATTGTTATCTTTTAAAACAAAATAGTTTTACAATACATTTTCATACATCCGAGCCCACTCATAAATCATTTTCATTTTGTTTTCATAAAATCCTTTCATATTCATAAATAAATAATATAAAAAGTATAATTAATAAAATAATTATTCATATCCCCACATTCCATAATGAAATCAAGTAAACACATATCCATGAAATAATCCATCATGCGAAGTATGTGATAAAATATCATGTAGATAAATAATGTGAGCAACTACCCATGACAAAAAATCAGGCGATAAATAAATGAAAATGAAAAAAAATCTATATTTTGGCTCAAATCCTATGGAAATATTTACCTAAAATATTAGATCCTAAACCAACCATAATTTTTTACTAACTGATATTGATTCCTTCCACAATCTATCAATATCACAATGTAACCCCTAGTAGCGCCACACACACTAAGGTTACCTATGTCCATTTTAAACATACCCAAGGATCCCAATAGTTCAACTATCTAAAATACTTTTCCAAAACATGGCCAAAATTATATAAAATATTTTCAAATCCAATACAATCCACTTCAGAGTTTCAAAAACCATTTCTAGATCAAAACCACCATTCAAGAATTTCATCAAACACTTGGTGCACAAAGAATAATTTTTAAAGAAACCCTCTTCAAAAAAATTATCTTTCCAATAAATCCCTTGAAACCAAAAATCACTTTAATTTAATGAAAAAAACAATGTAAAATTATAATAACAATAAAAAAATCATCAAATTTACCCACTGTATAGAAACACCAACTTCTAAAAGAATGTAGAACGAATCACCATTGAAAATAGAGAATGGGGAAGATTAGATTGTATCCTCACAATCCTAGATCCATAATAAGTAGCATAAACCATGTTAAAACCCCTAAGATCCATCATATAAAGACCCTCTGATTTCAAAAATATGATAGGATGAGATATAATAAGGATCTACAAATAAGTGGATAAACCGAACAAAGAATGCAACATACCTAAAAGAGATCTGTCAATAACTGGAAAGTTCCACCAATAATCCAAGGCGAGAGACCTCCAAAGTGCTAGGGAAGGATAATTTGGATCCAATATGATATTAGGGATTGATTAGGTTAAAAAACAACTATGGTAAAAAGGGTAAAATCCCATTTTTAATGGTTCATATGTGGGTCGCACAATTTCCTGGAGGAGGCCACATAGATAAATAAATTGTGCCCTTTAACTATGTGACCCTTTTATCCATTCTATTCAGACATTCATAGTTTTCCCTACAGGCCATCTCAGTTAATTTAACTATAATATGACTATGAAAAACCCCACTGAAACATCACATAGGCATACCTCA
Organism: Viscum album; assembly: GCA_963277665.1. Taxonomy (NCBI): domain Eukaryota; kingdom Viridiplantae; phylum Streptophyta; class Magnoliopsida; order Santalales; family Viscaceae; genus Viscum; species Viscum album. Next base: position 513,043,388 of record OY728153.1, on the reverse strand, counting down.
TGGTTCCCACATGGTTATAATAAATGTTCTCCTTAACCATGCACCTTTCCAGTTTTATCCAAAAACCCTTATTTTCATCCTAAAATTCCCAAAACATCCCATACTACAAAATAGAATAATCAAGGATCATATAAGGCATACATATGACCTGGAGGGTGTCACAATTCTCCCCACCATAAGAACTTTTTATCCCCAAAAATCCTAAAGATCATCGGTTCGCAAAGATAGAAGGACACTACTACCTCATTAATGATTCCTTCTCCCATGTATCTAGGCTATCCCATATAAACTTCCATAGTACTTGGAGAAATGAGATCATTATACCACACAATACCTTATCTTGGAGATCCATAATCTGAACTGGTTTCTCATCAATGGTGGTATCAGGATCAAGTTGAACATCCACCCATCCAATCACATGGGAAGGATCTGGGTGATACCTCTTCAAATAGGAAGCAAGAAACATGTCATGGATCTAAGTAAAATTAGATAGTAAGTCCAATTTGAAATCTATATTTTATAGTTGTTCCATGATATCAAAGGGCCCAACAAACTTCAATTCCATCTTACTGTGCTTACCCAACTGATGATTTCCCAAGTGAGGTGAAGTTGTGAGGAAAACCTGATCACCAACCTCAAACATGATAGGCCAAAGAAGATAGTATATATAATATTTCTAGTTGCTAAATGTTTTGATCAAGCTATTTTGGATCAATTTTACCTTTTCCATCATGACCTAAATGTGGCTCATCCCTAACAAGGACCTTTTTCTAACTCTACCCAACACATGGGAGATCTATATGGAATTCCATACAAAACTTCAAAGGGTGAAATATTTATTTAATACTCTTAATTATTTTTATTGGATAATTCAACAATAGGAAAAAAAATCCCATGTTCCACCAAAATAAATCTCACAATCCTGGAGCATATCTTCAAGAACCAGGATACCTCTCTCTTGTTGTCCATTTTTTTAGAGATAATAAGTCATGCTCAATTTCAAATAGAAACCCATTACCACTTACAAACCATTATGGAACCTGGATGTGAACATCGATTCCAAATCTAAAATGACCATATATGGAACCCCATGATGACTCACGATCTCTCAAACATAAACATTCCCAAATTGTTCCACTTTCATCACCTCCTTTGTAGGTAATAAATGAGATGATTTTGTAAGTTGATAAATTATTACCAAAATCACATCTTTCCTTATAGGTGTCAGTGGAAAACCAATAATGAGGCCCATGAAAATCTAAACCCACTTCCACACCCTAAAGGGTAATGGTTTCAATAAACTAGTAGGTCTCTGGTGTTTGACCTTAATTTTATGACAAGTGATACACCATTAAACAAAATCTACAATCGACAACCTCATCCTTGGCCACCAACACCAACATCTTATTCTATGACACATCTTGGTATACTTATGATGCATAGACCAAAATGACTTGTGTCCACAATCCATAAACTTCTACTTCATGTAAAATGGAATAGACAACCTGTTTTGGAATCACAAACCTCTATTGGGAGAGTGAGACCACTCACCTGAGGTCTCCCTAGCATAAAGAATTTAACTAAATAATTGGCACTCATTGTATATCACCTACTCAAACCAAAATCACTAATCAAAATAAAAGTCATATTTTATTGAATCCAATAATACCTTTACACAAACCTCTTCCACTCCCATTCTCATCTCAACAAAAAAATCATCAGAGACCACTCTTCAACCGATTCTTTCACAACTTATGTTGATAATTTTCTACTAAATGCATTAGAAAACAAATTACCTTTCCCAATAATGTTGAAAATATCAAAATAAAAAGTTTTAAGATTATATATAAAGTATCTCTATCATAAGTTCATATCCCTATAATTAAAAATATATTTTAGGATCCTATGATCAGAATACACTATAAACCTCTCCTTAAAGAGTTATTTAATACATGTTTTTAGCGCATGTATAACCACATACAACTCTAGATCATGGGTAAGGTAGTTATTATAATGAGGGAATAAATAATGAGATCTATAGGCCACCACATATTTTCCCTATATCAAGACACATCCCATCCTGGAACTAGAAGCATCAAAGAAAACATCATAAACCTAACTCGATTTTGGAAGAATAAAAATGGAACTAAAGTAAACCTCACATTCATCTCCTCAAAAGACCTATAAAATTTTTAATTCCATTAAAAAATTACACCATTACTGGTAAAATCTGTCATAAAATATACGATCATGATGAAATCTTGAACAAACCATATATAGTAACCATCTAAACCCAAGAATCTCTAGATCTCAAACACAGTTCTTGGATACTCATAAGATAGAACAACCTGTATATTTTTAGGATCCACTAAGACCCCCCTCTCAGATATCCCATTCCCTATAAATCCAAATTACCATATCCAATGATCTTATTTGGAAATATTATCATACAAACAATGTTCTTTCATGGTTTAAGTAATAATATCCAAATGTTCCATATATTCCTCCTATGACATAGAATACACCAAAATATCATACATGAAAACAACAAAAAAAATAGTCCAAGAACCTATGAAATATTTGATTCATCACATCTATAAATACCATAGGTTAATTGGTGATACTTAATTGCATAACCAGAAACTCAAAATGCTCATAAAAGTTCCTAAACATCATCTTAGGCATATCCTCTTCTAGATACCTCAACCGATGGCACCCTGTTTAAAGTTAAATTGTTAAAAACAAACATTAACCTATAATATAATCAATTAGATCATAATTACAAGAAAAATGGTATTTTTTTAATAGTCACATGATTCAATATATGATAATCCATGAAAAGTTGAAGACTTCTGCATACCTTCCTAGCAAAGAGAATAGGTGATTCCCATGCTGCCCTATAAGGATGAATAAATCCACTGGCCTCTAGATACTAAAGTTGGAATTTAAGTTCCACCAAATCAGCACATTCCATTAGATATGATGTCATGGAAATAAGAATCATACTATAGATGAGTTCAATAGTAAACTTTACCTCTCTTTCTATAAAGGTAAACTAGAAAAATCATCAGAAAAGTCCAAGGGGAACACACACCACCTCAGGAAGCGGTCTTCCCAAACAAGGGCCAATAGACTCAAGGACCATCTTGAAAAAATGGCCTGATATTACCGCATCATAAGGAATAATAGGCCGCACCATTCCTAATATAGAGTCCCACTCACCCTAAAAAACACGAGTGACCACATTGGAAGATAAAAACTAAACCCAAAGACTATAATAGTCTATCTAGTCTATAACAATGATCATCAAATCTTTGTCGATAATCAAGTTGATGATGTAAATATTAGGAACTAATAAGTCATATATCAATTCAAATTCATATATCATCACCCAAAACATGGGATACTTGGAACCTTTTTTGGACCTCTTTCCCATTGGTATGGAAGGATATAACAAGTGTGACATGAGTTCCAAAAAAAACCTAACACATAAACTAACTTTGATGATATAAAATAATGTGTATCACCTGAATAAAATGATTCTAGAACCATAAAATATGAAATAAACATCATACCCCTAATAGTAGATGTCCAGGATTCAGATTACTCTGGAACATACTCAGTCACATAAAGTCGTCTAGACTTAGCCATATGAAAATAAACCTTGGACTGAGTATTATAATCACCACCATTGGATGCATCAGTATAAACATGTAAACCTTTAGTTATAGTGGATCCATCCTTACTTACTAGGATATACTTTCAAAAAAAAACAATGTTGATGGCACGATAATCTACAATGATGACAATTCTTAGGAGCCTTCATACTGTTAGGGTTGGTATATCCATAACTTGCACACTGATAAAAGAAAATATTTTGTTTTATTATTAAGGACCAAAAAACTAGACCTAAAGGAAAATTACCACCCATGCACATCCTTTTATTTCCAAATGACACACCCTAGATAACATCTACACCAACTGAATCTCCACCCAAAATTTTCTTCACAACTATATCTACCTCAAACAAAGATACTTTTTTAACTACCTCCACAGAGGTCATAAGTCACATGAGAATCAATATAGACTGAATATATAGCCTCAATCCCAACTAAAACCTCTAAAACTTTAGGTAATCATTGGTGAAGATATCTATTACCATATGTAATTACTCAGTAAAGTATGTAGAACAACCCAGAATGGTATGATCCCCTTACTCCAAGGTCAAAAACTCTTGGTACTTCACTACACATAATGTCTCAGTGTAAAACTACTTATTAAATATTTTTATGAAATATTTCTAGGTATGATCCTCATGAAACTTAGCTTTCATTGTAGAGTCCCACAATCTCCTTACCGGTCCCTTAAGAATGTATGTGAATAAACCAACCGTAGTGTCCTCTAGAGTCTTCAAGAAGTTAAGAATCTTCTAAATCCTCTCAAGCCACTACTTAGATTCTTAGGGTCCTTATCAATATGGAATATGGGTGGATTATTATTAGTAAATTTAGATTGATGGTCCACCACATGTACTTGTTCCTCGAAACCCACTTGACCTAGAGTTTTAATTGCACAGATAATAGCTTCAACCAAATAGGGGTCCATTAGAAGATTCACATATGGATCCTGCTTCATAGCATACTCTCAGATTCAGAAGACCACTTCTCAGAGGCATTTTCTATTAAGAAAAATACAATGACCAATAATATTTAGATCATATTCCAAAATCTTATGACCAGCATCAAGAATTTAAATCTATTCTTTAAAACATAAAAAATTTATAGAAATTATGAAATACATGAATGAAAAATAACACTTTAAGAAGGAGGATGCCCATTTAAATAAATACCTAAAATAGTTCATTCAAATGACCCCAAACACCAATTCCCTAACCTGATAAAAATTTTCTAACTACCCCTGGTAACTTGAGTTCAGACACTAAAGTGAGCTGGCCTGGCACCCTCCCACACATACTACCCAAATTTAGATGGTCCTAACTCCTTTCCACCCAAGACATGGAACCAAGCTCAGGTAGTGTTAACACAAATCATTCTAAGCATCCCCTTCGATACCAAATTGTAATATACTAACCCATTTCAATTAGAAAATCCACCCAAATCAGACCATCATGGAAATGAGGTATAATAGGATAATAAAAACAAGTCCCTTATATAACAAAGCAAGATATACAACCAGAGTACAAAGAGAAAGAAAGAGATACATCCAAGATAAATTAAATCCAGTCATAAATGGCTAAACTACACATTATTAACAAAATAAGACCAAAAAGTCTCCATGTGACCAATAGTCACCTCCAAACCACCCGAACGAAAGGCAGTGACAACAAGAGAATCCAACATGGTAAAAGATTCCATTGCATTTTTCAGAATCCTATAATACAAAATCTATAACCACCCAAATTCAAAATTAAGGTGTGAGCATAATGTATAGTAGGATTACACCATAGAGTCTATAAAATGTCTAATATAAAAAATGAAACAATTCTATATTTTAGAAAATTTTTTTTACAAACCATTTTCATAAATCCAAACCCACTCATAAATCATTTTCATTTTGTTTTCATAAAATACTTTCATATTTATAAAGAAATAATATGATAAGTATAAGGAATAAAATAGGTATTCATATCCAAACACACTATAAGTTAAGAAATTAGACACACATCCTTGAAATAATACATCCTATGATTTTATGTGATATAATATCACGTAAATACAAAATGTGAGAAAAATCCTTGACAAAAAAAATCATGAAATAAATTACCAGAAATGAAAAATCAATCCATATATGGTTCCACATCCTATGTGAATACATACTAGACATATTATATCATTAACCAGGAATATGTTGGTACCAACTGATATTGAGACCTTCCATGGTCTTTCAGTATCACAAAGTAACCCCTAGTAGAGCCACACTCACTAAGGATACCCACTTATATTTCCCAATAAACCCAAGGTTCCCAGGATCTCAATTATCAAAAATTATTTTCAAAACCATGTTCAATTTTTTTTAAATCTTCAAAGCCAATATAATCTTCTTTTGTGTTTGAAAACTCAAATCTGAATCAGAACCAACATTCAAGCATTTAATCAAACAAATGGTGTGAAAAAACCAATAATTTAAGAAAACCTATTTAAATTTTTTTATCCTTACATGAAATCCATTGAAACCACAAATAACTTCAATTTAATGAACAAAAAAAGTAATTCTATGAAAAAAATAAAAATTTAATAGAATTACCCGTTTTTATAGAAACACCTACATCTAAGTTGAGGTAGAACTAACCGCCTTCGAAAATGGTGAAAGGGGAGAGTAGACCGGATCCTCACATTCCTATATCCATAAAAAACAATGTTAGGAAATTGTAAAACCCTTTATCTATGTCATACATAGCCCTTTAAAGTTCCACAGGATGGGAGGATAAGAGATATAAGAAATATCTATAAAGAAAATGATAAAAAATTATAAGAACACAACATAGATCAAAGAGAACCATCAAGAATGGAGGAATTCCACCAAGAATATATGGGGAGAGACCTCAAAAGTGATGGGGAAGGATATTAATGAGAAAATATGAGATTAGGTGTTGATTATACTTAAATAAAACCATGGTAAAAGGGGTAAAATCCCATTTTTTAATGATTTTGAAGAGGGTTGCATGATTTCCTAGAAGAGGTCGTATGGTTTAAAAGACCCCGCACATCATCTGTGCACCACTACTATTCATTCTATCCAGGTTTGTATGGTTTTTACTGAAGGGACACATGGTTAGTTTAACCATTATCCTACCCTAAAAACTCCAACCGGAACATCATAGAGGCATACAACATGGTTACAACACATTTATACAAATGGTTCTCCTTAACCATGCACCTGTCCAGTTTTCTCAAAAAACCCTTCATTTCAACATACGATCCCCCAACACTTCCTAGAATCCAAATGATATAAACCAAGGCTCATCTAAGGAATACTTGTGACCCAAAGGGAGTACATAAATGTTTTATTTTTCAATACATAGTGGTATTATAAGTGTTTTTAATAGAAAATAATAGTATCAAAGAGTATTTTAAACTAAAAATTTATTTTACTTTTATATTGGTATTAAGGAAGTAAATTATTGATTTCAATGAATATGTTGAGTTTTATGTTGTGGGAAAAAATTTATTCCCAAATGATTTCTAATGAATTTTTTCATTGTTGAGTTTTTAAAGGGTGGTAAAAATAATTTGGTCACCCAAGATTCCATCAATGTACTATTTGTCACTTTATATAGAGTGGTCCACAAATTTAATAATAACATCAGTGTAACAACCCTAATATTTTATGATATATTTATATTTGAAAACAGTTTAATTTCATTGATATATTATTATAAAAATAACCGCAAGTATAAATGAACTGTAAAATAGTATACCATTATAACTTAGCCATTAAATTTTTGGTATTAATAGGAATAACAATATTTCAAAAAATATTTATAAATGTTTTAGATAATAAAAATATATTGATAAATGATTAATTATTTTTTTTGTGAATCCTTTATATTCTTCAATAATACATTTTCCTCAAAAATGGTTTTTATTTCATTCTGATAGAAAATAATATAATTATTTTTTTCCATATTTATAAAATTTATATGAATAAATTGACTTCATTTTTTAGGCAATCATTTAAAATTTTTCATAGATTTAATTTTTTATAATTTTTTGAAATTTTTTTTAATGAATAAAGAAAAATACTGAATTTTTTGAAAATTGTATTTTCATTTAAAAAATTTTAAAATTTTCATTTTGTTTTAAAGTGGTTTTAAAAGTAAAATTAGTTTATTTATATTATTAATTATCCAATTTATGTTATTAGAATTAATTTTATGTTGGATTTTTGTATAAAAATGTTTTATACTTAAGAAATATTTTTGTGGAAATATCTTTTTCGTCATGTTTTGTGGTATAAATTTTAAATTAAATTCACACAATTCATTGTTTTGGAATTGATATAATATATTACATATTTTAAATAATCATCTCCAAATTTGTTAATGAGTCCAATTTCATTTTTAGTTATAAGTAAGTGTAAAAATAGTAAAAATTCTTCACCATAGTTATGGTTATAATGGGTTTACCGAATGGGTTAAACCAAGAAATAAGGGTATATTTTTTTATTAAACTTTTATAAATATTATTATATCTCCATATTTAATCCTCATACTACCCCAATGTCGAATATATGGAAATATGAGATTGTTTTTCTTGACAATTACTTTATTATATTTTAATCTTCAATGAAATTTCAAGTATGTCTTCTCCCCCACATATATATAATGACACATATAGTTTCTATTATTTCTACTACGTTGAGTTATATAGCCTAAAAAACATCACAGTTCTATTATCAAATTAACTAGACACAATTTTAGGTTATGGATATCATAAAATTTGATTCTAATATTCCTTAAGAAGGGACCTAAATGAGGCTTACTAAACAAGAGGAAATCATATTACCCGACCTATTCAATTATACTTCTTCTTATACCCCATATAAATTGGTGGTACTCATCATAAAATAATAAATTAATTATCATAAATATACTAAATAGTTGTATGATTATTTGACCACCAATATCCACCCCATATTCCATCAAATGGTAAGTGAAGGTATTGATTGTGCGTACATGTGGACTACCTCATCCACATAGTGATGAAATTATTTTTACATAACCATCATTAATGGATGGTTATTATGATTGGTTTAATTTTTTTTATACAATAATTATGATATAATTAGTCTTATAGAATTATAATATCACATATTACTTATTACAATCCAATCCATTGGAAAATGATAATGTCACTCATGAGTTTGTGTGGACTACCACCAACAAGAAGTGATGTGATTCATTTTTCATTTTCTATTTACATAGATTGTAATAAGGATAGATTTATTGAATATATATGATATATATGATATTACAATCACTTCTTATAGGTTATTTATTGTTTACCTTTCATTCATTAAAAAGTGAAAACAACGGTCAGGCATACACATTTCCAACCATCTCCTTGATTGATATAATTCATTTTTATCTATACCAAAAATGGATGAAATTATATGTATACATAATGAATATATATTATATTTATATAGTGATTAACATTTTTTAGATTATGTAACCATGATCAAAGTACAAGTACTGGAACTACCAAACCAAAATTCTAAAGAAAAAGGAAATAGTTAACACCTGAAAATGACGATTATAAAAAGAAATTATTAATATATATGTTTTGAAATGTTATAAGTGGATAATTTATGATATTATAATTATGTAAATTATTCTTTTATAAAATTATTATTAATTTAAATTTATTATACATGATTTTAGAGATTTTTTGATGCAATTCAACCGAGTGGTATGTGATTTATGTTACAATCTCATTATTTATTGGGATTATTTACTATTATGTTTAAAATGATATAATTATATGATATACCTATAAATAAAATTATTATTTTTCTTATCCTATAGTTATTTATGGATACTGAAATTTTTCCTCTAATTTTCCTCTCATTAAGTATTCATGATAAAGAAAGAATACTTTTAAGGGAACCCAACTTGATTTTTCTATTTGGTTGAAAGTTATTTTTCATCCATGTCCATCTTTTAAAAAAATTATTTCCAGAAATTATTTATTATTCTTATATGATTATTTATAGTAATTATTAACCATGTTTTACATTTTAAAAAAAGTTATGAAAATAATCTTCGTATTAGTTTTATAACGAGTTGCTTTTGATATTTTACCAAAAATGTGAAAGGAATCCTTACTTAGGCATGCATGGAATGAATGGAATATACCATTATCATTAACACTCAGTGATTTTAAGATCCATTTAAATGTTTACAATGTTATTTTAAAAGAAATTTTGTTCTTAATATTTGGAAAAATTTATATTTTATTGATGCTATTTCAAAATGAAAAGTGTATTTTCTTAAATAAACAATTCATATATATTTTAAAGGAATTTTCATCTAATATGAAATAAAATGATATTACATATACTATATAGTGTATATGATCAAATGATACAATAAACTTTAATTTACAAATGGATTATGATGGTGATGATTTTTAAATGATTCTATGAAACTCATTTCTTTCTCATCGTTTAATTATTTTTTATGAAACCTTTATGAAACCCATTTAATTTAAAAAAATTATACTATGATTAAATGATTAATTTTTTTTGAATACCATATAATTTCCATGGTTTATGATATGATGAATGTTTTATGATTTTATGGAACACATATGTATGATTTTAATTATGTGATATGTGGGATTGAAATGTTATATCCCCTCAAAGAATTAGGTGAACATGGATATCTAAAAACATAATAAGGATTGGAATGAGGAGTGATCCTAGGTTAGTATGGAACATTGTCCACTATGATAGTTTTTGGAGAGAAACTTAAAAAAGGATGAGATAGAATGGAGAGAAAACACAATCCTCTAGGATAGTCTTGGAAGTGGTCTGAATGGAATGAAGGGTTAAATATTTATTTATTTATTGGAAAATCCACTTTTTAACTAGGATATGAGGGAACCCTTAAATGACACATAGTCCCAGAGGAACAAGTCATTGTACATGAACCTAAGGACCAAATAAACAACTACACATAGAAAAATCCCTCCCTAGTATATTATTAATTGATGGATCTTATCTCCCCGCATCACATTGCATATCAACTAGTATTTACCCATGACGAGCTACATGGTTTATGGTACACATGGAAATTTCCATACCCTCTCTTCATTTTGAATTTGGTTTGATCTACATTGGTGGTTGTTACATGCTTTAATTCCTCTTCTTGGGAATACTCCTATGTGGTTAGACCTGACTTCTTCTTATAATAAAGGACATGTGGCTTGAAATACCATGGACTATAAGCCCGAGGTGGCCTATAGGCCATGTAACCCATAGGCCAAATACGATGTACCGAAGGTCCAAATTTGATAAATAGTTTTATCTTATATAGCACTGCTCTAGTACTACAATAGTATCTCAAAAATTATTTTATATGCTTATGTATATTCCATAAACTTGTGCCGTATGCCAATGTTATGCTATCATGGATCACATTGTTTAATTACTTTATGATTCATGTATTATAAACTACCAAGAATAATTACATTCTCATGATTATGATATTTGATATGAAGGCTATGGTTTTCAAATATTAAGCTCATTTTCTCATACCCTTATGCACATGTAATGATTAAGATATAATTAAAACATCCTTTTTTTTACCCCTACTAAGAATTTGATCTCATCCTTATGTTTAATTTCACTATGTTATGATGAAAGGTTTTATATATGATATGTCTAAGAATGGGGCATGATATGAAGAACTTAGTGGGAGATGATGCAGATTTCTTATGAACCAGTTTTTTTGATTATCCTTTTTCCAACCACATTAATCCTATATGATTATTTCATGGATTATAATGTTATATAATTAATATTCATCATGTAATATCTATGTTTTAAAAGCTTATGTCTCTATAGTTGGAATCCAACTAGGGTTTAGTTAATAATTAGATATTAGGATTAAATAATCCTTTTGAAAACCCTAGGGATACGTCTAATTGTTGGATAACATCCTAATGTTTTGTTAATAACCATGGATAAACAAAATTAAACTTGATGTTTTGTAGATTGAAAATCATATTTCTAGATTTAGACACCTTATAAATGACTTTTCATTATTATATGATTTACCAATATGATTATTTATTTCTCACTCTATGATTTTCAATTTTAGGAAGGTGATTTAATCTAAAGGAACAATGTTAACACTAAATATAATGGAAAATCCAAGGATTTTCATCATGAGTAACCAAATGTTATGTGTCGTTTAATGAAAAATCTCATTATTTTTCTTACTCAAAATTCTCAAGACATGAATCATGTTGAGATTCCAAATTATTAGAGGTGATTTTTTGAGTCCATTATAATGAAACATCCACCATCTTTTAGTGGATCTGTTGATCCTCTAGTCTTTGGGAAATGGATCAGTACCAGTATTTTTTTTCATTCTCTAGTGTTAAAAATATGAAAAAATTATTTTAGTTGTTTATTTTTTGTAAATATAATTTGAATAATGGTGGGATATTATCAAGAATATGAGGGATCATGATGAAATTGAATCCTTGGAGTGAGATGAGTTTAAAATCATATTTTCAAATTAGTTTTTTCCATGTATTCTTCATAATAAAATGTGTAATGAATTCTTTATGCTCGTGAAGAATGATAATGAATCCATTAGTATCTATAAAAAAATCACCATACTTCCTATGTATGCTTATATTATTTTCATTAAATATGAAAATAATATTGATAGATTCTTAAATGGAATTAAACTAAGTCTCAGAAGGGTGTTATCTATAATAGATATATATAGCTATTAAGAAATAATTTGATGTTATATCAAGGTGGAGATGGATATTGGAGTCATCCAAAAATATCATGGTTTTGATACAAAAATAATGTTTAAATTCAAAGAAAATTATAAAAACCATCAGATCAAAAAGATGAGCTTTCCATTATGCTGAAAGTGTGGAAGGATACATAGAGGAAATTGTCTTAAGGGGACTAATAAATGTTTTATGTATCAAAATAAATGTCATCGAGAATTTTAATTACAGAGTTATGGGAAGAAGGAGTTTTCTAATTATGGGAAAAAATAGAATGCACCACCCATACTCCAGTGTTTCAAATGCAAGAAGTATGAGAATTATGATAACCAATGATCAAATATGAAGGTTAATGATGATAATTGACATAAAAAACCTCTTAATCCGAAATAAAAATGAAAATATCATATGATAACTATTAATAATGTGGATAATGATGAAGTGAATGGTATACACACCATACAATATAGAAATATTAATTCCTTATTTGATTATAGATCAAACCATTATTTTATATATTAATAACTTTCTATTGGTATCATAATACCAACTTAATGATTTGATATTAATTTAGTATTGAAAACACCTATTGGTATGATGAAAACATCTCATGTATATGATTCTTATTTGATTGTTTTTTTGGATTCTTCTTCCTCTAAATTTAATTATTCTCCCCTAGTTGAATTTAATACTACCATAGTCAAATATTTTCATTAATTACATAAACCCAATCTCAATTAATGAGGTAGGGAAGTCACATTTGATATTATAAACCACTTATGATAATTTATTGTAACGCCCGAGACTTTTATGAGAAATATTTTTTTTTATGTTATATAAATCATCAAAGGAATATTTCACTACACACAACACTATCTTGGCTTTCTTTACATGCAACTGCGGCCTTCCTCGATAGCTTGCGTCGTACGCAATACCGATTTTCACTAAACAACGACATGCTATTAAAATATTATTAAAACTAGCCGTTATGAATAGTAATAACCACTTTTTAAAATTTTGTAAATTTTATCTTTCAAAATGGACTTCATTTTTGGATTTGGAATATCAAAATTATCCTAGGGTGAAATTTTGGTATTTTTCTGAAAACTTTCAATTTTTGTTGAATAGTGAAAACACCGGGTTACTATTTAAAAACCGACTTTTTATTTAAATAATTATTTATTTTATTTAAATTTATTTTAGGTAAAAATTGATACATAATACCTATATAATTTCAATGCAATTCATTGGAGTCATTTTATAATAATTTTAGATATATATAAATTTTATTGAACTTTTCACCGTCTTTTACCCACCTCCTAGGAGAATTTACAAATTTACATAAAACTTAATTTTACCGCTTATGTGAGTGGAATTTCAAAAATCCAAGAGACATAGTTAATATCAAGGACTAAAATGTGGTTCAATGAGATGAAAATAATTTTTTGTGAATAGTAACTTTTTACTTTTTTTTACCACGGTTAAAAGTAAATAGGGAAATTAAGGTTAAAAATGTTATTATTATTACCCTAAAACATGTCATAATTCTATTGGATAAGTTTAATTCGACCAAAAACAACCTTAGGAATAAAAATGACCATTTAGGCCCACATGGATTAGATTAGGACATTTATTATTAATTTATTTAAAGAAGGGTTAAAATAGTTAAAATCAAAGTTTAATAACTAAATCATTTTTAATATAGGGTTATACATAAGATAAATTCGACTATAAATATTAATTAGAAATATAAAAAGATTTCCTACATAATGGTAATTTATTTTTAATTTTTAGACATTATATAATTTAATTTATTTATGACACAATGATGATGCAATAATTATCTTATTAATGAAATATTGACATAATTGATGTTATAAATACCCAAATAAATGTAATTTGAGTCTTCTTATGAATTACAATAATTTTCTAGGTTAATATTACATATTAGTACTTATTTAGTTAACTTTTTTTGAACTAATATTTCTGTTATGATTTTCATAAAAATCAATTACGAAATAGTGTCAAAATTGACATAAAATTGTTTTTAAAACAAATATTATATTATTAATTGTTATTTTATTCCTAAAAATCTAAGGTTCGGCAAAATGACTTATATAAGGTTATATATATTAACAATAAACAACTTGGAGTTCTTTTGTCTTGTTATAGTAAGTTTATTAACCTTATAGTGTAAGAAAACAAGAAGACACGGTAAAAGTAAAATTATTTAACTTAAAGTTAAATCTAAATGATAAGGTTAAAAGAGATACATAAACTTGTCTAAATTCTATTGGATGAGAGAATTTATACCCATACCCACCTTATCTTCTAAATAAATCAATTTTGAGCTATTAAAAACTGAATATGACTTTATAATAAAATAATATTTTTAGTTTTTCCAAAGGTGCCCCTCTCCTACCTTTTAAAATGAAACCTCCTACCTCTCTTCCTCACACCACTTTGAGCATTCAAGCTCGGTAAAACCCTAAAAAATTCTCTTCTCAACTTCCATAGAAACATCCTAGAGGTCCTGGTTTTCTTCAAATACCAATTTTAGTGCCCTAAGAGGAGGTCTCAAAGAGGCGCTTCAAAGAAGAGGTAATGTCCGTTACCGATTCTTTCAACTTTATTTATTTTTAAACTTCTTCTTCTTTATTTGTTTCATTATTAAGTAATAACATAAGTATCACTAATATACTTATATGTTATTATAAGTATGAAACAACCCTATTTCACCATCTATCTATCCTACGGAAAATGAAATCACCACGCGTGCATACGTACGGAATACCATCTCCAAGCCGTGGTGTAATCTATTTTCCACCACCACCTTACTTGTATGGGTATAATGGTGAAAATAAATAACTATATATGATTATTTTAAATTGGTATTGATTCTGAAATAGTATACATACACTCCAATATAATTCCACGATCATGGGAACGATATCATCGCTCGTGCGTACGTACGGAATACCGTCTCCATGATGTGATGCGACTCGTTCTACATGATCTTCATTTCATAATGATTATATAAATGATTTGAATGAATAAATATGATATATAGTACACTAATACCATTATGGAAATGATTTATCTATAACCTAAATAGAATAATAAGAATTTATTCGACAAAACACGCATAAGAACAAAAAGTAATAAACACCCGAATAATAAGTAGCAATGAAATATTACTAATAAGAAGCTAAGAATATGACCATATATGATATCATAACAATGATTATGATTCTGTAATAAGTCAATGACATTATTTAAATCATTATACAGGAGGTTCGAACACTTACGAAGAAAATCAGACCTAAGGTAAGAGATAATTATTCCAATCTCATTCTTATCCGAGATTGTTTATTCGTAAGTATTTACTGGGGTTATTGTTCTCATCCATGTCCATGTTTCCTAAAAATGGTTTCATGTATGTTTAATGTCATTTTTACCCATTTTTTAATTTTACTACATGGTATGTATGAAATCTTTCTTTTACGAGGTACTTTTTGACTTTTTCGGCAAAAGTACGAGAAAAATGTTTTTTTAACTTATACGGCACGAATGGATTTTTACGATTTTATAAAGTCTTTTTTTCATGAAGATTACTCCAAAAGATTTCATGACTATTTTCAACAAAATCCTTTTCTTTTAAAATTTCATGACATTTTGGGAAAATAGAATGATTTTGAAGAAGAAAGGATATTTTCCTCAAGAATTCATTTCAAGTGTTTTATCGAAACCATTTTTCATCTAAGATGACATTATTTCATATGTGTATGTTTCAAGTATCATGTCTCTATGATTTACATGGTTTCACTTTTCTTATTATGAAATGATATCCATTTATTTTATATGGATTATGTGATGATGGGATGATGTTTATGAAACCCATTTTATTTATTGGGTTATGTATGTTTATTTTGTGGCACAAGTAAGAATTATTTATTTATGATATGGGTGGGACCTATATCTCCCTCCAATGCATTGGGTAAAGATTATTATCTCATGAGATAAACATGGCTGTAATGACAGGTTAATATGGTTCAATGAAATAGGACTGAAACGAGGAGTGAACTTGGTTCAGAAATGGACTTTGTCCGCTAAGATAGTCTTGGCTATGAGTCTTGACTACTAAGAAATGATTCTCTATGATTATATGTGTATGCCAAAAAGTTTCATGTTTTAAGTTATGATTATTGGGATTACATTTCAATTCTATGATTTATCCCATGATATGAAATTATGATTTCTTTTGCAGGTTAAGATTTCCAAAATGTTATGTTCTTATGAATATGATGTGATTGATTTTTCTTTTGTTTTCCCTTACTGAGCATTTGAGCTCACCCTTTTGTATGTTTTCTTTCCCCCAGGCCAGGAAGAAGGTTATTAAGTAGGATATGCCAAAAGTGACTCTAGATATGATGAAATAAATGAGAGACAATGTATATGATTTATGAACCAGTTGTTTATGTTTCCCAGTTTCTAAAGACACTATACCTATACGATCCTTTAATGGTTTTGTTATATGTTGTAATAAGTGTGCTTCAATTTTGAAGTATTAAAAATGTATGTAAAGTATGGGTCGTTATATTTATTAATGTTAAAATAAATATGAACTTACAAAGTAAATTACATATATTTTATTAGTGTTGATTCCAAAGATGATGGTGAGTAGTATCGCTCAAGGTTGAAGGTGGTGATGGTGGTTGTGGGATGTGAAGGATGATGATCTTATTAGCTAGGTGAGGTCAAAATGATGGTGGGGAATGTTTGGACTGCCAATGTAGGTGAAATCAATGGGATTTGGTGTCAGTTCGAGATGGTAGCTGATAGCGATCTGATGTAGGCATGGGTTCTAGATGGGGGAAGTGGATTAGTTTATCGATGTTGGTGACTTTGAAGGGAGGTGTGGTGCAAGCTAATTTTTGACAGTGGAATGAGACTACAAGATTGATATATTAGGGTCTAGCTAATTATTTTATTCTAATGGGGATTAGTACTCAATGGGCATATAATGATCACGTAATTGGATATCACTGCCCAGATGAGTTAGTTTCAATAATAAAAATGGGTGTCTGACTATTGAAAAAAATATTGGTCATGATTCCTTTTAAAAAGTGATTTTTTATTAGATACTTGGATAGAAACGTAACATCAATGATATTCCTATAGTATGGGAGTTTTCTGATGTATTTTGAGAAGAGTTTACTAGTATTTTATTAAATCATGAAGTTGAGTTTTTAGTAAAATTCATAACTGGTGCTACACCTATTTTAAAAACTCCATTTAGAATGCCCCTACTAACTTATAGGAATTTAAGAGGAACTCCAGTAGAATATTTACTTGGGATTCATTTGTCCAAGTACATCGCCTGGGGGTGCACTTGTTCTTTTTGTTAAGAATAATAATGAATTAATGAGAATCTACATTGATTATTAGGAATTGAATAATATCATTATCTATAACAATTATCCTTTAAAATTTATTGATAACTTATTTTATCAAATGCGTGGAGATCAATAATTTTCTAATATTGACCTTCGTTTTGGATATTATCAATTAATGGTAAAGAAGGAGGATATACCTAAAACAACATTCCATATAATGTATCGACACTATGAATTTATAGTGATAACCTTTGGCCTTACAAATTCCCCATCTATCTTCATAGATTTAATGAATTGAGTCTTCACATATTACCATGATAAATTTATGGTAATATTCATATATAATATTCTTATATATTCTAATAGAAAATAAGAGAATGATGATCATTTGAAGATTGTACTATTGAAGTTATGAAAGGATATTTTTTTTGAAAAATCTACATGTGTGTATTTTCTCTGAAAATAGATTCATATTTGGGTCATATAATATTAAGTGATGGTATGTTGGTGGATCCATCAGAGATGTAAGTTATTGAATATTGTCCAAGACCAACCATGGTGACTGATATTTATAGTTTTCTTGGATTGACTGGATATTATTGATTATTTGTAGAGAATTTATCATGTCTTACTATTCCACTCACTAAGTTATCTTATAAGGGATCCAAATTCCATTAGATTGATGAATGTGAGAGAAATTTCAAGGAACTGAACAGAAGGATAATCATCGAACTTGTTCTTACACTACCCTATAGTGGATTATGGTTTTTTTATCTTTAGTTATGCATCAAAGAAGAAACTAGGATATGTTCTCATTCATAAGGATATGTTTATAGATTATGACCCATGGAAATTGATAGTTCATGTTCAAAATTACTAAACACAAGATTTTGGAGAAATATATGTCAATTTTTGAATTAAAATTATGGAGTCTTTATCTTTATGAAGAAATGTGAGATATATATATAGATCATAATAGTTTAAAGTATATTTTCACACATAAACCTTTAAATATGAACCATAGTATATGGATAGAGTTGATTAAAGATTTTGAATTCCTAATAGATTACCACCATGGGAAGGATAACAAGGTTGCAGATGATCTCAGTAAAAAAGGATCATTCTATATTATCTATGTTGAGGACAAAAAAAGATACAATAATTCTATATTTTCAAAATATATATCATGAAATCTTGAAGGAAGTGAAGTAATCACATCATACTCAAATTATTATTCAATAAACCTTCCATATAAATATTAAAGAGCTGTATAAGGAAGTTTTTGAGTGGAAAAAGAAGGTAAGAAATGTTTTGGAGTTCAATCATGCTTGTGATAGAATGATAAGTTTTAGGAACCATATATGTGTTTCATCCATACCATATTTGAAGAAGGACCTATTTGATGAATCTCATAGTTCATCATTCTCTATTTATCCTTGAAGTATCTATATCTATAGAGATCCAAAATAGTATATCTATTAGAAAAAATGAAGAGATATATTGCAGATTATGATTTATTAGTATGTTAGGAATTTAAGTCTAAGAGATATAATTCTAAGGGTATGTTACAACAATTACCCATACCAGAATAGAAACGGGAAAACAACACAGTGGATTTTGTCCCTGGACACCCTAAAATGTAAAAATTCAATTACTTTTTTTGATTTATATTCGATAACCTTATGAATTCATAAAACATAATTTATATAATATAATATCTATATCTAAATTATGTTTACAAAATATGCATTAAGAAAGTAGTATGGTTGCATGGAGTATCACATTCTATTGTATAAAACCAAGATTTAAGGTTTGTATTGATGTTCCAAGGAAGTCTTCAGCAAGATCTAGATTTAGAGTCATGTTTTATTATGGATTATCATCCTTAGATATATTTTTTTAATAGAAAAATTAAAACACTCATTGATATGTTTATACCATGTTCTATAGATTTCAATGGTGGTTGGGATCAACACCTTCCTCTGGTTGAGTTGTCTTACAAAAATTTCTTTCAATCAACAATTTAGATGGATCCTTATGAAGCCCTATATGAAAGTATGTGTTGAACACTAATTTTATGGGAAGAGGTTATATAAATAAAGTTTTTAGGACATGATCTAGATGAGAAAATGAAATAGAAATTCAGAACCTTTCAGGATCACATCAAGGTAGCCCAAAGTTGATAGAAAAGTTATACAAACAATCATTGGTGAAATCTAGAAATCAAATTTGGTGAGAAGTAATACCTATAAATTTATATATAAAGTAAGTTAATGTGATTTGGAATTAATATAAATCTTATTCCTAGGTAAATTTTCCTCTTTGATATCCTTGATTGAGTAGACATGGTAGCTTATCGGTTGGTGCTTCCACCAATCCTCTCTTAAGTTCATGATGTGTTTTATGTATCTATATTAAGGAAGTAAATACCTAACCCTTCACATGTACTAAAAAAAATATTTTTACTAATATAGAATAATATTTCATATGAATAAAAACTAAAAGAAATATTTTCCCATTGAGATAATGTTCTATGGAATTGGACTACTCACATTGATAAGGTTCTCTAGAGGAATCATAAATTTGAAGAGGATACATGGGAACATGAGGATGTTCCAATATATATATATATATATCTTATTTTTTGTTTCAAAGTGATGAATTTTGAGGAAAAAATTCATTTCATGGATGTGAATAGTGTAACACCATGATATTTTACGATATATTTCTCTTCAAATAAGTATAATTTCTTCGATAGATTTCAATACAATCCACCCATAGTCTAAATGAACTATAATATATTATACCATTAAAACCTAGCTGTTAAATTAGAAGTACGACTATAAATAACTTCATTTTGAAAAATATTTATAAAGGATTTAGATAAGGAAAATATATTGTAAAATAATTAATCATATTTTATGTAATGTCTTTGTATTGTTCAATAATAATTTTTTCCTCGGAAATGGTTTTAATTTTTTTTATAAACAAATAAGAAAATTATTTTTTACAATTTTATAAAATTTATTTGAAAAAATGAAATTCATTTTTGGAATCAACATTTTAAAATTACCTTATAGTCATGTTTTGATAATTTTATATAAAAATTTTATTTTTTGGTTAATAGTGATAAATGCATATTTTACTGAAAACTGTATTTTCATTTAAAGCATTTTAAAATTTCCATTTTTTTAAAAATGGTTTTAAATGTAATATTAGTTAATTTATACTATTAATAATAAAATTATGGTCATAAAAATCAATTTTATTTTGGATTTTGGTATAAAAACTTTTTGTACTTAAGAAAAAATTGGAGGACAACTTTTCATCACAGTTTGCAAGTTTAATTTTCTGTTAAATAATAATAATTAATTTAAATTGATTTGAAAAAATAGAGTCTATATTTGTAATCCTCATTTATAAATTTTTTTATGAGTAAAATTATATTTTTTTATAATTAATAGTAGAAATAGTAAAAAAAATAACTCTTATTAAGGTTAAAACAGGTTTACCAGAGGTTTATACCAAGAAATAAGGTTATGATTTCTAATTAAACTTGTCTAAATAAAATTTTATATCCATATTTAAACCTCATACAATCCAAAATTATAATACCAAATCATTTAGAAGTATTTTGATTAATAATTAATTTATTACATTTTAATCTTTTAAGAAATTCCATGTGTCTCTTCTCTCCCACTTACAAAGGGACACCACTAATTTCTTATATTTACACAAGTTTGAGCCATATATGTCAAAAAAACCCTAAAAAAGTCTCATAAAAACTACCATATCCATGAATTATATGTTTTGGTATTATTAAAATACCATTACAAGGGTCTTTAATAAGGTATCTAAAGGATGCCTACCAAAGAAGAGGTAATCAAAATTCCCAACCCCTTTCATTTTACTTATTATTATACAACCTATAAATCTATGTTATTCATCATAAAATAATAATTTCAGTGTCATAAATATAATGATATTTTATTATGATTATGTAACCACCAATATCCAACTTCTATTTCATCAAATAGGAAGTAAAAGTATCGCTCGTGTGTATGTGTGGAATACTGCATCCACAAAGCAATACAATTCATTTTATATCACCATGTATCATGGATGGTCATTATGATGGGTTTGAAGTGAATATATTATATTTATGATATATTTATTCTTATGAAATTATAATATCATATCTTCTTTATTATTATCCAATCCGTTGTAAAATGATATCATCGTTCATTCTTACGTGTACACCACCACATCCATGATGCGATGTGATTTGTTTTTCATTTTTGATTTACATGGATGGTAATAAGGAAATATTTAATGAATATATATGATATAATAATAATTTTTAAAATATTAATTATATTTATATTTATTTTATTCAATATGTCAAAAAGTGAAAACAATACTCAAACATACGTCTGGCCTACCACCTCCAAGAATGGTGTAATTCATTTTTCTATATCTAAATTTTATGGATGACTATAATATATATATATATATATATATTAAATTTATATAATTTTTTCCTTTTTATAGGTGATGGAACCATGATCAAAGTATAAGGATCATAACAAATAAACCAACATTCTCATGAAAAATGAAATACTTAGCACCTGAAATGATGATTTTAATAAATAATTACCAATAAATGGGTGTTAAAATGTTATAATTGAGTTATATATGATATTATAAGTATATTAATTATTATATTATAGTATTTCAATAAATTTAGATTTATTATAAAAGTGGTTATATCAATTTTGATGCATTTCAAACTTGAGGTAAGAGTTTTATGTCACGATCTCATTATTTATCGAGATTGTTTATAATGGAGTTTTTGATGATCGAATTTTATGATTTACCTCTCAATAAAATCATGAAATTTTTTATCCTCAAATTATTTATTGATTTGAAATATTTAATTTTAATTTTCCTCTATTTATGTATTAAAGTTACCAAATATATATTTTTATATAAATCTGACATTATTTCTATTTTCAGTCAAAAATCTTTTTATTCAATTTCTATGTTTTCTAAAAATGTTTTAGGATTACTTTTACTATTGAAATATTATTTTTATATTCATTTTTACTAGTGATTAAATTTAAAAAAAAAATTAAAAGAAATATTATTTTTATTTTCTTAACATGGTACTTTTGACCTTTTACAAAATTTTTGAAAGGAATATTGGTCTTAAAATACACAACATGAATTGAATTTCCCACCATCATGATCACTCAATGCTTTGATGATTTTATTTCATGTTTCTAATGTTAATTTAAAATAAAATTATTCCATAATATTTATGAAATTATTTGATTTAAAATAATTCATTTTAAAATATAAATGGTATTTTCCTTATGAAATATTCCTGATATATTTTAAAGGCATTTTTATATATGATGACATCCTTTTAGGTTAATTATTATTTACTAGATATATGATCCAATGATTCATTCAGCTTTAATTGTTTGGATGGATTTTGATGATGATGATTTTAGTATGAATCTATGAAATCTATTTATTTTACATGGGTTAATTATGTCATGATGAAACCTTTAAGAAACCCATTTCTTTTCAATGGGGTATATTATGATGAAATGATGAATTGTTTTTCAAATTAATTTA
This sequence comes from Viscum album, assembly GCA_963277665.1. Classification (NCBI taxonomy): domain Eukaryota; kingdom Viridiplantae; phylum Streptophyta; class Magnoliopsida; order Santalales; family Viscaceae; genus Viscum; species Viscum album. The sequence goes on along the minus strand of OY728153.1, from coordinate 513,019,852 downwards.
TTTTCCATGGGTTATTTTGTGAATACTATTTTATGATCTTTTGGTACACATATATATATATATTTTATTATTTATGGGTGGGCCTGAAATTATATATCCCTCTAATTAATTGAGTAAAGATAGATATACCAGGAGATAATAAGAACTATAATAGGGATTAAACCCAGTTCAATAAGAAACTATTTCTACTATGATAGTCTTTGGAGTGATCCTTGAGTAAGGGTAAGATGGAATGGGGTGTGAAGGAAAACCACTATGATAGTCTTCATAGAGAACATTGAATAAGGAAATTATTTTATATACTTATGTGTATATCACAAAATTTTGTATTTTTCCCAATGTTATTCTCTCATTGGTCATGTTCTTTGATTCCTTTTATGTCACAAACTGGCCCAAGTCAACCCTGAACTGGTCACCCAGGCCAGCCCATGAAAAGTCCAGAGAGGTGTTCCCATTCCTCTTGAGATGGAGAAAATAATCCAGGGAATCAATAGAGTACACAAGGGAACAATTTCACCTAAATATAAACAATTAAACAAATAGTGGAAGGAAATAGACAACCCAAAATAAATTTACATAAAAATTGAACTGAATATTATTTGTACAAGAAACTGAAAGTACAAATAAAACAACAACTCAACTGACCAAACATGATAACCAACTAACTCCATGTGACCCTTCTGGTCACTCTCCAGCATAATGATCACACATCTCCCAAGGTGATTGAACTCAAGCTAAAACCTGCACAATGGCTAAAAATAGAAGAAGACGATAGGCGTGAGTATTAAAACTCAGTTGGTTAGATCGATATTATATTCCCAATTCAATTACTTTAAAATAAAATAAACATAAATTTCATGTTTTAAATACAAGATATAGAGGTATGCTTTCCAAATGATGTCCAAAGATATAAAAAAATAGCAGACAAAAACTTTCATGTTTTATAAACAAGAATGATAATAACAATATTCAAAGAGGTGCAACTTCAAAATGAAAATAGTTTTCAAGAGGGATGCTTTAAAGTATGTAAAATTTTAAATAAATAACATACAATACTTAATTTTCCAACCAAACACACCATATTTCTATGGTGAGTACAAAATATCCTATGATCATAAGTCAAAGGAACACCCCTAGGTACTAGTTAGTTGTGAGCCCCAGGTACCTCATATCTCGGTGAAGATAACCATAATAAATATCCATTATCCTGAACATGATCCACTAGTATGGATAATAACCATAACCTAGTGGTCCTACAAAAACATCATCATCATATTTTAGTTAGTATTGTCATCGTCACACTTTCTACGTGAAACAGGGGCTAAACCCCATGGGATCACTAGCATACTAGTACACGTCTGCCCACCTAGATACCCGAGATTCCATATAGTGCTCAATCAAGTTACAAATATTATCAAATACACTTTCTACATGAAAATTAAATTCCAAAATCCTAAACACACAAAAATCCCACAATCATTCTTCACATTTCTTTCACGGATCAATAAACCACATAAAATTTTCATAAAACAATTTCAATGTGTAATGAGGCTTTGCAGATAAAACTCATTCAAAAACACTCTTTTAAGGATAAACACACAAGAAAACCATACCCAGCCATATTTTTCAGCCCCAAAAACATTTAATAAAATCTTTTCATGGACCATAAAACAATACCAATTTACACAACATGATATATACATGCAAAACACTCATTCTTCATTTTTTTAAAAATCCAAACAAGACATTAAACATTTTTACCAAACAAAAATTTTTCAAAGCCACAAATACCACATTTAATTAGGATGTGAGAACCCAACATTTTAATATTAAAAACATTTTTTACCACATTTAAAATATTCATATTTCTTATCCATTACACAATCTTTTTTATCAAAGTGCCAAACGGGCCTTCCATTAGAAACACATGTCAAAATACCTTAAAACCAATACAACTTCTTTCTAAAAACCAAAAACTGCTTGGAATCCACATATGTAATGCAAAAAAATTTCTTTTCCTGCTTATAAAATGATTATACATCCAAACCAATCATTTTAAACCACACTCAACATATAAAATCCAACTGGGAAACTTACCGAACACATGACATGCATTTTTTTAACAAAACAATTAATTTTAAGCACTCAAAAAGGAATGAAACATCAATTCAATGCCATAAATTTATTAAATATACTGAAACATGTTCAAAATACCGAAAACCATGCGCAGAAGCTAAGAAATCATCTGATCAAACATGCGGTGTGCGACATTTCAACAAAACTACACCACTTTACCAAAAACAAGGTTTTAACCGCTACTTGGCACAACCAAAAAATTATACAAATGATAAATTACAATTTTAAGAGTATTAGAAAGATTAAAACAGAATGAAATAGATGGATCTTAAATAAAAAGGTTAAGTGCAATGGGAAACCTACATCAAATCCTTGGCGTAATGGAAACGCACAACTTAAATCACCCGCCATGGGTTTATAAACCCTAAAACTATGAATAACATACCTAAATGAATATAAACCCCATAAAAAATCATGCCAAAACATAACCCTAAGACTTTAATTACCGGGGGACAATAAATAACCACGAAATAAAGGAAAAAGGAGGAAGAGGGAGGACAAAGGAGAAAGAATCTCACCTTAAAAACTAGAAAACTCTTCATCTTCCCTTAGATCCACACTCTTATAGGAGAGGTAATGGCTTGAAACTTAGTGGAGGGTTGACTTAGGTCTAGAATAACTAGGGGAAACAAAATTGGTGGAAAAATAGTAATCAATGAATGATATATGTATGAAACAATTGAACATCTCAAATCTGGATGATTTGAGGAAACCTGAGAACTTTTACCCTACTATTCGATGAAAATGAGCTCCAAAGAGGTAAACTAGATATTTGGGGTGATGATAGGGATTTTCTATTCGAGTGGGAGGTAGAATCAACTAAAAATATTAAAAAATGAAAAATATATAAAAGAAGAAAATTATTTTTTTAAAACAGGAAATGGGCTCACGAGCTGGCCCAATACCTAAATAAGTAACCCCAATTCACCATGATTATGAATTATTAAGGGTTAAAAAAGGATGTGGAGGTTTGAATATGTTATGGGAAGAAAATTAGTAAGTGGAATGGGTGAAAAATGTTGAAAAAAAGTAGTTATAAAAGAAAAAATTTTCTTTTTAAATCTGGAAATGGGCTCATGGTTGGCCCAAATCATGAAGTGACCACCCTTTCTCCAAAAACTCCCAAACAAGCAATGGGGAACCCAAAGTATGATTATTAGACATATATGTAAGTTAAAAACTCAAAATTATTCTCACCCTAAACCCAAGAAAAAGATTTGTATTTTCAATGAACCAGATCAAAACCAAGACATTAAAAGACGAAAAAAAACCGAGTGTGACAATTCTCCCCACCATTAAAGCTTTCCGACCCTGGAAAGCCATAACACTTTACAGATGCTTGAACAAAACCTAATTATTCCATATCAACATTATCCATCATATCATTTCAAGGAAATATCACTCACCATTAATGGAACTTAATCCTATTTCCCAACCAAAACACCAACTCACAACCACTTTGTGAAAATCAATGGAAAGGTCAAGCCACCACCTCCACAACCAAGCCAAGAACCATATTGTTGGTCCTTCTCCCAATAAACCCAACGATCAACCAAACCAATGTTCACTCATGAAATACAATGACTTGGGGGGGGGGGGAGAATTGGACCCCCACCATTAAATCACAACTACCATCTGAGAAATCTTTAAAGGAATGATCTTTGAGACCCGCAGTGGGTCTCCCCACCATTAGAGACCAACTAAAAATAAACAAAAAAGGAATTCAACATGAACTAGAATCGGGCCTCACCCACACAAGCCCACCAAAAATATCCCACAACAACCTATGAACCCATGTTAATAGGATTACAACATGAACATCTAAACCACCCACTCCCGAACGGAGGGGACAAGAATTATGCCAACACTTTCTGCACGGATCCAGACCCCACCAATTAGGGAGGCAAGGGAAGGGGACCCAATAATTAGTCCACTGAAACCAAAAAATAAACAAAGGATCTAACCAAAATTATCCACCTATGAACCAGTAACACCAAGACCACACCTGATTTACACAAGCGGTCCACACATTGACATTGATCAGAAACCCACATCCATAAAGGCATAACCATAGACACTGTGTGAGGGGTAAGTAAACCATACTCATTGTGACAAGAAGAAATTTAAAGTGATTAGGAACCAAAATATATACATAGAAACCACCTTACCACAACAGTGGAAGCATGATCCTAGTCAAGCTCCCCATAGATCAAGCAATTTTCTGACTACATGAAAAGATTCACTCCGAGGCCTATGGATGGAGCCCTGATATTTGAATCATCTACCACACTGTATTCAAGAGCTACGAATCACATTATCTCCTGAAATGAACTAGATCAAACAAAACACCAATAACCAATAGATACTAAGGGATACACACTACCATTTGAACTTGCTTTGAATGAGGAGTGAAATGAACAAGGAACACAACGAAACACACCAAGAATCACCGAACACAACCTCTATAACTAAGAGAATCATTATAACAGGAAGGAACTATAAACCAAGCCCAAATATCTCTATTTTTCAATAAAAGGGATTTGGAATTATTTTAAGAGGTGGATCTAGCTTGTGAAATATGAGAAAGAATCCTTAGGTTGATCAACTGGAAATATTGCAAACATAGAAGTATATGTGGCCACATCACAACATCCAACACATCTTTATAAACCCACTGAACATTACTCCAAAACCAAGCCACCAACAAGATCCCATATCAAGACACAACAAGAGTATGAATTATATATCACAAGGAATCATAATGAATAAACAACCCTTCTAAGACACAGAAAAAAATAGCCACATAACCATCAGTTTATAAAAAAATACCACAACTTTTCAGCTAATTGTTTTTTGAAAAACAAACTAACTTGGTAGATTTCCACATTCACCAATGGTGTTTCATCAAGTACCACTCACATGAACATTTCCATTCCACCCTAGGCACCCAACCCCCATTCGATATAGGCCATTCTTCCAGATATCAATAAAACCATGCATGTGAGCACCTATGAAAACACCAAAGGCTAAAATAAAAAAACATTACTCCAAAAATCATGTACCTTCCAAATGAACACTAACCACCAAGTCAAAAACCCTTTTCATATTTCAAAAAACTAACCACACTTCATCAAGAACCATTTTCTTAAAAACCTACCCCTTTTCATTTTTAACAACTTTTAAAACAATCCAGATATTCCAAACAACCCCATCCCATTTTCAAAAATTCACCACGTTATTTTTTTATAATCTGATGGACATTGAGACCAATACCCTTTATAGGGAAATTCCAACCACTCGAAACCAATTTACAAAACCAATTCATCATATTCAAGAACTTTTGAAAATAACAAAACACCCCATTTAAAAAAAAGATTCAGAATAACCTTATAATGATTCACACTTTCAAAAAATTTTATTTCAACAAACCACCTATTTATATTAGGGAAAATCCAATCATGTTAAATCATTTCCACTTACTCCCAAAAATTTGTTTCACAAAAAGAACAACCTTCCAAAACCATTCTTATATTTAATTTTTGAAAAACCCTTTTCCACTTTTCAAAAACCAACCATTCCTTTAAAACCCATTTTTAAAATTCTCATACAAGGATTTTCATAAAAAAATCCCAAATTATTGAAAATTACAAGAGACCTAAAAAAGGGAACTAACATCGGTGGGTGACTTGACCATATGGTTGGCGGCCATATGTCAAACACACCACTAACACAGAGGGTCTTTTTAGGACCATGAATCACCTCCACAAGGATTTCTAGCCCCTGAGAGCTCACGAAGGCCCTTAGTCAGACTCCTTTTGTCATATCCCAACATCAAACAATCAACAAGAACAAAGGACACTTATAAAACTAGAGTTCTCATGGAAACTCGAGGATTATAATGAGAAAGAGTTCGCGACACTCTTCCTGCACTTACCCCTAAAGTCCCAAAAATCCTACTCCATCTACCTTGAAATCCCCCAAATAAAAAGGATGCTCTAAAAAGAAAGGTCTACTAATATCCGACCTCCTTTGATACCATTTTTTTCTTGAACCGGCCTGAGTCGACCATGAATCGATCACCCATACCAGCCCGCGACAAGTCCCGAGTGGCATTCTCAATCTTCCTGGGATGGAGAAAAGCACCAAGGTAATCAATAGAGTACACAAGGGAATTATTTCTCCCAAATATAAACAATCAAACAAATATAAGAAAGAAATGCACAACCCAAAATAAATTTACATAAAAATTGAACTGAACCTTATTTGTACAAGAAACTAAAATTACAACTAAAAAAAACTCAATTGACCAAATATAATAACCAAATAACTCCATGTGACCTTTCTGGTCACTCTACAACATAATGATCAATTGTCTCCCAAGGTGATCAAACTCAAGCTGAAACCTTCACAAGGGCTAAAAAGAGAAAAAGACGATAGACGTGAGTAATAAAACTCAGTAGGTTAGACCGATATTCTATTCTCAACAGACTTAATTTAAAATAAAAAACATCAATTTCATGTTTTAAATACAATATATAATGGTATGTTTTGAAAATGAGGTCCCATTCTATAAAAAAATACCAGACAAAAACTTTCATTTTTATAAACAAGAATGCTAGTAACAATTTTCAAAGAGGTGAAACTTCAAAATGAAAATAGTTTTCAATAGGGATGCTTTAAAGAATGTACAATTTTAAAGAAATTACACATTCTATTGAATTTTCCAAAAAAATACACCATATGTTTATGGTGAGTATAAAATAGCCAATGAGCATAGGTCACGGGAACACCCCTAGGCAATAGTTAGTTGTCATCCCCAGGTACCTCGTATTTCGGTGAAGGTAACCATAATAAATATCCATTTTCATTCAGACAATCCACTAGTAGGGAGCATAACCATAACCTATTGGTCCTCCAACAACATAATAATCATATTTTAGTTACTGTTTTCCTCATCAAACTTTCTACGTGAAATAGGGACCAAACCCCACGAGATCACTAGTATACTAGTACACGTCCACCCGCCTAAATACCTAGGATTCCATTTAGTGATCAATAATGTTACATGTATTATCAAATGCACTTTCCAAATGAAAATTAAATTCCATAACCATAAACAAAGATACATCCCACAAACATGCTTCACATTTCTTTCACGGATCAGTAAACCACATAAAGTTTTCACAAAACAATTTCAAAGTGAGTAATGAGGCTTTGCAGATAAAACTCATTCAAAAACACTATTTTAAGGATAAATGCACAAAAAAAACATACCCAACCAAATTTTTCATCCCAAAAAACATTTAATAAAATCATTTCATGGACCATAAAACAGTTCCAATTGATACAATATGGTATATACATACAAAACACTCATTCTTCATTTTTTGGAAAGGCCAAACGGGCCTTTAAACATTTTTACCAAAACGGAATTTTTCAAAGACAAAAATACCAAATTTAATAAGTATGTGATAAGTAACCATTTTAATATTAAAAAAATTGGTAACCACCTTGAAAATATTCCTATTTATTATCCATTACACAACCCTTTTTATAAAAGTTCCAAACATGCCTTCCATTAGCAACACATGTAAAAATACCTTAAATCCAATAAAACTTTTTATAAAAACCAAAAAATTCTTGGAATACACATAAAAAACCCAAAAAAATTTATTTTCCTACTTATAATATGATTATAAATACAAAAAAACATTTTAACCACACTCAACACATAAAATCCGACTGGGAAACTTACCGAACACATGACAAACATTTTTTTAACCAAAAAATTAATTTTAAGAACTCAAAAAGGTATAAAACATCAATGGCATGAAATAAATTTATCAAAGATACCTAACCATGTTTAAAATACCACAAAACATGTGTAGAAGCTAAGAAATCATTTGAACAAACATGCAGTGTGCGACATTTCAACAAAACTACACCACTTTACAAAAAAAAAGGTTTTAACCGCTACTTGGCACACCAAAAAAATTATCCAAATAATAAATTACAATTTTCAGAGTATGAGGAAGATGAAAACAGCTTGAAATAGATGTATCTTAAATAAAAAGGTCAAGTGCAATGGGAAACCTACCTCAAATCCTTGGCGGAATGGAAATGCACAACCAAAATCACTCTCCGTGGGTTTATAAACCCTAAAACTATGAATAACATCCCTAAATGAATATAAAACCCATCAATAATCATTAAAAAACATATCCCTATTCTGTTCATAACTAGGGGAGATTAAATAACCATGAAATAATGGAAAGAGGAGGAAGAGGGAGGACAAAGGAGAAGGAATCTCACATTTGAAACTAGAAAAATCTATGTATTCAATTAGATCCACAATCTTAGAGGTGAAGGAATGGATTTAAACTCATTGTAGGGTCGCCTTAGGTCTTTAAGAACTAGTGGAAACAAATTTTGGAGAAAAGAGTAATCAATGAATGATATATGGATGAAACAATTTACCTTCTCAAATCTGGATGATTTGAGAAAACCTGATAACTTTCACCCTACTATTCGATGAAAATGAGATCCAAAGAGGTAAAATAAATAATAGGGGTGAGGATAGGTATTTGGAATTATAGTGGGAGGTTAAATCACCAAAAAATATTAAAAAATGAAAATTATATAAAAGAAACCAATTATTTGTTTAAAACTGGAAATGGACCCACGGGCTGGCCCAATACCTAAATAAGTAACTGTAATTCACCATGATTATGAATTATTAATGGTTAAAAAAGGATATTTTGGTTTTAATATGTTAGGGGAGTAAAATTAGGAAGTTTAATTGGTGAGAAATGTTGAAAAACAATGTAGTTATAAAAGAAAAAAAAATTGGTTTCTAAATCTGGAAATGGGCTCACGGTTGGCCCAAATCATGAAGTAACCACCCTTTATCCAAAAAATCCCAAACAAGAAATGGGGAAACAAAAGTAGGATTATTATACATATATTTAATTTCAAAACTCAAAATTAATCTCACCCAAACCTGATAAAATGATTTGGATTTTCAATGAACCAGATCAAAACCAAGACATGAAAACAAAAAAAACACGGGTGTGACATTTTATGATTTATGTCTTATAAACTACAAATAATTATGACATGACTCAAGATTATGATATATGATATATAGGGTGTGATTATAGAGTATTAATACATTGTTTTTATACCCTTATTCTCAAGTTATGTTTAAGAGATCATTGATATCTACCTTGTTTACCCATACTAAGCATCTGATCTCAACCATTCTTATGTCACTTTCCCTAGGTTATGATGAATGTTTTTGAAAATGATATATCAAAGAAAGTATCGAGTTATTAAGAACTTAATGGTAGATTATTTTATCTCTTATATACTAGTGTTTTATGTATTTAAGTTTCCAAAAACTCTAAAATTATATAATTATGGGGTGGATCATATTTTTATATAACAAATATTTATTTATTAAGATGTAATATCTATTTATGAAAGAATGGGTTGATATAATAAGTTGATCCACTAGTTTATGTTATGTATTTCAAATACATTTTCCATTTAATGTATTAAGTTTTATATTATTTTATGTTTTAATCATTGTGAAAATGGTCTTTTTCTTAAGATGGTGTTAGTGGTGAGATGTTATTTATCTATTTTGTTTTAAAATTTGGATTTTATGATGGACTTATGAATTTATTATTTACTCACATTTTTTTTGTTTTATTTCATGGGAATATAAGTTAGATAATAAGAATATTTGGATAGATTCTATACTTTTTTAGATAACTACACTGGTTAGTGCCTCTTATTGATATTATTTTACTTTAGATGGTAATGTTACCTGGGGAGGTCAAGGGGGTTAACCAAGGTTTTATTTCTATTATATTCATCATAGGTCATCCAATTTAATGGATTTCTATGAGTGAGGTCCAAGATAATTTAATTCTATATCCTATAAAGTTTCCCATGATATCTATCTTGTTTGATGATTAAATATAGGTAACTCCCACCTAAAATTTAATTAAATATCCTAATTCATTTTTTATACTATTTATTATAATTTTGGTTTTTTTTATTAATTTTATTTTTTGATACTATAGTGCTGACTTGAGTGGAATTTTCATCTATTATAATTTATTTTAATGTCTAAATATTTTTCAAATGTTGATAGAATAAATGATTTTAGATAAAAAATTCAAATGTTATTTTATCTCTAAACTCTTGAGGAGGGTTTTGTAATGTGTAAGAAAGGATTTGTTTTTATTTTTATGAACTGAAAAGTATTAATTACCACTATTAATATATTTTTATTCTAAATAGAAACCCACTTATTTTCAATGAAATGAAGTTATGTTTTTTTTACAATATAATAATATTTTGTTTTATTTAAAAATTATCATATAGAAAACCTAATTTAAAATTATTTTTCAAACTAGAATTTATCAATTTATCTGTAAAATAAATTGCATAGACTTATTGGTGAAATCATAATATTCATATTCTATCATACCATATATACACACTGGTTTTTGTTTGTGTTTGTGTGTGTTTGTGTTTGTTGATCTTAAATTTTCATCCATATGATGAAACTTTGATCCCTTGTGTTTTTTGTTCATTTTTTATACTAATTGATGTTTTGGGAAGTCATGTGTGATCATGGATCACAAGAAGATGATTCTTCCTATAATTAATATATTATTATATGGATTAAATTGGAATATTTTAATTGATACTATTCGAGTAAGGAACTGAGTTGGCATGGTTTTTTGGGATCTTCAATGGTAGTAGGAAGATTAAAGTGGGTTTTTGTTAGATTTTTCTAAAATGAGAAACACTATGTCTTTGTGAAAGTTATGGTGGCCTTGGTATTACTTTGTTTAATATATGAATGAGAGGAAATTTCTTTTCAAAACCATATCCAAACTATGGTTCTTGAAGGAGGATGATATTGGCCACAACCTAGGAATCACCACAATCATTATAGAGGTTGTGGTGAGAGAAAAAATTATTATATTTTGAGGCCATGTCATAGAATTTAATATTTTGGTCTATGTGTTCAAGAATACCATGGTCATTTACAGGTTATGGTGGATGGTGTGGTGACAATCATGATGGCTTTTAAATGGATTAAACTATCAATATCTTTCTAGGATCTCATGTCTTTTTAAGGGGAAATGAGTATGTATTAAATTGAGGTTTTGAATGTATTATTAATTTATTTTTTCCCTAATAATATATTCATATGATCATATCTTCAGTGTTTTCCATGGATATGGGTTTTTTCTAGAGGTCTATAAGACGCTTTGAATGAATGATGGATAGAACGAATTATCTCTTTTTTATTGCTGAAGTATATTATTATCTTATTACTATTGGAAGGTCAGACCTTTTTTAATTAAGGATTATTCTGTGATAAATGAAATAAGGATTCTAGGTATCATTGATCTGGTAGAGAGTGCAATTAGTTCTCTGAATCTAGTACTTGTGAACATTTCCTTATTTTTAACCGACCCAACTAAGGTAGGGCCTTTTTTCTTTAGCTTTAGTCTCATTTTATATTGATTATAGAATGAACATGGACCAAATCCCCCCATTAAATCCATGTTATATAACATACTGGTAATTTTTTGTATAATTTTATTTTAAATAATTTATTATTAAATTGGTTATTTTTGAAACGAATATATATTATAACCTACAGTTCATCTTAAAAAATTAAATTATTTTTTATAAAAAAATAAATTTTGGAATGGGTTAATTTAAAACATCTAGGTTATAAAAATAATTCATTAACTATATTTGTATTATTTTTAAATAAATAATATGAATACATTTTTATGAAATATAAATTCACATTTAATATGACATTGTTTCAAAATTTATACTTAACCACAATTAATTTTTTTTTAAAATCAATGGGATAATTATTAATACATGAGTATTATGTTAATTAATTACTTAGAAATTATTTAATAATAAATTTACCATATTTGAAATTATGCTATGCAAATTAATTGTTATAATAATAATTATAAATTATATAGAAAAACTATGACAAATTATATTAAATAATAAATATAACTTATAATGGTAATATAACATTTATCTTGAAAAATAAAATATTTATTAGAAATGAATGCATATGAAATAAGTTAATTTGAAATATATATATATATATAATTATATTAAATAATATAAATATAATAGTTGGAACAATATTTATTTGATTGTAATTATATTAAATAGTATCAAAACATATAAAGAAGACATTATTTTAAATAAATTGCTAAGTGAAATAATTATGAGAATAGATATATTTAGTTTTTAGATATATGTATAACATAATTATAAATAAATTATATTAATATGTTAATTAGATTAAGAAATTATAATTTTTTTATATTTTTAATTATAATATTTAATAGTTAAAAATAATATCCCACATAAAAAATGAATTTATTCTAGGGTAATAGGTGTTTTCTATGTGTTGTGTAAGGGTAGTTGGTCTTTTCCATGGGTTACATAAGGGTATATTTCCATTATGCATTGGAAATCATCACTCTTTAAGGGTAATATTTTGACATATATAAGGGTAAGTCCCTATTTTTAAGTCCTATGTAATGACACATTTGAGATTTATAAGGGAAGTTACTGGGATCTATATTCACCTAAAGGCAGTGATCTCTATGTAAGGGTAGCTTACCCAAAGCCTTACCTATGTAAAGGAAAATACCCAAGAACTATCTCACAAAAGGGTGATGACATGATGTGTAAGTGAGTTTCATGGATCGTATAAAGTTAATTGCAAGCATATTTAATAGTAAATTGTGAGTCCTATATTCTACTTAAAGGTAGCACAACCACTTTTTGATCATATCCTAGACCTCTCATAGGAAACAAAAAGGTGATCACTTCATTTCAAAAGTTGTATCAGGGTATCATACTACTCAAACAAGGGTACAATGACCCTCACATAAAGGTAATGTAAATTTTAAAAACTATACCAAAATATATTCTAAATCCATATAAAGGTAAATTAAAACTTCTAGATTTATACCTATTGTGATATCATCTTATTCTTATTTTAAAAACATATAGATAAAATAAAATAATTTAAATATATATAATATTTCATAATCATATTATTTTTATTTCCATTATTTTTGATATAAAATATTAATATAAATAGAATATGACCAAAATAAAAATGACCAAATTTATGTAACCTTGTTTTTTCATCGACATACTCTATAATCCAGAAAAAACTCGAACACCATGAAATCTACATGTTTGGAATCATATGAGATATTAAATGGATATAATTATCTAGAGTGTTGATTTGTGTGGTAGTGTACGGGTATTATAATAATACAAACTAAACTTAATATAAATTTTGATGAAAAATAGATTTTATCAAATCTTCAAGGGAGAGTACTAAAAAAATTATTATACATTATACTTAAATATAAATATAAATCTATTAATTGATATTTAAGAACAAATTGCCTTTAGGTTATATAAAATTTAATAGACTCATATAACCCTTGATATATCCTAAATGTATCAAATGAGGGAGGGAAAGAGATAAAGTAGGAATGTTTCATAGGATAATACCTAGGGTTCCATCGAAGTGATCCTTAATAATGAAATAAATGATAGTAGACTATTATATGATAAGGCAATTTTATTTTTTAAAAATACTATTTTATGGTTTCCAAATCCTTTATTGTAAGGTAATTTTTTTTATAAAACTCCATTCCTTTTACAAAACCATAATCTTAAGGGGAAAATTATTTTATTCTCTAATTTTTTTTTATTATATGGGAAAAAATTTTCATTAAAAATCTATTATTATAAAGGGGATATGATTTTAATCTTCTAATTTCAGATTTCATCATTGTAGGGGGAATTTTTTTTATTAAAATTATATTTTCAAAAACCTCTTTTATGGGGATTTTTTGAACAATTTTTTCTTCTTCTAATTTTATGATGGTTTTAAAGTGTTAAAATTAGTAATTTATATATGATAATTTATTTAAAATTCACAAATGTTATTCATGATTGCATGAATTGTATGTCAGTGAATTATATTTATCTTTGACCTTCTATAATTGTATGAAAATAAATTGTATGAGTTTAATTTTTTTAATAATCATTTATAAGTATTGATTATGAATTTTAGATTCTTCTTAATAATTATGAAAGTAATAATTTTTGATAAAGTAATTTTTTGTAAATTTTATTGAATATGTAATTATTTTCCTGATTGAAAATAAATTAAATAAGATATAATTTTTTTAAATGTTAATTTAATGGATATATAATGAGAAATAATATCTTTGAAAAATATTTTATTTAAAATTTGAAACATGGAAATTGGTTATAATAATGGAAAATGGGGAGTGAACCCATTTTCTTTTGGGGAATTTTTCCAAGATATTATTTTTTAAACCATTAATATTCCTAGTAGAAGAAAAGTTTTATTATTGTTTTCCATGTATCATTAACTTCCATAAGGATACATTATTTTTAGAAGTATTGTTTTGATGTTTTCAAAGGATAAATATAAATTTATTTAAAACAAAATTGTATTTTGAAAAAAAATGGTTTTTAATAAGAATTAGTATTTTTAATGATATTTTTGAAAATAATCACTTATGTAATTTTAAAAACTAAACTATTATATAGGGAAAATTTATTAATTATATCAAATGTTTCTTATTTCATATTGACTAAAATATTTTTAAAGGGGTTTTTATATAATTTTTAAATAGAAAGGATCTAATCTATTATTTTAAAACCCATTATAGATAAATATTGTGATAAAAACATATTTTAATAATATATTAATAGGTGTAGTTACGAGTTGAAGATAACTGGTGAATGGTCTTGATTATGACACTAGATCTAGTGAAGCTGGATAAGATTTCATATAATTTTGTAAATACTATAATATATAATATGGTTTCAAAAACCTCCAATTTTATAGACCAAAAATATACTTGGGTATGTAAGTGGTCTAATATTTCAATTTGATGAAGGATTTGAAATTGGGACACAGATTATATGTTTATGTTTTTATCACTGGATCTGGGAGTACAGATTTGGGGTTGTCACATGTTCAGATAAGTTGAATATTTCTTTATAGTTTTAGATTTGTGGTTTATTGATTGGTTTTGTTGTTTTTATTTTTACCCCATTGGGATTCTATTATTTATAGAAAAATTAACACCACCTTATTTGATGTCCACTATTTTTTTATTCCTTACTCCCTTCGTTATACATTTGTCTCTAGTATTTGAGTGGCATAAAATTTAACTATATCTAGAAACATATTTCAATGAAAATTTTACTCTATATATCTATGTATTGTTTATGAGAGTGTTATGTTGGTATAGGTTATGTAATATAATTGTGGTGGTGATAATGGGAATCCAAAAATAATACGTGTGATAGGGTTTTGTGAGATCGGTTGTGTGGTTGTTCACTTTTAAAGGTGTGATATTGGTGACTACAACATGATCGATATATTCTATGAGTTTTTAAAATGAGAATCATAGTGGAAGTAGAGGAGGTAATAGTATGGGCGATGACATATGGAATATATAGATTTTCTACAAAACTCTAACCTTTACAGTTTTTAGTTTTGATGAGTGCACACTATGTGGACCCCTCTTTGTGATGGTCAACATCTTAATATGTGAGAATGTCAAATAAAATTTTAATTTTTATATATATTATGGGAATACTATTATATTTCCGATTTTAGTATGGGTGTGTTTCTTCTTTTCACATTCCCATAAAATAACAGTGATTCATCCCACCCGATAGAGAAAATGAGTACTCCCCATTGTGGTCCAGTTTTAGGTAGTTCTATATATCCGTAATAATGGATTGAGGTGGAATATTCTATTTGATTTATTCCTTATGTTGGGTTTGGTATCCCATAACTGACATCTATGGTATGTGATCACCTTCTTATTGATTTATTCCTATTAGGTTTATGTATCCCCCATAGTACCTATGTGTTATCCCCTATCTTTGTATATTTTTGTTGTGAGTTCCATCAGCGCTGGAGAGACTAGTGGAGTGAGTTCCCTTATATTAGTGTTTCCTTGGAGGCTCATGCATAATACCTTCTCTTGAAGTGAGGAAATACCCCACCTGAGTCACAGAGTCTTCCATTTACCATATCTATTCTTTATCTTATTTTGACTTTCTATTGTTATTTAAAGATGAATCACCCCTTGATACTTTGTTTTCGGTATTTTGGGTTGTCATAATGGGTATTTTAATACTCACATATATATGGGATATTCCAACAAATTTCATGTCTTATTCATATATTAAGACATTTGATGAAGTCATATGAGAACCTAGAAAAGTTTGATCTTAGTTTTTCTAGATGTGACATTGATGGTTCCTAATGTTTCAACTTGATAGTTGTATTTTAATTTTTTCAATTTAGATACTTTTTATTATTTTGGTGGGATTTTAGTTATCCCTTTTCTTTTATGTAATTTTTTTCATACTTAGATGTGGTATTAGTGGTTATGCATGAATTTTTGATATCAGTTTTTTTATCTTTACCATGTTATACTAGTGTATTCTGATATGTGATTTTGTGTGTAGGTACTTTATGATAAGGCCTACCATGTGTGTTTTGTGCATATAGAATACTATTATCCATACCCTAGACTATTTTATGGAGGTTTGAGGTGTTACACTCAGCTTACTACTGGATTAGAGGGCCCTGGTGGGTCACATAATTGAATAATGGTATCAAAGCCAAGGGTATTTCAGGATTGAATTTTGGATGATGAATATTTGTCAGGATGGTTTTGGGAACTAAGGAAATAGTGATAAAGTGTATTAGGTTTGTCTCTCATGATATGGAATATAGGGATGGTGGGGTCGATTATGTATCCATTCACCAAGCCTTTGATGACCTACTTATAAATCAATTCATCTAGGCATTGGTTTCAGGGAAAAATTTGGTACATGAATTGTATATGAATGGGTTGTGGTTTCCATATCCTTCTTAAGTCATCTCTTGAATATTCTCTTTTGACCATCATGCATCTTGAAAATTTTGGGATACCACCATGATGACACCCAACATGGATTCAATAATAGGATCATGATGATGACCAGTTTAGTGATGAGGCTTCAGTCTAGGGACCATTGTTAGAGATGGTCCCTCTCACTACTAGAAAAGGAACCTATACCCACGGTTCAAAACTATGGGTATATCCCCCAAAACCATGGTTATAGGCTATACCCATGGTTTTTGAAACTGTGGAGAGTTTGGTTGTTATTATAGGCCCATACCCATGGTTTTTATAAAATAGTGGGTATAGGTCACTTTGATTTTGTTATACCCATGGTTTCAATAAACTATGGGTAAATCTCTACACCCATGGTTTAAAAACCATGGGTCTATGTATCCCCATCATATAACCTATACCCATGGTTCTACAAACCATGGGTATACGTTGTTTCCTACATTTGATAACAGTCCCACCACCTTCGTCCCTGAATGCCTGAAATTGTAAATCAAATTTAAATGAAGTATATATTTTCAACATTTATCATCCAATAAATAGGTTGTAATAAATTTAAAACCATATAAAATACTAAAATATACATATACATCCATAAATCAAATTAATTTAAGTCATTACAGAACTGCACAATTCTTCTTCCTACTAAGTCAAAAATGAAGGGGATCAATATCTCTCCCATCGCCTACATCCTCATTCTCACAATCATCATCATAATTATCATCATCATCATCAACAATAGAAACATCCTTGCCAACAAAATCATCTGGAGCTGTAACATCATCAATAACATCACCACCACCACCTTTAGCTCGATCACCACTAAGACCATCATTGGCATCACTCAGGGAATCACTTAAAGAATTCATTGATCCCATATATGAATCAATAGTAGTAGAAGCCTCTGATGGAAGTGATTGAATAATAACCAAAATATATTTTAGGAATTTTTCAGTTATCATATTACTTCTTTCATGCTCATGTTTACCTTTTTAACGCTCCTATGAAGCTATTTTTTTTCTTTAGCTACTTCTAAATGAGTGCTTTTCATCTCGACGACCTGAGATCCTTGAGAGGAGCTTGATGAGGACCAAATACCTAGAGGGGATGCTGTTTTTCCTTGGTGAACATTAGACTCTTCCCTGGTGCTTGTCACCTAAAACCTGACTCAAATGATCATTCAACCTGAATTTTTTATTTTCTTTATCATTAAGGTCCTCCAGGGAAGTCTTTTGAAAATATAGAAATGTATTTAATTAGTGATTTTGTATTAATATTTTAAATAAAAAGATTATAATATTTTCTTGTGTTTGGTCATTTACTTAACTTCTAATATTTGTTATTACTACTTGGAAAAAAAATTCTCAAGGTATAGGACCTTCAATTCCCAATATATCTTGTTGTAAATGACATTTATTAGTAAAAAAATATTAACAATGTAACAATTTTATAATCTTTAATAATAATAAAATTTAATAACTTTAAAATAAAAGAAAAATTCATAAAAATAAATTTTTGTAAGAATAAAACCCTCCTATATAAATTTAAATCAACCATGTGTGTTCATGATAGCCATTTTGTGTAAAAATAAACACTGAGAGCATGAGTGGTTGAATCATCACAAAAAGCACTTTATTTTTTAGTCTATGAACCATTTATAGATTTATCTCTAGTTTATGAAACTCATCCAAGTAATAATACTAATTACTTTTAATAAAATTTGTCAAATGATACTAATGCATTTTAATGGATATCTAATAAAATTAAATAATCTAATATTTAGGGAACTTTGAATCTCATGATTATAAATGAGGAAGAGATATTAAACAATAGTACAATTTCATATTGGTAGGAAATCTAATATTTAATTTTATCTAGGAAATCATGAGAATTATGAAGGTGTTTTGTGTCATTTGGGAAGCTGAAAGGTTTATATATCACTTATAATTCATTGAAGAATTATATATTTTTACACATGAGTCTAGGGCCATCCATGAAAGTGAATGTATATATAGTATAATTTTTCACTATCTTGAAAGGTAAAAGGATTTTTATGGTGTTTAGTACCATCTTAGAAGGTAAATTGTATACACTAATGTTTTTATCCATCTAAGAATCTGTGAGGTGTATTATATTGAATATTTTTCATCCAGGAATGAAAAAGGTTTGCACTAGAGTTTTCTATCATCAAGTAAAGTGAAAGGTTTATGCAGGAATTTTTTTAACCAAGGAATAAGATTATGTTTGAGTTTCTTCTATCAAATAATTCAGAATCGTATGTTATATCCTTGATCTATCTTTTAATTATAAAGGATTACACATTAGCTTTCATCAATCAATAAAGTTGAAAGGTTATGTTATATTTTTATGATGTCAATGAAGTTGAAAACTTTATATAATATCGGGATGTTACATGGTGTTGTGATTACACCTGGATAGGTCTTTCTATATATCCTCATTTAGGAAAATAAAATTTCATCCATTTTTCTGTCATGGTTTAAATCAATATGTCAAGTAGTGATAGAAATATTTAAAAAACAAGGCTTAAAATTTTTTACATATAAATATAGAATAACATGTTGTTTAAGTCTATATGGTTGCGGAATGAAAATAATCATTAATTGTAACAACCCATGTATTTATAGAATAATAATTTTTTATTTTAATTAATACTTATGAATAAGATATTAATTTTAAGTTAAATGGGAATCTTTTTATAATAGTGTACTCGATACGTAACAATGGGCTTCTCTAAAATCTTATATTGCACACAACATTGAGTTATACTGAGAAATAATACAAAAATAATAATATTATTTTTAATGGTAGTTAACGCCTAGCTGTTGGAATAGAGGGAATGAATAGTATCAACTTAATTTTGAAATATAGTTTTCACATGTTTAAATGATGATTCATTTATTACCAAATTTATTAGAAATGTAAATAAAAACCAATTGAATATAATAGTTGTGTTTTTATGAAAACTTATTTAAAAGGGAATAATTGTTTTTCCATATGACTATTTATGGATTTTTATTTAATTAAAAATATATTATATATATTAAATTTAATTTTCTAAATTAATATTACATGATTTATAGATATGATATAATAATAAATTCATTTTTTTCAAATAAAAGAAGTATTTTTTTAAAATGTAGTTTTACCGCCTTTTAATGGAGAACCCTTTTAAATGAAGATTTAACAACTTTATATGTTTTATTAATAAAAATAATCTTCTTATTTAGAATCGGAATATCAAAATTTAATTTGGATGAAATTTTGGTATTTTTCTGCTCAAGTTCATTTTTTTAATGAATAGTGAAAAATACTGCATTTTAATTCAAAACTACCTTTTAATCTAATTTATTTATATAGTTATATTATAATTTTAATTGGGTTTAAAGTTTAATTGGATTATATTTTTATAATTTAGTCTAATTTTGTTCATTGGAAGTAATTTCACTTTGCAATTTGACATAAACACATGTTAATATTTTGGTAGTTTTTACTTTTTAAAAACATGCTTTTTGGTTTTGACAACAGGAATTAATTTCAAATTAATTTTTGCAACTTCTATATTTTTTATTTTAAAAAATGGATTCCATATTCAGAATAATGAGGTCCATATTGTGTAAATAGGTAACTTTTATTTTTAGAGATTATGAATAGTAACTTTAGTAAATATTTTATTTACCATGGTTAAAGGGTAAATCTGGTAAATAAGGGTAAAAAAATAATTTTATAATAATATTAAATTACCCTAAAACATGTATTAAACCTATTATATGAGATATTTCTAACCATGGTATTCATTGGTTTGATTTTAGGACCCCATGGAGCCACTTGTGAGTGAAAATGACATTTAACATTTTTTAATTTAAAGTTAAGGAAAATATAACCCAAACATGTATCTTTTACTAAATGAATTTTTATATGGGGTTATATAAGATATATATTTGACTATAAATAATAATTATAAATATAATAATATTTTCTAAATCATGGTATTTTATTTATAATTTTTAGACATCCAATAAATAAATTTATTTATGACACAATGGTGATGTAGCGATTACCTTATTAATGAAATATTTAAATAAATGATATTAGAAATATTAAAATAAATTTATTTTGAAACTTTTTATGACATACCATAATTTTATGGATTATTATGACTTTTTATATTTGAATTAATAAAGTTTTTGATAATTAATCAGGTTGTTATGGATTTTTAAAAAGTCATGATATGAATAGTATAAAAATTGACATAAATGAGTTTTTAAAACAAATACTATTTTATTAAATGATATAACTATCCTAAAAATATAATATTCGTCCAAATGACTTATATAATATTTTAAATGTCATTAATTAACCACTTGATATTCTATTTTTATTTTATGGTAACTATATTAACCATATAGTATAAATATAAAAGAAGACATGGTAATAGTAAAATTTATTAAATAAGGGTTAAAGGTAAATGATAAGGTTATATTTGAAACCAAGACTTTTCTAAAACCTATTGGATGAGATGACTTAGAACCATAATCATATGATCTTAAAAATATATCACTTTTGTGTTATTATAATTCTAAAATCAATTAATAATAAAATAATATTTCAAAACATTCCTTAAGTGCCCCTCCTCCCTCTTATAAAAGGACACCAACTCTAACTCATTACTCACACCTCTCAAGAACCTTTCATAATCCAAACTCTTCTCCAATAATCTCCCAAAATTCCTCTCTTCCTCCTAGAAGCCTTTCCCTAGGCATAAGGTAATTCACAAAATCCCTTTGGCTTAAATCAAAAGAAGTTACCATATTTGAGGAATAACAAGGAATATACGTGATGATTCAGACTCAAGGTAAGGGAATTTGTATCAATATCCTTTAATTTATGCATGTTTTTATAATATACACCTCCTTATTTTACACGGTTTACAATAACCACCTTTTACTTTTACTTTTATTCAAAGAGAATCTTTTTTCTACGTAGCATTTTACTAAATGACAAAAAGAATGTTTTTAACGTATGCAGCGACAACGGCCTTTCTTCCACCATGATCATTATTTGATATTTGGATTCCTTAACAAGACATGATGTTTTTAAATTTAAAATAAATACCATATACCCTTTTTACATATTTTGGTATTGAAAATGGTTTTAAAAGTGGATTTACTATTTCAATATCTTGAAATTATTTCTTGTGATTACAAATGAAATTTTATGATTGAAATGTTGATATTTTAAATCTTTTATGTGTGATGATTATATAATGGTACTTGGAAATTTTATGGGTGGTTACATGATAAACCAAATGATGGGTGGATTCGTGATAAACCAAGGCAGAGTGGTTACATTATAACCTCCAATGCATTAGGTATGGGAGTCGGCCATATGGCTATTCTATTTAGTGATATGTGTGTAATTAGACCATATGGTTATTCCATTTAATTATGTTTATGTCCCAATTTACCTTTATAATATATATGTTGTTTTTTATGGGCTTTATTGTAATCTTTTGTTTACAAAAAGGGTAAGCAATGAACTTATATTTTGTGAAGTGTTTTTGCTACTTCTTTAAGGTGAAAAGTATTAATTTATGATAAAGTATTCATAGTTTATATATTGTTTTGAAAAAATAATAGTTTTCATTCTATATGTATCCCTTACTGAGATTTTTATTCTCATACCATGTTTTGAAATGTTTTTCACAGGACTTAAAGACGAATATGGTCAAGGATGGGATCAAGGAAAAGTCATGATGTCTAAAACATGGAATTAGACATATTTATATTTTTATGAGTTTTTGTTTTATTAAAAAATGGATAGTGAGTATAAGTGTCTACTTTTAATATTCAAGTTGTTATATATAAGTTATGACATAATTCTCTAAATCTCTAAACCTGAAAATATCCTCAATGTGAATTATTAACTTAATTCAAGATTATGTAATGTTTAAGGTTGGGGCCTTACATTAATAATGATTCTCATAGTTTAAGTCAATTAAAGTGATCATTAATTGTAGTTTGATGTCATGTTGAAATGATGATGGGATATTAAGTCTTAGGTTATGCCGGAATGACCACTTAGTGTAGTTTTTGGTCATGTGAGATGGAAAATTATCATTACATTTAATGTTAAGTAACCACGAACATTTTCATACAATTTATATTTGTGTGATTATGATTGTTTTCATTCCTTTTATGGAAAATATATGGATACTTTTGTCTTATATTTCAAGGACATATGATTAAGATCACCATGTCAAAGAATCTAAGAAATGGAAGGATTCCAAGACTTAATCAGATGAATCTATAGTTATGAAATCTAAATGATTAATTTGAAGGTAATGTAAGGAGTTCTATGAATAATGTAATCTCTAAATCATGATAATATGAATCATGATTTATCTATATTAAAAGGAGAAAATTTAACTAGATAAAGGTATAGATGGAAACTCATGAGCATTGGAATCCAATTCAACATCTACACCAAAATTCATTGGCTTGGTGGCATGCCATAAGAACTTTAAAATGAAATATACTTATTTTCAAGGGAGTAAAATATTGGACATGCATTGATGACATAAAGTGGAAGATCAGAACCATGGGTAACATATTTTGTAAGATAAAAAATGATCCTTCATTTCATATTACATAGTGGTTCTACATGAGTTTTCACCAATTTGGAGTGGCCATGTAGCCATTATCTAAATTCCATATTTAGGGTTACCCAATTGTGTCTTCATGTGGGTTAAATAATTAAGGATCATGTGAAATAACCTCCTATCATAATACATTTTGTCCCATGGTTTTACCTATAAGATTATAGAACATCCTCAAATGGTGTATGTGATTCATGTAGGTATACTGAGACAGTAACTTCAAATCTGAATTTATAGACCACCGAAACATGAGATATCCCTACATATTTATATGAGAAATTATAGATTGATTTTATTACGGGACACATAGCCTCAAGTGGTATAGTGAATACATATCCGTACCCAATACCATGTTATTAAAGTATGTTTGGATATTAAAAAATACTTCTGTGCTAAAAACACTCAGAACTTCATCTTGGAATCAGTGTCAAGGGATCAAATATATTATGTGTTTTTGAAACTTTACCAACCCACCAAAAAAATATCCTTTTTGGGTGTAAAGGGTGTAATTATAAAGAAAAATTAATCACTTTATATAAATTCCTCTACTTTTTAAAAAATCATATTTATAATGGAAATTATATGTTGATTAATTGAAGTGAATTACACACATGAAGGGAACATAAAGTATCAAGCCTTATAAAAACACACCTTTTGTGTTCCACTCATTCTACATTAGCATTGGTTATGAATGGGAATGAGAATATGGAGATTCTATGAAATTAAATAATTAACTGATAGCTAGGTGAATTTATTAGGCGATCTAAGTCTTGTATAATTTTACATATAGGTCTGGAAATGTAATTCTTGGTATACTGGGACACTAGAACCCATGGGGAAAAATTTATAGATTATATATGGTGAGGTTCACATTAACACATGATATGTATAGAAAAATAATGCATCCCCTTGTTTTTAGGTATATTAAATGAGATGATTGAGGATAAGAAAAATACCCAAACCCTAGCACATCAATCATTTATCACTGCACATATTATAATGGTGAAAAAATCCCATATAAATAATGATATATCATTCAAAAAATGGGTGTGAATTGTATTTGTAAATTTGTTTTAGGGATATATTTGTCAAGGGATCAAAAGGATTCCCAAACCATCATAATATTGGAATTACTAGAGAATATTCGATCACTCTTTTGAGAAACAATTATAAATAATGGTGGTGGAGATGAAAGTCCAGTGTATATAGAAAATTATACATAGCAAGATTCTATAAAATGTGGTTAAGTAGGAACCTTCTACCAGTTCATTATCCACATTAGGAAGTGTCACTTTGAAAAATTTATTTAAAACATTAGAGAATTTAATGGGATGGCTAATGTTTCATCATTTTGCTATTCCAAAAATTTTACAGAAGGATATATGTGAAAAAAATTACTATGATTTATAAAATATAACTGAAATACTACAAAACACTATTCATACCATTTATTCAGGGGATATATATAACTTATCAAACTAGGGGAATGTATAACAATGGATCATTAAACTATATAAAGAGGTTATACATGACGTGCCTTTGGGATTTTGTGATGTACTGAAATAATAGAGATCACATTGAGGAGAAATATATGCATCACCAGTTCTACCAATCATTTAATTGATTATAATACACAAGTGTTGTCCTTAAATCCATTTTCATGTAGATAAAAACATAAGACCAGGAATCATTAACATCAAAAAACCAATATCCCTATTCTTTAAATAAGAACTATGACCAATTTTTTTTTTCAAGAATACCTTATTGCATATTGGTCCCTATTTGATTCTTAGTTCTAGATATTTAGAAAAATTGGTTTATTATATTCATAACAATTTGATATCCCAATAAATTATTAACTATATTAGGGCCAAAATATATAAAGTATCAATCCCAATGATCACATTCATCATAGTAGGTCATAAAAATTGGAATGAGATTGATAAAGGATATTGTAAGAAATACCTTTATTTATAAAGAATATTAGAGAATCCATGGAAGAATATTTTATCAAAAAACAAGAATTCCATATATACTATATCAAATTTCTAATTCTGAAAGATATCAGTGTGATCCAAAAGTGACACATATTCTAAAAGAAAAAAAATCTCAGATATGTTAAAAATGCACTGATTCATGGTATTTCTTATTGAAGTAGTGAATAACTAAATATGTTGGGTTTTATAGATGTTTAATGGGTCAGTGATTATAATTATTGGATATCTAAATCACATAAAAATCACTTTAAAGTTGAAATGATTGTTAACCTATAAATTAATCAGTGGAATTCTATTATTTTGAGAATAATAGGGGAAATATGTTGTTGTAACTAAATCCTATGACATTGGGATGGGAATTATTTTAATTTAGATTAATGTACATGGTGCTTCTCATGATCGAGCATTGTAGTGTGCCCTAACGTGTGTTCAAATGTCATTGAATCATTGTTCTTTTTTTTTCCTGGATGCTTCCAAAAAAAATTCCATTACTAGTAATAAGAATTAAATTTTATATGAAAACCATTACAGATTGAAAATACCTTAAACTCATTAGTCTTACAATGTGAAATCATTTTTTGATATTGAATTTTTGGACATTCAGGAAATGTAGGTACACCATATAAATCATAACCTACTCTGATCTTCAAAAAAACATATAACTGATGCTTGTATGATCACTATAACTCCCCAACATCCATCAATATTTCAGTCTTAGTAGATTCTCTATTGGAAAAGTTAAATCGACTCTATAACAAACATGTTATTTCATATAAATACAACTTTAATATAGATATAAATTTATAAAATTTTATTACCCATATATGCTCCCATGCTTTTTTCTTGATGTATTTACTAACATGTCCCCATGACACCAGTTCCTCTAGAATTATATTGTGGTATTTGGATAAAGTTTCCATGAAAAATCTACACTGCCTTGAATTTTTACTTACCATGTAATTTTATTTATTGTAATTCACCATTATCTATTTATAGAGATTCCAGGCTTCCTGCATACAAGTGATCCATGTCACCTTGTAGAATATCCCACAAAATAATAAAAGAGGGGGAAATAATAATTAGGTCATAGTACAACATGAAAAAAAATATAGTGATATAATTTAACACATTTATGATAAGAAGAATCTATTGTAGGATACTCAATAGACTATGATAGATCTATGGGATGTCCTGGATGAGAATCCTCTGAAGGAAGTGTTTGTTCCAACTAATACTTGGGTTGGTCTTCATGCACTTGAGTGGATGATGAAGGAACAAACTCATCTGATGTTGGATGGATGGTAGGAATTGTAGGTGGAATATACATGGAAGAATATGGGTACTAGGTTGGGGTATACATCATTGGATATGGATATGGTAAAGTTTGGAACATTCGTGGAGGCAGTGTAGACGTGGAATAGGAATTAGAGGATAAATGAAATGATGGAGGCATTAGTGGGATCATCCCTAGATGTGGCATAGACATGGTATGTTGATAAAGGGATAGATGGGATGATGATGGAGGCATGGTTAAGAACATCTCTAGACACTCAAGTAGAGGATGGAAAGGTTTGGTAGATGGGGTGTCCTTTGGTGGGTCAGTGGGGGAATGGGTATGATTGGTCTTTGTCTAGGTCTAGGAGCATCCCTACTTGGACCCATTCTAACAGGATGAGGAGTAAACTATGGTGGAACTGAATGTACCCATAATTTTTTTGATAATGAATATGACCATGACATTATATTTAATACAGAAGAAAAACAATACAATTTTTATACTCACCGATGGAAGAAAATGATGATACACATGTTCATACACCTATCGATCAGGATCAAATAGTCATTTCCTTCAAAGTTATAAAGTATTTGGTATAATTTTCATAATAATGAAATGTTCATTTTTAGAAAAAATCTTTATAATTCATGCATATAACATATAATTCAAAGAAGGCATAAGTAATGTCATGACATCTTTTAGTAACAATAATTTAAAACAAAGTTATATATTTTTTAAAAACTCATTTAAAATTTGTTATCAAAATTAAAATTAATATAATTAAATGACATGATACCAGAAAATAATAAAAAACATATCATTCCAAAGTGAATATAAATTAAAGTAAATACAGTAATATTAACCTGAGAAACTCAAGTGAAGGTAAAATGAATGAACATTGAACATATATGGTTGCTTCTATATATTACCCACCACTACTTCAGGTTCAACATCAACTCTCACAATGGGAAAATTTTAATCATAAAATGAAATATCATTGGAAACACCAATGGGGGAATCAATGGTGGAAATTTCATCACCATCACCATGAAAAATATATCCTGGGATTACTTTCTTAATGACATTGTAAATAGGTCTTTGATGATCTTTCACATAAAAAACTTGTTTATCCATTGATGCCAAAATGTATGGTTCATCAGTATGTGGGAATCAACTCATGTTAATAACTTTGAATCCAAATTCATAAATAAATGTACCCTATCACGTCATCGAATCAAAACATTTACATTTCATCATAGTGACTCGACCTTGAGAGTAGTAATCCAATAACAATATTTTCTTAATAAGCCCATAATAATACACATCTTTATATCAAGGTTAACTATCATATGCACTAGAAAAACAATTCATTTTAGTAGTTAGAATAATTTCATCATACTGTGTTCTCATTTTCTCCACTCGATCAGTTGTAAAAAATTTATATCCATTCATTATTAAATATTTTCATTCATGAACCAAATGAAAAATTGCTATTGGAATAAATTTGTGAAGAAGGATGTGATAATCATAAGTTTTTAGGGATTTTAGTTTCAAATACATTATATTTACTTGACTAGATAAGTTTCTAGAATAGCCATCAATGTCATAAACCATCCTTGGGACCCGTACGTGACTACCCCAAGCCCACCTACCATAGGCCAGGGGCTGGTGACTAGAACCAAAGGCGTAAATGCCGATAAAAGGGAAGCCATTGACTTTATAAAAGTAAAAAAATAAAACAGAGTATAAAACTGAAGTAATCAATAAGTAAAACTGAGTACAAAAATGAGTGCTGGAAAGTAAATGGGCCAGTATGCAAACCCAACTGAAAGTATAGTACAACTGAGAAAGAAAGTACAAAGCTGTAAAGTAAAGCAGCAACCACCAAGTTGTCCTACAGGAATCCCATCTGAAGGGTGGCTATAGATAGTCTCGTCAGTACCTCGGGTCTGTCTGTCTGCTCGGTGTACGTCCCACTAGGTGGTCCACCTACAGATACCATCCAGATCCACAAGCCTCAACCACAATCAGTGTTGTCCGTCGTCTACAACCAACACAACATAGTGCAGGAATTAACCATGCAGGGGTGAGTATAACGATACTCAGTAGGGACCCCGAGAACCCGAAGGTCTCCCATAATCCACGAAGGATAAACCACAAAGGAAAGATACAAACACGAAGTAAAAAACCAAATCTACTTAGGTAAATGACCATACATATACCTAAGTCATCAATCCCACTTCGGATCCTACTCTCAAGCCCAAGCACAAACCAGTACACACATGAAGGAAGTCAATCACACCATTTGTAATGATTGAAAGTCAAGACTTAGCTCACACAGGTATACAACTTTTTTAGTGTGATAGGGATGATCAGATGTAGTCACTGATTCATCTAAGCTGTCAGACCCACATAAGATACTAGACTAGCTAAGCTGTCGGACCCACTCATGATACAAGACCAGAAGCCATCATTGTCGAACCCACAGAGGATCCCAGTACAAAAGTCATTACCATCGAACCCACAAAGGATTCCAATATGGTAGATGTCATTTTCGAACCCATAGAGGATCCTAGTATGGTATTCATCATCGTCGAACCCATGGAGGATCCTAGTATAGAAGTCATCATCGTCGAACCCACGGAGGATCCTAGTACGGAAGACGTAATCATCAAACCCAGAGAGGATCCAAGTACGGTAGATGTCATAGTCAAACCCACAGAGGATCCTAGTACGATAGTCATCATCTTATTACCCACAGAGGATCCTAATATGGAAGACGTCGTCGTCGAACCCACCAAGGATCCTAGTATGGTAGACGTCATAGTCGCAACCAGCTCTAGGGTTCCCGCACACAACATGCTCGATTATGGGAGGGTACACTCTTTGAGAAAGGGGGGTCGATACATCAACTGTCATAGAGTCCAGTGTTGATGTATCCCAAAGTCCCATCTTGTCAAAAGAAACCCAATGTGACAGACGGTGCGTCAATCAGACGCCCAGTCTGAGAGTTATTGGCTTTTCCGTTCTAGGGGTTCGATTGGTTTTTAAGATAAAAACAACATGAACATACTCTAGATGTATCCAAACCTCAAGCAGAGTATGTCAGAAGAACCGTCTCATCAAAAAGAATTCAAAGTAGTTGAAAACACGTCAATCGGATGTTCGGTCCTTTAGTTATAAGCGTTTCTACTCCAAGGGACCGGTTGGTTTCAGGTTTGAACCAACCCGGCTGTACCCAAACTTCACCGAAACCTCAAGTGTAATATACTAAAACGACCGTCTCCATCCCAGGATTCATACGCACTGACGGTGCGTTGATTTGAGGTCCGTATCTCATGTTATGGAAAAATGACCGAAAAATGGCCCGAAGTGGGGGGTCTGGGCCGGTCCGACCCGGCCCAACCCACCCTAGGTCAACCAGACCCGGGTCCGGGTCCAGCCCAGCTGGGCGTGGCCGGACCCGGCCGGCACGACCCGGTCTGTGTGACCCGCCCCGGCCCGACCGAGGGGGGGGGGGGTGTGCTGGTTCGGCCAGCTGGCTGAGCGGGGGGCGCGACCCCTGGTTCCGCGAACGCAGCGCCAGGCTGGCGCCTCTTATCTCTCGGATCCCACAAGGCCGTAGGATCCTCTCCTTGCCATTGCGGCCGATGCTGTGGCTGGCTTCTACTGGCGGCGCGCTGGGGTGCCGCCACCTCCAGTCGCCAGCAGCGTCGTGCCGGCGACCCGCACCGCCGCGGTCTTCCGCGGGCCACCAGAGTCATTTCGGTGGTCCATTTTTACTTCTGTCTACGCCTGCGGTCGTCTCAGGGTCCGAACATCATTGCGAAGGCTCCAAATAGTCATTGAGGTCCCATTTTGTCGTCGCTAACATCCCGTGCACCAATAAAAATACGGTGATGGGTCTGGACTTGTTCGTTAGTCCGTACCCACCGCGTTAGTGGTTTAATTCATCACCCAAAAATCAAACGCCATGTTTGAGGGTATAAATCACATACATGAAATATAAAAATCCCCCTACCTCGTAGTTGACATCATTCTTCATCGATCCACGAAAGATGAGCATCGCGGTAGTCGAGCGTCGTGGAAGAATGGTGTCGTCCCGTCAATGATGGAGGAGGAGTCATTGTCGTAGGTGACGTAGGCTCCTTAACGTCGAGGTGCGTTCGAGGAAGGTGCGTCATTGGAAGAAGTCCTTCGCATTCTTCACCAGGGATGTTCTTCATTGAAGAACAGTCTTCTTCATCGAAGAAGGATTGCCTCCCTTTTTAATTATCCAGAGCTTTTTTTCCCAAAGTGATTTGCCAATGCAAAAGGAATAAGGTGGATCACCAATTAATAGAATTTCCATGAAATTAATATTAATTCAAAAGCAGTTCCAATAAATAAATGCTGATATTAATTACATGAATTGGCACAATTTATGTGAGGAGGGAGGTGGGAAGGTTCCACCATAATAAATATGTGGAGTTGTTAAAGTAATAAATAAGGGGTATTAATGGGGAGTTGAAGAGAGTTATGGGGGGGGGGGGGGGGTGAAGGTTGGGGCTCTTTTGGGCCTCACCTCACAAATATCCACACTTGGGAGGAAATAAAAAATTCACAAATAAAATCGTGTACCACACAATTTTATTTTGTTTAAGATTAACCCCCAAAAATTAAATTTAGACCCGCATAAAACGCAACCGCGGTAAAGGTCCCCTAAAGAAAATACCAGCACTACGAGTTCATCGGTGCCCTCAGATTTCAATTCCGAGCACCACTTAAAAAGATAGAAAAACCTGCTCGTTCATTCACTGAACATACCCGAGCTAAACTTCAGAAAATTATTCCCAGTACACCAGGCCTCAAAATCAGGTGCCTTCAGGAACTGCGTACTCGTAAAATTACAAATAATTTAAGAAAAAAAATTTTCCTTTAAATTTAAAAGTCTTTACAATCAATAATCTTTTTATTCTCCAATACTAACCAAAATTGATCTTTCTCTGATGTTTTCATCACGTAAAAATAAAAAAGGGCATTCCTTTTTTTTCATTGATACACAAAGGATGCAGTTCTGGTCAAATACCTCAATACAACAAGTCCTGATGAGATTGGAAGTCATCTATGGTCTTTGAATTGATATTTAGAAGAATTTAAAGCAACAATTCACATATGTTTTTCTCAATGTTCATTACATCTAAAGAATGATGTAACAAATTAGTAGACCAATATGAAAACTCAAAAAAGATACTTCTCTTTTTCAAATTGTAAGTGGATTTAGTGTCAACATTATTTATGTTTTTAAATTTTTGATGAACTTTCCCTGATGAAAAACTGAAATCATTAAATTCATTAAGCACATTACTACTTGATATACGATGATGTGGTTGTTCATTTTCAACAGTATTATCAATCATCTGACGATTCTTACGGTATTGATGATCCATTGGAAATAATCATTTATGCCTCATGAAAATGAAACTACGATGATATTTACGCCTTCTCGATTGTGTATTCTTTATACATACATGACATTACAGTTTTCCCTTCATAATCCAACCAAACATAATTTCATAAATAGGGAAATCATTTATAGTCCATAGAAGGGAAACACACATCTGAAATATTTTTTTTGAAGAAACATCAAATTTTTGCACAACCATATACCAAAGCTACCACAACTCTCTTATTACAGGATGAAAGTAGATGTTTATATCATTAATAGGATCATAAGGTTTAAATGTTATTATACTTAGGAAAGTGAAATGTTCTTTCATACACATCCATGGATGAAGATTATGAACATCAATAAAAACTGGACATGTGCTATGAGTAGTAAGCATATGACCAAATGAATTAAAACCATAAGAGGATATACTAAACCTAACATTGTGAACCTCAGATACAAAATTAGTATGTTTTTCATAAAATACCTACCATGCTAATATATCTGTAGGATGAACCAACTAATCATTACCTATAATTTTATCAGCATAATGCCATCACATATTGACTAATATTTCTGCAAACATGAATAGATTTTTAAGTCTGGGAATAAATGAAAAGTGCCACATGAATTTCTGTGGAACATGAGATGGTTTTTCATTTGAATTTTCCTTCCACTGATATGTACCACATTCTTTATAGCCATTATAGTCAACTTCTTCCCCCCAAAATAAACTACAGTCCTTCAGAAAAGCATGAAATTTATTAGTAGAAAATCCAATATGCTTAATTAAATTCCATGCCTTGTATTGATTTGAGAGAATATCTACACCATCATGAAGAAATTACTTCAAAAAGGTAATAATATAATCAATGGTAGTATTATAAATTCCATACATGTTTTTTCAGGATAAAATGCATTAAAAATTCTAACTTGGTCATTTTAGTAAATTCCAGATATACTGGAGTTCTGACATCATCCATTAAAATTTTCACTCTCTCAATATAACCATCTTCATTATTTTACTCATGTGTATTGAAATCATTGTATTCTTGTATTGGAATACTATCTCTCTCATGAGGATCCAAAAATAGAAGCCGATCAAATATCAAATTCTCTATACCAGTTCTTTTTTTTTTGTTCTTGAACAGTAGAAGATTGCCCTGTCTCTCCATGGTGATACCAAACTAAATAGTTTCTTTGAAATCTAGATTTCATTATATGGTAGATAACTTCTTACCAGCTTAACCATGGTCTTCCAACATAATTATACCATAGAAACTATATAAATCCTCTATTTGAAGCATTGTTATATGTAAAATGTAAAAAAATCCAAACTCTTTTGAAAATTGGTTGAAACATGATTGGTATGATACATCCAAATTTTATCCATTCTATTAAAAGGAAAAAAATTTATCTTCTAAACAATAATTTAAACCATCATTAAAAAATTAATTCCAACCAATTTTAATATTAAAGTCATCAAATAATACTAGTATCTATCAAAACAAAGAATAAGAGAAATAATATATGCTATAATAAATGACTATAAATAATGAACCAAGGTGGATATCTATGTTCGATAATGATTATAATGTATATGAAATATCAGATAAACACTATCAACAATACTAAATCATCTAAAATGTTAGTAAGAAATGTGTTTTAGATCAATAAAATATTCACATTGAAAATTTTATATTGAAAATTAATTTTTACCTTTGGAATTGATGAAATTTATTATTTCATTCTAAAAGGAAAATCTAGAACCAAAATGTCATAATTGAATAATAGTTTCAAAAGTATATTTAGGTAAAACACTATATAAAATATATTTAAATATAATAATATAATTGATAATTCTAGTGGTGTATACACTGAGGATTTTTATCATTGCAATATTACAAATGTGACATGTATTCCTTCAAAATTTTATAGGTGGTTGAACTTATATAAGTCATAGAGCTATAATTTATACAAATGATGTTCCTAAACTAAGTAAAATCATGAGATTATCTCTTAGGGTATCATTGATATAATTTAATTTTGAATCTAAATATGTTGTTATACAAAATATTTTAAGAATAATAATGTTAGCTAAAATAGATTTTAGAACCCATATTATCCTTTTTATGGTATTTTATAGATAATGTAGAAGAGAAGAAAATTATTTTAGGTAAAATGTAACAAGTATTCATTGAATTTAATTTATAAAAAAAATTCCAAATTTTATGATAATAATTAAAGATCCTATATTGATATGACCCTCTTTTTTTATGAATATATTGGATAATTTTAAGTACTTCCAAATCATTTTTCCTATAAAATTTCAAACCAAAAAGTTTATCATTATTTAATAATAATGCCTTTATTCGATAGATTCTCTTTAACCACTTTCATTTTGGAATCCAGTTTTTCAATATTTTGTTGAATGTAATGGTATTCCCTTCTATGTCTGTATTAACTTCATTTATATTTCCTAATTGGTTTATAATTTCCTTGGTCATTAAAAACCAAATGTGTTACTCCATGTAATTTTTAATTATTTCCATTACATCTTGAATTATTATTTCCTTTAGTAAAAAAGTGAATTGAAATAATCAATGGATTATCATAAATAGAATTTTTAATTAAATAAAATCATCAAGAAACTCTATTATATTTAGAATTTTATTATAAAAATGAAATTATTTATTCATTTTTCATTTGAGTATAACTCTAGACAATATATCCTCCCCATTCTTATTCATTTCCATCAAATAAATTCTTGGTTGTGTTATGATATTACTAGGTTTGTCGTCGTTATTTACATCCTGGAAGGTAAGGTGATCCTCCTCCTAATCATGTTTAAAGATTTTATTTAGCAATTTTATGGAATTCATTACTTTCCTTAACATTCTAACTAAGAAAGAAATCGATTTATTTTCTACTCTTATCTAATTTCTATCATAACCCAACTCTACTAGAATCCATTATAAGTCAATAGTGAATCTGGGTTTCCCCCCTAAATCATACCTTTAATTGGTTATGTGTTGGAAACTAGCAATGAGGTTATAAAAAAATTAATATAAGGGAAAATAACCTATATAATCACTAGAAAGGAAAAAAATCCACTAATGAACACCAAAAAACACATAAGAAATTAACCTAATATCTTAATCAAAATATAAATATCCACATAATATCATACAACCCAAAAAATCAATTAGGAAAATAATAGATTCAAACTACTCCTAAGGAATAATAAATTCTCCAATTTCCACTAATCTCCCATATTAAGCATGTGTATAGTCAGCCCAATCTCAAACACCATTTTAAAAATTATATAAATAATATATAGAAGTAGGGGTGATTATACAAGTATAATCAATAGGTTCCTCTAAATAATTTATGTTCCAAAATGATAAAATTCTCTATCAAACATATCAAAATTTATTTACTCCTTACCGATGATTTTATATATTATATATTTTTAGTATAATCTCTTATAATTTCTCAAGGTATCTAAATCATGATAATTACACACTAATTATAATAATAAAAAATGTTAAATCACCAACATAAAATTTTAGATGAATTAATTTCATCAAAAAATTATGAATTTCAATGCTTAAAGTCCCACATTCACAACATGGTTCTCTCATTAACTAAAACTCACTAACATAACATAAATCATATTCCCTATCAGTGAATAAACCACTATATATATATCCCCATGATGAAATAATAGTAGGAAGGAGGGAAAGGAATAAACTCTTAACTCACAAAGATCCCACCAAAAAATTATAAAAAAAAGTAATCAGATGGGTGAAATGTCACTTGGTGGATGCCAACTTCTCCAGAGGAGGGTAGTGGGAGGCCAAAATCAAATGAGGATAGGAGGGGGGATTCCAAATTCAGTTGATCTAGGGAGGGATGAGGTTACAATTGAAAGAGTGGAGGGAGAATCATGGACACACATGGGATTCTTGTGGACGCTTAGGGTTTGAATGAGGAGAATGGGAGGAAGAGCCCGAGCGACTTGGAAATATCAGGACTTCTATACCAACAGTTTGTAAAAAACCATTGGCATAGACAACCATATACCAACTGTTTTTAAAAAATCATTTCTATATCCTTAGATAGAAATATTATATTCATAGTTCTTGAAAACCGTGGGTATATATCCGTTGGAAGAGATGGATTTTCTAGTAGTGACTAGTTGGATTACTGATATTACCTCCACCCATTGAGTAGTCGATTTTACCAGTAGTACTAAAAGATGATGCACCATGGAATATAATTATTTATGAGATTTAGTTGTAGTGACCGATGAGGTTTTTAGGAGAACTAGAGCCCCAAGTTACTAATGACTAACTCGAGGTAGTAGAATAATTTTTATGCCTTTTTAGGAACCCTTCCAGCCTGATGGTGGACATAGAGATGATCCTTTTCTATATATTAGTAGGGAAATAGTGGAGCTTGGTGAAGAAAATGGATGATGAGGAAGACCTTTATTATTTAAATTTTTGTGAATCTTTAGGGATGGGTTTATCTAGTGACGTAGTGGTCCTTCTATATCCTGGAGGTTTTGGATTTCTAGTAGGGATGCTTGATCATCTAAGAGCATACATTAAGGTTAAAAAATATCTCACAATATTCCATGGATATTATTGATGAATTTTAATTTGAGGGATGAAACTTTGAGAAAGTCCTTCAAAATTACATCTAAGATAAAGTGGTATATCTTTTTATTCCTTCTTACTTTGTTGTGATAGAGAATTCCTTTGTTGTGGAAAATTTCTTAGTAGAGTAGTCACTGGTTTTTTATTCTCATAGTGGGAACCCCATATTTGATACCTAGTTGATATACAATATATACTCAAGAAACTAGGAACATGAGACATTTCCATAGGTAGTAACATGATAGAGGGTAATCCACTCATGGATCTTAGGGTGGTTCCAGCTAGCCTAGGGGGAGGTGATGTTACTCTTGTGATGGGTGAGGATGTATCACATGGGATTTCCTAACCCATTGTAATGCAGATAAGGAGTTGTTTGATTGACCACCAAGGCAGAGATAAAGGTTTGAACATGGAGCTTTGTTGGATGGAAAACATGGAAGATGTCTTGTGAGAGCTATAAGAGGTGGTCGACATTATGATACATTTCTACCTCCCTCTCCCTTAGGAGGTCCATGATAGGCTCGAAGAGTTTGTGGTCTGGGACATGGACATAATTAAGAAGTACATTCTTAGGAATAAAATGATCCAAGTATGATTATAGGTATGATTTATGTATAATATACTTTAGTAAAAAAATTTATAGACATGGGATTGATCCACAACTTCTTTTCCACATCTATTTTTTAAGAATTTGACATTTTGTTGGGACTTTATCTCAACATTTTCACTTAGAGACTCCTAACTAGGGAGATTTAGTGATCACACACTTTTTTTGGTAGTGTGACATTAATCACATATTAGATTGATTATTTTTGGATCGTTTCATAGTATTGATGAGACCTTTTGATTTCATTCTCAGTATATACTGACTCTCTACATTCTATGCATGAGTTGAATATTTCAAACAGAGGATGGAGTGATTCTAGGTAGAAAGGATTAGACATTTGTTTATTGATGATAATGAAACCGAATATGAGTAGGATAGAATCATACACATGATGATACAACCAATTTCACATCATTTAGATATTATATCCATTGTAATAGTATGATATTTCAGTTTCTTGTAGTTGTGGGGGATTCTAAGGATGTATTTCATGAAGATGTGCCAGGCCTACCTCCCCATATAGAGGTGAAAATAAACACATACGTTCACATAAGTACTGCCTCTATATCTATGATAGATATCAAATGAACCATTTAGATCTATGAGATTTGAAGGTGAAATTAGAGGACCTGCAGAGGAAGGGATTCCTTAGACCAAGTGTGTCCCCTAGAATAACCCCAATGTTATTTTCCAAGGGGAATGAGATCTTGAGTTGATGCATGGATTATCCTTTCCAGAATCATGTGAACATTATGAATAAAAAATTATTATTGAGAATCAATGATCTCTTCAA
The DNA here is from genome assembly GCA_963277665.1 of Viscum album. NCBI lineage: Eukaryota > Viridiplantae > Streptophyta > Magnoliopsida > Santalales > Viscaceae > Viscum > Viscum album. The sequence continues at coordinate 512,981,222 of OY728153.1, read as the reverse complement.
CCACCTGAAAGGGATTAAGTGGTTCTTGAATATTGATCATAGGTTGGGTTATCACTAGCTCCGGTTTCAGGAGGAGGACGTACCAAATATGGAATTTTGGTCCCACTATAGTAACTATGAGTACACTGTGATACCCTTAAGTGTGATGGATTCCATAGATTTTTTCTTGTGACTCATGAAATGGATAATTCATCCCTTAAAGGATTAGTTCATAGTAGTCTTAATTTAGGACATCATCATGTACTCAACATTAGATAGAAGTAGGTGATACATTTGAAGATGGTATTTTATATACTCTTAGAGAACCAGATTCATGGGAAGCTCTCTAAGTTGAAGTTCCAGATTCTTGAGGTCCACTTCATGGGTAATATTATATAAAAATAGAGAGTGGTGGTGGACCTATATAAGATATAGGTATTTCTAGCTTGGTAACCACCAATGTCTGTGATAGAGGTGTAAAGCTTCATTGGGTTGGAAGGCTATAATCGAAGATTCATTCCATATTTCTCCAAATTCATAGAACCTTTGAATTTATTAACCCAAAATGGGATGCCTTATATTTAGTTATAGAAATATATGAATTATTTTCATGATCTATGATAGAGGTTAACGAGCATCCCATCTTGAGACTACAAGAGGAGGGAGTTCAGTTCTTAGTGTTCTACAATGCCTCAAGAACCACAATATAATTTTTTTAATACAGAGGTTGGCCATGATTGATTATAGGTCCTAAAAAATAATATATCATAAGAATAGTTATGCAACAAATGATATAGAATAATATATAGTGATCTTTACCCTAATAATTTTACATCACTCTCTTATGGGAGAAACAATCATCATTTACTATGTTCATAAAAGTGTTGAGTATATCATCACACATAAGGACCTTAACTTGTTGTAGTGGTGATGGATAGTATTCCTAGAATAATATGATTCTGAGATAGTCTATACACCTTGGAAAGGAAACATGGTGGATGATTCTCTCAGTAGGAAATCTCATCGCAGATACTGGGTGAGGTAGCATAACATTTTTACTCATTATAGTTGACCATTTTGGATCATGGTGGAAAATATTACCATCAATTAATAGTTGTGATCCTTCCTATTATACAACAAATTTGGTAAGTACAACTTATAGATATCAATTGGGAGGTCCCACATAATCAAATTCTCATTAGACATTCTCCTGGTAGATTTTTTGAAGACGGGGAGCACATGATCCTTTTAGGGGGATAGATGATGGTACCACTCATGCTATGCGAGGTGGTGAAAAGGGAGTTCTATACACCCCTATAACAGTATAATAAATAGTGTAAAATCTATACTAGGAGATTTGGAATTGGTTATGATATCCAGGGATGAATATGAGTGTTCTAGAGTTCATTTCTCATTGCCTCAATTTCCAGTACAAGAATTCCATGCATTAGGTACTGGAAGGTTTAACCCATCCTCTTGTGGTTATAGAGAGGAAGTTGGATGGTATTTTTAGGGATTTTTTGATAGTTATTGCACATTCAGATAGGGGTCATGAATCTATTTGGTTAATCATAAATAAACTCACCAATTTTTTCCACTTCTTATCCATCAAGGAGAAGAGTTCATTGGAGAGTTTTAGATGCTTTCATGTACAAAAGATAATTAAAATCCATGGAGTATAGTTAATTATTACTTCAAACCATGATTCGAACTTTAAATCACGACTATTGATTGGGTTACATGTGTCTTTCATGGATTACTTGAAAATGAACAAAACGTTCCACCCATTGAAATTTGGATAGAATAAATAGACCATTAATTTCCTAGAGGGCATGTTGCAGTCTTTCATGTTGGACTTTGGTCATAAATGGGAGGATAATATAACCTTAGTAATAATTTCATATAGAAATAGCTTCCACTATACCATCGGTTTAGTACTATTTGAGGACTTTAATTGGATATCCTCTGAGTCCGCACTAGACTAGAAAGTCCTAAGAGAGTCAGCCCGTATAGGCCTAGAGTTGGTTTGAGTGTAGATGGAGAAGGTTTAGATTATCTAGGAGTGGAATAGGACTACCAAAACCTATCATAAGTCCTATTTGGATTGAAAATATAGGCCTTTGGAGTTTGATATGGGAGACCATATCTTTTTTAAGGTCTCAATCATTAAGGTCTCTAGAGATTTTGCAGAGGCACTAAGCTATTTTTGAGGTTCATTGACCTTTTATTGATACTATCTAGATCAAAAAAGAATCCATACTACTTGGAATTTCTACCAAATTTATACCATATACATGAAATCTTCCGTAGGTTTCATCTAAGAAGATAAGTGAATAGCCCATTTCATGTTATTGACTATGATGATCTGGATATTGAGGATGGAGAAACCTTCTTAGAGTACCTAGTGGAGATTGAGGATCGGTAGGAGAAGTTATATCAGGGGTGAGAGATTCACTTAATTTTCATTAATTATAAGTATGTGAACATTTAGGTGAGCTCATGGGAGTGTGAGAACTAGATATAAGCCTTGTACCCTTATCTATTTGACTGTGATTTTTCTTTTCGGGATGGAAATAATTTAGATGGGAGAATTTAAAGACTCTATTTTTCCATTGGATACTTTGGAATATTCTAATTGATATTTTTAGATAATGGTGCATATTTGACATGTTTTTTCAGCCCCCCTGATTTTTTTGGAAACATAAATTGGTTTTTAGTGTTTTAATGTCCAAAATGGGCAACACCACATCTTTTTTAATGTTTTTGGTGGACCTATTGTACATAAGTGTAAAATGGTAAAGGGGTAAATTACTATCCAATCCATGGCCATGTTTTGATACATGGAGTATGATATTACCAACCATGTCCTGGTGACATACCCATGAACATTTAAGAAGATGTGGTGAGGGAAAATGTCTTATATTTTAAGGTTGTTCCATAACACTAGTAAATCCAGGATACTTGCTATAGAAAAAAAACCATGGAAATTCTATAGTGGAGATAATTATGATGATTGGGATGGATTTGAAATTCATGAAACCATATACCTTCTTCTTAGATATTGACCTTTTTCTAGGATAAACACGTATTACATCCAGGGTGTCTTGAATGTGATATTAATTCATTGTTTCCTCTAATAATCTTCTTATATTGTCCTCTAATTAGTGTTTTAATTTGATATAGGAATTTTCTAGAGGTCCACAAGAAACTTAGAATGAACCAGATAAAGAATGATTTCTCTATTCACCATTTCTGTTAAGAGATATCCACTTATTCCTAATAAAGGTCGAACCTCATGTGATGAAACATTGTTCTTAGTGATCAACCATAGATAGAGTGGAGGTTTAATTATATCATAAGTAAGCATGGTGATTTTTTACATATATAAATTACCAATATTTCCTACACTATCATTTGATCAAATTAGGTATGAACTTTTTATTTTTGGGTTTCTTCTAATTTTCTCTTCAAACTAAAATTAACATGTATCAAACCCTCCCATTGAATTAATGTTTCAATTATTTAAAGCATTGTTTTATAGTTTTTTATTTTTAGTTCATTAATTATATTTTTATTTATCTACCATGTTTGGATTCCATATATAATGGAAAAATGAAAATGGACATTTTTTTGCATTAACTTTTGTGTTTTATGACTTACTCTATTCATTTTAGAATCATAAACAATGTTTGATTAGATGATGATTCAACTTTATCTAGAAAATATTTTTGCATTGAATTTAACTCTACATTTATGTGAATTGTTTATGTGGTTTTGATATCTAGATTATATATGTGATTGAGATGTATTGATGATACCATGAATCTGATGATAGTTTGGGTGACTATGGTTTTGCATGTTAGATTACATGGATTTCTCCTTCTGGTGGTGTGATACTGACGAATCTTGTATAGTCCATATAATCCATAGGATATTTAAATGAGAACGATTGTGAAAGGATATGAGGTCACAACACAAATGATGAAAGGTTTAATATCTTATGTTTTTGCAAAATACAAAACTTTATATTGTGTATATTATATGAATTCATGTTACATGGACCCAACTTTATGATGGATTTCCTATCAAGATATGATTATATCAAAAAACCATGAAATTTGACTATAGTTATTTTGACTCCTAGGATAGTCCAAAATTAGTATGGGTTTGTTTCATCTTTTCTTGTTTCTAAGATGGTACAATGAGGCATCTCCTCCTATGTATTAGGTGGATGATCACCTATATATCCTAGTTCTAGATAAGTCAAGGTATACCACCACACAACTTAGGTAGTGATCCTATATCTCTTGTTTCCCTAGGAGAATTCGGGTATCCAATGACTAACATCCAACTAATTTTATCCCATTCATCATTTCTTATTCTATTTAGGTTTTGGTGTCCCCCATAGGCCAAGGGTGTTATCCCATATATGTGAATCTTTGTCTTGGGAGCATGATTAGTGTTGGTGAGAAAAATTTAGTGAGTCCCCTCAAATGAAAAATTAAATAGATATTTGTAAAGAATTAAATAGGTATAGTGAAGAAAAACCTCACTAGAGACATGGATTCTTACCTTGGGTAAATCTGAGTTATATCTTATTTTCTCTTACAATTGTGATTTTGAGATAACTCCCTCCTAAATGTTTTGTATTTTTTGTTTTCAGGGTGACCTACTAGGAATGTTTATACACACACTTGAATGGTATATTCCCACGCATGTCATGTCTTATATATAATTCATTATATTTAATGGAGTCCAAGGATGGAAATTAGTTGGTGGATCTTAGTTGTTCTAGATTGACTATGGGTAGTTTTAGAAGTTTCATTTTGATAAAAATCCCCTTTTCATTAGAAAGTTGAATGAAATTCATAGTATTTTTGGGATCGTATTTAGACCTTTTTATTTTTATACTCTTTGTTACACTCTAATGTTGGATTAGTAGTTATTTAAGAACATTTTAAATATTTTATCTCTAAAACCAATTTTAATGGAAATTTGAAAATCCAAAAAAATTTAGTAAACCAAAAGAACATCAATCCACATATGAGATAACTACACCAATATAGAAAATTTTAAAATAGTTGGAAGGGTTTTACCTATATAAATTCCATTTGATAGAGTAAACATTCATTTCTAGATTTTCCTTGATGAGATCCTCAAGTTGGTAGGCTATCTGTTCCCTAGTCAATACTAACTCCTCAATGATTTTTACCATTGTTGAATCCACATATCGAAATATGATTCTATTTAGGAATCCAATAAGTATTTACTACATTCAAATAAACTTGCAACAATATTTTAAACATTATATGGGAATCCCCCATTAATACATTGATCCAGAATGAATTATCAAGAATCTCTTCATTGGAATGAAGGAGTGTATCCAAGATGTTTTCTCTATCAACTTCCACTTTTTAATTTTCCTTTAGAACGCTTTAAATGGATTCAATTTTGAGATCTTGGATGATTTCCCTACCAGCTTGAGATTCCCCAATCTCATCATAGAGAGGTGTTCCAAGATCCTCTTTCAATTGAATCCCATAATAATTAATTAATATGGGGGCTAAGAAAATATTACCTATAATTTTAGACTGTCCCTTTTTTATATAACTTTACTTTGTAGTAACCAAAAAAACACAAGATTTATTTTGAAATGAGGTACCTTTTCTAGATGATCTAGTAACTAGAGGACTCGATAAATTTTTGTATCCCATCTATTTCCATGACCTACTCACATTCTTGAAAAAAAAATCTAAACAAAAAAGGGACTTTTTCCATTCTTTGTTGAGGACAAAGGATACTCTTCCACTTGTTCCATTTCTTTGATCTCAACAGATAGAGTTTAAAAAATGAAATAATTATCCACTTTCTACTCATCCAATATGAATTCTAGATGATTTTCCCTTTAATAACTGCATCATCTTCATTTCCCACATAAAATTGGGTTTGATCATTGTCACCCAAAACATAAAATATGTTATGGATTCCAACCCCATTGGATGTCTTGTTGGAAGGATTTCTAGACTATACCATGTCATTATTCCTTTTATCAATCTCATACATACCCTTATTTTCCCTTACCTTACAATCGATTAAACTCACTCAATCATAATAATAGAATTATTTCTACCTTTTAGTCTTAGACTATACCAAAATTTCTCCCAAATTCAAAGATGAGATGTGTGGTTCATAATATTCTTCCCCATAAGAAGGCTAAATAACTTTATTTTGATTGAAATTCTTAGGAGGATGAACCTCTGCTGAAAATTATTATTTTTTATTAAGGAAAACACTTTTGCGGGAAAAGTAAGTAACCATAGGGTCCAGAAAAACACCCAAAGTGAGAAACCATGTGGGTCACCATGGGTGAAGAATATAGATGTAAACAGAGGGTGATTTATGAGTCATGGATGGAGTTCTTCTCGGGTTAAAAATGGATGGGTCATGCGTTGAGTTTCTGTCGTAAGGAGCTTCTAATGAAGAACTTGAGAAGGGGAACTAGACCGAACAAGGAGATGGAATCACTGGTTGAGATGGATGGGGAAGTTCAGGGATCTTCCATGAAAGTTGATAGCAAGGGGAAGGAAATTTACCTTGATAAAAAATGTATGGAGGAGGTCCTAGCAGGTAGTACTTCAAGTAATGGTTTTATGGGTATTGAGGTAGAAGCTAAGAGGAGGGAGGATGGATTTTTTTCAACAGGGTGCGGACAGTGGAGAAGGACAGGTGGCTGGTTGCACCAAGGAGGCTTGTGTGGAGGCTGCGAAATAGATCTCCTCGATGACAGAAGTGGTTGGAGAGGCAGTAGCTATTCAGATGGATCTTATGGACAAGGGGATGGAGGAAGGTTCGGTTCAAATTGAAGTAGCTAGAGGGTAAATCATGCCCCAGTTAGCGGTGGACCAGGAGTTTGTATCGCTGGTCGATGTAGGGTCTGGTAGAAGTTCTTACAAGAGGGGGTGACATGGTCAAAGTTCTTTAGAGGTTAACCAGGACAACCAAAGGCAGGCTTCTATTCCCCTGAACAACATATTTGAAGGCCTGCTTGAGGATGCTTCCGGTTCCACGCATGTTATTCCTTTTGTCATAAGGGGAGGATATAAGAATGAATACAATGGGGGTGAACGCTCTCACTCGGAAGATGGAACTCCATCACAGGAGAATAGAAGTAAATCAAGGAGGAGGAGAAGGAGGGACTATTCATCCTTGCCTCCCCCTTTGGAGACCAGATCAGCCAGGAAGACAAATGGGAATAGGGGGACCTCGGAGGAGGTGGGCACTCGGATGAAAGGTGTCCAGGGTGGGCATCTATTGGAGTTTTTGCTTAGAAGTAAGGAGGAAGTGTCTGAACAGGTACTATGGCTCAATGCTTCAGAGCAGGAGGCTACTTCCATGATGGGGATAACCTTAAGGGAAACCTTAAATGAGGAACAATATTATTGGATTGAAAAGAAAGACTCAATCCTTGTTTGAGGTTTCAACAAAGGTAAGATCAACATTGAGGAGTATATACAATCATGGGACCAATTGGACTCGGAATTTGAAAAGATCCTGTCAGATTCCCCAAACATACAGGTCTCTTATTTATCTTGGAAATTGTTTCGGGATATGGTCTCTGGTACTCTTAGTTTTATCTTCAATGCTCATAGTTAATTGGGTGGTTTTCATACCTGGGTTGGGGTTTCTTCGGTCTGGAATGTTTGGTTCTCCGTGTTGTGATTTTTGTGTGCTATTTGGTGGTACTTCACAGGACATCTTAGCTAGGCTAGAGCACTCTGCCATCATCTTTGCATGCCATTTAGGATATGGCTGATTTGGAGGGATGGAAACATCAGGAGGATGAACCTCTACAATCTTGATCTTCTTTACATTGGTAGTCTTATTATAAAAAGATGTGTCATTTTTCATCAGAATCAATTCATGTAGAGTGATACCGAAATGATGAAATATCTATGCTGAATTCACTTGGAGGTCGCAAATGGAGCAATAGTTAGTCCACGACTCATAGAGTTTTGGCTATTTGGTTCTGTATTCTCCCTAAATATCATCCCAGAAAAAATAAAAGGGGAGTTAAGATTTTTCAACCTCAATACAGACTAGTGGTTTAATGGGATGGAAGAACACATGGGTCTTGATATCTAAAACCAAATATTGACCTATGACATTTCCTAGCATTATAAAAATGGAGGGATTTTAGAAAGACAGTGAAAAACCTAGAAGGAAAACCCCAATCTCTATAATCTTCAGGTTGTGATTAAAGTTTATATTAAAGGAAAAAATAGGATAAATAAATGAAAAATTTAGATATATCATGATTCAATGGACCTTTAAAGAGTTAGACATTACTTAGAAAAACAAATCATCATTTGTTGAGAGTTGAGAAATCCATCCATCATATGATAACAGAGAGACCACTGTGTATTGTCGAATATGTCATTTATATACAACAAAGTCCAATTACATCATAATCTACCAACTAGGGTGACATTATGCAAGGAGTAATCATATGATAATTCTATTAGGGATATAATAAACGAATGGGATCCGATAGAAAAACTGAGAACCTTTGGTGATAATATAGTATGAGGGAATTCATGGAGAAACCATGGGTTGGTGAAAAGTGAAAAATGATGGGAAGAGGCAACAAGAGAAGAAAAAATGATTTTATTGTTTCTCTCTTATTTAGGATGGGGAGGGTATGAAGGTTCATCCATCACCGAAAAACCCTAGATCCAACCATAGAAAATAGGGGAGAGTAACTCAATTACTCCCATTGGTTATGTAAAAATTTATAGCTTTTTTTGTATATAATTTATGTATTATAAGGTTGTATAGAGATGTGTACTTGTGTACATGTACTTTAGGATATGGCATATCATCTATGTGTTTTTCATACTCGATTCTAGTAACTAACCCCTATCCTATTGTACAAAATATTGGGGTGTTACACTCATGTTACTATAGGTGAATTAGTCCCCAGTGGGTCAGGTCATGACACTACCTCTATCTTTGTTTTTGGATTATTTCATTGGGGTGATTATGTGTCAGTAAATTTGGACAATTGTATCATTATTTTTTGATTTCTCTATAAAGTTTAGTATTATTTATTAATTCTGGATGTTTTTTATTTTAAATAATAGGATATCAATCACTATAAATGATTATGACTTGTTGGTTTATTCATTCATTTATACCATTTTTTTCATTTTTATTTTTGTGTACCAATTTATTTTATATGAATGATGTTTTAATGTATGGATGAACCATTCCAAACTCTTTATTAGTTTATTTAAGTTATTTATTTATCATTCATAGGTGAAACCATTCCCACCTGATTATATTTTCATACTCTAGTGTATGTTTTCATCATTTGATGATCTGGAACATACTTTGGTCCTTATGAAAATGTAGTCTAGGTGATGTATCGAGTTGACCAAGGCATGTTCATTAAAAAATTGTATCAAATATACCACTTGTTATTTGTTAATGTCATGGAAGTTTGGAGAATATGACTATTGTGACTCAAAGTCTAGATAAAGAGTTAAGGCTTCATCACTGCCTTTAATGGAGAAACAAGAGTTACCATGGGTAATCCTGATTTGATTCTTGAATTTGAGTTTGTTCTTGATTATTTTTTATGGATTTCGATAGGAAATGGTGTTTTTAACACCATCGAGTTTTATTATATAAATTAATATGATTCTTGAGTTACATTGTTAAAATAAAGGAAGAGAAAGAGATATATGATTTTCCACACAAACATGGAAGCTGTTTGAAATCTATGTGCATGGATATGTAATAATTACAAGTGACGTTACATTGTTGGTGAAATTTTTTCCAAACCACATTCCCAAACCATATATGGCTATTCATCCCTCCTAGATTTTTCTTTTTACCTCTTTTAACTCTAAAATTGATTTTTATGATGCTATCATTCATTTAAGTTATATTCAATAGGGTTTTCATAATGAATTTTGATAATGGTTTTATTATGTTTGATATTTAGTGGATTATATTGTTTTATATTTTGTTTTTATGGTGTGTTTTAACATGACCAAACCCATTGGGGCCCCTCCTGGGCCTGTAGTAGGTCAAGAGTGAATCCAAAATCCCACATCCAATAGTCCATGGGCTAGTGAAAACCACCGACCATTCATATCTCACGGTATGGAGGACCTTATAGTATAACAACCCACAATAAATACATCTCCAACAAACATGATAATTCAAAATACTAGTGGGATATATTTGTAATAAAATACACTAAATCAGATAAAATGCATGAAACAAGTATAAGTATATCCCATAAGAAAAATAAAATGGAAAACTACATACTACAAGTCTATGAAACATAAATTGGTATGAATCCTCTCTAAGATTAAAGTAGTCCAAGTTTTTACACTAGTATTAATTGTCATTTCCACCATCACAAGTCATTATTCCTCATAACGCGTCATAAATAATCACAATTTATTGCCTCTGAATAGGAAATTTCATCTCCACATCCATATAGACCATCTCATATTCTATTCATAATCTTTACAGATACAACACGTGTGGAAACAAGGCCCATATCGGGGTGAGTATAAACGTACCTTTTAGGAAAGTCAAAAATATCAATAAAAACACAAAAAAAACTCAAATAATTGAATGAATTATGAATAGGAGTAGGAGGAAGTGGAATATTAGACTCCACATCATCTAAAATATTCTAGTACTAAAGAGTAGCTAGATGGAAAAAGATGAAGAATAAACCAAATATCCTCAACCATAATAATTCCTAGGGAAATATGTAAAAGTTCCAACCTTCTGAACTCCAACCCATGATGGTTAAAATCTCATGATAAACTATGAATTCTTGGAGTAGTGATAATTGCTGGAAGTGTTAAATAGATAATCAATTATACACCACATATTGAAGGTCACATAGGGGTAAATGGGGATTTACAAGACTCAATGAATCTCACACTACATAAATTTTTTAAATATAACTCTGCTACCAAAACCAAGGAGGGGAGTTAGCTCACAACTTAAGCACGATCATTAATGAAGGGAATAATTTATACATCAACCCATAAATAAGGTAATATTGATCAAGACATTAAATTATCCATTTCAAAAATCCAGGTAACCTCTCTAGAATATGTGGTGGGGGCCCACACATTACTGATGGATACAAGATGGACTAGGGGATACTGGACCTAGTGGAGGACCTACATCCAACCCGGGAACATAGATGGGGGGTTATACCTCTACAGATAGAGGACACATGTATTAGGTTTTTATAGACAAATACAAACCATATCTATATAATGGATGTGTGGTACCTTCAACATTCTAGGAGACACCTTAATTATGGTGATATTAACTCAAATATCACTTCAGACATTACACCTAAACCCCATTTTTAGTTATCTGAAGATGAAAAAATAACAACATACTAATACAACTTTATGTCTTATCCTTAATTTGGAAGAGGAGGCCACCATAATATTAAACATGGAATAACATTCAAAATGGTTTATTCACACAAATATTAGTCTTGAAAATTGGGATATGTCAAGATACAATATCTGGAAGGATTACATGGTATGTGTTATAGGGTACAAGTTGTGTATCCCCTAAGGAGTAGTATAATTATGTATTGGAACACTACATAACATTTCAGGGCTACCTACATAGTTTTTAGGTTTTCCTACACAGTATATGAGTCTGGGAAGGGTAATTAGTGTGTACTATTACCACCCAAGTCATATTCCACTAATACCCAAAATCTTCTCCTAATCTACATAGTGTGCAAGTCCAACCAACCACCAGGGTATGTTCTACTTATACTAGTTAAGCTGTTAAAATAGGGGTACATGGTGTATAGGTGAAGAACACATGAAATGTGATATTTACCTCTAACCAATACCTTAACCACTATAAATATGAGATATATGACCTGTGTTCTTGAAAATTACACATAGTATAGTTCGATATTTTGTACCAAGATCATCATGTAGCCCTAAAATATTATAGTATTCACTTATATCACATCCAATAATTCTCTTTCCTTCATCTAAACCCCAAATACTGGTAGTAAAACCATCTAATGTTAGTCTATATCCATTAATTACTATAGATATAATATTTCAACAACTATATCCATTTCTATTCACCCATCACATTAATTCTAATGAAATAAATCAATCCTTATTTTCTTTGTGATCCACTATATCTTAATCAGTATCTTCTTTCCATAACCTTCGTTTTTGAATCCAAACAACATAAATCCTTAGAGGATTCATTGATGATTTATATCATACCCATAATTATTAATTTCTATACTAATCATATTCTAGTGATGAATACATGAATAATGATGGGTGGAATCTAAATTAACAACCAAAGTAATAATAAAAGATAGTTTTTAAACCATCTATCACATGTGACATTTATATAGTAACAAATATAAAAAAACAAATAAAAATTTGATGATACAAGTTATTTAGGATATTTTAATTTGATATATCCATGTAAAAAAAGTTGAAAAAATGAAACTTTTTATTACATTCATGAAAATAAAATGAATTCTTAGAAAATAAAATAATAATAAACACTTAACTATTTGAATAATAGTTGACGCATGAATATATCACTACATTCATGATCAATTCACCGTCATCCTTGAGAATCAGGTATCATTCTTCTAACCCAACAACATCACTTTAAAATTATGGACTCTCTCTAAATCCTCCCTCTCTCTAGAGTTTTTAGCGATGATTAATGATTAACCCTACAATTCAATATAATAAGGTTATCAATAGATTTATTATAAGGGTTTCCATTATAAACAAACCAAATAATTAATTTATTATATAAATTTAATTAATTTAAAATTATTTATATCATAGAAAACACCTGGGTATCTTACTGAAATAAAAACTAACACCATTATTGATGAAAAAACCTCATTCTAGACTCAACCATGATATCAGTTTTCTTATCTAGCATTATATTTTTAAATATTATCACTTATACAAAAATTATCATGCATGAAAAAAATATATTTATCGTTAATATATTATTATAATGTCCATTTCATGACTTCATTACCGTAATGACTCAACCCGAGGGTAAACATAGCATCCTGGAATGAACATAACCATTATATAATTTTTATGGGGTCATATGCTATGAAAACTTATGATTTCCCCCCTAGATAGTACTCAAGACACAAAAACACAAAATTTAGTCTATGTATTACTTTATAAAAAACTAATTCCTTACATCTTCCCCACCTTAAAAATTTTTCCATCCCTGAAAAGAAAATCGAAGGTGTAACTAAATAATAAAAATAATGAAACTCCATGTGAAAAAAATGCACTAATCACACACAATTACTTTATATTTAGGGTCTAGAACTAGGTGTGTTCAGTACACCACTGACCAAGAATTGAACATATTTTCTCATCACCAATTTCAAAATATCCAACTCATCTCATGTAATACCTTAACAAAAAACACAATTATTCTAAAAAATTATTTCCCAGACTAAACACCCAAAACATTTAATCATACAAATTTCATCCCAACATTTGAAATAGAACAAAACCAAGAACTATCAACACACATATCAAAAGGTTCTATCATTAATTTTATAACTAGTGAGAGAACCCTAACTCCCCCATTAAAGAGGATTATCTATGGTTTTCATACTAGGGAAACTCATCTGTGAAAAATAGAAAGATCCCCTAGTTTGATGCATATTTATCGTTCATCTCCTACCCATATGGTTTATGATCCAATGTCACTAACTAATGGAAAATGGAGATATAAACATTACCCAACCTGAACATCTATATAAATCTACTATCTTATTCAAGATAACTAATAGGTTTTGCATATATTATTGAAGATATCCCCATTTTGTTACCATTACCCTATAATGAAAAATTACAATGATGACATCAGGAACATAATAATCCTCACCAAAACTACTATCCCTCACACCATTACCTATATGGTGTCTTGATATATCATAACCTTAAGTGGTCAGTCTTGACTATTTAGAGGAACCTACCCCATCATCTCTAACACATAGGATAATGCCTTTCTGAGGATCCAAAAAACAAAACTAATACTTCCTAAGAAAAAAATCCTCCTCTACCACACATGAAGAGTTTTCAATGGATGCGTATGCTTATAAGGATCCACTAGATGATCTATACCAAGGAATTAACTGAGAATGTGTGGTCTCCACCAAGTAAGTTTTTCAAAAAACATAGTAAAAATTCCATGAGTAAGAAAAAAATATTCTTCCATGGGAAATGTTCATCATTCGCATCACTGTCAAGAAAACCCTTCTGGTCCATTGCTTGAGAATTTTAAACCAACCCAACCACCATTTTTACATCACCACCATGAGATAATCTCATACTTAGGAAGAGTTTGGGGATGCTACTATGAACCGATTGGGGAAAATTCCTCCCTCTCCACATCAGAAAAAAATGCTCCAAACTAGTTTCTCAAGATCCTCTTTAGTCATATATACATAGAGTCCCCTACTAGAAGAATAAACTACCATGGATCCATTGTGCCACTATGATTTTTCAACGACCTTGGTCTCAACATTATATAGGACAATTTAATTTCTTGAATTTTTATGGCTAAATAAAAGAGTTTCCTTTTTTATCATACACCCTCATGGTATGTATAGAGTAATTACCCAACATTATATAAGATCCACCTCAGATATTCTCAATGAAAGGTTTATCTCACAAGTTCCAAAAGATATATAGGGTAATCCACTCTCCCATTCGATTAAATTTAAAAGACTTCCCTAGAATTCATGTTATTGTATACATTAGTCTTTCATTATGGGTAAACTAGAGTTCCCCCCTTCAAAATCACTCATGAATACCACAATATTCATTTCACACATATTTATCTTCATATACATAGTGTAAAATCTAATATTACTATATGATGGGTAGTTGTATTAATACCTAGAGGGTCAACTCTGCTTACTACCCCTAAGGGTTCCCACTCACTATTATAGATAGAGATCATTTCATCTTCTCAATCTCTAAAATGTCACATAACTAGTGATGGATAAACATTCCATACCAAGGTGGGTACCGTATATAATCTTTCCATCAATGAGGAATCTATTAATAAACCTCATTATTCACCAAGGATATACTAACCTCACAATAAAGGCTGATAAAATGATGTTTTCAAGTATTGGAAACCCCTACTTTCACCCCTAGAATTTTTATCTTTGTAACATACATAACAACACAAATAATTCTCACCCATGAAAACCAACATGAGAGTCTTTGAATAATAGAAAATTTTTTCACTCTGATTTACACATACTAATGTCTGACCATATGTATCTCCTATGTGCATATTACCAAATATGTAACTATCAACACAGTACACTAAATAGGAACTAACCTAAGGTGGATTAGAGAGGATCAATGCATTGTTCATCTCTAACTACTCTCTATCCACCTTCTTGTCACCAAAAAAATAATTTATAGTTAGCTGGGGATAAAATTTGTTATTGTCAAGCCCCATCAATAACACTAGAATAGAGTTCCATCTAAAACCCCACTCTAAAATAATGGGGTTCGATAATAACCATTATAACTCAATGAAAGGAAAATGACTTTGGAAAAATCCTCACATTTTCTACCCACTTAGTTAATAAAAATATAACCCCTATAAAAAATATCTAAATTATTATCATATTTATGATATTTAAAATAAAAAATACCATTTTATAATCCTTATTATAATTAATTATCATGAGTACATTAATTATTTATTGAATATTCTGACCATCGGGTGTTAATAACTTTAATTTTTTTGTGTCTGTATAATAATTTTGGTATTGTTACACATCATATGATACAAATATAATAATTGATATATCGTTATTATAATATAATATATAACCTAAATTTAATTAAAATGTTCTTATTTCATTAAATATGTGTTTTTTCATTATATTATGTGAACACTGAATTGACAATTGGTTATTTCATCAATTTTAGTGAATGTAAATGCTAATTTTTTAATAAGTTAAATGCTTAGAATAATATTTTTAATACAAAATAAAAATCACAATTATGTAATATATTATAATAATATTAGTTTAAATGTTTTCATATTCATCAATAATCATATTATAAATAATTTTTCATGTTTGAAATTAAATCAAAACAAACTTTGACACATTTTAACTCGATTGATGAGTATGGTTAATGAGGTGTTTATATTAAATTAATATAATTTTTAAGAATAATAATGATATTATTTTTAATATTTTATGATATTAAAAAATATTTTATGATATCTTGGTATATAATTAAAAATTAGAAGAAAAATGAAAAGATGATTCTTCATGGAGGTTGTAGCCGGTGCACACACATGATTAACATTCCATTATTTTTTCAAGTAGATGGAAATGAATAAATAAGGGTTTTAATTTTAATATAAAAAAATATAAGTATTCTAATTATACTTTTTTAATCATATTATTTTGGTGATAAGATATTTTTGATAGTAATATTAAGAAGAAAAACATAAGAA
This sequence comes from Viscum album, assembly GCA_963277665.1. Taxonomy (NCBI): domain Eukaryota; kingdom Viridiplantae; phylum Streptophyta; class Magnoliopsida; order Santalales; family Viscaceae; genus Viscum; species Viscum album. The sequence goes on along the minus strand of OY728153.1, from coordinate 512,964,659 downwards.
ATTGATAACACTTACACTATAGACTTGATTTTTTCCTTGGAAGTTCCATTGAATGTGAATGTCTTAGAATAACTATGAGTGGTTAGGGGATTAATTGGGTGGGATATGGTTCGGGGGATAATAAAATTTCATATTTTTAAGGAGTAATTCTAATGGTAGATGTGTCTTTGAAAAGGTGTAAGTGACCCCCATTTACAAGAGAGTAGAAGGGAACTTTTTTGAAACACCATTTATGTTTTAATAATACAATGACACTATTCCAAGGAAAAATGGAATCAAAATGGAAAAATTTTGATTTTGGAGTATGTTTCGGTATATAAATGATATAAAAAGTTTTTCTACACATTTTTAGAACATGTTTTAGGGTTTTTAATGTTATGTGTTAATATTTTACTATTTTACTTTTAAATTGGGTAACTAGTTTTTAAAGAAGTGATTTCAAGTTTTATTAAACGTATAATATAACCCATATATATTTTTTTTGGTTTTATGTAAATAAATATAAACTCTATTTAATAAAATTAAGTTTCTAAAAAATATAAATTTACTTTTAAATTAAAACTGATAATGTTAAGAAAAACTATTTTAGTAAAAAACAACAATTAGACCAATAGGAATTCTTAAACATATTTATTATTTATTAAAAATTAAATGAGGGTTATGTTATTTATTTATTTGTTAATAAATAATATAATAATTATTTAATGTTTTTTATTTTAATATATTTGATATAAATTACTTGATATTAATAAAATAATAGTTCTAAATGAATTGTTTCAATATTATCATGGTAATTGGAAGTAATACTAATATTCAAAATTTTATACCAAAAGATTAAATTAGGAATATTAAATAATATTAATATTATTATCTAAAATATAATAATAATTTTATAAATTTAAATTTCTATGTGTATGGAACTTAAGCAGTATGTTAATGCATGTAATGCGTAAAAATGCATTTTTTCAAAAGTTTATTTTTTTAAAAAAGTTTTATTATTAGCATTGAGTTATCAATTCCATTGATTCCAATGAAATTAAAATAAAAAATATGATTAAAATAGTGTTTATTTTAATATAAAAGAAATAAATAACCTCATTTCATAAAGTTATAATTATGTAAACAAAACAGTTTGAAAATAGTTTTCATTAAAATGCTACAATTTTTTTAAAATAATGGGAAATGGGTGTATAAATACAAAATAGTATTTAAAATGATTTATTATACTTTATAATATGTAATTTTTTAATAAAATGTTTCAAAAACATTCATTTTATTCTTATAACAAAATAATTTTATAAAAGTGATGACATTAATAAGATCGGTATTTTGAACTATTCACTTAAAATTTGATTATTTTAGAAAAATCACAAAATTAAATCATAAGATATATTTTTTTATGAATAATTTAAAATGTAATTTTAATTTATCAAATTTAAATTATCAATTTTTTAAATTTATCTTTCTAAAAGATGACATATATTATAAAGAAAATGGATTTTATTGAAAATAACCTCTTAAATATTAACTCATATTAATTAATTACCTTAAAAAGTTAATAACTATTAATTGTTTACCATTTTAGTGTTTATTATAGATTTACTAAAAATTTATTCTTAATATGTTTTTATGTTGGTTATAGTGTGTGACACAAGTTATAGAACATAATACATATTTTAAAGGATCTGAAATCTTAGGCCATTACATTCTACCCAAATAAATAAATTATGACCTCATAATTTAATTATCATTTAACTGCAGAAATATAAAAAGGTGGTAAAAATATTAACCAGTATCAATATATTATCTCTAATGAGATATTATCCTCAATATCATAAGGAAGAATATAAAATACTTATTTTCCATAACCATTTCTAGGAAATTTATCTAATAAATAGTTATTAAGGAACATGCGAAGGATTTATTTTTTATATTAGATAATTCATTGTTATCCTTGCTCTAATAGATCAGTATAGTTGATTTAAAATGTATTTTTACCTATTATATTAATTAATGTGGAACAAAATTTAATATACTCACTCTATATCAAAAACTGATTCAAATTTTTAAGGAGGATATCATAATTTTCACAAAGTTTATTTCTATAATCATACAACTAAATTTTTCCCTTCAAATAAAAAACAATGATGGTGGTGACTTGATGATCTTAGAAAACACCCTAGATTCAATAGGGTTGATAAAACTAGAATACATCCACTAATTCAGAGTGTAGGGTGAATTAAAACTAATTACCACTATCCTATTTATCAATAGACATTTCATATTTCTTTCATTTCTCCCTGGGTTTTGGAGGTTATAGATTCCTACCATCCTTAAAAATACTTGGATTAGGGAATTGAATTGTATAATTACCAATTTCTCCACATATAAGACATTGAATTATTTTTGTTTATATGTGATGAGTTCCATATTATTTCCTTAGGTTAACTGAACACTTTTCCCCCCTCAATAGTTTTATTCTTGATGTAATCCTTTAATATAATTAAATAATCTTCAAATATCCTTAAAGAAATTCACATAGTGATTGTTTCCATATTTTGGATATATTTGAAATTGAAAATATTTTACTAAATTCTCATTGTCACTTGATCTTACAAGAGACTCAACCTTTCACTTCTTTGGCGTGTTTAGTACTTTTACTCTATTTACATTGTTAACCATATTCTATGATAGATGTTTTGGCATAATCTCTAAGGTTTCTCATTACTATTCGAATTTTATTATGTTGTCCATTGAGGTAATCTTCAAATTTCCCCTCTCATCCATGGTTTCTTTTAGTTTCAACCTTTACTAAAACTAAAAGGGTTCACATTAGTGATGATGCACTAATAATATAGGGTAATTTTCATAATCATAAAAGTAATTCAACCTTAAAAGGTCTTACACTTTTTCATTATCACGCAGGCCTGTAGTTCATTAAGTTCAAAATATATAATTATTAGTCTAACCTAGGTTACATTAAGTTGGGTTATATGATTCTCCTCAATATTATTAGTAAATAAATTCATCATAGTGGTTTCTATAGAGAATATGGTCAACCAATGAGTATCCCTATGAGAGTTTCAAATAATGTATGATTCTAAGACTTTTTTCATGCATTGGGTGATGATCGAGTTAATACCCAACATCCCCTTTCAAGGTTATTACCCCAAGGTACATTTATTCCATAGAATTTATCTACTAATAGTATCTAGATAAGGATGTTTTGCAATAGAAAAATATATACTCAATACTTTACCAATATTTCAGGATATCATCCTCCACTTAGACTCAACTCTATTTTTTTTCTATGTTTATCTTACCCAAACAACAAAGGAACCTAAACTAATATTCAAAAATAACAAAACTACACTCTGAAATAAATAAACCACTATCTTATACCATCTATAGATACCCAAGAGAAACATGACCAAAATAATAAATTAATCTAATGATTTAAACAATACATCTCAAAAAAATTCAAACAACCCAAATACCAAAAGGTTTAGTGTCTTAGATATTAGTTATGTAAAAATATTATATTAATATTATTGTGAATATTTCTCTATAATCATGCTAAAATAAACCCTTTTTTATATATCTCACATGATATAGTCATCTTTATAACTTAACTACTGTAAATATGGCTATTATCAGTGTTATGAAAGTCCTTTTACAGCGCTAAAAAAGTATTGTTAATGTTATAAAAGATAAATAGGGACCCTTTTGTCAACGCTAAAAAAATCCCTGATAAATAGCCCTTTTATCAGTGCTAAAAAAACTGATAAAAGGGGTCTTTTATTAGTTCTAAAAAAATTTCTGATAAATGGGTCATTTATCATCGTTTTTTAGCACTGATAAAAGTTAAAAAATATAAAAAAAACAAAAAAAATATTTTTGCGAATCAAGGAGGGGATTCAATAGCGCTTGAACCCACCCTTCAACGGCACCCCCACCCCAGTTCACACGCCCCAGCCACCCCCACCCTTTAACAGTGCTAGCCCCACCCTTTAACAGTACTAGCCCTTATACCACCCACATACGCGACCTGCCACTCCCTAGATTTGAACTCAGGACCTATTTCCTGCGCACCCAAGCCTTTACCACTCAACCATATGTCTTTTCTTTTCATTTATTAATATATCAATTCACACACACACATATATAGTTATATTTACTTGTATATTAATATATATTTATATTAGTATATATATATATATATTAATATATATATATATATAGTTATATTAATATATATATATATATTCATATATTAATATATGTATATATATACACATATATAGTTATATTTATATATTAATATATATTTATAAGATCAGTTTTAAATACATTTATAAAATATTCTTTTTTGTGTCTGGTTATAAATAAATAAATACATATATACAATACACACACATATTATATGCGTATTTGTAATTATAATTATATATATTTATATATATTTAAAGAAATTATATATTATTATGTATATACATATGTTTAAAATATATAGATAATATATATTAGTTTGTCAATACAGACGCACACAAATACACACACACACACACAAACATCATATAGTTATATAAATATTAATATATTTTTATTTTAAATAAAATGAATATTAGTTTTTTATTTAAATAAGCCTTATATATTGAGAAATATACTTTATATGTAAATATATTTAATTATTTATTTATAATATTAAATTTTTATGGGTGAATATATAAAAAATATGTATGTATTGTTATATAATTGACTATAAATAACATTACATTGTGAAAAACAATAAAATTTCAAAGACACAATATCAATATAAATGTAACCCCTCAAAATAAATTCAATCCCTAGAGAAAAAGGTCAAAAAGACCCCCTGAAACAAGGCTAAAATTCCATCGAATGTTAAGAAATTTGGGTATCCAGACTAAAAACTCAATTTTGGAGGCCTTATATAACTTTTTGGCCTTTAAATTTTTTATATAAGGTTCCCTTGGGATACTAGCATGTATATCCCGTTACAGGATTTGATTTTATATGCTGTAACGGACACCCGGATCATAAGTTATGGTCATTTGAAGTTTTAGTTACGTTTTTAACTTATTTTAGATCTTTTATTATTTTTTTGGATTTTTTGTGTCTTCAAATTGTTATTAAATGATTACTAGTCGATGATAATTAGAAAATTATTCATTAATAATTTTTTAAAATACTTTATAAGTCATTTTCACTATATATCTTATCAATTAAGTGAAAATGTTTATTTATACTTGTCTAAAACATATTTAAAAAATATATATTATATTTATAAAAACATAAATATACTTATATATTTATATATCAATATATTATTTTTTATGATTTTTTTGAAATATAAACTTTATCAGAGCTAGGAAAAAGGGCTAATAAAGCCCCCCATTTATCAGTGCTACTAAAAAAAGCGCTGATAAAGGGGGTTCCTTTATCAGTGCTAAAAAAAGTGTTGTTAAAGGGTGGCGCTGTGGAAACCATGTTTTTTAGTTATGTTTGTGGATTGGAAATGTAAGAGAGGATTGATCTTAGATACTTAGTAAGGGTAAAACATATCATAACAGGAAGGAAAAAGTGAGGAATACATAAATATAAAAATAAAATATCAAAAAACCTTAAACCATAATCATAAAGCATGTTATTGTAACATGATATTATAAAAAGATCATTATGTAAGAATATATCAAAGCCTATCTCAATAGTCATTTAACATGATAGGATGACATAAATATGTGGAATACTTTTAAAAATAAATAATAATCTTAAAAACAAAACATTTCACATAAATGAAATTCATCTTTAAAATTTATCATAACTTGATGAACAAATTATAAATGAGGAATAAATTAATAAACAACTTGAATGAGGGACATAACCATTTTATTAGTAAAACTATATGATAAAAACCATTATTCTCAAACCTATGTGAATAGGATCATTATGCCACACCTAAAATGTGGGAAAACCCATAATACCAATTCATAAGTAAACAAACTAATTTTGTATAAGACTAAGTATATCATGATATATAAACTTGAAACAATTAATTAGAGGGTGATATAGGACCCCACCTACCATAATCCTTATATATGTGAGCCACTTACAATCAGTCATCAATATTAATTAAATAAACCATGGAAAAAGAATAGGTTTCATGTAAAGTCCAAAATCATCATATAACATAAACATAAGAGATCACAGGATATCAAAATATCATAATCCAAAAAAATAATAAAATAATCACATATAGATGATGATCAAAACATCACTTCATGAGAGATGAACCTTGGAGGAAAAATATAACTGTAAATAAAATGGTTTTAAAAAAACTTAAACATTATTATAAAATATTGAGTGAAAATTAAATTTAAAAACCATATTTTTTAAAATAGAAAAATGAATAATTTTTATATACCATATTATAAAAAGTTCCAAATAAAATGTCACAAAATGTCATAAATGTTTATAGAAGTAAAGATAAATTGAAAACATTTAATCCTAAAATAATCATTAATAATGGATGCCTAAAAAATATATAATGGATATTAAAATAAAATATGGAATGTGTGATGAAACATTTTATTTTAAAGGTATGGAAAAACCTTGAAAACCTTTTGAAATAACTTTATTGAAAACACACATCATTAAATGGATTAAAAAAACTTTACTTTAAAATTAATTTAGTTGAATTAAAGAATCATTATAAATATAATCACGTTGATTTTTATTAGGGACAGGGGAAGATTTTTGGGAAGTAAAAACATGGATATGGAAGGAAAATATGATAAATGTAATAGGATTTATTCTTAATGAAATAAATTTTAATGATATAATTGAATAATCAAGGAATTAATTTTTTTTTGAAACATTATATATAATAAAAATATATAATTTAATATATGAATCTCAAAATATAATAGTCAAAGAATATTGGTTATTACCCAAGGAAAATATAGCAGTCACAAAAACCACTTACAACCTTTATAACAACTGATTAAAATCCCCATGAGAGGTATATAATTAAATAGAACATTTAATATCATTAGTTATAGGATTATAATTATAAAAAATGATATTTTGGATTTATTTTAACTATTTAAAAGGAAACATGGTGTATATATTAAATATTCCTCAGTGGATTCAAATCTGACACAAAATAAACCCTAATGAATATCATAATCTTTAAAGTAATAATCCTTTAGAAAGGAATTAATGGGAATGAATTATAATTATAGATAAATGAAATTTTAAATAAAATTTTATATAATTTCAGTATCAAATAATTCCACTTAGAATAATGGGGTTCAAGAATAACCAATATAACTCAAAGAAAGGAAAATGTGTTTTGAAAAACCCTTACCTTATTTTCTTACTTATTTGATGAAACTCTAACACCCTAAAAAAATAGCCAAATTAATATCCTATATATGATACTTACTTATATATATTACCATTTTATAATCCTTATTACAATTCATTATCATGAGTACATTTATTTTTTATAGTTTGTTATGTTCATTGGGTATTTTAAACTTTAAATGTTTTATGCCTGTTTAGTAATTATGATATCATTTCCTACAATTTTATGCCAATATAATTATTCATATATAATTTAATAATAATTATTATATATATAAATTTTATTTAAAGTTTTTTTTATTTAATTCCATATGTTTTTGGTTATGTTATGTGAAAACCCAATTGATAACGACATATTTCAGTAATTTTAGCGACAAAAAATGTTTCTTTAATAATATGTTAAATAATTATTATAATATTTATATAAACATATAATAATAATTATTTTATTAATATATTATAATAATATTTTATTCCATGTTATCATATATATACATAATTTTATTTTAATGCATCGTTCGTGTAGGCGGTTAAATCGAGCCAAACATGAACATGCTTTATCTCATTCGACAAGTATGGTTAAGGAGATGTTTCTTTTCACATAATATAATTATATCATAATAATAATGATAAATTATTTTTGTTATATTAAACCATAATTTATGTAGTTTGGATAAATAAATAAAAACAATATGAAAATGATAATATGATTCTTCATGGAGGTGGTTGTCCGAATAGTCACACGATCGACTTTCTAATTTTTTCAAGGTGCATGGAAATGAATAACTAAGTGTTATACCATTAATGTATAAACATATTAGTATACTAATTATGTGAAAATAATCATATTATTATGGTGATAATATATTTTTAATGTTAATTATAAGTATAAAAACATCATAAGAAGACAATACTTACGTTGGAGACTTGACTTTTTCCTTGTATTTTCCCTTGAATGTGAAGATATTTCAATAACTATAATTTACCATATTATAATTGTTTTGTGATATGGTTATAGTTTGAGTAAAATTTCTTATTTTCAAGGATTTATTCTAATTTTAGGTGTATCTTTGAGTGGGTATAAGTGACCCCTTTTATAAGTGAGGAGAAGGGTAATTTTAGAAACACCCTTTATATTTTAATAATTCTATGACACTATTACAAGATCAAGGGATAATAAATTGATAAAACTTTATTTTTTGGTATGTTTGGGTTAATAAAGTCTCAAAAAAGTTTTTCCACAAATGTTTTAAGCTTTTTATAAGGTTTTTACCATTAGGTTTTTTCATTTTACTCTTTTTATTTTAAACTAGGAAACTAGTTGTTAAAAAAGTGATTTTTATATTTTATTAAACATAAAAAATAACCCATCTAACAAAATTTGGGGGTTCTTAACCAAATTTATCCACTATTAAATAAAATTAAATTTTGAAAAAAAATTTAACTTTTAAATTATAATAGATAATGTTTAAAAAACTATTTTTGTAGAGCATTATAGATTCTTAAATTTATTTTGTATCAATTAAAAATTAGAATAGTATTAATGAATTTATTTATCTGTTTATACATAATATTAGATTCCTTATTTAAAGGACTTAGATTTATTATATTTGATAAAAATTCCTTGAAATTAATAATAAAATAGTTTTTAAATAATAGCTTCATCATTATCGTGTTAATTAGAATTAATCCTAATATTATGAATTTTATAAATTAATATGAAATTATAAACGTTTAATAGTATAAAAATAATTTTCACACATATAAGAGGAATTTTATTAAATTTAATTTCTATGCGTATGGAAAATAATCTTAATGTTACTACATTTAATACATAAAACCCAAATTTTTTTTAAAATTTATTTTCAAGAAAAAATATATATGATTAGGATGGAGTTATCAATGGAATTTATTTTTTCATGCCCCCTTCCCCCCATAGTATACCCCTCTTGGGATGTTTATGAGATAATGGATGTGGTGACTACCATTGTCCTACTACTGGTAGGCCCCAGGTTGGTGATTAACACTGATGGTATAATAAACATAAATATGGGAGGCATTACACACTAAGAGAACATACATAAGAGAGAGATAATACATATACACAAATCAATACCTTCTCAGACACATATATAAATAAATAATAATTTAAAATATGTAGTTACCTATAATACTATAAAAACTGAATGGAAAACTATAAGTACCAAAAATGGAAAGACAACATCGACCTTAGATCCCAAAAAACTCCTTTAAAGCCATGTGATAGTAATATACTACCCTATATCCAAACTACTCTAACGGACTTGAAAAATAGTTTATATATATGTAGGTTTAACATAAAAAATACTCAATATGATCCTCTATGATTCCTCGTATGCAAAAGATAAAGAAACCATACTAAAGCACAATGTACAAAAATGAAAATAACTCATCACCTAAACAGGTATACAATGTACCTATCCTCACCATGGATAACTATAACCAAGTATATCATAGAATAGGGAATATAATATAGCAATGAAAAATTAAGGGTTCCTCACTCTAGCTTACCAAGTAGTTTTCTGGTCCACCGCAACATCACACATCATGGGCCATATCTCTCAAACATGATCCATCCTAAAAAAACCTGGGAAATGTATCGCTACATACACCTTGTATATCACATCATCACATAATCCCATCCACATATCTATATATAGTAATCAATTTTTTTGGGATCCACTATATCCCGTCTGATGTTTATCATACATATGATATTATACCTCAAGCCATCACATCCCATACACCGAGTATGTATCTCAATCCATCATAGCCTATACACAACATACTTATAATATTCCTTTAGATAATATATCATTGGATACATGTGTATGAATAAATTCAATCCATCATATCCCTCTTTACACATATATGTTGAAACTAAACATTGTATATACTAGTATAATTAACTACCCAGAGAACATAATAGGGCCAGAGAGTTTACTCAACCATCCATTCTTCCACTAGGATGTTGGGGAAAACACCCTCCTATAATCCACTAGGTCCCAATATCCCTAACCAAAATGGGTGTAGAAACATATGAAATCATGTAATATACATGATACAGTATTTATCAAACCCCACTATAGGCATAACCTAGTCTAAAAATCAATTATAGATAATGCTTCTCAAACTCCCAGATTTCACTTCTAAGAGTAGATATCCTATAATAAAACAATAATTTAAAGGGATAAATTAATTACTTATTTAATTTTTATCATTTTACTTCTATTAATTAATTCATTATCCATTAAATTAATCATTAAAATTACTCGACATTACATTGTATTAGTCAATAGAGTAAATTCCATACGCTCCATGCATAATCCATACCGAGTCCACGGTTTCTCAAATTTAACATCTTTTCATCATTTTCATTACATTAACACTAAAAACATGAGTTAATAACTATTTAATAATTATCACCATCATTACATAATATAAGTACTCTAGGAAAACCATCACAATCCTCTACCAAGTGGAAACATGCAACCGAGCACATCCATCTACCTTAAGCAATAAGGAATATAATGAATATAAAATAAAAAACCCATCCATTGTTCATTAAACATATTAATAAGAGATCATCCTAGTTTATAAAATCACATCAATGGGTAATGATAGCTTCAACCCATTAATTTATCTTCTTTTCCATCCCTAACACCCACATGCATATATTGATGCATCTCTCCATCACAAGAGTCAACTACTGGCACACCATCTGGTCCTACCCATGCACATAACATCAACTATCCTAGGCTCATATCATATCCAGGACTCTCCTACCCATATCACATCACATATAAAATCTCACATACAGATCACATCAAAAAATTAGCAAGAAAAAAAACATAGAAAATAGGGAAATCAAGGCCCTAAAAAGGGAATCTTTCCTTCACACATAAACAAGATCTCATCATTCCAAAATAAAGGCACTCATCCTTCCCAATAATATGAGAAACATAGGCCCAATATTTTTTATCAAACAACTAGTTTTTATTCCTCCTTTAATTAACCAATTCAATATTCATAGCTTCCAACTAATGGAAACCTAAGGATTCGATATATAACAATATACTATATTAATTAAATAATTATTTTAAACTTTATCCCAAGAATACATGTCTGTTTCAAAACAAATTGTGGAATTACAATTTATTAATAGGCCTTTAATTATTTTCATCAATAAGTATCAATATGATTCAAATGGTTTATAAAATTCCATAAAAACATGTAATTACATATTCAATTAAACATGTAATTACATATTCAATTAAACATGAAATAAGAATCAATTTGATCATTATCAAATTATAACAAACTCCATATTCGTTAAACATGCACCTTTATTCTTCATCCAATTAATTATCAATTAATTCTGGATTTACATTATTTAAAAATTTCCATCAATAAAAAATATTAATCCATTCAATAACATCACTCTCTAACAATAATAACATAGATAAAACACTATCTAGAAAATTAAGAGGCAATTCATTATTATGGTAGAAAGAAAAAACATGTGATTACTACATCTAATTCTCCATTAATCAGGTTCAATAATTATTAGGTTAATTCCATTTCTATATGAAGGTCTAAACCATGATAACATTAATATTTCATGTAATTAAATAGAAGAAGCAATGATTCCCCTACCGAAAAGAAAGAAGTTCCCTTAAAATTTCTACACCAAAATAGGGGTGTGTACAAGATGGGATCATCAATGGAGAACTAAATAAATTGGTAATAGGGTACCATTACTCCAAGGGTAGTGTTCAGGATCTCTTGGTTTTGAGAGAACACAACTAGGATAGAACAAAGGAAAGGACCCTCATTTTTTATTTGACACATACAAAACAATAGGATTTTCCAAATCACAAAATATTTAATTCCAACTATTATGTATCTCATTAAAATTCACATGAAAGGATATTTTTATAGCCTTGACCAAATCAAAAAAATCAAGGATATAATTCTCCTTAAAAATTTAGCGTCTTAATAACATTGATATGTACCAACAGAGGAATTTCATGAGAATTTTCATGAAACTGGTGGAAATTTCGATGTATGTGATTTCATGTATCAAAAAAAAAAACCATGTAGCCAAAATCCCCATATATCTTAATTCCCTATGTATCCAAAATCCCCACATAGCCAAATTCCCAACATAATTAATTTATCATGTAGCTAATCTGCATATCTGATAGTTCATGTAGTTGATCACTCATGTATTCGATTCACATAGCCAATCCATCCATGTATCCAATTCATGTAGCTAGTTATTCACATAGCTCATATACAAAGCCGTTTTCCCATGTAATATAATTACCCACATTACAAAAAATTCCACATAGTTTAATTCCCTACATAGCCATTTACCCCATGTTTTCAAACAATGTAGATGATCCATGTAGTTTTTTCTCTCACATAATTGATACAAAAATATTTTTATCAAATAGATTATCTAGACACAAGGCCTATTTCATGCAGTTGATGGCTCCACATAGCCGATTTGACTAGTTGTGAGTGGTTCTATCTACCAAATCATGAATTGTACCTTCCTGAATGAAATTCTTCCTTATTACGTCTTTTAATATCCAAACATCTCCATACTTACTCAAGGTCTCATCTAAGAACCATAGTTTTAGGAAACATTAAAAGGATCGTACAATATTAATATGATACCTTATATTGTTAATGGTAAAGATTTAAATTTTGGATTTTATATTGGATTCATGTAGTGGTAGTTAGAATTGCATTGTGTGGTGGTTGATGTAGTTATGTTAGAGGTTGATGTGTTCTGTTTCAATATTTCCTAAGAATATGATATCCTATTGAAACTAAATCTAAGAAGGATAACTAGATGAATGATAAATGTGTTGACGTGTTAATGAGGTTCTAGGAATGTTATTTATTGAATTAAGCCAATAATTTTTGGTATGTAGGATGTTTAATTGGAATATTTCATGGATAGAATTAATGAAATATGAAATGGATAGTGGGATAAAATAGATAAATGATGATTTGTAAAATAAAAATTGTAAATGGATGGAATAAATCTAAATAATGAGTAATGAATGGCCTAAAGTAAAAATTGGTTTAATGAATGGTTTGACATTAAATATTGATAATTTAATGCAACATGGAGGATAATTCTCTTTTTTAGATTTCACTAACATAAATGAAATAGGAAGTTAATAATGATGGTATTTTTATTTTTTTAGGATCGATGGGGATGGTTTTGTAATAATTTTGTGAAAGATGTTGTTTGGAGGTGGTGATGGTTAGGAGGTTATTTTGGGATATCAGGGTATTTATATTTAATGTGAAGACTTAGTTTCAGAATATTTATGAATAATAAATTAATTATAATTATTTTTATTTATTATGAACCACTAAACAATTAATTTGACCTCAATTAAATATATATAGGTTTGGGTCCCAAGTGTTTTACCTAACATCCATGTTTCAAAGGGAATAAATATCTAACTACTCCCTCATCTATGATCTCTCTCCAGATGTGGTATGGGTTGTGATGGACCATGTTAGGAATATGAATATGGGTTGTAATATCTTTATGACATAGTATCTATATAATAGTTAACATAATTACCATCTCTCATGGATCACAGTAGGTATATATATGGGTTATAATGGATTTAGGTATTTCTATATGTATATACTAGATGATATGACTATGTGATTATTGTGTGGTTGTATTGTTAGGTTCATGTATGGTAGGAGGAGGGCATGAGGTGGATGCCTTTTACATTCATGACAACCTAATATGATATGAATGCATTTTTTCGATGGTATGTTCTATGTGGTTATTATATTTTGGTATATTTTTGTGCATCTAATGTGGTATATGTTTATATATCGGACATTTAAAGGATTATAGAAAATGACATATGTTTTTGTGGTTTGAGAGTGATCAGATCTATGTGGAAGTAGTTTTGGGGTACATTTTTTATATATTATTTTGATATTATGTTACTATACTTGGATGTGATATTGGGTGAGTGGAAATTAACAAGTATGGGTGATAGTTTACCTATCATAGGTCCATGTAGGTTCTTTTGTTTTTTCATAGAGTAATTATAATGATTTTTCACATTTTCATGTGATGTCTCATAGAAGATTATACTATGTATATGTGTATGGTATCCCCTTTCTATATATAAATATTTATTAATATTTATATAATATAACTTCTAAAAAATCTAGATATTAATATATTATTGATCTTATAGCTTTTTTTCTTGAAATATTTTCATAGGAGTTAATATTTCTATTTTATTTTATATTTTTATTATGTATGAAATTACAAGAAATTTGGGATATTTGTGATTATTTTATTTTAAGTGGTTTTATTAGTGTTTTTTATATTCCTTGGATTATGAGGGTAATTCATCCCACATGTGTTATATTATAACCTCAGTGCTAGTCGTCAACCCATAGCCTATTGAAGGTGATCTTTGGGGGTCACACTTTTGTCACTACTAGCTTAGAGGGATTCTTAGTGGGGTAGGTCATAACAAAAAAATATCAAAGTTATGGATGAGAGCTAGGATTGATTTTTGAGTTAAGAACTAGGGATGAGTATATGGTTTTTTAGGTAAATGTAATCAATCAAACTTAAAATGTGATGTATCAAGGAAGACCGTCTGAGACACTAGTGTTTAAGGCCCATTGAGATCTATTATAGGGACCTTATTCATACAAATTTATAAGACCCCAGCCTTAAAACTTACTTAATATTGAATTAAATGAATAATTCACATTGAGGATCTTTTCAGGTTTAGAGTTTTAGAGAATTAAAACATAACTATTATATCTCAAAAGATTACATAGTATACACTTCTAATAAGTTTCCATAAAATAAAAAAACCCTTAAAAAGAAACATTTCTAGTCCCATGTTTTAGATAACATGTCATTCCTTGATCCCATCCTTGACCCCATTCATTTTTAAGTCCAATGGAAAACTTTTCAAAAACTTGGGATGAGCCTAAAAATCCCAGTAAAGGATACACAAAGAACGAAAATTGTTAGTTTTTCAAAAACAACAAGTAAACCATGAGTACTTTACCAAAGTAATACTTTTCACCTTTATGAAGTAGCAAAAAATCTTCTATGAATAAAGGATCATTACTTACCCTTTTGTAACCAAAAGATTACCATAAAACCCATATAAAGAACACATAACATATAAAGGAAACTTGGGACATAAACATACTTAAATGGAATTACCATACGGCCGACTTCCACACATAATTAATGGAATAGCCATACGACCAACTTCCATACCCAATACATTGGAGGTTATAACGTAACCACCTGTCCTGGTATTCACGGCACCACCCGTCATATGGTTTATCATGTAACCACCCGTAAAATGTCCAAGTACCATCATTACACATAAAATATTGAAAATATAAACATTTTAATAACAACATTTCATTTGAAATCACAATAAGTAATTTCAAGATATTGAATTAATCAATCCATTTTCAAAAACCATTTAAAAGAGATTTTTGAATCAATGTGTCCCATACCACTTTGAATATTTTAATGGAATTATAATTTTAAAACATTAATGTCCATATAAATAAATACTTAAAACCATTTTGAAAACATGGACATTAAAGATAAAGATTTCGAATAATGAATCTTTAAAACATTTAAAACGATATTTTTGTTAAAGAGTTTTTAACAAAATGAGAGACACTTGAATACAAATAATTGTGGAATAAAATTTAATTAGAGCTTTATAATATCATGAGAATAAAGGGATTCATGATATAATATGTCAAAGGACAGTATACACACCATATAAGAGTGAATTGGTGCATAACAACAATGAAGTCTCAATGGAAATGTAAATTGAGATGAAATCCATTATAAAGATGGTATCCTTAAATTAAGGATAAATCTATCACATAATTATGTGTGAGAAACAGAAATAGACCCAATATAAGTGGATATTATGTGTGAAACAGTCAGAGGTCATTCACACATAATCTTGGAAAAACAAAACCAACGACATAGGTATTTAACTTAATGAAATGAGATTGGGTTATTATTTCCCATACAAGTTCATAAGAATTTATCAATGAGATGATTATGTATAGAAAAAGTACATCTACAAAAAGGTTTTTGGAAATTACAACATTGATATTCCACACATAATCTTGGCATAATAAAATCAAGAAGTAGAGGTTTAACCCAAAGAATTGAAAGTGGGTTAAGAAGTTCCCTTATAGAAATATGACAGCCTAACGACGTCACTTTAAAATTTAGAAAATGAGTTGATGAGAGAGAAAATGGAATCTCATCACTTGGACATAAAATTTACATAAATAAGGATATAGAAGAACATATCCCAACATAATATTATGTGAATTAAAATACATAACAAAAGAAGTCTTTTAAAAATAGGAGGGTGAGAGGTCCCCTTACCGACTTGGGTAACTTTCAAAACGTACAACCCATTGAAGAAGGGTCATAAAATGAATATGTAAATACCCATAAATGAAATTATATTACACAAAGAGTATAATAATGGGAATTACATACACCAATCAAAGGAAATGGTGGAAAATGTAGCATAAATCTCATGGGACTAAAAGTGAGATGAACAATCCCTTACGAAAACTCGGTAGCCTAACGGTGCCACTTAAAACATCAAAAAATGGATTGATGAGATCAAATAGAGTCTATCGTAATATGAAAATAAAAATTACAGTAATAGGAATATAAAATAACATCCCCAAACATAAGAAAGATGAGCTTAAAGGTAATGACATAAAATAGAGTGCTTAAAAAGAAAGAGAGAGGTAGGATCCATTACCTCATGTCCGACATGACTCGATCATTCTTTAATCTCCTGAATAATAAAATTTTGTCAATTTATAATTTCTTAAGTACCTAATTTAAATATTATTATTCAGTTAATATCACATATTATAATTTTATAATAATTGGTTAATAAAGTGAGTTCATATCAGACGTTTTTGTCAATATTCGGTACATGAGTAAAAATCGAACTTGTTGGAAAACATTTTCCATGTAGTTATAGGTACATCGTATCCAGAATAGTATTGATTTTTTAAATTTCATATATATCCAGTATATATTCATTTTATACTATTCCATATAATTTGGAGATAAAAATTAAAAGCACCGTTCATGGAGACGGTAGGCCGTACGTACACATGAACGCTACTTTCATTTTTTGTCATATTAATGAAATTAAAACAAAATGATATATATATATATATATTATAATTATATAATTATTTCATTAATTTATATGTAATATATTACATATATATTCATTATATATATGTACTTATAATAGTACAGAACATTTGGAGATAAGAAATGAAATGTACCGTTCATGGAGACGGTAAGCCGTACGTACGCATGAACGCTACTTTCATTTCTTTTTTTTGTATTCAATGGAATTAAATAATAATGATATAAAGTTATATTATAATTCCAGTAGGATATCATATTTAATAACATTAATTCCATCCTTTATACGTCCCACATATGGCATTAACGAATCAAATCACTTTGAGGTGGCGGTAGTCTGCACTTCCTAAAATGAAGATATCGCGTTTACCCATAATGGAAACCATAAAGTTATGCCATAAATGAAAAATACAGAAGATTAAGTAAAACATTAACATATTATATATCATATATAAATATAGTGACAACTTAATGGCCACCTTTTAAGGTGTTAAAATAATATTGAACAATCATCGTTTCTCGAGCCAGTAATTCTCCATCTACAGAAACAGTATGTTCTTTAACCATTAGACGGAGGTGTGTGTAAGTTTAGATATAATAATTCACATAAAAAAAATACTAGTATATTGAATATAGTGGTGTTTTTACAAAATAAAGGAATAAAAAGAGTTTAGAGGGTTGGAGAAGAAAAATAAAACAAAAGAACACAAGTGAAGACATTACCTTAAAATCGGGTAACTCTTCTTGATTTGAGCTAAAAGGCTTCCTTGGAAAGGATTCTTCCCAAAGGTGAGGCTTAAATGATGAAGATAGGGATGTGGAGAGATGAAATGGTCAGGGTTTGGCCTAGCCAAAGGATTTAGAGGTGTGGGTAAGGTGTTAGAGGTGGGGGCCTTTTATAAGAGAAAAGGAGGGCCACTCTTGGAAAGTTATAAAATATTACTTTATTATAAAACGATTTTCGGATTTTAAAGTTCCAAAAAGGATATATTTCAAGGGTAAGGTGATAAGGTTTCTAAATCAACCCATCCAATAGGTTGGTGACAAGTTTAGGTCTTATATTTTAAATTATCTTTTCATTTTATTTAAATCGTTAAATAATGAGGTAATCGCTGCATCATCATGGTGTCATAAATAATTTATTTTATTTAGTGTTTAAAAATTATAAAAAAAATATCATGATGTAGGAAAATTTTTTATATTTCTAATGAATATTTATAGACAAAAATATGTCTTTTATAACCCCATATAAAAATTGTTTTAGTAGAACAACACATGTTGGTGACATTTTAATTTTAACTTTAAATAAAAAGGTATTAATGTAATTTTCCAAGAAAAGTGGCTCCATGGGGTCCCCAAGTTGACCCATGGATTTTATTGGTCATCCATGACTCATACAATGAGGGTAAGACATGTGTCTAGGTCATTTCATATTATTAAAACATTATTTTTACCTTAAACTACACTAATTACCTCTAATCGCGATTAAAACTTAAAAGTTACTATTCACCAAAAAATTATTTTAATCCCATTGAACCAAATTTTACATCCTAATGAAAACCATGTATGTCGGATTTTTGAAATTCAAATCACAGAAGTGGTAAAGATTCATTTAAACGAAAAATCAATTTTTAAACTACCACTTAGTGGTTTCACTATTCATCAAAAAATGAAGTTTTTCAGAAAAATACCAAAAATTCACCCTAAGATATTTTTGATATTCCAAATTCAAAAATGATATCTATTTTACAAAATTAAAAACATATAAGTTTCATTAATTAATTTAATAATTAATTCATGCTGTCAAAACAAATAGCGTGTTTTTAAGAAACAATATCTATTAAAAGATTGACACTAGTTTAAGTCCAATTTCAAAGTGAAATTAATTCCAATGACCACCATTGGATTAAATGGTAAAAATATATTCTAATTTTACTTTAAAAACAATTCAAAATATAATCTAATCATATAAATAAATTAGATTAAAAAGAGGTTTTGAATTAAAATACAACATTTTTCACTATTCATTAAAAAATGAACTTTATCGGAAAAATACCAAAAATTTACACAAAGTAAATTTTTATGTCCCGATTCTAAAGAAGAATTTTATTTTGTCAAATATAACACATAAAATTGTCAAAAAAGTGTATTTGAAAGAGGTTTGTCATCAAAAGGATATTAGAATGTTTACCCTTAAAATTGGATTCATTCGCATTTTTAATCCTCTAACATTTATTGTAAAAAGTAAAAATATTTGACAAACATATATAATCATTTTGTAGTTAGTTCTGTTCATTCCTTCCATTACAACGACTAGGAGTTAACTAAAATTTAAAATAATATTATTTTATTATTAGAGTGCAATGTAATATTACCAAGAAACTCGTTGTTGCGTATTGGGTACGCCATCGAGCATAGCGTCCCCTTTAAAGTTATATTAATATTTTATTCACAAATATGGACAAATGTGAAAATTTCATATTGTTTCTTTACCTGGGGTGTTACATCCTTCCCCCCTTTTGGGAATTGCGTCCTCACAATTTTAAAATTGGTCTTGGAAACTTCATTGAAAATCCCACATCGGAACAAGAGTCAGTAAAACAATCACATTAAAATAAAGAAAGATAAGTATAAAGGTCACCCGAGTTAACCCATACTAGGATTCCATGTATGAAAATATGGACATGGAGGGAAAAAAAGGGTCATGTTCTGATGGAGAGTGATAGTAAACATGTCTAGGAGAAAGTTAACCATAAGAAAACCACAAACTTGTGTTGGGTTAAACGGTATTCGATTCCCCAGTAAGAAAAGTTAACAGACAACATTTTTGGTTTTAAGTTACTCTTCATTGAGGAATTTATTTTTTGAGCTTAACTAAATCATAATGAAACATACTTACTTGTCACATAGACTTTCAACTTTTACTAGATTCCTTAATAAAACTCATATTTTCTCCAAAAGACGAGTATTTAGGAGGGCTTGTTATCATTAAGAGTACTATAATCAACTTCTTGAGAATCACCTAATCCACAAAAGAGAACAATATATTTCCCATATCTTTAGACAAAATCCAAAACCAAAATTGTTAGTATGAGATCAGATAATCCACAAAAGTATAATCCTTTATAAAAAGAAAATCTATTCTTAATCTCAAAAATTTTTCCAAAAAAAAACCCAAAGTTCAACGAAGACCATTCGATAAACAATTGTCCATAAAATTCGTCAAAGTAAACCAAACTAAGATTGAAACCCAAATATTTGAAGGTTTTAATCACATAGTCTTCCAAGGTACAAATTAACTTTTATCTCTAAATAACATCAGTTTCTCTTAAATTCTCATATTGAAAAGTAATTAACCTAATCACATATCCTCGATGATAGGTTAATTATTTCCATAGATAACCCAAAATAAACTTAATCTTGATTCCTAAAATCATATAACTAAAAATAATTAGTCAAACTAACCAAGGACTTCATGTAGTCCAGTGGTAGGCGATAAATACCAGTCGCACTTTGGTTGTGGGTTCGATTCCCGCAACTTTGTCCGACGCGACGTGTTGTCACACGGTCTGCATGTTGTCCTTTTTCCAAACTATATAATTCTCAAATCATTCCCCAAAAAGAGTTAAAATATTAAAAAATAATCATAACATATTTTAACCACAATTTTATCTCATGCCTTTCATTTTCCATCATTATATATAATAACCCATAATTACCTCAAAAGTAAGGATCATATAAACCATAATGGTTACCTTTATAATTATTACATGAACTTCCACATCGATTGGTCATCTCGTACATGATGCATTACAGAACATACCATGGTAAAAGTGGTTGTTCATAAATCCTTGATAGTTGGTTTAGAACAACCACAAGTTTCCTCATTGAATCCCCCATTTCATCCAGTCTCTTAATTAGAGAACCACCACAGTTTCCTTCAAACCTATTGTCACTTTAGTGCCTGCTAGATCCATCCATTCACTAATAATAGAAATGTCAGTGTGCGTATATCAAAAAACCATCATGTACTAATGAGGAAGATAAACACTAATATATACTTACTCATTAACTTTATTTAAAACTAGGACTCTTTCTGAAATCCTAACCATTATGGTAATGTCACTTATGCCTAGAGAATACCCTAACCTCTAAAGTTATCTAAAACAACCTTTGATACCAACTATAAGGCCCCAGCCTTAAACCTTACTTAATATTGAATTAAATGAATAATTCACATTGAGGATCTTTTTAGGTTTAGAGTTTTAGAGAATTAGGTCATAACTATTACATCTCAAGAGATTAAATAGTAGAAACTTCTACTAAGTTTCCTTAAAATAAAAAAACACTTAAAAAGAAACATGTCTAGTTCCATGTTTTAGATAGCATGTCTTTCCTTGACCCCATTCATCTTTAAGTCCTATGGAAAACATTTAAAAAACTTGGGATGAGCCTAAACAGCCCAGTAAAGGATACACAAAGAAGGAAAACTGTTAGTTTTTCAAATACAACAAGTAAACCATGAGTACTTTACCAAAGTAATACTTTTCACCTTTATGAAGCAGTAAAAAATGTTCTCTGAATAAAGGATCATTACTTACCCTTTTGTAACAAAAAGATTACCATAAAACCCATATAAATAACACATAACATATAAAGGTAACTTGGGACATAAACATACTTAAATGGAATAACCATACGGTCGACTTCCACACATACTTAATGGAATAGCCACACGGCCAACTTCCATACCCAATGCATTAGAGGTTATAACGTAACCACCCATCCTGGTATTCACGACACCACCTGTCATATGGTTTATCACGTAACCACCCGTAAAATGTCCAAGTACCATCATTACACATAAAATATTGAAAATATAAACATTTTAATAACAACATTTCATTTGCAATCATAATAAGTAATTTCAAGATATTGAATTAATCAATCCATTTTAATAAATCATTTAAAAGAGATTTTTGAATCAAAGTGTCCCATACCACTTTAAAGATTTTAATGGAATTATAATTTTAAAACATTAATGTCCATTAAAATAAATACTTAAAACCATTTTGAAAACATGGAAATTAAAGATAAAGATTTAGAATAATGAATCTTTAAAACATTTAAAATGATATTTTTGTTAAAGTGTTTTTAACAAAATGAGAGACACTTGAATACAAATAATTGCGGAATAACATTTAATCTGAGATTTATAATATCATGAGAATAAATGTATTCATGATATAATATGTCAAAGGACAGTATACACACTATATAAGAGTGAATTGGTGCATAACAACAATGAAGTCTCAATGGAAATGTAAATTGAGATGAAATCCATTATAAAGATGGTATCCTTAAATTAAGGATAAATCTATCACATAATTATGTGTGAGAAATATAAATACACCCAATATAAGTGGATATTAAGTGTGAAAAAATCATAGGTCATTCACACATAATCTTGGAAAAACAAAACTAATGACATAGGTATTTAACTCAATGAAATGAGATTGGGTTATTATTTCCCATACAAGTTTATAAGAATTTATCAATGAGATGATTATGTGTATAAATAGTAAATCTACACAAAGGTTTGTGGAAATTACAACATAGATATTCCACACATAATCTTGGTATAATAAAATCAAGAAGTAGAGGTTTAACCCAAAGAATTGAAAGTGGGTTAAGAAGTTCCCTTATAGAAATCCGACAGCCTAACGACGTCACTTTAAAATTCAAAAAATGAGTTGATGAGAGATAAAATTGTATCTCATCACTTGGAAATAAAATTTACATAAATAAGTATATAGAAGAAAATATCCCAATATAATAGTATGTGAATTAAAAGACATAATAAAAGAAGTCTTTTAAAAATAGGAGGGTGAGAGGTCCCCCTACCGACTTGGGTAACTTTCGAAACGTACACCCCATTGAAGAAGGGTCATACAATGAATATGTAAATACCCATTAATGAAATTTTATTACAAAAAGAGTATAATAATGGGAAGTACATACACCACTCAAAGGAAATGGTGGCAAATGTAGCATAAATCTCACGGGACTAAAAGTGAGATGAACAATCCCTTATGAAAACTTGGCAGCCTAATGGCGCCACTTAAAACTTCCAAAAATGGATTGATGAGATCAAATAGAGTCTCTAATCATATGAAAATAAAAATTACAGTAATAGTAATATAAAATAACATCCCCAAACATAAGAAATATGATCCTAAAGGTAATGACATAAAAGAGAGTTCTTAAAAAGAAAGAGAGAGGTAGGATCCCTTACCTCATGTCCGACATGACTCGATCGTTCTTTAATCTCCGGAATAATAAAATTTGGTCAATTTATAATTTCTTAAGTACCTACTTTAAAGATTATTATTCAGTTAATATCACATATTATAATTTTATAATAATTGGTTAATAAAGTGAGTTCATATCAGACGTTTTTGTCGATGTTCGGTACATGAGTAAAAATCGAACTTGTTGGAAATGAATTTTCCATGTAGTTATAGGTACATCATATCCAGAATATTATTGATGTTTTAAATATCATATATATCCATAATATATTAATTTTATACTATTCCATAGCATTTGGAGATAAAAATTAAAAGCACCGTTCATGGAGACGGTAGGCCGTACGTACGCATGAACACTACTTTCATTTTTTTGTCATATTAATGGAATTAAAACAAAATGAGAGATATATATATTATAATTCTCGAATGATATCATTCATTTATATGTAATATATTACATATATATCCATTATATATATATAATTATAATAGTACATAACATTTTGAGATAAGAAATGAAATGTACCGTTCATAGAGACGGTAAGCCGTACATACACATAAACGCTACTTTCATTTCTTTTTTTTTGTATTAAATGGTATTAAATAATAATGATATAAAGGTATATTATAATTACAGTAGTATATAATATGTAATACCATTAATTACATCCTCTATAAGTCCCATATATGACATTAACGAATCAAATCACTTTGAGGGGGCGGTAGTCCGCACTTCCTAAAATGAAGATATCGCGTTTACCCATAATGGAAACCATAAAGGTATGAAATAAATGAAAAATAAAAAAGCTTAAGTAAAAAATAAATATATTATATATCATATATAAATATAGTGAAATATTAATGGCCACCTTTGAAGGTGTTAAAATAATATTGAACAATCATCGTTTCGTGAGGCAGTAATTCGCCATCCACAGAAACAGTATGTTCTTTAACCATTAGACAGAGGTGTGTGTACGTTTAGCTCGAATAATTCACAGAAAAACATCCTAGTATATTTAAGATACTGGTTTTGTTACAAAAGAAAGGAATAAAAAGAGTTTAGAGGGTTGGAGAAGCAAAATAAAACAAAAGAACACAAGTGAGGACATTACCTTAAAATCGGTTAACTCTTCTTGATTTGAGCTCAAAGACTTCCTTGTAAAGGATTATACCCAAAGGTGAGGCTTCAATGATGAAGAGAGGGATGAGGATTGATGAAATGGTCAGGGGTTGGCAGAGAAAAAGGCTTGAGAGGTGTGGGTAAGGTGGTAGAGGTGGGGGCCTTTTATAAGAGAAAAGGAGGGGCACTCTTGGAAAGTTATAAAATATTACTTTATTATATAAAGATTTTCGGATTTCAAAGGTCCAAAAAGGATATATTTCGATGATAAGGTGATAAGGTTTCCAAATACACCAATCCAATAGGTTTTTGACAAGTTTAGGTCTTAGAGTTTACATTATCTTTTCATTTTAATTAAATCGTTAGATAATGAGGTAATCACTGCATCATTATGGTGTCATAAATAATTTAATTTATTTAGTTTCTAAAAATTATAAAAAAATATCATGATGTATGAAATATTTTTATATTTCTAATGAATATTTATAGTAAAAAATATGACTTTTATAACCCCATATAAAAATTGTTTTAGTAGAAAAAGACATGTTTGTGACATTTTAATTTTAACTTTAAATAAAAAGGTATTAATGTCATTTCCAAGAAAAGTGGCTCCATGGGGTCCCCAAGTTGACCCATGGATTGTATTGGTCGTACATGACTCATCCAATGAGGGTAGGACATGTTTCTAGGCCATTTCATATTATTAAAACATTATTTTTACGTTAAACTACACTAATTACCTCTAATTGCGATTAAAAACTTAAAAGTTACTATTCACCAAAAAATTATTTTAATCCCATTGAACCACATTTTACATCCTAATGAAAACCATGTATGTAGTATTTTTTAAATTCAAATCACAGAAGTGGTAAAGTTTCATTTAAACGAAAAATCAGTTTTTAAACTACCAATTAGTGGTTTCACTATTCATCAAAAATTAAAGTTTTTCAGAAAAATACCAAAAATTCACCCTAAGATATTTTTGATATTACGAATTCAAAAATGATTTCTATTTTACAAAATTCAAAAAATATAAGTTGTATTAATTAATTTAATAATTAATTCCCGCTGTCAAAACAAATAGCGTGTTTTTAAGAAACAATATCTATTAAAAGATTGACACTAGTTTAAGTCCAATTTCAAAGTGAAATTAATTTCAATGACCACCATTGGATTAAATGGTAAAAATATATTCTAATTTCACTTTAAAACCAATTAAAAATATAATCTAATCATATAAATAAGTTAGATTAAAAAGTGGTTTTGAATTAAAATACAACATTTTTCACTATTCATTAAAAAATGAACTTTATCGGAAAAATACAAAAAATTTACACAAAGTAAATTTTGATGTCCCGATTATAAAGAAGAATTTTATTTTCTCAAATATAACACATAAAATTGTCAAAAAGTGGATTTAAAAGAGGTTCGTCATCAAAAGGCGGTTAATCGACCTTTTAAAGAATATTAGAATGTTTACGCTTAAAATTGGATTCATTCGCATTTTTAATCCTCTAACATTTATTGTAAAAGTTAAAATATTTGAAAAACATATATAATCATTTTGTAGTAAGTTCTGTTCATTCCCGCCATTACAACGGCTAGGCGTTAACTACAATTTAAAATAATATTATTTTATTATTAGAGTGCAATGTAAGATTCCCAAGAAACTCGTTGTTGCGTATTGGGTATGCCATTGAGCATAGCGTCCCCTTTAAAGTTATATTAATATTTTATTCACAAATATGGATAAATGTGAGAATGTCATATTCTTTATTTACCTGGGGTGTTACAAAAATATACTAGGAAAGATAATGTTTTTTGTTGGGTAGAGACATGCTAGAGGTACAAGAATAATGCTATCTTACCATTGTGATTGAATTTATGTGATTATAGGGAAATAAAATAATAATAATATAATGGTTTTTAATGAATTCCATGTTCCTTAACTTATAGATTCGTTTTGTATTAACAACCTATGATAATGTTTTAAGGATGAATTAGGGTTATTAGGATCCTCATTATTGATATTTATCTTTGTTTGTAAATGTTATATATAATAGTCGTTCTAGTTTTGTTATTTATTATCTATATTTATTTTATATATGAAGACCATGTTTTGATATATTGTGATCCTAATATATTCACATTGTTTAAATGTAATTTGGGACTACTATAAATTTATACTCCTATAAATTGATTAATTTTAATTATTTTAATTATTTAGTAATGGATTTTAGTGATAATATGTTGGTAATTTATAGGAATATTGAGTTTTCCTAGATGATATTCTTTTAAAAACATGTTTTATAAATTCTACTGCATGTTTGTTGTTAATCTAAATTTTCTAACATAGAGGGCTATGAATTTTGAAATTTATTAGAAAGTGATCATGTAATGTATTATAAGATTTGAATTAAATTATATTAAATATATATCATTCACAGTATTTAAAAGAATAAGAGTTATTAAATTTGAATATTTAACATTAATTGTTATCCTATATAATTATTATTCACAAGATTTATTATTTTTATCATAATAAATACCATAAGACATGTTAAATTACACATCATGAAAAGAATCAATGTAGTGGTGTTGAAAGTTTTAATAGCTATTCATGCATGACAGTTAAATAATTTAACTTAATGAGTAAGTAAACTAGTTTAATTGGAAATGAAATATATGTCAAAAAATTATTTCAGATCTGAACATGGTGACATCAAACTATTTATGTAAATGGTAGGAATATATTTCATACTGATTAGTAATATATTCATAAAAATATTAAATAAAGACATAAATTTTTTATAACATGCTTCATTTACTCTGGAATGATGTTAATAGGTTTTCCAATAATAAATTTGTTCTTATTTTAAAAGTTAACTTGTCAAAGGGTTTGGTGATTTCTTATAAACCCTTTCATTGATTCCTTGTTTTACAAGAATATTTAGAAATTTTCTTTAAAAATGAATTCAGAAATTATTTTTTGAAATAAACATTCCATGTTCTGAAAAAATATTTATTATATAATTTATGCATTAAAATAATTAAAATAATGTGGAATAAGTTGTGGTTTTATGGAAGGCATTGTTATTTTTTTTCTATTATGGGTGTAGTTATGCTTGTTTTATAATATATATGATTATTATGGTGAATAATATGGTTGATTTGAATGCTTGCTGGTTTTTTAGTTAGTATTTTGGACAGTGGTGAGGTGAATGTGAAAATTAGAGGTAAGGATGATATAGATCAATGAAGATAAATGTAATTTTCCATAAAGTATGAGATAATTTTTCAATTTGGTAGAATAGGAATAGATAAGTTCTTTGGTGGGTTTTTGGGCTGCATGGTTAATAAGTGGCCAGATAAGGTTGTGGTTTACATCGAATTAATTGGGGATCCAGATCAATTCATACATCCCTTAGTAGTGGTATTATTACAAGTACTAACCAAAATGTAGTGGAAGAAGATTCATGGTAACTAGGAATAGGTTTCTTTGTAATAATTATTAACCATGGATAAGAATGCATATATTTCCCTTGTGTTGAAGGGGGAATTTATAGTAGATCTATCAGAGTTTTAATAAGAAGGATTAAGTGTGTGTGGCATTAGAGTTTATTTTTATCCATTAATTACCAATTTCTTGACCTTTTATCTAATGAATAGATTTATACATGACTATTTGAGTGTTCTTTTAGGTTGGATATTATATGTTGGTTAGTGAGTTTGTGGTTTAAGTTTTTCAAGGAAGTGTAGAATCATACTGAGGTGATAGATAGAGAGTTGTTCCATGGTATATAGAAGACTGAGGATGGTGGATGGAGTTATTGTTCATGTGATAATAAAATAAGAATGATCAAGAAATCATTTAGGGTTCAAGAATGGATTTGATATTTGGGATCAGGTATCTCTATGTATCATGTGTCATGTAAGCTAATCTATTTTCATAGTAATGTAATTTTCTATCACCATTATGAGTTTCCGTTGATTCATGGTGTTCATTGGTTTAGGTATGGCATTGTTTTGACCTGTAAAGTTTTTATTTTATTTTATTGGGTGGTCAATCAGGATGGATTTTGGGTTAATAATTTAAGGATGAGTGTATTCAGATTCAATGGTCTTATTCAGTTCATACAAATATCCTTAAAGGACCATATATTTTCAGTTTAAAGTATTTTTTTAGAATATAATCATTCTACTTCCCTTAATTTTTTTTAAATTTAATCCTGATTTTGTTTTAAATGGGATATTTGAATTGATATTTTTTATTTCATATGTTAAGATGGGATAAAAATTAGTATTTCAATTTACATAAATATTAAATGGTATTTTATATGTATTACCTTTTTTAATTAAAATACATGTTTTTTATAATGTATTATTTTTCAAACATGATTTCATGAACATGGTTTTTCATTATGAATTTCTTTTGGTATGATGGTTAAGTTCTAGATTAAAGTGAATGATGTTTTCTTCACTTATCCTATATCATGTTAATCCCATTTTTATATTAGAATTTTTTTGATAGGTATCTCTTGCAGTAGTTACTTTTTATGAAGATTATTATTAGAGAGTGGATGGTGTTGTAATATAGTTCTTATTTCAAGGGAGATGAGTGGGTTGTAAATATTTCCTTGAGTATAGAAATCCCAAAAAATGAAAATATTTTTTCTTTTCATGGTTTAGTGATTATTTTTGTTTAGAGATTAATTCATTTGGATGGCATCAATCTCATTTAAGATGTAAAAATATCTTTGTGGTAATCTTTTAAGAGTTTCTCACCCATATTTTGTTATTGATGTTGAAATATTTGATTTAGTAATATTTTTATTGTGGGTTTATATACTTATATTGGGTTACGTTTTAATGGAGGTTTTGTTTCCAAATTGAGGGAAATCTCATGTGGAGGTTTCAGTTTATTATCCAAAATTGTATTTCTTGGTTAGTTTTCATTATTGTGAATGAGAATCATCCAACATATGTCTAATTTTACATATTGAAAACACTCATAAAATCACTTTTTATCTTTTAAGTAATGAGGGTATATAGAGGAGGTTATAATATGTTATGATGAGTTAGATATGGAATTTTATATGAAAGTATGCATTTGGGCATGGCGCTATGAACTTTATCTTGAAGATTTGGTGAGTGTAAATGGATTATATGTCATCTACTGTGTTCCACCATTAAAGGTTTCATAATTTTTTGGTTTATGAGTTATGTAATGGGGTAAGTGTTATGACGTTTTCTTGTCACTATTACTCATAAGGGAAGTTTAGTTGTGAATTTTAGAGATATAGTGATGACAAAAAGGTTCCCATGTCATTCTTATATAGAAGTATCCTTTGGTTAATCTTACATGAAGATTCTTACATATATCTTACATGAGGTAGGGTTATCCATTATTATTTAGGTCACGATTCAGTGTTCTTTATAGTGAACCAATACATTTATACAAATTATTACATGGTTTTTAACATAAATCTCCAATAAAGACAACCCATAGATTGAGTGGCCTTGTGTCTTTGGAATACTAAATTCATAAAACTTGAAGTTGAAACTAAGAAATATATTTTATTTAATCTCCATAATGAGATCCTAAATCATTTTATATTCCTATAATAGTATAGGATAACCAAGGTAAGACATAAACAAAATGGGTGAGATAAAAGGTACTGTAAGGGAATAAACATGATAATGAAGAATATCATATGAGTCAAAAGGAATATTATAATATCATAAAATAAAATGTACATAAATAATCATATGGGATAATAATATTATGATAATTGAATCATAATATCATTGTAACATAATATGGTAGAAATAACATGAAACATGATATACGTATAAGTCAAGGTTAGCTGCCAAGACAACATGAGATGATAGATAGAGTCCCATCATGTGTTAGGTTTACTCCACAATCCAATACATATCTCCTTGCGAGACATTAATGTTACCCAATTTATTATAACACTATCTATGAACACCCATCCTTATATTTTCATTCTTTTGTGTTCCAAAATAGAGATCAAACATAATGCATAATCATAAGAATTTCTCATAGAAATAAATGGATTCCATAATCATGACTTGTATCACAATCAGAAGAGATTTCCTATAGATTACAATGTGAAGAAGGAATTAAATATTTTGGGAATTCATATTAGAATAAACAATAATATGTCTCTAATTTGGGGTTATTTCAAATAACATTATGATAAGGGGTAGGGAATTAGGTATATAAATGAACTTTTAAAACATTATTTTAATGAATCAGTTAAAGACAGTTGAAGAAATAATGAACATTTAATTTTCTCTGAAAACAATAGGTAAAACCAAAATGGTTTCCCTAAAATATTAATTTTTTTTCATAATATCTTAAATGATATTAAATATTTTAAAACCACATTACATAAAAGGATTAATGGATAGAAAATTTCCCCTTAATCTGGTTTGATATAAAAGAATGTGTTTGAGAAATTAACTTAATGAAAGTATAAAATTTAAAAAGAAGGGAGAAAAAGATAGAAAGATATATAAAAAACATATATATAAATTTTAAAAAAATTAAACATTTAGTAGATAGATAAAGTGATATATAGATATATAGATCACAACCCAAAGAAAATAGGGTGGTTCGGAGAGATCCCTTACCTTATATATGAATTAATTATTCACTTGAAAATTACATTCTAAACAATGAAATTAAATTCAATAATTAGTTAATTAATAACCTTTTCAATATACATTTTATTTTTTGTAATTAAATTATGTTAATTTACTACCATATTAATGAGATATATTGTTTAATTTGATTGTTCTAAGGGCATTCGTTTTAGTATTCCAAGGTGAATTACATATGGATGATTTTTGTGGTTCTTGTAAAATGGGGCTGCAACTCTAGAAGTAAAATTAAATAATATTTATGTTCCTCTAGACAAATAAATTCTCTCAAATATCCATATTATTTTTTATTAAGGGATGATTCATTTAGTATAAAAGTTATAGTTATACAGTTAGTTCGTTTAGGTGATTTTACCGATCATCATGAACTAGATTTTTTTATTTAATGAATAGGATATTAATAAATTAAATAATCATGAAATAAGTTATAATATACTTATTATAATTATATTTAATAATATTATTATTTCTATAACCATCCTTGAATGCAGTGAATAAAAATGAAGTGTATTGTTCATGGAGGCAGTGAACCAACCATACTGTGAATAATGTTTTTGTTTAAGACTTAATTAAGGTGAGGGAGGAAGAGGAATATTACACTATAATAATAACATATAATTATATTTAGGATAATTATATTATTATATTTAGGTGTATGGATAACATATGGGGATGGTATAAGAATAATAAAATTAAAAGATGTTAGCTGATAATTTTACCTCGTCCTTTGGTTGTCTCTTCTTTGGCAACCCATTAAGCCTCCTTGAAATGGTATTTGGTGATACCAGAAAAAACATGATGTGTGGGAGAGGTTTGGAAATATAATTTTAAATAATTAGGGTATGATACAAGGATTATAAGGTTTGAGGTAAAGGGGTGGTATTTAAAAGGGGACGAGTGGGGTGTTTTTCATATTACAATCATTATTTTATTATTTTTTGCTCAGGAATACCAATAGTGATGAATCATTTGACCATAAATTGTAAATGAGGAATTTTAGTGCTATATAATGTGTTATTACATCATACATGAATCCTAAATTCATTCATTTAACTTATAATGTTAAATATCATATTTTTCCACAGTTCACTATTAACCAAAATTTCATAAATTTTATAAAAATAAAAAAATAGCCCTAAATATTTTTCAATGTGTTGTATATAAAAATAAAATTTATAAAGTAAAAATAATATTCTAAATATGAAAATGAAATATTTAATTAAAATCCTTATTTATTTGAAAAATAGCAATTTTAAAATTACAATCACTTTTTCAACCCTTTTAAAATTTAATTAGGGTCTCATAAAATTACATTATATGTTTAAGGTAACATAATATTATTCTATAAAATCATTTTATGGAAATAAATTTTATTTCAAATAATTATATTTGTGATAAAAATAAAAAAAAAGCATTTATGTTTCAAAAAATGAAAAAATTTATTTTATCATTTTTAAAACATTTATTTACTTGTAACATGATATAAATATGTCATATTTTCATATTATAACATAAATAAATATTTTTTACACTTTAAAAGGTGAAGATACTATTATAATTGTAAGGATAATCTTCCTAATGCTCAGATCACTTTTCCAATGCTGAACTTACTACTCAAGCGGTCAGATTTGTAATGGTCATATGGGTTCCCTACATTCTATAAATATCTAAAATTTTATTCATTCTTCATTCACTAATATTTTTTCTCAAGGTTATTTGTATTAATTTTCAATATTAATATTAAATTACTAATATTATACTACATTAATACAGTGTTGTTCATGAATGTGATAATTCTAGGGGGCCGAGTAAATCAAAAATTTCATATTTTAGTTATATTGTTTTATATTTTTTATCTCGTTGTAATATTTCCAATTTTATAGATATATTTATTATCTATATTTAATTTTAAAATTAATATAAAAAATTTTTGTTGGTTTTATCATGTGTTTCATGTTCCCTATATAATACTACATTACTAAATTTGAACCAATTATATTAGAAGTTAAATTCCATCGATAAAATTATAGGTCACTACATTCTTCCCCCATTAAGAAATCTCATCCTCAAAATTTAGGTTTTCATATTAATGGGATCCTATAAAAGGGTTCTTAGTAAGATAATTTTTAACCAAGGTAAAATGTAGTAAACTAGGACTCATGTTGTCTCTAGATAATTCAGGGTTATATATGTGTTTAAATCATGTTTTATGGGTTTGAATTGTTTTCAATAGTAGATTTGACTGATTGGTTTTAATATCAGTTTAAATAATAGTGTTATATCCCTATATTATTTCCTCATTATTCTGTTGAATCATTATTCAAATTATTTCCCTTATTCTTCCTCTAAGGATATGATATCTCACCAATTTCCCTTATATGGATGTTTCTGTTTTGTTAGAGTAATACAATGATAATTGTGTCCCCAATCCTTAATTATTCTATTAATTAGATATCTCCAATCACCCTTAGATTATCCAACTTATTTCTATCACATGATTTGATTTAATCCTGAGTGACTTGTTTGTAAAAAATTGAAAATTAGAGTAGTAGAAATAAAAAGATAAAACCAAAAGAAATATATAAGTAAAAAACCATTGAAATAAATAGTGGAAGTGTATGAGATTTAATAGATAAAAATTCATCGACATGGGAAATGGTGGAATTATCCTTGATGTGACCACAAAGGTCCTAGTGTACCATTACCAGTTTAATACAACACAATTACAAGAAAATGTGAAAGAAAATATGTCTGTTTTCAAAGTATCAACACAACAAAAAAATCTTTTTATTCAAAAGGGAGTCCCCTTCATCCGGTGAATAGTTCTCTATTTTAAGAGGTTTTGAATACTCTCTTCACACCACATGATAAGCATGAGATTAATTAAAGTTATCTAATAAATTAATACATTATAGACTAAATTTAAATTTCAATGTTGAGCTAAAAATAATCCTTCTCTTATCAATGATTTACACATGTACAACTCCTAATGACATAATCTTCAACACTAGAATTTTTTTGTTGATATATTTTCTTCCCATGATTAGACTCTAGTAAATCATTGAGAATAATCTGAGTGGGAGTGATTTATTACTTCATGGTGTAGGGAAATTTCATGATCTGTTTTGTGATCTCTGAAAAGGATATGTACATGTTAAGTGAATATGTCAGATGAATTAGAGTTGAAAGATTTGGTATTTTTTACCATCCTGTAAAGTTGGGATTTTAGTTGATCTCCTTACTTAGTTAGAAAATGATGGTGAAACAGACTTACATGAATTTTCAAATGTTTTTATCGAAAAATTTATTACTATAATACTAGGTCCTTTAATTTGGGGTGTGGTACATCTTAAAAACATCATTTTAAATTTCCCTTGTTTTGATGAAGCCTCAGCCTCCATAGATGAATATTTATTGAAACTAAGTTTGACAAGATTTTGTAACGACCTAGGTATTTATAGAATAATAAATTTTAATATATATTCATATTTATTAATAAGATATGATAATTATATTTTAATTATAACACTTTTTCTGATAGCGTACTCAATATGCAATAACAGGTTTCTTTGACATCTTACGTTGCACAAAACTTTGAGTTATACCAAATAATAATATTATTTTAAATGATAGTTAATGCCTAGCTGTTGCATTAGAGGGAATAAACAGAACTAACTATAATATGATTATTAAATTTTTTTACACTTTCCCAATAAATTTTAGAGGCAAAAAATAAGAATGAATCTGATTTTAAGTATAAAAAACTCTAATTTTTTTAAAAGGGTTTTTACCACCTTTTGATGGAAAACCTTTTTAAATATAGTTTTTGTCACTTTTATAAGTTAAATTTGAAAAAATAAACTTATTATTTATAATTGAGAGATAAAAATTTACTTTGGGTAAATTTTTGATATTTTTCTGATAAAGTTCATTTTTTAATGAATAGTTAAAAATACTGCATTTTAAGTCAAAACTGTCTTTTCATCTGATTTATTTATATGGTTAGATTATATTTTTAATTTGTTTTAAATTTTAATTAGATTAGCGTTTTACCGTTTAATCCATTTTTTTTCAGTTTAAGTGATCACGTATTTTGATTATACATAAACACAAGTCAATCTTTTGGTAGTTATTATTTCTTAAAAACACGCCTTTTAGTTTTGACAATGGGAATTAATTTTAAAATAATTTCTAAAAATTCTGTTTTTTTGAATTTGGAAAAATGGATTCCATATTTGGAATCAGGAGGTCCAAATTGTGTAAATAGGTAACTTTTATTTTTATACTTTATGAATAGTAACTTTAGTAAATATTTTATTTACCCTGGTTAAAGGGTAAATCTGGTAAATAAGTGTAAAAATAACATTATAATAATACAAAATAACATTAAAACCTATCCTAACCCTATTTTATGAGATATATCCAATAATGGGATTTCTTTGGTTGATTTTAGGACCCTATGGAGCCACTTGTGTGTGAAAATGACATTTAATTACTTTTAATTTAAAGTTAAGGAAAATATAACATAAAAAATATCTTTTAGTAAAACATTTTTTGTATGGGGTTATATAAGTTATCTCTTTGAATATAAATATTAATTTGAAAGATAAAAATATTTCATATATCATGGTATTTTATTTATAATTTTTATACATTAAATAAATAAATTTGATTATGACACAATGGTGATGCAGTGATTACTTCATTAATAAAGGATTCAAACAAATGATATTATAAATCTTAAAATAAATTTAATTTTGTTATTTTTATGTCATCCACTATTTTTTAGATGATAGTTACAGGTTATATTTTTATTAAGGAATTTTTTTATAAGTAATCATGTTGTTATGGATTTTAAAAAAAGTCATGATATAAATAGTGTCAAAATTGACATAATTCATATATTAAAATATAAAATATTTTATTAAGTATTAAAAAATTAAAAAAATATTATATTCATAAAAAAGTTATCATTAGTCTAAAATTTTACTATTGACTTTTTATTTGGATATTTGTCATGTTTTGGTAACTATTTTGATTCTCGAAGTGTCAAATGCTTGATAAAACAGTAAGAGTAAAAAAGGGATAAATAAATAAGATAAGGATTAAAAAATATCCAAAACTGACCTAATTCTTATTGGATGATTTAATTTAGACTTATATTCATCATACCTTATATATAACGAAATTTTTACTCATTTATAATGGAATTATAATTTTTAATAAAACAATATTTCAAGATATTCCTTAAGTACCCCTTCTCCCTCTTATAAAAGGCCACCATCTCTAACCC
Organism: Viscum album; assembly: GCA_963277665.1. Classification (NCBI taxonomy): domain Eukaryota; kingdom Viridiplantae; phylum Streptophyta; class Magnoliopsida; order Santalales; family Viscaceae; genus Viscum; species Viscum album. The sequence goes on along the minus strand of OY728153.1, from coordinate 512,927,562 downwards.
TTACTCACACCTCTCAAGCCCCTTGGATCATAAAACCTCTTCTTAAATAAGCTCCCAACATCCCTATATTACTCTTAGAATCCTTACCTTGGGAATAAGGAAATTCAATAATTCCTTTTAGATTAAACCAAAAGGAGTTACTCGATTTAAGGCAATGTCTTCTCTCAAGCTTCTTCCATTTATTTTCCTTCTCCAACCCCATAAACTCTCTTTATTCCATTATTTTATAACAACACCAGTATCTTCAATATAATAGGATTTTTTTTATTATAAGTATATGAACTACACTTCCACACACCTCTATCTAATGGATATGAACAAACTGTTTCTGTGGATGGCGAACTACTGCCTCACAAAATGATGATTGTTCAATTACCTCCTACCGCCTCTCATGGTGGCCATTATAATGGAATTGGAATTTAATAGGATATATATGATATTTATTTTATCTCTATTCTTATCCAATTATCATTTATAACATAACTTTATGCCTTTCATGACTTTTAAATACGATAATTTCATTTGAGGAAGTGTGGACTACCATCCCCTCAAAGTCATATGACTCGTTCAATCCATACATGGAACGTATAAAGGATTTAATTAATGAAATTTTGTAAATAAAAAAAATGATATTATACTAGAATTATAATACACCTATTTATCATTTTTTTTCATTCCTTTAAATATGAAATAGAAATGAAAGTAACGTTCATGCATACATACGACTTACCGTCTCCATGAATGGTGCCTTTCATTTCTTATCTCCAAATGTTATGGAATATTATAAATAAATATATTGGATATATATATATCTATATATATATGATATATATATGATATTAAAATCATGAATATCATTATGGAGATAATGTAATTTTTACCACATGGACAATTTGTAATTATAACATGTTCATTTTTGACTCAAGTACCAAACATCGATAAAACGACCGATATGAACTTGAATAATGATATGATTATTATAGCAGGGTAATAAGTGATATAAAAGGAATAATTAACATGAAAAAGGTTCTGAAGAAATTATAATTAACTTATTTTTATTATTTAGGTACATAAATAATGAACAAGACAAGTCAGACACATGGTAAAATAACATTTCACCGTCCTCTTTTAGTCAAAAACTTATTTTATGTTATGTATTTTAATTTCCATTTTCTTATGTTGGGATATGTTCTTATATATCCTTATTGATATAAAATTTATTTCTATGTGATGAGGGAACCTTTTCTCTCTCATCAAATCATTTTCTGAATTTTTAAGTGACGCTGTTAGGCTGCCGAATTTTCGTAAGGGAACTTCTTAACCCAAATTCCATTCTTTCGGTTGATATTCTACTTATTATTTATTTCGTGTTATGATTATGTGAGAAATTAATTTTGATATCTTATATTGTATTTGTACATTACTTATGTGTACCTATAGTTAATACACATAATCGATCTATTTTTTTTACAAAATGATCTTTGTAAGGGACTTTGTCTCAATATCCTTTCATTGAGGCATATTTTGATAATATAAACATCCTTATTTTACACAATGTATAATCAAACCCTTTGAATTTTAATTTTATTCAAAGGTAATATTTTATCTATGAAGCATTTTACTAAACGAAAAAAGTAATGTTTTTAACTTATGCAGTGATAATGTCCTCTCTGCCATCATAATCATTATTTTTCTTCCTCTATAAGCCTTAATGTTTTTAAAAGGAAAATAAAAACCCCTTATTCCATTTTTTGGTGTTTTGGTATTGAAAATAGTTTTTGAAATGGATTGATTATTTCAATATCTTTAAATAATTTCTTGTGATTTCAAATGAAATTTTATGATTGAAATGTTGATATTTTCAATCTTTTATATTCGATGATTATATAATAGTACATGGAAATTTTACAGGTGGTTATGTGATAAACCAAATGACAGGTGGTGTCGTGATAAACCAAGGATGGGTGGTTATGTTATAACCTCTAATGTATTGGTTATGGAAGTCAGCCATATGACTATTCCATTTATTGATATGTGTGGAAGTCGACCATATGGTTATTCTATTTAAGTATGTTTAAGTCCCAAGTTACCTTTATATTATATATGTTGATTTATATGGGTTTTATAGTAATCTTTTCGTTACAAAATAAGGGTAAACAATGATCTTATATTCAGTGAATTGTTTTTTCTATTTCATTAAGGTGAAAAATATTACTTTATGATAAAGTATTCATGGTTTACACGTTATTTTGAAAACTAACAGTTTTCTTTCTTTATGTATCCTTTACTAAGATCTTTATGCTCATCCCATGTTTTTGAAATGCTTTTCACAGGTCTTAAAGTGGAATAGGGTCAAGGATGAGATCAAGGAAAAGTTATGTTGTTTAAAACATGGAACTAAGCATGTTTCTTTTTTAAGGGTTTTAATTTTTGTGAAAGAATCGGATAGAGTAGAAGTGTCTAATTTGTAATATTTTGAGACATAATGTAATATTTTCGGCTTGATTCTCTAAAACACTAAACCTGAAAAGATCCTAATTGTGAATTCTTGACTTAACTCAAGATTATGTAATGTTTAAGGCTAGGGCCTTATAGTTGGTATCAAATGTCGGTTTAGATAAATTTAGAGGTTAGGGTGTTATCTTGGTGTAGGTAAGGGATCCAATATAACCATGTGGGTTGTTAACATATGAATTTTTTTTGAGGGTTATGGTAAAATAGGTTTTTTGGATAAAAACCTGAAAAATGGAGATATAAGGAGGTTTATGAATTAGTTTAATATAAAACTTTTTCTGTTATCTTTAACCTATAAAGGATTCTTTTTTTAATTATAATATATCATTTCATGTTTAATTGTTGATTCTTTTTAGTAGATAAAGGATCATATTTCAAGATGGAAGGAAAGAGATCTTGTATAAACTTCTTATCCCTCCCCAATGATTTGATCATCATTGTTATGGAAAAATCATGTTCAAATGGTTTTGATAGCTTCTTGAGTATTCAAATCACCTGCAAGAAATTATTTGAGTTATCCAACACATACTCATTTCTAAAACAATTTTATGTGTCATAATATCCTTTTCATATGATTTTAAGATCTCAAATTTTCCAGTTCAGTCGAAAAGTGAAATTATAGAAGTGGAGAAAACATGTACTTTTTAAAATTATGATAACATGCCAAAAGAGAAAGTGAACATCCTGAAGATCATGATATCTGGATTTAAGGTATGATTTATTTTCTTATCCATAAAGAATGAATCATCTTTGGATTGATATTTATAAATGATAAAGATATTCGATCTACAGGAATGATGTATTAAGAAATAATGTTTAAATGCATAGTTAATGGATAATGAAGAGTGATAAATGAGTAAGAAGACAATATATAAGGGATTCAATAGTTATGGTAGATTGTAGGATGATTAAATGTTTAAAAGTATTAATTCTCCTTTGATGATGGGATTACTTTGGGAAGTCTTTTTATAATATTTGTAACCCTGATGTTTGATATGTGAAAATGTTATTAAATGAAGAATTATTTTTTCTTGTTTGGACATAATGGATAACCTTATGGGTTCACATGATTTTTTTGAGGTGATTAATGGTTATTACATTTTGGGATGAAAAATGAACGGTATTAGATAACCTTTGAGGATGAAGCAGGGTATGGTAATTTTTGAGGAAATTATCTTATTTTTTAGAATGTTGTAAGAATGATATGGTTTTAGAAAAAGGAAAACCCGTAGGATGGGTGACAACCAGTCGCATCTAGAAATGCCACATGAATTGAACCCACAACCGAAGGGCGATAAGAGCGCATCGCCTACCACTAGGCTACATGATGTCCCTGGTTAGTATGGATTATTATTTTTAGTTAAATGATTTTTTTAATCAAGAATAAGTTTATTTGGGATATTATGTTTTATCAAATAGTTATCCTTAGTATAAGAGAATGATTTGGTGATTAAGTGATAAATGTTATTTTAGAAGACATTTTCTCTTTTGGGAACACTATTTGCTTAAGGAAAATTGAATACTTTGGGATTTCAATTGAAGAGTATTGGTGGAATTTTATTTTTGAAGAATATATGTTTTTATTGTGGAAATATAGAAATTTGGGTTATTTATGGAAATTATTAACTTATCATAGATAATATATGACTAGGTTAATGACTATTGAACCCTCTTGACAATTAGTTGAACTCATATTTTGATAATCCCAATTATGCTCAATTATAGTTTGATAATCCCTATATTGATTAATGATTAATTACTTATTTCAGTATTTCTGTACACCATGCACATATTCATATATTATAATATTTACAGAGAATTCGGTTACTGGATGGATATATATTAACATAACCATTTCTACCAATAGAATGCTTAAACAGACAAGTGGTCACCGTTACAGAAAAAAGCTTCCGATTTGTAAAGTCCACTGATACAACAAGTCTACCGTTACGAGAAGGTCACCGATACATCAAGTCCACTGATACAACAAGTCTACCGTTATGTGAAGCTCACCATTACAGACAAGTCACCGTTATTCAAGTCTACCGTTACAAAAAAGTTACCGAAGGGAGTCTACCAATACACCAAGGAAGTCTACCGATACACTAAGGAAGCTACCGGTACATAAAGGCTACCGTTACACGAAAGGCCACCGGTACATTAAGTCTACCACTACAGATCAAGTCTACCGACAAACATGAAGTCTACTGATAGAAAGGCTACCGTTACACAGGTGGTTACCAATACAAGAGGTTACCAATACAAAGATCTACCATGACACAAGTCTACCGATATCCAAAGCTACCGTTCTAGAGAATCCGACGCTGCCTTAATTTCTTTATCATTATTTAATCTATCCAATGGTCATATTAGGTATATTTTAATGCTCTATCATTTATTTAATGAAGGTTGTTGGATGTCAGGGAACCGTACCTCGTACCTACAAAAAGAAATCATTTATTTTTCCAGAGCTCGTTCCATAAATACTAGAAGTCCCTATTGCTGAAATATACAAAAGTGAAATATAGAAGTGATCTACAAGTGACATACATAAGAAGAGCTCATACAGATATACATGCATGATCAAGAAGACACATAAGCTCATGTAGACTCAATATTACTCATAAAGAGTTCTTTACATTCATAAGGATTTTGAAGAACTTCATCGACTACATTCTCACTGTCTCTGCACCTATATGTCAAGAAGACTACAGTCTATTTTTCAGACAAAAACCAGAAGAGGACTCAGAACCATTTCTTGATCAAATCCGAAGGATTCCAGAGATACACTGCAATCACTAGAGCCATTCTAAACTCTATATCTTGCTCAGTGATTTATTGGTTACATTACGAGTAGTGTGTGTCATCAATTTTAATTTAAACACACACTGTCTCCTGAACCTTAACTGGAGGATCTGTAAATCCTCATTAAAACTCCTTACATCTTCTATTTCCCACTGTGGATAGTGGTACAGGTCTTGTGTGACCTGGACAACTGTATTTGCTGTTGTTTTTGTTTCCCATGTAGAACTGTGGTAGAGGTATTTGACCTGGACAGTTGTAAACTGTTGTGAACCCCGATCAAGGGTGTGGATAAAATTTATATAAATTGTTGAGAGGACTAAGTCTCAGCTTGGGACTGAACCTCTTGGTTATATCTGCTGTGCTTTGTTTAGTTTTATCTAAAACCTTTTTATTCTGCTGCTAAGTGATTTAAAATTTAAAATGTTTTTCAAAGTTACTCTGATAATTGAATTAGAAATTGTTTGCATTATTTTTAAATCATTAGGTTTGTTTCAAAAGCTAATCTGATCTTCTGATTAGATTAACTAGGAATTAATCAATCCCTTGAGAACCTAACTGAAAGTTTTCTTTAGTTAAAATTCACTACAATTCAATTATTTTTTTTTAAATTGGGGGATTTTGGTAAAGGATTTTTACCAGAAATTTTAATTGGTACTCAATTCACCCCCCCACTTGAGTGTCAACTCCGACCAACATTTGGTATCAGAGGTTTTAAAATATTTTCCGAAGTACTCTGTTTTTCAACTGTGATTTTAGTTTTATTTTAAAGTTCTTAAAACTTCTATTATTTCTAAATTTTTATCTCTTTAATTTTTTTGTTTTAACATATTTATCATGGATAACAGACTTTAAGGTGTTTCTACTAATAGACCACCATTTTTCAATGGAAACAACTATGCTCAGTGGAAGATTAAGATGAAAATTCATTTAGAAAGCATGGATTTTGATATTTGGACTACCATATAATCAGAATATAAAATTCCCACTACTGTTAGATCTACATGGAATGAAGCTACTAAGATAGCTTACAATAATAATTGCAAATCTATGAATGCTCTGTATTGTGCTTTTGGAGATGAGGAATTTAATAGAATATCTTCTTGTAAGACTACATATGAAATATGGGACACTTTAATTATTTCTCTTGAAGGAACAACTAACGTTAAGGAAATGATATTGAACAACTATACTATTAAATATGATAATTTTAAGATGAATCCTGATGAACCCATTTCTGATATGTATCTCTGGTTTAAAAAAATTTTCAATACAATGATATCACTAGGAAAAGACGTTCCATCAAAGGAGAAGATCAGGAGAATTTTGAGATGCCTACTTGAAAGATGGAGCGTCACTTCTATTTCAATCATATAATCTTGTGATATTGGTGAAATTCTAGTTAAGGAACTTGTTGGTAAGTTGATGATGTATGAAGAAGAACTTTAGGTAAACAAAGAAGAAGAAGATGAACCAAAAAGGAAGTCAATTGTCTTCAAGACATCTACTTCAAAGAATAAGGATAAGGAGAAACTTCAAGCTGTAAGTGATAGCTCAAGATGTAAATAAAGTGAAAGTGTATCTGACAGTGATGCAGAAATGGCTCATATAGCCAGAATATTTAAGAAGTTTTATAGGAAGAAGAAGTTTTTCAGAAAATCAAATTACAAAGTTATGTATGACAACAAGGGACACTGGAAAAAGAACTGGAAGAAATCTGACAAAACTGATGAAGTTTTCTGCTATGAATGCAAAAGAAAAGGACATATAAAATCAGACTGTCCAATGATGAAATACAAGAAGAAATATGAGTATAAGGATAATAGGTATAAGAAATCCATGAAGGATACGTAGAGTGCTTCTAAGTATAGCTCCAGTGAATCTGAAGCTTCTGATACTGAAAACAGAAATAAGGCAAACATGTGATTTATGAAAAACACTTCTGAGGTAACATCTGAAACTCCTACTTTAAATTCATATTATTCTGGAGATGATTCTGATTCTAAAAAAATGTCAAAATCTGAACTGTTTGAATACTGTGATATGTTGGAAGAAACCTGTAATGAGCTTAAAGACAAATACAAAGTTTTAAAGAAATAGTATGCTTTAACTGTTAAAAATAAATCTGATCTTGACATAGAAATGGAAAAGAATGATCAGTTGCTTAAAGAAAACACTAAACTAAAATTTTAAAATGAGAAACTTAGGAAGGATTTAGAAAAGTTCACAAATGGAAAAGATACTCTTACTCAAATTCTAGGTAAGCATATTGCACCTAGATATACTACTGCTATAGGATACCAACCTGGACAAAGAACAATTACCAAAACTAGATTTATTCCTAAATCTGGATAGAATGTAGATAGTTCTACTTCTGGAAGTTCATATTCTTCAACTAGTTATATTCATAGTTACAGATCTAATAAGGTCTATCTGTCTAAATTTGTTGATTCTGAAAATCTTATGAGACCCATAAGACAAATTTGGGTACCTAAAGCATTATTGGCTAATCTGTCTGGACCCAAGAAAATCTGGGTACCAAAATCATTTCCTATCTAAATATGGTTTGTAGAGAAAATGCTTAAAGAGCTTCTGTAGAAAGACTTGGTACTTGGATAGTGGATGTTCAAGACATATGTCAGGAGACTTCTCATGCTTTAAAAGCTTAGTCAGAGTTGATGGAGGTTTTGTCACGTTTGGTGATAATTCTAAAGGGAAAATCATCGGCTTAGGACAGATTGGTAACATTGACTTAGTATTAATTTCTAATGTTCTATTTGTTGATGGAATTAAGTATAATTTACTAAATATTTCTCAGTTATGTGATGATGGTTTTAATGTTAAATTTGAAAATTATCCTTGCAATGTTTTTAATTCTAAAAATGCTTTAGTATTTTCTGCCTTTAGAAATGAAAATGTCTATGCTGTTGATTTAAATTCTTTAGCTATGAAAAATATTACTTGTTTAAATTCTTTTCATAAAGAGTCTTGGCTTTGGAACAGAATATTAGGACACTACAATGTACATTCACTTAGAAAACTGACTAGGAAGAACTTAGTTAGAGACCTACCAAAACTTGAATTCCCAACAGATAAAGTTTGTAATCCCTGTTAAAAGGGAAAGCAACATAAAGTTTCTTTTAAATCAAACAAATAAGTGTCAAATTCTCAACCTCTCGAGTTGGTTCACATGGATTTGTTTGGACCTTCTAGAGTTTCTAGTTTAAATGGGAAGCACTATGTCTATGTTATAGTAGATGAATATTCTAGGTATACTTGGGTATATTTTCTAGCTCACAAAAGTGAAGCTTGTTCTTACTTTGTTAAATATTACAAGTCGGTAGAGAACCTTAGTGGACTTAAGATTAAAAACTTCAGAAGTGATCATGGTCGTGAGTTTTAAAATCATGAGTTTGAATCCTACTACTCACACAATGTCTATAGACACAATTCCTCTGCCCCTAGGACACCCCAGCAAAATGGTGTAGTAGAAAGGAGGAATAGAACCCTTAGGGAAATTTCTAGAACCATTCTCAATGAGTATGACCTACCTGTTTATATTTGGGCTGAATCTGTCAACACAGCTTGTTATATTATCAATAGAGTCTTGATTAGACCTGTTCTTAAGAAGACCCCTTATGAGTTGTGGAACCATAGGAAACCTAAGGTTAACTACTTCAGAGTTTTTGGTTGCAAAGTATTTATTCTTAATACCAAAGATAATCTTGATAATTTTGTATCCATGAGTGATGAAGGAATTTTCCTAGGTTACTCTATCTCTAGTAAATCCTATAGAGTTTTCAATAAGAGAACCAAATGTGTGGAGGAATTTTTTCACATCAAATTTGATGAAACTGATCCACATGAACCTAAGACCTCTCTAGAAAATCTTAAAGACGATCTCTCTATTTTTAACCTTAATGATAAAGATAGTGGCCCTGTAGTTAAAACATCCAGTTCTGGAAATTTTCTAGAACTTACTTCTGTTGATTCCCAACCTGTTGATGAACCTGAAATCTATAGCCCTACCTTTTCGAGACCAACTAGGACTCTAAAGAACCATCATTTAGATGCTGTTTTAGGTAATCTAGATAGAGGAACACAGACTAGAGCTACTCTAAGAAATCAGGTTGAACATCAAGCTTTTATTTCACAGCTAGAACCTAAAAATATCAATGATGATATCAATGATGAATGTTGGGTAATGGCTATGCAAGAAGAACTAAATCAATTTGAAAGAAATAAAGTCTGGGAATTAGTAAAAAGACCTAAAGACACTTTACCCATAGGCACAAAGTGGGTGTTTAGAAATAAAGTTGATGAATCTGGAAACATCATTAGAAATAAAGCTAGACTATTTGCACAAGGTTACAATCAAGAAGAAGGAATTGACTATGAGGAAACCTTTTCACCTGTAGCTAGATTAGAGGCAATTAGGATCTTACTTGCCTTTGCATCACATCTGAATTTCAAGTTATATCAAATGGATGTGAAAAGTGCTTTTCTAAATGGTTTTATTTTTGAATATGTTTTTGTAGAACAACCACATGGTTTCTAAAATCCTCACTTTCAAAATCATATTTTTAAACTTTATAAAGATTTATATGGTTTAAAACAAGCTCCAAGAGCTTGGTATGAAAGACTTAAAAATTTAATTATTTCAAAAGGATTTACAAAAGGAATTGCTGATCCCACTCTTTTTATAAAAAGAATTTCAAAAGATGTTTTAATAGTACAGATATATGTTGATGATATTATTTTTGGATCTTCTAAAAATTCTCTATGTACTTAATTTTCAAAGGTTATGCAAAATGAGTTTGAAATGAGATTAATGGGAGAGTTTAAGTACTTTCTTGGATTTCAAATATTTCAAACTGAAGATGGTATTATTTTAAATCAAAGTAAATATACTAAGGATTTATTAAAACGTTTTGGTTTGGATAGTATTAAGGGGAGTGATACACCGATGAGTACCACCTGTAAATTAGATATTGATGAAACTGGGAAACTAGTAGATCAAACTAATTATAGAGGTATGATTGGGAGCTTGCTGTATCTTACTTCTAGTTGACCTGATATTATGTTTAGTGTATGTATGTGTGCTAGATTTCAAGCTAACCCTAAAGAGTCACACTTACTTGCTGTTAAAATGATTTTTAAATATCTTAAATATTCTGCTAATTTGGGACTGTTTTGACCAAAAGAACAATAATTTTATTTACTAAGTTATCCAGATGCTGACTTTGCTGGATGCAAGTTTGATAGAAAGAGCACATCTAGAACATGTCATTTACTTGGAAAGTCCCTAGTATCATGGTGTAGTAAGAAACAGAACTCGGTTGCATTATCTACTACTAAAGCAGAGTATATAGCTGCTGGTAGTTACTGTGCACAGATTCTGTGGATGAAACACACTTTATTGGACTATGGATTTGATTTTAAACATGTTTTAATTAACTGTGATAACACTAGTGCGATCAACATCTCAAATAACCCTGTGTCTCACTCTATAACTAAACACATTGATGTTAGACACCACCTTCTAAGAGATCATTATCAAAGAGGTGATATAACTCTTGAATTTATAGGCACTGAACTCCAATTTGCTGATATTTTCACTAATACATTAAGTTAAGAAAGATTAAGTTTCATTAGACATGAATTAGGAATGATAACTTACTCTTAAAACTGTTAGGATAAACCTCACCGTTAGGATAAACCTCACTGTTAGGATAAACCTCACTGTTAGGATAAACCTCACCGTTAGATAAACCTCACCGTTAGGATAAACCTCACCATTAGGATAAACCTCACCGTTAGATAAACCTCACCATTAGATAAACCTCACCGTTAGGATAGACCTCACCGGTACATCTCTCGCGCTATTTTAAAATTTCCGTATTAAGGCCAAGACTTCGAACCGTTTTTAATATGAGATTTATTTTATATGTGAATCCTAAATGATATTAAACCCGACTCTAGACATCACTCAATCACGACGAACCTGTCTGTTCGAATCCCTCCTACCTAAACCTCTTAAGCTCGCAAAACCCTAAGCCTCAGAATCTGAAATGGCCCGTGTGAAGTGACCCTCAATGGATGAAGGGAGTGATGTGCAGCAAGCTAAGAAGCAGAAAGTAACCAATGCTAGTGCTAGTGGAAGCAGTATAAGTATTTCTCGAAGGAATCATGTGAATTTTCATTTATCGAAGTGAGAAATTGTAGTGGAAAAGGAGTTATGTGCGGAATGGCTGTTAGAAAGAAAGTCCTTGATTATAAAGATCTTACAAGAGAAAGGATGGCTTGAGTGATTCACGAACAATAATGGACCGTATTATCCATTACTGGTAAATGAGTTTTATGAGTTTCTCTGTTTTGAGACTTCAGAAGAGAAGAATAGGATGATTTCCTTTGAGAATGATCAAAAGTTTTCATTTTTATCAGTTGAATGGGCTGAGAACCTTAGAGTTCCTCATAGTGGTGATTATGGATTTTATTCAAAATCCATACCTACTGCTAGTGACGTTTTCAAATATGAGGATGCCTTGTTGGAATTGACAGGAAATGGAACCCCTAGAATGATCATTGCTGTAGAGATGGAAGGGGAGGATAAATTACTTTTCAAGTTCATTCAGCATTTGATTAGTCCAAGAAGATGAGATTTTTCTACCCTCATATTTTAGGATATTTATTTGTTGTATCTATTAAATCATGGAGTAAAGGTGAATTTGTGCAGATTGCTAATGATTCAGATTGAGAATATGACTAGACCGAAGTCTAAGTACAATGCACTTTTCTTTTATAAGTTGATTTCTATTCTGTTGAAGGCAAAGGAGGTAGCTGGACCTCAGGATGAAACTATTGTGGTTAAGGATAACTTTTGCCTCACCAGGACTGTATGTAAGTATATGAAAGTTAGTTGGAACCCTTGGAAGAAATCATGGGTTAATGATGAAGGTAATGTCTATGAAAAGTACACTCTTGTGGACCATCCTTCTAGACCAAATGATGTGAGGGATCCTGGTCTTGGACCAGATGAGCCAGAACCGGTCTACAGTGATAATGAAGCTGAAGATGAGGAGGAAGAGACATCAGTTGAGGAAGGAGGAGACCCAAATTTACCTCCTAGTCTTGTGCATCAAAATATTTCCTATGAAGCAGCTAGACCTCCAAAAGAACTACCATGGAGAGAAACTATTCTGAAGGACAATGATACTGAGTCCACTGAAGAAGAAGAAGAAGAAGAAGCATATCAGTATGTTGTTAAGGACACATCTGAAGAGTATGAGGCAACCGAATCCGATCATTTTGTTAATGGAGAAAAGGAGGCTTCTGGTGAAGCAGATGATGAGGAAAATGAAGAAGAAGAGCTTAGTTTGAGCCCTCTAATTTCTAATACAGACATGATTGTGCCTGTTCAGGCAGAAGAAGTGGCATCTACTTCCCTTAATGAGAGAGTCATTAATGAATCAGAAAAGGATAAGACTAACCCTACTATTGAACTACCAGAGCAAATGGTTGTTTCATCTGCTGATGTTTCAGAGGAGATTGTAGAGTTACCTTGATCAGAACAGTCAGAGTAGATTCCTCAGGAGAATGCTCTAAGTGAGGGAGAGCATCCTGGTTCAGTTTCTGTGTTGTATAACATTGAGGGTTTGACATCAGATCCAGGATATATGGTACTTGGACCCAATTATGGAGATTCTGATGAGGAAGACCAACCCCAAAGGGAATCAGTTATCCTACATGTTGTGGCTGAAAATTTGGAAACCAAGGAGGACCTTGAGTCCTTAAAGGCTGAAATGAAAGAAGCACTGAGAGAATCAGTGACAGATTTGAAGAAAAGCCTGGTTGATGAAATGAGGAGTGCGGAACAATCCCTGGAGCTATCTCTAGGATGTGCTATGTCTAGTCCTGTGAAGGGAATGATGGATGAAGTTAAAGTATGCCATACTCAAATTGAGAGTTGTACATGAGCTGTGGTTTCTCTAAGAAAATCGATTGCTTCATTGACTGCCATGAACGGTTCTCAAACACAAGTGAATACTGATATCAGATATATCAAAGAAGTATTCAAGCAGTCTGTGGAAGTTTTTGAGGCGTTTATGAAATCAGTCAAAGAACATTTGAACAGTCAAGATGAACTTGTTCAGAAGGTGGTTAGTAATCTGACACAATCCTTCAAGGATATAGTAGTTTTCTCAGTTAAACCCCTTCCCTCATCCAGCTCCACTGTGAACCTTGACCATATCATAACTGTTATCCAGGAAGAGTTGGCTAAGGCCAGTACCAGTGGCACCTCGAATGCTCAGATCCTTTCTACCACTAGGGAAGTTAGTAGTTTTCTTCGTGATCACCTACGGGCAGCTACAACTTCTCAAGAGGCAATTAAGAATAAAGCAGATGCTTACTTTGAGAAGGTCTATACCAATAATCAAATGACTAACCATTTCAAGCTCTTGATGGAGAATTTGAAGTTTCCTCTAGTGACTCAAGCTTTCATAGAACAGGTTAGTAAGCTCAGGGAGCTTACTCCTGCCTTGGATAAATTCATTGAAAATCGAGATGATTTTGTGTCAGCAATGGAGAGTGGAGGGAGTATTATTATGGCATTAAAGAACCTGTTGCTACCATTCTTGCATGTGGATTCCAGACCTGTGATTGTACCTCATGCACTTCATGTCTCTGCCTCTGGGAGTACACCTTAGTTGACTCCAGTTTAGGATATTCGAAGCTTGACACCTATGATCCCACAGAAGAGCACAAATTTGAGATCTGGTACAGTTTTAGTGGATGACCCTTCAGTTTTTCTTTAAGCTATTCCCAATACATCTACTCAATGTGACCCTACACCCTCTTCTAATCCTAAGGGAAAGACTCCTGTTCAAGAGGACGTTTGAGTGATTCCGGATGTTTTTGATAGGATTCACTTGTATTTTTGTAATACTTACTTTATCAGTTTGTACCTTTTGTGATTTAATTGAAATTTACTCTTACATTCTCCAATTTACTATGTTTATGTTTCTTTGTAATCTGTTCTCTTTTAGTCTATACATTTCTATGATTCTACCCTTCTTTTTGTTAATCACAAAGGGGTTCAAAATGAAACTAATGAAAACTGGGAGTGAAATTGAAAGGGGGAGAAAAATGAGAACTTTGTTTTAATGTTTTTTTTGAAATTCTTTCTCTGACACCATTTTATTTTAATACTTTGGAATAAGTTGTGATTATCAAAAAGGGGGGGATTGTTGAACCTTCTGGAGAATTAGTTGAACTAATATTTTGATAGTCCCAATTATGCTCAATTATAGTTTGATAATCCCTATATTGATTAATGATTAATTACTTATTTCAGTATTTATGTACACCATGCACATATTCATATATTAGAATTTTTACAGAGAATTCGGTTACTGGATGGATATATATTAACTTAACTCTTTCTACCAATAGAATGCTGAAGCAGACAAGTGGTCACTGTTACAGAACAAAGCTGTCGATTTGTAAAGTCCACCGATACAACAAGTCTACCGTTACGAGAAGTTCACCGATACATCAAGTCCACCGATACAACAAGTCTACCATTACATGAAGGTCACCGTTACAGACAAGTCACCGTTATTTAAGTTTACTGTTAAAGAAAAGGTACCTAAGGGAGTCTACTGATACACCAAGGAAGTCTACCGATACACTAAAAAAGCTACCGGTACATAAAGGCTACCGTTACACGAAAGGTCACCGGTACATTAAGTCTACCGCTACCGATCAAGTCTACCGACAGACATGAAGTCTACTGATAGAAAGTATACCCTTACGTAAGATGTTACTGATACAAGAGGTTACCGATACAAATACCTACTGTGACACAAGGATACCGATATCCAAAGATACCATTCTAGAGAATCCGATGCTGCCTTAATTTCTTTATCATTATTTAATCTAACCAACGGTCATATTAGGTATATTTTAATGCTCTGTCATTTATTTAATGAAGGTTGTTGGATGTCAGGGAACTGTACCTCGTACCTGCAAAAAGAAATCATTTCTTTTTCTAGAGCTCGTGCCATAAATACAAGAAGTCCCTGTTGCTGCAATATACACAAGTGAAATACAGAAGTGATCTACAAGTGACATACACGAGAAGAGCTCATACAGATATACATGCACGACCAAGAAGACACAGAAGCTCATACACACTGAAGCTTACTCAAGAAGAGTTCTTTACATTCAAAAGGATTTTGAAGAACTTCATTGACTACATTCTCACTGTCTCGGCACCTGGATGTCAAGCAGACGACACTCTGTTTTTCAGACAAAAAAAAGAAGAGGACTTAGAACCATTTCTGATCAAATCCGAAGGATCCCAGAGCTACACTGCAATCACTAGAGCCATTCTAACCTCTATATATTGATCAGTGATTTATTGTTTACATTACGAGCAGTGTGTGTCATCAGTTTTAATTTAAACACACACTGTCTCCTGAACCTTAACTGGAGGATCTGTAAATCCTCATTCAAACTCCTTACATATTCTATTTCCCACTGTGGATAGTGGTAGATGTCGTGTGTGACCTGGACAGCTGTATTTGCTGTTGTTTTTGTTTCCCACGTAGAAATGTGGTAGAGGTCTTTGACCTAGACAGTTGTAAACTGTTGTGAACCCTGATCTAGGGTGTGGATCAAATTTATATAAATTGTTGAGTGGACTAAGTCTCATCTTGGGACTGAACCTCTTGGTTATATCTGCTGTGCTTTGATTAGTTTTATCTAAAACCTTTTTATTCCACTGCTAAGTGCTTTTAATTTTTTTTTTCAAAGTTACTCTAATAATTGAATTATAAAGTGTTTGAATTATTTTTAAATCATTAGGTTAGTTTCAAAAGCTAATCTGATATTATGATTAGATTAACTGGGAATTAATCAATCCCTTGATAACCTAACTGAAAGTTTTCTTTAGTTCAAATTCACTACAATTCAATTAGTTTTTTAAATTGGGGGATTTTGGTAAAGGATTTTAAACAGAAATTTTAATTGGAACTCAATTCACCCCCCTCTTGAGTGTCCACTCTGGCCAATAATTACTTTTCACTATGAGACTTTAAGAGTATCCAATGTTATATGGAGATAAATGTTAAGATTTTTGTTGGAGACTATGTGATCAAATCCTTCTGAATTTTGGGTTTCAAACTTAGTTAGGATTATTTTGAATAATTTTAAGGATAATTGTGTATTGAATGGTTTTTTTGAGATTTGGGTATTGTTTGTTCAATTTTTGAGATTAGGAGTAGTATTTCTTTTTATAAAGGATTATCCTTTTTGGGGATTATCTAATCTTGTACTAACCATTTTATTATTGGTTAATGTCTAAAGATAGGGTAAATATATAGTTCATCTTTTTTGGATTATGTAACTCTCTAGAAGTTGATTATATTTCTTCATATGTGACCAATACATCTTGAATACTCATCGTTTGGAGAAATGCTGAGTTTTTTGTAAAAATTTATTAAAGGTTAAAACTCTACTTGAAAAATAAGTATATTTCATTATGTTCTTAGTCAATATCATAAATAAATTGCTCAAATTTATGAAAAGAAACTTAGAACAAAAATGTTTCCCATTTACTTTCCTACTGGGGAATCCAATACCATTTAACCCGTCACAAGTTTGTGATTTTTTGGTGTTTAACTTTATCCTAATCAATTTTTCTATCACTCTCCATCAGAACTTGATGGTTAGTTTCACTTCCATATCCATGTTTTCCTATATAGAATCCTTGTATGGGTTATCTCAGGTGAAATTTGTACTTCTATTTATTTCCTTTAAAGGGATAGTTTTATTGACTATTTTTCCAATGTGGGACTTTCACTGAAGTTTCCAAGCCTAATTTTAAAATTGTGAGGATGCAATTTCCAAATAGGGGAACAGATGTAACGACCCAAGTATTTATAGAATAATACATTTTCATATCTATTAATATTTATGGATAATATATTAATTATATTTTAAATAGGACACTTTTTCCGACAGCGTACTCAACACTCAACAATAGGTTTCTTTGAAATCTTACTTTGCACACAACTTTTAGTTATACAAAAAAAATAATAAAATGATAAAATAATTATTTTAAATGATAGTTAATGACTAGAAAATTTATTGGATGGAATTAATAGAAATAAATAAAATATGATTATTAAAAATTATTACACTTATCCAATAAATTTTAGAGGCTTAAAATAAGAATGAATCCGATTTTATTCATGAAAAACTCAAATATTTTTAAAAGGTCGTTTTATCACCTTTTGAAGGAGAAAAATTTTTAAATCTAGGTTTTTTCACTTTTATATGTTCCATTTGATAAAATAAACTTCTTCTTTATAAAAGGATCATAAAAATTTACTTTGGGTAATTTTTTAGTAATTTTCTGATAAAGTTCATTTTTTAATGAATAGTGAAAAATTCTGCATTTTAAGTCAAAATTGTCTTTTCATCGGATTTATTTATATGGTTATATTTACTTTTTAAGTTTTTTTAAAAGTTTAATTATATTTTGTTTTTAAAATTTTATCCAATTTTTTATTGGAATTAATTTCACTTTTTAATAAGACATAAACACACAGAAATCTTTTGATAATTATAATTTTTAAAAACACATTTTTTGGTTTTGACAACAAAAATTAATTTTAAATTAATTTATGAAATTTTTGTGTTTTGAATTTTTAAAAATGGATTCCATATTTGAAATAAGGACTTCCAAATTTTTTAAATAGATAACTTTTATTTTTAGACATTATGAATAGTAACTTCAGTTTATATTTTATTCACCATGGTTAAAGGGTAAATCTGGTAAATAAAAGTAAAAAATAATATTATAATATTATTAAATTACCCTAACACATGGTATAAACCTATTTGATGAGATATTTCTGACCATGGGAATCCTTAAGTCGATTTTAGGACCCTAGGGAGCCACTTGTTTGTGAGAATGACATTTAATTACTTTTAATGTAATGTTGAGGAAAATATAAGCTAAACATATATCTTTTAGTAAAAAATTTTTTATATGGGGTTATATACGTGATATGTTCATCTATAAATATTTATTTTATATATACAATGATTTCCTACATCATGGTATTTTATTTAAAATTTTAAACATTAAATATATAAATTTAATTATGACACAACGGTGATGTAGTGATTACCTCATTAATAAAGGATTTAAATAAATAATATTATAAATGTTAAAATAAATGTAATTTTGTTATTATGTTGTCATCCATGAATTTTTTGGAATATATTTACATGTTATATTTGTATTAATTATTTTTTTCTCCAAGTAATCAATTTTTTATGGATTTGTAAAAAAGTCAAGATATGAATAGTGTCAAAATTGACATAATTCATATTTTAGAATATAAAATATTTTATTAAATATTATAAAATTTAAAAAAATATAATATTCAGTCAAAATGTTATCATAAGTCTAAAATTTTATTATTGACTCTTTAATTGGATATTTTTCATTTTTTGGTAACTATTTTGATTCTCAATGTGTTAAATGCTTGATAAAACGGTAAGAGTAAAAAAGGGTTAAATGAAAAAGATAACTATTAAAAGAATATCCAAAACCTGCCTAATTATTATTGGATGATTTTATTTAGACTTATATTCATCTTATATTATAACTAACTGAATTTTTCCTCATTTATAATCGAAATGTAATTTATAATAAAACAATATTTCAAGATATTCTTCAAGTGACCCTCCTTCCTCTTATAAAAGGCCACCATCTCTAACCCTTACTCACGCCTCTCAATCGCCCTTGGATCAGAAAACCTCTTCCCAAATAAGCTCCCAACATCCCTATATTACTCCTAGAAGCCTTAACTTTTGAATAAGGAAATCTAATAATTCCTTTTAGCTTAAATGAAAAATAGTTACCTGATTTAAGGTAATGTATTCTCCCAAGCTTCTTCCATTTATTTTCCCTCTCTAAACCCATAACGTCTCTTTATTCCATTAATTTATAACAACACTAGTATCTTCAATATACTAGTATGTTTTTATTATAAGGATATGAACTAAACTTCCACACACCTCTATCTAATGGATATGAACATACTATTTATGTGGATGACGAACTACTGCCACACAAAACGATGATTGTTCAATTATATCCTACCTCCTCTCATAGTGGCCATTATAATAGAATTGAAATTACATATGAGGCAGTAGTTTATATGAATCGTTCATGCCATACATGGAACTTATAAAGTATGGATTTAATGAACTGGGGTAACATATATAAAAATGATATTATAATTTAATAATAATATACCTATTTATTATTATGTTCTCATTCCTTTAAATATGAAATAGAAATGAAAGTAGCATTCATGCATACGTATGGCTTACCGTCTCCATGAACGATGCATTTTATTTCTTATCTTCAAATGTTATGGACTATTATAAATAAATATATTCTAGATATATATATATATATATATATATATATATATATATATATATATTATATGATATCTAAATCATGAATATCATTCTGGAGATAATGGAATTTTGACCTCATGGACAATTTGTAACTATAACATGTTCATTTTGGACTCAAGTACCGAACATCGACAAAACGACTGATATGAACATGAATAATTATATGATTGTTATAAAAGGGTAATAAGTTATATAAAAGTAATAATAAACTTGAAAAATATTCTAAAGAAAGTATAATTAATTTTATTTTATTATTCAGGGAGATAAAGGACGAATAAGACAAGTCAGACACAAGGTAAGGGAACCTTTCACCGTCCTCTTTTAGTCAACAACTTCTTTTATGTTATATATTTTAATTTCCATTTTATTAAGTTAGGATATGTTATTATATATCCTTATAAATGTACATTTTATATCCAAGTGATGAGAGACCATTTTCTCTCTCATCAAATCATTTTCTGATTTTTTTAAGTGACACTATTTGGCTGCCAAATTTTCATAAGGGAACTTCTTAACCCAAATTCCATTCTCTAGGTTGATATTCTTCTTATTATATTTTTCATGTTATGATTATGTGAGAAATTAATTTTGATATGTTATCTTTTATTTGTACATTACTTATGTGTACCTATAATGAATACACATAATCGATTTACTTTATTTACAAAATGGTCTTCTTAAGGGACTTCGTCTCAATATCCTTTCATTGAGGAATATTTTGATAATATACACCTCCTTCTTTTACACGGTGTATAATAAACCCCTTTGAATTTTAATTTAACTCAAAGGGAATCTTTTATCTATGAAGTGTTTTACTAAATGAAAAAAGGATTGTTTTTAACATATGTGGTGACAATGACCTCTACGCCGTTGTAATCGTTATTTAGCTTCCTCTATAAGACTTAATATTTCAAAAGGAAAACGAAACTCCTTATTCTGTTTTGGGGTGTTTTGGTATTGAAAAATGTTTTTGAAATGGATTGATTATTTTAATATATTTAAATAATTTCTTGTGATTGAAAATGAAATTTTATGATTGAAATGTTTAGTTTTGCAATATTTTATGTTTGATGATTAGATAATGGTACTTAGACATTTGATTGGTGGTTATGTGATAAACCAAATAATGGGTGGTTTTGGGATAAACCAAGGATGGGTGGTTATGTTATAACCTCCAATGCATCGGGTATGAAAGTCATCCATATGGATACTCCATTTAGTGATATGTGTGGAAGTTGATCGTATGTTTATTCTATTTAAGTATGTTTATGTCCTAAGTTACCTTTATATGCTCTATGTTTCTTTATATGGGTTTTATGGTAATATTTTTGTTACAAAATAAGGGAAAGCAATAATTTTATATTCATTGAAGTGTTTTTGATACTTATTTATGGTGAAAAGTATTACTTTATGATAAAGTATTCATGATTTATATGTGGTTTTGAAAACTAACAATTTCATTCTTTATGTACCCCTTACTGAGCTTTTTATGCTCATCCCGAGTTTTTGAAATGTTTTTCATAGGACATAAATTGGAATATGGTCAAGGATGAGATCAAGGAAAAGTTATGCTATTTAAAAAATGGAACTAAACATGTTTATTTTTTTAAGAGTTCTAATTTTTTTGAAAAAAATTTGATAGATTATAAGTGTCTACTTTATAATCTTTTGAGATGTAATGTAATAGTTTCAGCCTAATTCTCTAAAAATATAAACCTGAAAAGATCCTAATTGTGTATTATTGACTAAACTCAATATTATTTAATTTTTAAGGCTGTGGACTTATTGATTTTCATTTTTAATGGTCAGGTGACTGATATAATCTTCATAGTGGAGTCACTCTACCTAGATTTATGTTGAAATTAAGGAAGTGTGCCAACATTTCTTGGTCTCCATGGGTGTGTCGAGCAATACTTCATCAGAGATCAAATTTTTGGGATGTAGTAGATCACACATTAGATATGTCCATCCATATAGGAGGCTTCCATGGTTTTCCATGGAGAGAGCATGGCTAGTGAACTCATTGGGGAAATACCTTGAACACATGGTGTGTATGGTTTTTTATATCCTATAATTGGTTCATGGGATGGAAAAATAGGCCTCATAGGTTTTTATCTAAAATGGTAATTAAAAACAATGGAAAAAATATCAATATCGGTTTTCAACAGGAGGATATATGTAGCTAAAATTTGGGAGTATTCATCAGCTTTTCCCTAGTTTCTTTTTAATTCCTACTAGCATCCAGTGTGAGGCTCGATTTTTGATATCCTTCATCCCAATTTTTTTTTTGATTCACATTATAATTAAAGAAATTAATAAATCACTACAAAAATTGTTTTGATCCAATTAATAGTAATGTTACAAATTAAAAAATTCTCCAAAATTAAAAATTTAACTAGGATTTCATTAATTAATGGAGGTAATTTCAAGGAATAATTGATAGAAAGATTGAAAATTTCTGCTCACATCACTCCCCCAAATTTGGACAATTATAATATCGGTCAATTTTATGAATGAATTCCAAAAAATGTTTATTTTCCTACTTAAAATTAAATATATAAACCATAATTGAATAATATCAATGAGTAAATCCACTAAATAGTTATGCCTCCAATTTTAATTTCATACACTATTTTACTTCTATTCTCATCCAAATTCTAGTTCAATAAGTGAATTCAATATATTTAAGTGGAATTATAATTTTAACAAGTAGCACCTAAATATTTCCCTCATTCCAAATATTATTTAACCAAAATTCATTTTAACTCTTTCCTGATACTTCTTAGATGATATTTTTATATGGTGGTTTTCCCCTTCATGTGTTCGATATTCCCCTCACCTAAATGAACTAATTTTTTACATATAAACTCTTTATATTTTTTTTATATTTTCCTAGCCATGTATGAGGGAGGAACTCTGAAAAAGAACTTATTGGATATGTATATTGGGATACTCAAATACCCATTTCTATTGTATCATAGATTCTTTTTGGTATCAAAATTTACCATTTTATTAAAAGTTCAAGGGACTTAAATGAATTTATTTTAGGGAGGATAATTGAGGTGTTATTCAATCACAAAGGTATTTTCACTCGATATTGAGTTATAAATTTCAATGAACACATGTTATAATTCTTATTCTAAAATGATATTTTAAATTTTCACTCTATTTTTATATTCATCAAACATAGGTTCCATGTAACAGGGGTTTTATTTACTCATCAATCATTCACAATCAATAATTCAGAACCAATATACTCCTCATATCTTGCATCATACATTAATTAAGTAGGACATATTAAAGTTATATGTTACTATATATTTTTTAAATTTATTTTCACTCCAAAAATATAAAAATAGAATCCTTTAAAAACTATGTAAATATTCCTAAAAATGATATTTTTAATTTTAATTTTTTAAATACATAAACTAAATTAAAAAAATTTACATCCTAAAAAACATTTTACGTATCTCCCAAGCTTGGTCTATAAATACTTTTAATTTAATACCAACATGAATTTGTTCAAGAAAAATTGTTCTAAATAAAGTAAGCAGCTAAACGAATATGAGGGAAAGATACAAACTAATAGTTCTTATTTATTAGGAGAATTGATGAGTTGGGAATTCTCCACATATTCTTTATATGAATTCACATGGTACTTCTTCAATGTTTGGTCATTCATCTTGAATGGCCTCTTTGAAAATTCTCTTTGAATCTCAACTACTCCAAAATAAAATGTATTAGTTACCTTGTATGGATCAATTCACTTGGAACAATTCATACTAGGTATGAGCTTCATCATTGAATAAAATAATTTTTTTTATCTCCATGTTATAATTTTATTCTCTAGATCAACATATCATGAGTATATTTTTCTTTCTCTATAGTAGTGAGTTCTAATACACTTCCATTATAATCTCTTTAACCTCCTTTATTTTCATATTGGTCTTCTCTCTGGACTTTGCAAACTGCATGTTCAATATTTTTATAGCCTAGTAGGCTTTGTGTTTCTGCTCAATGGGAAGGTCAAAATCTTTACCAAAAAAAAATCAGTAAAGTGACTTACCTAAGGGGTTTTTCATAAATTTTTGTATTTACATAGTATATCTTCTAATTTTATTACTCTGATATTTGTGGTTGGGTTTTAATATTCTCTTTAAAATTATTTTTACTTCTCTGTTAGACACCTTATCAGGTCCATTATTTTATGGGCAATTTGCAGTTTAAGTTGTTTGGTGTAATCCATATTTCTTCAAGAGTTATTCAATGTTCTTGTAACATAAGTGGGTTATTTGGTCACTAATTATATCTTTAGGTATTCCAAACATATGAAAAATGTCTGACTTTAGAAATTCAATCTTTTTTTTTTAATCATCAATTCGTGTATATTTTTCTTCAATCTACTATGAATAATATTTTTTTTCTAAAATATACAAGAAAATATAAATGACATTAAAAATGGACCCATGAAGTCTATTCGATATACATCAAAATTCCCATATTAAAGAATTTTTTTGGAGAAACTATTTTTTTTTAAAATACTATGAGTAAACTAGTAGTTGAGACATTTTTTTTTCAAAAATCATATGAATATTTAAAAATTGAGGGTCGAAACCATCCATCCTCTAGAATTTTTATAGAAATTATTTGAGGTAAAAATGTCCTCCACATGAAGGTGAATGGAAAAAAGAAATCATGTAGCCCATTTCCTCTTCTGGGATGTACCTTCAAATGACTTGATTATTGTAAATTTTCTACAAATAAAGATCATCCCAAACATAATATTATGATTTAGATTTCAATTTATCATTTTTATGTTTAGAAAAGGAGGATACCATTTCTTTGAACAGAATATTCACTATTTCACTATACCAAGGTACTTGGGTGAGATTATATAGTATCTCACCAGGAAATGGGCCTTCCATATTCGTCTTAGACATTTGTTCTACTTCAATAGTGTGAGGTAGTTGTCTCATGAGGTCTTCCAAAATATTCTACCTTCCCTTATTTTCCTTAATCTCAATGTTAAAGTCTCATAGCACAAACTTCTGTCTCACTAGTTTTGGATTTGCATCAAATTTTGTTATTAAATATATCAATGATTCAATATTAGAATAAATAGTTACTTTACTCCATTAAAGATAAGAATTATTTTTTTCTAAATCTGTAATGATATAAAAACTTCTTATCCATTTTTGTGTTGTTAATCTGGGAATTTTCTAGGTTATTTGAAGTGTATGCTATCACTTTTATAATTAAATCAATAATTTTTAAAAGCACATCCCCTAAAGCTCAATTTAATTATTAATCAATATCTTAAAATGATAATTATAGTTTGGGGGAAAGATTATGGGGTCAGTAATCGATAATTATTTCAATCTATTAAATTCTTTCCTGCATTAATTATAAAAACCTTTTGAGTATGTTAGGTAAGGGAAAATAAATTTTGTTAAAGTCCATAATAAACCTTTCATAGAACCCAGCATAGAAAAAATGATATAATGTTATTTAAAATGGTGGGGTAAGGTAGTCTGAAAATACCATCAATATTTTCCTGATCAACATTAATTACATATTTATAAATTATTTGGCCCAAAACATTTACTTTTACACTAAAAAATACATCTTTTTTAAAATTTAAAACCATTTTTTTCTCAATGAATCTTTTTGAAACATTCTGAAAACTTTCCATAAAACTTTGAAAACATATTCCTTAGATAGTAAAGCCATCAAGAAATACATCCATGTAGTTTTCAATAATGTTTGATTAAATACTTACCATATAACACTTGAAGGTACTTAGGGTATTGAAAATACCAAAAGTCATCCTTAAATGGGAAATATTACCAATGGGACACATGAAGGTGGTCTTTTATTTGTCTTTTAGAGCAATTATAACATAAAAATACCAAAAAAAAACAATCAAGGATTAAATAATAACCATTCCAAGATTTTCTCTCTAAAATTTGGTTCACAAAGGGTATGAATAAATGGCATTTTCTAGTTAAAATTGTCAATATCCTATAATATATGAAAAATCTATATTTATTCTGAATTCTCATGGGAACTAAATAATTATTATAATTTTTCACAATTTTTATGACAATATTTCTTTGGTAAAATCGAAATAGGACTCTCCCATTGGGTGTTTGAGAGGGGGTAGATTATTCTAGCTCATAAAATTTCTTCTACCTCATTTTTTACTACGTTCAAAAGAGTTTGGTTATTCTTTTTTTATGGTTGTCTCACTAGTTTGGATTCAAATTCATGGAAAATACTGTGAAAGAAAGTGGTAGGGATAATCCCTAGGATATCCCCTAATTTTCGGACTATATTCCTAGTATTAAGATTCAAAATTTTCAACAGTTGGAATTCTTTTCTTAGCTCTAAATTAATTGAGATTATGACTCATAATTTCTCATTTTCTATTAAAAAGTCATATATCTTGATTGATGGAAGAAACATAAGTTACAATTTAGTGGGGTTTTCCAATGATTATTTTTTTAGAGTTCACCATGTTGGACACCTACATATGTAAGGTATAAATATTAGCAGCATATTCAAGTAACTCATAAAAATACGTGTCATCAATTTCATCAAATATTTCCACACCCAAAATTGATTCCAAATTGAGTTAATTTTTAAACAAAAGATTCATCATGAAGGTTGTATATTTCTAAAGTATCTCCTAATCTCATTATCCCATCTAACATTTCAATTTCCTCCCTAGAATAACAATTTAATTCAAACAAATTATGTAAAAATAGATTTCTCTTTATGTGGGTGTTTCATTGAGTCACAAATGTTTAAATAAAATATTTCCTAACACAAATTCATGGAAAGGGTGACTTTATTGACATTGATTATGGTTTAATTATCTTGAATAATTTCTTACATATAATGGTGGGAGAGTGATATTTACCTTTTCATTATTCGATGTTGATAATTTATAATTTATTAGGGACTGGATAACCTTATACACATAAAATTGAATATTCAAGAACACATAATAGGTAGGAAGTGGTTTAATTGGTGACTTTCACAAACACTCGGGTGGATTTGAGTTCCCCCATCCATAATGAAGAAAAAGTATAACAAGGAATTACATCAATTGATTCTACTAAATCACACAATGCATTGAAAAAATTAAGCCCTTTAATAGTGAAGGGAATATTGAAAGTACCTAGAACATGGAATTTTTGAGGGATTTGTAGGGTTTTTAGGGTAGAAATGTTTTTTACCAAATCTTACATATTTATTTAATAACAATCTACTTCTCCTGATACACATTTATTTAATGAATTTTTCATAACTTGGAATTTTTTGTATACCCTCCAATAGAAGGATATTGGCCAATAATTTTTTAAGCACCATAAGGATTTCTTATTGTAGTGATTCTTCTTTGGTTTTATTGGGTGTTTACATCCTTATAAGAAGGTGAGGTTAGGTTTGATGTGGATATTACATATATGTTTCTCATTTTTATTTATTTGATGGTGCATTCTTTTATTATTCTTTATGATATATTTCTAGGATAGATTCACCATGTACATGTTGTTTTTTACTTCCATATTTAGTCTTTAGGGACAATATTTCACTGTTTTCTAGCAATTTTTCACTCATTAATGTAATAGAACTTACAATTCCCTTAGGGATAGTAATTGGTTTAGTAGTAAGTTTTCATAATACTTGATTTACTAGATTATTATGGTTCTCATGATCTCGCCAAACTATTCTTTTCAATCTTTCAAATATAATCCATGAGTGGTAAGTGTGGTTTGTTGACTATTTTGAGGTTCTATTAACTGTATCAACATTTACATCATGTAAGGATATTGAGAATTTCCTTCTTGGTAGAGAGTTAATGATTTGAAACATTATCTCTGGGATGGACGGGGTTGAAATGGTTATTGAGAATACTATTTTAATGCTTTTTTTGAATGGAAGACTTTGAGTATGTTAGATCCCAACTCAAAACTGATAGGTGTTAAAATCTATAAATCCTTATTCCCCTCTTATTTTATTCTCAAAATACCTCTATAACATTGAATTTTAGCTTTTAGTACATTAGACATGTGTCTATCCAGTGGTGAAATACTCCTAAGAATTGAAAAGCTAGTAAACCCTTGGCAATGTGGGAGATGATGTTTCATGTAATTTTTATATAGCTGGCTATCTCATGAGAGAAGTTAGTTCATTAATTCTAATATCTATTAAAGGTGAGATGGAAATTTTTATTTTATGTCTCAATATAATAGAATTTATTATAATAAAGTTTTATAATTTTTTTTGGTGATTCTCTCAATCAGTTCTCTAAATTTAATAAGTGATTTTTTAATCAATTTTCTTTCTAAAGATTCATAAAGTAGGTTTTGATAATTTTCCCTAAATCATTGGTAGTAAAATACCATGAAGTGATGTTTTTCAAATGGTTTTTTTGGAATGGATTGATCTAGTTTTCTAAAACACTCCCAAAACTCATAGAGAGTTTCTACAGTTACTTGTTCATTTCCATAGATCTCCTTAGTTGATCACTCCTTGAAGAAAGAAAGAATTTTTAGAGGAAATACCTCTGTTTATCATCCAATGAGGTGAATTTTTTAGGTTTTAGATATTATATTCACACAATTTTTATCCCTTCAAGAGAGAAGGGGGAATACTTCAAGATGATTTGAGCCTCAAAGACTCTTATGGTTTTGAATCCATTGTATACTTCCTCAAGAACTCTCAAATGTATGTTGGTTTATTCAATTGATAATCCAATAAATTTATATATAATTCTGACCATTAATATTTAAAATTTTCCATATTATTTTAATTAAATTGAAATTGTTAGTTATTCATGTTGAAATTTGGTGCATATATTTCCCCCAAAGTACTATTCACTTGAGCAAGATTGCCTTCTATTTTTTCACTACCAGATGTAATTCTTGTAGGAAAAGAATAATAAGAAGAAGAGTTGGCCAAGATAATGTTGATAATCTATCTTTAATATTGTTTAATTATTTTAAGAGTTTGAATTCTAGTGAGAAAATTTCTCGTAACCTTGTGATAAAACCCATAAAGGTTAGGAGAACTATATACGGTCATTTTAAATCATTTATAAGAAAAATTTCAATGATATCACTTTTATTCCCCCAGAAATGACACCAGGTTTGATGAGAACCTGTCATGGGGCACTCAGAAAAACAATTTTGAACTAATGTAAAATATAGGAAAGGGGGACTTGGGTTGTCTTCATAGAATACACTATTTTATATTCGTTTATATCTTCTTTAATCTGTTGAAATTATTGAAAATAGTATATTTTATTTATTTTTTTAATATAGGTTTAAATAAAGGTAGTTCGACATTATATTATTACCTCATCCTCTTGTTGAATCATTATATAGTTTTCCCCTTACTATGTCACTAAAAAAATTATATCTCACTAATCACTCGTTTCTGGTAGTTTCTACTTGGATAGAGTAATACATAGATCACTGTATATGGTATCCTTAACTATCATGGTAATTAGATTTATCTTATCACCCTCATATTATCCCACATATTTCTATCACATGCAGTGATTTAAGCCGAAGTGAATTGTGTTTGGAATCCTAGAAATGGGATTATAAGAGATAAAAATTGAAAACCATAAGAAAAATTTAACTGATTAATCCATTGAAATACATAGAGGAATTAAAAAAAATTAACTGATCATAATTACTCATCATTTGGAATGGGAAAATCCTCCTTGGAGGTACCACAAATGGCATAATGTTCCATCATTGGTGTAATACAAGAAAATTATTTGCAATTATGAAATAAAGGTAGTCAATAACATAAGAAAATGTTTAGAAACATAATATGGTGATTCAGAAGGGATAAAACTTCAAACAATGAATATTTATCTATATAAAGGGGTTCAAAATCCTCTCTTATTGTCATGTTATAATCACGAGCTTCATTAAAATTCGATAATGAATTTAGAGCTTCCAAAATAATTTTTAATTTTAGTGCCAGAACAAAATAAATTATAATCATATAGATGATTTACAAATTCATATCATTGAGGGTTTAAATAAGCCTAATAGAAATATTTTGGTTGATATATTTTCTTCCAATGATCAGGATCTACTGAATCATCGAGAATAATCTGAGTGAGAGTACTTTACTTCTTCACAGTGCAGTGAAAACTCCTTCTATGTTTTTTGTTCTCTAAAAATGAAATTTACATGATTAGTGTATGGAATAGATGAATTGGATAGTAAGGATCATGTATTTTGTATTGATCCTATGAAGATGGGATTCTAGTTGGGATCATTCTATAGTTAGATAGAGCATGTGTAACAATCTTCCATAAATTGAAATTTATTTTGCTTGAAGAATGCATGATTGTGAGACTAGTTACTCAAAGATAAGGTATGGAATGACTAGAAAAAATCATTTTTAATTTTCCTTGGTTTTTATAATCCACAAAGTCTATAGATGAATGTTTATTGAAACACGGTTTGTTGGGATCTTCATCCGTAATAGTCTGGTGACTGATCGTAGCTTTTTGGTGGAGCTGCTCGACCTAGATTTTTATTGAAAATTTTAAAGTGTATTAGTGTTTCTTGGTCTCCATGGTTGATTTAAAGAAATTATTTATTTCATCTTGAATTGGTTGGATGAAATAGATAAAAAACAGTAAATGAAAATGTGTAGAGGAGGCTTGATTGGTCATACATGGAGCAATCTTGGCAGGTGAATGATTTAAAGAAATACCATGAACACCTGGTGTGAAAAACATTTCAATACTAAAATAAGTACATGTTAGAGATACCTTTTCCTCATTGGTTTTCATCTATAAATGGAATTTAAAATAGTGGAAACAAAAAACAAAC
This sequence comes from Viscum album, assembly GCA_963277665.1. Taxonomy (NCBI): domain Eukaryota; kingdom Viridiplantae; phylum Streptophyta; class Magnoliopsida; order Santalales; family Viscaceae; genus Viscum; species Viscum album. The sequence continues at coordinate 512,896,870 of OY728153.1, read as the reverse complement.
AAATCTTGGTTTTCAACAGGTGGACATGTGCATCTAGAATTTGCAAGTCTTCATCGGTATTAGTTTAGTTTATTCATGACCCATACTAGAATCTTATGTGATTCTTGGTTTTTAGTGTCCTGTTTCCTTGATGAGTTTAGTGTCTATAGGATGTTCCTTGGTGATTTTTTTCTTAAAAAAATGCCTATAGTTTCCACAATGGGATCTCTTTCATCTTTAGTTGGGTGGAATTTTTGGATACTTCAATTGCTAGATTATGTTAGTTAAGTCAACATAGGAATAAATAGGATGTGTGGGAGAGGTTTGGGAAGATAATTTTGAAGAATTAGGTTATCTACAATGCTTATAAGGTTTTAGGCGAAGGGGTTGTGAGGGGTGTTATTTTTAAGGGAAGGAGTGGGGTGTTTTTTGTATATTATAATCATTAATTTATTATTTTGGCTCAAGAATGCCAATATTGATGAATCTTAAGACCATAAATTGTAAATGGTTAATGTGAGTATGAATTAATGGGTTATTACATCATCCATCACTCCTAAATTTATGCATTTAGATTATAATGTTAAATATCATATTTTTCTATAGTTTACCATTCACTAAAAATTCATCAATTTTATAAAAATACCAAAAAAATCACTCTAACTATTTTTTAATGTGTAGATTAATAAAATTAAAATCATTATATGAGACAAAGTTTATAAATATGATAAATATAAGTATAAATTAAAATCCATATTTATTTAAAAAATATAAATTTTAATATTATGATCAATTTTATGACCCTTTGAAAAATTATATATGGTATCATAAAATTATATTATAAGTATAATTTAACATAATATTTTTATTTTAAACAATTTTATGAAAATAAATTTTTTTATTTTAAATCAATATATTTTTTATAAAAATGAAAATAAATAATTTATGATTCACAAAAATTCAAACATGTGTTTTATCATCATTAAAAAATTTATTTACTTATACCATGATATAAATATGTCATATTTTGAAATTATAAGATAAATAACTATTGTTTTAAACTTATAAAGGTGAAGATACTATCCTAATGATAAGGTTCCTATACCTAACATTCATATCTCTATTCCAATGGTGAAATTAATACTTCAATGGTTAGATTTTTAATGGCCCCATGGGTTCCCTACATTCTATATATATCTTAAATTTCATTCATTCATTATTCAATTATATTTTATCTGAAGGTTATTTAAATTAATTTTCAAGATGAATATTACATTAATAATATTCTATATCATTTCTATAGTGTTCATGAGTTTGATTATACTAGGGGGTCGAACATATCCAAATTTTTATATTTTATTTCTCTTATTTTCTATTTTATATAACATTGTTGTATTTTCAAATCTTATAGATATATTTATTCTCTTAATATTGTTAAAATATATATAATATGTTTTTTGGGTTTTTCATGTGGTGCTTGTGATTTATATAATACTACATTTCTAAATATGAAACAATTTTATAAGAAGTGAAATTACTTTGATAAAATTATAGGTCATTAAATTATTACCCCATTAATAAATTTTATTCTCAAAATTTTGGTTTATATATTTATTGGAACCTATCACAGGGTGTATAGAAAGAAAATTTTGAACCTAATTAAAATGCAGAAAAGTGGGACTCTGGTTATCTTTAGAGATGAAAGTGTAAAACATGTGTTTATGTTTTTTAGTGGGTTTAATTTTTTTTCAATAGTGTATGTGATGTAATGGTATTAAAAAGAGTTCAAATAATAGTGTTATAGCCCTAGATTATTCATTGATTCTCATGTTGAATCATTATGAAAGTTACTCACTTTATTCTTCCTCTAAGGATATGATATCTCACTGGTTACTCTTATCTGTATTTTTTGATTTTGATAGAATAATATAATGATCATTTTAACCTCAATAATTACTTTTACTATCAATAAAATATTTCCTACCACCCTCAGATTATCCCACAAATTTCTATCACATGTATTAATTTAAGCCCAAGGTAATTTTTTGTAAAAAACTAAAAATTAGAGTAGTAAAAATAAAAAGTGAAAACAAGGAAAAATATAAAATTAATTAAACCATTTAAATACATATAGAAAGTTTATGATATTTAATAGACAAAAATTAATCAACAATGTAAATGGGTAAATTATCCTTTATGTGAACAAAAATAGCCTAGTATTATATCATCCAAGTAATACAACAAAATTACAAGAAATTATGATAGAAAAGTAGTCAGTTTTCAATGTTTAAACTCATAAAATCAATCTTGTGATTCTAAATGGAGTCCCCTTAATCCGATGAAAGTTTCTCTATTTAATGAGGTTCTCAATCCACTCTTCCCACCACATGATAATCACATGCTTCATTAACGATCTCTAATTAATTCATATCTTCTCAGAAAATTTTTAATTTCAATTCGAAGCCAAAATGAATCCTTATCCTATGGCTGATTTACACATGAACAACTCTAAGGGTCATAATATTAATCAGTAAAATATTTTTTTGACATATTTTCTTCCCATTATTAGAATCAATTTAATCATCGAGAATAATCTAAGAAGGAATGATTTACTACTCCACGGTGCGGTGAAATTTCATGCTCTATTTTGTGTGCTTTGGAAAGGATATATACATGATGGATGAATGGGTTTGATGAATTAGAGAGGTTGGATTGGGTATTTTACTAGGCCTATAATGTTGGGCTTCTAGTGGTGCTCAATCCTCAGTTGGACAAAGATGATGAAATAGAATTCCATGAATTGTCAAATGTTTTCCTAAATTAATGCATGACTATGATATTGGGTTTTTGAATTTTGTGTATAGAAGAGTTTAAAAAAATCATTTCTAATTTACCTTTATTTGATGAAGCCTTGAACTCCATATATGAATATTTATTGTAAATCATTTTGTTGAGATCTGCATTTTAAATAGTTGGGTGTCTGGACTAAGCTTCATAGTGGAGTCACTCATCCCTGATTTGTGTTGAAACAAAGGATGTGTGCCAGTGTTTCTTGGTCTCTATGAGTTATGTAGGTCAATTATTCATTATGTATTGAATTTTTGGGATGTTATAGATCACACATGAGACATTTCCATGTGTATAGGAGGATTTCAAGGCTGTCTATGGAGTGATATTGGCTAGTGAACTCATTGGAAAAATACCTAGAAGACATGGTGTATAATATTTTCTGATCCTATAACTATTTGATGGGAGAGATACCGCATCCTCACTTGTTTCTATATACATGTAAATTTAAACTATTGGAAGCAAAAAATATCAATCTCGGTTTTCAACAGGCGGATAGGCGTGACTCGAATTTGGTAGTATTCATCATCTTTTGTCCGGTTTCATTATAACAACTACAAGAATTTAGTGCGAGCCTTGATTTTTGATATCCTTTATCCTAGTAAAAATTTGGATTCACATTAAAATTTGAAAAATTAGTAAATCACTAAAAACCAATTTTTGATCAAATTAATAATAATGTTCAAAATTCAAGAAGTCCCAAAATTCAAAAAATTAAATTGTATTTGTTTAATTAATGGAGGTAATCTCAAATAAAAATGGATAAAAAAAATGAAAATTTTGGCTCACATCAATCCCCACACATGGAATATTACACTATTAAAAAAATGAATGAATTCCAAAAAATGTTGATTTTCCTACCTAACATTAAATAAAAAAACTAGAATTGAATAATATTAATGAGTTACTCCACTACATGGTTATTCCTACTATGTGACTTTCAAATACTATTTTACTTCCATTTTCATCCAAATTCTACTTCCACAAGTGAATTAAATAGATTTACGTGGAATTAAAATTTTAACAAGTAGAAGCTCAATATGTCCCTTATTACAAAGCTTTTGGAACCAATTTTAATTTTCACACATTGCTAGTACTTAATGGATGATACTTTTAAAAGTTGATCTCCCCCTTCAGGGGTTTATTATTTTCCTCACCTAAATGAATTAATATTTTACATACAGAAACTTTATACTTTTTTTTTGAAATTTTTCCAACCATGTATTTGCGATGAACTATGAAAAAAACATATCGGATATGTATATTGGGTTACTCAAACACCCATTTCCATTGTATTTGAGATTCTTTTTGGAATACAAATTTCCCATTTTATTCTAGGTTTAAGAGACTTATATGAATTTATTTTAGGGAGTCTTTTTGATGTGTTATTCAATCACTAAGATCTAGTCACTTGATATTGAGGTCAGAATTTCAATGGCCACATGTTATAATTATTATTACACTAATATATTTTCAATTTTCACTCTATTTACATACTCATCAAAAATAGTTTCCATATAATAGAGGTTTTGTTTACTCATAAATTATTCAAATTCAGTAATTCAGAACCAATATACTTTTTAGATATTTCATTGTACTTTAATCATATAGGAAATATTAAACATATATGTTCCTATCAATTTTAATAATTTATTTACATTTAAAAAATATAAAAATAGAAACCTTTAAAAATATGTAAAAATTCCAGAAATGATATTTAATTAATTATTTTTTATTTTTTTAAATACATAAAATAAATTTTAAAAAAGTGTATTGTCATTAAAAACAACCTTTTTCATACCTCCCATGCTTCTTCCAAAAATACATCCAATTTAATTCCATCATGAATTTCTTCAAGAAAAATAGTTATAAATAAATTATGAAGTTAAACAAATATAAGGGAAAGAGGAAACCTAATAGTGATATATTTATCAGTAGTAGGGATGATTCTGGACTCCTCCATATGTTCTTTTCATAAATCCTCATGTTATTTCTTAAATGTTGGTCATTCACCTTGAATTGATGCTTTATACATTCTCCTTGAATCTCAACTGCACCAAAATGAAATGTATTAGTTACTGTATATGGATCAATATACTTTGAAGGAAGCTTATTAGATATGATCTTCATCCTTGATGAAAATAACAACACTTTATCTCCAACTTGAAATTTTATTCTGTAGATCAACATATCAATAAAATATATTTCTTTCTCCTTGTATAGTACTGATTTATCATTTTATTTACTTATCAGATCCTCAAGATCCATCATTTATATATTACCCTCATATCTAGCCTTTCTAACTTCTATGTTCACTCTTTTGACAACCTAATAGGATTTGTGATTCCACGCAATGGGTAAGTGAAATTGTTTACGACAAACAATTAGGTAAGGTGACTTACCTAAAGGTTTTTTTTGTAATTATTGGCGTTCCATCGTGCGTCTTATATTTTTCTTACTCTAGTATTCATGGTTAGGTTTTAGTCTTTTCTCTAAAATTATTTTTACTTCCACATTATACACCTAAGCTAGTATATTTTTCTGTGGGTTGTAGGTAGTGGAAGTTTTGTGGTATACTCCATATTTCATCATGAGGTATTACATTTTCTTTTAGAATAAGTACATTCCTTGGTCACTAATTATAGCTTGAGGTATTCCAAACCTACAAAAAACTTTGTCTTTAGAAATTCAATCATAGATTTTTAATCAATAATTCAAGTGTCTTTTTCTTCAATATACTAAGAAACATATTTTTCTTCGAAAAATATGTAGGGAAATCTATATGACATGAAAAATTGTCCCATGATGTCTATTACACATTTATAAAAATATCATAGAAAATAAAAAGTTTTTGGGGAAACTCTTGTATTTTAGATATTATACCAATAAACTAGCATATGGGACATTTTTTATAAAAAATATGAATATTTAAAAATTGAGGGCCAAAGGAATCCAGACTCTAAAATTTCTAGAGAAATTATTTGAGGTAAAAAATGGTGTCCACATGAAATTGTATGGAAAAAATAAAGCACGGAATTCATTTCATCTTATTTTATGCACCTTTTAATGACTTGATTATTATATATTTTCTATAAATAAGGATCCTCCTAAACATAATATATTAAATAATATTTTAATTTAGCATTTTTTATGTTTAGAAAAGAAGGCCGGTACCTTTGAGTTGACCATAAAATTCACTATGTCAGGATACCAAGGCTATTGGTTGAGGTTATACAGTATCTCACTAGGAAATGACTCTTCTAGACTGGTCTTAGGTATTAGTTCTACTTCTGTAGTGTGAGGCAGTCGACTCATGTGGTCTGCTTCCATATTCTCACCACCCTTATTTTCCTTGATCTCTATGTCAAACTCCTATAACAGAAACATCCATCTCAATAGTTTTGTATATTCATCAAATTTACTGATTAAACATATAAATATTTGATGATCAGAAAAAATAGTTTCTTTACTCCCTAAAATATAAGAATGAAATTTTTATAAATCTATAATGATATACAAAAACATCATTTCTATTATTGTGTAGTTAATATGGGAACTTTATAGGGTCTTTGAAGTGTAGGATATCACTTTTCGAAGTAAATCAATCCTTTTGGAAAGAACATCCCCTACAACTCTATTAGAATCATTACTCAAGATCTCAAAATGGTAATTACAATTTGGTGGAATGATTATGGGGAATTATTTTGGAATTATTTGAATCTATAAAATACTTTCCTATATAAATTATCAAAAAAAAAACAATTTTCTTTTTGAGTAAGTTAGTTAAGGTAAAATAAGTTTTGTTAACGTCCATAATAAACCTTCTATATAAGACAATATAGCCTAAAAATGATCTAATATTAATCCCAATGGTGGGGTAAGTTAGTGTGGAAATAACAACTACATTTTCCTTATCTATATCAATTACATATTTATAAATTATGTGGCCCAAAACAGTTCCTTTTACACTATAAATAGAACCTTTTAAAATTTAAAACTATGTTTCTCTCAATGCATCTTTTCAAAAAATTCTTGAAACATCCCATACAACTTTAAAAAACATATTCCTTAGATAGTAAAGTCATAAAAAATACCTCCATGTATTTTTTAATCATGTATGATAAAATACATATAATGAAACACTAAAAGATACTTGGGAAATTGAAAATACTAAAATGAATCCATCGGTAGGAAAATGTACTGAAGAGACATTTGAAGGTGGTCTTTTCTTGGTCCTTCAAAGAAATTACAACCTAAAAATACGAAAAAAAGTATATCAAGGAAGAAAATATGACCATTTCAAGCTAGTATATCTAAAATTTGGTCTTCCAAGGGTATGATAAAATGGACTTTTCTAGTTAAAATTTTTAATAACCTACAATCTTTTTATACTCTCCAGTTATTCTGAATTCTCATGGGCACTAACTAATTATTCTCATTTTTCACAATTTTTTTTGAGATAATTTTAATAAGACACTCCCATTGGGAGTTTGAGATGGGGTATATTATTATAGTTTATAAAAAAAATTCTACCTCATTTTTTATTACTTCCAAAAGGGTTGGTTTATGCCTTTTTGAGGGTTGTCTCACTATTTTGGTTTAACATTAAAGTAAAATAATATGCATGAAAGTGGTATGTATAGTCCCTAGGATATCCCCTAATGTCCACCCTATATATATACTATTTATTTTTATAATTTTTAGAAGTTGGAATTATTGTCTAGGATTTAAATTATCTGAGATTATGAATGTTAGTTTCTTATTTTCCATTAAAAAGACCTTTTTCAAGATTAATGAAAGAAAATTAAGTTTCAGTTTAGTGGGATTTTACAATGAATATTTTTTTATATTTATCCATTTTGGAAACCTACAAATTAGAGGTTTAAATATTAGTTGTAGATTTGAGTAACTCATAAAAATATCTTTCATCAATTTCTTCAAATTTCTTAACTCTAAAAATTGTTTCCAAATTGAGTTCATTTTGAAAAATGGATTCATTAAAAGTTGGCTATTTCTAAATCTTCTCCTAATCTTATTATGTCATAAAAAATTTATTTTTCCTCCTTTAAGGAATAAGGTAATTCAAAAAAAATATTTTAAAATAGATTTATCTTCATGTGAGTGTTTCATTTGGTCAAGGATGTTGTAATACACTGTTTCCTCACCAAAATTCACGGATAGGGTGACTTCATTGACATTTATTATGGATTAGATATCTTGGGGAATTTATTAACTAGAATTATGGGAGATTGATATTTTCCTTTTACTTATTCCATGTTGAGAATTTAGAAGTCGTTAGGGAATGGATTATCTTGTACACTTACAATGACATCTTCAATAACACATTCTATGTAGGTAGTGGCTCAATTGGTGACTTTCACAACCACTTGGGTGGGTTTGCGTTCCCCCATCTATAGAGAATAATAAATAGAATAATTCATTACATTAATTGGTGATAATAAGTTACATAATGAATTGAACGAAGTAAGATCTCCTATATTGTAGTGAATAGTGAAAGTACCATGATCTTGGAATTTTGTGGGGATTTGTGTGGTTTTTCGGGTAGAGAACTTCTTATAAAATATTACCTCTTTATTGAATCAGAATATCCTTTTCCTTATAAAAATGTATTTAATTAATTTTTCATAAAATGGAATCTATTGTATACCCCCCAAAAGAAGGATGTTGATCTATACTTTTTAAGAACCTTTAGGATCACTTATTGTAGTGATTCTTCATTTGTTTTCATGGAGTTTTACATCTTTATATGAAGGAGATGTTAAGGATGATGTATATATTCCATCTTTTATTATACTTTTTTTATTGGATGGTTAATTCATAGATTCCTCCATATGTTCTCTTTCCAGGGTTGATTCACTAGGTACATGTTGTTTTTCACTTCCATCTTCAGTCTCTAGGGATAATCTTTCACTATTTTCTAGATATTTTTCACTCCATAATGTAATATAAACAATATTTTCCTTTAGTTTATGAATTTTTTTAGTATTAATATTAACTAATACTTGATTTAATAGATTATTGAGTGTGATCATGATCTATCTAAAGTATCCTTTTAACTATTTCAAATCAATTCTATGAGTGGAAATAGTGGTTTATTGACTATTTTGAGATTATATTACCTATCTTGGAATTTTCATCATGTAATGATCTTGAGAATTACCTTTATAGTAGATTTTGGATGGTTAGAAAAATTTTCTATAAGATGTATGGGGTTGAAAAGGTTATTTATAATACTATTGGAATGATTTCTATAATGGTGGAATTTGAGTTTTTGGATCACAACTCAAAACTGATTGGTGGGAAAATCAATAAATCCTTTTTTTCACTAGGTTGATTTTGGAAATACCTATGGAACATGGAATCTCATCCTTTAGTCCCTTGAATTTGTGGCCATACATCGCTGAAATGATCCTATAAATTACAAAGCTAGTAAAACCTTGGTATTGTAGGAGATTACGTTTCATTTACGTTGTTCAAAGCTAGTTGTCTCATAATAGAGGGTAGTTATTTAATTTTATTTTCTAGTAAAGTAGATATTGAACTTCATAACTAATGTCTCCCACTATTAGTTGTTGTTATACTGAAATTATATATATTTTTTAGATTCTCTAAATCATTTATTTAACTTCAATATTTGATTTTCAATCAATTCTCCTCTTGAAGAAGTATCAATTAGGTTTTGGTTATTATTTATAAATACTTGAAAATAAACTACTAATAAATGATGTTCTTCATAGGAATGGTGTGATCAGTATGGAGTAATTTTCTTAATCTGTTACCAAAAATCATAGATAATTTATCGAGTTACTTATTAAATTCAATAGATCAATTTCTTTATTCGATCATTCCTTGAAGAAAGAAATAATTTTTGGAGGAAGGCCCTCTTTTTTCCATCCCATGAGGTGAATTATATAGGTTTTAGATTATAGATTCACACATTGGTTTCCCCTTCAATAGATAATGGGAAATTCATCCAGTTGATTTGAGACTCAATGACACTTCTGGTTTTGAATCAATTGTGTACTTTATTAGACACTCTAAAATTACTCTTGGTGTATTCAATTGATAATCCATGCAATTTACGAATAACTCCTATCATTAAAGTTTTAATTTTACCATATTTTTTGTCCTTAAATTCAGATCATCCATTATTAATATTGAAATTTTGTGCATACATCTCCCTCAAAGTCATGTTTTCCTGAGAAAGATTATCTTCCATTTTCACTAACTAATGGAACTCTTGTTGAAGAAGAGGAAGAGGAAGAAGGGTTATACAATTGGATGATTATAAAATATCTTTCCTCATGTTTAGTGATTTTAATATTTTGATGTCTACTGAGCACAAATATCTTTACATTATGATCAAAACCAATGAGGTTAAAAGAATTGGATATGGTCATTTTAAATCATTTTAAAACAAAATTTAAATTATAACACTAATATTTATTTGAAAATTATACTAGGTTTGATGATAAACTTTCCTCGGGAATTCAATAATTTTTTTTGAACCAAAGTAAAATACTATAATGAAGGACTTGGGTTATCTCCAGAGAAGACAATGTTATAGATGGGTTAATATCTTGTTTAATGGGTTCACATTATTTTCAATAGTGGATGTGATTGATTGTACTTAATATAAATTTAATGAATAATGGTATGAAAATAGATTATTCCCTTATTCTCCTGTTGAATAATTATTCAAATTGTTCCCCTTATTCTTTCACTAATCAAATGATATCTCACTAATTAATCTTATCTAGTTGTTTTGGTTCAGATAGAGTAATTAAAAGATCATTGTATCCTCTAAACTTGAAAATCTTGGAAATTAGATATATCTAATCACACATAGATTATCCCACTTCTTTATATCACATGAATTTATTTAATCCTTTGTGACTTGTGTGTGGAATCCTGAAAAAGAGAGTAAAATAAATCCAAAGTGAAAACCAAAAGAAAACTCTAAATGATTAAACCATTGAAATCCATAGAGGAAGTACTTGAAAATTAACAGATCTGAATTCAACAGAAGCAACTACTCAACCACACAATCTAGTTATTAATAAGGGATACCACTTAAACCCATGAATAGTTATCAATATAAAGAGGTCCCCAATCCTCTATTACTGTCACATGATAAGCATGAGATTATTTAAAATTCTATAATGAGTTCAGAGAATCCAAAGCAATTTAAAATTTCAATTCTAGGTCTAAATGAATTATTATACTATAGAATATTTACATATTCACATATTCAAGGGTTTAAATCAAACTGATAGAAATATTTTTTTTGATATATTTCTTCCCATGAACAGGCTCTAGTGAATCATCGAGAATAATCTGAGTGGGTGTTCTTTACTTCTTCCTAGTGCAATGAAAATTCATGCTATGTTTTGTGTTCTCTGAAAAGGATATGTATGTGATTGGTGTATGGGTCAGATTAATTGGAGAGGCAAGTTTTAGTATTTTTCATCGAGCCTATGAAGTTGGGCTTTAAGTTGAGCTTGGTCCTTAGTTGGATAAATCTAGTGGAGCAGACTTCCATGGATTGATGAATTTTTTTCTCAAAGAATGCATTACTGTGAGACTAGCTACTCCAAGATGAGGTTCAACATGACTAGAAAACATCAATTTGAATTTACCTCACTTTGGTGAAGCCTAATACACCATAGATTTATATTAATTGAAACTTAGTTTGTTTATATGTACATCCATAATGGTCAAGTGATTAATCGAAGCTTCATGGTGGAGTCGCTCATCTTGGTTTTTTATTGAAACTATTGAAGTGTAGTTTCTTGGTCTCCATGGGTGCTGTAAAGTAATTATTTATCATTGATTGAATTGGTGGGATGAAATATATCACAAAAAAGACATGGAATTGTGTACAAGAGGCTTGAATGTTCATCCATGGATCATACTTGGTTAGTGAACTCATGGGGGAAATACATTGAACACCTGGTGTGCAAGTTTTTTTAATCCCACAATTGGTGCATAGTGGAGATACCTTGGTCGATCAAAATTGGTTTCGTTTCTTCTAGACCCGTACTAGAATTTGATGAGATCCAAGATTTTCAGTATCCTTTGTCCTTAAAAGAAATTCTTTGAGTTTTCACATTGGAATCTATTTCATCCTTGGTCACGTGAAATTTTGGGAAGCTTCTATTTCAAGCTTGTGTTCTTAATGTCTGCACAGGCACCAAGGAATCAGGTTTTCTTCAAATATTTTCTTGTCTTAGTTTTCATTGGTAGCTCACATCAGTAAGTTGGGTGGATTTGGTCGGACTACTCTATATTACATAGGTGATATAGGGTTTCTTCTAGCAATAACAGGTGTCATGGCTCAGCATTCAACATGTGGCACATGGACTTTATTTGGAAATGGTAGAAGGAATAGGGGATGCAGAAATAATATATTTTTTATTATATTAGTGGAAGAAAAACCTTCTAAAACTACCTAATTTCTTTAATAGTATTAGTAGACCATTGATGTGGGAGCCGCACTGAATGCAGGGGATGGTAACAAATATTTTTTTCTCGGGAATAATAGTGGTGGTCATAGATTTTTTCCAATACAAATCATTAAACATTTTCTTAGTGGTGAAATTTTCTAATTTTATTCAATAATAATAAAGAAATAAAAATAAAAATTGAATGATGTATGATAATTAAAATCCAATATAACCATTAAATTCATTTTAAAATAAAAAAAACCTATTCAATTTTTTATTTTCCAAATGAAAATTCTAGAAATCAAAAATTAAAATTCAATTCTAACTTTAATATCAATTTCAATTTATGGATTTTCAATTCATTTACAAAAACTATTAGAACATTTATTATAAAAATAAATCCATTTAGAAATATTAGTTCTATAATCAAACAATTATAACTTCAAAATCTAAATTAAAATTTGGATTCACATTTTAATTCCAAATGTTAATAAATTTCTAAAAACCATGTTTTGATACAATTAAAAATAATGTTCAAAATTCAAAAAGCCACAAAAATAAAAAATTTACCCACAATTTCTTTAATTCATTGGGGGTAATTTTAGAAAATAACAGAATTTATTTTGGAAAAGTTCATCTCTCATCACATATTAAAGTGACAAAGGTGATGTTACTTTTTTTTTCATTACTCTATTTGGTTCTCTTGACTACTCCTCATACTTATGGTCCCACTATATTACTTTAAATAGGTGGGTTGTTTTATTTTATAAAAACTTATCTTTATGTTCTATGATTTCCAATGGTTTCTCCTCATAAGATAGATAATTTCTTAAGAGGGATATATGGAACACATCATGTACTTAAAAAAGTGTTTCTAGATGTTCTAGTCAATAGGCCACATCTCTGATATGATCAATAATCTCAATGGGTCTATGTACCTAGGACTTATCTTTCCCTTTATCCCAAATATAATGACTCTATTGCATAGAGATGTATTTAGGAACACTTTATCTCTATCCTTATACTCTTGATCTCATCAATGATTGTCAGCATAACTCTTCCATTGACTTTGATATCCCTTAATGTACTATTTAATGGCCTTGATCTTTTCCATAATTTCTTTTACCACTTTAAGTCCCTATTTCTCAAGTTCACCAACTTCATCCAAACACATAGGGGTTATACACCTCTTCCATTAAATGGATTCACGTGGAGCTATCTGGGCGCTTGAGTGAAAGTTTTTATTGTATCAGAACATGACCAAAGTAATATAATGATATCATATTCCTTTAAAGTCAATTGAGTGTTCTCTAAAAATTTCCTCCAATGTCAAGATAGTCTGCTTAGATTGACCATTAGTTTTGGGGTGATAAGGCATACTAAAGTTCAACATAGTGTTTGGATAATGTTGGATACTTTTCCAAAACATAGAGGTAAACGTTTTATCTCTATTAGATAAAATTGATAGTGGTTCCCCATGAAGCCTCACCACTTTTTTGATGTATATCAATGTAGGTTGAACTAGTGGGAAGTCCTCTCGAATAGAAATAAATTCATCATTAATTATATAATTATCCACCACAACCCATATTGAATTATTTCCTCTAAATATCATCAAAGGGGATGTGAAAAACAACATGTTGATGTATTCCCATTTACTTTTAGGTATGGGTAATGATTGTAACATCACCTTGTACATTTTACTTTAGAGAAACACTTTCTAACATACCCAACACATTGATATATATTCAGTAATCTATTTTTTCATATTGTCCCACCAGTAGTTCTCTTGAAGATCTTAATATATATCCATTCTCCCTGGGTGGATTGAGAAATTCAATTTATGTTTATCATTAAATAGATCCTTTATTTGAATATTTTATGGTACACATAGTCATGACCAAATTCTTATAACTCCTTCATAAATTTTTAATTCTAATGTTTTCCATTTTCTTATAGATTCATAATTCTTATGAATTTTCACATCTTCGCTTTGAGCATAATTTATCTACTTAATAATGGATGGTTGAGAAATAATTTCATAAATGAATGATGATAATTCTTCTTCTATGACATGCAAGTACATTGTTTGAAAGTATAAGAATATTAGATCCTTATAAATTCTCAACATTGATAAGGTTGCAAGATCTTTTATACTTAGATCATCTTCTATTTTATTCACCTTCTATATATGGTAGTGGATTAGATAGTAATAGTCTTTGATTAACTCTAACTATATTCACTGGTGTATATTAATCTACTTCTATGTGAATATATTTTTGAGGCTCTTATAAACTTTATATATCACACACTTATCCCCATAAAGATAATTTCACTATATTTTCAATGTGAAGATTATTATAGACATATCCAGATTAGGAATAGGATATGTTTTCTCATGAACATTCAATATAATTGATGTATAGGATATTAATTTTTCATTTTCCTTTGTTCACAACCCAATAAGTAATTTGAAGAATCACAATATACCCTAAAAATCTCCCCCACTTTAGGGTAGTGTAAGTACTAGAGCAGTGATAATCCTATTTTTCAACTATATGAATATTTATTTTCACTTCATTGATTTAGACAAACATTACCCCCTTCCGGGTTATCTTCATTATCTAGTTTGACAATCATGAGAAGTTTCTCATAATTCCTTGGTAATACCCAATAAGTCCAAGGAAACAACGGGTATTCATTACAAATATTGGTTTGGTACACTCCACAATTTCATTTTTTATAGAACGGTCCACAGATATCCCATTCTTGGTGATGACATACCTCATGAATGATACTTCTTATATTCAGAACTCACATATACTATACATTTAATATAGTTATCCTTTCACAAATTCTTTATCATAGTATTCAAATAATCCCAATGTTCCTCCTTTCATTTGGAGTATATCATAATATCATCTATAAATACTACCTCAAATTATACAAGGTAATATCTAATGACCTTATCCATGAAGTCCATGATTTTTTTATTTGTTTGTATTAAGGTAATCACTCTAAACTAATATTTTCCTTACCTTATTCCAAATGTAGTGTTGGGAATATCTTCATTCTTCACCTTTAATTGGTAATATCCTGACTAAAGGTCCACCTTAGAGAAGTATTGGGCCCTGTGTAATTGATCAAACAAGTTATCAATTTCTGGCTTGAGACATAGGTTCTTTATCATGATTTTTTGAGTTCATGATAATCATTTTAGATACACATTAACCCATACTTATTCAGGAAGATGTGGGCCAACACACCCCCTGGAGAAGGTGTTAGGAATACAAAACCTATTTACAGATTCATTTATAACTACTTCTTTGGTTCTTCAAAGTGAATGGTGTCCATTCAATTGGGAGTCTAGGATATAGTTATAGACCCAGGTATAAGTTCAATTGAGAACACAACCTATCAGTGAAGAGTAAGACTAGGAAACTCTTCAAGGAATATATCTGTATAGTCCCTTTCAATGGGAATGTGTTCAAGCATGATTCCCTCCTTTTTATCAATCAATTGAGTTATATATGATTGTTTATAAGGCATCAATATCCACAAATGGGAAGAATATTACAATAGAGATTTACCCTCTCTATACACTTATACAAAACCAGACGATGACTTGAGATGTGAAGAGTGATCTCTATCTCCCAATAGTTATTATTGGATTTATTTATGGACAGAAAATCCACAACAAATATAGTATCAAATTCCACTAAAGGATGTATTAAAAGATTTACTATGATTTTTAGTCTTTAAAAATTAACTAGGGATGAGTTATATACTTGGGATACTATAATTTTTCTGTTTTATATTCTCATAGATAAATCAACCCCATTTTTTGAGGTGGTCTTGGAATAATTATACTAAACATCCATTATATGAAAGAATGTATAGAACTGGAATAAAATATTTCACTCAAAATTCATGAATGAATTACCATAGTAACTTCACTACAATGATTTCAGGATCCACCTCAATAGTAGTGATAGCATATGTCCAACCATTCTCTTCAGACCTTTGACATTGTTTTCATTATTTTACTCTGAAAACCCTTGTCTTAGAGAATTTTATTTCATAATTTAGTGTTCCTTGAAGTTAAAACATTAGACTAAAGGATGCTTGTTTATCTAAACATTTTTTCTTCTACCACATTTGTGGGATTCCTTGTCTCTTTTTAAAATTGGTAATCTCGATGCCCATCTTTTCCATACTTGAAACATCTTCTCATTCCCTTGAGATTGTTTTTAGGATGATCCTTCCCACACTTCTAACACATGGGTACTTGGGTTTTCCTTCCTCCATAGGATGTATCCATTGTTACTCCTAGATTAAATTAAATTTTGTTCCTTTTATCTCTGACCCCATGAGAATACCAAGAGGTTACAATATCCATCTCTACTTTAAGGGAACAATGGGAAATATCTTTATAGTTATCAATGTCTCAAATAGAAAAAGATTTAAATACACTTTGTATTAATCTACTAAAGAATAAGTCCACCCCAAATTAATTATTGATGAAAAAACCAAAGGTTTTTCATGAAGGTGTTTAAACGCTTTCCTCATAAACCCTGATAGAATAATATTCCTTTTTTATTCAGTCAGATAAAATTTCTCCCAAATTTATAATGGATATTTTGGGGAATTTATTTATTGAAATATATTTTTCGAAATCATTATAATTTTATGTAACTTATTTATTCTTAGTACTTTGTATTCTACATCAGTTTCCACCACATATCAGCTTCCCCCTATATATAACAAACTGCTAGAACAAATTTCTCCTGATATAATAATTGAATGATATAGAACATATTATCAGTGTATTTAATAATTTTTTCTATGATTAAGTGATCCTAAGATGAAATAAATACATGAGTACTTTTTCATATAACTTACTCAACCAAAATATGCTCTTTCTTAAGAAAAGGAGGGTGTCCCACATGATTCAAATTGGTATTCAAAATTTGAGTTAGTTGAGCCAGTACCACCATGAAGTTCTTAGCTCCCACTCCCATAATGTTGGTATCTCATCAGGGAAATAATCAAATTTCTTATCACATTAGTTGTTGGTATGGTTCCTCCTATTTCTCACCGTTAACTAAATAAATAAATAAAATTAGGTATGAGAATACTTAAACTAGGAATCATATAAAAAGAAGAATTATAAACATCAAAGTAATAACATATAAATTCTAACTTATGATTATCTAGGTTTCAATATAGGTTATCGATGGTAATTATACCATTAGAGTTTCTAACCTAATAATCTATTCAAGTCCTTTATAATGGCTCACAAAGAGTTTCTGAATTATCATTTGAATATCCACTGAGAGTATCAAGCCAGGTCTGAAGAAATGCCTCTTTTTCATGCACTAGGTGTAGTTTGAGTTAAATCCCAATGATCATTTTTAGGTTTATTACCCCAATGTAAATATGTTCTAGAGCCACATCTACTTGTAATATCCATAAAATAATGTAGTTTCTTCTGAACGAATCAGTCTGTACTTCTCCAAATTTTTTGTATGTTCTCATATACTTAGACTTATCCCAAGGTTTTTTACTGATCCATTATTATCCTAATCCCTAAAAATTACTTTGTCATTCTCAGATATGAACTATAGAATCCCTACCCTTTTCTAGATATTATTACATGTTTTTAACATAAATTTTCAATAAACACAACCCAAATATCAAGATTACTCATGTATTTGGAATACAATATCAAAAAAACATCAAGATGATACTAAAAACGGCTTTATTTTAATCACCATAATGATATCTTAAATCCTTTTTCTCTAATAAATCTACATAAGATAACTGGGGGAATACATAAACAAAAGAGGTATCTAAACAGCTTAGTAACTGATTAAACATGATAACAAAGAATAACATATGAGTCAAAAGAAATTATATGATATTATAAAATATTTGGTTCATGAATAATCAAATGGGATCATAACATAAAGTCCATATAATAACAATATTAATGCAATATAGGAATGTGTAAACAAAATGGAACATTACATATGCATATGTTAAAGAAAACTGCAAGAAAAACATCACATGGAGGACAACATCCAATCAGGGATAAGGTTTACTCTCTAATCACATACATATTTCCTCATGAGACATAACCTTTAGCCAATTCAATAGTGTATTATATGGGTGAACCCATCATTATATGTACATTTTTTTTTTGTGTCCCACAAATTGAAATCAAGCGTAATGAAAAAACATAAGATTTACCAATGGAAATAAATTGATTTCATAATATTAAATCATTTCATAATCAAAGGATCCTTCATAATGATTCCAAAGAGAATAAGGGATTACATATTTTAGAAATTCATATCTGAATAAATAATAACATTTCTAAAATTTCGTGCTCTTTTGTAAATCATCATTAAAAAGGGTAGAGAGTTGAGTATAAAAATGAACTTTAAAAATGGTGTTTTAAGGAATCAGTTAATTACCATTAAAGAAAGAATGGAGATGATGTTTTATTGAAAAAATAGAGGCAATAAATAATGGTTATCCCTAAAATATTTATTTCTTAACGAGATCATAAATGAGAATAATTATTTTAAAACATTGTTACATAAAATGATTGAGGTATTGTAAATTTCTACTTAACAGGGTTTGATTTTAAATAAAGAATTTAAAAAATTAACATAAAAAAGTATACCCCTGCAAAGGAAGGGAGAATAATATAGTCATATATGTAAGATACCTGTATACATAATTTATAATCATTATATAAAATCAAATATGGAGTGAAATAGATTTCTAGAGATAAAGTTCACAAGTCAAAGAAAATAGCTTAGTTTGAAGAGATCTATTACCTTATGTTCAGATTCATTGTTCACTTGCACATAACATCCTAACTAATCAAATTATATTATTTAATTATATAATTTAAACCATTAAAATAAATATTTGATTTACTAAAATTATATTATATTCGTTTATAACCATTTGAATGAGATATAATGTTTAATTTTGTTGTTTTGAGGGCATTTGTTTCGTGGTTTCAATATTGGATCACTTGTGGATAATTATTTAAGTTCTTATCAAATGGGACTAAAAATCTAGAAGTGAAATGAAATAATATTAATGTTCCTCCAATGATTTAAATGGTCCCAAATATTCATATGTGTTATTAATTAGGGATGATTCATTTAGTATAAACCTTATCGTCATATGGTTAGATTATTTAGGTGGTTTTACCAACCATCATGAACAATATTTGTTTTATTTAACTAAATGGTTATTAGTACATTACAGAATAATAAAAAAAGTTTAAATATACTTATTATCATCATATTAAAAAATAAAAATATTTATATAACCATCCTTGAAGGGAGTGGATAAAAACTAAGTGTATTGTTCATAGCGGTGGTGAACCAATCATGTTGTGAACAAAATTTTAATTTAATAATAAATTGAGGTGATAGTAGAAGTTGGATATTACAACATAATAATAAAAATATATCATTCCATTTAGAATAATTATGAAACTATGTTTTTTTGGAGGGATAACATATGGGGGTGGAAGAATAAGAATAAAATTGAAAGAGGTTAGTCAAGAAGTTTAACTCTTCCTTTGGTTGTCTCTTTTTAGGATACCTCTTAAGCCATATAGAAATGTTATGTGGAGATATTAGAATAAATAGGATATGGGGGATAGGTTTGGGGCGGGAATTTTGTAGATTTTGGGAAATACCCAAGGTATTGAAGTGTTAGGTGAAGAGGTGGTGGGGTGGTATTTATAAGGGGATGAGAGGGGTGTTTTTTAATATCATAACCATTAGTTTATTATTTTGGCTCAAGAATAAGAAATAGTGATGAATATTGTTACCATATATTTAAAATGGTGCATGTGAGTGATAACTAATTGGTGCATACATCTTTTATGACTCATAAATTCATGCCATTATCATATAAAGTTAAATATCGTATTTTTTCGATTTCATTATTAACAAAGAAATCAATTATTTTAGAGAAATATAAAAAATTAACCCCGATATTTTATCTATTTGTTGATTCTAAAAATAAAATTAATTTTATGAAAATAATTTTATAAATTTGAGAATTTTAATTTTTAATTTTAATCGCCACTTATTTGAAAAATAGTAATTTTAATATTATGATCGATTTTCTTACCCTTTGAAAAATTACTTGTGGTCACATAAAATTATTTTATCATTAAAATTTAACTTAATATTGTTTTATAAAACTATTTTACTAAAAAAATTTAAATCATTTTATATTTTATATAAATTTAAATAAAACATTTATGTTTAAAAAAAATGTAAACAATTATTTTAACAATTTTAAAACATTTATTTTCTTGTATCGTGATATAAATATGTCATATTTTAAATTGATATCATAACTAAATATTAGTTTACACTTGCATTAGTAATATTACTATAATAATGTTTAGGTTATTATTAGTAATGATCAGATTAATATTCCAATAGTTAGATTACTATTCTAATGGTCATATTTGTAATGGCCATATGGGTTCCCTACTTTATATAAACATCACTTATTTCATTAATTATTCATTATATTATATTTTCTCTCTAGATTATATAGATTTTCTTCTTCAACATGAATATTTACTTGAAATACCCAAAGGAATTAGATCTTTACTAATTTTGGATAATCCCATTTTTAACAGGGTTGAGATGGAACCCTTACATGACCCATAGGCCAAAAGGCACAAGGACCATTACATGACATGAAGGCCCAAAGACTCAAATACACTAGATTTTCTACACCTTATTATCTTATTCATTGATGTCATAAGCTCCCCACCTCACATTGTGAATCAGCTAAAATTTCCTCATGAAAATATGCATGGTGCCTAGTATCGATGATAATTTTTCATACCCTCTATTCATTCCCAATCTAGTTAGCACTTATCTATTGGATACTAGTTTCTTTGATTCCACTTCTAGGGCCTACTGTAATATGCATTTCATTTCTTTGTGGTTTACGATGGTGTACCTCAGGTTTTAAGAGAGAAGGTTTAGGATTACCTATTATACCTTAGGATCATGGGTGTTATGGTGTGGTATCATAGATTACACCATAACTTGAGTTTGAATATATATTTTAATATAATTTAAGCATAAAAATTTTTGTCTATAAAAAATCATGGTTATTGATTTTGGGGTTTTATTATAGAATAGTAACCTCTATCATTCAATGATTCTATTATTTTCCAAAATTATTATAAATACAATACTTATCTAGAATTATCAATTATTTCCCTAACAATTTTTAAACCCAAAGTGACCAATGGTTCATATTTAGAAATATTTATCCATCAATTAATTAGTTTTGAACCTCAGCATAAAGAGATAAACACCTTATGATCTAAGGTGAATTTCTTTTCACATATTATTGATTCTCTCCCTAGCATTTCTGCTTAGTGAGGATATAATAATATTATTTGTTTTGTTTTGTTTTTGGTTTTTTGGGGTTATGATGTGGAATAATTAGGCATAAGCCTTATGGTTGATCCTTGTGTGTTGGGTGGAATTTGATTAATGTTTCCTTTTTCAATCATGTAGTATTTCTTAATTCTCTACTTTATATAGAGGATTAAAAAATCTGAAATTATTTATGTTCAATTAAGTAACATTCATGTTTTTTATTTAATTTAATAGTAAGGATTGACATAAATAAGATAATTAATTACATTATAAATATATTAAGGTAATGGGTGATTCAAATTCACATTAAAGATATATATATATATATGATTTTTCATATTTATTTATGTTTCATGATTGATATATTCTATTGGTTACAATTTTCATGAAAAGTATAATATTTAAGCTGATTGGAGATAAAATAGTGAATTACTCTCATGCATATTAGAGAAATATATTACATGAATTATGGGTACAAAAAATGATATGAATTTTTATTAAACTTAATTATGTCCATGAGGAGGAAAATAGTGTGAAGGTGTCATGATAATAACATTTTCAAACTCAATTTAAGGAAATTATCAGGGGTAGGTGAGTGGGATAATCAATTTTTTGATTAGGAAAACAAAATTATATAATGGATTAAAATTTTTTGAGAAGTTATTTAAAATTACATAGTGGTAAATAAATTTATTAATATTATCACGGATAAAATAATAAAAATTATTTCTAATATATAGAATCAATACATGGATAAGTGGACCGCAGTTAATCTCCATAATTCCTTGACTGCATATGATATAATGATTGGGCCAACCTTAATGAGAATAAAAAAACATGATAAGGATATGGATTTTAAAGATACAAAATGGTCAAAACATATTAAGACTAAGTGGTCTCATAACTAGGATACTAATGTAGAGGATGATTCCAAGAGTTTCAATATATTTATAGTATTCTTTTCTAAAGGCATACATTGATGTAAAGGAAAATATAATGCTAAAATCCAATTTAAGTGACTAAATTGAGACAATATTTGATACGTTAATGATAATTAACCTAAAAAAATAATTAAGATAAGGAGGAGGTTCATAAACAAGTATCATCAAGGACAACCAAGGTGAAAAATGGATATAATGGAAGAAAGACCATTAAATGAAAATAAAATTCCAACACATCATAGAAAATGAAGTGTCTCTCAAAACCAGATGACTAAAATTATTATTAGAAATTTGAAAAGGATTAAACATATTCTGAATAAGTTGGAATCATAATATTCATAGTAAATACAAAATAGCCCATGGTTCCCTCTAGTGAAGAATATAATATTTTTGAATAATGGGATACCAATGAGGAATGTTTAGATGAGGAGACACCAAAATAATTCCAAATAGGGATGAATATTTTTGTATGTTTGAATGAAATTATGAAACTCTAAAGGGATAAGACATAATTGAGGATTAAGAATGTATATTTTATGATATCCCATTTATACTTCATAATTCAACATTATTAATGATATGTAAGTGGAGTTCACATGAATGATAGGTGATATCAATGGAATTTTTATTACAAGAGATAATATTTTTAATATTTTTTAAAATATTGATTGTTAAGAATGAATAAGTGAAGTATCTTGAGGAATGGTTGTTTTATGATGATAATTACTTGAATAACACACATATTAACTATTAAAATTCAATCAAATAAATTAGTAAATATTCTAAATTATGATATAATTTTATTAATTTTTCCATGAAACTTGATTCTTATCCCATTATACCACATAATATTATCTTGGTAATTAAAACATAAATAAAAATTTTGAAAACAATAAAAATAAAGGTAATAATTTTCCTTATCCAATACGTAGTATACAACCATTTTTACTCAAAGTGGTTCTTATCAAAATCCAAGAAACAATAAGGTGTGTAGTAAAAATAAATGGGAGACTAATTCTAATGGAAAATATAAAGTAAATGAGGATGATTATAAGTATGAAAATGTTAATAGAGAGAACCAAATTTCAAATCAAAAGGTATATAAATGAATATTTTTTGATAAAATAAATTTTAATTTGAGGATATTTTTCTTTGAATAAAGATATTGGTGCTTATGAGAATTTGGAAACAAATTTTCTATGTGCTAGCATAAATGGTCACCCCCTTAATCTAATAGAGGCCATGAATTGAGTGGAATTATAGACTATGATCCTACAGGCTAGTTTAAGAATCATCCATAATAAAATGAACAATTTCATAAATGTTTTAAATCTATGAAGGAAACATGTGGGAGGTTTGAAAAATCATGACACACCAAAAATATTTTTATCATTATTCTATGGGAATAATTAAAGAGGAATGATAAATCAAAATCTATTAATATGTTAATTGGTTATGAAAAGCCATTGGTGGTTGAAGTGGATTACAATGAAATGAAATGTGGAAATCCTTTGATACATGATAGTCATTTCTCATCACAAATAAATGGGAATAATAATCTATTGAATGATATAAAAAGGTATAGTAGAGGATATTTTATATTAAAAAAATATGTATCACTTGATTTCAAAGGAATTTTATGTGAAATTTGTTTGAGAATAAACTTGAAGTTAATAATTTTCTCCTTTTTTAAGGGTTAAAGAACAGTCTCTTGAGTTTTCCTCAACTTTTTAATAATGAGAATAATGTGATATTTAATAATAATGAATATGGAATTAAATTGATGAAGTACAGAACTATCTTCATGAAGGGACAATGATCATGTCATTTTTTTTAAATTTCGAATTATCAAAATAATTCTTTGATAATGGTTATGTAAGTGATTAAATTTTCATGTATTGTATGAACAAGAAATTATATACCTTTTAAAACCAATGTTGTGTTTTATAACATGTGTTACACACTATACCCAATTCAAATGAACTAAATCATATTAGAAAAAAATTATTAATCATCATCATCATCATCATCATCAAAATTATTCTAAAGAAACAAGTACAGAGCTAGGGGAAAGGAGGCGAGGAGGTAAGGGCCCCCTCCCTATGGGGGCCTTAAATAGTGAAGGCCAAGAGCATCACATTGGATCATTATTGAATTCCTTATAAGAAAATTTAATTATTTCTATTTTTTTTGTTTTTTCTGAAAACATTGATTTTTAGTCAAAATAATTATAATTTTTATTATTATGTAATAATTTTTATGATTTTTATGATTTTAATGTTATGTAATAATGTCATAGATGAATAAAAAACATTTAATTACTAAAATATTTATTTAATTAATGAAATTATTAATTTTAAAATATTATTTGAAATTATAACTCATGTCCAATAGTTCTTAACTAAATTAAAATATTAGTTTAATAAAAATTATATTCGGTCTTTTATTATAATTATGTTTTTTGATGATGAAATTTTATTATAGATTGATTTTAAAGAAAATTAAATTGTTGTTTTTTATAATAAAATTATTTATTTCATAAAAATTAGTATCTATGAAAATTATTATCTTGTACGAAAAAAATAAACTTAAAAACACACTTTTTTAAAAAACCGGTTTTTGTGTTATGTGTGATAATATTAAAATTAATTTTTCAAAACCTAAGAAATATTGTTTTCTAAATTGATTTAGAAATTTTAAATCATTATTTTAGAATTATTTAAATAGTTTTATATCAATTTTCATCATTTAAATTAGTTACTATGGTAAAAAATTAATTACCAAGGTAAAATAATTTTTTTGTAAAAGATAAAAAGGTAAAAAAGACCCCTAAAATGATCTTAAATGCCTCCAAAATGATAATATGGGGATAATGTAGACTAGAAAAAATTCCATCACCTTTTTCCCATTTTTTGTTAATTGATATTTGAATAGTAACATTACATTATTAAAATTGTAATGGTTACATCCAAAACTATCATTCTATTCATTTATAAAAAGGTAAAACTTCCACCACTTATAGAATCAAATATCCTTCAAATTTATGTTTTAAAATCTTCCAAATTAAACCTCATAGAACCCTATCTCATGTACATACTATTCTGGTCAACTTTACTTTTCTTAAGGCTATCATTTCCAAGGCATTTAAAAGAGAAAACTCAAGATTCCAACATAATTATTACTGTCTTTTACTTGTTTATTTTACTATAATACGTCCTAAAACATCTCTAACATTATTAATATAATGAAATAACTAACATTATTATAAATAATTTTTATTATATTAATTGTAAAAATTTTATTCAAAACATTTCATCCACTAAGAAAACAAAAATAACATGGATCATACATATGTGTAGACTATCACCCCAGCGAAGCGATGTTGTTTATTTTTCATCACAACCTGTCATTTTTGGTATAAAATTTGGATTTTATGAATAATAAATTTTGTATATGTAAACAATAAAAATCTTAAATAATCATTTTTAATATACCATCATTTTATCAATTCATTTACAAATGGGATCATTAAATGTCAAACGTGTATACTACTACCTCAATGAATAATGAATTTTATTTTGTTAGAGTTGGTGCCCTAGAACCAAATTTTATGTACTTAATATGACAATGTCTTAAGAGATGTTTTCACACTGAAAGGTCATAAAAGTTCACCACGATGATCCAAACCAGGATGTACTATAAAACTATTCATGAATATATGTTTTATTTCCAGATTATATCATTTAAGGGACATAAATGATACAGAATATCAGTAGTGGGGACTCATAGAACATTGGGACACCTTATCATGGTGTAATCCCTTGGTAATATCCAGTGTCTGATATTATGAGAACGAGACCCACCAATAGAAAATCCATATTTATATGTGTTATTGGATATTCCTTTATACAGACATGTGTATTGATCATTAGACTTTAAGATTATTATTTATGAGTATTATAAGTCTCATACTTTGATGTACTGATGAAAAATGTGAAGATATATGTTCATAGAAAAGTAGGATACGTTGGGTTCCTCATGAGTAATATTTCATTAATGAATAACGTGAGAAAGGATTTTTCCCTTATATTCTTTAAAAGAAGTTGATATGTTATGCCCTTTGACTGAAATGATATATTCTAAATTAATTCATGACTGTAGTGATCTATAGGAAAGTTTTATTTCTAAGAATTCAATGAAATGGACACCAAGAACAAATGTTGATGACACTAGCATGCAACCTGATTTATTATAGATATCATGATAAAGGGATTACATTACACACTAAGTACTATAGGAGGTATTGTGTCATTATGAAATTAACTTATTTCTCTATGGGTTCCTTGGCATGTTTCTAGATGATAACCTTGTTCTTTAGGATGCTTTTCTTAATGCCACTAAGAAAGAATCCTATAGGGTCACACTCTAAGTGTAACCAAAATCTCAATTAAATAATATATTATTATTTATTATTTAAAAAGTTGAATAAATATTATTCCTATATGTTGTTTAATAATTATTCTTGTTTGATTGAACTCATATATTATGTCACCAATTATTCATGATAATATAATATGAGCATAATAATTAATAAATATTTTATTTCTATTTACTATATATAATATTTATTTATTTATTGGAAAATAACATAGTGATATTTATTTATTAAATAAATTTTCATTATTTAAAGCCTCATAAATATTGTCGATAAATAGAAGACTGAGTTTAAAGGATCACTAATAAATAATATTTATTGAATATTATTTGATTAAATAATATTTAATTTAATTCAAAATTTAAACACATGTCAAGAAAATAATAATAATAATAATATTATTTTAGACATGGGGTTTTACATGTGATTAAATTAATATTAAAGGGAAATTGTGAGAATATTTATTTCTAAACCCTAGAATGATTAAAACACATTTATATTATTTTTTTCATTAGAGATAATTCATTTTGGGTTGTGCACAATGACAATGAGGGAGAATTCTCTCATGCCCTAGAGAGATCCTTCTCCAAGAACGCTCCTAATAACGTAGAACGATCTTCCTCCACCTATAAATCTCGAGTCTAGAGTGGTTAAGAGAACACTTTATAAGTGTCACTTTGAGATCAAAAGAAAATGAATCGATTGATATGATATTCCATGATATAACTCAGATATTCACACAAAGATGTTTGGATATTTTTGAAACATGTGTGGATCACCACTAGAGGGAATCTACACTTAATTCCTACAATGAAATTACATTACAATGTAGATATATTTTCTGATCTATTAATGATGAAAGGATTAACATATGGTAATTATTTAGTTAATTAAATTAATTGTAAATAATATATGATGATAATGTTCTTGGTTCTAGTGTTTTATCCATCTTCTAGTTTTATTTGATTCAATTATGTTGATCAAAACATTTATCATTGTGTAAATCTTGCATTTATCATTGATCATGACAAAAAGAAATATTGGGCATGGACCACCGCATGCTTCCATTATTCTTGAATCCTAAAAGTGGTATAAGAGAGGTCACATAATTATTTATAATTATTTAAATATAATTAATTGATTTAGGAATTTATAATTTAGTTTTCAATTCAATTTTAACTATTCTTTTAATCTGAATTGTGAGATATGATTCTTCCACTTTTGTTTCTCATAGTTCTAATCAAATTGATTAATTTTATGAATGAAATAAAATTTATGAACTCATCCATAGGTTCTAAGTATTATGTCCAAATAACATAGGAGTAAACACCATGTAACCAGAGTTACACACCTTGTACTAATGTTCAATGCACTGAGAATTAATTTGGAATCAATTCAAACCATATTCATTGAATACACAAAGTTAATTTAATTTCATAAAAAATGTGTTGATTGGGACAGACTAGAACATGATCAGTTGGAGTACACAACATGTACCAATGTAGACTATGTGTAGTCCTTTAATTCACAGACAGGTTGTGTATTTTCATACCCGACCTACCAAACTAGCGAGTATGTAACTCAGAGACCCCACATCTTGTATCCCTTGTCACATTGTGTACTCCATATTTTCTGAGGCATGGTTTACATGATGAGTCCCTAGGTGTGTGATTTGGATAGATAATGAGATATGTACACACCATGTATCTCAGTTGTACATGCTGTGCACTTATACCAAATTATGGAGAATTAAAATTAATATATTATACTGTGTAAACCTAATCGACATGTTTTTCATGTGTTTATTAAGTTGACAGGACACACCATGTAACGAGTTTTAATATATACATATATATATATATAAATGTTTATTTTTTTTTAATGTTCAAATATGCATATTATGAGTAAGTCGTATGAAAAATATTACTCTATTTTCATTGAAGCACAAAGCATACAAAAAATCATGTAATGCATGTAATCATTGAGTTGATATTACACATCATGAAAGTATGTGACAAGTCTTATATGACACATGTCATAATAGTAATCATTATAGGATTATAATATATGTTGGGTAGATTTAGATAGGTAATCATCTTGTTTCCTCCATGGTATATTTATGTACACAATTATGTTAAAATAAATTTTTTAATTTGTTTAATATTATGATGGATGGTTATCTCAAGGAAATTCAGATGAGAATTAAGATAAAATAATTTATTTATTAAAAAAGATAATTAATTGATTCGACCATTGATTTATCTTAAATAAGAATGATTAATAATTGAATGCTAGTATTATATGATTAATTCATTGCATGCATATTTATGATTATGATCATAAAACGGATCTTTTCATGTGATTGTTTTCATTTTTTATTACTAAATTAACTTTTTGGCCAGTGTGCTGTCTCTTATATCATTATGTAAGGGTTTGTGTTTCCACAGTTTCTTTTATGTAAACCCCTTTCCCCCTCAACTTTTTATGAGTAAAATCATATCTAATGGATGGATCTCCCAAGATAGTGTAGGAAACTCAAGTTTATAGCTGAGACAAAACCAATCCAAGATAGATACATATGTGGATAGATGGAGAATGGTAACATGAACCTTAATTGGTTCAAGTTGTTTTTCCCCAATGTCAATAGTTAATTTATCAACCTCTGATAAACTAACAATTAGTAAAATCTCATGATCAAACTACATTATTTTTTTTTTCAAGTTTCATGGTTATTTCATTATAGAGGTTTTCTTGTGATCACATGAATTAATTAATTAATTAAAAAGCATGCAAGATAGAACCAAAATAAGTTTTCTTCTGAAAAGATATTATCTAAAATATGATTCTTCACTTAATTTAATCCACTTAATATTAATAGTAATGTGTTAAAATAATAATTTTAAATTTAGGCATAAAAAGATAAAATACATCAATTATATATTATGTCTGTATATTCATCCACCACTTTAGTTAAAATAAAACCATATTTCAAAGTGATTGACTAGAAAAAGTTGTGTTGATTTCAATTATTTGGTAATTCTAACATAATGGTTTGGGTTTAATTAACGCAGTTCACATCAAGGGTTGAATGTCAAAGTAGGACTTGGTGTAATAGATAGGAGAGGGTTGATGAGATCCAATTTAAGGATTTTGGGATTGGGGAGTCCACTCAATATATCATGGAACTAGAAGTTAGTTTAGTTAGAAATTGGAATGCCTACCTAAAACTATTCAGGTTTCATGACTAACCAATGTTAAGGTAATGAGAAGTGGAATATGGATCCTTGAAAATAAAATATACATGAAACTAGATATTCTGAAGCCAGCCATGATGGATATTAGGTTTTGAAAAAATAGAGTAAGATTAATAAATATAAAATTTATTTTTATATATAAATTTTATTGAATAATGCACTACAATTCTTCTAAAATTATTTATAGAAACAACAATTAAATGACTTCTAAAAATTCACTACGATCTGAACTTGTGAAGGAAAACCTTCTCACCGACACAAATTTATAATAGTGGAAAATGTGCTTACATGTTATCCTTCACCGTGAAATAACTTTTCTGTAATGGAAGAACCTATTCTCGATGCACATGGTAATAAGGCTGGTGATGAAGAGTTAAAATTCTATCTGAAATATTTTAATGATTCTAAAGTTGTTCATAGTATAATGTTATCATCCATGAACAATGACTTTTTTAAGCAACATGAGGACATGGATGCATATAGTATGATGTATCACCTTTTATATCTATATCAAGAGAAGGTGAAAAAAGAGATATATGAGATCTCCAATGATTTTTTACAACTATGTTTGGAGAGTATGTTCTAGTTGGGCCTCATGTAGTCAATCATATTGGATACATTGAATGCTTAGACAACTTAGGGATCAAATTCTGAGATGGTCTGCATCCAGATGCCATACTTTCACCACATCCCAATACCTTCTCTAGTTTTATTGTTAATTAAAATATGATAAATAATAATAAGAGACTATTAAAAGTTCTTAAATTCATTTTTGAAGTGGATAAGGACATTGGTAGTGATAAACCAATAATCCTTTTTGTGAATAAGAGAACGAAGAAAAATAAAAAGGGGTCCAAGACTCATAAAAATTATAAAGATCCTGCTAACCATCATTCCAAGAAGAAGAATATCTATAGGTAGAGAAAAGAAAAATAGGTAGTAAGTTTTTCATGTGAAAATCCAAGACATAGGAGGAGGAACTAACCTATAAGAAAGTTTAATCCAATGTTGTGTTCATTATCAAGTGTAATCTTTCAATATCTACACAATGTGTATTAAATATAGCTTGTGGTGCTGGTATCTATATAAAAATACAGAAAGCAAGTAGATTTCATAATATTAATAGAGAAGAGGGGGATTTGAGAGTTGCTAATGGTGCTTGGATGGATTCTATGGCCATTAGTGACTACCACCTTTCATTTCTAATAAGAATTTTTTTTGATTTAAAATATTTTTATTACGTACCAATGGTTACCAAGAACATAATTTTTGTATCATTCCTAGATATAGATAGATATATTTTTCAGTTTGGAAATAAAGATTATTTCTTTCATAAAGACAACATATGTTAGGGTATGAAAAATTTAAATAATGGTCATTATATATTAAATTATTTAAACAAAATATTATCAATTGATAGTGAATCATGTTCACACAACTCATATAACACCCAGTTTTGGAATCACCATCTTGGTCATATAAACAAGAAGTGTTTGAAAAATATATATCAAGATTGTTATTTATAATCTTTTAGATACAAAAACATGAAATATATCTTTCTTTTTTACAAGAAAAAATGACCAAAATTCCATTCAGTGGGTAGGGTGAAAGGGCCACAATGCTTCTTGGATTGGAACAAACTGGTGTTTTGGACCATTTACATCAGAATTTACTTGTAGGTATTCAATATTAATAACTTTTATTTATGACCTGAGTATATATGGTTATTTCTATATAATGAGGTATAATTCTTAGCCCATTGATAAATTTAAAAAATCCGAGAATGAAGTAGAGAATCAACTTGGAAAGAAGATGAAGAATCTTTAGTCAGATCAAGGTAGTGAATATCTTAACCACAAGTTTATCGACTTTCTACGAGAGTTTGGTATTCTATATCAACTCACTCCACCTTATACACCTTAGTGGAATTGTGTTTTTAAAATGAGGAACTATACCTTGATATACATGGTAAGGTATATAATGAGTCATGAAAATATTCTATTATCCTTTTGGGGAAATGTATTATAAACTATGTCATGAACATTAATCTAAATACCAACTAAAGTGAAAAATGTAATTAAAATCTAGTTATAGAGTGTAAAGAAACATGTTTTTCTGTATACACATGTATGGGGTTACAAGGTGTTTTTGGGGCATTCTTAGGAAATAAACTAGAACCCCAGGGCAATGTCATTGATCAAGCTTCAGATCTAAAACCCAAAACAAAAAATTAAAATTAAATGCATCAAGATCTTTAAAATATAGATCTAGATCCAAAATACTAGATATATATCCCAACTCATAGGTTGAGATCCATGGAAGTGGTGAATATCTTCCATGAAAAGATCAATAATAAATATAGGAAATAATGGGAGAAACAACATGATGAAATTCGCTTAGTGGGAAGAGATATGATCTTCAATATGGGATTTAGATCTCAAAGAATGGTGTCCAGATCTCCTTGGAATCCTTCTAGAAGGATTTGGGAACACTTAGAATTTGTCAAAACTATTCCAAGGTTGAAATATTGGAGTCATGGGGGGGGGGTGGGTGGTTTTAAAATGGAATTTTGGATTTTTAATTCTACGTGCAATGTTTCCTAGGTAGAGGAACATGGTTAGTGAAAATTGTGCACCAACTGTGTGGAACTCTCTATCTAGGTTTGAAAAGTTGTCATGGTTTGGTCACATGGTTTTTCAAACCATTCGTAAACCGTGTGGACCTCCCTGTTGGCATGGTTTTGAAGCACATTCTTGTTAAACCATACGCAAACCTTGTGGACCCCTCTATCCATTAGTTTTTCTTAAAATTTCACCCAAAATCACCCCAAGACACTACTCAAAATAAAAGGTACTTAAAAGAATCAAAAAGTACTTGAAAAATGTGCCTGATATGAGTCTAGAAAAGGATGATATCTTACAATCTCCCCACCATATAATAGCTCATCCTTGATCTGTACTCACAAAATTATCTAAGATTCATATCAAAAAATATAGGGCTATTGAGACCCCATGTCTGCTTCCCATTCCCACATTTCCTCGTGAACACTTCAATGTTTCTATAATACATGAACTAACAACACAATGTTTCCCCAAAAAACTTTCTCACTATGACCTAGCACATGTATCAGATGCTCCTCAAAGGAAGCATTTATCTCTAGGACAACCCTTTCCACATCAATCATATGAGAAGGATCGGGGTGATACCGTCATAGTTGTGACACATATAAAAAATCATACATAGCACTGAATTTATGTGGAAGTGATAATTGGTATTCCACCGACACAATTCTCTCCAGCACTTCAAATGGTCCTACGAAACTAGGTTCCCACTTGACCGACCTCTGAATCTTGTGGTGACCCAATCTAGGTGACACTTGAAGGAATACACAGTCACCCTCTATAAACTCTAGGGGTAATCTCCATATATTTGCATACGAATTTTTCCTACTCTGAACCGCAGACATATGTTTCTGAATCAACTGCACCTGCTCCAATATCTCCTGAACAAGACTCAGTCCCAACATCTCTGACTCACCCACCTCTAGCCAACATAGAGGTGATCTACAAGGTCTTCCATAAAGTGTCTCAAATGGTTTCATCTGTATAGTTTCCTAATCACTATTTTTATTGGTGAACTCCACTAAATCCAAGTGATTCTCCCAAGAAATACCAAAGTCAAGCACACATGCTCACAACATATCCTCCAACCCCTCTATAGTATGCTCAAACTTCCAATATATCTTTGGGTGGAAGGCTATACTTAACAAAACCTGTGTACCAAGTAACTTCTTTAAACATTTCCAGAAGCATGAAGTAAAGCATGAGTTGTGATATGAAATTATAGTCCGTGGCACCCCATGCAAAGAAACTATCTCTCGCACATACACTTATCCCAACTGTTCTACTGTAAAGGTTTCCCTGATAAGCAAGAAGTGTTCTACCTTCGTTAGTCGATCCAAAATGACCCAAAAAACATCATTCTTCCTAAGAGTCTTCTGAATTCCTACCATGAAATTCATAGTCATGTTGTCCCACTTCCATTCTAGAAAATTCAACAGCCACAATAATCCTCCAAGTCATTGATGTTCTTCCTTCACCTGATGACAGGTGAAACATCTTGTTACAAACTCTGCTATCTCCTTTTTCATGCCTGGACACCAAAACTATCATCATAGGTCATGGAAGTTTTTTTTCATGCTAGTATGTACCGCCCACTTTGATTCATGAAATGCTCACATTAGTTCCTCACGCATAGTCGTAGGCACGAAAACCTAATTTTTCACATAGATGATCTTATCCTCATCTATGATCCAGTCTATTGGTGTCTCCCCACCTTAAAATCATTCCCTTAAGGATAAAAACTCTGGATCCTCATACTGCCCATCCCTAATCCATCTCAAGAGTATAGGCTCCACTACTATAGAAACCAGAGTCATCCTATCTTGAATCTCTTGAACAAACACATGTATTTGCGCCAGAAAAGTCATCATCTTCTACTCTATACTTGACTCATGTACCAGTTGAGTATGAGTTTTTCTACTCGATGAATCAGCCACACTATTCCATGTTTTGGGAGTATATGCCAGTTCAAAATCAAAGGAATGCATATACTTTACCCATCTTCGCTGCCAAAGATTCAAGTCGTATTTTGAAAAGATATACTTCAAGATTTTGTGATCTATAAAAACTATAAACTTTTCACCCAAAAGATAGTGTCACCAACACTTAAGAGAATAAACCACTTCTACCAACTCGAGGTCATGTGTAGTGTAATTCTGTTCTTGTGGCCTTAAATACCAATACCCATATGAAATTACTCAATCCCCTTACATCAACACAACTCTGAGTCCGTTCCTAGAAGTGTCACAATACATCGTGTACTCCTCACTCGACTCAGGTAAGATCAAAATTGGTGCTGATGTCAACCGCTTCATCAACACCTATAAAGAATTCTCGTATGATTCTATCCAATAAAACATTATCCCTTTATTTTTCAAACCTAAAAGTGGTTCTTCCAATCAGGTAATGTCCTGGATGGACCACATGTAATGACAATATATTTTGAAAAAGCTTCAGATATCAAAAAAATTCTTGGGATGCTCCTAGGTAAACACTACCTGAACTTTTTCTGGGTCCACGTCGACACCTTTTTATGAGATGATGTACCAAAAAAAGTATACCTAGTCAATCCAAAACTGGAATTTAGATAGATTGGAATAAAGCCGATTCTCTATCAATGTACCCAGGATGATGTTAAGACGTTGGACATGATCGTCATGAGTCTTAGAGTACCTCAAGATGTCGTCCAAAAACACCACCACAAACTGATTTAAGTACGGATGAAAGATCATGTTCTTCAAGCCCATAAACACTACTGGATCATTTGTCAACCTGAACGGAATTACAAAAAACTCATAAAGTCCATACCTACTTCTGAAATCAGTTCTTGGTATATCAGAAGTCCGAACTCTCACGTGATGATACCCTAATATCAGATCGATCATTGGGGACACACGATATCCCTTCTGCTCGTTAGAAAAATCATTAATACATAGAAGAGGATATACGTTATTCATATTCATTTTATTCAACATCTGGTAATTGACACAAAAATGTAAAATCTTGCTGGCCTTCTTTGCAAACAAAATAAGTGATCCCCCAAATGACGTACTTGGATGGATAAACCCTTTACCCTTCAATTCCACTAATTGCGTTTTTGAGTTGCTGAATCTCAGTCAGTGCCATTCAGTAAGGTCGAATAGATACAAGATCAGCCCTAGACATGATATCAATAGTGAATTCCACATCCCTATCTAATGGAAACCCTAAAAAGTATTTAAGAAAGACATCCTGAAATAGTTATACTAATAGTGGAAGGACTTCTTGCCTACAACTCCCATCATCCCTCAAAATACTAGCAACGTAGGCTATGAGATATACCATTTGATGAGTAATTGGACTAACTCGGCTTTTAGGGATATACCATTCTCCATAAACAATATACTGGTCACCTTTAGGAGATAAAAAGGTCACTCTCATTTGGTAACAATCTATGTGGGCTCGGTATGCGACTAGCCAGTCTATAACAACAATAAGGTCGAAGACAATTATATCAAGGACATAGATATCCCAAAGAAAATAATACTATCTGATCTCTAGAAGATAAACCTTGTATAAACAGATATCCCCATACAGTGTTCCTAATGGTGTATCAATATTCACCACCCCTCTTATAGACTCCACCTCCAATCTCAAACCATTAACAAGATTTGTAGATATAAAGGAATCAGAGTCACCAATATCAAACAGGGCAGTAGCTAAAGTATAAGCAACTAGAATAATACCTCTCTCTATCGACGGACCAACATCGATCTCCAAAAGTGTAGATTTCACTACATGTAACTATCTTTCCCCTATTCTGTGTGGTGTTGTCTGAATCCTCTGAGTATCACCACTCTGCTGATACAGGAACTCATTCCTTGAAGCACCATGCCCACTTCCTCTACTGCCTCTTTTATTATAACTCTAGTTGCAAGTCCTATATGGTGTAGAAGACCCCCTTCCCACACTGACTATGAGAAGCTTCTCACTCAGCACCATCTTGTCGCCGATTCCTACAGAACTTTTGTAGGTGCCCCATTTTTCCTCAAAATTGGCACTCCACTGGTGGATGAGGATAATGTGTATGATAGTGTCCCTGCCTATTGCATTAGTGTTAAAGAACATGGGTAAGATTAGGTGTAAATATTTTTCCTAAATTTCCATCTTGCTTTCCACTGTCCTGACTAAGGTTCTCATAACGACCCTTACTAATCATAGACGACACACACTCTGATTTTCTAGAGAAAAATACCTATCCAGTATCAGAATCCTCCTTCAAGTTCCTCTCTCAAATCTGAGCCTGATTAACCACTTCTTATAATTTCTTCAGCCTAAATATATTTACATGGGACTTAATTTCACACCTATGTCCATCCAAAAAATGATTTTACCGAAGAAGCCTCATCTTCTACCAAATCTAGAGAAAAACACTGTAAATATATGAAATTTTCAACATAATCCATTATGGACATATTTCATTGAGTCAGATGCATAAAATCTTAAGCCTTATCATATCTTAGTGTCTCTGGAAAGAAGTGCTCCAAGAAATTCTCCAGAAATTCCTTCAATAATGTCTCATAAGTCCGTCCATATCATACCTGAATGTCCCACCACCACTTTGCTGATCCCTGTAGCATATAAGCATCCTACTTGACCCTCATCTCTGCTAAAGTCTTCAAATGGTCAAGTATGGTCTCTATGGATTCAATCTAGAATTAATCTCCCTAAATTACACCCTCTTTAGTAAAAGTAGGAGGGTACTGTAGCTGAAAATCCATTATCAACTCAGACATGCTTTTCAGAACCCTACCTAGGTATCTCTCCATGAATTGTATGAAACGAGGCATGTTCCTTCGGAACTTCTCCCCTTCCTCCTCAGCATGCATCAATGGTGCCTCAATTTCCCTGTCTAGAAGTTTTATTTGGGACACATATGTAACGCCCCAACCCCAGTTACCCAGAGTCGTTACATTATTACGTAACATTGGCATGATAACAAAAGATCAAGTCTCGAAAGACCAATTAGTTTAGTAGCCTTGGAATCACTAGATACATTTATAAAAGTTACATTACATCATAAAGTGAAAAAATATAATAACATGGTCTCCATATTCCACACTCATATCCCCTTCTAATTATCCCTGCAGGTCATTCATAAAATACTTCTTCACATCCTGGAAAATATTAAAACATTGAAAGGGGTGAGCTCAGATTCTCAGTAAGGATAACAATATTGCGAAAGATTTTATAAATAAACATTAACATTTAAGGCAATGTATAACTAAAACAAAATCCTTTTAAACTTGAAATTCAGCATAATATGGAAAAAATAAAATGAAATAATTCCATTTACTTATTCACATGGATATTCTACTAGTCTAATAATCACATTCCATATTAATAACCACTTTCATAATGATGGAATGCATAATTCTAGACTATCATAACCACGTAGCCAAGGCCTCGTGCCAAGACTACAAATAAGATTTTGTCAAGGCCTTGTGTCAAGACACTAGTTTGTCTCATGAGACCTACCGATGCATCGAGGAGCTATAACAGGCTCCACCCTTCACTTATTAAGTCCAATTCATTCCTTATATGAAAAGGTTTAAACATATCATAAACCATAACATAATCGTATCACATAAAACATGCATAAAGGAAACATAACATTTCCACATTTCAATCACAAGATATCAATACAACATATTGATATAATAAAAACATTATCAAAACCATTTTCAATACCAAAATAAATGAAAAGAAAAACATGGTATTTATTTTTCATTTAAAAAAAGTTATGGCTTGTAGAGGAAGATGAAAATCAAATAATGGTCACGGCGGCAGAGAAGTCGTTGTCACCGCATACGTAAGACAAGAAAAACATTCCTTTTTGTTTGTTAGTAAAACTCTTCATATAAAAAGATTCATTTTGAATAAATGTAAAAGTCAAAGGGGTTTATACACTGTACAAAAGAAATTTGTGTATAAAACAAAATATGCCTCAATGGAAGGAGATTGAGACAAAGTCCTTACAAAGATCATTTTTAAATAAAATAGATCTATTATGTGTATTCACTATAAGTACACATAAATAAAGTACAAATACAATATAGGACATAATAATATCATGACATAATTTGAAAGTAGGAGATTAACCTAAAGAACAAAAATTGGGTTAAGAAGTTCCCTTAACTCGTGTCTGACTTGACTTGATCATTCTTTAACCTCCTAAATAATAAACTAGAGTTAATTTATACTTGCTTAAGAACCATTTTAAAGTTCATTATTCCTTTAATATCCCTTATTACCTTGTTATGAACATTATGTAATTATTTAAGTTAATAACGGTCGGTTTGTCAATCTTTGGTACTTGAGTCAACAATAAACTTCTTATAATTACAAGTTGTTTACGTGGTAGCATATCCATTATCTACAGAATTATATTTTTGATTTAGATATAATATATATCATATATATCCAGTAGATACATGCATTTATAATATTACATAACATTTAGAGGTAAGAAATGAAATGCACCGTTTATGGAGACGGTAAGACGTACGTATGCATGAATGCTACATTCATTTCTATTTCATATTTAATGGAATGAAATTATAATTATATAAAGTTATAATATAATTAAAGCTTAATATAATGTATAATACCATTTAATACATCCTTTATACATCCCACATATGGCATTAACGATTCAAATCACTTTGAGGGGGCGGTAGTCCGCACTTCCTAAAATGAAATTATCGCATTTACCCATAATGGAAATCATAAAGGTATGACATAAATTAAAATTAAAAAATCATAAGAAAAATAAAACATAATATATATCATATATAAAAATAGTTTCATCATAATGGCCACCATGATAGGTGTTAAAAGAAGATTGAACAGTCATCATTTCGTGAGGTAGAAATTCACCAACCACAGAAACAATATGTTCTTTAACCATTAGACGAAGGTGTGTATAATTTTAAATCAAATTATTCTCATAAAAACATCCTAGTATATTTAAGATAATTGTGTTATTACAAAATAAAGTAATAAGAAGAGTTTAAGGGGTTTGAGAAGCAAAATATAACCAAATAACATAAGAGAATACATTACCTTAAAATCGGGTAACTCTTTTTGATTTGAGCGAAAGGCTTCCTTGGGAAGAATTCTGCCCAAAGAGAGACTTCTAGGAGTAAGATAGTGATGTTTAGAGAGTATTTGGGAAGATTTTGACCGAGCCAAATTGATTTGAAGGTGTGAATAAGGTGGTAGAGGTGGGGCCTTTTATAATAGGAGAGGAGGGGCACTCTTCGAAGGTCATGAAATGTTACATTATTATGAAGTGATTTTCGGATTTAAAAGGTCCCAAAATTATATATTTCAAGGATAAGGTGATAAGCGATCAAAATATTCTCATCCAATAGTTTTTTGACAAGTTTAAGTCTTATAAGTTACATTATCTTTTCATTTTATTTAAATCGTTAATTAATGAGGTAATCGCTGAATCATCATGGTGTCATAAAAATCTCAATTTATTTAATGTATAAAAATTATATAAAAACTATCATGATGTAGGAAATATTTTTAGATTTCCAATGAATATTTATAGTCTAAAAGTTAGCTTAGATAACCCCATGTAATAATTGTTTTAGTAAAACAACACATGTTTGTGACAATTTTATTTTTACTTTAAATAAAAAGTTATTAATGTAATTTTCTTACCCAAGTGGCTCTATGGGGTCCCCAAGTTGACCCATGGATTGTATTGGTCGGCCATGACTCATACAATAAGGTTAGGACAAGTGTAAAGGTATTTTCATATTTTTATAATATCATTTTTACCTTAAATTTCACTAATTACCTTTAATCGCGATTAATAGAACTTAAAAATTACTATTCACCAAAAATTATTTTAATCCGATTGAACCACATTTTACTTCCTAATGAAAATGATGTATGTCAGATTTTGGAAATTAAAATCACAGAGGTGGTAAAATTTCATTTAAACAAAAAATCAGTTTTTAACTACCACTTAGTGGTTTCACTATTCATAAAAAATCGAAGTTTTTCAGAACAATACCAAAAATTAACCCTAAGATATATTTGATATTCCTAATTCAAAAATGATGTCTATTTTGAAAAATTAAAACCATATAATTTGAATTAATTAATTTAATAATTAATTCATGTTGTCACAAAAAATAACGTTTTTTTAAGAAACAATATATATCAAAAGATTGACAATTGTTTATGTCGAATTTCAAAGTGAAATTAATTCTAATGACCACAATTGGATAAAATGGTAGAAATATATTCTAATTATACTTTAAAACCACACAATTGTATAATTTACCACTATAAAATATTTTGATTAAAATAGTTGTTTTTAAGTATTTTTCACTATTCATCAAAAATTGGAAGTTCTCAGAAAAATTCCAAAAATTCAACATAGGCTAATTTTGATATTCCGAAACCATAAATCAAGTCCATTTTGATATATAAATTTTATATAATTTCAAAAAGTGGGTATTACTATTCACAACGGCTACTTTTATTGGTCGCGGTGTGTTAGAACTCGAGGTTGCGTACAACACACACTGCTCTATTATTCAAAGAGAAGCGTACCATGGAAGCTTGGGGTGTTACATTCTATCCTCCTTAAATAAATTGCATCCTCGCAATTTGAAAATTTTCTTTGAATATAAAAGGTTGAAAATAGAAAATACATTTGTGGAAAACCCACATCGGAAATAAGGTTAATAAAAATATTACTTTAAAAGAAATAAAGAGAATTACAAAGGTCACCCGAGATATCCCATACTAGGATTCTATGAAAATATGGATATGGAGGAAAAAAACCATCATGTCCTAATGGATATTTGAAGAAAATATGATTAGGAGAAAGTTAACCACAAGAAAATAACAAACTTGTGATTGGTTAAATGGTCATTGAATCCCTAGTTGGAAAAGTTAACCGACAACGTATATGTTTTAAGTTACCTTTCATAAAGTTGAGGAATTTATTTAAGAGATTTACTAAGAACATAAAGAAATATACTTACTTGTCATGTGGACTTTCATTCTTTAATAAATTTTTACCACAAACCCATCTTTCACTCCAAATGGTAACAGAACTCAAAAATATTCTATTTATCCTAATTGTATAAGGTTCTAAATATTACCACATACCATTTAGACTAGGAAAACTATTTTGTAATAACCAGGTTCTTCCTGTAGGCTAGTGGTAGGTAATAAAGGCCTATCACACTATGGCTGTGGGTTGGATTCCTGCAGCTTTGTCCGACGCGATGGGTTATCCCCCGACCTGCAGGTTGTTCTTTTGCTAAAAGTATAGTATTATAATATTCCTAAAATAATCTTCATAAATGTTTTAACCTTAAACAATACTACCCAAAGTTCTACTTAATCCATTCTAACCTTAATAATTATCCAAAATACCTCTGTCCAGACTTTTTCTAAAAGATCTCTAAATTCCAAAATCAATTGTATCATCAGATTCCTCAAACAAAGTAAAGTTTCTCTTATTGTCACATAATAAAATATGATTAGCTTCATCATATTAAACCCTTAATGAAAACAACAAGTACTGCAGTACAATCCTTATATATATCACATTATTCTTATAACCAGAATATAATCCTTGAGTCCAAAAGCACCAATACATTAATTATTCCACTTAAACTGTAGTAACAGTATAATATTTTCCTTGATCCCTAGGCCTTTTCTGAGGTATGTTTCCCTGACTCTTAGGACATTCATTTTCATAATGCCCCATTTCCCTAAAATTGTAGCATTCAACATTGATTGCCTCTTTATTTCCCTTTCAATCACGAGCTTGGTGACCTTTTTCTCCACATTTATAAAAAACTCTCATTCCTTTTAGGCAAGTACAGGGGTGATTCATCCCACAATTATCGTATAATGGAAAATCCTTCTTTCCCTTTTTCCCTTTATCTATCTCTTGTTCCACTATTCTCTTCTTCTCTTGCTTTACTTTATTGTCATAAGATTTAGAGAATTCCTTTTCTGTCTTGATAGCACACGAGACAATATCTTCATATGATGAGAAGGTTTTTGAGACTAATTCTTGACAAAGAAATGGTTTTAACCCATCAAATAAACGATCAATCTTACTTCTTGGGTTACGTATATAATCTGCAGCATGCCTCACTAACATTTTAAAGTTATCCTCATACTTTTCAACATTCTCATCCTCCTTTTACCTCAAACTCAAAAATTTTCTTTCCATATCCGCTTGATGGTCACAAGGAATGTATTTTTCTAAGAAAATCTCTTTGAACTCTCTCCATTCCATAATTGATACTTCTTCATATTCCTTTGTATTTTGAATCAATGACCACCATTGATCAGCTTCTCTAGTGAGGTAGTAAACTTCCATGACAACCTTCTCCCTTTCGCTACTCCCCAAGGCAT
The DNA here is from genome assembly GCA_963277665.1 of Viscum album. Classification (NCBI taxonomy): domain Eukaryota; kingdom Viridiplantae; phylum Streptophyta; class Magnoliopsida; order Santalales; family Viscaceae; genus Viscum; species Viscum album. The sequence goes on along the minus strand of OY728153.1, from coordinate 512,853,428 downwards.
GGAATATTTTATCTAAGGAGTTTATCCATTGCTTAGATACTAATGGATTTGTACCCCCATTAAATGTTGGAAGTTGTTGCCTCATGAAGCGGTCTAACATTGATCGTCCACGTTGCGGATCAGGGTGCTCCATACGAGTAAGGTTATTATTCACAACCTGAGTGAGTTGTCCCAGTATGGTGATAAGTTGATCAGCACCAGTTGTATCTCCAGATCCACTATAATTATCTTGAATAGGAGGGAAATCCCTACATGGAGTGCGTGCATTGATACAGTTTCCATTCCTCCCACTAGGTTCCATTTCTAAACAATGGCATAAACTAGATTAGTTTATGAATCAAAATACATAATTACAAACTTGAAAAACAATAAACATAAATTGAACTATTTATGGATATAATCCATAATCATAAAAATGTTTTCTTAGAGGAAGTATATACTAATGAACCCTTAATTGTGGTTTGTAATGAAAATGAGAATTATCCTAAGCATATCCCCCGGGAGTGTCGTAACCAAGAGTGCAGCAAGGCCCGTTGTCATGCACCAGTTCCTGTTTGAGTCTAGCTCAAAGCGGTGTTTTTAGGTTTTACCCCTAGGTACATCTGTTCTAGAGCTGCCTCTACCTACTCGTATCCAGATAGGGATGTATTGCTAAAAAAACTCACAAAATCTCTATAATACCAAAATTCTAGGAAGTTCTTCTATACTAATCCTCAAAGTCTATCTTAGGTATATATGCTCTAATCAGAGTTTTTCTAAATCTAGATTCCAAGGTTAGTACTAAACTACCTCTGATACCAACTGTAACACCCCAACCCCAGTAACCTAGAGTCGGTGCATTATTACGTGACATTGGCATGATCACAAAAGATCAAGTCTCGAAAGACCGATTAGTTTAGTAGCCTTGGAAACACTAGATAAATTCATAAAAGTTACATTACATCATAAAGTGAAAAAATACAATAACATGGTCTCCATAGTCCACACTCATATCCCCTTATGACTATCCCTGCAGGTCATTCATAAAATAATTCTTTACATCCTGGAAAATATTAAAACATTTAAAGGGGTGAGCTCAGATGCTCAGTAAAGATAACAATATTGTGGAAGCTTTCATAAATAAACATTAACATTTAATGCAATGTATAACTAAACAAAAGCCTTTTAAACTTGAAATTCATCATAATATGGAAAAAATAAAATGAAATAATTCCATTTACTTATTGACATGGATATTCTACTAGTCGAATAATCACATGCCATATTAATAACCACTTTCATAATGATGGAATGCATAATTCCAGACTATCATAACCACATAGACAAGGCCTTGTGCCAAGACTACAAATAATATTTTTTCAAGGCCTCATGCCAAGACACTAGTTTGTCTCATGAGACCTACCGATGCATCGAGGAGCTATAGCGAGCTCCACCCATCACTTATTAAGTCCAATGCATTCATTACATGAAAAGGTTTAAACATATCATAAACTATAACATAATCATATCACATAAAACATGCATAAAGGAAATATAACATTTACACATTTCAATCACAAGATATCAATACAACATATTGATACAATAAAAACATTAGCAAAACCATTTTCAATACCAAAATAAAAGAAAAGTAAAACATCGTATTTATTTTTCATTTAAAAAAAGTTATGGCTTGTAGAGGAAGTCAAAACTCAAACAATGGTCACGACGGCAGAGAAGTCATTGTCACCGTATACTTATTACAAGAAAAACATTCCTTTTTTTTCTTTTAGTAAAATGCTTCATATAAAAATATTCCTTTTGAATAAATGTAAATGTCAAAGGGGTTTATACACCGTATAAAAGAAATTTGTGTATAAAAAAAATATGCCTCAATGAAAGGAGATTGAGACGAAGTCCTTACAATGATCATTTTTAAATAAAATAGATCTATTATGTGTATTCACAATAAGTACACATAAATAAAGTACAAATAAAAGATAGGACATAAGAATATCATGACATAATTTGAAAGCAGGAGATTAACCCAATGAACGAAAATTGGGTTAAGAATTTCCCTTACCTCGTGTCAGACTTGACTTGATAATTCTTTAACCTCCAAAATAATAAACTATTGTTAATTTATACTTTCCTAAGAACCATTTTCAATTTCATTAATCCTTTTATATCACTTATTACCATGTTATGAAGATTGTGTAATTATTTAAGTTAATAACGGTCATTTTGTCGATCTTTGGTACTTGAGTCAACAATAAACTTCTTATAATTACAAGTTGTTTACGTGGTAGCATATCCATTATCTCTAGAATTATATTCATGATGTAGATAAAATATCTATCATATATATCTAGTAGATACATTCATTTATAATATTAAATAACATTTAGATGTAAGAAATGAAATGCACCGTTCATGGAGACGGTAAGCCGTACGTACGCATGAACACTACTTTCATTGATATTTCGTATTTAATGGAATGAAATTATAATTATATAAAGTTATACTATAATTCCAGTATAATATAATGTATAATACCATTTACTCCATCCTTTATACATCCCACATATGTCATTAACGATTAAAATCACTTTGAGGGGGCGGTAGTCCGCACTTCCTAAAATGAAATTATCGCGTTTACCAATAATGGAAATCATAAAGGTATGCCATAAATGAAAAATACATAATCATAAGGAAAACAAAAACATAATATATATCATATATAATAATAATGTCATCATAATGGCCACCATGAGAGGTGTTAAAATAATATTGAACAATCATCGTTTCGTGAGGCAGAAATTCGCCAACCACAGAAACAGTATGTTCTTTAACCATTAGACGAAGGTGTGTGTAAGTTTAAATCAAATAATTCTCATAAAAACATCATAGTATATTTAATATACTGGTGTTGTTACAAAATAATGGAATAAAAAGAGTTTAAGGGGTTGGAGAAGCAAAATAAAACAAAATAACATAAGAGAAGACATTACCTTAAAATTGTGTAACTCTTTTTGATTTGAGAAAAAGGCTTCCTTGGTAAGAATTATGCCCAAAGGGAGGCTTCTATGAGTAATATAGGAATGTTGAGAGAGTATTTGGGCAGAGTTTGTCCGGGCCAAATGGATTTGAATGTGTGAATAAGGTGGTAGAGGTGGTGGCCTTTTATAAGAGGAGAGGAGGGGCACTCTTGGAAGGTCATGAAATGTTACATTATTATGAAGTTATTTTCAGATTTAAAAGGTCCCACAATTATATATTTCAAGGATAAGGTAATAAGGGATATCAATATACTCATCCAATAGGTTTTTGACAAGTGTATGTATTATATTTTACATTATCTTTTCATTTTATTTAAATCGTTAATTAATGCGATAATCGCTGCATCATCATGGTGTCATAAAAATTTTAATTTATTTAATTTCTAAAAATTATATAAAAAATATCATTATGTAGGAAGTATTTTTAGATATCCAATTAATATTTATAGTTTAAAATTTAACTTATATAACCCCATGTAATAATTGTTTTAGTAAAACAACACATGTTTGTGACAATTTTATTTTTACTTTAAATAAAAAGTTATTAATGTCATTTTCTTACCCAAGTGGCTCCATAGGGTCCCCAAGTTGACCCATGGATTTTCTTGGTCGACCATGACTCATACAATATGGTTAGGACAAGTGTAAAGGTATTTTCATATTTTTATAATACCATTTTTACCTTAAATTTCACTAATTACTTTTAATAGCGATTAATAGAACTTAAAAGGTACTATTCACCAAAAATTATATTAATCCTATTGAACCACATTTTACTTCCTAATGAAAATTATGTATGTAGGATTTTGGAAATTTAAATCATAGAGGTGGTAAATTTTCATTTAAACAAAAAATTAGTTTTTTAACGACCACTTAGTGGTTTCACTATTCATCAAGAATCGAAGTTTTTCAGAACAATACCAAAAATTAACCCTAAGATATATTTGATATTACTAATTCAAAAATGATGTATATTTTAAAAAATTCAAACCATATAAGTTTAATTAATTAATTTAATAATTAATTCCCGTTGTCACAACAAATATCGTGTTTTTAAGAAACAATATATATGAAAATATTGACAATTGTTTATGTCAAATTTCAAAGTAAAATTAATTCTAACGACCACCATTGGATAAAATGGTAAAAATATATTCTAATTATACTTTAAAACCACTAAATTTTATAATTTACCACTATAAAATATTTTGATTTAAAAAGTTATTTTTAAGTATTTTTCACTATTCATCCAAAATTGGAATTTCTTAGAAAAATACCAAAAATTCAACATAGGTTAATTTTGATATTCTGAATCCAAAAATGAAGTCCATTTTAAAATATAAAAGTTATATAATTTCAAAAAGTGGGTATTACTATTCATAACAACTACTTTTATTGTTCGCGGTGTGTTAGAACTCAAGGTTGCGTACAACACACGATGCTCTATTATTCAAAGAGAAGCGTACCGTGGAAGCTTGGGGTGTTACAACATCCCTAGGTCTCTACCTAAAGAATCTTCATGGATGAATATCTATACAAATCCAAACACACGTCTTAGGTCTCATAACACAACCTTACAATATTTAAATAAGAGGAGAAACTAACAAAAAAAGTTTCAACATGTTCTTTCCCCCTTTTTCTCATCACATGGTAAACACCAAGGCCTTATCACTACCCTTAACCATAATTCTCCTAGGTCTTGGTTAAAAAAGGTAATTTGATTCTCATTAGTTAATCCAACCATTAATTAATCACATTATCCCAAATTAATTAATTTAATAATTAATTAATTAATCATACTCATTTAATCAGTCAAGGTTCTCATTAGACACCCATTTATTCTTATTTTGCGTCATTATTCCAATCTCACAACAAGGAAAAATAGTTCAGGTTCAACAACTTACCCATAACACATAGGTCGTAGGATCGAAACCTCCCTCTAATACCACTTTGTGATGCCCTGACCCGGGATCCACTGAACGGTTCTTAATGCTAGTTGTCCACATGACCTCAAGCATGCCTCCCCATATGCTAGAGGGTGCCGACTAGTAACGAGGGTCAGGTAAGTTAGTCTTGGGAACACTATACCCTCTTTTATCAGAATGAAACACCAATGAAAGAAATAACAACAATAACCAAGTGTGGAAACAAATAAATAACCAGAATAATTCCATGTCATATGATAGTCAAACAACAAAATATAATACTCAACTGTAAGGTAAAAAATGCTATGAAAATGAAAGTGTCAAGTGTTTAAAATTCAACTCAAAGTAAAGATACAAAAACTCCAAGCAGGTCCCGAACCACATCTGATTCCCTCACCCATGCATCAATCCCAAACAAAAACCTTACCCGAGGCCTTACCTTTATCCTATCCCGCAATAACAAATTCTACTCAGGTGACAATTAGGCGGCCCAAATAGGGTGTGAGTACGACTCAGTAGGCTACCACCTACAATGTCTAAAACAATTACAGTCAAAAGATAGTGTATGCATTTTTATGAAGAAATAAATAAAATGCATAATTAAACAATTATCACATTGTCATTTAATATTTAATAATCACATTAGGCCCAGTTTCAATTCATGTTTCCCATTTGAATCATCATTCATTATTATTAATCATTTGGTGTAGGTCGTCATTCCTAGAACCCAAAATATCATAAGTTGTAGGTCGCCCTACCTATCACCCCAAATCTTATTAAGTGTAGTTCACCATGCCTATAACTCTATATCTCATTAGGTGTTGGTATTTACACCTAGAGCAACATAATCTCAAGCTTGGATAACTATTGGGGAGGAACTCCATGTCCAAGTCCCAATATCTAATCAGTATATCCATGTCTATCACCACAAAAATATCATCCATTTAATAATTCATTAATTCACAATAATTAGCCACATCATTCTATTACTAATCCAATTATTAGTTAAACATTTAAATTTCCATTAGTTAACTCAACAATTAACTATGCACATAACCGGTTAATTAATTCATCAATTAATCAATCAATAAACACAATTCTCATTCCATAATTAATTATTCACAATTAATTATCCACATAGAATCCGATCTTGTCAAAATTAATTCTCGCAATTAATCATCTTGGATCGAAATCCTGGAACATAATTAATTCTCACAATTAATTATCTTTGGTCAACATAATGACACATAATTAATTCTCAAAATAATTATCTTACATATCCAAACATAATTTCATAATTAATTCCTCCCAATTAATTATATTGACACATTCAATTTAATATCTCAATTACAATATCTCAACCCATAAAAAATATCCAAAATAACTATTTGGGAAACCCACTTTGTTTTTTTCATGATTCAAATTGTCAATTAATCAAAATGGTAATTATAGGTCAATTCCACATTCCCAATTACTCCAATTTAGGAAATAAATTATCAAGGGAAGCTAGAAAATTATAAACTCACATACCCATATCAAAATCACGACTATGGGAGTTCAATTTAGATCACCTACCTCAGATTATTGATGAAAGTTAGCCCAACAGAAATCCCCAAAATCTGAGCGGCACAAAGTCGTCGATCAAGCTTCAGATCGAAAATCCTAATCTAAAAATTAAGATCAAAGGCACCAAGATATTGAAAATATAGATCTATTTATACAATCCAAGATCTATATCTCAACTCATAGGTTTAAATCCAACTAAATGGTGAATATATTCCATGAAAAGATCAAGAATTAATAGAGGAAAGAATGGGAGAGGCAACATGATGAAATCCACTTACCGGGAAGATATAAGATCTTCAATCTGGGCTTTAGATCTTGAAGAAAAGTGTTTTAATCACCTTGGAATCCATTTGGAAGGCTTTGGGAACACCTAGAAATTTTCAAGACTAATCAAAGGTTGAAATATGGGAGTCATAGTGGGTTCAGGTAGTTTTAAAATAGATTTTCATATTTTTAATTCCATGTGCACAATTTCCTGGGCAGAGGCAAATGATTAGGGAAAATCGTGTTCCAATAGTGTGGACCTCTCTATCCAGGTTTTCATGGTTTGGTCACATGGTTTTTCAAACCATGTGCAAACTGTGAAGACCTCTATGTTGGCATGGTTTAACCATGGTGTTTTGTCAATCCATTCACAAACCGTGAGGAATCATATGTCTGTTAGCTTTTCTAAACATTTCACCAAAACACACACCAAGACACTACTCTAAATCAAAGATACTTAAAATTTTCCAAAAGTACCGAAAAAATGTGCCTGAGATGACTCAAAAAAGACGGGATTTTACAAATAGATTGGTTCCAGTGTCACATAGTTTACATCTTTCTAGGGAAATTTTTCCTCAGACACAATTGGAGAAAGAGAGAATGAGTAAGATCTCATATGCTTCAGTGATAGGTTCAATCATGTATGTCACGTCATGTACTAGAATTCATGTTTCATATGAATTGATTATGGTAGGGAGATATCAATATGATCCATGAGAACAATAATGGTATGTTTTAAAGGCTCTCCTTAAGTATCTAAGAAGAAATAAGGATCCGTTCCTGGTATATGGAGGAGACAAGAAGCTAGCCATCAAGGGTTATAATGATGCTAGTTTTTAAATAGATCAGAATGATCTGAATTCACATTTATGAATTGTTTTCTTAATGTAGGTGTTGTGAGCTATAAGATTTCAAACTAGCCAATTTTCGTTGATTATGTAGTGGAGTACGAGTATATAGAGGCTTTAAATCCAGCTAAAGAATATGTTTGGGTATGGAACATTGTCCAGTATCTTGATGTGGTACCTAGTATTAAAGACCTTGTCACATTGTATTGTTATAAAACTACAAATGTGGGTCTAGAAAAAGTGAAAAGGTCTCACCAATGGGAAAATCATATACTTCAGAAGTATCACCTCTTGAGGGATTTTTATCGAAGGGGTGAAGTTGTAGTGAGTATAGTACCCATGGAAGAGAACGTGGATGACCCCTTGACTAAAGGACCATTTATAAGAAGCATGACTATCATGTGAGAGATAGCGAACTAACGATTGTTAGCAGTTGGACCTAGTGAGTGTGGTAGTCTGTTGGAGTTAGTTCCCTAGGTCAAACTTTTATGTACTTTATGATAACTTGTATTCATTGTTTTGAATACTAAAAAACTTATTATCACATCATTGTTGCTATTATATGTAACATTGAATGTGATAATGTCCAAAGAGTAGTTTTCTCACATAATGGTTATAGTATTTCCCCACTATGATGAGAATCCAGAAGTACAATTCCACTTTTCTTGAATATATGTTCTATAAATAGATAATATCATTTTAGGGACACAAATGATATAGTATATCATGGGTGGGGACTCATATGTCTTTAAAGTGCCTTCTCATGGTGTACTCCCTTGGTAATATCCAGTATAGGATATTATGAGAACGAGACCTACCAGTATAAATCCATATTTATATGTATCATTAGATGTTCCTATCTGTAGATGTGTGTATTGATCCTTATGCTTTAAAATTATTATTAGTGAGTGTTATAAGTCATATAATTTGATGTATTGATGAAAATAATGACAAAATATGTTTGTGGTGAGGTAGGATACGATGGGTGAATCACGATTAATATTGAACTAATAAATAATTAAAGAAAATATTTTCCCTTATGTTCTATAACATAAGTTGATATCTCAAACTTTTTTGATGTAAATGATATAGCCTAAATAAATTCATGTCTATGTTGATCTATAGGCAATTTCAATTTTTGGGAAGTCAAATAAAGATACTTCGAGCACATAGGTTGATTGAGATAGCATGAAACCATATTAATTAGACATATCATGATAAAGGGATTATATTACATAGTAGGCATTCATATGAGGTATTATGTTATTGTGAAATTAAATTATTTCTCTATGGGTTCCCTGGAATGGTGCTAGATGATAACCTTGGAATTTTGGTTATTTTGCCTAATGCCACTGAGAACAAGGCCTAGAGGGTCACACATTAAGTGTATATATAATCATAGTTAAATAACATATTATTATTTATTATTTAATAATTTTAATAAATATTATACCCGATTTAATAATTATCAATGTTTTCTTGATCTCATATATTCCTTTATCAGTTATCCAAGAGAATATAATGTGATAAGAATTTTTAATAAATTTTTATTTTTTATTTAGTGAATATAATAATTTTTTACTTATTGGTGAATAATGAAGTGATATTTATTTATGTAATAAATATTCATTATTCAATTCTTGGAAAATATCATGGAGGAATGACAGTCCAAGTTTAAAGTTTTGGTGAGAAATAATATATATTTAATTTTTTGGATTAAATAATATTTTATTTAGTTAACAAGTTAAGAGCATATTAAGAAAATAACAATAATTTTATTATTTTAGACATTGGATTCCACCCAAAAGTAAAAAATATTAAAGGGAACTTATGAAAATATTTATTTTTAAACCCTAGCAGAATTGAATACCAATTATATTATTTTTTCATTAGAGAAAATTCATTTTGGGTTGTGCGCAATGACAACCAATGAGAATCCTGTCAATCCCTAGAGGGATCCGTCTCTAAGAATTATCCTAAAATGGAGAGAAATATTCCTCCACCTCCCACTCTTGAGTCTAGAGAGATCTAGGAGAACTATTTGGAAGCAATTCTCATGAGAATCAAAAGAGAATGATGCAAGTGATAGGAACTTTTGTGCTAGCACCTGGGGATTCCTACGATAATGTTTGGTGATTTATGGAACATGTGTAGATCAGAACTAGAGGGAATATACACTTGATTTTTATAATGGAATGACGATACAACAATTTTTTTTGTCGAATCTATCAACAATGAAATAATTAATGCAAGGTAATTCTTTAATTAATTAAATTAATTATAAATAGTATCTGATGATCATTTTCTTGGTTCTATATTTATATCCCTTGTATATTTTTCTTTGATTCAATTTTGTTGATCAAGATGTTTATCATTGTATAAATATTGGATTGATCAATGATCATGACAAAATGATTAGTTGGGAACATCCCATCACACACTTCTACTGTTCCCAGAACCTAGACATTTTTCATCAACACCCAACATTAATGGTTCATAGAATAGATTTCATAGTGATATATGATATTTATAACATGTTTGAGCTTCTTTACATGTCAAATTATCATTTTATAAATAAAAATACTTACTCAATAAATCATCATAATATATTATTGTTTGGGTTGATTTTACCACCTAGGTAAATGATGTTATAATTATTATGTAAAAAATGGTTATGGGATTTCATAGGATCATAATTTCATGTAAAAATGATATTTATAATTTTTTTTAATGATTATATAATTTTTTTTGTTAATATTTAAATTAATTATTAATATAACCTTTCAAACGTTAAACACATAAAAATTTGGTTCATATCGATTTCCATTTTCACAAGCTAGATTCATGTCATTCACCAAATGAAATTGGGACATAAGTAATCATTAAATAAAAGAATCAGTCTATCATTAAATATATTTAAATTATTTATAATAATAAACTTTTTGATAATCAATATTTTCTTTATGAATATTATACGGAAGAAGAAACTAAAAATTATTACACATAATAATGAAAATAAACTATAATCAGATAATATATCTGTAATATATGGATTTGAAATAATTACAAAAAAAGTATTATGGAAGTGGTTGTGGGATGATCTTTGGTGGTTTTCTATTGCCGGTGATGTGGTGACTCATGAGGCAACAGATCAGCGTTTTTCATGGATGACGATGACATGATAACAACGATAACATTGTGATGACGACGACATTCACACATTTCTCAAGAGGTAGTTTTATTTGAGCGATTTTGTTCCCACAGTGGTGCCTTAATTTTTTGAATTTTGAATTTGGTCTCTTCTTTTTAATTTTTGATTTGTAAGGTGTAATCAGTCATGCATGTTTCCCACTTTTCTCTGAAATTGGGTTTTTATGAAAAAAAAAAGATTTTTTCCCAAATAATATCTCCCAATTGTGGATAATTTAATTTCAATTTCTTATTATAACTCTTATTCTTACATTTGAATTACCGTAAGTGTTTTTAGAAACTCAATTCTCATTAATTATATTATGATTTTTATTTTTGAACATATTTCACATAAGTTGGTTAAATTATTCCCTTTTATTGTTTATATGGTAATATCTATTTTTTGGAGATTTACATTTATACCATATAAACCGTTTTTAAATGCTTCTTGCTTCATGAATTATTACATCTATAAGGGATCCAATTAACTTAATTTTACTTTCATTGAGTTAAAATGTTATTCATAGAGCATAATTTTTATATTTTTGAAAAATTACTATATTTCATATTTCATAATATATTTACTCTTTTCTATCTAGGTAAAATGATGTTTTTAACTCAAATATTCTATATCAAGGAATTTATTTCTCAAAAAAGTACGTCGTTTTTAAGAAAAAATATCATATCCTTTAACAATGTTTTTTTAATTTCCATTTTCATTATTTCCAAAAAATTTACATTATTATTGTAAAATAGAATATGTTTGTACTCATGTGAATTTAATATTTACCTTATACTCTATTAAAATGAATGTTTTATTACCAGTTTTTCTATGTTGGTTTTAAACAAAGGTATTTTAAGATATTAAAAATGTTCTCAAACTTTTCAAAATCAAATGTTTTATCTTTCAGACCAAATTTCTTAATAAACATCATGTCTTTTAAATGGAAAATTTTTCAATATTTTTTAAATTGGAATTCAAAATTATTTTATTTAAATAGAAAAAATGTATTTATAATTAATTTTTAATTTAAAATTTTAAAAGGTTTTGGGAAAACTTTTGTATTTTATGACATAATTACTTGTTGGGATTTTATTCATGTAGTGTTATTTTTATTTCCTTTTATTTTATATTACAATATGATTTCTTTTCAAAAATTATTTTTATCACCTATTATTTTTTAAGTTCATGTTATGTGATTTTTTAATTAGTTTAAGAAACATATTATTTTTTCTAAGGTTATTTTATTATATAATGGATATTTGTTTCCAAGTGGAACTCAAATTTATGAATGTTTGATGTTTTCAGTTCTATATATACCTTTGATTCATTGGTTAAGGATTTATATACCACAAGATAATGATATTAATAATTGATATTATATTTGTTTACAACATGAGGCATGAACATTTTTTTATTCACAATATGAAGCATGGACATTTTGTTTGCTCATAATATGAAGTCTCGAAATTTTTTTTCATGACATGAAGCATGTGAATTTTGTTTTTTCACAACATGAAGCATTGAATTTTTTTAAAATATAATGTGTGGGAATTTTTTTATTCATAATATTAAGTTCATACATTTTTTCAAATCCTGAATAGTGGGAATTTTGTTTGTTTTCAGCATAAAGTGTGGGGAAATTTTTTGTTCACAAAATGAAGCATATAATTTTTTTATTCACAGTGATATATTTTCCCCATGTTTATGTTTCGCAGAAAATTATTTATTATGTTATGGATCAAGGGAATATTACATTTCCAATCCATATTTCTATGATTATTCTCCATGGAGCATGTTTATTATCCCCTGATTTCACACTCTTTTTCCATGTTACATGTTTTTTAATTAATATTTCATGTCATTATACCATAAATTGTGGAAAAACTTATTGTTTCAAGTTATTTTAAAGACATATTCCTCTCCTATTAATGTTTTTTCATGTGATTTTGATCTAACCCTTTATAACATGTTGATTAGTTTTCCCATAAAAATATTCAAGTTTAACCCTTTCTGATGTTTTCTTTACCAAAGTTATAAAGATGTGTATAACCTAATATATTTATAAAATGTTCTCTACTTTGGCTTGAATGTGGAGAAATTTTCACTTGTATCATAAAATATTTTTCTTCTACAGTTGATCCCTAAATACACTAAACCTTCCACTATTGGGATTGTGATATTTTAGGATTTGTAATGATTATCATATGGTAATTTTTTTTAAATAAACATAGGTTCATACAACTAAGTATCAAATATTGTGTTTAAACAATTGGTTTTTATAACAATACCTAGGAGTGTGAATCTAGGGCTTTACAATTGGTATTAGAGAAGGGTTTAGTTTTTTTGGATTATTTTAGTTATTTTTGGGGATTATTTTATTTACCATTATTATTAAGGATAGAAAACATTAGTGAAAACCATATATATGATTATAAGTATTGGATGATTCCTGAAATATTGGTAATGTCTTGACTAAGTGGTTTTCCTAGAAATATTTCCTTTCGTAGATAATGGAAAGTGGATACGGCTATGACAACGATTCACCTAGGGTTAACTTCATCAAAAATGTTTTTTTGATCATTTATTTTATCAACACCATGATGCATGATAAGCGGGCTTAAGAAAACATACCTAAAAAAACTCCAAGGGATATTCTTTGGTTAAACATATACTCTTTACAAAACACTATGAAGTATTGATTTCCTACTTACTTTGAGGGATTAAGATGATAATTATAATATAATATAACTTAATGAAACCTAGGATAAACTAATATTTATATATGTTGAACCAAATGAACTATAGTCCAACACAATAATATAAAACAATAGGACGATTTAATGTTGAATTACTTATATGATTATGATAATTCATAAGTATTATTAATGTTTAATAACATATTTCAAACCCTTTGGTTTTAATGATTGATGGAATTAGAAGGAACCTTGGGTGTGGGTGATAATACAAATATTCCTTCAACGAAAAACCCATCAAAATTAGAGATAGAGTGAGAAAAATTATGATTATGCCAAACCAGCTATCACAAAATATGATTTACATTGTGAATATAGTAAAAGTTACAAACACACCAAATAAGATTATAATAGAGTCTTAGGGATGTTCAGGTAATGAATATTAGGAAGTAAATAATATTCAATTTTCAATATTTTAAGAATGTGGGAGGAAGCACTTAGGTAGTAGTATAAAAGGAACTATAAGATTTTGAATTTTTTAATGGATATAATCAAGAAGCCAACTGTTAAGGAAAAAATTATGATTTTTATTAACATTATTGAAAGAAATAGACATAATCTTAATGTATCATTAACAATTCAATGTCTTATGTGTAGGGAACTTTGGAAGTTTTCATGTTAATTCCCTACTCAAAGTACTAACCATGAAAATTAGCATATCCAACCTCCAAGCCCAAGAGGACAATTTAATTCTTCTGTAATCACTTATCTCATAGTGTATACTAATATTTAACCTATATGTACACCATACTTTGAATTTATTGTTGAATTATATGGAATTTGATTCTAGGATATCTAGTATAACTAATATGTTTTCTTTGATCCTTAAATCACCACCCCAATGATTTTATTATCAAACAAATATTCTATTTGTATGATTATATCTTTTCAAGGTGATTTTAATAATAATGTGTATTGGGAGATCATATTATCATTCATTTAGATAAATTTAATGTGATTTTAGTGATGAAATGGTTTTATCCACCTTGAGGGAAAATTATCTAGAGTAATTGAAACACATTTCATATTAACATATCATACTAATTGAATAAAAACATGATATTAACCCTCCTCTAGAAACTAATTTTATAGTATGATTCTTAAAACCAAAAAATGGTATATTTGTTTCCCAAATAGTAGGAGAAAAAAATAATAATAGGGATAAACCAATTCTAAAGAAATAGATATTCTTTTTAAGTTGGTAAGGTTTATATCTCTCTAAAAATTATATATTTATTTTCTCTATAATTTATATTCCATCATCTATTTCTATTAGTAATTGATATTTAAATTTTTATGGATGAAATTATTTTAAGGGAAAATAATTTAACAACCCAAAATTTTATACCTTATAAAACTTATTTTATGTTCTATAACTTTTGTTACATGTTACAACCAATTTAGAAAAACCACAACATATTAAAGGCTCATTATTAATAAAACTATAAAAAATAATATGGTGGTAAAACATTAAAATATATTACCATTAGATGATAAATAATTACTATGAGTTAATATTGAAAAAGTTTATTTTCATTGAAAGTTTTTTTCTTTATATTAAGTGTATTATTTGAAAAATAAAATTTACAAATTATAGAATTTATATTTTTTTAAATAAAATTCATTTTTTAATTCCTCTTATCAAAATTTACTTAGTTTGTTTTTTTAATTTTTTCTAAAAATGTTGTTTTTTTTGTTGAAAGATAATTTTTTGAAAGATTTATAATTTTTATATTTTTATAATTATGTAAGGGTATCTTTATAGATTTTAAAACTTATAAAGTAATAAAATATGTATTTAATGAATAAAATCACTAATTTTAAAAAATTATTTTAACTTATAAATACTATGGAGAAAAATTAGAAATAAATTAAAATATTAATTTAATAAAAAATATTTTTTTATCTTTTCCTATAATTAAGTTTTTTGTTGGTGAAATTTGATTTTTAATTTCTTTGAAATCCACATACATTTATTTTATAATAAACCAATTAATGTAACCAAAGATTAATATCTATGTCAATATAATCTTATACATAAATTTTTAAACATAAAAACAAACTTTTTCTATAAAAAAATAGCGACACACCAAGATTTTACACTATTTTTCTTTTTAAATAATTTTATTTTCTTTGATAGCTTATCGTTCATAAATCAAAGAGCTTAAACAAACTCCATAATATTATTACTTTAAAAAATCATTCAATCCTAGTCCTTAAATTGGAAAAAATGAATATTATTCACAACATTATGAAATATATAATTGTCTAAATCATTGTTAATATATTAATTTATTCTTATGAATTAAACACATTATTTTTAGTAAATTCATTTTATTCTTTAAAATATATTTTTTCTTCAAAAATAGAATTTTATTGATTTTCGTGAGAAAATAAATATTATTAATTTTTCAAACATTTAGAATATATATATTTAAAAAATAAACATAATTTTTAAAATTATCATATCTAAATTATCCTATGGTTAATTTTTTGTAATTTTCTAAAAAGATTAATTTTTTTGTGAATAGTGAAAATAACAATTTTTTAAAAAATTTCATTTATTTTCAATAAATTAAGAAATTTAGAAGTTACATTATATTTTTAATTTGATTTAAAGTAAAATAAAAAATATTTAGTTATATTTAATACATATAAATTCTTCTTAATCAAATTCATATTTTATTTTATAATAATTATATTTTTTGTTTTAAAAATTGGATTTTAATGAAAAATGTTTTAAAGTACATAATGTTTCTCATTTGTAATTAATTAAAATAATTTAAAATATAATTTTTTTAAAATAAAAAATAATTATTTTATATATTGGTAAAAATTAATTTATTTTCATACAGTGATAATTATTATATTTTACATAAAATCATCTTTTACTTAAAAAATACACTTCTTGAAAACCTGTTTTTTCGTTTTGTCTGTGGACTTTGTTTTAAATATAATTTTTATATTTATATGAATTTAATTGTTTAAAATGGATTAAATATTTGGAATAAAAAGGTACAAATTATGTTTTATGTTCATTTTCATTTTTTGGTATAAAAAAGTTATCGTGGGAAAACAATTTCCACAGTATAGGTAAAAAAATGAAACAAGTTAATGTTAAAAGGTAAAATCTTGAAATAAATAATAAATAAAACACTAAATGTGTGGTTGACATGTTTATCAACCATAAAAAACCTTTAAAACATTAATTTATAATCTAATTTGTTTTAATTAATTCCATTCAAATGTGGTTTTCTTTAAATATAAAATAATCATTATTTTATCACTTAAAACCACCTTTCATTAAGAATAAATAACACCCCCACCATCCATTTCTCCCCAAAAGCCTTGAATATCCTAAAATATTTAAAAAAAATATCCTCCACAATCTCCCCTTATCAAATTTTTTTTGGTGTTAACAAAATTCCAATTCCAATGTCATTAACAGATCCCTCAAAGAGGTGATATTCAAGAGGAGGTTAATGTACTCAAAACTAAAGGAAAGTGTAAGGTAAGGGTTTCTCATCTCACTTTTACATTAATGATATATATAACTTATTAAACAATTATTTATTTAGTGTGGTATATATACTTACCATTTCATATATCATATCATGAATCTCATTATGTTCATGTTATTCAATGTTTCATTCAATAACTATTACTATAATAGGGAAAATGAGTCGACAAATTACAAAGTGGTTAGGGAATTCTTTGCTTAATTTACATTATTTGGGTTAAGATTATACTTCATTGATATATATCATACTAAGATTATTTTTTAAATGAATTTTGAATATCTTATGTTGTATTTCGACATGTTTTATGAGTCTTAATAGTATATACACATATTTTTTTCACTTTATTAATGCTCACATCAAAGATATGATATTTATAAGGTAATTTCCATTAAAAATTATATTTTCAAAAAACATTCCTTTAAAACTCTCTTTTATTCATTGTCCATGTTTTCTAATTTTTTTCCAAAATTATGTTTACTATTTATTTATGATTTGTTTAAATTCATTTTAACTCATTATTGAATTTGTACAAAATTATTTAAAAGTATTCTATTATTTTTTTATAAATGAGGTTCTTTGTGAATTTTATGACAATAATATGGAAAGAATGTTTCTGTAATTTTATGTAATGAGTGGAATTTACCATCATCATGAGACCATAATTCCTTAAAGATTCATTTACAATCATAAAAGGTTATTTTCAAAGTAATTTTTTTATAATTCCACTGCATTTAAGAAAAAATATTTCCGAAACAGATCAAATATTTTCCTCAAGAATTATTTCAAGTGATACTTCAAAAAAATTATTTTCCCATCTTAGATAAAATTATTTTATTTTACTTATGATTTTATGGGTTTATTATTCAAGGTTACTATTCTTATTATTTTTTTAGTTGGTTTCTATTTATGATGTAATGATGTTTTGGAATCCCACAACTTTTTAATGAGATAAGGTATAATGAATTGTTCAAGAAAACCATTTCATTTCATGATTTCTAATGGGATGAATGATTTATGTTCTTTTCATTATGTGATTGGTTGTACCTATATGTCCTTATAATGAATTAGGTAAATATGGATAACATGTGATTAAAAATTTTATGCGTGAACCTGATTAGATGTTCGCAATTGTTATGTGTGAAACTGATTACATGTTCAAAATATTTATTCATGAACCTGATTACATGTTCAAAAATGTTATGAGTGAACCTAATTACATGTTCATAATGTTATTAATGAACTTGATTACAAGTTCATGGTGTTATTAAGTGACAATTCTTTCATGTTCATAATATTATGTATAGATGTGGTTTCATGTCCACATGTTTATGCAAGGGCCTGGTTTCATGACATTTACTTAATGAGTGAACATATATTTATTTATACATCTTTATAAAGTTATAAGTTTATGGTTATGCCACCATTTCATGTCTTATTATAATGTTATTCTCTCATGGATCATTTTCTCTTATGATTCATGTTCTATGAGCCTCTATGATTTATTTCATGACTGAGGATTTTGATGTTTGATATAAATGGTATAATTTTCAAATGTTATGTTCATGTTTTTATACCCTTATGCTTATGTTATTATTTATATCTCCATTGTTTAACCTTACTGATCATATGATCTCACCATATTCTTTGGTTTATTTTTCCCTAGGATATGAAGGATGGTATTAAGTATAAAATTCCAAATAGGTTTTGAGTTCTGAAGGAATAAGCAGGACATGATGTAGATGTTTAATGAACGAGTTATTTATGTCTCCAAGTTTCCAAAGACACTAAATCCATATGGTCCTAAGGAATTTTTTTTATGATATGTAATTAATATTAATCTATTATTATATAATATCTATGTATTAAAATTATGGGTCATTATAGTTGGTATTCGAGAATTGTTTATTTAACCTTGGAAACTTGGATGAGAAAACCATAGTAATAACCCTAAGGTTAAGTCTAGGTTTTAATACTAGAGTCTTGGTAATGATCGTGAGTAACCTAAGTTACACCTAAGGTGTCATAAATTGAAATTTTATAAGTTATTTCCCTTTATTATGTAGTTTATCACTATGACTATTATTTCTCACACTATTCTTATTGGGTTTTATACAATGGTTGGGACTATAAGGATTCATGTTAATTGTGAATGTGAGGGAAAATGTAATGATCCTCCTCATGAGAAACCAAATGAAATAGTTGCTGGAAGAAAAAACCTTTTTATTATTCCAAATCATAAATATCATAATATAATCAATAATTTCAACATTAGTGAGTTTCCTGGCCCATCAAATAAGAGAAACATGGAGTTTCTTAGTGACCCTGGAGGAAAGAAAGTTAAAAATTTAATCATTTAAAACATGTGGGAAGATGAATCAAGGAGAATGTTTCAAAGGAACTAGAATATTATTTGGATGTGTAAAAAGAGGACACAAATTAAGTTATTTCAAAGGAAAAGTGAACGGTTCCTTTAACATACTAGATGAAAATAATGGTATACTGAAGGCATCATCAATAGTTAAATGTTTTAAATGTGGAATATACGTGAATTATGAAAATTAATAACCTAAGTGGAAATATAGTCCAGAAAATAAGCAAGGTTTTATGAGTAATTGTTATATTAACAGTTATGAAGGTACTAGAAATGAAATATGATATGGATGAAGTATTAAGGAATGAAATTATAAAGGCTAGCTAATGGTTCAAGAAGGAACTCGAATGATTGAGTATTCATGTATTTGAATTAAAGAATAAGATTTTAGTAATTTTATGGTAATGTGGAATAATTAAACATCTAAGTATTATTCCATTTTTGTTTTTCCTTAAGTATTTGAAATTATACGTTGAATGGTACTGTTAACCCTGAAAAGTGATTAAGGTGGTAAGGTGATACATTTTTTTGGGAACACAAGGTTAATAAAAAGATTACAATTAATATATGCATAATTTTGGGATTATATTAACATAAATATATTATTTATAGTGATAAAATAAATGGGAAAGTTTTTATGGCCTTGGAAACTATTAGAAATATGATGATACAATGTTTTATCAATTGAGTTTTTAGAATGTTTGGAATTATTGTATGAGGAAAGAGTTAAATTTTTAAATAATTAATGTTTTCACTAAGGTTTTGTGGTAATTAATATTATTAAAATGTATCAAGTTAATACACGATAATGATCATCCCATGATTGGTGAGTGACAATTAAGAGCTACATCAAGTTGTTTGGTGGATTAATAATAATTTTATTTTGAAAATTCAGTGACATTCATTCGAAAGTTTTAGATTTTAATATTTTTCAAGGATTATATGGGTAACCATTTATAAAGTTTTTTACAATGAAATTTTGAAAAGTTTTTATAGATTAATGTATTGCCTAACCATATGATTATTTATGTGTATTGAATAAGCCGTTATTACCATTTTTTAGGATGATATCTAGAGACAGAAATAATGGATTTTAATCCCATTATGAATCATATGATTCACTAGTTCTTCAAGAATTATAATTTTAACTTAATTTCATGGACTGATAAATGAATATTAAATTGATAAAGGCATAACCAAATAGTGATATTTTACTTATGTGATGAAATCAAGTAATTATATCTTCTCAAAGGTTTTAGGAATAAAATGTTATTTTATTATCATCATTTCTGATGATATAAATGCCCCTTTTTCAGACCTATTTGGTCTATGTATTTGTGGTCATTAAATAACTATTGACCATGATCTCTATCATTCTACATAATAAAATAATCTTTATAATTCTCTTCCATGTTTAATATTTTTACTTTCCGCTGATGTTATCTTAATTAAAATTCTTGTTTTTAGGTGTGCTTTACCTTTTCATTTCCCCTCCGTTTAAGAGGATGTTTTACTAACCATTTTTATGATGTGGGTTTCCCAAAAAGTAATTCTCAAATATATACCTTTTAATTTTATTTATAGTAACATAATAATTATTTATTTATATTTAATAAACATAAATTATTTTTAATCAACATCATATTTTATTTTAGAATTGTTTTATTTTTTTTGTTTTAAAAATGATATTTTTTTGAAAACTATTTTAAAGTACATAATGTTTCCCTTTTTTAATAAATTAAAATAATACCAAATAGAGAATTTCTTAAAATAAATATATATATATTAAATATATCAATAAATATTAATTTAGTTCCTTAAAATTTTAATTATTAAAGTTAATATAAAATCAAAATTTTCTTTAAGAAATACACTTCTTGAAAATATGCTTTTTCATCGTGTCTGAGGGTTTTTTATTAAATCTAATTTGGCCAATTTTTTGAATTGAATTGGGTAAAATTAATTTTATATTTGGAATTATAAGGTCCTAATTAGGTTTTAAGGTCAATTTGATTTTTATGTATAAAAGATTTACCGTGATAAAAAAAATATTTACCATAGTAATGGAAAAATAATGAAATAGGTTAAAGAGAAAAGGTAAAAGATTGAAATACCTAAAAACTAAAACATTTAATGGGTGGTTGATGTGTTTCTCAAACATAACCAGTATTTAACACAATAATTATAGATATAATTCATTTTAATTAATTCCACTCAAATGTGGTTGGATTTAAATATAAAATAATCATTATTTAATCACATAAAACCACCTATCATCAAGTATAAATACCACCCCCACCCCCACCACCCCTTACTCCTTACAAATATTCATGCTCCTAAAATATCTTAAAACCCTCCCCTACCCACTCCCCCCACATAAAAGTGATTATGGTCTCACCAAAATTCCAATTCCATTAAGTTTAATGTATCCTAGAAGGATTTTATATATAATTGGAGGTTAAAGTATGAAAAAATAAAAGAAAGTGGGAGGTATGTGTTTCTCATCTCATATTTAATTTGGTTATATATATGTATAATTCACCACATATTTATTTTTTTGGTGTATATACTTCCCATTTGATGTATAATTTCATGAATCTAGTTATATTTATGTTATTAAATGATTCATTTGACAATTATTACTTTTATGGGGAATATTATTAGACTAATTACAAAGTTATTAGATAATTCTTAATCCGATTTCTATTCTTTGTGTTAAGATTATACTTTATTTATTATTTCATAGTAATATTATTTGGGAAATTTATTATCAATATCTTATGATGTATTTACACATGTTTTATGAGGCTATACATTTTTTTTGACAAAATAAGACGGATCCATTAATGATGGAGATCAGCAGAAATACAGGAGCATAACCACGATGGAAAATGATTGAACCAGAGCAAATCCTCATAGGGAGGGCCAATGCCTGCCATCTTGTGAGCGGCTTCGTTCGATTCATTTTATTAATTCTCACTTCAATGATAAGATATTTATATGGGACATTCTTTAAAAATTATATATATTTTTTAGAAAAATCCATTAAAACTCTCTTTCTCTTCAATGCCCATGTTTTATAAAATTTTTTCCAAAAATGATTTTACTATTATTATATGATTTTTTAAATTCATTTTAACTCATTATTTAATTTTGAGAAAATGGATTGAAAGGATTCTTTTTTAATTTTCTAAATGATTTTTTTGTAACTTTTCTGAAAATAATCGAAAGGAATGTTTTTTTAACTTATATGGAATAATAATACTTTCTAGATGTCATGAATTTTTAATTACTTGAATATTACATTAAAATATTACAAGGTTATTTTCAAATAATTTTTTCCTTTCATAATTTTGATACATTCCATTTTTTTCAAAAAATATTTGATATTTTCATCAATAACTTTTTCAATTGATCCTTCAAAAAAATATTTTTCAATATGAGATAACATTATTTGATGTTACATATTCTTATTGGGGGTTACTATTCAAGTATTATATTATTATTATTTCTATGGTTTTCTTATGTTTATGATGGAATGGTGTTTATGTATATCATTAATTTTCAATGAGATATTCTATGATGAATTGTTTATGAAATACATTTTTTTATGATTTCTATTATGATGAGTGATTTATGATCATTTAATTATTTGATTAGTGGGACCTATATCACCCTATAATGCATTAGGTAAATATGGTTAAATCATGAGTAAAAAATTTATTTGTGAAACTAATTATATATTCACAAATTTTATCTGTGAACACGATGACATGTTCATAAATGAAATGTGTGAACCTGATTTCATGTCCTTAACATAATGAGTAAACATATTTTTATTTATAAATGTTCAAAAAGATACGTGTTTATGTGTATTAAAAAAGTTACATGTATTATGACAATGTTATTCTCTCATGTATCATATTCTATTATTACTCAGGTATTATGAACCTATATGATTTATTCCATGGCTTAATATTTTTATATTTAATATATAGTGTATAATTTTCAAATGTTATGTTTATGTTTGTTTTCCCTTGTATTTATGTTATTTTTGATATCTACCTTGTTTAACCTTACTGAGAATCTAATATGACCCATTTATAGTGTATATTTTCTCCGAGTATATGAAGGAAGATATTAAGTATAACATGTCAGAAATATTTATAGATATGAAGAAATAAATAGGATATTATGTAGATGTTTTATGAACCATTTTTGTATGTTTCCACGTTTTTAAAGACACTAAACCCATAAGGTACTTGAATGGTTTTATTGTTATGTGTAATTAATATTCATATATTTATATTTAATATCTATGTATGAAAAGTATGGTTCGTTATTTTATTTTTACATGTTATGTGTGTTGATCTTAAAATTTAAATTTTGAAAGTCATATAATTTTTATTTGATACAATTTTTTACAAATTTTAAATCATATGTTTCATATTCAGTTAAAGATTAAATATTAATTTTTTTCATTGAAATTAATTACAAAGGTTAAAAATTAATTACCAAAGTTAAAGAAAATTAGGGAAAAAGTTAAAAATAAAAAATAAAAATCAAAAAAACCCACTATGTTTTCCCTAAAATAAGTGGGTAAAGATAACCTTGACCCCCATCACTAATTCTCCATGTTTATCCATTTTGGATATATTGACATTTGAATAGTAACATTACCTCTTTTAAAATGTAACAATAACTTCCAAAACAACACTTTTATTGACTATAAAGGTAACACTTCCACCACTAAAGTTTCACCTCCCTTTAAAATTTCTTATTGGAACTCTAAAAATTTTATAATATTAGAACCACCCCTTTGTTTAAAATATTCTAGTCTCCATTAAATTTTTATGGTCTTTATTTATAAGAAATTTCCAAGAGAAAAAACAATATTCCAATGTAATTATTTCTTTCGATTAATTTTTTTATTTACAATAAACCTTAATAAATCATTTCTAAATTTATTAATATAATTAAATCAGTATAATTATTATTCATATTTTTTTTATATTATTTGTAAAATAATTATTAAAACAATTTCATCCACTAAGAAAATAAAATAACATCGATTGTGCGTACATGGAGACTACCGCCTCCACGAAGAAATGTTGTTTGTTTTCCATCACTACCTCTCAAGGATGGTATCATGGTTTTATTTTAGGAAAACATATTTTTTATTTTTCATGAATAAAAATCCTATATGATCAATTTTTATATACCATCATACCATTTATTCATTGATAAATTGGATTGCAAATCGCGCCTTTGTGCAGACTACCACATCAATGAATAATGAAATTAATTTTTCATTTCCACTCATCATTTATGGTTCATATAATATATTTAATGTGAATATTTTATATTTAAAACATGTTTAAGATTATTTAAATATCATATTATCATTATATAAATACATCCCATTTCTCATTAAATCATTTACTACATTACCATTTGGGTTGATTTTACCCCTATTAAAAATAATGTTATAATGATTAGGTAATAAATGATTATAGGATGTAATATAATGGTAATTTCATGTAAAAATATTATATTTAATAACTTTTAATGATTTCATGTTTTACTTTTAGTATTTTAAATATTTATTAATTTATCACATTTCAAATTTTGGACCAGTTGAAAACCGACTCATTACAGTTTCCATTTTTAGAACCCCTATTCATATAATTCACTTAATTAAAATTAGAATTATTTATTTAAATAAAAATAATGATTATTTAATCTTGAATTATCATTTAATGATGAATTTAAAACAACTTATTGATAATCAATCATATCTTCTATATTTTTATATGAAATAAGAAACTGAAAGTTTTACCACCTGATAATGAAAATAAACTATAAATAGTTTATATTTTTATAATATATGGTTAAAAAAGTATATTTTTTTATATTGATTTTATAAAATAATTGGTTTATATATATATCTTCATTATACTTGAGTTTTTATTTTGTTTTTTTAACTGTAATTACAATTCCATGGTTTCTTTGTTTCATTTTCAAATCCATGAGAATTGTTTTATATTTTATAGCATTGTTTATTTTTTACAGTGTATTAACTACCCTATTACCTTCATTTATAACTAATACCAATAATTTAATGATACTTAAATTTCAATTTCAATATACACCACTTATTCTTGTGTTGTCTTTATCAAGAGTTTTTTGGAAAACTCAATTCACATTCATTATGATATAGTTATTAATCCTGAACATATTTCATATAAGTTGGGTAAATTATGCCATTTGAATATATTATGTAGTAATTTATCATTTTTTATAGGTGTTTTAATTTCAAAATCCTAACCCATTTCTAAATTTTACTTTCTTTATGAATTATGAAATTTATAATTTATTTGGTAAACTCAATTTTATTTTCTCTGAGTTAAAATATTATTCCTTCAGTGTCATTATTCTATGTTTGATAAATCCTTTTACTTTTTGTTTCATAATAAATTTCATCTTTTATCTAGGTAAAATCATATTTTTAACTCAAATATTCTTTATTATATGAATTTTATTCTCAAAATTGTGTTTTCTTTTTAATAAAAAATATCATATCCATTAAAGGTGGGTTTTCATCCATTTCCATGTTCGTTATTCCCAAAAATGTTTTTCCTTTCATATTTTGAAACCAAAATAAGTGTTTTACACATGTGACTTATATATTTACCTTATTATATTTTAAAATGAAATTTTTACTTCCACTTCTACATTAGGATTTTTCAACAAAGGCATTTCAATATATTCAAAATGTTTTTATCCATTGAAAATCAAAATTTTAATATTCCAGACCACATTTTTTGACAAAATTTTGTATTTTAAAAGATATTATATTTTTAACTCTTCATAATAAGATATAGAAAATTATTATCTTTCCATTATCATTTTTTTTGAATTTTTTTAATTTAATTATTTAAAAGGTTTTTGAAAAAAAATTATTTTCACTTCAATTTAATCTCTGAGATTTATATTTCATGAAATGATATTATGATCACCCAAAATTTATTATTATTGTATTATTACATTTAAAAAGCTATATTTTTGATATGTTATTATTTCATAAGTTATTTTTATGTTATCTTTTTCAATGTTTTAATAAAACCATTAATTCTTCAGGGGTTCTTTATGATATGATGGATGTTTGTTTTCAGGTGGCACACATATTTATAGATGTTGGATAGTTGGGGTCCTCTTTAGAAATAAAATTCATTAGTTAAGGATTTATATCTCATTATAAAAGTATTTTAACTGTGGAAAATTCCTTTATTCACAAACTGAGACGTGAAAATTTTATTTATTCACAATACAAAGCATGAATGTTTATTTAGTTAATAATATGAAGTGTATGAATTTTTTTTATTCCCAATAATTAGTATGGTATTTTTTTCAAAACATAATATTTGGGAATTATGTTTTTTCCAAACATGAATCATGGGAATTTTTTCCCAACATGAAGCATGGACATTTTTTTGTTCTCAATGTTATAATTTCACAAGGTTTATGTTTGTGTCAAAGTTATTTTATACGTTGGGTTTCAAAGTTATAATACATTTCCAAGAAATTTTACTATAATTATTCACAATGAATCATTCTTATTATCTATTTATTTAACACCCTTTTTTAATTTAAAATGATTTTCATTTGAGATTTATTTTCCTTTTATTAAGAATTTTAAAAACTTTGATAATTTCATGTTCTTTTAAGGGGATATTCCAACCCTGTCCATTTTTTTCCAAATAATTTGGATGTAACCCATGATAAAATGTTATTAGGTCATCTATTTCATATAATTTTATCTCTAACATTTTTTGGTTTTTCTCATGTTATAAATTTGAGTATAACCTAGGATATTTCTAGAAGTGGATCTAGTGCAGTTTGAATGTTAGGAAATGTTCATAATTATCATATAATAATATTCTTGTATATAATATCATCAAATAAACTAAACCATTAATTATTTGGATATTTTTATGTTCTATGATTTTTAATTCTTAATATTTTGTAATTTCTAAAAAAATGTTAGGTTCATCCCACTATGTATCCATGAAAGTGATTAGAGAAATTTTTTAAGAAATTCTTGTGAAAAATGTAACAATATAATTTTTTTTGAACAAGTGTGAAAAAATGGTGGAGATAAGTATAAAGAAACCACTTGAATTAGAAACTCCGATGCATGTGGGACAAATATAATGATGTAAAAAATAGATAATAGTATTTAATTTCCTTTTAAGTGATTTTACACATATTAATTTTTACTATTTAATGTCACATAATTCCAAAGTTATTAAGTTATTTAATAATTTTGGAGGTGTAGTGAAAAAAGGGATTTGGTATGAAATATTTTAAGTATGATAATGTATCTAAATATTAGATTGTATTATTGGATTAATATCCCAATAAAAATTTAACAAGGCATGAATATATAGATTGAAACAAATACTAAAAACAGAGTATCTTAGTTGAAGAACCAATGTTTGATAGACATAGGAATAATTATTTTTTAAGGAAATTGAAGCTAAAATTATTTTTTAGAAACAACCCAAATTAGTGGTTTTATACATTATTAATAGGTGTTTAATTTAACTGAAATAAATGAATATTACTTATAATTTGTGTTTATAGAATAATACAAATTTGTTAATTTTGAATGTATTTTACATGCCCTATTAAATAAAGATAAAATAAATAAAACTGGTTATGTTTGATGAGATTGATAAAGATGAAATATTCCATGTATATGAACATGATGGAATTATTTGTCAGATTTATATAAAAATTTGAGGAATAATGTTGATATTTATGATGTTATTGTTTAAGAAAAAATCTGTACAAAAAACTTTACTTGTTAATAATGATATGGATGATGTTTGATGAGATAAAGTTAGATTTTATGGGAGGGATTTGAATATTTTAGTAGTTTTTATAAACCCCCATGATGACATTAAAATTTTCTAGGATGTGTAAAGACCAACTAAATAAATATATATTCTCAAAATATTTATAGAACATGTTATGCCTAAAAAATTCTTGGAGATATTATCAAGAGTGTCAAAACCGAGAGTCATTTGAGAATTTTGAATCAAACAATTTATATTTTTCATTTGAAACCTACTATTGTTGGAGATGCATTGAAAAAAAAAGATCATATATCATTTATATAAAATATTTGAATCAAATTTAAAATAATGAAACTTTAGAATTAGTGTCACATCCCAATGATAATAATTTTATAGGAAAAAAGTGGGATTTTAGAAATACGTTGAATCATAAGATAGAAGTTTTAAAAAAAAGTATTGTACTGTAATAATTGTGATATAGTCTCATATAAATTATTAATATTTCTGAATGGATTTAATTTTAGAGTTTTATAATAGTGAACTAAACGAATATATCTACACTTAATAATCATAATTTTTGTACTCAAAGGTGATGGTTCTTCATTTTTCTAGTTAAAAAAATTTCATTATAGCCTTAAAAAGAACCTCTATTATGGTATTAAATGAAAAAAAAGATTAATGAGTATAAAATTCATGAAAGTCATGGGGGATAAAAATCTTTGTGTCACTAGAGATGATGAAAAGCTTAGTCATTTTGACTATATATTTTGATTACATTATTTTTTCCAAAAAAGTAAGAAACATACGAGGAATTTATTAACCATAAGAATAAACACCTTGTGATTTTAGTGATTAGTGTGATGGAATTTTTTTATTCTTATAATTTGTAGACTCAGTAAATTTTTTCTTTCTCTTCCATGAAAATTATGATCATGTTTCATTTATGAAGTTCAAAATAGAATAATTTATAGAGGCCAATACTCTTATAGTAGATGTTACCTTGTATTCCATGGATGAAGAAGGAAGGAGTGTAGATTAAATAATTTTAATATGGATTATTGGTACTCTACTCTACTTGATATCATCTAGAACATATATTGTTCTTTTTTTACACTTTATATATAATTATAAAGAAAACCTATGGATTCACAGTTCATGTTAGAAAAATAGATCTTTAAATACACAAAAATAAATTTAGATTATGGTTTTTGGTTTGTGGTGTGAAAAAAGACATATTTTTCATCATTATAGATATTTTGATATGGATTAGAAAGGTGAAATTGGTGATGATAAATTTAATCTTACTGGTTAATTAATTATGATAGGAAAATTAATTCTATAGCGATCCATGGTGAAGAAATCAATCACCTTAAGCGCATTAGAAGATATTTTTTGGGTATAATAATAAATAACACATTTGATGTGGATGAATTCATAGCTCTAAGATATGTGGGTTAATGTCTCATAACACTAATGATTGGGTATAAAAATAAAAATTAAATCAAGTTGTTAAAGAATATAATAAAATCAAGGGGAAAACATGTTGAAACTAAGTACCAAATCATCAATGAAAAATTTAATCATAGTTATATTTCATTGGAATATGTTTCTATTGTGTAGAATGTGGTTGATATCTTGATAAAAAAACCTAATTAATGATAACTTCTATTACTCAATATAATTATTGGGAGTTAATTCTCTCTTAAAATACTTGCATGTTTATATATTTATTTGTCTTGTTTAATTACTTTTTATTTTTTTATAAAGGATGAGAATATAAAGAATATCTTCTTTCATGGGGGGGGGGGTCTACTTATTTTTATAGGTGATTAATTATGGTAGAATAAATTAAAAGACTTATCATTTCAAGGGGATATGTGAGGTATTAATAGCTTATGTTTCAAATATCAAAAGTATCATTTCATCAGTAGCTAATAAATAAAAAGTTTGATATGTATGATCTATTGATGATTAGAGTCTATTAATAAGTCTTGTATTTGAATATCCATCATGAATTGATTTTAAAAAGGGGATATGTGAGTGAATATCAATTGAGTCATGTTAAATATAGTATTGATCTATGTACCAAGGGTGGGATAATTATCAAAAAATAAAATTCTATCTTTCAGTTTGGTGTACCGATAACTTCCATATTAAGATAATTCTAGTAATAGTTTATTGATATAACTCATTCATGAATATTTGAGGTTTTTTTTCTTATATGTGTAGAAAATATGTTCATGGATGAGTTGGAATCCAATTGAATCAGAGATAATGTAAATAATAATGATTCTCTAAGTGATATAAAAAAAGGTTGAAGGATAAAATTGCAACATGATTGGGTTGAATCAATGAAGCATTATACTCTTATATCGACACATAATGTTATAGGCCTATATATGGAACCATAAAAAGGTTTTATTTTGGGAATTATGAAGTTTTTGTTGGAGTTGGTTCCCTAGAACCAAATTCTATGAACATTATTATTACCTATATTCATAATTTTTAATATTAATAAACTAATTATCAAATCATGATTATTCTTCTGCATTACATATTATTTGATAATATCCTAAGAGTAGTTTTATCACTAAAAGGTCATAGTAGTTCCACACTATGATGTGAACCCAGAAGTGATATGACTGTATTCTTATATTCTATAGATATATGAAATAATATGGGGGGAACAAATGATATAGTCAATCTGTTTTGTAGACTCATAGGTATTTGAGGAACATTCTCACAGTGTACGCACTTGGGAATTTCTAGTGTAGGAGATTATGAGAACAAGACCCACCAATAAAAAATTCAAGTTTATATGTGTCATTGGATGTTCCTATTTTTTAACATTTTGACTCCCTATTATACTTTAATAATATTAATATTTCATATTATGAGTCATGTAATTTTATGTATTAATGAAAACTATTATGAAATATGTTTGTGGAGAAGTAGGATATATTGGGCATGTCAAGAATAATATTTCATTAATGAAAAATGTCGGAAATTAATTTTACCTTTCATTATTTAACAATTTGGTTTATCTTATATCCTTTAATAGAAATGATACAGCCTGAATAAATCTATAGTTATGGTTTTTTGTGGGAAAGTTCAATTCCGAAAAGGTCAAAGAAATAGGCATCAAGAACAAAGGTTGATGGAACTTTTATAAAACTTAATTTATTAAAGATATCATAATAAATGGATTATATTACATAGTAAGTTTTCATATTATGTTTCATGTTATTGTTATATTAACTTCTTTTTCTATGGGTTCTTTGGCATGTTGCTAGATGTTGACCCTGTACTTTGGGCTATTTCACTTAATACCACTAAGAAAGAGGCCTATAGGGTCACACAAGTGTATCCAGAATCTCCAATAATAATATTACTATCTAACACATTGATTAAATATTATTCCCGCCCATGGTATAACAGTAATAAATGTTTTCTTTATCACATATATTAATTCAATGGTTATTTCAGAGAGTATTTTGTGGGAATAATATTTAATAAATATTTATTTTCTATTTAGTGAATATAATATTTATTTATTTATTGGTGAATAATGCATTGATATTTATTTGTTAAATAAATATTCATTATTCAAGGCTTAATAAATATTATGGATGATTGGAAGGCTGATTCCAAAGGTTTGGCATGAAATAATATATCTTAAATGTTATTTCAATACATAATATTTAATTAATTTTCTATTTTTTCATGCAACAAAAAAAATATTATTATTATAGATATGGGGTTCAATATGGATTAAATAAATAATATGGGCACATGTTAAATCATTATTATATAACTCTATAAATATTTAAACCCAGTTATATTATTTCTAATGGGGATTCCATTTGTTTTTTTGTGCACAATATTATCTGAAGAATTATCTGAAATCTCTAGAGAGATACCTATCTCATAATTCTCTCAATGATATAGAGGAATAATCCTATACCACCACTATCAATTATAGAAATATATAAGTGAATACTTAATGAATCTAATCTCAGGGTGATCAAAGAAGGATGACACAAGTGTTACGATCTATCACGTCAGCACCCATAGTTTCATATGGTGATGTTTATAGTTTCTTAGAGAATATGTGGATCACTGTTGGAGGGAATATATACATGATTCTTATAAAACAACTATGGTACAGAGTAGATACATTATCTGATTGATCATCATATAAATAATTAACTATAAGGAAATTATTTATTTTCAAAAATTAATTAAAAATCATTATGTGATGATCCTTTATTTTGGTTACAACCTTATCACATCAATAAATAATTGATTCATTTCCATTGGACATGGTGTTTATCATCAATGTACATCTCATATTAATCATCTATTATGAAAAAATTTGAGTTGGCCATACCTCATATAGAACATACACTATGCTTGGAACCTTCAAGTTGTATCAGAGTGGTGCATAATTATTTATAATTACTTCAATATCATTGATTGATTTATGTAATTATTTTTAGTTTTAAATTCCAATTTAATCATTATTTAATCTGAATGAAGATATATTCCTTTCTTCCTCTTTTTTTTCTAAAAAATATAATCAAAATTTATTACTTTTGTGAATGAGAATGATTCAAAGAACTCATCCGAAGGTACCAAGGATTATTATCGTATAGAAAAAGAGTACACATAGTGTATCCAATTGGTACATGTTGCTCAACGATTTTTAATTCATAGAATTAATTCATAATTAATTCAATCTGTGTGCATTTATTATATGTGGTATGTATTTAAATACACTTCTTATCGATTAGAGTTGAAGAGTTCCTATTTATAAGGACTACAAGTCATGTAACCTTCATATATAATGTGTAGTCCATTAGTCAATGATAGACCATGTATTTTCTTACATCGATTCAATGTTCGGTGACCATGTAACTCAGATACCACACTATGTTTATCCCATGAATACTTCATGTAATCCATTAATTTTCATGGAATAATTACACTCATAGTTACTATTTGTGTTCCACACATATATGGTGAGATCTATACATGAAATGTAACTGGATTGTGCACACCATATATATTACCAATTTACACAGAATTAAAAATTAATTTATTATGTTTCTTAATCCTTACCAACATATGCTCTATGTATCATTTTTTAACTTTGTACGTTATTGGTGATATGTTTTTTATATATATATATGTAAATATATATATTATGATTCTAATTAATTTCTTTGTAATGTTTATAGAGGAAAATCATGTACAATTCAAAATACATTCATTAATCTATATGGATTGAAATATAACATGATATATAAATAACATGTGTTTAATAATTCATTTATTTTAATATATATAATCCATTAAATTACAAAATATTTCATGTATTCCACATGTATCATGAATAAACATTATACGAATATAATACATGCTGGGTAGTTTGGATGGGTACTTGATGTGTTTCCTCCTAAGTGTAATGTTTTTTACATTTTGAAAAAATTGTCTAATTTTTTAAAAATTATAATGGATGGGAATCTCAGGAATTTTTGAATGATAATTAATATAAATGGAATTTATTAATTAAAGAGGTTAATTTATCAATACGAATGGGATTTATCTTAAAGAAGAATGATAAGAATTCAATGTTAATTTTATAAAATGTATAAATCATTGCATGTATGTGTATGATCATGGTCATAGGACAAACCTTAGTATGAGATTGGATTCCTTTTAATTTATAATTAAATTAATTTCATGTTCAGTGTGTCATCCCTCCTATTAATATGTAAGGGTCTCTAATCACATAGTTTCCTTTTATGTAAACCCCTTAATAATTCATTTGGTTCCCCGCACTTTCATGTGATTAAATTTTTTATAATGGATTGATCTTCCATGTGAGTGGTTTTGGATCATGTTTGGAGACGAGGTTAAAACAATCCAAGAGGTACATGGGTGGCTAGGTGGAAAACATCAACATAAACTAAGTCATAGTTCAAGGTGCTTTCCCCTTGGTTGATAGTGAGTTTATCATCTTATATATAAACTAACCATTATTAAATTCTCATGATCATACCTCTATATTATTTTTTTTCTATGAAGATGCATAAATAATTTTATTAACAATGTTTTATTGTCATATCATGAATCAATGAATTAACAATCATGAAATACTGAACTAAAATAAATTGAATTATGTAAAAACTTTATATAATACATAGTAAATCACTTAAGTAAATCCACTTAATATTAAAAAACATGTAATAAATAAAAATGGAAAAATTTACCATAAATATAAAAGACCCTCAATTACATATATTAAGTTGGTATAGCCTTACACTACATAATTTAAAATAGATACACAATTCAAATTGATTTACAGGCCCAAGTCATGGTGATTTCAATTATCAGGGAACTCCAAGTTGGTTTTTTGGTTTCACATAATGTAGTTCACATCAGGGGTTGAATTTATAAGAAATAATTTGTGGAAATAAGAGGAAAATATTGAGTAAATACAATTTAAGGATTTCAGTATCAGGGAGTCCACTCAAAAGATCAAGGAATTATGAATTCTTCCAGTGGGAAATTTTATGCCTACCTAAAACCCTTCAAATAACTTTTCAAGACCATGTATGGGATATGACAAGGGTAATATGGGTTATTTTCACTAGAATTTCCAAGAAATAGGATATTCTGAATCCAATGGGGAGTACTATTGGGTTTTGATAAAATAGAGGGAGATTAATAAATAAGTATAATACTTATTATCTTCTTTTATCAGATAAATTAATTATATTTTTCTCTCCTAATTTGAAGAAATAGAAATAAATATGAATTCAAACATATCACTTTGATAAATACTTGAGAAGTATAGCCTTATTACAACCATTAATTTCCATGAATGGAAAAGGTTTTTACGTGTCATCCTATTCCATAAAAAATATATGTGCTACAAAAACCTATTCATGTAGTGTATGTCCAAGAGGATAGTGGGGAAGAGTTGAGTCTCTATGAGAAAAAGTTTAGAAATGTAAAATATGATCAGTATTTAATTTTATCATCTATGACCAATGAGCTTCTAAATAAATATGAGTACATGGATACATATACCATGATGTTTCAAATTCATGATATAAATAAAGAGAAGGAGATACAATAGTTATAAGAGATCTAGAATGCAATTTTTACATGAAATATTTTAGATACAACACTAAATGTACCTTTTTTAGTAAATATTATTGGCTAAATTGAATGATTACAAATATTGTGCATTAAATTTACTGATAAATTATGTATAGATATCATCCTTTCCTCACTACACAAGTAATTCTCTATTTTTTTAATTATAACATGATAAATAATGAAAAGATCCTTTTGGAAAATATTACTCTCATTCAATAGGTTGACTGGGACATTGTGAATAAAAAACCCACAGTCCTTATGGTGAATAAAAAAAATAAGAACAAGTAAAAGGGGATCAAGACTCATCAAAAGACTAAATCTCTCAAGCATCATACTTCTAAATTGAGAAATATTTAAAGGTAGGAAAAGGAAAAGGAAGCGCTATGTTGTTCAAGTAGAAATAAAAGACAATGGGAGAAGAATTGAACCCAAATTCAATGGGAAACTAAAGGTTAATTTGTTATTAAGTGTAATATTTATATATCTACACATTGGGTATTATATAAAGATTTTTTTGCTCATATATGTATCCAAATATAAGAACAATGTGATTACAATAGATTACCAGATTATAGATAGATTTATGTGATTCTAATAGTGTGAGTATGGATACTCTAGAAATTTAAGAATTCAAAAATCCATTCCCAGTAAGATTGATCTTGGTTTTAAAAGACTATTATTATGTACTGGACGTAACCAAAAAAATTTATGTATCCTTACTTGATATAAATGGATTTTTTTTCATGTCTGGAAATGAAATTTATTTCTTTTTTAAAGACATAATATGTTATAGTATGGTATATGTAAATAATATTATTTATGTATTAAATTATGAAAACCAATTATTCGAAATTGATAATGAATCACGTTTACACAACTGATATAATACCTACTTATGGAATCAACGTATTGATCCTTTAAATTATAAGTAACATAAAAATAACTATCAAGATGGTTATTTAGATTATTTTTATATAAAATGACATGAAATATGTCAATCCTATTTAGAATTAGAAATAACCAAGACACCATTCAATGGATATTGTGAAAGAGGCATAGAGATTCTATGATTTGTACACACTAATGTGTGTAGACCATTTACAAAGAATAAAGAAGTGAGTATTCTTACTTTATAAATTTTACTGATTTCTTGAGTATATATGGATATTTTTACTTGATGAGGTATAAGAATGAATCCCCTCTGAAATTCAAATAATTCAATAATAAAGAAGAGGATCAACAGAGAAAGAAGATAACGAATATTCGATCCAGTCGAGGTAGTGAATATCTTAACCAAGATTTTATCAAATTTATACAAGAATTTTGGATTTTATATCAACTCACTCCACCTTACACACCAGATTTGAATTTTTTAGTGAAATGAGGAACCAAGCCTTTCTAAATCTGGTAATTTCAATAATGAAACATGAATGTAATTAACTATCCTTATAGGGATATGCACTACAAAATGTAGTATATGGACTAAAATGAGTGATAAAAAATAGGAAAATGGGATTCCCTAAGTGTTATGGAGTAGAAAGAAAACTTTTTTAATATACACATGTATGAGGCTGCGATGAATTGGGTACATATATATTACGAAATAAAATAGCACCTTAGGGAAAAAAGTTTGTCTTTATAGGGTATCTTAATGAAACAAGGGTGTAATACCTATACAAATCCTTAGAAAATAATGTTATGTCACCAGATAAGATGACTTCATTGAGAGGGTGAACATGGTCAAGAAGTATAGTATGATCAAGTTTGAATTTGATAAAGTTGATTCTCAAGATACACCAAAGTTATTTAAGGAACATATTCCATAGGTCATCATGGAAAAAGGTGTTCCTGAAAAATAA
This sequence comes from Viscum album, assembly GCA_963277665.1. NCBI lineage: Eukaryota > Viridiplantae > Streptophyta > Magnoliopsida > Santalales > Viscaceae > Viscum > Viscum album. The sequence continues at coordinate 512,816,059 of OY728153.1, read as the reverse complement.
GTACTAAGTAGGAGCACTAGAGAGGTAAGAGAACTTGAAAGATATGGTTTTCTAGTCATCGAAGCTCGTGAATCGTTATTTATAGATAATAATGAACCTATCTCCTAGAAATTGGTAGTAGTGATCTTAGAATATTCAATATAGAAAAAATCTATGAATTCTAAAATAGATTCCATATAATAGAACAAATTTTGGGTTTTGGTCAATTCTCTAGTTGATTTAAATCATTATAGTTGAAAATGGTTATTCAAGAGGAAACTAGACATGGATGGAAAATGAAGTACATATTAGGAAATACTAGTGGCTAAAGGGTTTAAGTAGTATCAATAAATTAACTACAATGAAACCTTTTCTCCCTTTTCCATATTTAAATCCTTCAAAAATTTCATGTTATAGCGGCTAACCATGACTATGAAGTTTTTCTATTAGACATGAAAATAAATATCTTTAATGGTAACCAACAAAAATATGTCTATATGACACAACCTAAATGTATTATGACTCCAGGTGATGTGAAAAATATTTTTAAGTTACAAAGATCCGTTTATGGATTGAGGTAAGAATCAAGGTCATGGATCATTTGGTTGGGAGAAGCTATAAAATAATTTGGATTTATTAACAATGAATGTGAGATATGTGTTTACATGTGGTTTGGTGGGAATTTGGTCACTATCCTAGTAGTATATATTGAAAAAATATTAGTTACTTGAAAATTTATACCAATCTTACTATCTGTAAAGGATTGGTTTATCAAATGATTATCCATGAAAGACTTAGGTGATGCAGCCTATATTCTAGGGCTTAAGATCATTCGTAATAGATCCAGGAGTCTTATCAAACAAATTCTATATAGACTTGGGTTTTACCTTGTATGAATTCAAACTATTTCTAAATATATTTCCAGAGATAGGCTCTAATACAATGTGTGATTCCAAGGACCAGTGTGACCAGAATTAATTTTATAAAAATATTAAATATATTTTATATTGTGCGAACATGGATTCTTAATAAAAATGAGAAAACTCTTAAATGTTTTATTAGATCAGAAATTTATGACCACATTTGAGTGTGAAATGCGTTATTTACCCTAGGCGCTACATAAAATGTGTTAGCACGGGACGTTCGGACCCCTTACTCGTTGGAGGTGCATTAAATGAGTCTAATACATTCATTAATTCATTCATTTAATCTAATTTTTTTTATAAATATATCTTTCTTATATTTTTTCTATGATTGGTCTCATAACCCTATAATCACCTGTGAGCTCTCCCCTCCTCCTTTCCATTGGAATATAAAATTAAAAAATGAAGAAACTCCAGGATTGAGCAGATTAGAACATAGTGAACACAATGGATCCTCCTAAATCGTTAGAGAACATGTTCATCATGAGTGATCAACCCAAAATTGGGGTAGTACTCAACAATTGTGTTCCCATCCCGTTTTGATTAAAATATTGAAAATAATAAATTATTTAACTTTGATTTGTGTTGATTTGTGCCTTTTCATAAGCCCATGTATCGAAATAAATTATCCTTTCAATTTATTTATTGTTTTTGAAATTTTTCTCACCATAATTTCCCCCTTATGAAATTGTTGGCCAAGAATAGTTGGCCAATGATGCTTATCACCATTGTTGTTGGTGCTTTCCCCTACCGTTCTTCACTTTCTTCATCATTGGACCATGAGGTAATGATTCAACTTTGTCGTGGCAGGTATGAACATGGTCGAACCCCGAGATTCATTGTGGCGTCATGAACAACATGCAGATCAATGGTTTAGGGATGGATTGATAAATGAGTGGGGTGGTGTTTGGTGAACAGATCGGATTGGAACTATGGGTGCGTGTTTTTTATCAGAGTTGGTTCAGTATTGGGTCAATAACCCCCATTTTACCAGTTGGAATAGAACAAAAACATCATGTGTTGTTAGGGGGTCAATTTCAAGTATAGGTCCTGCACATGATCACATGGAGGAGGTTGTTTGACATGGATTCGAAAATGGACCGACTCAAATCTCCAATGAGGTGGTAGATATGGTCAAAATGATATGATTTAAGCATAATAATTATTAATAATAATGGATAAGAGTTTAGAAAAATTAATGGAGGATTTTTTATTATTGTCATATTAAATAATAATAATGATGGGGGCATAAAAATGTGTGGTTAATTAAATTAAATGGGTTTAATTTAATAAATAAAAACTGTTTTAAATTAAATGGATTTAATTTAATGGTTTTTTATTATTAATTGCAACAATTAATTATAATGAGAAGTTAATAAAATAATTTGGGATTTTTAAAATTAATAAAGTAATTAATGGAATTAAAATGTGTGGAATTAATGATGATGACATGGGAAATTAAAGGAATAATAACAGAAATTATTGGAGTCAAAAAGGATAAGGTGGTGCATAGAGAAGAAGTGGCACATGGAGTTTTTATAGCAATACCACCATAATTTGATCCATTACTTAAAAAAATAGGAATAAATAATAATATTAATAATAATAATAATAATATTTATGTTAAAACATTATTTTGGATCTAAATCATTCGTACGATATCAGACTGATGAACCATTAGGGACAATGTGATCCTGGAATTAAGACTGTCATTTTAAGAATAATTTTGGATATAGATTTTTTTCTAATCAAGCCTTGGGTCAACAAAACACCCAATATTAATAAAATTATTATTTTTTTGAGATCTTCTATCTGAAATATCTCCCTCATACGGTGTCCGAATGAAAAACTGTCTATGATTCAGAAACCAAGAAATTAAGGAAAATGTTTCAAGACTAATTTTGGGAATTTAATTTAGACTTGTGGCTCAGGTCCATGAATCACCGTTCATACATGATTTAGTGAAATGATACTTTATTATAGGGTATCCAATTAAGAAAAGTGAATAGTATATCTTGAGTATTTTTTTGTGAGGATCGCAACAATGTGATATGTTTGGCCATCCAGAGTTGTTTGAAGAGAAATATTGATGAAATTAATATTTCTTCCTTAGATTGATGATGAACCTAGTGCATTATTTAGGACTTTGGCCGAGACATGTTTTGTAGTACGCTTACACACCATGTAGTGCAACATGGAGAGAAAGACATGTTCTGATGAGGAAAAAACTAGGAAACAACATGGGACCACATGCCATGTGGGTCCTCGAAATGCCTTGTATCTTTTTTTTTGGAAAATTCAATGTTCTGTATCTCCTTCATTTGAAATCTGATTTTAGCCCATGAGTAGCCTATCATGAGTGTTTTTCTATATAGAACATGAAGGTTCCCTCAGAAGCGTATTTTGTGATATGATGTGAAATGTTATGGGTTTGGCATGTATTGAGGCGACACCTGATGATGTTGGTAATCTTACAAAATCAACATGTATTTCCATGTATAACCCTTCACCATGGCTGAGTAGTGGATTTCCCTGATGACCTTTTGATCATAACCCTCTAGTAGGTCTGGGCAGTGGAGTTCCCTGATGAACTTCTAGGTGTAACCCTCCATTATGGCTGGGAATTGGAGTTCCCCAATGACATATTCTAGGCATAACCCTCTATAAGAGATAGGTAGTGGAGTTCCATGACGATCTTTCAGGTGTAACCCTCTGGTATGGATGGTTAGTGGAGTTCCTTGATGATATATTCTTGTCATAACCCTCTTTCTAGGCTAGGCACTGGAGTTCCTTGATGAATTTCCAAGAATAACCCTCCTACATGGTAGGTAAGTGGAGTTCCCCAATGACATATTTGTTGTCATAACCCTCCAATAGGGTTGGGTAGTGGAGTTCATAGATGAAATCTTCCTGAGTGTTAACCTTCAGTTGGGATGGGTAGTTGAGTTCCTTAGTGACTATCATAGTCAGACCCTCCTATTTTACTAGGGCTTGGGATCCTTATATATAACTTATGACCCCTATATTATATTCCACATTGATGATACATGTTTTGATGTACCTTTGGACTTATGAGAAAGAGGGAAACTTTCCATACTAATATTCATCCTTGTGACACGACCTAAAACCATGATTGTGAGTTAGTAATTCCCTAAGAGGATAATATCATGTTGTAGTGTTTGAGTCCAATATACTTGTGTGTTCAGGGAATACCCATGAGGTGTTGGGCTTCATAGATGGACATTGGAACTGTTGGTGACTCTTCTTCTTAGGATGAGTTGTGAGATAGATATCCCCTACCATGTCATTTGGTTTTATTTGAATGATCACATATATATACATATTTATTTAGTACCCACTCCTTGGGTATGGTTACACTCTTTACAGGAGACTTGAAGATGCACAAGGTATGAAACATTCTTTTTGTGTCTAACTTCTTGGGGTTGTATGAGTAAAATATCTATCTATAGGTAGAGAAAACATGGCGAGAAGTTCATCTTCTCACCGTGTTGAGATCCTTGTATTTAGATGAGTTTACTTTCACTCTCTTTCTAGGCTGAGTTTTAATCCTTTACTGTAATTTTATATATCTACTATTTTCTTCTTTATTTATATCTCTTAACCCCCACCCTTTTCATTTCATTGTACTGGGTATGTATATACTCACCCCTTTATGGTATTCACCCCACACATGTCATGTCTTTTGAAGATGGATGATAGTTTGATCATGACTTCAGAAGAGCTTAGGTATATGAGATCCTTGGACCGCATACGATGGTTGTAGATTGGGATCCAAGAGATGGGCTCTCTCATCTTTTTTACTTTTCCAATTTTCTACCATGAAGGTACACATTTCTGGTTGGGATTCTATTATTCCACTTTTTCCTTTTCTATTTACACTACCATACTTTATTTTGTTTAGACGTCTATACATGTTTGGTCTATTTATAGCAGTGTTTCACTTTTTATTTCCCTCTCTTTTCAGTTTTTCATTGAGTTGGATGTGTGAATTTTTATGGGTACTTCGGAAAAAAAACACCCCTAGTTATTTGTGACTTAGGCACTTGTCACCACCCCCTGGCCTATGGAGGCGGTCTTGGGGTAGTTTTGGATCAAGCCCCGTCTTGGGGTAGGTTGTGAAAAATTGGTATCAGAGCAAGTTCATTCCTTGGTACATTGTTTTGATGTTTCCCCTTAAGATGATTGGATGAGTTGATGGAAATAGTTTCAAAGTGTCTTGAGTGCGGCTGTCGGGCCAAGGAGTCTAGTTATGGTATGGGCATCCGATATATCTATTCACTAGGACCCTAACTACCTACTTGTCAACTCGGCATGCCAATAAAATTATTGTAGGGATCAATGACACATGCATCATATAGTATTGAGTCTTTGACTATCCTTATTGATTCATCTCCCCATTGTTGTTGATATATATATATATATATGTGTGTGTGTGTGTGTGTGTGTGTGTGTTTGTGTGTGCTTATCTAACTTTGGTAATTATTGATAATTTTTTTAATTCCTCTACAATGAAAAATAGAATGGATACAAGCTCTGGTTCGTGATGATAACCCTATAAGTGATGAGGCCATTGTTTAGGGTCCATCTTGTGACCCCCTTCCTCTAGGTGGGAAGGTAGTAGCACCTCCACCTGTCAAGCAGCAAATCATCCCAGTAGATTAGGCTGAGGAAGTGCGTAGTCTTAGTGCACTCCGCGAGTTCCAAAGTCAGAGACTATAATGGTTCCACGGTGAGCCAAATCCTCAGGTAGTCAAGAATTGGCTAGAGTCAATGTTCCATATCTTCAGGCTTATTCAGATCCTGATGGATCGTGTAGTATAAGTCTTAGTCATGTTTTTACATGGAGAATATGGACATTGGTTGATCTTGGTTATGTATATGCATGATGAGTTGACACTCTCACTGCATAACTTCTTGGGATTGTCCTGTGAGAAGTACTACCCCTCTTTCTTTTTCCCATTTCAGATATAAGAGATTCTGGAGATTCGGTAGGGAGGTATGATGGTGGATGAGTATGCAATGAGTTTCAAATACATTACACACTACTCATCATGATTTGAGATGGCTACTTATGAGCATAGATATTTGAAAAGGGACTCCACGGAGAGACGTAACCTGAGACAATGATGCTAGTTGGGGTTCCTATAGGACTAAAACTCAAAGATAGTCAATAATCTAGAGAAGTTAAATGTTTAAGAAAAGTCCAATATCAATAATTATTAGGATCTTCTAGTGTAGGAAGCTTCATAGCAACTAGCTTCCATGCACATGACCCTAGTAGAGCAGGAGGGTACAACTTTTATTCAGTATATGGTGTTGAATCCTTTGATCCTCGAGCAAGTGAGAGAGTATCAGAAGGGAGACAAAGATTGTGAGGTATTACAGTATTAGATATCCATAGGAGATAGACCAGATGGATATTCTAAAGGACGGAATCATGTCATCATGTTCCAGGGGAGAACGGTGGTTTCAATAGTGATGTGGGAGGAGGTGGTGTGGGAGTTCCACAAATCCCCCTAGCTATACATCCTTGTTTGGGGAAGATGTATAGAGACCATAAGAGATAGTTTTGGTGGTCTATAATGAGACTAAATGTAGCTGATTTCATCTCTCTATGCCTTACCTATCAGTAGGTGAAGGTTAAGCACCAAGTTCCGGTTGTTTTATTATATCACCTTGTGGTTCCAGAGTGGAAATGGGATAGCATATCCATGTACTTTTCAGAAATTATTCTACACATAGAAAAGGGACATGACTCTATTTTGGGGATAGTTGACCATATCAGAAATTCTAAGCACTTCATTCACATTAAGGAGTAGAGTTCAGTGGACAATTTGGGGTAGTTTTACGGGTGGTAGATCATTCTCCTTTATAGGGTACCCTTGAAGATTGTCTCAGATCCTGATGTGTTTTTTACTTCATGATTGTGGAGAGGTATGTAGAAGGAATTTGGGACCCATATGTGGATGATTAAAACCATTCACCCCCCAAACAAATGGGTAGACCGAACGCTCTATCCAGGTTTTGGAGGATATGTTGAGGGATTGTTTGTTAGACTTAGACCAGACCTAGGAAGATCATCTACCCTTGATAGAGTTTTCATACAACAACACCTACCATTATTCCATCAGTTGAAACATTTTTAGGCCCTATATAGGAGACCCTACAGGTCACCCTTGTGCTAGACATATATTGGTAAGTCATCTCTTGTGGGTCCAGAGTTACTGCAGGCGATAACGGAGAAAGTAAAGATCATCCATTAGTGGATGAGGAAATCCCATAGAAAAAATAAGTCTTATGAAGATTTCTATCATATGAACATGGATTTTGAATAAGGAGACCATGTTTTCTTGAGATTATACCCATGATGAGGAATACATAGGTTTAGATGGGGAGGCAATCTATCCTTGATGTTTATTGGACCATTTAATATCATGTACATGGTTGGAAAGGTTTCCTACTACCGTTCCATTCCCCCATATCAGAAGTAGGTGAATGAAATCTTCCATGTGTCACATATCAGGAGATATATTCATGACAATATGCACATCACCAATTGGGGAGAGTTGTACATCAAGGATGGAGCCACCTTCACAGAGCACCTGGTGTAGATTGAGGACTGACAGAAGTGAACCTTGCATGGAAATACCATCCTATTGTTTCATGTGTTGTGGAAGCATAAAAACATTCAAGAGAGTTCATGGGAGTGGAAGAGAGAGATGCAGGCTCAGTATCCCGATTTGTTTTCCTACTTTTATTTTTAGGGACAAAAGCATAAAGGAGGGAATGATGTAGATACCTTGTTTTTTGACTTTTAATACCTTGAAATATTTTTAAATATATTTTTAGATCTAGGATCTAAGAAGGCATGTGATTATGAGGCCTGGTGTTCCATGAATAAATTTTTATAAAAATATTGAATATATTTTATATTATGTGCATGAAGATTATTAAGGAAAATAAGATAACTCTTAAATGGTTGATCAGATCTGAAAACTAAGACCACAGTTGAGTGTGGAATGAGGTTTTTACCCCAGATACGACATAAAATGATTCAGTGTGTGATGTTCAAACCCCTCACTAATTGGTGGTATGTTAAGTGGGTGTAATTAATAAATTAATTCATTCGTTCATTAATTTAACCTAAACGAAAATGGTTATAAATATATATTTATGCCATTTTGGCCAGGGTTGGTCTCATAACCCTAGAATCTTCAATGAGATCTCCCCTACTCCTTTTCATTGGAAAATCAAATCAAATGACGATGAAACTCTTGTATCGAGTGGATCATGATGTAAAAAATGCAAAAGATCCTCCCAAATAATTGGAAAATGCATTCTCCATTAACGATCAATCAAAAATTTTGGTTGGACTCATAAATTGTGGTTTCCGCACCTCTAGATTAAAATATTTTTATAATCAATTCGCTCCCTTTGATCTGCATTAATTTGAGCCTTTACATAATTCCATGTATCAACATAAATTATCATTTAAATTTATTTCTTGTTATTCCATGTTTCTCAACCTGATTTACCTATTATGAAATCATTGTCCAAGAACGCTTGGCAAACAATACTTATAGCCTTTTTTATTCATTCCTTCCCCCCACCATTCTTCGTGTTCTTTGTTGTTGGACCATGAGGTCACAATTTGACTTTGTCGAGGGTGGGTTTGAATATGTTAAAACCCTAAAATTCGTTGTGGTGGCATGAATGACTTGCAGATCAATAGTTTGGGGATAGATTGATAATGAGTAGGATGTTTTTTGGTGAACGGGTCAGATCACCAATGTGGGATCATGTTTGTGATGGGAGGTGGTTCGAGATCGGGTCGATAACCCTTGTTTTTACTAGTTGGCATGCGGCAATGACATGCACTACAAAATGGTCCATTTTAAGTGGAGGGCGTGGAAAGGATCTTAGAGTGGTGGTTGTTTGGAATGGACGTGACGATAGTCAAACAAATATCTCTGACGAGGTGGTCAGATGTGGTCAATGCAACGTGTGTTAATAATAATCATGGTGATGATTTGACAAAAATTAAAAGATTATTTTTATTATTATTATATTAAATAATAATGATGATGGTTGAATAAAATATTTGGTTAATTAAATTAAATGATTTTAATTTAATAAATAAAACCATTTTAAATTAAATGGAATTAATTTAATGGGATTTATGTTATTATTAATATTATCCATTATATTAACAATAATGTGAAGTTAATAAAATAAGGTGGGTGGTTTAAAATTAATTGAGTAATTAATGTAATTAAATTTGGTGGAATTAATTATGATGACTTAAAAAATTAAAGGAATTAAAAAGTAACTTAAAAGAGTTAAAAAGGTTGAGGTGGTGCATGGAGAAGAGGTGTCGCATAGAGTTTGTATAAAAAAGAAGCACTCCCATTATTTCAACATTTCCTTCATAAAAATATGATTAAAAAAATAATAACAATAATAATATATATATTATTATTATTGATGTCAAAACATTGTTTTGGCCGTAAATCCTTCATATGATATCTGTTTGACGAACCATCCATGACAACATGATTGTGGAATTAAGATAGACATTTTAAGACCACTTTAAGATACCTATTTTGGAATCATCCCTTGGGTCAATGAAACACCCAATAATAATAAAATTATTACTATTTTAGGATATTGTATTCGATATATCTCCGTCATATTGTGTCAGAATGAAAAACCATCTGTGATGCTGCGAACCTAAAATTAAGGAGGACATTTCAAGACCAATTTAGGGTATTTATTTCAAACTCATACCTCAGGCCCACAGAGAATCGTTCATGCATGATGTGGTGAAAGGCGACTTTAACACTGGGTCTCCAATTAAGGCAGGTGAATAGTCTTTCCCATGAATTTTTCCATGAGGATTATAATGGTGTGATACGTTTTTCCATTCAGGGTAGTTTGAAGAGGCATTTCAGTGAAATTATTATTTTTTTCCTCAGATCGATAATGAGCCTCATGTGTTTTTCAGGACGTTGGGTAAGACACGTCAGGTAGTTTTTTACATGTCGTGTAGTGATATATGGCCAAAAATACTTGTTATTATGAGGACACAAAGAGAAAGCAGAGCAAGATCACATGTTGTGTGGGTCCCTGAAATTCCTTGTATATATTTTTGAGAAAACTTAAATTTTTTTCATCTCCTTTATTTGAACGTATATTTTGTCCCGTGAGTAGCATGTGCTGAGTTTTTTTCATGTAGAACATAATGCTACCCTCAAAAATGGATTTCAAGATATGATGTGAAATGTTCTGGGTTCGAAATACATTGAGGCAATACCTAATGATGGTAGTAATTATACAGAATCTCCATGGATTTTTAGAAGTAACCATCTTGCATGGATTGGAAGTAGAGTTCCACAAAGACTTATTCCAGGAATAACCCTCTAGTAAGGATAGGTAGCAGTGTTCCTTAACAGCCTTCCAGGAGTAACCCTCCAGCAAGGAAAGGTAGTGGAGTTCCTCGATAAATTCTTCCAGGGGAAATCCTCTTCCTGAGCTGGGTAGTGGAGTCCCCTCATGAATTTTTAGGCATAACCCTCTAGCATGGCAGGGAAGTGTAGTTCCCCAATGAAATCTTTCTCAGGGTAACCCTCCAGTAGGTCTAGGCAGTGAAGTTCCCTGATAACATCATCTCGATCATTACCCTCCTAACGGGATGGGAAGTGGATTTCATATAGGAATATCAGAGCATGACCATCCTATCGTACCATGCTATGGAATACTTACCTAGAACTTACAACCACTAAACTATGCAGTATAGTGATGAGACATGGTTTTGCATACCTTTGATCTCACAAGAAAGTGGGACACCTTACCCACCATGAGGCTCCCTTATAACGTGACCTAAAATATTGTAGGTGAGTCAGTTCCACCCAAAGTAGATAGTATTGAGGTGTGGTGATTGATTCCCTTGTAATTTCATGTTAAAGGTAGAAGCATGAGGTGATGGGAATCATAGATTAACCATGGAACTGTTCGTGACTCTTCTTCTTAGGATGATCTATAAAAATGGAGATCCCCTACTATTTAATTTTGTGTTTCTTTTAATGATCACATATATATATATATATATCATTCTTCAGTACCCACTCCTTGGATATGGTTACTCTCTTTCTAGGAGAGGAAAAGTCATGTAGGGTATGCCACACACTTTCTACATCTAGCTTCTTGTGGTTGGATGAGTCTACTCTCTGGCTGTAGGTAGCAAAAACATGATGAGAAATTCATCTTATCAACATGTTAAGATCCTTGTGTTCGGATGAGTTTACATTAACTCTATTTTTTGGGTTGACATGAACTCTTTTACTATAATTTGATTTATCTATTGTTTTCCTCTTCAGTTGTATTTCATAATACACCCCATTCGCCCTTTTTAGGGTGTTCTTCTAGGTATTTATATACTCACCCCTACCTGGGATTCACCCCACACATGTCTTGTCATTTGAAGATGGCTGACAGGTTGATCATGACATTAGAGGAGCTTAGGGATACAGGGTTCTTGGACCACATACAATGGTCATAGGTTGAGATCCAAGAGATGGGCTCTCTCAGCTATTTTAATTTTCAATTTTTCTGTCAGGTTGTATATATTTATGGTTTGGAATTTATATTTTCCCTTTTTAATTTGTAGTTTACACTATCACAGTTTTTACTATTTAGAGGTCCATGCATGTTTGGTCTATTTATAGCAGTTTTTCACTTTTTTATTTCCCTCCCTATACAGTTTTACATTGAGTTGGCTTTGTGTGTGTGTACAGGTACTTATGAAATGGGCTCCCCAAGTTAGTTGTGTCTTCTATTCTTGTCACCACCCCTGGCCTATGGAGTCAGGATTGGGGTAGTTACAGATCGATCCCTAGATTGGGTCTACTCACAAAAAATTTATGGTAAATACATTTATCAGATACTAAATAGATTTGATATGGAACAATCCAATAGGGTATTAGTTTGAGTGTCGTATGGTACATATCTTTCAATGAAAATGTGTTCTCATACATAATTGGTGAAAGTGAGAATTAGTAAGATCTTATATGATTTAGTGGTATGAGAAATCATGTATGTCATGTTATATACTAGTCTTTATATTGAAAATTTATTGATAATGGTAGGTAGATATCAAGCTGATCTATGTGAACAACATTGGTCTACTATTAAGTTCATCCTTAAGTATCTAAGAGGAACCAACGATATGTTCTTAGTGTATAGGGTAGATGGGGATATATCCCTTAGGGTTTATACTAGAACTAGTTTTCAAACATATCAGAATTATTTGAAGTCATAATCAAGTTATTTATTCAGTATAAATGGAGGAGTTGTGAACCGGAAGAGTTCAAAGAAGCTAGTTTTTATAGATTCTACAGTGAAGTATGAGTATATAAAGTCTTGTGATACAGCCAAAAAAACCATTTAGATATAAAATATTGTGAGAAACACTGATTTGGTACCAAGAATTAAAGTCCCAATCACATTAAATTTTGATAATACATCAGTGATGTATCTTGAAAAAGATCTAAGGTCACATCAACAAAAAATAACATACTCAGGAAGTATCACCTCTTTAGTTATTTTTCTCAAAGGAGTGAAGTTATAGTAATAATAATTTCCATAAAATAAATCATGGAAGACCCCTTGAGTAAATAATTATCTTAGAATAGGCATGAATTCCATATGAGATATAGTGGACTCAAGGTTATCAATAGTCAGTTTTAGGGAATGTGAGATTTTTGTTGGAGTTAGTTCCCTAGAACCAACTATGTACTTTATGATTACTTGTATTCAAAGTTTTAAATATTAACAGACAATTTATCACATCATGATTTTTATTCTATGATGCATTGTATGTGATAATTTCCTAAGGGTAGATACCACACTGAACAGTCATAGAAGTTCCCCTCTATGATGAGAACTCAGAAGTTCCACTATAATATTCATATATATATATATATATATATTCCACATCAAGATGAAATAATTTGAGATATATAAATTATATGGTCTATTAGGGGTGAATACTCATAGAACTTTGAGGCCCCTTATCATTATTAACACCCTTGGTAATTTCTAGTGTGGAAGAGTTTTAGAACAAGACCTAAATCTACATTTATATGTGTCATTTTATGTTTCTATCTACGGATGTGTGTATTGATCCTATGAAATTAAAATTTCCATTAATAGATATTATGTGTAGTGTACTCTGATTTATTTATGAATACCATGATGAAATATGTTCATAGTGAAATAGGATTGGTTGTGTGTGTCATGAGTAATATTTCATTAATGAATAATGCGAGAAAGGATTTGTCCTTCCTGTTCATTAACAGAAGTTTATATCTCAAAAGTTTTTATGGAAATGATAAATCCTAAATAAATCCATGGACATAGTGTTGTTTGTAAAATTTAAATTCTAGAAAATTCAAATAATGGCTCATCAAGCATGTAGGTTGATGGCACCAGTATGCCACCTTCATGATCAAAGATATCATACTAAAGGGAGTATATTACATAGTAATAGTCTATATGAGTTTTTATTCCATTGAAACATTAAATTATTTATCTATGGGTTCTATATAATGTTTCTAGACAATAACCCTTAACTTGGGGATACTTATCCTAATTCTATTGATAAATAGGCCTAGAGGGTCACACACTAAGATTATCAATAATCATAGTTAAATAAAATTATTATTTGACTTGCTAAATCAAAATATTCGTGCATGCGTTTTAAAAATTATTTATGTTCTCTTGATTTTATATATTCCATAACTGGTTTTTTGAGAGAGTATTATGTGAAAATAATATTTAAAAAATATTTATTTTTTATTTGGATATTATATTATATTATTTATTTAATGGTCAATAATACCTTGATATTTATTTATTAAAAAAAATCATTACTAAAGGATTGATAAATGTCATGGAGGAATGATAGACCAAGTTTAATGGTCTGGTAATAAATAATAGATTTTTAAAATTATTTAAATAAATAGTTTTTTATTAATTCACAAGGTTTTTTCAAGTTATGAATTATTATTATTATTATTATTATAATAATAATAATAATAATAATTATTATTATTATTAGTATTATTATATACATGGGGTTCCATTTATATTAAAAAAATAATAAGGTCCCATGTATTTTTTTTAACCCTACAACTATTTAAACCAAATTATATTATTTTTAAAGGGGTTTACAATTTTTTTATTATACATAGAAAAATTCAATAAATTCTATAAAATCCATGGAGAGATGCCTCTCTAAGATCAAAATTATGGAAAGAGACAGATCCTCTTCCTCCACCATTCTCAATTCTAGGGAGATCAAAGAGAATCCTTATTTATGTGATTCTCATGGAAATCAAATATGAATGGAACAAGCATTATGATCTTCCATGTTATCACATAGAGGTACTTATATTTATATTTGGAGAATCATGAAGTTTATTTATACATGATCCTATGATGAAATGATGGTCTGAAATTGAGACATCGTCATATTCATAAATATATAATGAATTCATCACATGGTAATTATTTAATTTCTTAAAATAATTATAAATAATTGTGTGATGATCCTGCATTTTGGATTCAGTGTTCTCATGCCACTAAATATTTGATTCAGTTCAATTGGTCATGGAGTTTATTGTCAATGTATATATCATATTAATCATCAATTATGAAAAAATATGAGTTTTTCATACCCCATATGGTGCTTCCACATCACTCAAAAACTTTAGATAGGTCCACCCATAAATATGGAATTGTGAAAACAAGGTTTGGTGATGTTCATTACAAATGAGGTCCTCATACCACAATAATAGATATCATTCCATAATTAATGAGTTTATGTTGTAAAGAACAAAGGTATAAAAAAATTTACTATGATTATCCTAAAGAAATTTTTCTTCACAACACTTGGCATGGTTTCATGCCACAATGAGGATTCTGGAGATTTTATAAGATACATGGACTAATCCACAATTCATCTAGATATCCTGTAATAGATGAGTAATTTTTTAGATCTATAACCATATCATTCAAATCTAACCATCACAAAACAACACACATCACATCATCTTGATGTTTGTAGGGTCCTAAATAGGGCTATTCATCATCATAGAAATGTGGTTAAAACATTAAGATAAATATATTCCCATTCTATTAAGCATTATTGGGATATTTTACCTTTGATTAAGTAGAATCATAGGTGTGTGCACATGATCTGAACTCTATAGGAACTTGGTTTTTGGAATTGAGTATTGATACATATGTTAATGCTCATTTTTATTTCTTATAAATGGATTTTAGGAAAATTTCCTAATATATTAATTATTCATTTTGATAATAAGATAATAGCATCAATAATGGGATCAAAAACATTTTTCACTAAGGATTAGGCACTTAATAAAAAGAGTGAGTTAACCTGTAAAAACCCCTAAGTCATGTGATTTATTTATCTATATGTCTCACATCATTACATTATTTCATTAATGAACAAGTTGGATTACCTTTTTAAGGGAAAATATGCTTGAGATTTGGTTTTGTGGTAACCACCCATTCACAATTCGCTCTCATTGAAGGTTTACTCTCACATAGTCATATTTGAATGATATATTTAATGTATTATAGTGAATAAAAACATGACTTTAGTAAATGATCATCAATGTGATGGATTTTTTTTCCAACTAATGAAAACAATTCTCCATCACGTCATAAAGATTCCAATGAGATATGTTTTAACAATGTAGATGTGATCAAGGATTATCATGAGGTATAAAGATAAGTTGAAACACATTATAGGGATATTTCAATGAGATTGAGTTTGGAAATATTAGAACCATATACTTGGTTAGTAAGAATCAATTAATCGATGAAGATTTAGTGAGTATATAAATTTTATACTTGTATTATTGGATATTTAAAGGATGGAACTAGGTACCTGATGTCTGAGATAGAGAAGTTTTTAGAGATCAGTTGTTTTATTTGGTACCTAATAGTACCTAATGAGTGCCTATTTATTTATGATAAAAAACATCATTTTTAAATATTTTTATGGTATGTGATTATTTTTTCCACCTAAGATACCTCTTTCTGACCACTTAAATTTTCTCACATTGATCAATGGTGAACATATTGATATAGGAGATGAATGGATCAAATTTAATATTTCCATGGTATTGGATTATGGAATTTAATTTATTTTTTATTTTGAATTTGAGTTTTGAGTATGATAGAGTGTGATAAATGGATGCATCACATAGTTAATGGATAAATAAAGTGGTATGTTAAAAATTAAAGGGAGTGACACCCATAAGAATAAATAATTTATAAAGGAACTTCTGTAATTAATTAATTTAAGTTAAATTGTAAGTAATTATAGATATAACTCTTACATTGATGATGAATTTTCGTAAAATCATTAGATAAGTGATTATTTTAATTTACTATTATTTTTTTGAAGTTCAAACACTTTTATAAAAATAAAAATATCTTTTAGGATGAATGTAAAAGATTTTGGGTTGTCATGTATAATTTTTTTCACTAATTTATGAAATTATAAAATATAATGAGTGAAGAGAGTATTTAGTGATTCATATACAAAAATTGAAGTTTCACCAATAAGTGAGAAGATAGTTATTATCATTTTATTTTATTCTAATCATTTTATTTGTTTAAGAAAACATTATTAGAAAGGATACTTCATTTTTATAAAATATAAATAATATCCCCTCTTTCTAGTCCTTAAATAAAACTAGTGAATTGTTTAATATGAATCATTTCATGTATTTCCTAAGATATTCATATTATTTTTTAGTGGTTAACATAATAAATGATTATGGTATTTCTTTATTTTATTTTATTAGTTCCATTTAATTAAAGTAGACAAAGCACATGTTTTTTTCTATTCAATAATTAGAGGATAAATGAATGTTTGTAAAATAATTATGTGATTTTTTTACTAATTATCCCTCATAGATATTTCAATGGGTACTAATAAATTATCTTCTCTATATAACTATACATTAGATTCTAATGAAAATATATAATCAATGAATGTCATTTTATGGTTTTATTATGTGGAATATTTTCTAGTTAAATTTGTAGAACTTATAAAATGTTTATTTCTAAAATGAAAATTACCAAACCAAGAATGACCGGTTCATATTCACCAAGTAATGTATGGAACTATTCTAGTGGTAATGAAAGAAATATCTAATTTCATCGGAAGTGATTTAGGAGGATTTTAGGAGGTTTTATTGAAGTTCCATGGGATGTGGTGGAATTTCTAGTAAACTAATTTCAATGATGGTGATAGATGAGAATAAACTAGTCCTAAGTTATAGTGGCCTTTTTTTCTCTAGGGATGTACTAGATTAATCTGAAGGAATATAAAAATTAATCTAGAAGAAGAGGGTCATATATAAATTTTCATGGATTGAAAATCATAAGGTCATGATTTTATAAGTATGAACATGAATATAAGATAAGTGATAGATGATTTGGATCATGAATGTTCATTGTATAGAGAGTTGAGGTAGTGGAGCTCATCTAGTCACATTGAAAAAGTGATAGGTAGATTAAAAAGTTTTGAAAGTGGTGAAACCATTGAAACCCATAATCTATTGAATATAAATTCTACTAATAGATGGTGATTTGTTCCTGTTGGGGGAATTTCCCACTAAAATCATGCAGTGATAGTCTATTATGGATATCCTTTGTGGGATGTTCTACTGTTTTTCAATAGGTTTTCTAGATCATTCCCCACTATAACTCAAACTCAGTAGGGTTTTAGGAAGTAGGGTTCCCTTGTAATTTAGATCTTTTCTTAATGTGATATTCCATATGTTATACCTTGGAGTAAGACTTCGTCTAGACTACATTACTCATGTGTGTTGTGATTCTTCTATTTATATTTTTTTATAGAATATTTTATCTAAGGAACAAATGTTATCAGAATTAAATTGAGGGGAGAAGCTTCTTGATGGACAATTTTCCTTTTCTTCCCAGTTCCAAACACAAAATTTCATAGGGGTGTGTCATGGAACATAAAACCCTTTCTAGTGCCTTGTTCTATTATTTGAGTTACAGAAGAAACTATTTATCACAATATATTTTTTGGTTCTAATTTTTCTTGTTATGAATTTACTAAATTTGGTATGGAAAACATGGTCTTTAGATGGATATCATAAAAAAATATCCAAATAATTAATTTAGTGCAACTTGTGTCTTTTACATTACTATTATCCATAATAAGTAGTGTCAGATCTTAATTATAGAGAATATAGTTAGCAATTTATCATGTTTTAGAAGAACCATGTTTTTGTGGGGTTGAACTTAGTTATAAGACTATTAGGTACTTTTGGTTGAGTGGATTACTGAGTTCATAAGTATTTCATTATTATGATAGTGGTGGTACCATGGAGACTACATTGGATGAAACAATTCAATAACCATTTTTCTAGTAGCATGTTCTATAATAGAGGAGGAAATTAAAATATGACTAGAATAATACTAAGTATTTATATATTATAGTTATAATCCCATATGTGTTTTAGACATAGTGTAAGGTCATTGTTTCTTGAGTATAGTGTTCCAAGTGGCTAAGTAATTGATTTATGTTTGGTGGAGAAGACTTCATATATTGGGGGATACTGTTTTTCTGCTCTTATAGAGTCTAAATGATTTATTATTAGAGATTTATCTAGAATATAAGTGTTTTTAGAATGGTACTTCATGATAAGAAATGAAATAATGTACTTTTTCAAATGGTGTATCATGGATCAATAGAACATGACCCAGAATGAGATACCACTGGTAAATTCAATTGGAAGACTCAAATATATTTAAAGTGTTGAAATAATGAGTCCCTGAAATTTGGATGGTTCCTAGTTCTAATTGTGAAATTTTCAAGGAAAGGTTTGGCTAGAAACTATTGGTACTGAATGGTTTGTTTTACATGGTAATATATGAAAGTTCTTGAAATCATGTATTTGGGAGGGTGTATATTGTTTCTAACAAGTGTTATCTATCTTATATGTGTCATGGTTGTTATATCTAGGGTTTATCAATCAACATCAGAGAAGGGTAGAATGTTATTTTTCTTGGAATCTTTTATTTTGAATCTCTCATGATCATTTGAAAAGGTGGTGGTACCATCCAATTATGAAATGGATGGATGTGAGGGTTACAACCCAATCCTAGTATTTCAGAATGATTTTTTTGATGACCACAAGGAGGAATAGATAAAAATTTTCACATTTTATGGGATTCATAGGAATGATCTTCATGGTTATTGTAAATTGTTAAGGATATAGGTTTTTATCCTAAAAGATTCTTAGAAGGATCATGAATACCAAAAAAATAGAATTCTAAAACTAGGAGGATGTGTTATGGGTGTCTAATTCACACGGATGTGAGAATATGGTGGGTTTTCTAGTTCTATAAGTAAAGGAATTTGGGAATCAAACTCTTGGCCAGTTCTAATTGTTCTCAAATGGAAACTATAGTTTGTACCTACATCAACATTTTTCTATGAGATTGTGGGTGTTTCTTCCTCAATAAAAAGTCTGAGGTGTTTTAAAATATTTTTCAAATACGAATAATGGTGTGGAAGATACTATAATATAACATGGATAATTGAAGTCTATGTATTTGAGGTGATGTGTTTGAATTTTTGGGGATTTTGAAAAGGTCTTCCAATTAAGATGACAAAATTTTGATGATAATATACCTAGAACATTAAAAATTGGTAATGAAGTGTTGAGGTTTAGACTTGAAATGTGAATGTAAGAAGTATGCAGAGGATCAATATATACTGTAATAATCAAAATTATACCAATTGAGATATAAGGTATCATATTCCGAAAATTATCATACATGGCGTTTTGGGTCTGAAAAAACATACAACTAATCTTGTGAATCATGGTTATTTCATTTCCATTTAGGTTAGTATATTCTAGAAACATCCCAACATTAAGATGTATGTTTTGTTTGGTATGTCACCTATAAATTATATGAGAAGTTAACTATGAACCTTTAAACATTGAAAGAGATAAAACCATAATCCAAGAGAATCATTCTCTTCAAAGAAGTATTGATGAGTACTTTGGTATTTCATTCTTGGAGATAGATTCTTTTAAATTTTCATTATTGTTTCAGAATGTACTCAGTAATCAGGGTGATCCTTTAATGGTTTGAAATTAGAATGAGATGATATAGGAGAAATATAAAATTATCTCTATGGTTTAACATAGTAATGGATATTTTGTTATTAATTATTTCATTGGGAATATAATTGTTAAATAATATTAGATATTCAAAATGTATTTTTAGTTTGAGGTCAATGGTGATGTTATAATTGGAGACATATGTACTGAAATCGAATTTATTTTGGAATCTTGATGGAATTTTTTTGGAACATTGGAATATAATGAAATGAGGACTTGGACATTGAACATAGAAAAGGCTTGTTGATGGGTATTCAACAAATTTAGATTGTTCTTGAGCCTTTTTCCCTTCTAAAAATTCCATGTTGAAATTTAGAAAGTTTTATTATTTATGATACATGTTGTCAGAGTCATGATATTATGTTGTATATTTGTCATAATATGGCTCAAAAAATTAATTACATAGTATAAGACTATATAAACCCTTAAAAAGAGAGGATAATGGATGGTGTTATTCATAGTTTGATGGTGGAATTTTGTGGAATCCTTTAAAATAGTCTTCAGGTGGGAGATTATTAGGATAAACAATGAAAAAACAATTCTCAAGTTGGTGTTTGTTGAGTTTTTATATCAGAAACATTTTCTTTTTAAATTACTAGATCTTATGAAATTTATCTTTTTGTATGGACATTTGTGAAACCAAGATGGAGCAGTTTATCTTTATCAAGTAAAGTCCAAATTCAGATCAATGATAATAGAACAATTAGCCAATTCTCTATAATGTTATGTAGAAAAATTTTTGATTGTGGCGCAGAAGTTTCATAGGAGGTGGTGAAGTCAATAGATAAATTATTCTAGGGATGGGGATATAATAGATTAAACTGGTAACACATAGGAGTGGACTTGTGGTTTTAATAGAAACATTAGATAAATATAAAGGCCTATGTAAGAATAATATAGAAGAGAAGGATGGCCTTAATGATAGAATGATGTGTGTAAGATGAATGTTGTGATTCTGTAATAATGAATGTGAAAGTAAGATAAGTTGTGACGAATTAAAAGATTGATTATTCAATAGATGGATCAGTTGAGGCGTGGATCTTAGTTTGATTCTTTAAAAAAGTGGTGGGTTGGCCATGGTGTTATGAATACAATACACCTGGTAAAACCTACATGTGGATATGCAGCACCTCTATAAAATGACGGTGCTACTGCATTTGTATAGTGGTGAAAATCATAGGGTTGATAAAAGATGATATGGAATAGGGTTCAGCGGTATCCGTTCTCATGGGGGAACTTACCCACATATAACATGAAATGAAATTTAATCATAGAGAGTGTTTCTAATAGATTATTCCATTTTTATAGTAGGTTTATAGAATATTTCCACTTGTAACATGATCCATGTAAGTTTTCTAGAAGGTGGTTTCTCTTTTAACTCATTTTATCCCCATAATGGAAGATACATTGTGTTCCCCTATAAAGACCTGGAATTTCCATATAATTTTTTTTAAATATATGGGAAATTTACAAGTCTGTGAAAATTGGCGGTGTGTGATTCTGAGGCCCGGTGTGCCCAGAATCAATTTCTAAAGTTTTGTTTGGGTACGTTTAGTAAAAATACGAGCGAGGTTTTTGAATTTTGAACTCGTGCTTGGAATTGAAATCTGAGGGCACTGTTGAACTCACAGCGCCAATTTTCGCTTAAAGATACATTCACCTCGACAACAGTTGGTTGAGGGTGAAATTTAGTCTTTATGTTTTTCATGGAAATAATAAAATAAAATGAACACACATTTTATTTTATTTTATTTGTGGTAAAAACCCATGTGGAAATTGGAAGTGGGGACCACTAGACCTTAACCTCTCATGAGAGGTTATGGTTGTAGGGACCACCAAACCTTAACCTCCCATGAGAGGTTATGGTGGTGGGGACCACCTGAGGCCTAAACCTACCATGAGTTATGGTGGTGGGGACCACCCGAGGTTTATCCATCATAATGGGGGGAGAGGAAACCCCTCAAACCCCTCTTTAATATGGAGGAGCCTCTTGAACTTCTTCCACATTAATTCCGCCAACTCACCAATTAAATGTGCCAACCTTGACAATTAATTTGGCTATTTTTAATTTTCTACCAATGAACTAAATAGAGACTTAATCTTGTATTCCTTTCCTTCTTTGGTTGAATTGGTAGGAGCTCTTGGGAGAGAGCTTCTCCAACAAAGAACGCTTCCTCCATGAAGAACGTGTTCCATCGACGAAGAATGCTTCTTCTCCGAATGAAGAACGACGACCTCCTTAGAACTTATACCTCATGACATCCTCCATCGGTGGACATCTTCAACAACAAAGGATCACCTCCACCGAAGAACGTTAATCTGGGGAACGAACTCAGGATCAGAGGCGTGTGATGAGTGTGACAAATGTTGACAACGTCGACTTCTATCAACGTCAACGAACAACCTGAGGTAAGGGGTTATTATCAAATTCTTAAATCTTTTTCATTATTATCCTTGTTATTTGGGTCATGATTAATGTTCAGTTTCTTTCTATCACTCTAAATGTGGAGGGTGCGGGCCAAAATAACATTGCCTGACCCCTCCGTCGATCTCCTTTAGTGTTCTTTGCAATAGAGAAGGATGAAAACCAACATAGAGGAGCACGAGAAAGGCGGACGACACCACCTTCGGCCGCAACAAGGCAACGATGCACATCACCGCTCTGCAACACCGCCACCCCGTGGCCCCACCGCGCCCTCGCGATCGCCCCAGCCGAAACGCCTGCACCCTCACGGCATCCCCCTGCCAAGCCCCCCGCAGCCTCCTCTTGCCCCGCGTGCCCCACAGCTCCGTCGTCTGCCCACCCGGTGGCTCCGCTGTCCGCCCTCCCCGCGGCTCCGCCGCCCGCCGGCCCTAAGGCTCCGCTGTCTGCATGCCCTACACCACTCATGGCCCCACTGTCTGCATGGCCCACGCACCCTGCAGCTCCGCCGTCTGTGTGCCCTGTGGCACTACCATCTGGATGCCCCCGGCTCTGCTGTCCGCACGCCGCATGCCCCCCGTGGCTCTGCCATCCGCGGGCTCGCGCACCCTGCGACTCCGCCATCCGCGCACCCCGTGGCTCCGCCATCAGTGCGCCTTGTGCGCCCCATGGCCGGACCGCTAGCCTATGGCCGGTCCTCCACCCCACGTTCAGTCCACTGGCCCACAGCCAGACCACCGAATCGCAGCCGATCCGCGCCCTCGCGGTCAGTCTGCGCCCCCACTGCCAGACCGCAACCTCACGGCCTGCTGGGTCGGGCCCAGAGGGTCGGGCCGAACAAAACTAGTCGTCCCACCCAATGGGCCAAACCCAACGGGTCAGGCTGGGTCGACACGAACCGGGTTGGTCCGGGTCGGTCTGACTAGGTCGGATCGGACCCAGGCCCACTACGACCCATTAACTTCTTTTGGCCATAAATTTGGCAACATACGTCTGTTTTACAAACCGTCAGCGACACTGGAAGTCTCGGAGTGAGACGGTACCTTTGAGCATACCCTACTAATGTTTTGAGTATAGTTGAGGTACAGTCGAGTTGAATTGAGCACGAATCCAACTGGGCCCCTGGGACTAAAAGGCTAATAACACACAGACCGGACGTCCGATTGATGCGTCGTCTATTGCGTTGAGACCCCTATGACATGGAAGACCGTTGAGATACTTTTCATTGGACTTTGTGAAAATTGGAGTATTGACTAGTAGCTTGTGGAGCGTATCGTCGCCGAGACGAGCAAGCCTAGTACGGAGACCTAGTAGGTGGCTGAGACCTGACAACTGTTGACTGTTTTGACTCGGAGCGACTCTACTAGCTCAGTGGGGAGTTCCTTGGTGTCTCGACAAACTCACGGTGAGGAGCACCTCTATGTGACGTGGAAGACACATGGTACTCGATAGGAGGAGTACCTCAGCAGACTATGAGGGGGAGCGTTCTTGTTGACGCGACAGACCCACGGTGGGTAGCGCGCTTGGTGACGCAGAAAATCCATGATACTCGATAGGAGAAGTACCACAGCAGTCTAAGGTTAGTGGGAAGCACGATTGGTGTCGTGGAAGGCCCACTGTACTCGATAGAGGGGGAGTTCTCCAACAGCTGATTTTTCTACCATTTGACTGGGGATGTTACTTGATACTACCCCTAGAATAACATCCCGGTAGAGCTGAGTTAGTTTTTCTGTGTTTCCCTCATGATTGAGATGGATTACTTGATAATTTAGGTATATGTATGGGCATATACCTAAGTTGGGTTATCTGTTGATTTATTACTTTGTGGTTTATCCTTGCCGGATTTAGTGAGACCTTCAGGGTCTCGGGGTCCCTACTGAGTATCGTTATACTCACCCCCGCACGAGCTACACCCGCACCTTGTTGTGTTGGATGCAGACGATGGACAACGCTGACTGAGGCTAAGAGTACCAGGACTTGACGGTACCCGGACACTACGGGAAAAACATGCTTTTTTGATGGGTTTTTTTTATATGGGAATTTATCACGTCGCAAAAAGTCCACCACAGAGGTTATTTGCGGCGGGCGGTTTGCCCTGTCACAAAAAAGAAGTTATTCGCGATGGGTTTTGGGATCTCGTCCCAAAAAATAATACACGGTTTGGTACAAGAATGGTTATTTGTGACGGGATTTTGGATCTCGTCGCAACACGTATGGCGCGGTTTTGCGCGGATGGCGCGCAAAGTGCGCGACAGGTTATTTACGACGGGGGGTCCCCCTGTCGCAAATAGTGTGTGGGTTGAAGGGTATTTACGACGGGTCCTGTCGCAAATACCGGCTATGGTAAATGGGTTTTTGCGACGGGATGTTGTCCCATCGCAAAAGATGTGTCGGCATGTCACTTTTTGCGACGGAACCCATCGCAAATACCCTTTCAATCACCACCGGCAATTAATGCGGGTGAAGTTTTTTGCAACGGTAATATCGTCGCCAATAGTCCCGTCGCAACTAATCTAACATACATATACCCCCCTTCGTTTTTCATTCTTCTCCTCTCATTTCTCACTTGCTCTCTCTTTCTAAACTCTATTTTTAGAGTGAGAAGTTCAATAATTTAGTTTTTTTTGCAGATAAGTTGTGAAGTTGCTTACGTCAATAGGAGATCAAGTTTAAAGGTATTTATATTTTATTTAATTTAATAATTATTTCATTTTTATGTTAATTTTAATTATTTTTTATTAGTTCTAATTAAATTAGATTTAAATTGTTGTGTTATCTGTATTTATTTGTAATAATAAATTGAAACTATTAATATTAATTATTAATAATTAGTAAGAATTATAAATTAATAGGAATAATTAGTAATAATTAAAAATAAATAGAAATAAATATTAATAATTAGTAATAAATAAGAATAATTAGTAATAAATAGGAACAATTAGTAATAAATAGGAACAATTAGTAATAAATAAGAATAATATTAATAAATAGGATTAATTAGGAATAATTAGTAATAATTAGTAATAGTTTGGAATAATTAGTAATAATTAGGAATAATTAGTAATAATTAGGAATAATTAGGAATAAATAGGAATAATTAGTAATAAATAGGAATAATTAAGAAAAATTAGTAATAATTTGTAATAAATAGGATTAATTAGCAATAAATATGAATAATTAGCAATAAATATGAATAATTAGTAATAATTATGAATAATTAGTAATAATTATGAATAATTAGTAACAATTATTAATAAATATGAATAATTAGTAATAATTATTAATAAATATGGATAATTATTAATAAATATGAATAATTAATAATAATTATTAATAATTAGGAATAAATAATAATAATTAGTAATAATTAGTAATAATTAGTAATAATTAGTAATAAATAGGAATAATTAGGAATAAGTAGTAATAATTAGGAATAATTAAGAATAAATAGTAATAAATAGTAATAAATAGGAACAATTAGTAATAAATAGGTATAATTGTTAATAAATATGAATAATTAGTAATAAATAAGATTAATTAGTAATAAATAGGAAGAATTAGCAATAAATAAGAATAATTATTTATAAATAGGAATAATTAGTAATAATTAGGAATAATTAGTAATAATTAGGAATAATTAGCAATAAATAGAAATAATTAGGAATAAATAATAATAATTAGTAATAAATATGAATAATGTAACAACCCGAGATTTTTTGAAAAATATTCTTTTTAATTTCATTAATGTATTGTGTTGTATGCTACACCAAGATTACCTTGCGCTATACGCAACACCGTATTAGCTTTCAGTATACGCAACACTATTCTTGGATCGTGTTACACACAATTTGGATAATAGTTATTCTACGCAACATTGAGTATATATATATATATATATATTCAATGTATAAATGAAATATGGTTGGATTATGTTATACGAAACAATGAAGGATTCTTTCAAAACACGCAACCCTGACTTGGCTTGCATTACACGCAATCAAGACCTTCCTCGATAGCCTGTGTTGTACGCAATACCGGGTTTTACTAAACAACGATATATTATTATAATATTATTATGAACTAGCTGTTATGAATAGTATTAACTAAATTTTGAATCTTATAACATTATTATTCATCTTGCACATTTTCTAAAACATGGTATAAGAACAAAATAAATTTTTCGGGTAAAATAAGTATTTTTCAAAAAATGCAGTTTTGCCGCCTTTTGATGGTGCACCCACTTGAAATCTAGTTTTTGATATGATTATAAGTTAAATTTCACAAAATAAAATTCTTCTTTGGAACCATGAAATAAAAATTTACTTTGGATAAATTTTCATATCATTCTGGTAACTTTCATATTTTGATGAATAGTAAAAACACGCTATATTTTAATTAAAAACAACTTTTTCAATCGAAATAATTAATAATGCTAAATTATTAATTTGAGTGGTTTTAAAGTATATTTAGAATATATTTTTAAAATTTAATACAATTTTGGTCATTGGATATAATTTCACATTTAAACCAGATATAAACAAGTGTCAATCTTTTGATAGTTATTATCTCTTAAGAACACGCTATTTGTTTTGACGACGGGAATTAATTTTTAAATTAATTAATTCAACTGATATGTTTTGAATTTGGTAAAATAGAAATCATTTTGGAGTTCATAATATCAAATATAGCTTAGGCTTAATTTTTGGTATTTTTCCGGAAACTTTCATTTTTTGATGAATAGTGAAACCACTAAGTGGTAGTTAAAAAAATGAATTTTTCATAAAACATAATTTTACCACTTCTATGAGTGGATTTTCAAAAATCCGAGAGACACGGTTGATGTCAGTAAGTAAAATGTGGTTCAATGAGATGAAAATAATTTTTGGTGAATAGTAACTTTTTACTTTTTTTTTACCACGGTTAAAAGTAAATAGGGTAATTAAGGGTAAAAATGATATTATTGTTACCCGAACACATGTCCTAATTCTATTGGATAAGTGTAATTCGACCAAAAACAACCTTAGGAATAAAATATGACCATTTAGGCCCACTTGGATTAGATTAGGACATTTATTATTATTTAATTCAAAGAAGAGTTAAAGAGTTAAAATCAACGTTTATTTACTAAAACATTTTTCATATAGGGTTATACATAATATAAATACGATTGTAAATATTAATTAGGAATATAATAAGATTTCCTACATAATGATATTTTATTTATAATTTTTAGAAATTAAATAATTTAATTTATTTATGACACAATGATGATGCAGTAATTACCAAAACAATAAAAAATTAGAATAATTGATATTATAAATACCCAAATAAGTGTAATTTGAGACTTTTTATAAATTTGACTTATTTTATAGGTTAATATGACATGTTAATATTGATTTAATTAACTTTCTTCGAACTAATAATTCTGTTATGAGTTTCACAAAAATCAATTACTAAATAGTGTCAAAATTGACATAAAATAGTTTTTAAAACAATTATTATATTATTAATTGTTATTTTATTCCTAAAAATCTAAGGTTTGGCCAAATGATTTAGATAAGGTTATATATATTAATAATAAACAACTTGGGGTTCGTTTCGATTTTTATAGTATGTTTATTAACCTTATAGTGTAAGAACACAAGAAGACACGGTAAAAGCAAAATTAATTAACTTAATGTTAAATCTAAATGATAAGGTTAAAATAGGAACCTAAACTAGTCTAAATTCTATTGGATGAGAGGATTTCGACCCATCCCCACCTTAGATTCTAAATAAATCAATTTTGAGCTATTTAAAACAGAATTTGACTTTATAATAAAATAATAGTTTTAGTTATTCCAAAGGTGCCCCTCTCCTCCCTTATAAAAGGGCACCTCCTCCCCCTCTTCCTCACACCACTTTGAGCCTTCAAGCTCGGCCAACCCCTGCCAATTTCTCCAATACACTTCCCTAGAAACATCCTAGAGGTTCTGGTCTTCTTCAAATACCTATTTTAGTACCCTAAAAGGAGGTCTCAAAGAAGCACTTCAAAGAAGAGGTAATGTCCGTTACCGATTATTTCATCTTTATTTCTTCTTCCACTTCTTCTTATTTAGTTGTTTCATTATGAAGTAATAACATCATTATCACTCATACACTGATATTTTATTATAAGTATGAAAGAAACCTATTTCACCATCTATCCATCCTATGGAAAAAGAAATCACCGCGCGTGCGTACGTATGGAATACCGTCTCCACGCCGTGGTGTAATCTATTTTCCACCACCACCTTACTTGGATGGGTATAATGGTGTAAATAAGGACTATATATGACTATTATAATGTGATATTGATTCTGAAATAGTATACATACACTCCAATACAATTCCACGATCATTGGAACGATATCATCACTCGTGCGTACGTACGGAATACCATCTCCAAGATGTGATGCGACTCGTTCTACATGATCTTCATTTCATAATGATTATATAAATGAATTTAATGAATGAATATGATATATATTACACTAATACCATTCTGGAAATGAGGTATCTATAACCTAAAGAGAAGAATAAGAATTTATTCGACAAAACACGCATAAGAACAAAAAGTAATAAACACCCGAATAACAAGTAGTAATGAAATATTACTAATAAGAAGCTAAGAATATGACCATATATGATATAATAACAATAAGTATGATTCTGGAATAAGTCAATAACATTATTTAAATCATTATACAGGAGGTTCGGACACTTACGAAGCAAATCAGACCTAAGGTAAGGGAAAATATCACAATCTCATTTTATTCGAGATTGTTTATACTTTGGTATTTACTGGGTTGTATTTTATCATCCACATCCATGTTTCATCAATATGTAATATTATTTCCATCCACCTACAATTTTTTAAATCCAATTTTACCCTTCGGTAAGTTTTTAGAAAAAGATAAGAAAGGAATCTTTTGTCGTTTTTCATACGAGGTACTTTTTGACTTTTCCGACAAAAGTATGAAAAGAATGTTTTTTTAACTTATACGACATGAATGGATTTTTAAAACATTATTTCCAAGAATATTCCTTTACATGTTTTCAAGTTTATTTTTAATCAACTTCTTTTAGTTTAAAATTGTATGACATGTTAAGAAAGTAAAAGTGTTTTTGAAGTAGAAAGTATATTTTCCTCAAGAATGGAGTTCAAGTGTTTTATCAAAATTATTTTCCATCTAAGATAATATAGGGTTATGTTTCTATCCCTATTATTACATTGTTTTGATTATGTTGTGATGGAAATATTTTTATGAATTCCTTTATCTTATATGAATTGTTTTATGATGTCACGATGTTTAAGATTCCCATTTTTATTACATGGGTTATGCTATGATGTATGGTTTATGATTTTGTGGAACACATAAGAATGGTATAATTATGAGATGGGTGAGACCTATATCTCCCTCCAATTCATTGGGTAAAGATTTTATATCTCATGAGATAGACATGGCTGGAACGGTAGGTTATACCGGTTCAGTGAAACAGGACTGAAACGAGGGTGACTCGGTTCAGAAATGGACTTTGTCCACTAAGATAGTCTTGGCAATGAGTCTTGAATAATAAGATATGATTCTCTATGATTATGTGTGTATGCCACAAAGTTTCATGTTTTATGTTATGATTATTGGGATTTCATTTCACTACTATGATTTATCCCATGTTATGAAATTATGCTCTCTTTTTCAGGTTAAGATTTCCATAATTTTATGTTCTTATGAAAATGATGCGATTGATATTTCTTTTGTTTACCCTTACTGAGAATTTGAGCTCATCCTTTTATATTTTCTTTTCCCCAGGATATAAAGAAAGGTTTTAGGTAGAAAAAAAACGAAGATCTTTATGGGAGATGTTGAAGATCTTTCACCACGATTAGAAGATTATATTCCGAGTTTCCAAAGACACTAAACTATTATAGTCCTTATGTGTGTGTTTTTGTTATGTACTAAGTATTCTGCAAAAGTAATGTAATGTCCATGTACGTCAAGCTTCGGGTCTCTACAGTTGGTATCAGAGGAAAGGTTTAGTCAACCTTTGGAGACTAGGATGCGAAAATGTTAGTGAGATCCCTAGAGATATTTCTTAGGTATGTCTAGGAATGTCCCTAAGGATAAGTATACGTATAGGATACAATCCTAGAACTATGGTAACGATCATATAATTTAACCTAAGATGTTAGATATTGAAGATACTCCCCCTTTATTATGTTGTTTTCCCTAGCATGATTTTTGCCTCTCACACTATTCTTTTTGGGTTTTAGACGATGGCTGGAACCCGAAGGAACCGTGTTGATCAATGTAATGGAAAATGAAATGATTTTCCTCCTGAACAAACAAATGTGATGGGAGATGGAGTAAAAAATCTTATTGCTATACTTACACAAGCTATGAATCATTCTGGACTTCTAAATGACGAGAGAAGGGAACAACATTCTATTGAGTCCTTCATGAGGCAACGTCCACCTTCTTTTAGTGGGTCTTCTGATCCACTGGTTGCTGAACAATGGATCAGTACCACTGAAAAGATATTTTCAGTTCTTCAATGTTCTGAACATGATAAAGTCATCTTAGCAGTATATCGTTTGGAAGGTGAAGCTGATCAATGGTGGAATCTTATCAAGAATACGAGGCAAAGAGATGAAATTGAGTCCATGGAATGGGATGAGTTCAAGAACTTATTTTTCAATAAGTACTTCCCTCGTATTCTTAGAACAAAGATGGAGAAGGAGTTTCTTGAAATAAATCAAAAGGATGAAGAATCTATTGATATATACGAAGCGAATTTTACAAGGCTTGCAAGGTATGTATCTAGATTTATCATCCAACCTGAAAGTAAAGTTGATCGATTCTTCAGTGGCTTAAAACCAAATCTTCGAAGGGCATTAGCTATAAGAGACTTCAGTAGCTATGAAGAAATTGTGGGTTGTGATATCAAGGTAGAAATGGAAGTTGGTGTTACTTATCCATCTCATAGTTTTGACAAGAAACTAAATATGGAGTTCAAGGAGAAATCTTAGAATAATGGTGAAAAGAAGATGAATGTTTCCTTATACTCAAAGTGTGGAAAGAAGCATGATGGAGATTGTCTAAAAGGGACAAGTAAATGTTTAAAATGTGGAAAGGAAGGTCATCGGGCATTTGAATGCCGCAATGATGGGAAGAAGATGCCAAATGATGCAAACAAAGGAAGGGATACATAGAATGAACCTACTACACTTCAATGCTTCAAGTGCAAGGAAATGGGGCATTATGCTAATAAATGCCCTAATCCAAGGGTTAGTGATGATCAACATGAGAGACCACTTAAGGCAAAGGACAAAGGGAAGTCACATGAGATCACCATTGGCGATGTTGAATATGACAACGATGTGGTGGAATGATTAAGTGTTTATGTAATGGGATTCCAGAATAATGTTGTATATAGTATCGTGGAATATTGGAATATTTATGTTTTGGTCTATTGTGGTTTTCAATAATTTTATGGCATTGGTAACCATGAAAAGGGATTGAAATATTTTTGGAAAGCACATGATATGAACATAATGACGGGATAAAGAGAATCTAATATGTTTGATAGTATTAATGAGCTCATGATTGATATAAGGACTAAGTGATATCATGGTTTGAGGATATAGAGTTTTGAGGATTTTGGTATGTGGAAAGTGTTAACTTTTAACTGCATTCATGTTTTCACTAAGGTTCAATGGATACTCATTCTTCAAGAGAATACATGATTAAGGTATTCAGATGTTTATAATTGGACCAACAAGATATATCTTATGATATATGGGGGATAAATGATGGCATTCACATGATCATTTTCTTTATACTATGAGCTTGGACCGAAGTATTTTAGATAAGCCTAAAGATTGGAATGGATTAGGTTGGACATAAGTTAGTATTGTTTAAGGATAAATTTTTTTTTGATATTGCTGATGGGATGTTATAGTAATATAGCTTTAGAAAAAGGACAACCTGCAGGATGGGCGACAGCCCATCGCGTCAGACAAGGCTGTGGGAATCGAACCCACAATCGAAGTGCAACTGACCTTTATCGCCTACCACTAGCCTACAGGAAGTCCCTATTTAGTAGAAACTAGTTTTATTATATTAATTAGTATGATATATGAAGTATAAGTCTATTTTAGGAACCATATATGATTAATCTCACTATAGATGGACTTATGTATTTTCTGATGACTTTTCTAACCTTTTATTTGAGACAGATGGAATGACCCATCATTCTATCACATTATCTGCTAACACATCACGAATGAAAAATTCAACTTCATTTCTTTCAGAGATGAAGTGGAAATTGTCCAAAGAACGACAAACGATGAGACTATACCAAAATCACGAAAGTATTTCTTCTAATTCCAATTTCATCAACTTTAGAGAAATGATCTTGAAAACCAAAAATGTTTTCCTAGTGCTCTTATATCTGATGAATCTTATGGTACCATAGATCATCACAAATTTATGGCTTTGTGATTGCTTGCTTTTCCATAGCCATGTTCTCTTCCACTCTCCATCAGAACATGATGGTTAGATTTCTCTTCCATATCCATATTTTCATCTATGTGGAAACCAAGTGATTAGTTTATTTGGGTAACCGTTACATTTCATACTTTTTTTTAAAGATTGGTTTTTGTATTCCTTGTTACGATGTGGGTTTCTATTAAAGAAACTTTAGAATAGTAAACCATTTATAACCCCGACGAATTTCGAGGGTGAAATTCATTTTAAGGGGGGTAGAATGTAACAGCCCGAGATTTTATGAAAAATATTATTTTTAATTTCATTAATGTCTTGTGTTGTATGCTACACCAAGATTAACTTGCGCTATACGCAACACGGTATTAGCTTGCAGTATACGCAACACTATTCTTGGATCATGTTACCCACAATTATGATAATAGTTATTCTACGCAACATTGAGTATATATATATACATATTCAATGTATAAATGAAATATGGTTGGATTATGTTATACAAAACAATTAAGGATTCTTTCACAACACGTAACCATGACTTGGCTTGCATTACACGCAATCACGACCTTCCTCGATAGCGTGTGTTGTACACAATACCGGGTTTTTCTGAACAATGATATATTATTATAATATTATTATGAACTAGCCGTTATGAATAGTATTAACTAAATTTTGAATCTTATAACATTATTATTCATCTTGCACATTTTCTAAAACATGGTATAAGAACAAAATAAAATTTTTGGGTAAAATAAGTATTTTTAAAAAAATGCAGTTTTGCCACCTTTTGATGGTGCACCCACTTTAAATCTAGTTTTTGACATGTTTATAAGTTAAATTTTACAAAATAAAATTCTTCTTTGGAATCATGAAATAAAAATTTACTTTGGATAAATTTTCATATCATTCTGGTAACTTTCATATTTTGATGAATAGTAAAAACACGCTATATTTTAATTAAAAACAACTTTTTCAATCGAAATAATTAATAGTGATAAATTATTAATTTGAGTGGTTTTAAAGTATATTTAGAATATATTTTTACAATTTAATACAATTTTGTTCATTGGAAGTAATTTCACATTTAAACCAGACATAAACAAGTGTCAATCTTTTGATAGTTATTATCTCTTAAGAACACGCTATTTGTTTTGACGATGGGAATTAATTTTTAAATTAATTAATGAAAGTGATATGTTTTGAATTTGGTAAAATAGAAATCATTTTTGAGTTCATAATATCAAATATAGCTTAGGCCTAATTTTTGGTATTTTTCCGGAAACTTTCATTTTTTGATGAATAGTGAAACCACTAAGTGGTAGTTAAAAAAATGAATTTTTCATAAAACATAATTTTACCACTTCTGTGAGTGGAATTTAAAAAATCCGAGAAACAAGGTTGATGTCAGTAAGTAAAATGTGGTTCAATGAGATGAAAATAATTTTTGGTGAATAGTAACTTTTTACTTTTTTTTACCACGGTTAAAAGTAAATAGGGTAATTAAGGGTAAAAATGATATTATTATTACCCTAACACATGTCCTAATTATATTGGATAAGTGTAATTCAACCAAAAACAACCTTAGGAATAAAATATGACCATTTAGGCCCACTTGGATTAGATTAGGACATTTATTATTATTTAATTCAAAGAAGAGTTAAAAGAGTTACAATCAACGTTTTTTTACTAAAACATTTTTAATATAGGGTTATATATAATATAAATACGATTGTAAATATTAATTAGGAAGATAATAAGATTTCATACATAATAATATTTTATCTCTAATTTTTAGATATTAAATAATTTAATTAATTTATGACACAATGATGATGCAGTAATTACAAAAATAGTGAAAAATTAGAATAATTGATATTATAAATACCCAAATAAGTGTAATTTGAGACTTTTTATGAATTACACTAATTTTATAGGTTAATATTACATGTTAATATTGATTTAATCAACTTTTTTCGAACTAATTATTCTGTTATGATTTTCAAAAAAATCAATTACTAAATAGTGTCAAAATTGTCATAAAATAGTTTTTAAAACAAATATTATATTATTAATTGTTATTTTATTCCTAAAAATCTAAGGTTCGGCCAAATGACTTAGATAAGGTTATATATATTAATAATAAACAACTTGGGGTTCGTTTGGATTGTTATGGTAAGTTTATTAAC
Source organism: Viscum album (assembly GCA_963277665.1). Lineage (NCBI taxonomy): Eukaryota > Viridiplantae > Streptophyta > Magnoliopsida > Santalales > Viscaceae > Viscum > Viscum album. The sequence continues at coordinate 512,780,740 of OY728153.1, read as the reverse complement.
CTTATAGTGTAAGAACACAAGAAGACACGGTAAAAGTAAAATTAATTAACTTAATCTTAAATCTGAATGATAAGGTTAAAATAGAAACCTAAACTTGTATAAATTCTATTGGATGAGAGGATTTTGACCCATCCCCACCTTATCTTCGAAATAAATCAATTTGGAGCTATTTAAAACCGAATTTGACTTTATAATAAAATAATAGTTTTAGTTATTCCAAAGGTGCCCCTCTCCTCCCTTATAAAAGGGCACCTCCTCCCCCTCTTCCTCAAACCACTTTGAGCCTTCAAGCTCGTCCAACCACTGCCAATTTCTCCTCTAAAATTACCTAGAAATATCCTAGAGGTTCTGGTCTTCTTCAAAGACATATTTTAGTACCCTAAAAGGAGGTCTCAAAGAAGCACTTCAAAGAAGAGGTAATGTCCGTTTCCGATTCTTTCATCTTTATTTCTTCTTCCACTTCTTCTTATTTAGTTATTTCATTATGAAGTAATAACATAAGTATCACTAATATACTTATATGATATTATAAGTATGAAACAACTCTATTTCACCATCTATCCATCCTATGGAAAAAGAAATCACCGCGCGTGCGTACGTACGGAATACCGTCTCCACGTCGTGGTGTAATCTATTTTCCACCACAACCTTACTTGGATGGGTATAATGGTGTAAATAATGACTATATTTGAGTATTATAAATTGATATTGATTCTGAAATAGTATACATACACTCCAATACAATTCCATGATCATAGGAACGATATCATCACTCGTGCGTACGTATGGAATACCGTCTCCACGATGTGATGCGACTTGTTCTACATGATCTTCATTTCATAATGATTATATAAATGAATTTAATGAATGAATATGATATATATTACACTAATACCATTCTATAAATGAGGTATCTATAACCTAAAGATAAGAATAAGAATTTATTCGACAAAACACGCATAAGAACAAAAAGTAATAAACACCCGAATAACAAGTAGTAATGAAATATTACTAATAAGAAGCTAAGAATATGACCATATATGATATCATAACAATAAGTATGATTCTAGAATAAGTCAATAACATTATTTAAATCATTATACAGGAGTTTCAGAGACTTACGAAGCAAATTGGACCTAAGGTAAGGGAAAATATCACAATCTCATTTTATCCGATATTGTTTATACTTTGGTATTTACTGGGGTGTATTTTATCATCCACATCCATGTTTCCTCAATATGTAATATTATTTCCATCCACATAAAATTGTTTAAATCCAATTTTACCCTTCGGTGAGTTTTTAGTAAAAGATAAGAAAGGAATCTTTTGTCATTTTTCATATGAGGTACTTTTTGACTTTTCCGACAAAAGTACGAAAAGAATGTTTTTTTAACTTATACGGCATGAATGGATTTTTAAAACATTATTTCCAAGAAGCTTCCTTTACAAGTTTTCAAGTTTATTTTTAATCAACTTCTTTTAGTTTAAAATTGTATGACATGTTAAGAAAGTAAAAGTGTTTTTGAAGTAGAAAGCATATTTTCCTCAAGAATGGAATTCAAGTGTTTTATCAAAATTATTTTCCATCTAAGATAATATAGGGTTATTTTTCTTTCCCTATTATTACATTGTTTTGATTATGTTGTGATGGAAATATTTTTATGAATTCCTTTATCTTATATGAATTGTTTTATGATGTCACGATGTTTAAGATTCCCATTTTTATTACATTGGTTATGCTATGATGTATGGTTTTTGATTTTGTGGCACACATAAGAATGGTATCATTATGAGATGGGTGGGACCTATATCTCCCTCCAATGAATTGGGTAAAGATTTTATATCTCATGAGATAGGCATGGCTGGAACGGTAGGTTATACCGGTTCAGTGAAACAGGACTGAAACGAGGGTGACTCGGTTCAGAAATGGACTTTGTCCACTAAGATAGTCTTGGCAACGAGTCTTGACTAATAAGATATGATTCTCTATGATTATGTGTGTATGCCACAAATTTTCATGTTTTAAGTTATGATTATTGGGATTTCATTTCACTACTATGATTTATCCCATGTTATGAAATTATGCTCTCTTTTGCAGGTTAAGATTTCCAAAATGTTATGTTCTTATGAAAATGATGTGATTGATATTTCTTTTGTTTACCCTTACTGAGCATTTGATCTCACCCTTTTATGTTTTCTTTTCCCCAGGATATAAAGAAAGGTTTTAGGTAGAAAAAAAGGAAGATCTTTATGGGAGATGTTGAAGATCTTTCACCACGATTAGAAGATTATATTCCAAGTTTCCAAAGACACTAAACTATTATGGTCCTTGTGTGTGTGTTTTTGTTATGTACTAAGTATTCCGCAAAAGTAATGTAATGTCCATGCACGTCAAGCTTCGGGTCTCTACAAATAATTAGGAACAATTAGTAATAAATAGTAATAATTAGGAATAAATAATAATAATTATTAATAATTAGTAATAAATAGTAATAATTAGGAATAATTTGAAATAAATAGTAATAATTAGGAATAATTAGGAATAAATAGTAATAATTAGGAATAATTAGTAATAATTAGGAATAATTAGTAATAAGTATGAATAATTTGTAATAATTAGTAATAAATTGGATTAATTAGGAATAAATAGAAATAATTAGTAATAAATAGGAATTATTAGTAATAAATAAGAATAATTAGAAATAAATAGCAATAATTAGGAATAATTAGAAACAATTAAGAATAATTAGCAATAAATAACAATAATTAGGAATAATTAGCAATAAATAGGAATAATTAGCAATAAATAGAAATAATTAAGAATAAATATGAATAATTAGTAATAATTAGTAATAATGAGAAAGAATTAGTAATAAATAGAAATAATTAGCAATAAAGAGGAATAATTAGTTTTAAATACTGATAATTATGAATAAATAGTAATAATTAGGAATAAATAGGAATAATTAGTAATAAGTAGGAATAGTTTGTAATAAATAAGAATAATTAGTAATAAATAGGAATAATTAGTAATAAATAACATTAGTTAGTAATAAATAGGAATAATTAGTAATAAATTGGAATAATTAGTAACAATTAGAAACAATTAGAAATAAATATGAACAACTATAAAGAAAATTAATTGTAATAATTTTTAATAACTTTTAATAACTTAGCACAATTTCCAATGGATTAACGACACTCATTTTCCTCGATGAATCTTTTCCTTTCAACTTTCACCGACTCAAAACATTATGAAAAGTATGCTTCTACATATGCATATCCAATCTCATATGCATGAGTTTGAATATGCATTCGTAGGACCAAATTTTCATAATGTGTTTTGGCAGTGACAGTGGAAAGAAGATGATTCGTCGATGAAAAGTGGGCTATTTTGTCCGATGACTCATTTACTTGCAACATTTTCACACTGAAATCACAATGAAGAATATTCTTAGAGGTACGCTTATTCATTCTTGTGCATATGAGTATGAATAAGTGTACCTCTGAGTAGATTCTTCATTGTGATTTCAGTGTGAGAAAGATGCAAATAAATGAGCCGTCAGACAAAAGAGTAGTCGTCAATCAACTACAAATTGTTTTGCCCAAATTTAATGGTAATTACTAAGAATGAGTTGTAATTATTTATCTTATTTTTACATATAGTGTTTTTATAATTATCAAATTATTCAAAAATAATGATGATTTTATATTTTGTAGAAAAATATGGAACAAAGAAATCAACATCAATCATTATTAGATGATCGCGCTTAGATAAATCAGTGCATAAATCCAAATGGTTCTTGTTTAAATCTTGTATATATTGATGGTGTTGAAGCTTTCTTATCATTTGTATCATCAAAACCAGAATATGTTTTAGAAGGCACAATAAGGTTTCCTTGTAAAAAAATTTCTCTGAGAACATTTGACACATTTCACAAGGTTGGGGGACATCTCTTGTAGTTTGGTTTTCAACCAAATTATGTTTTTTGGTATCAACACGGTCAACGGAGTTCCATAGAAGATACTAATAATTTGATTTCGGATCCATCATGGTTTTAAAATTTAGTACATGATGTTGCGGGACCATATGTTTAACAAACTAAAACTCAAGATGATATTGATTTAACTCCTAAGTTGGAAACATCTGAATTTTATGAGTTGTTGAGGTCTTCTGAGGATGCATTATATCCTGGTTTCAAGATAAGAAAATTATAAGTGGTTGAAAAATTTATGTCTATTAAATTAGATAATGAAATGTCAAACAACCGTTTTGGTCAGATATTTTCTTTGGTTAAAACACTGTTACCTGAAGGAAATGTGTTTCCTGAAAATTACTATGAGAGAAAGAGGCTGGTTCATAATCTGGGACTTAGTTATCGGAATATTCATGTATGTCCAAATGATTGCATATTATATTCTGGTGAAAATGAGTCAATTTATAGTTTTCCCACATGTGCACAATCGAGGTATAAAGAAGCTGAACCAGGGAAGTACGGATCGTTTCCAGTAAAACAGTTGAGATATTTCCCCCTTACACCCAGGTTGCAATGTTTATTTATGTCTCAAAACATATCGTCAATGATTTCATGACACAAAACCAAGATTTCAACTAATAAAATATTGAATTATTCTTCAGATGGTGATTCATGGAAACATTTTGACCATCTGCATCTGTCTTTTTCTTAAGAAGCCCGAAACATGTGATTGGGTCATTCTACTGATGGTTTCTGTTTGTTTGGTTCTTATGGTAGTCAGTATTCATGTTGTTCTGTCTTTATAACTCTGTACAATTTACCTCCATGGATATTGATGAAGGATCCCTATATCTTTTTTACTCTATTAATAATAGGAAATCTGAAAAAGAATATTGATGTTTATTTGAAACCATTGATTGATGAGTTAATTTCATTATAGAGTGATGGTGTTAGTACATATAATGTTGATGCGAAACGAAATTTCATATTAAAAGCTTCATTGATGTGGAAGATTAGTGACTTTCCAGCATATGGCATGTTATCTAGTTAGAGTACACATGGTCCAAAATCATGTCCTTACTGTATGAAAGACAATAAAGCCTTTATTCTCATCAATGGAAAAAACATTGCTATTTTTACTATCACTAGATATTTCTTCCAACCGATCATCCTTTTCGGAGGAACAAATCTCATTTCAGAAAAGGTACAGTTGAAAGGGATGAACCTCCAAAGATGGTGTCATGTATAGAGTTAAAATTAGTTGTATTTTCATTACCTCCCATCACATTTAGGCCAACAGTAAACAAACAAAAAATTCATGGCTTTAGGAAAGAACATAATTGGATAAAACAGATCTTTTTTTGGGATCTTACATATTGGTCTGATTTATTGGTTCACCACATGTTGGATGTTATGAATATTGATAAGAACTGTTTTGATAATTTATTTCATACAGTTTTGGATACACCAGGTAAGACCAAAGATACTATAAAGGCAAGATTAGAACTTGCTCAAATTTGCAGGCAACTAGAACTTGAACTATTTGAAAATGTCAGATCACAGAGGTTAATGAAGCCAAAATAAGCTTATACACTATCCAAAGAGAGTCGCTTATTATTTTTTTAGTGGATTGAATATTTGAGACTTCCAGATGGCTATGATTCCAATTTTGGTAGATGTGTTAAGAATGGTTATATTACCGGATTAAAAAAGTGCTGATTGTCATGTTATAATGGAAAGACTTATGCCGATTAGATTCAAAGGTTTGTTGAATTATATTATTTGGCATTCGATAACAGACATATCAAATTTTTTTCAAGACATTTTTGTAGCAACAACATACTACAATGTGCTAAGAAAACAGGAATAAGATGTTCCTATAATTATATGTAAATTGGAAAAAATATTTCGGCCAGCTTTTTTTGACTCAATGGAACATCTGATATTACATTTGCCACATGAAGCTAAATGTGGAGGTCCAGTACAATTTTGATGGATGTACTCATTCGAGAGATGCATGTAGAAATTGAAGAAAAAAGTATGTAACAAAGCTTCAGTTGAAGGATCAATTGCTGAAGATTATTTGTAAGAGGAAATTGCTTTTTTTCTACTATCATTATTTTGAATCTCAATATCTGTCAAAACAAAAATCTCATGGGATGAAAATAGGGGAATGTTAATGAAGAAATGGACAATCAATTAGCAGTTTTGAATCATCCAAATCTTGGTCTCAGTGGAGTTCATGAATGATGGCTTTCAAATGATGAACATCACAGAGCTCATACATATGTTATGCTCAACTGTGAAGAAATGACATCATTTTTACTATGAGTGATTCTATCACTTATTCTATAATTTATGTTACAGTATGTAAACTTATTTTATTTGTAGGTTATCTGATAATAATATCAAGAAATAACTTCCAAAAATTACAGTAGCTTCTCTTGAAGAACGTAGAAAAAAAAATTCTCAATGGTTTCAAAAACTGGTAACATAAATTATTTATGGTTTAATATCAATTCTGTTTATTATTTCTTAAATTGATAATTGTTTTACAAATTTTTAGGTGTCTCAATATACTGATAAAATTGATAAGCGACTGTGTATATTGAGTAACCCACCATCCAAAATGGTTAAATCTTATAATGGATATGTGGTGAATGGTTTTTTATTTCATACACGTGCATATGGGGAATAAAAAAAATGAACAATGGAGTTTTCCTGAGAGGATCACATAACAGATAAACTGAAGTTTACTTTTATGGAATTTTGGATGAAATTATTGAGCTGTGTTATCTAGGAAAGAATTATATAACAATGTTTAAATGTCGGTGGTTGGATACTGAGAGAGGATTTCATGTTCATCCGAATCATGGAATCATCGATATTAAATATAAAATTCATATTGCAGTAAATGAACCATTTTTACTAGCTCAACAAACAAATCAAATTTATTATGCAATGTACTGTTCTACTTCAAGAGACTTGAGCGATTGACGGAGCATAATAAAAATAAAATCTCAGGAAAATTAGTTCACTCAAACTGAATGTGGTTCCTCTAAAGTGGAAAGAATTGAAATTTTTCTAGAGACTTCTCAAAATCCATCTGATTCACAAAGAGACATGAATATTGATGATGACACCCCATAATTAAGGATCGATGAAGAAGAAAATGTTACAAATGAGTTTGAAAAGAAAAGAGATGATGAAAGTGATACTCATATGGATATTGATGATGCTGAGGAGGAAGATGGATACATTGACATTGAATGCTATAGAGAAGAGGATGAAGATGCACATTGACACAATTAAATGTTGGTTATACTCATAAATAATATATATCTATATATATAATAGTATTTTCAACTATGTGCTAACAAAAATAATTTTGTGTTTCAAATGGACGATGATCTATTTCACGAGTTCCAGGAGGTTGAGCTACCATTGATGAGAGGGATTTTGGAGCATCTAACCCTCAACCTACTCGCAGTTCAGGGGGTACGTAGATGGGGTGTGGTCTTGCGCGACTGATGATTCCTGACCCTATCCCTGAGCGACGTCCACATCTTGGCTTCGATCCACACACACAGAGGTATGGTAACCTGTATATTTTAATTATCTTTCATTACTTTATTTATATATATACTAATTGTTTGATTATTTATTTTTTTCACGGTTTTGAGCATGTAGCTATTGGACAGTGGAGCACTATCTTGCACAATTATTTTTGTCAGCCATGGATCACATGGGAACAGATTCCCGTTGATGTGCGGCGCGGCATGTTCAATCCTTGGGTGGTACGTAAATAAATAATATTTATTTTGAAATTTATTTTATTAATAATTTGATATTATAAATTATTTGTAGGGTTTATGGTTTATATCGATGATAGAATGTGAAACGCTCTCCACGCGACATGGATGGTTTCTCTGTGTGACTGTTTCCATCTGTTTTTGCACAATTTGAGAAGGACTACCATTAAGAATGAAGGAGTGACAGAATCTGATGATTCGTGTAGAGCCCACCGACCAGAGTACATTTCATCTCATGTTTGGGATGGATTATGTTTACACTGGTTGGGTAGTGGATTTCATAGGAGATCTTAATTAGGATGACAAAACAGGGGGAGACAGGAGGGGACGCATTGAGCTGGTAGACGTACATTCAGTTCACATAGAGAGCATCTGGTAAGTATATTTTTGAAATATTTTAAAAAACTTTAAATATAAATATTTTATTTTATATTTATGTATGCAGTCGAGCATCCCGATATTATGGAGTTCTATATTTATCGGAGGATGTACAATGATCTAGCTACTAGAGAGATTAGAGATGATCGTCAGCATCAGTTTGTGGTCAGTATTATTTTTTTCAATTTGAAAATTAACTTCATATAATATTTTCACAATTTTCATTTCAAATTGGAATTGAAGGAGTCATATGAGGCTATGACCTCTTAAACACATGCTGAGGTTCAGGACGAGACGATTGACCAGACCAGTGCCCACTATTTCGATGAGGTGGCATGGATGAAGGAAACTTAGTATGGATTTGAGATGTGCCAAGTAGTTGGTATCAGATCTCATTTGACTCCTGGTACGTATTATAGTACTGTTGTGATGTCGGCGTCCAGCTCGAGAGGAGCTCGTGGAGAGGCATCATCTTCTAGCTCACAGTATCAGGAGCAGTTTCGAACTCAGGTTGAGCTTATAGAGACTTTTAAAAAGTAGCATGAAGAGATGTGTCAGTAGTAGCAGCAGTAGTAACAACATCACGAGGAGTAGATGCATCTATTGGAGCAGTAGAAACAAAAGGAGCATCACGAGCAGATGGATTACATGTGCCATCAGACTCATAGTTTAGGGTTGATGTTTCCTCCAACATCTCCTACATCTCTTCCACCTCCTCTAGAAGACGACCCCTAGTGATTTGTTTTTTATGTTAAAAAAACATTTGAATTCAATATTTGTAATAATATGAAATATTTACGGTTTATATCTTTTATATCGGTGCTATGATTTTTTATATGTTTTTGTAAACATTGAAAAATTTAATAATTTTTATTATTTTATTACTTTATTATTTTAATAATATTAATGAATTACGACTTTGGTGCAAGTCACCAGCCCCTGGCTATGGAAGACGGGCTTGGGGTAGTCATGGAACGGACCCCGGGGGACGGGTCATGATGATTGGCATTAGAGGAGTCGGTTCTACCGCAGAACATAGGACTCTAATATTTTCTATGAAGAAATGGTGTTAAGGGTAATGAGTGTGGTTTTTAGTTCAGGGAGTCCAATGTTGGTGCGGTGGCCGACGTATCCATACACCAGGACCCTAACTTCTGATTTCCAACTCAGTGCACGATAAAACTGATTGCATGTGTGTTTTCAAGAGTTTTCTTTGTGATTTCTTAAGTGATCTCACCGAGTCAGCTCACCAGGTATAACTTTTTGATGGTGGTGCAACTGTTTCTTTTCAGGATTCCTCCACGAAGACTTCCAGCTAGAGTTCTGAGTGTCATATGCAATGATATCCCACCGAGCGATGAGGCTTCGGTGCAGGTCCCTCTTCTGGTAGGGGCTCCAGGGGAGGCACCAGCGGTACCATTACCCATTGGGCCACCGATGCCACCAACCCCATCCGAAGATGGTGCACAATGCTTGACCACGTTGCATGAGTTCTAGCGCCATAGGCCACCCAGGTTCAGGAGAGATACGGACCCAGAAGAGGCTGAGGATTTGATGGAGGCCATGGTGAGAGTTTTACGACTGGTAGGGACACCAACAGACCTCATGGAAATTCTTGCTGCCAACATTCAACAGGCAGCAGCAGGCAGAGAGTGGAGCTTGATGCTCTAAGTACACGACGAGGTGACACTACTCTGGGTAGACTTCGAGAGCCTATTTTGGGTAGATTTTTTCCTTGGAACTCTGTGCACATTGCACATTCAGGAGCTACTTCATCTACAGTAGGGCAACATGACTGTAGCTCAGTACTTAGCAAGGTTCACAAACCTCTCATGTTACTCAACTGATATGGTGTGAGACCCATTCTTCAGGGCCCAGACCTTAGAGCAGGGACTCAGGTAGGAGATCGGGGCTTCGATGATCTCACTTAGCATCCCTAAGCAGGTGGGGGTGTCATAGACAGACCTCAAAGTGGAGAGTTTCCTTGCTGAGTAGTCACCAGTAGAGAGTCCCACAACTAGTCATCACGTAGAGGAGTCTTCTGCAGTTGGCAGCAAACAGTTGTCACAGAGGTCCAAGAGGACGATTCCTATGGGTGGATGACCTCATGACTCAGGGTCAGTTGTGCGGGGCACAGGAGACAAAGCCGGACATGCCAATATCGGGCATTGTTACAAATGTGGCGGGCAGGGTCACATGGCTTGTGACTGTCTGAACCGTCGTACAGATGATCAATAGACGATCGAAGGACCACCCAGGTGGAGACAAAGGTTTGATCGAGGAGGTCCGAAGGGAGTAGTCGGATGTGGCAGGGGAGCTGGTCGTGCAACAGGTGGTGGGCTACGATTCGAGATGTTACCACCACCATCACTAGGAGGACCACCTCGACTGCATGTAGTAGGAGGACATGGGAGAGTTCAGCTCCAGGAAGATAAGGCTTATGTTCAATTTTCTCTGGAGATGATACAAGGTACAGTCTATGTCTATTCCACCATAGCTGTAGTACTTATAAACACAGGTGCCGGTCATTATTTTATTTACACTTCCCTCGTTCAGAGCTTGGAGATTCTGACAGAGCTGTTGGTTCAATCCTTATTCCTAGAGACTCTTACGGGGGTGGATTCGATGATTACAGACTGGTGATGACAGTTCAATCTTACTCTAGGAGGCGAGAGCTTTGGTTGGGATCTCATAGTAGTGGCGTTGAGGCCTTACGACATCATCTTGGGTATGGACTAGTTATCTACAGTCCATGCTCAGATTGACTGTATTAGGCGAAAAGTATGGTGTTTCCGCATGGATGGGACTAGGTTTACCTTCACCAGCGAGAAGTGATCCTTTTCAGCATAGGACAGACTTACCTAGAGGAGAGTGCAGCTGATCACTCATCAGTTGGCTAGCCTTACCCTCAGAGCTATTTAGGTGGAGAGCCTGAGCTATCCTATAGTGGTGGACCAGTACAAAGATGTATTCCATGATGATGTTTTAGGTCTAACTCTTTGCAGATATGTAGACTTTTACATTGACTTGTACCCAGAGATGACACCAACATCTACACCAGTGTATCAGATGGCTCCCTCGGTGCTTCGTGAGCTACGGGTACAACTAGAGAACTTGCAGGGGAAGAGATTCATCCGGACCAGTGTTTCTCCCTGGGCAGCCCTGATTCTATTCGAAAAGAAGGTGGATGGGAGCTTGAGGATTTGTGTCGACTATTGGTGCCTTAACCAGGTGACTGTGAAGAACAAGTACCCACTCCCAAGGATGGATGACCTCTTTGATAAGCTGAATGAAGCACAGTGGTTCTCGAAGATAGACCTAAGATCAAGATATCACCATCTCAGAGTGTGATACAAGGATGTGCATAATATGGATTTTAGATGTCGGTATGGAAATTACGAGTTCTTTGTTATGCCATTCGGCGTAACCAATACTCCAGAATTGTTCATGGAACTCATGAACATGATATTTCAGCCATACCTTGATTGCTTCTTAGTATTCTTCATCGAAGACAATCTGATCTAATCAACTAATGAGGAGGAGCAGGCCTACCATTTGTGGGTAGTACTGGACACACTCTGAGATCACCAGTTTAAAGGTAAGATCTTGAAGTGCCCATTTTGGATATGAGAAGTTCACTTTCTAGAACATGTCATCTCGGAGGCTAGAGTTGCGGTGGATCTAGGGAAGATTGAGGGGGTAATTTCTTGGGATCCACCCATGAGTGTGATGGAGGTACAAAGATTCCCAGGTTTAGATGGATACTATCAGAGATTCATACCAGATTTCTCTAGAGTTTCAGCACCACTATTAGTCCTGACAAAGAAGGGGAAACCCTTCGTTTGGTCGAATAGATGCCATCATAACTTTCAGGATCTGAGTTAGAGGCTGACTAGTTCCCCCATCTTGAGGCTTCTATATGAGGGCATAGGGTACATAGTTTACTACGATGCATCAGGGACCAGAATCAGATGTTTCTTGATGCAGGAGCGAGCAGTGATCGCATATGGCTCTCAATAGCTAAGATAACATGAGCAGAACTACGCAACCCATGACTTGGAGTTAGCTGCAATGGTCTTTTCCTTGAAGACGCGACGACAGTAACTGATGGGTGAGCGTTTTACCGTGTACTCTGATCACAGGAGTCTCAGCTATATCTTCTCCTAGAAGGAACTGAACCTGAGACAACGATGTTGTATTGAGTTCCTCCAGGACTCTAACTTAGAGATAGTCTATAATCCTGGGAAGGGGAATGCTGTTTCATATGCACTCAGCAGGAGGTCTGGTATACAACTGCTAGGTGAGGCGACAGAGCAGCTGGACGCTTTGAAGATATCCTTTGTGGATAAAGACGGAGAATCCTTTCTACAGTCTCTTACAGTCACTCCCACAATTCTTTAGTGAGTCAGAGAGGCGCAACATGGGGGCGATGACTGTGAGGCATGACATGCTCAGATATCCATAGGACAGACACCTGATGGATTTTCTGAAGGTGGGGAGCACATCATTCTCTTCAGGGGACGTACCATGGTACTAGTGTCACTTAGGAGGAAGTGTTGAGGGATTTCCACACATCCCCTCTAGAGGTACATCCAGGAGTGGTGAAGATGTATCATGATCTCCGACAACAGCATTGGTGGCTGATAATGAAGAAAGCAGTTGTAGAGTTTGTCTCACGATGCCTCGCTTGTCCGCATGTGAAGCCAGAGTATCAGGTACCAGCAGGCTTGGTTCAGTCTTTAGAGGTCCCAAGTGGAAGTGGGATTGGATATCCATGGACTTCATGACATGACTTCCATGTACATCCAGGGGACATGAGTCAATTTGGGTGATCGTTGACCGAATCACCAAGTCATCCCACTTCCTACCAATTAGAGAGCATGGTTTAGTAGAGAGCTTGGGATGCCACTATATGCAGACGATTTTGCAGTTACATGGAGTACCCTTGACGATTGTCTCCGATCGTGATACACATTTTACTTCCCAGCTATGGAAGGGGTTGTAAGAGGATTTCGGGACGTACCTTTGTTTGAGCACCGCCTTCCATCCTCAGACAGATGGTCAGACCGATCGGACCATCCATAACCTCGAGGACATGATGCGTACTTATGTCCTCAACTTCGATCACAGTTGGGAGGATCACTTACCTTTGGTGTAGTTTTCATACAACAATATCTATCACTGCACCATAGGGATGACACCTTCTGAGGCATTATATGGGTGACCCTACAGATCACCTTTGTGCTGGACTGACCCAGGGGAGTCAACACTCGTGGGACCATAGATGGTACAGGCTACCATAGAGAAGATGTAGATCATCCAAGAGATGATGAAGAATGCACAGAGTAGGAAGAAGTCATATGCCAACTAGATATAGAGAACTCTGGAGTTTGAGGATAACAACCACGTCTTTCTACGGGTGTCACCTCAATGAGGTTTACCGAAATTTGGTTGAGGTGGCAAGTTATCTCTGATATTCATCAGACCTTTTCAGGTCCTCAACAGAGTTGGTGAGGTGGCATACTGATTAGCTCTTCCACCTCAGTTTCACCGGGTGCATGATGTATTTTACATATCCCAGCTGAGGAGATATGTGCACGATCCTTGCCACATCATCGACCATGGAGAGCTGGACGTCGACGATGGGGCAGATTTTACAGAGGTTCCAGTTGAGATTAAGGATCGACAGGAGCAGGTCCTTCGTGGATGGTCGATACCTCTGGTGCATGTTTGTTGGAAGCACGGGAACCTCTAGGAGAGGACATCGGAGTGGGAGGCTCATATGTGTGCTGAGTACCCCCACTTGTTTACCTCGTTTTGAGATATGGATTACGGGGACGTAGAGCCCTAAGGTGAGAAGAATGTAAAGACCCAGAATTTCCATGTAATTTTGTTTTAAATATATGGGAATTTTACAAGTCCGCAAAAATTGACGGAGCATGATTCTGAGGCCCGGTGTGCCTGGAATCAATTTCTGAAGTTTTTTTCAGGTATATTCAGTAAACGTTCGATCGGGTTTTTCTACCTTTTGAACCTTTTCTCAGAATGGAAATTCGAGGGCACCATTGAACTCACATCATCGGTTTTCTCTTAAAGAGACTTTCACCTCAATGATACTTGGTCAAGGGTGAAAGTTAGTCTTTGGGTTTTTCTTGGAAATAAAAAAAATAAAATGAACACACGTTTTATTTTATTTTATCTGTTGTAACCACCCATGAGGAAGTTAGAAGTGGGGACCACCATACCTTAACCTCCCATGAGAGGTTATGGTGGTATGGACCACCACAACTTAACCTCTCATGAGAGGTTATGGTGGTGGGGACCACCCGATGCCTAAACCTCCCATGAGTTATGGTGGTGGGGACCACCCGAGGTTTATCCCTCATAAATGGGTGAGAGGAAACCCCTCAACCGCCCTCTTTAATGTGGAGGAGCCTCTTAAGCTTCATCCACATTAATTCTTCCAACACACCAATTAAATGCGCCAACCTAGCCAATTAATTTTTCTATTTTGAATTTTGTGCCAACGATCTAAATATAGACTTAACCTATTATTCCTTTTCATCTTTATTGGAATTGGGAGGAGCTCTTTGGAGAAATATTCTCCAAAGAAGAACACTTCCTTAATGAAGAACGCGTTCCACTGATGAAGAATTATTTTTCTCCGAACAAAGAACGCAGACCTCCTTCAACCTTCTTCCTCAAGACATCATCCATCAGTGGAAATCTTCAACAACAAAGGATCACCTCCATCGAAGAACGTTAATCCGGTGAACAAACTCGGGATCAGAGGCTTGTGACGAGTGTGACAAATGTCGACAACATCAACTTATCTTGACATCAACGAACAACATGAGGTAGGGGTTATTATTGAATTCATGAATCTTTTTGATTATTATCCTTGTTATTTGGTTCATGATTAAAGTTAAGCCGGTTTCTATCACTCTAAAGGCAGAGGGTATGGTTGAAACAAACAAGGACCGACCCCTCCGCTTATCTTCATTGGTGTTGTTCGCGATGGAGAACGATGACAACCAATGTATAGGAGAACGAGAAAGGTGGCCGACACCACCGCCGACCATGACAAAGGCAACGGTGCACGGCACTGCTCCGCAGCACTGCAGCCCCGTGGCCCTGCCGCGCCCTCACGATAGCCCCAACTGAACCATCCACGTCTTCATGGCAGCCCCCAACCAAGCCACCCGTAGCCTCCTCATGCCCCGCATGCCCCACGGCTCCGTCGTCCGCCCGCCCGGTGGCTCCGCCGTCCTCCCGCCCCACGGCTCCACCGCCAGCCCGCCCCGTGGCTCCACCGTCTGTGCGCCCCGCGCCACCGGTGGCTCCGCCATCCGTGCGCCCCGTGCACCCTGCGGCTCTGCTATCCGCGTGCCACATGGAGCTGTCGTCCGCATGCCCCACGGCTCCGCCATCTGTGCACCCCACGCCCCCCAGCTCCTCCATCTACGGGCCCCACTCACCTGGTGACTCCGCCGTCCGCGCACCTCGCGGCTCCGCCTTTAGTGTGCCACATGCGCCATATGTGCCCCACGATTCCGCCATCCATGCTCCCCGGAGCTCTGCCGTCCGCGCGCCCCGTGCACCCCGCAACTCCGGCGTCCGTGCCCCCTGCGCGCCTCACGGATCTGCCTTTTTCCTACCCCGCGGCTCCGCCGTCCGTGCGCCCCACAGTCGGCAAGCCATCTCGCCATCGGTTTACCGCCCCACGGACGGTCTTCCAGCCCGTGGCCAGACTGCCGAACCATGACCAGTCCACACCCTCACGGTTGTTCCGTGCCCCCACGGCCGGACCGTGACCTCACGGACGGTCCGTGCCCCCACAGCCAGACCGCGACCTCACTGCCGGTATGTGCCCTCACGACCTATTGGGCCAAGCCCAGAGGGTTGGGCCCCGCCCAATGGGCGGGCCCCCCTAATAGGCCATACCCAACGGGTCAGGCTAGGTCGACCTGAACCGGGTCGGCCTAGGCCCACTACAATCCATTTACTTCTTTTAGCCATAACTTTGTTACCGAACGTCCGTTTGATGAACCGTCAGTGGTGCCCTCATGATAGCCCTGACTGAAGTGCTCGCGCCCTCACAGAAGTCCCCGGATGAGCCACCCATGGCCTCTGCATGCCCCGCGTGCCCCACGGCTCTACCGTCGGTACGCACTGCAGCTCTGCCATCCGCAGGCCCGAACCACCCCGCGGATCCACCGTTCATACACCTCGTGGCTCCGCCTTCCCCCCGCCCCACAGCAACGCCGTCCGCGTGCCCCACACACCTCGCGGCTCCGCCATCGGCTCGCCCCGCGCAACCGCGACTCCGCCGTCGACGCGCCCTGTGCACCCCGCGACTCCGCAGTCGGCACGCCCCGCGCACCCCGCGACTCCGCCGTCCGCGCTCCCCGCGCACGCCACAGCTCCACCATCTGTGCATCTAACATGCCCCCTGGCTCTGCCTTCCACATGCCCCACATACCCCGCAGCTCCGTCGTTCACCCGCCCCGTGAAATGAGTAGCACCTTGGTGTCATGACTGCTGACCGTTTTGACTCGAAGTGACTCTACTATCCCAATGGGGAGCACCTTGGTGTCACGACAGACCCATGGTGGGGAGAACCTCTGTGTGACATGGCAGACCCACGATACTCGATAAGAGGAGTACCTCAGTAGGCTATGAGGGGGAGCACGCTTGGTGACGCGACATACCCACGGTGGGGAGCGTGCTTTGTGACATGGCAGATCCATAGTACTTGACAGGAGGAGTACCTTAGCAGTCCAAGGTTAGTGGGAAGCGCACTTGGTGTCGCGACAGGACCACTGTACTCGATAGAGGAGGAGTTCTCTAGCATCTGAGTTTTCGACAATGTGACTGGGGATTTCACTTGATACTACCCCTAGAATAAAATCTTGGCTGAGCTGAGTCCGTTTTTCTATGGTTCCCTCATGATTGAGATGGATTACTTGATAATTTTGGTATATGTATGGGCATATACCTAATTAGGGTTATCTGTTGATTTCGTACTTTTTTGTTTATTCTTGGAGGATTTAGTGAGACCTTGAGGGTCTCGGGGTCCCTAATGAGTATCGTTATACTCACCCCTACATGGGTTACGCCCACACCTTGTTGTGTTCAATGCAGATGACGGACAATGCTGACTGAGGATGGGAGTACCAGGACATTACGATACCCAGAGATGGACCATACAACATGTCGGTACATGGTGGAGACAGATGAATGTGGAGTGCTGAGGAGGCGATCTGTACCTACCCTTCAGGTAGGATCCCCAAAGGACGACCCAGTACCTATTTTTCTTTCTTTTTATTCAATTGTATTTTTTTCAGTTGTACTTGTACCTTTACTGTTGGGCTTGTATTCTAGCCCCATTCACTGTCACCACTCTTTTGGTTATACAGTTTACTCGTGTTCGTATCTTGCTATGTGTGTTTTTAGGTTATAAAGGTAATACCTTCCCAGTTTTGGGGAATTATGCCTTTGGTTTTAGTCACCATACCTTAGCCTATAGAAGGCAGGATTGGGGTAGTCACGACATAGGCCCCGGGGGATGGGTTGTGACATCTCCCATTTTTTAGGACTTTGTCTAAACCACATTATTCTATTAGGTTGTGATTCCTCCATCTTTGTGTATGTTTTTTATTGATCATTGTTTATATAATATCTTTTTGAATACCATGATGTTATTTTAATCTTACTGAGGAATGGATCAATATAGTGGATAGTGTCCTTGAACTTACAAGTTTCATGCATTAAATTTAAAAGTGTTGTATTGTTCACTTAAAACTATTCTAGGTGCCTTATTAAATTTGTTTAGGTTTGGATGAAACATCCAAACATAGTAGGTTGGGTTTTTCAGATTTACAAGTTTTTAATCCCCTTTTAGAATTATGGGACATATTGTATTTTTATGGTTGTAGTTAAAAAAATACCTAACAAGTTGTATCAGTTCCATTTTCTATCTTCTAGTGGATAATATCCACATTATTCATTTGTTCAATTTATGATTCATGATATATAGTATTTTTATCAATGTCTACTATATGAATATATGTTGATTATTTATTTTTATTTTATTTAATTAAACATTATTAATTCAATACTCATTTTCAAAATACTTATTTTAAATACGATATATCAAATCTTAAACTTTTTAAATAAGGATCCAATGCATTAAAATGCTAAAATAATATTTGTAATCACTAAATCATACCCCTATTATATCCACTTACTTTAATATTATAATCATTTCTCTCTATAACGACCCATACATTACATACATTGTTAATACTTCAAAATTGAAGCACACTTATTACAACATATGACAAAACCACAAAGGACCGTATAGGTATAGTGTCTTTAGAAACATAAACAACTGGTTCATAAATCTTCTACAGTGTCTCCCTTTTTTTTCATCATATATAAGGTCCCTTTTAGCATATTCTACTTAATATCCATCTTCCTGACCTGGGGAAAATAAAACATAAAAGGGTGAGCTCAAATGCTCAGCAAGGGCAAATAAAGGAAATAAAAATCATATCATGTCTTTTTGAAAATCAAAACCTGCAAAAGAGATCATAATATCTTATCATGGAATAAATCATAGAAGTGAAAATGAGATCCCCATAATCATAACATAAAACTTGAAACTTTGTGGCATGCACACATAATCATGGAAAATCATTTCTTGTTAGTCATGACTCATCGCCAAGACTATCTTAGTGGACAAAGTCCCTTTCTGAACCGAGTTCACTCCTCGTTTCAGTCCTGTATCACTGAACCGAAATAACCTTCCGTTCCAGCCATGTCTATCTCATGAGATATAAAATCTTTACCCAATGAATTGGAGGGAGATATAGGTCCCACCCATCTTATAATGAATCCTTTCTTATGTGTGCCACATAATCATAAAACATACATCATCGCATAACACATATAACAAAAATGGGATTCTTGAAACATCATGACATCATAAATCAATTCATATATGATAAAGGAATTCATAAAAATAATTCCATCACAACATAGTCAAACCAATGTAAAAATATGGATAGAAACAGAACCCTTTATTATCTTAGATGGAAAATAATTTTGATAAAACACTTGAATTGAATTCTTGAGGAAAATATCCTTTCTTCTTCAAAAACATTTTTCCTTTCATAACATGTCATACAACTTTAAAATAAAAGAAGTTGATTAAAAATAAACTTGAAAACTTGTAAAGGAAGCTTCTTTGAAGTAATGTTTTAAAAATCCATTCATGCCGTATAAGTTAAAAAAACATTCTTCGTACTTTTGTCGGAAAAGTCAAAAAGTACCTCGTACGGAAAAACGACAAAAGATTCCTTTCATATTCTTTACTAAAAACTCACCTAAGGGTAAAATTGGATTTAAACTATTGCAAGTGGATGGAAACAATATTTCATATTGAGGGAACATGGATGTGGATGATAAAATACACCCCAGTAAATACTTACGAATAAACAATCTTGGATAAAAATGAGATTGTGATATTTTCCTTACCTTAGGTCCGATTAGCATTGTACGTGTCCGAAGCTCCTGTATAATGGTTTAAATAATGTTATTGACTTATTCCAGAATCATACATATTTATATGATATCATATATGGTCATATTATTAGCTTCTTGTTAGTAATATTTTATTGTTACTTGTTACTCGGGTCTTTATAACTTTTTGTTCTTATGCGTGTTTTGTCGAATAAATTCTTATTCTTATCTTTAGGTTATAGATAATTCATTTCCAGAATGGTATTAGTGTATTATATACCATATTCATTCATTCAATTCATTTATATAATCATTATGAAATGAAGATCATGTAGAACGAGTCGCATCACATCGTGGAGACGGTATTCCGTACGTACGCACGAGTGATGATATCGTTCCTATGATCGTGGAATTGTATTGGAGTATATATATATTATTTAAGTATCAATATTACTTCATAATAATCATATGTAGTTACTCATTACACCATTATACCCATCCTTGTAAGGTGATGGTGGAAAATAGATTACACCACGGCGTGGAGACGGTATTCCGTACGTACGCACGCGTGGTGATTTCATTTTTCCGTAGGATGGATAGAAGGTGAATTAGGGTTGTTTCATATTTATAATAACATATCAGTATGTAAGTAATACTGATGTTATTACTTTATCATGAAACAACTAAAGAAGAAGAAGTTGAAGAAGAAAGAAATTGAAAAGATCGGTAATGGATATTACCTCTTCTTTGGAACGCTTCTTTGAATCCTCCACTTAAGGAACTAAGATTGGTCTTTGGAGAAGACCAGGACCTCTAGGATTATTCTAGGGAAGTGGAGAGGAGAAAATGGCAGGGGTTGGCCGAGCTTGAGTGCTCAATTTGGTGTGTGGAGGAGGGGGAGGAGGTGCCCTTTTATAAGGGAGGAGAGGGGCACCTTAGGAATATCTCAAAATATTATTTTATATTAAAGTCAAAATCGGTTTATAATGGTTCCAAAGGGTCTTATTTCGAAGATAAAGTGGGGATGGGTCGAAATCCTATCAACCAATAGGATTTTGACAAGTTTAGGGTATTATTTTAACCTTATCAATTAGATTTAACTCTAAGTTAATTATTTTAACTTTTACCGTGTCTTTTTGTTTTCCTTCACTATATGGTTAATACACTTACTATAACATGCCAAACGAACCCCAAATTGTTTATTATTAATATATATATCCTTATCTATGTCATTTGTCTGAACCTTAGATTTAAATTAATAATATAATATCTGATTTAAAAACTATTTTGTGTCAATTTTGACACTATTTGATATATGATTTTTGTCAAAGTCATAACAGAATTATATGTTCGAACCAAGTTGATTAAATCAATACTAATATATCATAGTAACCTAGAAAATTAGTGGAATTCATAAAAAGTCTCAAATTACATTTATTTTGGTATTTATATTATCAATTTTGTCAATATTTCATTAATAAGATAATTACTGCATCATCTTTGTGTCATAAATAAATTAAATTATTTGATGTCTAAAAATTACAAATAAAATACCATAATGTAGGAAATCTTTTTAGCTTTCTAATGAATATTTACAATTGAATTTATCTTATGTATAACCCTATATTAAAAATGATTTACTTATTAAACTTTGATTTTAACTATTTTAACCCTCATTTAAATAAATTAATAATAAATGTCCTAATCTAATCCAAGTGCGCCTAAATGGTCATATTTTATTCCTAAGTTTGTTTTTGGTCGAATTACACTTGTCCAATTGAATTAGGACATGTGTTAGGGTAATATTAATATCATATTTACCCTTAGTTACCCTATTTACTATTAACCGCGGTAAAAATAGTAAAAAGTTACTATTCACCAAAAAATTATTTTCATCTCATTGAACCACATTTTAGTCCTTGATATTAACCGTGTCTCTCAGATTTTTGAAATTCCATTCACAGAAGCGGTAAAATTAAGTTTTATGCAAAATTCAGTTTTTAACCTACCACTTAGTGGTTTCACTATTCATCAAAAATTGAAAGTTTTCAGAAAAATACCAAAATTTCACCCTAGGCTAATTTCGATATTCTGAGTCCAAAAATGAAGTCCATTTTGAAAAATAAAATTTATAAAATTTCAAAAAGTGGTTATTACTATTCATAACGGCTAGTTTTAATAGCATATTGTTGTTTAGTGAAACTCGGTATTGCGTACGACGCAAGCTATCGAGGAAGGTCGCGATTGCGTGTAAAGCAAGCCAAGAAAGTGTTGTGTAGAAAAAGATTCCTTTGATGATTTATATAACATAAAAGTCTCGGGTGTTACATTCTACCCCCCTTAAAAAGAATTTCGCCCTCGAAATTCGTCACTTTGCAACAAACAAATGAGGATACTTCTCCCTCATCATATCCTCAAGCTCCCATGTAGCTTCTTCAAGTTGGTGGTTTCTCCATAAAACTTTCACCAAGCGAGTGGTCTTGTTTCGTAGGACTTTTTCGCTACGATCCAGAATCTCTATCGGCTGTTCTTCATAAGAAAGATCTTGCTCCAGCGGTACAACTTCTGAGCTGAGTACATGTGAAGGATCTGGTATGTACTTTCTCAGGAGAGATACATGGAACACATCGTGAACTTGAGAGAGATTCGGTGGAAGCGCCAATCGGTAAGCTACCTTCCCAACACGATCCAGTATTTCAAAAGGACCGATATATCTAGGGCTCAACTTCCCCTTCTTTCCAAATCTCATAACCCTCTTCCAGGGAGATATTCGTAAGAACACTTTATCACCCACTTCAAACTCTAGGTCTTTTCTTCGGTTGTCGGCATAACTTTTCTGTCGACTCTGAGCTGCTCTTATGTGTTGTTGAATAGATCTGACCTTTTCTGCCATTTCATCAACGAGATCAGGTCCTAATAGCTTTCTTTCCCCAACTTCATCCCAGCAAGTTGGAGTCCTGCATTTCTTTCCATAGAGAGCTTCATAAGGAGCCATCTGAATACTGGAGTGAAAGCTATTTTTATAAGAAAATTCCACCAAAGGTAGGTGTTGATCCCAACCTCCTTTGAAATCCATAGAGCAAGCTCTCAACATATCTTCTAGGGTTTGAATTGTTCTCTCAGACTGACCGTCTGTCTGGGGATGATAAGCAGTGCTGAAACTCAACTCTGTATCCAGAGTATGCTGAAGACTTCGCCAGAACTTCGAGGTAAATCTCGGATCCCGATCAGATATAATAGAAAGTGGTACTCCATGCAATCTTACCACTTCCTTTACATATATCCGGGCAAGGTGATCTAGAGAGAAATCCTCTCTAATAGCAATGAAGTGTGCAGACTTTGTAAGACGATCAACTATGACCCAGATAGCATTATTGCCTTTGGATGTTTTAGGAAGTCCTGTGACAAAGTCCATAGTGATGTTTTCCCATTTCCATTCGGGTATGGGTAATGGTTGTAACATCCCCTTAGACTTCTGTCTCTCAGCTTTAACTTGTTGACAAACCAAGCATCGAGAGACATATTCAGCAACATCTCTTTTCATGCCATCCCACCAGAAGTACTCTTTCAGGTCCCTATACATCTTCGTGCTTCCAGGATGAATAGAGAATGATGAACTATGAGCCTCATCCAGCAGCTCCTTCTTTAATTCGGGGATGGGAGGAACACAAACCCGATTCCTGAATTTTATTATCCCATCACAATCAAGGTTGAATTCAGGAACATTTCTCACCTTATTTTGTAACTCGACATCATCTTTCTGTGCCTCTTTAATCTTCACATGTATAGATGGTTGAACATTCATTTGAGAAAGATAAGATTTTTCCCCTTCCATTATAATTCCAAGATCCATCCTTTGTAAATCCATAAATATTGGATCTTTTGTGATCCTCATCATGAATAAACTAGCATGGTCTTGTCGACTTAATGCATCTGCCACCTTGTTTGCTTTCCCAGGGTGGTAATGGATTGAGCAGTCATAATCCTTAATCAGCTCCAACCATCTTCTTTGACGCATATTCAACTCCTTTTGTGTGAAAATATACTTTAAACTTTTATGATCAGTATAAATATCACACCTTTCACCATAATGGTAATGCCTCCAAATCTTTAATGCAAAGATTACCGCAGCCAACTCCAAATCATGTGTTGGGTAATTTTGCTCATGGATTTTCAACTGTCGTGAGGCATAAGCTATCACCATATCATTTTGCATAAGAACACACCCCAATCTCTTCTTGGATGCATCACTGTAGATCACAAACCTTTCTCCACTACAAGGCAGTGTGAGGACAGGTGCACTAGATAACCTTCTTTTCAACTCCTTGAAATTCTTTTCACATTCCTCTGTCCAGACAAACTTAACTCCTTTCCGAGTCAACTTGGTGAGTGGATTAGATAATCGTGAAAAATCTTTTACAAAACGTCGATAATATCCAGCCAAACCAAGAAAACTTCGGATCCCAGTTACTGTGGTTGGTCTCGACCATCTTTCGATAACCTCTGTTTTTGCTGGATCCACAGATATCCCCTCTTTTGAGATTATATGACCCAAAAATGCAACTTTTTGAAGCCAAAATTCACACTTGGTAAATTTGGCATAAAGCTTCTCCTTTCTCAGGGTCTTCAATGTAATTCTCAAGTGATCTTCATGCTCTTCCTTGCTCTTTGAATAGACAAGAATATCGTCTATAAAGACTACCACAAATTGATCAAGATAGTCTCTAAAGACTCTATTCATTAGATCCATGAAGATAGCAGGGGCATTAGTAATACCAAATGGCATCACTATAAATTCATAGTGTCCATACCTTGTACGGAAAGCCGTCTTTGGTATATCCTCCCTTTTGACCCTTAATTGATGATACCCTGAACAAAGATCAATCTTGGAAAAGTATTGAGCTCCGCGTAGTTGGTCAAATAAGTCATCAATACGTGGGAGAGGATATTTGTTCTTGATAGTGATCTTGTTAAGTTCTCGATAATCAATGCAGAGTCTCATTGATCCATCTTTCTTCTTAACAAATAGAACAGGTGCTCCCCAAGGTGACGCACTAGGGCGTATGAATCCCTTATCAAGATTCTCTTGGAGTTGCTTCTTCAATTCCTGCAACTCAATTGGGGCCATTCTATAAGGTGTCTTTGAAATAGGCAAAGCACCCGGTACGAGTTCTATTGAAAACTCAACTTCACGATTTGGTGGAAGACCCGGCAATTCCTCCGGAAAGACATCATCAAACTCCCGTACAATGGGCATATTCTTAATCGTGAGTTTCTCACCAACCATTTGAGATAAATAACCTTCATTTAGTGGAATCAATACCCATAAGATGGAAGAAATTTCCACTGGAAGGTTATGTTCATCCTTGCATTGATAGACGATCGTAGGTTGATCTGGAATATGAAATGTGACTTCCCTTCTTTGGCAATTGATATGAGCTCCATGTAGAGAAAGCCAATCCATGCCAAGAATCACATCAAATTCCACTAAAGGAAGGATCACAAGATTTGCAGGAAGCACTTTCCCACAAACTTCGATCGGAGAAGAATTATAAACTTCTGATGCGATTGATGTGCCATTAGGTGTTGTCACAGCTAACTCAACATCTAATTGTTGAGGTAATACGGTGATACCCTTAGAAAATTTTTCAGAAATAAAAGAGTGGGTGGATCCAGAATCAAATAAAACATTTGCTACTTTAGAGTGGATGGTAAGTGTACCTTTCACCACATCGTTATCGTACTCCACATCGCTGATAGAAATTGCATGTGACTTTCCTTTGTCTTTAGCCTTAAGATTTTGTTGACGTCGACCATCATCATCAACCCTTGGATTTGGGCATTGATTGGCATAATGCCCCATCTCCTTGCACTTGAAACATTGAAGTGTTGTAGGTTCATTCTGTGTATCCCTTCCTTTGTTTGCGTCATTAGACATCTTCTTCCCATTATCACGGCATTCAAATGCCCGATGACCTTCCTTTCCACATTTAAAACATTTACTTGTCCCTTTAAGACAACTCCCTCCATGTTTCTTTCCACACTTTGAGCATAAGGGAAAGTTCATCTTCTTTTCCGTGTGCTCTTTAGAGTTTCCTTTGAATTCCATCTTCCTCTTCTTATCAAACCCATGTGACTGATGGGTTACTCCAATCTCCATCTCGACTTTGAGAGCACATCGAACGATTTCCTCGTAGCTATTGAAGTCCTTTATGGCTAACGCCCTTCGAAGACTTGGTTTTAAGCCACTAAAGAATCGATCGATCTTACTCTCAGGTTGGATAATAATACCAGAAGCGTACCTTGCAAGTCTTGTAAAATTTTCTTCATAGGTACTAACAGATTCATCATCCCTTTGCTTCAGTTCAAGAAACTCTTTCTCCATCTTTGTTCGGAGAATACGAGGGAAGTACTTATTGAAAAATAAGTTCTTGAACTCGTCCCATTCCATAGACTCAATTTCATCCCTTTGCATCGTATTCTTAACAAGATTCCACCATTGATCAGCATCTCCTTCCAAACGGTACACTGCTAGGATGACTTTATCATGTTCAGAACATTGAAGAACTGAAAATATCTTTTCAGTAGTACTAATCCATTGTTCAGCAACTAATGGATCAGTAGACCCGCTGAAAGAAGGTGGACGCTGCCTCATGAAGGATTCAACAGAATGTTGCTCCCTCCTTTGCTCGTTTGGAAATCCTGCATGATTCATAGCTTGAGAAAGTTGTGTGAGCATGGCTACAAGATTTTGCATTCCAGCTCCCATATCGTTTGGTTGCTCAGGGGGACAATCATTGCATTGCCCATCGCATTCCGCATTAACACGGTTCCTTCGGGTTCCAGCCATTGACTAAAACCAAGAAGAATAGTGTGAGCAACACTAATTATAATAGGAAAACCACATAATTCAAGAATAAAATTTTCATGCTTATGGTCTTATCCGAGGTTATTCATGGCCATTTCTAAGATTGTGTTCTATGCTTAGACTTATTCTTAGGGTTCTTACTAAGGCTTTCACATCCTAGTTTCCAAAGGTTGACTATACCTTTCCTCTGATACCAACTATAACGGTCTAGAATTACTTCCAGTGGACTATAATTGATACCTATCAGGGCACTCCATGGGCGGCTACACCCCCTGGGCGGGACACACCACCATCCCCAGTGGCAGCCATTTCCTCATGAAGCCCTTGGGCGGAGAGCCATGCTTCGTCCAACGCTCACATGTGAGAGTTCCCAAGGATCGGATACATTCCTACCTCCTTTGCCTCTGATACCAACTATAACGACCCATACATTACATACATTGTTAATACTTCAAAATTGAAGCACACTTATTACAACATATGACAAAACCACAAAGGACCGTATAGGTATAGTGTCTTTAGAAACATAAACAACTGGTTCATAAATCTTCTACAGTGTCTCCCTTTTATTTCATCATATCTAAGGTCCCTTTTAGCATATTCTACTTAATATACATCTTCCTGACCTGGGGAAAATAAAACATAAAAGGGTGAGCTCAAATGCTCAGCAAGGGCAAATAAAGGAAATAAAAATCATATCATGTCTTTTTGAAAATCAAAACCTGCAAAAGAGATCATAATATCTTATCATGGAATAAATCATAGAAGTGAAAATGAGATCCCCATAATCATAACATAAAACTTGAAACTTTGTGGAATGCACACATAATCATGGAAAATCATTTCTTGTTAGTCATGACTCATCGCCAAGACTATCTTAGTGGACAAAGTCCCTTTCTGAACCGAGTTCACTCCTCGTTTCAGTCCTGTATCACTGAACCGAAATAACCTTACGTTCCAGCCATGTCTATCTCATGAGATATAAAATCTTTACCCAATGCATTGGAGGGAGATATAGGTCCCACCCATCTTATAATGAATCCTTTCTTATGTGTGCCACATAATCATAAAACATACATCATCGCATAACACATATAACAAAAATGGGATTCTTGAAACATCATGACATCATAAATCAATTCATATATGATAAAGGAATTCATAAACATAATTCCATCACAACATAGTCAAACCAATGTAAAAATATTGATAGAAACAGAACCCTTTATTATCTTAGATGGAAAATAATTTTGATAAAACACTTGAATTGAATTCTTGAGGAAAATATCCTTTCTTCTTCAAAAACATTTTTCCTTTCATAACATGTCATACAACTTTAAAATAAAAGAAGTTGATTAAAAATAAACTTGAAAACTTGTAAAGGAAGCTTCTTTGAAGTAATGTTTTAAAAATCCATTCATGCCGTATAAGTTAAAAAAACATTCTTCGTACTTTTGTCGGAAAAGTCAAAAAGTACCTCCTACGGAAAAACGACAAAAGATTCCTTTCATATTCTTTACTAAAAACTCACCTAAGGGTAAAATTGGATTTAAACTATTGCAAGTGGATGGAAACAATATTTCATATTGAGGGAACATGGATGTGGATGATAAAATACACCCCAGTAAATACTTACGAATAAACAATCTCGGATAAAAATGAGATTGTGATATTTTCCTTACCTTAGGTCCGATTAGCTTTGTACGTGTCCGAAGCTCCTGTATAATGGTTTAAATAATGTTATTGACTTATTCCAGAATCATACATATTTATATGATATCATATATGGTCATATTATTAGCTTCTTGTTAGTAATATTTTATTGTTACTTGTTACTCGGGTCTTTATAACTTTTTGTTCTTATGCGTGTTTTGTCGAATAAATTCTTATTCTTATCTTTAGGTTATAGATAATTCATTTCCAGAATGGTATTAGTGTATTATATACCATATTCATTCATTCAATTCATTTATATAATCATTATGAAATGAAGATCATGTAGAACGAGTCGCATCACATCGTGGAGACGGTATTCCGTACGTACGCACGAGTGATGATATCGTTCCTATGATCGTGGAATTGTATTGGAGTATATATATAATTTAAGTATCAATATTACTTCATAATAATCATATGTAGTTACTCATTACACCATTATACCCATCCTTGTAAGGTGATGGTGGAAAATAGATTACACCACGGCGTGGAGACGGTATTCCGTACGTACGCACGCGTGGTGATTTCATTTTTCCGTAGGATGGATAGAAGGTGATTTAGGGTTGTTTCATATTTATAATAACATATCAGTATGTAAGTAATACTGATGTTATTACTTTATCATGAAACAACTAAAGAAGAAGATGTTGAAGAAGAAAGAAATTGAAAAGATCGGTAATGGATATTACCTCTTCTTTGGAACGCTTCTTTGAATCCTCCACTTAAGGAACTAAGATTGGTCTTTGGAGAAGACCAGGACCTCTAAGATTATTCTAGGGAAGTGGAGAGGAGAAAATGGCAGGGGTTGGCCGAGCTTGAGTGCTCAATTTGGTGTGTGGAGGAGGGGGAGGAGGTGCCCTTTTATAAGGGAGGAGAGGGGCACCTTAGGAATATCTCAAAATATTATTTTATATTAAAGTCAAAATCGGTTTATAATGGTTCCAAAGGGTCTTATTTCGAAGATAAAGTGGGGATGGGTCGAAATCCTATCAACCAATAGGATTTAGACAAGTTTAGGGTATTATTTTAACCTTATCAATTAGATTTAACTCTAAGTTAATTGTTTTAACTTTTACCGTGTCTTTTTGTTTTCCTTCACTATATGGTTAATACACTTACTATAACATGCCAAACGAACCCCAAATTGTTTATTATTAATATATATATCCTTATCTAAGTCATTTGGCCGAACCTTAGATTTAAATTAATAATATAATATTTGATTTAAAAACTATTTTGTGTCAATTTTGACACTATTTGATATATGATTTTTGTCAAAGTCATAACAGAATTATATGTTCGAACCAAGTTGATTAAATCAATACTAATATATCATAGTAACCTAGAAAATTAGTGGAATTCATAAAAAGTCTCAAATTACATTTATTTTGGTATTTATATTATCAATTTTGTCAATATTTCATTAATAAGATAATTACTGCATCATCTTTGTGTCATAAATAAATTAAATTATTTGATGTCTAAAAATTACAAATAAAATACCATCATGTAGGAAATCATTTTAGATTTCTAATGAATATTTACAATCGAATATATCTTATGTATAACCCTATATTAAAAATGATTTACTTATTAAACTTTGATTTTAACTATTTTAACCCTCATTTAAATAAATTAATAATAAATGTCCTAATCTAATCCAAGTGGGCCTAAATGGTCATATTTTATTCCTAAGTTTGTTTTTGGTCGAATTACACTTGTCCAATAGAATTAGGACATGTGTTAGGGTAATATTAATATCATATTTACCCTTAGTTACCCTATTTACTATTAACCGCGGTAAAAATAGTAAAAAGTTACTATTCACCAAAAAATTATTTTCATCTCATTGAACCACATTTTAGTCCTTGATATTAACCGTGTCTCTCGGATTTTTGAAATTCCATTCACAGAAGCGGTAAAATTAAGTTTTATGCAAAATTCAGTTTTTAACCTACCACTTAGTGGTTTCACTATTCATCAAAAATTGAAAGTTTTCAGAAAAATACCAAAATTTCACCCTAGGCTAATTTCGATATTCTGAGTCCAAAAATGAAGTCCATTTTGAAAAATAAAATTTATAAAATTTCAAAAAGTGGTTATTACTATTCATAACGGCTAGTTTTAATAGCATATTGTTGTTTAGTGAAACTCGGTATTGCGTACGACGCAAGCTATCGAGGAAGGTCGCGATTGCGTGTAAAGCAAGCCAAGAAAGTGTTGTGTAGAAAAAGATTCCTTTGATGATTTATATAACATAAAAGTCTCGGGTGTTACACTCTCCCACACTTCACTTTCATACTAACTCTTATATCTCATACAATAAACCATTTGTACTTTGAGACTCCAATAATTTAACATTTTAGTGATTTATTATTCTATAATAGTCCTCCAAAAAATTGAATAACCATAAAAAACTAATTTTCAATATTATAAAATACATGTCTCAATATAATAATGAAGCTCTCCAGACATGATTCACTATCCAACCCTCAATAAAATAAATAGAAAATATTTCGTTGGTTTATTAGTTGTAGTTTTAGAAAAAAAAACAACACTAATTAAAAAAACAATATTCTTTTACCAATTAATCTCAATATATTTGCAATTTTTTTTAAGAAATTCCCACTGGTATTTTTTATAGATGTTTTTAAATAACCTCTACTATATAAACCCAATTTTCTCAGTGGTTCCCCCTTTCCTCCTCTTTCCACTGCCATGTGAATCACTATATATTTCTTCCATCATAATACCCTCCCCTTATCCTATCTTCTCCCTCCATGAACCTCCCAATCCATTTTCATTATTTATCCATCATGATATATTTTTATTATCTTTCTCAATATCCCATTCTCATTCATCATAATGCATCATCCTTCTTCAAAATTTATACTTCATCCTCATCATTTTTCATATAAACCTCTTTTTTCCTTTTTTCTATTTCATTCAGGTATAAGGTAAGATTTACATAGCTAAAATCATATCATATATTTATTATCATCTAATTTAAATTTCTTCCATTATATTTTCATAGGAATTTTAAATTGAGTATTTAGGAATTTTTCTTACCTGGAAATAAAGTTTTTGTTTTATCATGTTATTAGGTCATCTTATAAAACAGACTTATTGGGAAATTTATAGGGATCTAATGTCTGACATCCACTTCATCATTTCCACTTCATCCCTTCTTTACTCTAAATTTTTTAATCCAGTAATGTTTTTATTTTTTACATTTCTGTTTAAATTTATAGATTATATTATATTTATTGGGTTATTAGTTTTATTTTTTTGGTTTAGTGTTCTTTTAAAAAAATTGTTTTGATCAATTCATTATTTAAGTTTTATTTTCATTCTCATAATTTTTTTGTCTATACTCTATAGAATAATTGTTATTTTATTATTTAGTATTTATTTTTATATATGTTATATGATATATTTATATCAAAAATTAAAAAAATCATAATAATGGAAATTTATTGGCAATATAGTGAATTTAATGATTTTTTCTTGGTAAAATTCTCTAAGCTCTTTTATTTCATTCCATGTTATGTTTTTTATGTTTAATATGATTTTATAAAATTAATGTGTGTTATTTTAATATACAAAAAATTTTATTAGTAGGATAAATTGGCCAAATGTAATATTCTATATGTAAAAATCCATAATTATATGATTAATAGAAAATATTAAATTACATGCACTCCCATGACCTTTAAGGCTTATAGTTTTATAGAAATGGTTGATCCCTTACATAAAAAGAACCATAATTTCCTTATATATTGTTATTTTTCTCAATAAAATAGAAAATATAAATCATACACTTTCTTTATTCAATAACAAAATCATTTTTTAGTGTAATACCTCATAATAATTCATACTAGTCTATAACCCTTGTGAATATCATTATAGAAACAATGTATGGGAATAAAACTTAGTAGGGGTGTGAAATTAAAATAAACCCTATTAGGTAAAAAAAATAATTGAAAAATTTGAAAAAAATTACTTTAAATAGATAACCTTGAGGTTATATAAAACACTGTTAGGAATTAAATCATCTTCTTTATTCAAAATAATTTCATAAATTAACCACATAATAAATAATAGAAAAAGTAAATACATTAAAAGTTCCTTATGAAAACATGAATACTTAAAATTAGGATAATTCATTAACTTTTCTTAAAAAATAGTCAAGTTCCTTTTATAGGATTAAAACATACCTTTACACATATAATTGTAATCATGTTTCATAAAATCTGAATATTTTTATTAAATATTATTACAAGCACAGAAAAAATATGAAGGCATCATGGAAAATTATATTCATATCACTATTATAAAATTCCATTATAATTATTCTTATAATCGAATAACATCATAAATTAATCATAGAATCATATATCAAGATAATAAAAAATACCCAATTCATTGAAGGGATATATCATACCTTCCTATCATTATACATAATATCTTAGAACCATAACATGAATAATACATATGGGAGAGTTTATTTGACCATAATACTCATAAAAACATACTTTTAACCCACAATCACAAACAATAAATTTAACTCATAAAAATATAATGACATAAAAAATTAGTTAACAGATTCTGTATTAATAAGAAACTGAAATTAAAACCCCAAATATTATAAGAGCATTAGAAAATTTATTTATAAAATAAGGGGAAAACCCCATTTCATTTAATGACATTAAAAATAATAAATTCAAAAAAATAATGGGAATATAAAATAATTTTGGAAAAAATTAAAACATAAAAAGGAATATTAATAATTATGAAAGGATATAAGGGTGGGAAAATGCATTCCTGGGGAAAATGTTAAAAAAGATATTCTTTTTATCAATTTTTAATGATATCAAAAAATGAACAGTCCGAAAAATTTAAAAAGAACCCCTATTTTTTTTGAATTAAATCAAAGAAAGAAGAAAATAGAATTAATAAATCATTTAATTATATGGAAAAGTATTCTTTAAACAACATAAATAAGATGGATATAGAGTGAAAAGTGTTTAGTGAAATATTTCAAAGCATATAAAGTTAATGATTAAAATAAAACCCCTTAAATCAAGTCCTAACTCACCTCATTCATCATCTATCGTCCTAAATAATAAAATTATATTAATAATTTTCAATATTTAGAACCATTTTCACTTTCAATTCCTCATTATTATTCCTTTAAAATAGTTTATTATCATTTATTTTTTCTTTCCTAATTTTATTTAATTTTCACATCGACCTTTTTGAGGTCATTTGATTCATAATATCCAAAATGGATTTGGTATTTTTATAACTACAAAATTTACTTATCTAGTTGTTATATAAGATTCAAATGTGTCAAGTTACTATATCCATAACATAAAATGAGTTTAATAAGCCATGAAGTAGTTTCTTTCTTTATAATCTCACTTTGAATCACTAAAAATTATATTTTAATTAAAATAATTGAAGTTAAACCCAAAGTTAAAGGGGGAAAAGTGGTGCATACTGAGGGAATATCCCCTTATAATGAGCTTGCAGCCATTCTCTAATGAGCTAGCCCAAAAATATAACCATGAATGTTTATAATTAATTCCATTATTTTAATAAATATTTTACTATTAAAAATCATAAACATAATATTTATTGAGCATTAATGCTATATTAAATCATAAAATACTTTTCTAAAAATACCTATTAATTCCATATGTTTCTGAAAAACCCATCATTTACATAAGTAGTAAAAAAAATTCATGATGCGATATGTTTTCATAAATAGTTTAAAATAATGGAAACCCTAATAAATATTTTGAGTTTCATAAAAAATTAAATTAGTTATAAAATTATATATTAGAGTTACTTTTAAATATTAACTACAATATTTAAAATATTAAGAGATGAGCTAAAAAAAGACACAATTTACAAAAACCAAATAATTTGACGAAGTAACCACTTATGAAAATTTCCTGTTTATAGTTATTAGAACAACTATTGTAATTTATAATCCAAAGTTAGAATTTTTTTAAATAATCATATAATAAAAAAGATATAGTTTTAAAATAATTTTTATAACAATAATAATAAATAATAAATGATAAAGTTTCTCAGAATCCCATACCTTTCACTTTGAATCAACTTCTTCGGATTGAGTCTCAATTCTTTGGATAAAGTATTTTTCATATGGAATGAATATTATGAATGTGTTAATAAATGTTTATAGATTTATTTGAGAAGAATATGGAGAGAAAAATAATTTGGAGACTTATTTGAAAATGGATAAAATGGGTCCCCTTTTATATGAAAAATTCAATGGCGATTTCACATATATAAAGTCATTATAGATAAAGAATAAAATTTCAAAATGGTAAGTGGTTATAAAATTAAAAATGGATTATATTATATATCATTACCCATCCCACTTGAATTAATATGGATTTTTTTTTATTTTTAATTAATTTATAAATAAATTTTAATAATAAATTACCGTTAAAGTTATTTTGTGGGATATTTTAATAATTTTGATTTAAAAAATATTTATATAACCATGTAATTGAACTATAAAAATTTACATCATTCCATAACTTTCATATTTATTCCAAAAAAATCAGGGAATATTTTGAATTGTCTAAACATTATTACCTTTTATATTTTTAAAATCATTACTTTGAATTCTCTCCTACAAACATGGGTGTTGTACTAATGCTATGTAAGAATTTTATATAATTATTCTACTATTTAAAATTGGAAAAAATAATTTTAAAATAATTTTTTCTCAATAAT
This sequence comes from Viscum album, assembly GCA_963277665.1. Lineage (NCBI taxonomy): Eukaryota > Viridiplantae > Streptophyta > Magnoliopsida > Santalales > Viscaceae > Viscum > Viscum album. Next base: position 512,745,689 of record OY728153.1, on the reverse strand, counting down.
TATTTTTATCAATAATCATTCATAATGTATATTCACCCCCATCTATATCATGAAAACATTTTTAATATATCACATTTTTCTCTTTTTTACCTTATGCAAGCATTGGGTAAGAATTTGGATAAACATACTTTTCTTGTTGAACCTATAGTGGTGATTTTTTAGTAATTCAAAATACATTTTTTAGTGTGATGATTTTTTAGATGAACTTCAAGCCAAGAAACATGTTTTTATTCAAAATTCACTCTCAAAAACATATTTTAAGGTCATTTAAAGTGATAATATATTCTATGATAAGATTTGATTGGTTTTGAGGATATAGAGGTGAGTAAAATAGGTTTTTTTCAGAGAAGAGTGATGTATGAGATTAAAAATTATGAGTTAAAAATTGAGAAGGGAAATCATCACACATGTAAAACAATTTAGTTATTCACAGGGTATTTGATCTCTTATGAAATGTTTATACTGTCTAAGTCAATTTAGATACGTAAAAGTTGATTTGAGTTGGAAGAAATTAAAAAATGAAATTTTCTTAGGAATAATAATTTTTCAACATGTAAGATATTATTGTTACAAGTAGTACATTTTAGTTTTCCCTATTTTTATAAAGACTTGATCCACATATTATTTTTCAGTCAAGTATTATATTTGGAAACATGTGTACAAATTTTGGATACTCGTATGATATTTATATAATCAATTATATCATTTTAGAAGCACAAGGGATGTATAATTTTCCTATAACACAATTCAGTGCATGTATTATGAATGAGATCCTTTATGATATATTACTTTGGAAAAATTGTGAGTTTTTCAAAAGAATTAAAAATTCTAGAAAATATATTATTTAATAATGAGATTATTAAAAAATTAGATGATGTTGATGATATGTTATTAATTGATCAATAATCATGATCACAAATGGAAAATGAATCAAGACAAGGTGAAATGATGATTAGTCAAGATAGGTGTTTGGATAAATATATTTTTTTCCCTAACATAGGAAGATGACCCATGTCACTACTACTTTCATATATAGATGGGATTTTTGGATGATATGAAATTTTTGGTTTTTTTGGAAGAAAACATCACGATATTTAAAAATTATTTTAGAAGGTTATATGTATGAGTATTCAAAAATACTAATGAAGATAAATGTTTATATTTTCCAAATTTTAGGAACTTGAATTCTTATGATTATGAAAAATTTGATAGGAAATATTCAAATGATAATGTGAATATTAAAGAATATAATAAGGGATTTAGGGTAAAAAATATTTACATGATTCAATAATTTTTTTAGAATATCCTATAAAGATGATTTTGAAAATTATAGAAAGAACATAATATGTAGAGTTTATGTGGAGTGTCAAAATTTCTTTGGTGATCTCTATTCAAATAGATTTGTTTTGTTGTGTTGGAATTATTTTTTCAATGGTAGAAGCCAATAGGTGTAATGTGTTCAATGTTATACCCTATCTTATGTTCGTTTTTATAATAATATGGTAAGAGTGTATGCGGGATTATAATTTTTACTCACTGGGGACATGTTTATCCTGAAAAGAATGAAATCTTTAACAACAAAAATGATGTGTTTCTTTTTAATTTTCATTAGTGAGATATATGGGAGAGGCTTTTTGAACAAGCATAAAAATTTAAAATAAAGGAATTTTTTTGAAAATGATTCATCCCCCCATCCTCAGTACCCTTTACCCTTTAAGAGATCCAAAAAACTCGTATTAGATAATGTACTCTCTATAGTATTTCTATCAAGTTCCAATAATGGATCCACAGAACTTGATTGATAACAAATGTGTGAAGGTTCCATGCACAGAGGAAGTTCTTGTGGTTGGAGAAAAATCAAAAATTATTTTTATATAGAATTTCCCAAGACTCAATGATATGATATTTGTATGTTAAATTTATAATTAATTTTATTTAATACTGTATGAAATGATTAAGTCATGCCAACGAGCCTGTACCCTAGTGGTACAGGCTCCTGCTTGGCATCCAAAAGACCCAGGATCGAATCCGGGCAGGGGTGAATTTCCCAAGTACTGTTGAAGTACTGTAGCAGGTACTGTTGCAGCGGCGACACTGTAGCAGCGGCAACACTGTAGCGGCGGAGGGACTGTAGTGGATACTGTAGCAGGTACTGTAGCAGCGAGAGTAATATAGAAGTACTATTCACCAAGGGGTCATTTGGGCAAAAAAAGGGCTTTCAAGCCTTGTATTCAGGCCACTTGGCCTTGGGCCTTCAGGCTATGTAAGGGGTCTCCCTCTACCTAGTCTAAAGAGGTATTTGCTTTCAAATAATAAATTGAGGCTTCGACCCCAACCTTTTAAAAAAATGGTTACCTCATCATAAGAACATTTTATATTGATGATGATGTTATTTGTCCGAAAACCTTTTTTCGAGATTACCTTTTTTTATCGATTGAAGTTCCTTCGAGATTACATGAATCTCTCAAACGCTTATCATTTTTGAGAGGTTGAATGGAGGAGGAATGAAGAGAGAATTAATTAGTGCACAATTATTGTCAACTCTCAAATAACACTACACAATAGATATAACTATCTATTTATAGAGTCAGTGTTTATGTTAAAATATTATTTAATTTCATATCATCCCTTAAATAATATAGTAATCATTACTAAGACACACACCATAAAATAATAGTTGTATCATTATCATTTTAGGGAAGGTGCTAACTCACACAATGAAAACTATTATTTAATAGCTTGAAAATAAATATTCATCCCGAGAGATGATCTTGGTCCACTCTAATTCCATGAAATTTATTGAAAACCTAAATAAATATTAAATTAAATATTTTATCCATTAACGAATAAAATAAATATTTTATTCACATTCTAGAGAATAAATATATATAAAATATTCACATAATAAAATTAATTGTTATTTTTTAAATAAATTATTATTTATTACCATACAAACATTAAAAATCATTCAAACTTTAATAAAATTATTCCTTGGTCATGAGAATAATATTTATTCTGATAATTAAATTCAAATAGAATTTGACCAAGATAAATGGAAACACATTGTGTCCAAACCTCTTGGATTATTTCTCATTGGAATTAGATGGGCCTTCCTTATTCCAAGATTATTGTCTAATAGTGGGTCAAGGTACCCAAGTTAAAGAACTTAATTTCACAATGAAGATAACTAAATATAAATTATCTCTATGTTATATAACCCCTTTGTATAAATATATCATCATGAATGTTACACATATGTTCCATCAACTTAAATACTGGATTTATATTTTATTGAATATTTTAAAAAATCACTATTAAACTATGTCCATGTAATTTAATGTGATATAAATATCTCAATTAAAGGGATGAGATATCATCATCCATAAATATATGAGGAAAAATTCCATCCTCATCTTATTATTAATAAATTGTAATTCATGATGTACCCAATGTACCTTACATCCTGTGAACATATGGCATCACAATTTTGGTTAGTAGATCTATGTATATGAGTCATGAAATTCATTAATAATAATATTAAAGTCTAAGGACCATTACACATGATCAAATATAGTAATATCTAACGAAAAATAAACATGCGTAATTCATTTTTTCAGGTTTATTCTCATAATCTACCATCTTGGAGATTACCATGTTCAAAATTCTTGAGAAAAAGCCTCATATACTTATGAGTACTCTCACATGAGAGTCAATATACTATGTTCCCTATCATAGTATGTTATTTGACCACATAAAATTATTAAATAATTTCATCAAGGCATTTCAAGGTTACCATACTAGAAGAGAACTGTTATGACCTTATCAATAGGATAGATACTCTAGGAAATTATCAGATAAAGTTTATGCATAAGAACAATCAATATGTGTAAAGATATTTATATTAATGTTAAATTCTCTAAATATACTTGTAATATATATTACAATGTAGTTGGTTCTAGGGAAACAACTCCAATAGACTCCAACATGCACTAGAGTTGACTGTTAACAATTGGTTAGTTCTCACATGTTAATCATGCTTCTACTGAGTGTGAATATAGATTTTGGGCCTATCAAATTTTCAAGATTAGGGATAGAAAAACCACATGTATTTGTGGAAAATAAACTTACTAAAACATTACTTTCTCATTAAGATATCACATATAATGATATAACCGTGTGTCCATATTTTATTCTTATATCAATGTCTTTATATCCTGACCAAGTCCATAGAAAAATATTTTCCTAATAATGATAAGACTCTAATATCTAGTATTACCCAACATTGGAATAATATTTTTCTAAACCACTCCTTATGCTACCTTAGAATTTAAAATATACTCAGATATTATAGATATGGAAACTAATTTCTATAATAGTTTTTCTTACATATAACCTTATCATTTTCTATGACACTAGATCAAATTTAACTATGTGAATACCAGTGTTCAACTCCCTTGAGCACTAGTATTCCATATTCTCCAAATACCATGAACTCGTCATGTTCTACTTTTGTAATTACTATCACATAGTTCTAACTGAATGTTTATGAAATTATGTTTGATCTAATTGATCATCACCAATTATTCTTTACAAATCAGTAATATCAAACATATGTATATACCATGAACATGATAATAATTTATATCACTTAATCTTATAAAATTATTTTAATATAAACAATCTCTTATTATCCCCATTAATGTTCTATAGAAAAGATTATATGCTAACAACAGTTCAGTTTGGAATTATTTTAACTTTTATTTTTTATTACTATGTTAATATATATAATATGACTAGATTTATCATACCCATGGATGCATTTTTTAAATCTTAAATCCGAGAACACATTTACTAATTTAATTCACACATGGAGAAATTCCATTCCAAAGTCTTAACAAAATGGTAAAACATAAAAAAATCCATATTTTATCAACATATCTATCTTGAAAAATTATATCATTATCATTTACTAGATAGATCCACATGTCATTGATTTGTTAGAAAATTAATATTCTATAATAATTTTGAATGATATATCCATAAATGAATTTATGTCAAATTCATATCTAATTGGAATTAATTGATGTCACTAATGCTTTATAGTTTTTTCTTATACACATATTACATTGGGTATCCTTTTGGAAATTCCATATACACATATTCTGTAAGGGTTCTTCAAAATAAGGTGAACATGACTATCAATATTCCCATATGATGATCATAGAAGTATTCTTTGAGATATAGAATTCAGAATGATTTTACTCCTAATTATTAGGGAATAAGTATTTTTAAAGAGTATAACTTTTGATAACCAATCATATTTTTTTGGTACCTTCTTATACCATCCATGTTTAGTTTTTCTTGAATAATCTCTAATAGTATCAAGTCATAGAAACATTAAAAATATAGAATACCTAAATTTTGATAAATGGATCTATTAAATCAATTTATAAATACTTCTTAATTGTATAATATTAACTCTAACTACTTATTTGTATGAATCATTATTCTAAAATAATAATATATGTATCACCCACCTCAGTGAAAATAAACCACCTCTTTAGTTAATAACTCCTTTGAAATATATGTTTTTGGAACTAGTAATCCCAAAATATTAGTGGAGTCCAATATTCCTATGCTAACTCATGTGAATCCAGAGCCTTAACCCATATAATTTAAGTATGATCTGAATATATTAAATACTATAGGCTTCCACATTGGAAATATTTTCAGTTTTCAATAGACATTAATATAATTAGTGGATATATGATCATTAACTCAGAGAACCTTAGTGTTTTATTATTAGTTTGTATTTAAACCCAGATTTTAAAAAATGTGTCTTTCAAAAACAATTTGTAGTAGCTTAAAAATAGATTCTTATCATTTTATAATTGATATGATATCCATTAAAATATATTATTATCACATGGTATGTTTTATCAATTCTATTAGAAAAATATGTCTTGGAAAAATAATTGATGATTTGATATATATATATATATAAGACTCATAAATGATATTCATTTTACTACCATAATTAAATTGATGTATATAATGATATTTGAGTTATATATAACCTTTAATCTAAATATATTATCAATTATTACATGGATAAAATGTTCTTTAACATGTTATCTCGATAATTTCTCAATCATTTCCAAGTTCACTCATTTACTTCATTAAGAATTTCTGAAATTTATTAATGGAATCTCATGATCTATATGAAGTTACTTCCATATTTAGAATAATATACATGAACATGTATAAATTAACTTTAAAAAATTTATGATGTATCTTTATTAAAAAAAATATTAATCTAAAACATGGTAGTTTTTTTATTTCAGGTATAATAGATCAATTAAGACTAAAAAACTTTCTCGGTATGAACATATCAACTATTATTAATTTTATTAGAAAACCAATTATCTCTACAAAATAGGTTAAGAGTATTATATTTTATATTCACCATTCATTTCAATGGATATCTATGATTCAAGAGCTATTGATCTTATAGTTTGGTATTAAAGTACTATAACAACATTTATTCAAAAAAATAAATAATGTATCTTTTTATCTAGATGAATATTGATATAATATTTTGGTAACATATATTACAAGCTTGAATCAATCATATCTAAAAGGATAAGTATTAATCTCACCTTGGGTGACATAATAATATCCCTTTCTAATCACCTTTTGAGTTCACTCTATAACATTTATATTCATGTTCATTTACTATATTTAAATACATGTATATTGTAATCATATTTTATTTAATATCCAAGTATTCGATAAAAACATGACTAATGTACCTAAATTTTTAGAAAATGATTTATTTTTCAATTCATTGTAATTTATTTTCAAGTTAATTGTCTTTCCACATAAAAAATAAATAGCCTCATGTTTATTTTTTTTCCTTTGAATCTTTTGTCTCTTTAAAGGCTGAAGTAAAAGATATTTTAGATTTATATTAACCATGGAATATTCATCCGTTTATTCAAAACTTTTAATTATAAGTGGTGGAGATGAATGTTTAGACCATTCTTTATCCACTTGGTGAATTATGAATAAACTTTTCCTTATAGACATATCCATTTAGATTATTTAGGCTTGGAAAAATAAGGATAATCATGGGGGTAAGGATAATAAGAAAATATTAATGAATAATCTATTATCCAAGTGAAATCATAATTTTTTCAATTGATTAATATACCTAATAATTTTTAAAGAATGATCAGTATCCAGATTACCTTATTTCAATTTACACTGATATAGTGCAGTAAAAATATTTTTTATTCCAACCATTTCCTTATCCTTCTCAAGAAAAATAATACAAGATATTATGGTGTAAGATTAAATGTTATTATGTTGTATCATTGACTCTTTTTAAATAGTTTATAATATAATATAATGAACATAGGATGCAACCTCCACATATTTCTGGAAAGCATCTTTCTCACCGTCACTCACTTGCTAAGGTGGTAGAACAGGTATAGGGGATTACAACACATAAAATGAACTTTTTAATGATAATAAATTGCATAGAAAATTATACTATATCCATAAATTATTATTTGTAAGGACATTACCCAAGTTAGGGAATGATCACTATGTATTCATGGTTTTGATTTCAATTTTCTACAATATTAAAAGAGAATATTATTAGTACTTTTATTGATTATGAATTATATAATACATAATAGATTTAATGATATTATGTCTCCATATATTTTATCAAGTCCCAATCACCCTCACCATTTTACTTTTAATTTCTAGTTTCTAGAAAATTATTGTGGTAAGGATCCATAAACCCCTTCGCATATCCCAAATTAGGGTCAGTCAATCTTTTTTAAGGTATTTATATACAAATTAATTTTCCAAGTGAAGGCTTTTAGTTCATTGATCTATTGAGTGGACTCCCTAACATTGAAATCCTAACCTGGATTTCCTTAAATCTTTCCTCTAAGTTACATCATGTCTAGTAAGGGATAGTTCTCTTGATGTAATATGGTTTGTTCTACAGATAACCTTCATAAGAAGTCTATGATAAAAGAAAGTGTCCCAATGAGGGTTTTTCAAAAACAAAGTAATATGGATTTCATAACTAATTTAGTAATGGAATGTAACACCCCAAGTTCTTTAAAAAAAATTTAAATGAATAAAACATTGTTTTAAGTAGATATTTATAAATATCCTTTGAACATATTTTTTCTACTTCTATGTTTTGAATTTCGAAAAACGGTCGTCTAAAATTGTGATTCATAAGTTATTTAGAGTCTGATAGAACAATTTTTTTTGTGAATAGTAACATACCCTTATAAATATTAATATGACCCTAATTAATATTAAATTGTATTATTATTTTATTTTCTTAAGGATTTAATATAATGAAGTCTTGATTAATTTTTCAAGGTGATATAAATTGAGTTATAGTTTTAAAATTGTTAATTTTCTAATAAAGTATGATATTATTTAAAAACTAAATTAGTAATATATATATAATTATTTTAAAAAAATTTAGTTCATTTTTTTATTCTACATGTTGAAAAATCGTTAGGTTGAATTTTTTGTGTTTTTTTAAAAATTCTTGAATTTTTGATGAATAGTGAAATACGGTAAAATACCATATATTCAAATTATCAGTTGAATGCACTATTTATGACATCATAAGTGATTTAAGACCACATAGTTCGAACTCACATTCCATTATTTCTATTTGGGATCACATGATGCAAGACAATTCATATTTTTAAGCAAAAATATTAAAATAATTAGTAAAATAATGTAAACTCCCACCTCCCCTCAACTATAAATACCACCCTCATTCCCCTCATACTCTCAAACCTCTCAAGACATGAGAATTGGATAATATATATAAAATTTCACCAAAAAGTATCTTCCTCACGTCTTATATCTTTTGGTATCACCAAAAGGCCAAAACTGAAGGCCTTAAGGAGGATCTCAAGGAGATGATATCAAGAGGTAAGAATCCTCATCCTTTTTCATGTGTTTTCTTTACAATTGCTTTATTTTATTATACTCTCTCCAAACTAAACTTATATAGGAGGTATGAAATATCAATAATATTGTATTTTTTATATGTTATCATGTTCATGTAAAAGATTCATCATCTTTATTCCTCTCCTCTCCCTCTTATTCTAAAAATAAAAACACTGTCCATGATGTGCCGATTTACCAAAATCATGGACAATGTGTTTTCAATTTTCATTAATTCCTTATATTATGATCATAAAACCCTTTTAATGGTTGAATAAAAATTTTAATTTTATGTTGTGACAAATTTAATTTTATTTAATGAACTTATCTTCATGAAATTAAATATTATAATGAAAGAAGTTCATGATTATAAAGGAACCACCAAAAATGATCTAAACAAAAATCATTAATGTTTTATCTAATGATCCATAAACATATATGGTAATATAATGATTTATGGTATCATTATATATTCTGGAAACATATGAATACTATTTCATTCCACTTCTAGAATTTTATTTCTATATTACAAGAAAATAAAATACAAAACCGGCCATGGAAATTATGTAAAGAACGCACCCAAAAAAATGGAAGGAACAAAATACTAACAATTAAATTGTGAAATTATATATGGAAATGATCATATAAGATATTATAAATATTAATATTTTTATATAAGATATTAATAACACTATTTTAAACATTATACTGAAGTTTTAAACAAGTTTTATGTAATACAAACATGAGGTAATGGAATTCTTAACCTAATTTCTATTCTTTGGGTTAACCTTCTACTTCATTGTTTATGTGGTATTAAAATTGTTATTTTGATTAAATTTGTTAATATTTTGATTACTTATGTGTATTTAAAGTGTATATAAATATTCAATTCACTCTATTAAGTATCTATTCAATTATATGATATTTATTAGGGGCTTTTATTTTAAAATCCACTTTTAAAATTATTTTTTATGAAATTCAAAAGAAATGTTTTTATGAAATTATTCATGTTTTATGAATGTTTTCTGGTTCATGTGAATTGTTTATGATGAATTTTGGGACCTATATATCCCTCTAATTCAATTTTTATGTATAATTTGGAGGTCGTCCATATCGTTACTCCAAGTGTAACTACAATGGTTATATAAAATGTAAGGTAGCCATGAGGGTTATAAATTATAAGGTATCCGAGAGGGTTACAAGATTATGTAAGTAATTCCCCAAGATAACTTTATGGTTCGATTTATGTTCTATATGTTTTGTGTAAATCTCTTGGAAATCCCATGTTTCACAAGGTAAGTTTATACGTGTGACAAGTATGTCTTTTTGAAAATGATTTCATATGTTACAAGTATTCATAGAATAATGTGTTCTTTCCTTATTTTTATATCCCTTAATCATATTTTTAAGCTCATCATAAGTTTTTAAATGATTTTCATAGGTTATAAGGTTGTGTAAGAAAAATAAGAAATCCAAGTTAAATGTTATGAATATTTGTTAAGGAAATCATGTATTATTATTTTTTGGAGAAAATGGATACTATTTATGTGGTATTTTCACTATATTAATGTGGAATGTTATGTATTTATTATATCCCAATTATCTAAAAATATAAACATGGAAAGATCCTCAATATGAAATGTAGGGAGTTCTTGACTAAAATTCAAGATTATGGTATTTAATAAAGTTGGGTCCTTATAGTTGGTATTAGAGGATTGTTTAGATAACTTTAGGGGTTTGTATGATGTTAATAGAATACTATAAATGATTTTTTACATTGTGGTTAATTTTAAATGATATATAATTTAAAGTTTACCATGTTGATTCAACTAAGATATGTTTTTTTATAATGGTTTTCCGTAGAAGAAATAGGGAGGCCAAAGAGGAAAGGCACCGATAGAATGATATCCTTCCGAATCTCAAGACTAGAATGGTAGGGATTGGAACCGAGAAGTTTGTGACATTAATAGCTGAGCTAATGCAAGGAATAAATGGTGGTCAAATCCATTCAAGAGAACAAACATAAGTACCACAGCGAAACATGAAGATAGTGGAACATTTTATGAGACAAACCCCTCCTACTTTCAATGGATCTCCTGACCCAATAGAGACTAAAGGATGGATTAAATCCCTTTAAAATATATTTTATGTTATGGTATATTTAGATAATAAAAAGTTAATTATTTCCATTTATCGTTTTGAAGGTGAAGCAGATAAGTGGTAGTCAATGGAAAAAAATATCAAGGATAGAGAGGAAATTGATGCCTTAGAGTGGGATGATTTTAAAAGTCTTTTCCATGAAAAATATTTTTCTAAAGTTGTGAGAATTAGGATGGATAAGAAATTCTTTGAGTTAAATCAAAAGGATTAAAGACTTTTCTTTTGAGGTAGGTGATCATGATTTTCTTAGAATCTCACCATGGAAAAGTTTAATGTGTTTTGGTATGAAAGGGAAGCTAAGTCCATGGTTTATTGGACCTTATGAAATCTTGGAGAAGGTTGGACCAATCGCCTACCGAGTATCTGTTCCTCTAAGTTTAACTCAAGTACATAATGTTTTACATGTTTTGATGTTGAGAAAGTATGTTCCAGATTCATTGCAAGTTTTGAACCTAGAAGCAGTTCAGTTGGAAGAGAACCTTTCTTATGAAGAAAAAACCTAGTTCAGATTCTTGATCGAAGAGAACAAGTATTGAGAAATATGGTAATCCACTAGGTAATGTTTTTGGGGAGAAACAACATGGTTGATTTTTGAACATGATAATTTTAAAATGTTGTGAGGGAAAGGTACCCTCGCTTGTCTAATAAGTAAATAAAATTGAGAGGATAAAATTTCTAGAAGGTGGGGATAATGTAACACCCAAATTTTTTAAAAAATAAATCGAAATGCATGAAACATTATTTTAAGAATATATCTATAACTATCATTTAAAAATAATTTGTTCACTTCTATGTTTTGAATTTTGAAAAACAGTCATCTATAATTGTGATTAGAAAGTTATTTGGAGTCTAATAGAACCAACTTGTTTTTTAGTGAATAGTCAAAAACAATTATGAATAGTAATATGAATAGTAATATGAACCTAATTAATATTAAATTGTATTATTATTTTATTTTCTTAAGGCTTTAGAGATAATTAAATCTAGATTAATTTTTTAATGTGACATAAATTGAGTTATAGTATTAAAATTGTAAATTTTGGAATAAAATATGATTTTATTTAAAAATTAAATCAGTAATTATTAGAAAATTATTTTTAAAAAATTGAGTTCATTTTTTAATTCTTCATTTCAAAAAATGGTTAGGGTGATTTTTTTGGGATTTTTTTGAAATTCTTGAATTTTTGATGAATAGTGAAATACAGTAAAATATCGTATATTCAAATTATCAGTTAAATAAAATATTTATGAAATCATAAGTGATTTAAGCACAATTGGTTTTAACTCACAATCCACTATTACTATTTTGGGTCACATTAAGAAATAATATTCATAGTTTTAAGAAAAAATAATAAAATAATGATTAAAATAATTTAAAATCCCTCCTCCCCTCCACTATAAATACCACCCTCATTACCCTATTCCTATCACACCTATCAATCCTTGATAATTGCCTAAGTTATTCTAAATTCCATCTTCATGTCTCTTCCCCACGTACTAGAGCTATTGGTCTCACCAAAAGGCCATAAAAAATGCCTTAAGGAGGATCTCAAGGAGAAGAGATCAAGAGGTAAGAATCATCTTCCTTTTTCACGTGTTTCCTTCCAATTTCTTTCTTTTATTATACACTCTTTACCTCAAATTATCCAGGAGTTATGAAATGTTCATAATATTTTATATTATGTATGTTATCATGTCCATTCAAAAGATTCATCATCTTTATTCATCTCCTCTCCCTCTTATTCTAAAAATAAAACCATCGTTCCTGATGTGCTGATTTACCAAAATCGTGGATGATGTGTTTTCAATTTCCATTAATTCCATCAAATCTGATCATAAAACCCTTTTAATGGTTTAATTAAAATTTTAAGTGTATTTTTTAACCTATTTCATGTTTTGGAATGAAATTTTATGCATGAAATTAAATTATATAATGAAATAAGTTCAGGATTATTGGGGAACCGCAAAAAATGATCTAAACAAACATCATTAATGTTTTGTATAATGATCCATCATCATTTAGGATAAAAACAATTATTTATGGTATACTTATATATTTTGGAAATATATAAATTCCATTTAATACCACTTATAGAATTTCATTTCCATACGACAAAAAAAATCAAATACAAACCATCCATGGAAATCATGTAAAGAACGCACCGAAAACAATGGAAGGAAAAAAATTCTAACAATTAAAGGGTAAAATGATCTAATGAAATGATCATATAAGATATTATAAAGATGAATAAGTTTTTTTAAGATATTAATAACACTCTTTTAAACATTATACATGAGGTTTAAAAAAGTTTTAAGTAAGACAAACTTGAGGTAAGGGAATTCTTAACCCAATTTCCATTCTTTGGGTTAACCATCTACATCATTGTTTACATGGAATTAATTTTTTTTTGATAAAATATGTTAATATTATGATCAATTATGTGTATTTACAGTGTATATACATATTCCACACACTCTATTAAGTCTCTTTTTAATTATATGATATTAATAAGGGGATTTTCTTTTAAAATCCTCTTTTAAAATTTATTTTTACGAAATTCAAAAGAAATATTTTTATGCAATTATTCATATTGTATGATTGTGTTCTGGTTCATGGGAATTGTTTATTATGAAGGGTGGGACCTATATCTATCTCTAATTTATTGGGTATGTGTATATTGGAGGTTGGTCGTATGGTTATTCCATGTGTAACTAAGATGGTTACAAAAATTGTAAGGTAGCCTTGAGGGTTGCAAATTATAAGGTAGAAGAGAGGGTTACAAGATTATGTAAGTAATTTTCCCAGATTCTTTTATGGTTATATTTATATTCTATATGTTTTTTTGTAAATCTCAAAGAAATCTCAAGTTTTACAAGGTAACTTTATATGGGTGATAAGTATGACTTTGAAAATGATTTCATACATTACAAGTATTCATGGAATAATGTGTTCTTTCCTTATTTTTAGACCCCTTAATAAGATTTTTGTGCTCATCCAAATTTTTTAAATGATTTTCAGAGGTTATAAGGTTTTTTAAGACAAATAATAAAGCCAAGTTAAATTGTATGAAGAATTTTCAAGGAAATCGTGTTTTATTATATTGTGGAAGAAATTGATATTTTTTATGTGGTATCTTCTCTATATGGATGTGGACTGTTATGAATGCATTATATCATATTTCTCTAAAACTATAAAACTTAAAAGATCCTCAATAATAATGGAAGTTAATTATTGACTAAAATTAAAGATTATGTTATGTAATAAGATCGGGTTTTTATAGTTGGTATGAGAGGATGTTTTAGTTAACTGTAGGGGTTAGGATGATGTTAATAGAATACCATAAATGATTTTTACACTATTGTTAACTGAAATGATAGAGAATTTAATGATTACTATGTTTATAAAAATTATATATGTTTGTTCAAAATGGTTTTCTGCAGAATAAATAGGGAAGCTAAAGAGTAAATGAACCAATAGAATGATATCCTTCCGAATCTGGTGCCCAGAATGGTAGGGATTGGAACCGGGAAATTTGTGAAAGTAAAGGCTGATCTAATACAGGAAATAAATGGTGGTGGAATCCATGCAAGAGAAAAACTATAGTACCACAACGGAACATGACAATAGTGGAACATTTTATGAGACAACATCCTCTTGATTTCAATGGATCATCTGACCTAGTAGTGGCTGAAGAATGGATTAAATCCCTTGAAAATATATTTGATGTTATTTTATGTTTTGATAATAAAAAGGTAAGTCTTTCCATTTATCATTTTGAAGTTGAACTTGGTCAGTGGTGGTAAATGGTCAAAAATATCATGGATATAAAGATATTGATTCCTTATAGTGGGATGAATTTAAAATTATTTTCCTTCAAAAATATTTTCCTAAAGTGGTGTGACTTAGGATGGAAAATCAATTCCTTTAATTGAAGCAAAAGAAGGAAAGGCATTTCTTTTGACGTAGGTGATCATGTTTTTCTTAGAGTCTCACTATGGAAAAGTGTTCTATTTTCTGGTAAGAAAGGAAAGCTAAGTCCTTGGTTCATTAGACCCTATAAAATATTGGAGAAGGTTGGACTAGTTTCCTACCGAGTAGCTTTGCCTCTTAGATTATCTCAGGTATATAATATTTTCATGTTTCGATGTTGAGAATGTATGTTCCAGATTCATTGCATGTTTTGATCCTAGAATCAGTTCATCTAGAAGAGAACCTTTCGATTGACGAAAAAACTAGTTCAAATTCTTGATCGAAGAGAACAAGTATTGCAGAACATGGTAATCCACAAGGTAATGGTTTTGTGGAGAAAACACATGGTTGAAGAAGCAACATGGGAATCTGAAAATGCTATCTGGTAAGGGTACCCTTACTTGTTTATGAATTAAATAAAATTGCGATGAATAAATTTACAAAAGGTGGGGATAATATAACACCCCAGGTTTTGAAAAAGTGTATTTAAAAGAATGAATCTTTATCTTAAGAAGATATTTATAACTAGCCTTTAAACCTAATTTTTCAACTTATATGTTTTGAATTTTGAAAAATGGTCATCTACAATTGTGATTAGTAAGTTATTTGAAGTCTGATAGAACCAACTTGTTTTTATGGTGAATAGTAATATAAAATTAAGAATAGTAATATGAGCCTAATGAATAGTAAATTGTATTATTATTTTATTTTTATAAGGATTTAATATAATGACATCTTGATTAATTTTTCATGGTTATATAAATTAAGTTATAGTTTTAAAATTATTAATTTTTTTATTAAAGTATGATTTTTCTAAAAAAATAAATTCGTAAAATTTAGAATATAATTTTTAAAAAATGGAGTTTATTTTTGAATTATACGCAGTGAAAAGTGGTTAGGTTTAATTTATGGTATTTTTCTGAAATTCTTGAATTTTTTATGAACATTGAAATATGGTAAAATACTGTATATTCAAATTATTAGTTAAATACACTATTTATGAAATCATAAGTGATTTAATCCCAATTAGTTAGAACTAACATGACTTATAACTATTTGGTATCACATGAAGCAAGAATAATCACAGTTTTAAGAAAAAATATTAAAATAATGATTAAAATAATTTAAAATCCCTCATTCCATCCACTATAAATACCACCCTAATTCCCATCATTCTCTCACACCTCTCAAGCCTTGATAATTGTCTAAGTTCTTCCAAATTACATCCCAAAGGATCTTCCCCACGTCCTAGAGTTTTTGGTCTCACCAAAAGGCCGAAACCAATGGCCTTAAGGATGATCTCAAGGAGAAGAGATCAAGAGGTAAGAATCCTCTTCCTTTTTCTTGTGTTTTCTTTCCAATTCCTTTATTTTCTTATAATCTCTTACCCTACACTTATCTATGAGATATGAAATCTACATAAACTTGTATATTATTTATTTTATCATGTTAATTTAAAATATTCATCATCTTTCTTCATATCCTCTCCCTCTTATTCTAAAAATAAAAACATCATCTGTGATGTGATGATTTACCAAAATTGTAGATGATGTGTTTTCAATTTCCATTACTTCCTTCAAAGCTGATCATAAACCCCTTTAAATGGTTGAATAAAAATTCAAAGTGTATTTTTTAACCTATTTCATGTTCTGGAATTTATATACATGAAATTAAATTATATAATGAAAGAAGTTCATGATTATCGAGGAACCGCCAAAAATTATCTAAACAAACATCATTAATGTTTTTCCTAATGATCCATTGTCATATATGATAGAAAATTATATATGGTATAATTATATATTTTGTAAACATATTAATACCATTTCATTCCACTTCTATAATTTGATTTCCATACGATAGGAAAATCAAATACAAACCGGCCATGGGAATCATGTAAAGAACGCACCCAAAACAATGGAATGAACAAAATACTAAACATTAGAGGGTGAAATGATGGAATGAAATGATCATATAAGATATTATAAAGATGATTATATTAATTTAATATTTTAATAACAATCTTTTAAACATTATACATGAGTTTTAAACAAGTTTTAAGTAAGAAAAACTTGAGTTAAGGAATTTCTTAACCCAATTTTCATTCTTCAGGGTAACCTTCTAATTCATTGTTTATGTGGTATTAAAATTGTTTGTTTGATGAAATATTATAATATTATAATTAATTATGTGAATTTATAGTGTATATACATATTTAATACACTATACTAAGACTCTCTTAAATTATATGATATTTATAAGGGGATTTTCTTTTAAAATCCTCTTTTAAAATTCTATTTTATGAAATTTAAAAGAAATGTTTATATGAAATTATTCATGTTGTATGATTTGGTTATGATTCTTGTTAATTATTTATGATTAATGGTGGGAACTATATCTCCCTCCAATTTATTGGGTATGTTTAATTTGTAGGTCTACTGTATTTTTACTTCAAGTGTAACTCCAATGGTTACACAAATTGTATGGTAGTTGTGAGGGTTACAAATTATAAGGTAGCCAAGAGGGTTATAAGATTATTTAAGTAATGCCACAAGATTAATTTATGGTTCTATTTATGTTCTATTTGTTTTGTGTTAATCTCATGGAAATCCCAATTTTCACAAGGTATGTTTATATGGGTGACAAGTATGTATTTTTGAAAATGATGTCATATGTTACAAGTATTCATGGACTAATGTGTTCTTTTCTTCTCTTTATATCCATTACTGATATTTTTTTGCTCATCCAAATTTTTTACATTATTTTCATAGGTTATATGGTTGTGTAAGTAAAATAAGGAAGCCTAGTTAAATTTTATGAAGATTTGTCAAGGAAATCAGGTTTTATTATATTTTGGAATAAATAGATACTGTTTATATGGTATCTTCTCTATATGAATGTGGAATGTTATGTATATATTATATCCAAATTATCAAAAATTATAAACTTGAAAACATCCTCAATATGAAAGGAAGTGAGTTCTTGACTGAAATTCAACATTATTTTATGTAATAAGGTCTGGTCCATATATGGAAGGAAAATCCTGACATAAAATTTTGTTAAGGTATTTTTTTAATCATGGATATAATTATCTTTTTTTTCTTTTACATGTATAATTATTTTTAAGTGGATTTTTCTTAAGTGATTAACCATATTTTGATAAATAATATACATATTATACATTTATTTATATTCCATCTTTTCACATTAATTAATTTATTTATATGATTGTGGTCTTGGATCTATAAAATAAATAATTCATAAGACATAAATAAATTAATAAATAAATGACCCAATCCAGATCATATATAACTATTAATTTTTTCAACGAACAATAATCCGACCTTTGATCATAGGGAAATAACACATTGATTTGGTCTTGGAATGAGTTACATCATTCCACCTATCCACTTGTGTATCATTAGGGTTGTCATTTTATAGGATTCATCTTGAACCGCTACCACATGCCTTGGGATACTTCATTTATTACAGTCAGTTATAAGTCCCACACTGGTGAGGAAACCCAAATTATTAGTTTAGGGGAATTACATAAACAAACATGGACAGAAATGTACTAAATAATAATGGAGGGAGGGGTGACTCGTAGCCCATCATATTTAATTTAATAATTAATAATTTCAAAGCCATGCAATAAATTAAATAATGTAAAACCAACCATGCAAAGGTTTTGTTCAAGAAAATGCATAGTGATTCACATTCAATGAACATGAAAAAGTAAAACCAATTAACATTAATTTATATTCATTATTTATTATTAAGAAAAACATGATTTCATTAACTAACTAACTAACTAATTAATTACATTTCATCATAATGACCATATGAGTCCCCTTAAATATATCCATCATTAATGAATTTATATTAAAAAATGGAATAACCAATAATTTAAAATTATTACAATAAATTAATTAATCATTTAACAATTATTTAAAACCAATATTAAATTTTAAAAAATACTAGGTTTAAATCAAGATAATAAGGTTTTAATGAAAAAATTCACGAATTAATGTAATTTTATTTTATCCTTTATTGGAATAATGCACGACATGTTCATACATACTACATGTTTTTACTTTGATTTCCATATATATGGGATAAAAAACTATGGATTCATTATGTACCATGACTATACTGTAAGTTTGTAAAAGATAGTTATACACATTGTATCACTCTTATTCAGAGTATGATCAACCCACTAAAGGAATCGTTGCCTTCATCAGATGTGGGAATATATGACATGTAAAATCTAGCTACCTGTTGTGTATCTCACATGTTGTGTTCTTGATTTACTCGCTAATGAACGTATAATGTATTCCAAATACTAAAATTAATAGAATTCATGCCATGTAGACATGAAAAACCTAATGTGTCTCCTAAATGATCTAGGTTTTCATTATCATGTAGTTTGACAAGGTAATTGACCACACGGTGCAATATCCTAAGAATTTTTAAAATAATTTTTTGAATTAATTCAATCTTTTTGGTATTCTTCATTTCACGCAACAATGAAAATAGTTTTTTATAAGATTGAAATGTGTTATATGCAACACTAAGTTAATAATGCAATATATGCAACATAAATTTTATCTTTCTCTACACGGGACACTAAGGTTATCTTATGTTACATGCAAGACTACCTTTTCTCGATATCTTGTGTAACAAGCTAGACTGAGATTTACTGAAAAATAATATATTAATAAAACATTATTATTTAGAAAAATAAGATATAATATAGCTGTTAAATTAGCAGTTATGAATAATATTAAATAAATTATGAAAATATATAGTCTATAAAAATATAATATGAATCCATTAGTTACTATTTAGAAATGAAAATATAAACCAATTGAATATAAAGGAAATATTTTTATCCTCTCAAAGGTTTATTTTATTACTAAATTAAATTAATTAAATTTAACGAACGATATTAATGAAATATATGTTTTATATATTCAATAAATTATTTTATACATTTATTTAATATGTTTTATAGGTATAAGATAAGAACAAACCCATTTTTACACATAAAAACCTATATTTTTTTAAAGATATTTTTACCACAATTTAATGAAGAACCTATTTAGAATAAAAATTTATGAAATTTTATAAATTTTATATGTCAAAATAAAATTAATTTTTTAAATAGTAATATAAAAACATGGTTAGGGTGGTTTTTGTTTTATTTTTTTTTTGGGAAATTTCATTTTATATAAATAATGGAAAATATAGAATTTCAATTCGAAAATGGTTTTTTGTCCAATTTATTTATAGGGATAAATTATATTTTTGATTTTTTATAAATATTAATGAGATCCTTTTTTTATAATTAATCCAATTCAGGTAATTTTAATCAATTTCACTATAAAATTTGATATAAAAACTAACTAAACATTTCAACATTTTTACTTTAAAAATCTATTTTATAGCCCCATCTACGAGATTATATTTCAATTAATTTCTTCAAATTATATGATTTTAATTTTTAGAAATGGAATCTATATTTTGAATCATCATAATATAAAGTTTCAAATAATTTCAATTTTTTTTGAAAAAAAAATTAATGAAAAACATTAAAATTAATTACAACGATTAAGAGGAAAATTATATTACGAATGGACAAAACCATACACTTAAGGGAAAAAGTTACTAGAATATTTAACAAAATATTTTTTTGGATATTTTTTGACCCTATGCTCCATTTTATCGGATTTGGATTATTATTTGAGACACTTTTTATAGAAAAAATGTGGGTGAAATTTATTTTTCCCAAATTCACAAGAATGTCACTTCTCCTCCACATTAAAAATGAACTCACCCCTCCCACTTATTCACACCTATAATTCCCTTTGGTTTACCAAAAAATGGCTCAATTAATCTCCAAAAATCTATACCATCATCATATAATCCCCCTTTTGTCAATAAATCCATCCAAGGATGCCCTTTGGTTCAAACCAAAAGGAGTTATCCAAAGAAGATAAAACATCCTTCCTGAAGATTCTTGGTTTAACTTTCATTCTAAACCCCCTGAAATATTATTATTCCATGATTATATAATAACCTCAGTAAGATAAATATTCTGATTTGTTTTATACTAAGGTTTCAACCAACACTTAAACACACATCCATCTAAGGGGTAATGAACTTACCTTTCTAATGTACAGTGAACTATCATCTCACAAAATGACGTTTTTCATTTTTCCTTTAATGACTCTCATGGATGGGGATTATGATGGACACACTATTTTTATATTATATATATGATATTTATGTTTCCTTTATTCTTATATAATTATTATATAAAATATACCTTCTTTCTTTCCATTTTGTATAACTACAATAACTTCATTTGTGAAAGTGTGGACTACCGCCTCCTAAAAGCGTTGTGATTCATTCACACTTTACATAGAATTTATTAAGTATGTAATTATTAAATTTATATGATATATATTAGATAATAATTCTACTTTAATGATACTATATTTATATATGTCATTTAATTTCTTTCTTTCAATACGACAATAAAACAAAAGTATTTTTCATGCGTACATGTGACCTACTATATCCATGAATGATGTATTTAATTTAACATTTATATCTTTCATATATTACTATAAATATTTTTATACAGAATATATATTATATATAAATCATTTTTTAATTATAGAAATAATTAAATCATGATCTATGTAAGATGATTAATAATAACAAGTCCAAACATTTTGGATAAACACAACAGTTATTAACCAAAACATTATTTTAACATGGAATTATTAATATACATCTAATATAAAGTCATAAGTGAATCATATATGGTATTAGATATAAGATTATGGTTCTTTATTAGATTTATAATAAACTTATATTTATTATACTAGATTTTTTATTATGTAAAAATAAATTCAAAACTTATGGTAAGGGAATTTCAACTCAATTTTTATTTATCTGATATACATTCCATATTCACTGATTGATTATTTTTTGTGGTGTATATAATATTCTATGAAATTTCATGTCATTAATTTAAGTTATTTAATTATATTAAAAATATTTAGTTTATGTTATACTTTCATTGGTATCATTTTTTATATTTAATAAAGTAATAAGTGGTTTTCTCAACTCACTTTTATTTTCCATAAAACCCAATCCATATTCTCCTTCTATTTATAATATGTGGTGTATATACAAACTATAGATGTATTAAATGGATATTATAATAAAATTTATGTGTATTTATATATCAATTTTATGATATTTATTTCATGGTGTTTCTGTTTCAAAAGTTACCAAATCGTTAAAGTAATTTTGCCTCAATTTTCCTTCTTTGAGACACATTCCATTTTATGAACATATATTATTTTACGAGATATATATGATACCATTTAACATGTTATATCCTTAATCTATTTATTTTCATGATATTTTCAGAATCATGTAATATTATTTTCTTAAATGGAATTATAATTTGATGTTACCAAGTGGTAATATTTTGTTGAAACAATCACATCGTTTATCGAGATTGTTTGTGATTATAATTCCATTAATAAATTATTATGATAAATATCTCCAGAAAACTAATGAATGTTTTTATCATCTAGTAATTCATGATATCTTCTTATATGGGAACCATTTTTTCCAATATTTGGTACTTAATAGATAATTGTTTTAAGAATATCTGACTTAATTTCCACTTTCAATTAGAAATATGTGTTCTTTCAAAAATTTGATTTCTAAAAATGTTTTAAAAAATGTTTCAATGTTATCCTATGATGTTTAAACAACATTTTTACCCATGTTGTACCTTTTTACAAAATGTTTTTAAAATAAATATTCTTGTCTTCTTCTAGTCAAGGAAAATTTCTAAACTTTTAATTTTTAGAAGGAATATTTGGTATATATGGACTTACCCGACATCATGATCGTCATTTCCATAAATATTCCTTTATAAGTCTACAGTTTTATTTTTTTTCAAGATTTTTTTCCTAATATTCTTGATTTTTTTGAATTGAAAGTGGTTTTCAAAGAAAACGTTTTTCAAAAATATTTTATGATCAAAACATGTTTTAAATGATTCTCACATCTTCATTTATAGATTTTTTAAATGGTGTTTTAAAATAAAAGGATTTCAATTATATCATTAATTCATTATATGTTTTTAAATCATTTTAAAAGAAAAAGGTTTTAAAAAAGTTTTCATGCTTATTTTATATGTTTTCATGAAAAATGGTTTTCATAAATATTTATGTTTTAATTTTTTTTCATAGAAGAAAAGATATTTTCCTCATAATTTTTTTTAAAATTATATTGTAAAGATTTATTAATAAGAAATATATTTATATTATTTTAAAATAAATTCTATTTTCCTTTAGAAAATTTTCATGAGATAATTCAAAATAATTCTCCATATAAGATGGCATAAATTATTATTGTTCATGAATACCATTAATATTCATTATTTAATGGTTTATGTCTTGATAGAATGATATTTAAGATACCTATTTTTCTTCCAGAGGTTATATGATTTTGAATGCCGCTTATTTTCATGGGTTATGCTTTTGTGAAATGATTATGATACCTATATCTTTTACATAGGTAATGATATGATGAAATGTTTATGATACACATTTCATTTCATGGGTTATGATATGATTTTTTGAAACCCATATCTTTTTATGGGTCATGATATGATAAAAGTTTTATTATCTTATCGCATATGTATGTATGATTTTATTATGTGATGGGTGGTAACTATATCTCCCTCCAATTTATTGGGTCATTAGAAATGGTATATGATATTAAAGGGTACACAAGATTTAGAACAAGCCTTAAAAAAGGAAGGTACACAGGTTGTAGCCCAAGCCTAAAAATAAGCAGGTACAAGGGTTGTAGCACAAGCCTAAAAGTTAGAGGGTACTTGAGTTGTAGCTCAATCCCTAAAATAAGAGAGAACATCGGTTTTTATCCCAATACCAAAGTAAGTAAATAGGTGATTATCCCAAGACTAACAAGTTATAAAGGACTTGGAAGGTATCCTTAACATAAGATTTTTTATGCTTATGTGTATGCAAAAAACACCATGTCTTATTCCTATGTTTTGCTTTCATGGAATATGCTGTTTATTCCCTTATGATTCATGCATTATGAACTACCAATATTTATTCCATTATTCATGTTTATGATCTTGATTATATAGAGTATGACCTTCTTATGTCATGATCACTTTCTCATACCCTTATACTCATGTTTATTCTTACATATCTCCCTTTTTTACCCTTACTAAGTATTTGAGAACTCTCCTCTTTTAGGTTTCCTTTCTCTAGGTTTTTAAAAATGTTTTTTATGTAAGAGTATTAAAGGGGAATATTGTTACTAGAGACATTTAATATCTTTCACCAAGATAGAATATTGTGTTCTATGTTTCCAAAGACACTAAACTATTATGGTCCTTTGGCATTTAATTTTTTAATAGTCTGAATATTAATCAAAATTAACACAATATCTATGTATATTAATCATGGGTTGCTATAGTTTCTATAAAAGTATAGGTCTAGTCAACTATGGGAAACTATGATGGGAAAAAATTAGTGACATCCCTAGGGATGTTTCAAAGTATATGAATAGTGATGTATCTAAATATAAGTCTAAGGATAAGGAAAAATATAGAAAAATTTCCTAGAATTTTGGTAAAGGATAGAGCAAGTGTTTTCCTATAAATAAATCCCTATATGGATAATAAATGTGGATTTGGTTCTGGAATAAATGTACCTAGGAGTAATAAATATGATAACGTGTGTCGAGCCTAACTTGAGTGTAACTTGGTAAATGAAAACGAGCCTTACTGCCCACCTAGTTTGACACTCCCTGAGGATACAATTTGGGAATTTTAAAACTCTGTACAAACCATCATGAAGGATTTAAATATAATTTTATAAACATAAGGTGTTATATATTAAATATATATGTGTCACTATTTAGATATATTATAAGTAATCTTTCCGGATTTTGTGGTTTTATACTATAATAAGTGTTTCTCACCTTATGCTTTTTGTATTTTTTAAATAGTAGGAACTAGAATGAATTGGGTTAACATTGAATGTTTCAGCTATGGAAAGTATGTGATTGATGAAAATCAATCTCCTAAGTGTAAATCTTAAGAAGAGAATCAGGATGGTCTATGATTATTTGTTATACTGCTATAAAAAAAGAGATATCATGTGACAAGTGAAAGGATTGGGGTGTTCTTCTAATATTATTTACATTAATCATATAAATCATAATTAGATTGATGTTGAAGAACATTAAGACACGATTCATATTTCATATTATAGGAAAATGGGTATTAATTAATAATATTATGATGCTCGAGTAATGGTTTAAGAATAAATTTGGATAATTGAAGTATATATGTTTTAGAATTCAAATATCATGTTATATGAATCATGAAATATAAATTTTTTTCAGTATAAGTTTTCATTAAGTATAGAAATGGATATTTTGAATGGTGATGAAGACATAGAAAAGTGATTTAATGGAAAAGTGATATTTTTAATTAAGGGAAGGTGACCCTTAATGCATTAAATATGTTGAAAAAATTATGTTTATCTTAGATAAAGGGACGATTGATTTGGATAAAGTAAATTGGATAGTATTTACGACCTCATAACTGATAAAGTATTTGTTGAAAAAGTTTCTTATGTTATCATTGATAAAGATTAAAACTTCTTGTATTTAAGGAATATATCCATTAATCTTCAGAATAAGGAATAATTTATATTTTCACAAACGATTTACAGTAATTTGAGTTATTACCATATTTCAGGAGAATTTATGATGAGGGTATTAACATGTTGTAATGTAAAAACCAAGATATAATTTATGATATATGAGGGATCTATGTTAATCTAGTTTATTAAAAAATTCTAAAGTTGTGGATTTTCATATTTTTTAATGGTTAAAAGGTTAAAAATATATATAATTGTTTATATTAAACATCAGTATAGGTTTTTGAGAATAAAGGATTTTCTCACCATATGAGGATTTAGGAATATATTATAACTTGTGAAAACCTTTTTTATGATAAAAATAGATGAAATGACATGTCATTCAATTCATGGATCTCATGATCTATTAATGCTCCAGGAATGACAAATTAACATTCATTTCATGGAATGAGGGATGAAGTGGATGTTGATCAAGGAACAACAAAGGATAAGGTTGTGCAGAATTCATGTAAGTATATATTTTCCAGAAAATTCTTCAAATTTTGGAAGAAGGATCTTGAAATCAAAAATTTTATCCAAATACCTTTTTCTAATGAATCAAATGGCACCTTAGATCATCGCAAATTTATGGATTCGTGATTGTTAAATTTATCCTGAACTTGTAATCTATAACTCTCTATCATAACTTGATAGTTATACTTCTCTTCCATGTCTACATTTTCACTTCCCACCAATGTTCTCCTATTTGGAAACCTTGTTATATGTTACTTTGGGTAACTGTTTTGTTTCCATCATTCCCGTTTTAAAGGAAGTTTTGGTATTCATTTTTACAATGTGGTTTTATATTAAAGTAACATTCAAGTATTAAATAATTGATTACATAGATTAATTTGGAGAGAGAAATTCATTTTAAGGGGGGTAGAATGTAACACCCTGAGATTTTGGGAAATATTTGTTTTCTAATTAATTTAATCTTTTAGATATTTTTCACTTCACAAAAAAATGAAATTAGTTTTTTAATAAGTTTTGATTGTGTTATACACAACACCATGTTAATGATGCACTACACACAACATAAATTTTATCTTTCTCTACATGGAACACCGATGTTAGCATATGTTACACGCAAGACTTACTTTCCTCAATGGCTTATGTAACACACAAGACCGAGATTTACCAAAAAAAATATATTAATAAAACATTATTATTTTGTATAATAAGATATATCCTAGTAATTAAATTAGTGTTTATTAATATAATTATATAAAATATGAAAATATTTGGAATATAAAAATGTTAGATGAATTCATTGGTAACCAATTATAAATGAAAATATAAACCGATTGAAAATAAATGAAATATTTTTATTATCCCAAAGGTATTTGTCTTAATAAATTAAATTAATTACAATTAGAAAATTATATTAATGAAATATAAATGTTATATATTCAATATAATATTTTTTATATGCATCCTAATTATTTCATAGGTAAAATATAATAACAACCCAAATTTTATGCATAAAAACCATATTTTTTTAAATATAGTTTTTCTACCTTTTAATAAAAAACTAATTTAAATACAATTTTTATAACTTTTATAAATTTTATATGTAAAATTTTAATTATTATTTTAAATTTTAAAATAAAAATTAGGTTATGGTGAATTTTTGGTATTTTTTTGTGAAGTTTCATTTTTTTAAAACTAGTGAAAAATATTGGATTTTAATTCAAAACTATTTTTTTTTGTTTAATTTATTAATAGGTTCAAATTATATTTTTATTATTTTTAAAGTTCACTTAGTTAAATTTTATGTCAATTAAACCAATTTATTTCATTTTAGTGAATTTCACTTTGAAATTTGACATAAAAACATTACCAAACATTTGGACATTTTTACTTTAAAAACCCTCTTTGATGTCTTGTTTTCGAGATTAAATTTGAATTAATTTCTACCAATTATATGATTATAATTTTGAAAAATAGAATGAATATTTGAAATAATCATAATATATAATTTAAAACAAGGTCAATATTTTTTTTGAAAAAAATTCTAGTGAAGATAATTAAAATTAATAACAATGATTAAGAGGAAACTTAGCTTAAAAAAGGAAAAAAACATACACTTAAGGGGAAATGACATATAAACTTTTCCAAAACAAATTTTATATCCATATTTTGAACCTATACTCCCTTTTATATTATTTTTACCATTATTGGATCCAATTTTTATAGTAAAAAGTCCATGAAATTTCCATTTCCAAAATATACAAGATTGTCATTCCTCCTCCACTATAAAAATGCACTCACCCCACCCCCTTATTTACACCTATAAAGCCCTTTGGATTGAACAAAATATACTAAATTAAGCTCAAAAAATCCATCCCTTCATCCTAAAATCCTCCCTTTTAATATAAATACATACATAGAATCCCTTTGGTGAAGACCAAAATGAGTTACCCAAAGATGAGGTAACATCCTTCATCAAGGTCCTTTGTTTTATTTTCATTATCCACCCCCTAAAATCATATTATTACATAATTTTATAATAAAAAAATTATCCTAAATATTATTATTATTTTTTATTCTAAGTTTTATACTCTCACTTACACACACATATATCTAATTGGAAATGAATATACAGTTCTTGTGTACGATGAACTACCGCCTCAGGAAACGATGTTGTTTGGTTTTCCATACCACCTATCATGGATGGGAATTATGATGGATGATATGTTTTTATATTATATATATAATATTGATGATTTATTTATTCCTATTTTACTATAATATAATAAATACATTCATGGTTTCCATTTTTTGTAACTATAATAACATTGTTTGTGGAAATGTGGAATACTACCTCCTCAAAGAGATTTGATTCGTTAACACATTACATGGAATGTATTAAGAATGTGTTTAGTAAAATTATATGATATATATGAAATAATAATTATAATATATTTATATTATATATAATTACATATATTTCATTTACTTTATTTATTTCTATATGGTAATAAAATAGAACCAACATTTATTCGTATGTATGGGCTACCATCTCCATGAAAGATGTATTTCGTTTAATTTTTTTTCCTTTATATATTATTTTAAATATTTATTCAATGAATATATATGCTATATAAATCATGTTTAACATTTTTTAAATAATTAAATCATGATCTATATAATAGGATCAAGAATAATAAGTCAAAACATGTGCGATAAACAAAGTAGTTATTACACAAAACATTAGTTTAACATGGAATTGTTAATAAAAGGATAATATAAAGTCATAAGTGAATCATTTATGGTATTAGAAATAATAATATGGTCCTATTATATATTTATAATAAACTTATATTTATTATATAGATTTTTATAACATGTACAAATAAAGTCAAGAATTTAGGTAATGTAATTTCATATCAATTTTTATTTTTACGTGATACATACCATATTCAACACTGAATTATTTGATGTGTTCTATATACTGACCTATGAAACTTTATTTCATTAATTAATTTATTTAATGATATTAAAATCTTTAATTTATATTATTATTTCATGTGTAACATGATTTAAAATTTATTAATGTAGTAAGGGGTTTTCTCATCTCACTTTTATTTTCCATAAGAAACAAGCCATGTTCACATCCCATTTCTTATATGTGGTGATTATACTTCAAATAGATGTATTATATGATTCTTATACTTAACTTTATGGGTATTTATATGTCCATTTTATGATATCTCTTTTGTGGGTTTTATGTTTCAAAATTTAACACCCTGTAAAGTAATTTTATCTAAATTTTCTTTCTTTGAGACACATGACATGTTTTTCATCTATATTCTTTTACAAGGTTTATATAATAAAATTTGACATGTTTTGTAAAAAAATCCTTATTTTAATTATAGTTTATGTTTCATGATTGTTTATTTATTTTATTATACTCTGTTGATTTATAATATCTTCATGTATTGGTACCATTTTTTCCACTATTTGGTAATTAATATATTTAATAAAGTGTTTTTAAGAAGATATAAATTTATTTCTCATTTCTGTCAGAAATATATATAATTTCAAAACTTTTTTTCTAATTTTTTTTCTCAAATGTGTTACTATTATCCTATGATGTTTAAAGAATATTTTACCCATGTTTTACCTTTTTAAAATAGGTTTTTAAAAGGAATATTCTTATTGTTTTCTTGTCAAGGAACTTTTCTAAACTTTTATGGTAAAAAATGAATGTTCACCATATATTGACTGACATGCCATCATGATCATAATTTCAATGAATCTTTCTTTATGATTTTAAACGGTTATTTTTTAAAAAGAAATTTTTTTCCTATGATTCAGTAAATTTATTGAATTTAAAGTAGTTTTCAAAGAAAAATGTTTTCAAAAAAATTATGATTGAAAAGTGTTTTAAATTATTTTCAAATCATAATTTATATATTTTCAAAATTTTATTTTTAAATAATGGGATTTCAATGATTTAAATCATTCATTAGAAGATTTAAAATAATTTTCAAGGAAAAACGTTTTAAAAAGGTTTTAAATATTATTTTATATGTTTTCAAGAAAAATGGTTTCCAAACTTCTTTATATTTTAAAAAATAATTTTTCATAGAAGAAAAGATATTTTTTCATGAAATTTTTTAAATGATATTGTAAATATTTCTTAATAATAAATGGATTATGGAAATGGTTTTATGAAAATGATTTTCAAAGAAAGGTTATTCTCCTTAATAAAGGTTCCATATGATCTTTGAAAATCCTTCTCCATCTAAGATGACATAATTTCTTATAGTTTATGAATTTCATTTTTATTATTTATCCAATGGTTTATGTCTTTATGGAATGATGTTTATGACAACCGCTTCTCTTCCATGGTTTATATTCTCTTGAAAACTGATTCTTTTCACAGGTTATGCTTTGATGAAATGATTATGAGAAGTATCTCTTTTACATATGTAATGATAGGATGAAATATTTGTGATTCTAATTTTTCTCATGGGTTATTATTTGATGTTAATGAAACCCATCTATTTTTATTGGCCCTGATATGATGTATGTTTTTTTATCTTGTGGTAGATGTATAAATGATTATATTATGCTACGGGTGGTACCTATATCTCCCTCCAATGAATTAGGTATTGGTAAATGGTATATGAGATCAAAGGGTACATGGGTTATAGAACAGGAACAAAAATAAAAAGGTACATTTGTTATATCCCAATCTTGAAAATATGTAGGTACACGAGTTATATCCCAAACCTGAAAGTAAGAAAAAACATTGGTTGTACCCAAACCTGAAAATAAGAGGGTACATGGGTTATCAGCCCAATCCCAAAGTATGTACATATGTTATTATCCCAAGCATAACATGTTATGATGGTCTTGGTAGGTATACTTGACATAATATTTTCTATTCTTATGTGTATCCACAAAATTCCTTATATTATTCCTGTATTATGCTTTCATGGATTATGCTCTTCAGTCCCTTTTGATTTATGTCTTATGAACTGCCAATATTTATTCGATGGTTATTGTTTATGATATTTTTTTGTAGAATATGATCTTCTAATGTTATGGTCATGTTATTATTCCCTTATTCTCATGTTTATTCTTACATATCTCCATTGTTTACCCTTACTGGGCATCCGAGCTCACCCATTTTTTTGTTTCCATTCCCCAGGTTTTGAAGAAATATTTTTAAGTAGGAGTACTAAAGGGGAATATCTTCAATATATAAATTGAATATATTTCACCAAGTTGGAATATTATATTCTATGTTTCCAAATACACTAACCTATTATGGTCCTCATAAATAAACTTTTGTAATGTTCTGAATATTCATCTAAATTGATGGAATATCCATGTATGTTTATCCTAGGTCACTATACATGTATTGGGTGAATTTTTCTTCCAAGCCATGTGGAATACACGATGTGTACACCAGCTACACATTGTGTAATCTGACAACCCATATTACATACTATCCAAATATACACATGGGGTGAAATAAATTCCCATTGTGTGGTAACTATTTGTAATTTGATGCATCCCAACAAATAATTAGATATAGTGAACTTTTTTACACTGCATATACTCTAGATACACATAGTGTAATAAAGTCTCACCAAATAGATTTTTTTGAACTTCCCAAAGGACTCTTTGGTCATTCTTCATCTGTTTTTATTCCTTTGATAAAATGAAACACTATTCAGTGATAATTAAAATTTAGATAAAATGTTAATAGAAATAGATTAAAGAAAAAATATTTCTAAATTGAAATATATAACCACTATTTCACATATGGATAAATAATGAAATAAATTATTACAAATTTGAAACATGATCACTTTGATTATATTTTATGGTTCTGGGCATAGTGGAAGCACCTATGGTGGGTGATAAATTGAATATTATTTTAACTTAGGATTTCCTGGAAACTAAACATTGGATCATTAAAAATTAAATATATAATTATTTTTTTTAATATTGGACAAATTGTTTACCTTTTATTAATAACTTTTTCTTTTGAAGATGTTGTTGATCATCCAAAAATATCTTTCTAGATTACCTTCTTTGTGTTATAAGGATCCAATGGTACAATCCCTCTATAATTGATCCGCATGTTCTCCTTTTAACCTTGAATGACACAAATAAATTTATGAGTGCTATTACATTGAATCAATTATCTTTCATTGTTCACGATGATCACTTGTAATTCCTTTGATTTTGAAGAAATCTCTCAAGTGATTCTCATTCTTGAGTGGAAGAAAGGAGGATGAATAGAGATTGAATTATGTTGTGCACAATCATTCTCAAATCTGAATTAACACTACACAGTATACATAACCATCTTTTTATAGATCTATAGTTTAGGTTAAAATATTTTTTAATTGCATACTGGCCCTTAAATAATATAACAATAATTATTAAACCCCATCCCATATAATAATAATTTTATTATTATTATTATTTATATCATATTCTAACTCCCAAAATGATAAATATTATTTATTGGATTGAAAATAAATATTCATCACTAAACACAATATTGGTCTGATTCATTTATTCAACATTTTTTGATTACACAAATAAATATTTAATTAACTATTTTATTTAATCAATAAATAATATAAATATTTTATTTAAAATCTAAGGAAGAATTTTTTATCAAATATTCATGTAATAAAATAAATTATTTATTAAGGAATAAGTAATTATTTATTACATTTAAAATATTAGTGATTAATAAAACTAAAATAAAATTATTTCTCATTCATGAAAATAATATTTCTTCTAATAAATAAATGCATATATAATTTAAGATAGATCAAGAGAAAGACTTATTATGTAACCCTAGAGTATTATTTCTTGTTGGAATTAGATGATATTTTCTAAAGTCCAAGATTATTGTCTAATAATGGGTCAAGGCACCCAAGATAATGAACTTAATGTCGTAACAATGATAACTACATATGAATGGTCACTATGTAATATAATCCCTTTGTGTTAGTATCTCATCAATAAGGTTTCACATCTATGTCCTCAACTTATATACTTGAAACAAATTTCTTTGACTATCTCTAATATACATCATTACACCATAGCCATATAATTTAATGTGACAGACATATTTCAACTAATGGGCTAATATATACACTTCTATAAATGCATATGGGGGAAATCCTTCATTGAATTATTATTAATAACATGTCATTCCTTACACAACCAATATATCCTACATCCTACAAATATATGGCATCACATATTTGGTTAGAAAATATATATGTGTGACTTATGACATGCAATAATAATTGTTCTAAATTCAAAAGACCGTTAAAAATTCTAGAAGATAGGAATATTTGATGACACATAAAAATGAGGAATTCCTAATAGTTGTTTTTTCATATAATCTCTCATATTGGATATTACCAAGTGTGTAATTCATGAGAAGAACCCTCATCTTTTTATGAAAACTCACACCTAATAGTCTATGTACTATATTCCCAAAATAGTATTTTATCTATCCATAAAACTATCTTAATGAATATCATCTTGGAATATCATGGTTCCCATCATAGAGGGGAACTTATATGACTTTATCAATGTGATGGATACTCTTGGACATTATCACAACAATTTTATAATGTTGAAAAATCTTTATATGATAAAATATTTATATTAATGTTCTCTGATTTTAAAATACATGTAATATATATTAAAAAGTACTTGGTTCTATGGAACAAACTTCTACATGGTGATCCAACATTTGATAGAAAGTGTTTTAATTCCCAGAATGATAAAATAGTTTACTGCCTTCTCCCCCTTTGGTTAGAAGTTATTCATTCAATTAAACATGGACTCGTTTTTCCAAAGGAAACTATAGTGTGGTCTATGATAGAAATTTGGATCATTAAAAATTATGGAAAGCCTAGGAATACATTATTATCTTCCTTATCATAAAATGATATGACATAGGTTATGGGATAAAAAACACCTAATTATATTTATAATAAGCTTAATATAATTATTGAAGAAAAATTGGTGAAAGAAGAAAAGATAAAAGTAAGTCAACAAAAAGCATGAACATATTAAATTGTAGGAAGATGAAATTGTTGATAAGTTAATTACCGTGGTAAATCTTATTTTCAAAATAATTATACATTTTGAATAAACTCTTAATGAATCTACCTCAATGAATAAATTTATGAGAATCTATCTAGAAAAATATAATGCAATGATCTCAACTCTTGAAGTTAGATATCTTGATGAATTCATCAATGATGAACTACATAGTAATCTTCTTAACTATGAAATGAGAATATTAAATCCACTAAAAATAAAAGGAAATTATGTAAAGGAAATTAAATAGAAATATTTACAAGGTATGGATATAGAATATAATTAGGGATGATCTAATGAATAAAAAATATGGATGATTATACAGGTCAAGAAATTTTACCAGAGTGGGAAGAGGTGTGTAAAAAGGTAAAATTTAATTCAAGTGTTTCAATTAAGGGTAGTTTGGGAATTTATCTACCATCCATCCCTTGAGAATTAATATAAGGCCCCAGCCTTAAACATTACTTAATCTTGAGTTATTACAAGATTACACATTGAGGATCTTTTCAGGTTTAGAGTTTTAGAGAATTGGATCATAAAACTTGCATTACATTCCAAATTTAAACAAAGTGGTTACATAAAGATAGTATTCTTTTTTACCATCAACGGAAACATATTGAAAATAAAACATGGATTCTTTCTTGAAACTTCATTGACACTATCATCATATCATATACCTTTCCCTTGACCTGTGAAAAACATTTCAAAATAACTTGGGATGAGCATAAAAAGCTCAGTAAGGGATATAAAAATATGGAAAGGAAACATGAGTACATATATACATAAGAATTAAATCATGCTTTACCCATAAAAAATAAGCACTTTAAAATACCTCATCCAAATTATGAATAATTCATATAAATCATAAGACATAAAGGTAACTTGAGGCATTCATAATATTCTTACGTAGGGAGTAACCCTCTTGGTTACATTTGGAATACCCATCACAGTATATTCCCTAAATCTCTTTAGAGAAACCTTAACGTTTAAATCCTTCGTGTTACCCAATGCATTGGAGAGCTATATCGGGCTCACCCGCCCATTGTTTATCACGGAACCACCCGTCTTTATAATAATGCCCAAGAACCACAACATAATCATATCACATAAAACATGCATAAAGGAAACATAACATTTCAACCTTTCAATCACAAGATATCAGTACAACACATTGATATAAAAACATTATGAAAACCATTTTCAATACAAAAATAATAGAAAAGTAAAACATGGTATTTATTTTCCTTTTAAAAAAAGGTATGGCTTGTAGAGGAATCTGAAACTCAAATAATGGTCACGGCAGTGGAGAAGTCGTTGTCGCCGCAAACATACAACAAAAACATTCCCTTTTGTAGTTTAGTAAAATGATTCATATAAAAAAGATTCCATTTGGATAAACATAAAATTCAAAGGGTTTTATACACCGTATAAAAGAAGGTTGTGTATAAAATAAAATATGCCTCAATGAAAGGAGATTGAGATGAAGTCCCTTACCTCGGGTCCGACTTGACTCGATCGTTCTTTAATCTCCTGAATAATAAACTTGAGTTAATTTCTTCTTTCTTAATAACCTTTTTCAAGTTAATTATTCCTTTTATATCACTTATTACTATGTCATGAACACTATGTAATTATTTAAGTTGATAACAGTCGTTTTAACGATCATTGGTACTTGAGTCAAAAATAAACTCTTTATAATTACAAGTTGTTCATCTATCCATTATATCAAGAGTTATAATCATGATTTAGATATCATATATATCATATATATCCAGTATATACATGAATTTATAATATTACATAACGTTTAGAGGTAAGAAATGAAATGCATCGTTCATGGAGACGGTAAGCCATACGTACGCATGAACGCTACTTTTATTTCCATTTCGTATTTCATGGAATGGAATCATAATGATATAAAGGTATATTATAATTCTAGTATAATATCATATATAATATCATTAATTAAATCCTTTATATGTCCCACATATGGAATTAACGAATCAAATCACATTGAGGGGGCGGTAGTCTGTACTTCCTAAAATGAAGATATCGCGTTTACCCAAAATGGTAACCATAAAGGTATTCCATAAATGAAAAATACAGAAGATTAAGTAAAACATAAACATATTATATATCATATATAAATATAGTGTCATCTTAATTTCCACATTTTAAGGTGTTAAAATAATATTGAACAATCATCATTTCATGAGGCAGAAATTCTCCATCCACGGAAACAGTATGTTGTTTAACCATTAGATGTAGGTGTGTGTAAGTGTAGATCGAATAGTTATTATTAAAACATCCTAGTATATGGAAGATACTTGCGTTGTTAAAAAAGAAATAAATAAAAATATTTTAGGGGGTTGGAGAAGCAAAATAAAATATAAGAACACAAGAGAAGACATTACCTTAAAATCGGGTAACTCTCTTTGATTTGAGCTCAAAGGCTTCCTTGGGAAGACTTCTGCCCAAAGTGAGGCTTCTAGGAGTTATAGAGGGATGTGGAGAGACAAAATGGGCAGGGGTTGGCCGAGCCAAAGGCTTTGGATGTGTGGGTAAAGAGGTAGAGGTGGGGGCCTTTTATAAGAGGAGAGGAGGGACACTCTTGGAAAGTTACAAAATGTTACTTTATTTTCAAATGGGTTTCGGATTTTAAATGTCCCACATTGATGTATTTTGAGGATAAGGTGATAAGGGTTCGAAATATACTCATACAATAGGTCTTTTACAAGTGTATGTTATATTTTTAACATTATCGTTTCATTTTATTTAAATCCTTTATTAATGAGGTAATCGCCGCATCATCATGATGTCATAAATAATTTAATTTAATTAATGTCTAAAAATTATGAAAAAAATAATATGATGTAGGAAATGTTTTTACCTTTTCAATTAATATTTATATTCCAAAATATAATCTATGTAAAAAAAATAAAAAATGTTTTACTCAGGTGATACATTCTTTGTTATATTTACTTTCTTTAAAAAAATGAAAAGATAACAAGTCATTTTCCCACAAAATTGATTCCATGGGGTCCCCATGTTTGGCACAAGGAATCCCATGGTAGGCCATGAGACAACCAGTAGCATTAGGACACATTTTGGTGTCATTTTTTATTATTATGATATTATTTTATTATCCTTAACTACCAGATTACTCATTAATCAAGATAATTAAAGATAATTACCGTCGTTACTATTCATAATGTCCAAAAACAAAAGAATCTTGATTACATAATTTGGACCTTATGATTCCAAATATTTAATCCATTTTACCAAATTCCAAACACAGAAACTGAAATAATTAATTTAAAAATAATTCCCGTTGTCAAAACAAATAGCGGGTTTTGTTAAAACAATGTCTATGAAAAGTTTGGCATTAGTTTATGCCCAATTCCAAAGTGAAATTAATCCTAATGACCACCATTGGATTAAATGGTAAAAATGTATTCAAATTAGACTTTAAGACCAATTAAAAAGATAATCTAACCATATAATTAAATTATATGAAAAGGCAGTTTTGATGTAAAATGCAGTATTTTTCACTATTCACTAAAAAATGAATATTGTTAGAAAAATACCAAAAATTTACCCAAAGTAAATTTAAATGTACCAATCATAAAGAATAAGTTTATTTTGAAAAATATAGCTTATAAAATTTTCAAAAGATAGATTTAAAAATGGTTTTCCATCAAATGGTTGTAACACAATCTTTTAAAAATACTAGAGTATTCCATGCTTTAGGTTGGATTTATTCTCATTTTAAGCCTCAAAAACACAATCTAATTCATAAATAGACATAGATAAGAATATCTATTATTCATTACTTACTTGGGATGTTACATCCTTCCCCCTTTAGAAAATTGGTTCCCCGCAGTTTATTTACTTATCGAATAAGTGTGG
This sequence comes from Viscum album, assembly GCA_963277665.1. Classification (NCBI taxonomy): domain Eukaryota; kingdom Viridiplantae; phylum Streptophyta; class Magnoliopsida; order Santalales; family Viscaceae; genus Viscum; species Viscum album. The sequence continues at coordinate 512,707,274 of OY728153.1, read as the reverse complement.
GTATTTATCCCACATAGCATTTTCAGATTCCCATGTTACCTCTTCAATCATGTGGTTTTTCCACAAAACCTTTACCTGATGAATCACCTTATTCCGTAACACTTTCTCCCTGTGGTCAAGAATCTGGACCGAGTTTTCCTCATAAGATAGGTTCTCTTCCAGCTGAACTACCTCTGGACTCAAAACATGAGATGGATCTGGCATGTACTTCCTTAACATAGAAACATGAAAAACATTGTGTACCTGAGATAAGCTCAGAGGTAAAGACACTTGGTATGAAACTGATCCAACTCTCTCCAGAATTTCATATGGTCAAATGAACCTTGGACTCAGCTTTCCTTTCTTACCAAATCGCGTCACACTCTTCCATGGTGAAACATTGAGAAAAACATGATCACCTACCTCAAAAGAGAGATCCTTCCTCCTATTGTTTTCATAACTCTTCTGCCTGCTCTGAGCTGTTCTCATGTGTTTCTGTATCAGCTGAACTTTTTCTGCCAACTCTTCTACCATTTCCGGTCCCATCAACTTCCTTTCACCCACTTCATCCTAAAAGGCTGGAGTTCAACACCACTTCCCATATAACGCCCCAAATGGTGCCATCTGTATACTCAAATGAAAACTGTTATTATAAGAAAACTCATCCAAAGAAAGATGTTGGTCCCAACTTCCCTAAAAATCCATCAAACAAGCACGTAGCATATCTTCCAAAGTCTGAATCGTTCGTTCTGACTGCCCATCTGATTGAGGATGAAAAGTTGTACTAAAATTTAATTCAGTACCCAACGAAATCTGAAGGCCTTTCCAAAAGTTAGAAGTAAACATGGGATAACGATCAGATACAATGGAGAGGGGAACTCCATGTAACCTGACTATCTCCTTAAGATACAAACGGTAAAGTTGATCTAGGAAAAAAGTATCTCGTATAGCAAGGAAATGAGCAGATTTAGTCAAGCGATCAACAATAACCCAGATTGAATTATTACCTCGAGATGTGTTCGATAATCCCACAACAAAGTCCATGCATATATTCTCCCTTTCCACTCCGGCACTGGTAAAGGCTGAAGCATCCCTTTCAGTAACTGCTGCTCTACTTTAACCTGTTGACAAGTCAAACACTTCACAGTAAAATCATCAATATCTATTTTCATTCCATCCCACCAGTAATACTCTCGAAGATCTCTACACATCTTAGTACTGCTGGGATGAACTGAAAATGAAGAACTATGAGATTCACATAACAACTCTCTCTTAAACTATGAATCACAAGTCACACGCAATTTCTTCCCAAATCTCAAAACAAAATCACTATCAATGTTGAATTCATGAAACTTAACTTTCTGAACCAGCTCTACCTTTTTCTGTAACTCACTTTCTTTCTTCTGTGCTTGCTTGATTCTGTCTGATAGAGAAGATTTCACTGATACCTGAAATAAAACAGAAGGACATCCTGCACCAACAACTTCTATGCTAAAGTTCATCAATTCCTTAACCAAAGGATCATGTTCCAAACACAACATTGTTAATAAAGCATTACTTTTTCGACTCAAAGAATCAGCCACTTTATTTTCTTTTCACGGATGGTAATGAATTGTACAATAATAATCCTTGATTAATTCTAGCCATCTCCTCTGTCTCATGTTCAATTATTTTTGAGTGAATATATACTTTAAACTTTTGTGATCAGTTTATATTCCACAATTTACTCCATAAAAATGATGCCTCCAAATTTTTAAAGCGAAAACAATAGCATTTAATTCCAAATCATTTGTAGGGTAATTTACCTCATGAGTTTTCAACTATCGTGAAGCATAAGAAATTACCTAATCATTTTGCATTAGGAAACAACCAAGTCCTTTCAATGAAGAATCACTGTAGATAACAAACTAACCATTCTTGGAAGGTAGTGCCAAAACTGGAGCATTCACCAATCTCTTTTCAACTCATGAAAACAATCATCACATTCTTTTATCCAGATAAACTTAACACCCTTCTGAGTTCTCTTAGTCATTGGACTACCTAACCGTGAAAACTTTCTAACAAACCTTCGGTAATAGCCTGAAAACCCAAGGAAGCTACGAATCTCAGTTACATTTGTGGGTCTTGGCCATTCTTCAACAAGATTTCTTTTGCAGGATCCACAGTTATTCTATCTTTAGTAACAATATAACCAAGGAATGAAATTTGTTGCAACCAAGACTCACACTTTCTGAATTTCCCATGCAATTTCTTTTATTTTAAGGTTTGCAAAATAACCCTTAAATGTCTTCCATGCTCCTCTTTACTTTTAGAAAAAACCAAAATATCATCAATGAAAACCACCACAAGCTTATCCAAGATCTCATGGAAAATTCTATTCATTAAGTCCATGAACACAGCAGGTGAATTTGTTAGCCCAAAATGCATTACTAAAAATTCATAATGGTTATATCTTGTACGAAACGCGGTCTTCGGAACATCTTCTTCCTTTACCTTCAACTGATGGTACCCCGATCTCAGGTCAATCTTTGAAAAATACTGAGCTCCCTGGAGCTGATCAAACAAATAATCGATATGAGGCAAAGGGTATTTTTTATTAACAGTGATGTTATTCAAGGCTCTATAATCAATGCAAAGTCTCATAGAACCATCATTATTTTTAACAAATAAAATAGGATCAATGGTGATGTGCTAGGTCGAATGAAACCTTTCTCTAATAAATCTTGCAATTTCTCCTTCAACTATAAAAGATCAATTTGATCCATTCGATAAGAGGGTTTTGAAATTGGCTTAGCATCAAGAACTAAGTCTACAGTAAACTCAACTTTCCAATCCGGTATTATTCCAGGAAACTCATCAGGAAAAACATCAGGATACTCATTTACCACTGGCACATCATTAATCCGAACAGTTCCTTTATTTATAATGATGTGTGCAAGGTAACATTCATTTCGATCTTTTACAAGTTTCTCACCCTCTTGATATGTTATCAGCAGTAAGGGTTCATTACTGTACACAAACCAAAATTATTTCTGAAAAGAAACTTCTTTATCTCTACAGTCAATCTTAGCATGGTAAATAGAGAGCCAATCCATACCCAAGATACCATCAAACTCTACTAGAGGTAAAACAATAAGGTTCACAAGGAGGTTCTTTCCACAGATAAGGATAGGAAGATTCTTATAAATTCTTTTTGCCTCAAGATTTCTCCCAGGTGTTTTTACCACAAGTTCAGGAGTCATTTCTTGAGATGGTATTACCATTTTACTAGAAAAGGTTTCAGAGATGAACGAATGTGTAGATACCGAATCAAACAACACACTAGCATAATCTGAAAAAACAAACAATGTACCTAATACAACTTCATTTGATGGCCCGACATCTGCTGAAGTAGTTGCAAAGGATTTCACCACCCCTTTCTGCTTGTATTCTAACTGATTCCCATCACTCAAGCTCTTTGTCGGACACTCGTTTTCATAGTGACCCATCTCATTGCACTTAAAACATTTCACTAACTGTAAATCAATTTTGGTCTTACCATCACCCTGATCATTTTCAGTGAAATCACGAGCCTAATGTCCTATATTACTACATCGATAGCACTTTCCAGAATTCAGAAGACATTCCCCAGCATGCCTTTTACAAAATTTATCACAAACTGAAAACTTAGTTTTCTTACCATCAGACTTTTTTGAAGAATTCTTTCCTTTCGCTTGCCACCTCGGTCTCTTCTTGTGCTAGTTGTTATAGAACACTTGATCATCGGAAAACTCTATTTCCACCTTCTCAGCACATCAAACATTTTTTCATAACTTTTGAACTCACGAGAAGCTAATTCCCTTCGATATTTTGGCTTTAATCCTGAGTAAAAATGATTGATTTTACTATCAAGATCTCGGATAAAATTTGGAGCATACCTTGCCAATCGAGTGAACCTTTCTTCATAGGTGGCCACTGAGTCTTCCTATTGCCTCAATTCTAGGAATTGTTTTTCCATCCTAAGTTGAACAGCCTTAGAAAAATACTTCTCACGAAACATACTTTTGAATTCATCCAGTCGAGAGCATCAATCTCATCAGCGTCCCTGATATTTTTAACCATCGACCACCACTGATCTGCTTCACCCTCCAAATGGTAAATATAAAGACTAAACTTTTGATTTTCTGAACACCCCATGACATCGAAAATCTTCTCTAGTGCTTTAATCCACCCTTCATCTGGCACAGGGTCAGATGATCCTTTGAATGATAGGGGATGTTGCCTCATGAAATGTTCCACCACTGACATGTTCCTCTGTGGTTGATCTGGCTGATCTCGTGCATGGATATCACCACTATTTATCGTTTGAGTCAATTGTGCCATTACTGCAACAAACTGTTCAGTTCCAATTCTGACCATCTCAGGATGCTGATTCGGAAGGTTATTTCCTTCTGTATTCCTTCCTAGCACTGCTTCCCTGTTTCCTCTGCGGAAAACCATTCTGAACAAACATGTCTTAGATGAAGCAACATGGTAATCTTCAAATTCTATATCACTTCAATTTGACCATAAAAAAATATATTTTTGGATAATCATTCAATAGAATTCTAACTCCTAAAGTTATCTAAACCAACCTTTGATACCAACTATAAGGCCCCTACCTTAAACCATACTTAATCTTGATTTATTACAAGATTACACATTGAGGATCTTTTCAGGTTTAGAGTTTTAGAGAATTAGATCATAAAACTTGCATTACATTCCAAATTTAAACAAAGTGGTTAAATAAAGATAGTATTATTTTTTCCCATCAATGGAAACATATTTAAAATAAAACATAGATTCTTTCTTGACACTTCCTTGACACTATCATCATATCATGTACCTTTCCCTTGACCTGTGAAAAACATTTCAAAACAACTTGGGATGAGTATAAAAAGCTCAGTAAGGGATATAAAAATATTGAAAGGAAACATGAGTACATATATACATAAGAATGAAATCATACTTTACCCATAAAACATAAGCACTTTAACATACCTCATCCAAATTATGAATAAATCATAGAAATCATATGACATAAAGGTAACTTGAGGCATTCATAACATTCTTACGTAGGGAGTAACCCTCTTGGTTACTTTTGGAATACCCATCACAGTATATTCCCTAAATCTCTTCGGAGAAACCTTAACGTTTAACTCCTTTATGTTACCCAATGCATTGGAGAGCTATATCGAGATCACCTGCCCTTAGTTTATCACGGAACCACCCGTCTTCATAATAATGCCCAAGAACCACAACATAATCGTATCACATAAAACATGCATAAAGAAACATAACATTTCCACCTTTCAATCACAAGATATCAATACAACACATTGATATAAAAACATTATGAAAACCATTTTCAATACAAAAATAAAAGAAAGTAAACAATGGTATTTATTTTTCTTTTAAAAAAAGGTATGTCTTGTAGAGGAAGCCGAAACTCAAATAATGGTCAGGGCGGCGGAGAAGTCGTTGTCGACGCATACGTACGACAAAAACATTCCCTTTTCTTGTTTAGTAAAATGATTCGTATAAAAAAGATTCCTTTTGGATAAAAGTAAAAGTCAAAGGGGTTTATACACCGTATAAAAGAAGGTTGTGTATACAATAAAATATGCATCAATGAATGGAGATTGAGATGAAGTCCCTTACCTCGGGTCCGACTTGACTCGATCGTTCTTTAATATCCTGAATAATAAACTTGAGTTAATTTCTTCTTAATTAGTAACCTTTTTCAAGTTCAATATTCCTTTTATACCACTTATTACCATGTCATGAACACTATGTAATTATTTAAGTTAATAACGGTCGTTTTAACGATCATTGGTACTTGAGTCAAAAATAAACTCTTTATAATTACAAGTTGTTCATGTATCCATTATATCCAGAGTTATACTCATGATGTAGATATCATATATATCATATATATCCAGTATATACATGCATTTATAATATTACGTAACGTTTAGAGGTAAGAAATGAAATGCACCGTTCATGGAGACGGTAAGCCATACGTACGCATGAACGCTACATTCATTTCTATTTCGTATTTTATGGAATGGAATCATAATGATATAAAGGTATATTATAATTACAGTATAATATCATATATAATATCACTAATTAAATCCTTTATGCGTCCCACATATGGCATTAACGAATCAAATCACTTTGAGGGGGCGGTAGTCCGCACTTCCTAAAATGAAGATATCGCGTTTACCCATAATGGTAACCATAAAAGTATGGCTTAAATGAAAAATACAGAAGCTTAAGTAAAACATAAACATATTATATATCATATATAAATATTGTTTCATCTTAATGGCCACCTTTTAAGGTGTTAAAACAATATTGAACAATCATCGTTTCGTGAGGCAGAAATTCGCCATCCACGGAAATAGTATGTTCTTTAACCATTAGATATAGGTGTGTGTAAGTGTAGATCAATTAATTCATATAACAAAATCCTAGTATATAGAAAATACTGGTTTTGTTAAAAAATAAATGAATAAAACGATAATAGGGGGTTTGAGAAGCAAAATAAAACATATGAACACAAGAGAAGACATTACCCTAAAATCGGTTAACTCTCTTTGATTTGAGCTCAAAGGCTTCCTTGGGAAGACTTCTGCCCAAAGTGAGACTTCTAGGAGTTATAAAGGGATGTGGAGTGATAAAATGGGCAGGGTTTGGCCGATTCAAAGGCTTTGGAAGTGTGGGTAAGGAGGTAGAGGTGGGGGCCTTTTATAAGAGGAGAGGAGGGGCACTCTTGGAAAGTTACAAAATGTTACTTTATTCTCAAATGGGTTTCGGATTTTAAATGTCCCACATTGATGTATTTTGAGGATAAGGTGATAAGGGTTATTAATATACTCATACAATAGGTCTTTTACAAGTGTAATTTATAGTTTTAACATTATCTTTTCATTTTCTTTAAATCCTTTATTAATGAGTTAATCACTGCATCATCATGATGTCATAAATAATTTAATTTATTTAATGTCCAAAAATTATGAAAAAAATACTATGATGTATGAAATATTTTTAAATTTAAAATGAATATTTATAGTCCAAAATATCATCTATGTTGACAAAATTAAAAATGTTTTACTCAGGTAATACATTCTTTGTTATATTTACTTTCTTTAAAAAAAATAAAAAGATAACAAGTCACTTTCCCACAAAAGTGATTCCTTGGGGTCCCCAAGTTTGGAACAAGGCATCCCATGGTTGGAAATTATACAAACAGTAGAATTAGGACACAAGTTAGGTTTATTTTTTATTATTATGATATTATTTTATTATCCTTAACTACCTGATTACTCATTAATCAAGATAATTAAAGATAATTACCGTCGTTACTATTCATAATGTCCAAAAACAAAAAAAGTCTTGATTACATAATTTGGAACTTATGATTACAAATATGTAATCCATTTTACCAAATTACAAACACATAAATTTCAATAATTAATTTAAAAATAATTCCCATTGTCAAAACAAATAAGGGGTTTTTTTTGAAACAATGTCTATGAAAAGTTTGGCATTAGTATATGCCCAATTCCAAAGTGAAATTAATCCTAATGACCACCATTGGATTAAATGGTAAAAATATATTCAATTTAAACTTTAATACCAATTAAAAAGATAATATAACCATAAAATTAAATTAGATGAAAAAGCAGTTTTGATGTAAAATGCAGTATTTTTCACTATTCATTAAAAAAATGAACATTGTCAGAAAAATACCAAAAATTTACCCAAAGTAAATTTCAATGTACCAATCATAAAGAATAAGTTTATTTTGACAAATATAGCTTATAAAAGTTTCAAAAGATAGATTTAAAAATGGTTTTCCATCAAAAGTCTATAACACAGTCTTTTAAAAATACTAGAGTATTCCATGCTTTAGGTTGGATTTATTCTCATTTTAAGCCTCAAAAACACTTTATAATTCATAAATAGACATAGATAATAATATCTATTATTAATTACTTACTTTGTATTTTACAATTAAATAGGATATGATTATGGAAAATTTTCTCTTAAAATCTCCAATATTGGTGATCTTTCAAATTTTCAATCAAAGGTGATGAAGAATGTTTCACCTAGTTCTTTCAGAAGAAAAATTCAATTAATGGAAGAAGATGTGTCAAATAGTGATGAATGTGGATATTATGAGAAATCATATTGTGGTGTCTCTCAAATCATTATCATGGAAAAATGAGAAGAATAAGTGAACCCATAAGAATATGAGTCATAATATAATAATTAATTTACTATTGAGGATGTAGAGAGTGAAAAATAATATACTATGAGAATTGAATGGAAAATGTGTTTGAAAAAAATAATATGATTTATTGAAGACAACACTTCAATAAAAAGAGTTTAAAACAAAAAATATATAACTATAGTTGAAAAATATATTTAGGTTAAAGAAATTGAGAATTTCAATCTTGATGTTTCTCAAAAAGGGTGTAATATTTTAACCCATGAACTATACTATTGTATTTAGAGGTAAGAAAATTAAAAACTTTAAAAAAATATAATTGAGAGTGAAGATAATGATGATATAATTAAAAGTAAGAGTAAAAAGGCTGTCAAAAATAAATGTGATTGTTCCAATAAAACTATTATAAGAATTTATTGAAGATAAGATGCAATATATGAGATGGGAAAGTTTTAAAAATCTATTAATTAGAAGGAATCCATATTTACTAAAGAATAAAATGATAATATATAATCTAGAATAGTTTTATGTCCTAAATAAAGGTTGACATATTTTCTAAATTTGTAGAAAGAAAATTTTAGAAAATGAGTATAAATCAGTAAAAAATGATTATAGATGAATACAACAATAAAAATATTATGATATTTACTCATTTTAGGTGTTTAAATATAATAAGACCATAACCCATTCAGGAGAATAATTCTACTCAATATAGAACATTACATGGGTACTACTGGGATTGTGGTATGTTTGGACACAAGGCCTACAAATTTTTTGCATAATATATTTATAGATGGACTAAGAAGTGTGAGGGAACTAAGAGGGAGAGACAAAACATAGATGATAACTCATAAGAAACAACAATAGGCTGAGTAAAAGTTTCCTATAAAAATGGATTTAAAAATATACAAGAGGTACATAGAAGATGAAATCAAGAAGGGAATAAAAAATATGCATATGTTATTAGTTTTGAGGCTTTAAGATGTTTTTTTAGTAAATTGAGTTTTATTTTTTTTGATAAAATGAAAACCTCCTATTATTTTATCATTCAATTTTTAATAGAATTTTTTTAATTATATTATGGGAATTAAATATTAACTTTAGTTTAATAATCATAATTTTAATACCATATCATTATTGGCTTCATTATAAATAGTATATTTATCATAATTATATTTAGTTTTTAGTGTCACTAGTTTTTTTATCACATAATAATTTGATTTAATATTTTTGTAAAATATATTTTTTTATGTACATTATATTTTAAGATTTACATCTTATTACATGTGTTAATTACTTAATTATTTAAGTTTTTCACATCCTCACATTGTTATTTTTTTTTAAAAAAATTATTTAATTTTCTTGATCATTAATTTGTCATTATTTTTTTTATTACTCATTTTAATTTTTATTATTTAAATATTATGAAAAAAATAATTTTTTAATTATTTTTTTACACTTACATTCCTTTCAAGACCTTATTGATACCTTTATGTAAGATTTAATTTACCATTATGAAATTTTTATAAATTTTATTCTACCCTTATTTAACTAGATTCCTTTTTATTTACACATACACATCATATGTAATATTATAGTTACTTTTACACAATGGCTTCTTACCCTTACCCACTTCTATTGTACACTAATGTAAGCCTTTTTTACACTTACGTAATATGTATTTATTCCTCTTTACCCTTATGTTCCTTTAATAATACCCTTACATAGTTCATGGAATTTTTAGTTTCCTTTACAATATATATAAAAAATTAATACTGCATTTATGTAATGCTTAGAATAATAGTTTTACCCTTACGTAGCTTCTTACCTATACCCTTATGCATGATTTATCAATTCTAAGTTACATTTATGCATACATGGAAGTAACCTTATATAGGGAGTCTAAATTTTTGTTTACCTTTACATAGTTCATTGTATTCAGTTTTACCTTTACATATGTGATTTTTTACCCTTATAAAATGTATATAAATTTATTTTTACCCTTATATAGTGTACTTTGTTACCATTACATAGTGTATTTCCTAACCCTTATGAAAACTACATAAAATTTAGCATACCATTATGCAACTAGAGAATATCTTTATTCATCCTATATATTTTAAAGGATACCTTTATATATTTTATACAAATTATGTTTTACTCTTACGCACCTTGTAAAGGACCCTTAGGTGGGTATAAAACTATTATTTTCTCAAGATTACACTTTTTTATGACTTTTGTGATATTATCAATTGTTTCATGTTTGTCACAAGTGTTTAAATTGTATTAATCTATAAATTATTATGAATCATGTAGAACATTTGTCAAGTGTTTCTATATTTTTTTAAATACATTTTTATAAATAATAATTCTGGTCTTCATTCATGCATATATTTATATCATCAAACTAAAATATTTTGGGTTTATTATATTTACTTATTTTTTTTGTTTTTTATTATTTAAAAATAATATAATATTATCAATACAATGGAGTGTGGGTATTAATTTTTTAATTTAAGCACGATAATTCAAAATATAGGTAATAATAATATGTTTCCATATTTATCTCTAACCATTGTTTTTAAATATATGTTTAATGAAAATTAAAAATTTATGTGGAGAAGATTCATGGGATTTTTGTCAAATAATAGTTCCCATTGCCTTTTTGTATATAAATAAGGTTCAAGGAAAAGTTGTGAAAATAAGATAATAAATAGATAGAGACAACATAATAAAATTTTAATATATGGATTTGTTAAGGCATTTCTGGTACCCTAATATTTCTTAGTTCTGCATCAATTCATGAATAGATAAACATCACTTCTCCCCATCAACCTTCTTTATCTAAATCTTCCACTAGTCTAGTTATTTTTATTATTATATGGATGTGTTTTTATTTAATAGTTCACATATGGGTTATAACTCCATTTAAAAATTCTTTTTTGGTTATTCAAACATGACCAAAAAGTGGGGTTACTTAGGTTATGGTTCCTATAATGTAAATAAAATTGATAAGTTTGGTCTATCCTTATAATATAATGGGTTTTTATTACTCTCATATAAGGTAATAAAGGTATGGTTTTCCCTATAATAGTCTATGTTTAGTCTGCACCTATAAAATACATCTTATTTCTTTGTTTTAGTGAGTACCAGTCCTATCACTAAGTTAGAGGGGATTTAATAGTAGACGTAGATTCTATGTGAACTCAAAAAATATAAAAATACTATTGTTTATATTAATTATTTTTATTATGTTTTTATCTATTTGAACATTACACTCACATTCAACAATTATTATGTTTGAATAAATATCACACTAATATTTTCAAAATTAAGTTTAAATTTTTTTAAAGGACTATTCACCCCTAGTACATCTTGTCAATATAACTCCATCCAAAAATTGTTTTTAGAGGAGTATCCTTAAATGATATTTTATTATTTTTGGTTTATTATGATTTCAAAATCTTAATAGGGATACCATTATGATTATTACACATTTTATAAGTTAATATTATATTTTTTTCTAACACAATCTTAGACCTAATAGTCAAAGGAAATATAATTTTTGTTTTCAATGGAATGTATGTAAAGTAAAGTCATACAATCTCTCAGGACACCTTAGATTAGTGGAATTGATTATGGATATTAAAAGGATCGTATTTATATTTTATGATAATATTTTTACAGAATATTGGATTTTCATGATTAAACAGTATACATTTCATAAAATATATTTGGATATAATGACTTAAAATGATGCTACCAAATATGTTATAAACTATAATGTAATTAATTTAATTTTTTATTTGATTTGAAGCATTTATAGTCATATTTCACATTGAGTAAATGGTTCATTTATTTTGTGGACTTTCAAAGTCACTCATCATCACACTAAGAAGTTGTAGAAAACAAAATTTGTATTACATCATATAGAATTTTTGGAATTTAGAACGTATCATCATTAGAAACTTATTGAGACTCTCAATTAATTTACCAATATCATCAATTTCATAGTTTCTCTTAGAGACACTATAAATAATCAAGTACTTATTGAGAGAATAGTTCAACCATTACCTAGAAAATGGCACTCTAAGAAGGTTTTAATTGAAGAAATAAAATTTTTAACTCCATATACTATGGATGAAATTATTAGATATCTTCTTAAATATGAGTTTGAGTTAAAGAGAATTGATAGAAAATCTGTTGATTAAAATAATGGAATAGAATTTAAATATTCATTATATATTTATTATAACTCTTATAATGAATGTATAGGACCATATATTATTGGAAATGTAATGAGTTAAATCATTTTTCTATGTGTTATAAAGATATTGTGAATAAGTAAAAAAGTTCAAAGGAAGGAAGATCAAAGAAGTATAATAAGGGATTGAAAATTAATTATAAGGTAAGCAATAAAAGAAGGAACTGTAGAAATATTATCATGCCATTTGGAGTTGTATTGAGGAGTTGGATTATAATAGTGTGGAATAGAAAATTGAGAAGAAAAAGGGATAACCATGATTTAATGGATACACATAATGAGGTTCCGGAATCATTCTTTTGACCATAATAAAGGACTTCTTATGTTACTATAACTTCTTATTATTAATGAAATTGTAAAATTAGTTCAAGTTCTTATGATGAAATATATTCTGAAAGTGTTATTATAAGGAACTAAAAAAGTATAACAAAACATTAAAAGTGGGTGATTTTAAATAAATAGATTTTATTGAAAACAAATAATGAAAAAAATGTTAATATGATAAAGGAAAATAAAATTCACATTAAATAGAAGAGGATTTATAAAAAATCAACTTCATGTTCTAATTGTAAATTGATAGAAAGTATTCAATGAATTGAGAAATTAATAAATAATAATGAATTAAATAATGATTTCATGTTAATGAATGAATTATATCATATAGATATATTTAAATTACTCATATATGACATGTCTAATGTTCAAAAAGAATGCAAGAATCTATTGGAAGAAAATAATAAACTAAAGAACTCAACTTCATGCTCAAATGATAAAATATGGGAAGATATAGAAAACGCTCAAAAGGAGAATAAAGATATTAAAAAGAGAGTTTCTTATTTGTAATCAACTATTTCAAAAAAATCATGGGAAATAGAAGTTTAAAATAATGATTTATGAGAATAAGTTTTAAAAGTAAAAATTTTGTATCAGTTATAATAAATAAATTTTTAATATTTATAGTATTATGTTTATTAAGATTATTAATGGAAAGGGTTATGATTTTACGTACAATAAGTGTGGAACATGTGGATGTTATCCTTCAGATTTCCCTCTATAACATGTTCAATCATTTAGACACAAAAATGGATTTCTCTTAAAGACTTTATTCCTTGTTAAGATAAATAACACTTGAATAACATGGGTTTTCAAAGGATTGTACTCAAATCCAATAGTTCCCAATCTAGTATACATTCCCAAGTAATTATTTCTTTTCTATACAACATTTTTTTTCTATCATTGTTATAAAATATAGTATAGCGGCATAAATAAAACTATTTGTTTTATTTCTAGTTATTAAGAGTATTCAACTTATTTATTTTTGTTTTACTAGAATATACACAATCTATTTTTAATTAAATAAAAATATATTTCAAATTTTTTGAATATATTATTAATAGATGAATTGATTCAGGGTGAATGTATCTTCTCAAAATTATTTGATGTTTATACTCATATCTTATGAAATAATTCATTCATTAAGGGTGTATTTTTTATTTAGTAAAATGGTAAATTTATTTTAAAAATATATTTATAGTAAATTTGTGAATTTTATTTTGGGATTATGAGTTTTATCTCTCAAATACATTATTTTTTTTATGAAGTTTTGAATATATAGGGTTTATCCATTATTATTTACCCTATTTTATATAACCATGTTCATTTCATATAATTGGATGCTACCATTTCCAAATTTAAATATATAATGTATTTGAAATAATTATTTTGAATAATATTCATTCTTAGTCAGTATTCAATAATTATTTATTTTTTTTATTAGAAGAGGTTATTAATTTTTAAAAGGGTGGATAAATATTTTAAAAGGATTTCCAATACTTTTTTATACATTTCAAACGGGGGGGATAATGTTTTAGAGTATTCTGAATAATAATTTTGTTTCTCAATTTTAAAAAATTGAGAGATTGTTAGTGTTAAGGTTTTAGGATATTTTTTTAGTAAATTGAGTTTTAGTTTTTATGATCAATTTAAAACCACCTCTTATTTTATTATATAATTTTTATATAAATTATTTAATTTTATCATGGGAAATAAACATTAACTTCAATTCAAGAATCATAATTTTAAAATTTATCACTTTATTTGGATGATTATAAATTGGGTATTTATTATCATTATATAGGGCATTTAATATCACAGGTATTAGTTTATCACATGATCATTTGAATTAGTTTTCTAATCAAATGTATTATTTTATGTTAACCTCATGTTGGGGGTACTAAGATTATAGGATTGCGATCCTTGGATTGACCTGTTTTAGGTGAACAAATATGTTACATAATCTTAAATTTTTATTAAAGTGATGAATTGGTTTTTTGGAACCCAATAATCTTATGGGATGTTTCCTATGATGTTGGAACTCCTATTAAATTTTATAAAGATACAAAAATGCGAAGGTGTGGGAAATATGCATGAATTTTGGTTAAATTTGATCTGAGTTCAACTTTGGTTGAAACTGTGTATTTTATTACTGGTTATTTTAATTTTAAGCTTGAAATTGATTTTTAATGTGTACCAATTTTTTTTAAAATTAATTGTGTATTATTTATATAAGAGATAAGTGTTAAAGGGGTTTGATACGCTCAAATTTTATGAAATACATGCATCACTTTAACAACTATAATTTTATGTTTACCAATATTAATGGAAATAAATCTTCAAATAATGAGCTCATTATGCCCTTAGAGGTGACAAACAATGATTCTATTCAAGGTGGAAATGTTTTTCTAGAAGTAGGGAGAGCACAGGATAGGGAGGTTTCTACCCCCATTCCAAGGGCTCCTCCAGTTGAGATGCTTGTTTTATTTTCTAATGTGGTATATAATACCAATTTGAAATCATGTTTAACTATTATTTCATCTTTAACTAGTGCTAAGGAAACTAATATTAAGGCTAATGAGAAGTGTGTTCCTATAAATATGTGTTGATCTACCAGCATTGTTGTTGAAACTAAGATAATGGGAAATAATGAGGTAAAAGTATTGAAAGACAAAGTTTATCATCCCACTGCTATAAATGATTAGGGAATCTTCATGTTTTCAACTACTTCCCCTATAGATCAAAGAAATGTAGGTAATATTTTACTCTTCTTAGGGGTGTCATGTTAATAAATTACAATATTAATAGATCATATTAATAATGAAACTTCACCTTGTATTACTGTATCTGATAATGGGTATTCACCAATGAATAAGGGAATGAAATTTGATAAACATAGAAGTACATGAATATGGACTATTCATGCTAGTGAAACTTCAAAAGGGAAATGTAAGACTATAATAAATCTCATTCATGAGGTAGTCATTACTGATCTTGTATATGTACCTCCAAGAATAGAGGATGTAGTTGATAGTCTAGACCTGAATGTAAGGGATAATTTACTATATTGAATATGTAGGTTTTTTAAGAATCCAATTAAGATAACCATGATAGTGTTTGGAATACCCCAAAATAGTTGAAGATAGGAAAACATTAAAGGGACCGGTGTAGATCTTGAGAAATGGGGTGGGTGAGTGATTTATAAGGAAAATTTGGAATGATATTACCCATACCAATTTTAAAATCTTATGAAAACATCTTATAATACATTTGGAAAGACCTAGACAAAATAATATGAATCCACTAGGGAAACAAATCAATGTTCCCCTAGAAAACTATAAGGGTGAGAGGTACCCCCAAGATATTACAAAATAGATGTAAGAATGGGTTGATTTACAACTTCAATATACCTACACTAAAATTGAATAATATTTTTGTGGTTATATGAACTATCTATTTATCAAAATATGTTATCTAAAAATTTATATTATGGATTCCATCACAATTCTGGTCAAGATTCTTATAATCGTTCATGGAAATATATGAGTTAAACCATTCAAAAGGAATCTTCTATCACGTCATCAGATTATTAGACTTTGTTTCCTCCCACATGGCAGAGAGATCGACACCCAAAGGATAGAGTTTGATTTTCTATAAATCTAGGTTATAGAGGGAGAAACAGGAATTAATCCCAGCTTTTTTATATTGTGTGCATATCTTCCCTCAATGAGCTTTTATTTCCCCTATATTATACTTTTCATTTTTCTAATATAATTTTATGGTGTGGTTTTCCATCCCAAATCACACTCGAACATTTCTAATTATTATTTTATATAAAATCTATTAACAAATGTATTTATTTTAACATGTGTTGCATTTTAAATTCATTAAGTTGTTCAAATCCTCATATGGATTATGTTTTTATAATTTTTTTTGAATTTAATTTTTCTTTAATTTTTATCATTTAGTTTTTAATTCATTATTATTTTGTATTTAAATCTTGTGAAAAAATAATTCTCGAATTATTTTTTACCCTTGTGTATGTTTTGAAAACTTTTTTTTACCTTTAAATATGCTTGTAAGTACTCTTAGCATGGTTTATAAATTCTATTCAACCCTTATATAAGTAGTTTTTTTAATATTTACCCTTTAACATTGTACAAAGTATTCTAGTTATATTTAGACAACTTCTTATTACCCTTATGAAACTTGTATTATACCCATTCATAAGCCTATTTTTACCATTATGTAACATGTCTTAGTTCTTATTTACCATTACACAACATTTCTATTAACCTTATATGTCACATGAATATTTTTTTACCTTTTTAAAATATATTTAAAATGAATGAACCTTTATTAAATGTATACAATTTTAGTTTTACCCTTACATATATTTTTATCTTTACCCTTAATAATGTTTTATCAATTCTGAGATGCCTTTACACATGTATATAATTATCATTACATAGAGAGTATAAATTTTAGATTAACTTTACTCATCACATGGTATTTAGTTTTAACTTTACATATGTTAATTTTTACCCTTACACAATGTCTATAAATTTCTTTTTATCCTTCCGTACTGTACTTAGTTACCTTTATGAAGTTTATTTCCTTACCTTTATGTGAGCTATATAAAATGTATCTTAAATTCTCACAATTATAGCTTAACTTTATAAATAATTTATATTTTAAAAGGTTGTTGTTATGTAGGTTATACAAATTATATTTTACCATGATGTATGCTAGTAAATGACCCTTACAAAGTTATAAAATTATATTTTTCTAAAATTTATCTATTTTATTATTTATTTGGTATTGTCATTTCTTGCACTTTTTTAACAGGTGTTAATTTTTTTTAAAAAAATTATATTCTTATTACTGATAAACACCTATGAAAAGTGATTCTATATTGTTTTAAACATTATTTTAGGAAGGTTAATTACATTCTTTGTTCACAAATATATTTAAAAAAATGATACTCAAATATTTTGCATTTATTTTTTTCCATTCATTTGGCTTGTTTTTATTATTTATAAATACTATATGTTTATAAACACAATGGAGTTTTGGGATTAATTATTGAATTTAAGCATGATAATTCAAAATAAAAGTAATAATAAATGTTTTAATATTTATATCTAATAGTTGTTTTTAAATAAATGTTAAAGAAAAAGAAAAACTTTCCTGGAAAAAATTCACTGGATTTCCATAAAAAGAATAGTAGTCATAAGAATTTTTTCTATAAATATGGTTTTAGGAATAGTAGTAAAAAATTAAAAGAAATATAGAGGAACAATATAATACAATTTATCTCTACTGATCTGATGAGGCCTTACTAGTTGCTTGTTGTTTCTCCTTTCTTCATCAATTTGTGAAGGTTAAAAGATCCATGTTCCACACTGTCCATATTTATCAACATATTCTAGTATTCTAGTTAGATTTATTATTATACGGAAGGTTCTATATTACATACTTAACACATGTGTTATTAATCCATTAAAAAGGTATTTTTTACTTATGCACAGCTGACCAAAAAGTAGGATCAATTAGATTATGATTTCTCTGATGTAAAAAAGAACTGATAGGTTTAGTCTTTTCTTACAATAGATTGGGTTCTTCCTATTCCTAAAAAAATTTAGAAAGGTCTGGTATATCCTATAAGATACTAGGTTGATTCTACACCTATAAAATACTTCATATTATTTTTTTAGTGAGTACCATTCCACTCACTATGTTAGTCGGGATTCATGAGTAGCCATAGGTTCTTTGTGAGACAAACTAATATAAAAAACCTAGTGTTTTTATCCTTTATTTTTATTACACTACTTATATATTTGAATTCCATGCTCTCATTCTATTTTGTTTCAATAAATATTAATTATATAATTTTATAATTATGCTTCAAAATTTTAAAAGAACTATTCAACCCCCTCTAGTCTATCTTTTCATCATTAACTTTGGCTAACAAGTGTTTTATTTATTCAACCGTAGTATTTCATATTTAAAAAATATTAGAAAAGATTTATTTTCAGTTAAATAATAGGATAATGATGTATAGTATGTATTAAAATCCTATAAATCATAAAAACATTGGATCATGGATAGAGGGTGTTCATATCACATGATAGGTCATATGAAAATAACTAAAAAATATTGATAAATATGATGGGGGAGTTTTTAGATTTGGTAGTGGAAGCTCTCTAAAATTCAAAGGCATTAGAATTTAATATATTGGTAAAAATATAATCATCCCCAAAAAATTTATCCTCATTAATGTATTAATACACAATTTTTTGAGTGTATCACAATTATGTGATACATGAAATGAGGTTGTTTTTAGGAAAAATTGATTCATTGGTATGAGGTTTAAAGACAGAGGTGTTATGATAATGTGGTTGGTAACCCTATATAATTTTTTTTAAGTTATATAAGATAGTAATGACTACTATCGAAGTCAGTAAGAAAAAATACATTTTATCACATGAGAGATTTGGCCAACTGAGGCAGAATTGCATGAAGAAAATCATGAAGGACAAAGTTTTGAGAAATGATCCCTTCATAAAAGCATATAAAACCTCAATTTTTAGAACTTGTATGAAAGGAAATATGTTAAATAGATCCATAAATATAGGATAAATCTAAATATCAAAACCTATATTTTTATCCATTCTAATGTATATAGTCCTCTAACCTAGAAGTAAAATGTGGAGATGGATATTTTGTTACATAAATATGTGGAATTACAAGGATTACATATGTCAGGTTTATGACTCACAAGTATCAATCCTTAGATAGGGTTAATAGTTTTAGAAGTATTATTTAGTGGTATAATGAATTGCATTTATAGAGGTTGATATTAGATAATAGTTGTGAGAATGTTAATAAAAAATTTAATAAATACTTCCAAAATCAATGAAGTAGAATTTAATTTAGTTCTATTTAAACTCTCTAGTAAAATATAGTTATTGAAAGGAAGAATAGTATTTTGGTTGACATAGGGAAAAATATATTAATAGAGCATGAAACTTTAATATCTTTCTAGATGTAAACAATACCAATATCTAGAGTCATACAAAATATAATATCTTAATATCATGTTTTTACATGACTCATTAGGATATGTGGTTTAAAAATAATAGGAATGTTTAGAATCTCATAGTCGTTAAAATGAATAAGAAAACAGAAGACTATATTAACATATGTTAAAGATTATTTTCATATATCTGAATCAGTATAAGAATCATATAAATTAATTCAAATTGAAGAAAAAGAGAATATTATGATGTATCAAATTATGATAATGATATTTATAATTCATAAGTGGTTAATAATAGTTATAAATGATATGATCAAGTGTCTATAGGTAAGGTTTCAAGATGAAGTAATTTTTTATATTTTTTTGAATAAAATTGGTGACCATAATCAAGCTATTAAATCTTGAAAGAGAATAACAACCGTAAACTGTACTAGATTTATATAGAATTTTTTATAAAAAATATCTGGAAAAGGATTTTGATCATAAGAAGTGGGTTCAGGACATAAATAAAGAATTAGGCTAGATTTAAATGAATTAATATTGGGAACATGTATCCTGACTTTATGAATATAATGTGATTGGAACAAAATGGTTTTTTTAGAAATAAACTTAATGATAATGATGAATTTGAATGAAACAAAAACATAATGCAATGAAAGGGCTACTCAAAAATTGAAAGGTTTGACATTGATGAATCATTTTCCTTGTATCCAAACTTGAATCCATCATAATATTACTTTACATAATAGATAATATAAGATTTAAAATATTTCAGATGGATGTTAAATTAGCCTGTTTAAATATTGATACTGATTAGGAAGTTCACATGGAATAACCTAATTTCTCCAATCGTGAATCTAAGTAAATTAATGTGTTTAAGGTGAATATAGCCAATTAAATTTTGAAAAATTCTCTAAATTATTAGTATTTCAAAGTAGATGAATATTTGAATATCATCAGTTTTATGAAATGCAAAGTGGATATAAACATGTAGGTGAAAATTTCTAATGTTGTAATAAATTTTTGATAATGAATGTTGTAGAAATAATCCATAAAAATAATGAAAAAGGATAAAGTAATGATTTTAAAATAAAAATGAAAGGAAATTGGGATATTTCAATGTTTGAATAAATTAAAATTTTATTTAGCTTACAAATTACTCAAGAAAATGATCATACCATTTTTTACAAGAAAATTATGCTAGAGATATCTTAAATAATTTTGACATGAAAAAATCTTGATGTGTCTCCACACTAATTCCAATTTGAATGAAATTGTTTAAGGATGATGGATTACAATAATAAATTTTAACTCATTGAGAATATGAATTCGAATTCTTATGTATTTAACATCCATGGGACCAGATATTTTGTATGATGTCACTTGTTTTTTCGGGTTCTAATACAATCCTGTGGAATCAAATATATTAGCAGAAAAGTTGATCTTCAGAAAAATCTCAAATAATTTCAATTATTAGATGATTTACAAGATAAAAGGTGATATGAATCTATGAAAATTTATTGATTCTGGTTGGGTAGGAGTTATTGGTGAAAGGAATTCCACATCGAGTGGAGAATTTTCTTGTTGGAAGGAGATATTTTTCATGGAAATCAAAGAATCAAACATCAATTACATTGAGTAAAACTGAATATATATAGGTTTTTGAATCATAAAAATATAAACTCATGGTGTGGATGAAGACAAAGATACGTTATTTCGGTTTTGAATTTGCGTATTCTTTATTATTAGGCTATTATAATCAATGTTTCATGCATTGTTTTAAGAATCTTATGTAGTATTCAAGGTCTAAATTAATTGCTACCAAGTACCATTTTCTAAAAGAGAAGTTGGTTAGAGTTATCTTGAATCTAGATTTTATTCTTTACAATGAATACTTGGATAGTATTCTTACAAATCTCCTTGAAACTGAACTTTTTGAGAAGATGAGGCTGTAGGTGGGTGTGTCATAGACTCCCTCAAATAGAGGTATGAAATAATTTTTTTTGACATTCCTCCTATATTTTATCTTGTTTAATTATTAAATTGATGTTTTGTTCACACGGAGAAAATTTTTCTCCTTGTTGTGAGTTATCTTAACATGCTTATTGAACTATATAAGAAATATATATCCTTGAATAGGTTCAATATTCTCTTATTGTCTGATTCTTTAAGTTTGAGATGATTTTTTAAGGATATTATTGATGATTGATTTAATAACCATTGTCTTATACACCAAGATAGCTCATTAGTCTTAGAGATAATTATTTAATAATAATATATGTTTTTAAAGTTTTATTTTGTTCACATGTTCTATTCTATTAGGTTATATTGAAAATAATTTTGAGATTAGTATTTTCAAAAAATATAAAGGGGGGTATTTTCAAACCATTATTGGGGAATTTTTATTAGATGGAAATACTTGTTTTAGTGTGATGATTTTTTCAGCTGATCTTAAATCCAAGAACAAATTGATGATTGAGAAATCACTATATATAACACATTTCAAGGTTTTTGAAGTGTTATAATGTTTTGGGGTGAGTTTTGATAATTTATTATGTTTTGGAGGTGAGTTGAAGAGATTATTTTTTGATCCAAGTGAAGTATGAGTTTTCTGATCATGAGTTTAAATTTGAAAAAGGAAATCATCATATGCATCTTACAATCTGATATTTGGAGAATTTAAAAATATATTTTAGAAACCATAATGATGTATAAGATTATCATAATACATTTTAGTCTGCATATGTTGATTGAGATCCTCATATGATATTTTACCTTGTAAACATTTTTAGTTTATGGAAGGATTTAAAAAATGTTGAAAATGTTATTTTTTATATTCATTCTATTCTAAATAAAATTAAATGGTTATAATAATATGATCTTAATGGATCAAACATATATATTACACATGGATAATGATTCAAACCAAGGTGAAAGAAGGATAACCCAAGGATGGTGCTGGGATGATACGATTTGTTCCACATCACATGAAGAGGAACCACATAACCACTTCTTACATACATGAATGAAAGTTTTGAATAATTTAAACCAGTGGATTTTATAGAAAGAAAAATCCATGATATTTAAAATATTGGGAGGGGTTTATGGGTTCATGTATTTATGAAGAACAAAGAAGTTAATGATTTAATTTCTTTATATTTCATGAACATGGATGTAGAATATTATAGTAAATTTAAAAGGAAAAAAATTACATGATAATGTAAATATGAAAGAAAAAATGAGTAAATTAATTTTGATCATGAATTTAATGATTCTTTGAGTTCTTTAGAATATCCTATTAAGATGGTTGTGAAGAGAAGAGAAATAAGATCCTATGTGGGTTTTTTACAGAGGATCAAACTTTCATTGTTGATTTCTTTAGAAGGATATTTTTTATATTTTACTGGTGAAAGTTTGTAACTGGAATAATCTAGTGGTTTTAAAAAGTTAATGTTCATACCCTTTATCAAGATCCTTTTCATAATAATAAGGGTGAAGTGTGTGTTAAATAATAACCATGACACACCATGGATATAGTCATACTGTAAAGAATGGGAACCTATTTAATAAACTTTTTATTGTGATTTATTATTTTCATCAGTGAGAAATATGGGAGAGGTGTGTAGAAAAATCATGAGAGTTGAAACTATAAGAAATTTAGGGAAAGTTACTCTCCCACCCACCCACTCTCTCATTCTTCTTGACACTTCAAGATATCCAAACAATTATATTACTCCAAAATTAAAAAATATACATAAAAATAATTTATTATCTATAATATATATTTAAAATATTTATTATAGACTTATCCTACAGAAAATATTATATTAAAGGAACCCATAATGAATTTTAAAATGGTGCATAGGCACTTCATCGACACTAATAAATGTTTTCTTTATTATCATGAAAAGAATTTATTTATATTAAATGGATAGTTTTTTTAGAATAATAAAATTATATTTATCTCTTAATTTAATGAAAAATGTTTCATAAACATTTAATTCATATTTATATCATGATAATGTAAAAAAATCAGGTTATTTATAAAATTAGACTTTTTTAACAAATCACTAAAAATCATCTTTCTCTAAAAAATACAAAAAATATAACCTTGATATAATTTCAACATGATAAAAATATAAAATAAATTACAGTCTACATAATTCAATTTCTGAAATTTATACATTTATATTTTAATTAAAACAATATAGTACATTGGAAAACAATTTATTTTTTTATTTTATTTTTTTGTAATTTTTATAATGAAAAATCACTTTCCTACCACATTAATTTATAGGATTATTCCTAAGATCATAATAATAAAAAAATTAATATAAATTTTGATAATAAAATTTAATATCTATTTATAAAATATTCATTATTGCATTAAATAGATTATAATAAGAAATCCTTTTAAGAAAATATATTTTACCACTAAATAAAATATTTTTTAAATTAAAAATTAAAAATGATAATTTAAAATGTATAATTTTTGTCCAATTAATTATATAATATCATTTGAGACATCATATAAAAATATATACATTTTTAAATAAAATATATAAATTTATAATCATGAATATTAATAATTTATTGATGTTGTACCTTATTAAAAATATATGGGTTGTCGCCTTCTATCCCTTAAAAATTTTCATACTCACAATTTTATCTCATGTCCAATGAGCATAGGTTAATTATATTTTGAAATAGTGAAAAAATATTTTCAAAATTCATTTTGATGGGTAAAGGAGGACTTCAGAAACTATAATTTCTATTTGAAGCCCCAAAAATGGAACCTTGAAAGGAAATAAAGGTAATGATAATAAATATGGATTGGAAGATAAAATAAATATATAATAGTTGAAATATATAATTTTAGGTTGTTTAAATGGGTTTTTAATAAAATCACATCCAAAAGGAAATATATCATATTCTATTGAATAAAAATGATGTTTAATATGAATAATTAAAAAGAGAAAATATATTTATCATTCAAAATAATAAAATAAAAACATTATGTTATAAAATAGTGTGTAAATAGAGGAGAAAAATAATCAACAGACTAGAGGGAAATTATTATTACCGACATCATAAAAAATAATCAAAGAATAATAAAATTATATAAAAATATAATTTCATTTAGTGAGAAATAAAATATTATTCAAGAAATTTAATTGTATAATATATTAATAATAGGATAACATGGTAAAAGAATAAATATTATTACTTTAGAAAAATATATTGAATAAAAAATAATCATATGACTTTGGTAATATATGAATCAGAATCCAATGAAAATTAGAACCTGGAATAGAATTTTAATTTCCTTGAATAATATTTAAATTATGAAAAGAGATTTAAATAAGGTAGTATATAAACTATTAAAAACATGTAACAAATAATGAAAATTAATATATAAACACTTATTAATTATATTAATACATATAAATTCCTAGAAAAAAAATAAATTACAATATAATATAATATTATGGTACATGTGCCCCAAGATTATAAGAAAATATTCGAAGAAGGGATTACCTGAAATTATTAATGGAGGTTGATTTAGAAAAATCTCTTATGAAAAACATGGTGTGTGAACTACAATAGAGTATAAGAGACCATAAATTCATCAAAAATTATTGTAAAAGAGTATCATTTTCATTTCATGATGTTTTATTTGAGGTATTGTACATAGAATATGAAATATAAGAACAATACATGTAATAAATAGAGACTTGAAAAATAGATCCAAAATATCTATAACTTTAATTGTAAGATAATTCTCAAAATTTAATACTAAAAATTTTTTAATCTATTTTTTTACTTTAAAAGATTCATATTGGTGGATGATTTTCTAAGGCCTACCGTGATAGTAGAGTGATGTTTTCCACATAATCCTTAATATATTTATCTTCATTTTTCCTTAAGTTTGAGAAATTCTTAAAACACTAAGATTGTAAAGACCCGTAAAATTCAAGGGAATTTTTTTTTCTTAATTTTCTTTGGAATTTTACAAGAACGTGGTTTCTGACGGCACCTGATTCCGAGGCCCGGTGTGCCCGGAATAATTTTCTGAAGTTTGGCTCGGGTACGTTCAGTGAACGAACAAGCGGGAATTTCTAACTTTTGATCCGGTGCTCGGAATTGAAATCCTAAGACACCGATGAACTCGCAGCGTCGATATTCTCTTAAGGAGACCTTTTCTGAGGTTGCGTTTTATGCGGAATGAAAGTTAGTTTTGGGAAAAATTAAAAGAAGTTAAATAAAATGTGGAAACACATTTTATTTTTAACTTGTTGGTTAACTTCTCCCAAAGGGAGTTAGGGGTGGGACCCACATCCACTTAACCTCCCTTGAGAGGATTAAGTGTGGTGGGGCCCACACGAACCCTAACACTTCACCTTCTTTTTTTTAACTCCCTTTTACTCCTCTTTTAATGAACTTGACAACTTGGGTTATTAAATGGGTTGAGTTGTTTAATTTCAAACCTTTGATTTTAAAAATGGTTTGGTTGTGTAAATAAAATAAGACTTTAGCTTATTTTATTTTGGTTAGAATTCTCTAGCCACCTTGAGAGAATTTTGGAGCTTTCTTCTTCTTCTTCAAACTTTGACGAAGAACGCGAAGAACATTCGGACATTGACGAAGAACGCCACGTTCTCGGGAACCGTCTTCCGCGACGCCATACCCGCAACACCGACGACGTCTCCATCCGCGTCATCTCTTCCGCGACGGTTTCCCGCGACGAAATCTCCGCCAAAGAGATTCGAATCCTCGCTTCACGACATTGACGTCCTTTTTCCGCGACGCCGACCACCGCGACCCTCGTCTTTCACGGGTCGTTGACGAACATCGTTCTTGAAACCGAGGTAGGGGTTTGTTGTTGTTTAATTTATTTATTCTCGTTCTTGGTTCTAGCATGACAATCTTGAGGATAAATGATTATGTTCTATCGTCTAACGAGAGGGGGGGGGGGACCGCACAAACACGGCCGAACCCCCCTCCTTTGTTCTTGAATATTTTCTTGCGGATGAAACGAGATGGCGTGGTGCCGTCGCACCATGCGGGAATCACACGGCAAATATTGCGCGCCATGGAAATATTATCATGAACACGACGCCGTCGCGCCACGTCGAAGGAAACTGAAGGCGCTGCGCCTGGAGCGGGGCCGTGGCGGAGGGGCGCGGTGCCGTCGTACCGCGCCAGACGACGAAGGCCGCGGCCGGTTCTGGGTCGCGGCGGGACGTGATGACCGGCGGCCAGCCGGGCCGCCAGTGCCAGAAGATGGAAGAGGACCGGCCCTTGCCGGTCCTGTTGAGAAAGAGCCGGCCGGCCAGGTCAGGCCGGCCGGGATGGTAGAAACCGGGGAAATTTAATTCCCCCAGGCGGTTTAACTGGCCCCCCATTATGAGGGGGGCCGGTTTCACAAAGGGGGGCAGGCGCACCCCCCCCCCCCCCCCGTTTCCAGCCAGCTCGGCCTTCGGCCGAGCTGGCAGCGCGCCCAGCGCGCTGCCTTGCACTGAACCGGCGCGCCTGGCCGGTTCTCCAGGCTGGGCCGGGCTGGGCCGTGTCGGGCCGTGTCGACCCGGTTCGGGCCATCTGGGGGGTCTCGGGCCGGGACGGTCCGGGCCCGAAACACCCGTTACCGAGCGGTTTGGATTCAAATGCCCATAACTTGGGATACGGATCTCCAAACGATGCGCCGTCAGCGGCGATGTGATCCTTGGATCGAGACGGTAATTTCGGTATATCGCACTCAAGGTTTCGGAATACTTTGAGTTCGCGCCGTCTGTTGCGTTAAGTTCCTGTTGACGATACGGAACTTTTGGATACATCAAATCTGGACTATGTGACAGTTGATGCATCAGCCTCTCGGCTCGTGGAGCGGACCCTCCCGAACGAGCTTGCTGTGTGCGGGAACCCTAGAGCTGGCTGCGCCTCTGACTGCTACTGCTACTGCTACTGCTACTGCTACTGTGACTGCGACGACGACAGTACAGAGATCCTTGGTGGATTCGACGACGACTAGAGCACTCAACGATCCTTTGTGGATCAGTGCTATAGGTCCTGTGTGGGCCCGATCATGTGTGGGTCCGATCCTGTGTGGGTCTGCGCTCAGCGGTCCTGTGTGAACCAGCGCCTACAAGTCCTATGTGGGCCCGATCCTGTGTGGGTCATTGCAGGGGTTAGTTACCTATCGATCCTTCGTGGGTCCGACGAATTAGATGGATCAGTGATCATCTTTATCGTTATCCAAAGAAGTATAGCTGTGTGAGCTGAATCATGTTGCTTTCCTGTGTGGATTGTGTTGCGCTATCCTGTGTGGATTTCGTTTTTCTTTCCTGTGTGGAATACATATACTTTCCTGTGTGCACTGAGTTGTACTTGGGCTCGAAGGTTGAAGCGTATTGGAATTGATGACTTAGGTATATGTATGGGCATATACCTAAGCAGTGTCGGTTGTTACTTCGTGATTGTATCTTCCTTTGTGGTTTATCCTTTGTGGATTTTGGGAGACCTTCAGGGGTCTCGGGGTCCCTACTGAGTAGCTTATACTCACCCCTGCACGGGCTATGCCCGCACTACGTTGTGTTGGTTGCAGACGACGGACAACGTTGATCGTGGCTGAGGCTTGCATAGCAAAATGGTACCTGGAGGTGGACCGCTGGGCGGCACGTGCCGGGAGCGGACGGCGGGACCCGAGGAGTAGTGGAGCTATCTGTACCCACCCTTCAGGTGGGATTCCAGAGGACAAGCTCGGTGCAGTGGCTTTTACTTTACAGTTGATGTTTTCCCTTTCGAGTTGTACTTTACTTTCAGTTTGGGTTTTTATACTGGCCCATTTACTTTTACGCACTCTCAGTTGTACTCTGTTTTGACTTAGTGTTTACTTTTCTGCTTGCTTACTCTGTGGTGTTTGTTTACTTTTCAAAGGCAATGCCTTCCCTTTTTACCGGGATTTACGCCTTGGTTCTAGTCGCCAGCCCCTGGCCTATGGAAGGCGGGCTTGGGGTAGTCACGGCATGGAGCCCGAGGGCGGTTCGTGAGAAATTGGTATCAGAGGAGTTCGGTTCTACCGCGAACTCTGATCTTTTCTATGTGAAGCAATAATTTTTAGCATATTGAGTGTGGTTATCAGACCAGGGAGTCCAGTGTTGGTGCGGCGGCCGACTTATCCGTACACTAGGACCCTGACTACTGATTTCCGACTTAATGCACAAAAACATTGATTGCGGGTGTGTTTCAAAGTTTTCTTTGTGATTACTTTATATCATCTCACCAGGTATACTGTTCTGACCGTGGCGCACCTGTTTCCTTTTCAGGATGGCCCCACGACGGCAGCCAGCTAGGGTTCCGAGAGTCGAGCGTGACGACAGCCCACCGAGCGACGAGGCCTCGGTGCAGGGCCCTTTGTCAGCAGTGGCACCGGCAGTAGCTCTACCCGCCGAGCCACCGATGCTTCCAGCACCAGCCACTGACGATGCACGTCGCCTTGGAGCTCTGCACGAGTTCCAGTGCCAGCGACCACCTAGGTTCCATGGGGAGACGAACCCCTAGGCAGTAGAGGACTGGCTGGAGGCAGTGGTACGAGTTTTTAGGCTAGTGAGGACACCTGCAGACCTCATGGTGATCCTCCCTGCGAGCCTACTACACGCATCAGCAGGACGATGGTGGAGCTTGATGCTCCAGGTGCACGATGAGGCATCTCTACTTTGGATGGACTTTGATAGCCTCTTCCGCTCGGAGTTCTTCCCATCCACCCTTCGTGCGATGCGTATCCAGGAGCTTCTTCAGCTGCGGCAGGGCAGCATGATAGTCACTCAGTACTCGGTGAGATTTACTGATCTCTCGCGCTACACGAACGACATGGTACGGGACCTATTCATCCGGGTCCGGACCATCGAGCAGGGTTTGAGACACGAGATCAGGGCATCGCTGATCTCCCTCAGCATACCGACTCAGACAGGAGTACTGGAGTGGGCCCTTTTGATCGAGAGCTTCCTTGCTGATTCTACACCAGTGCCGAGACCCACCGTAGGACGGCACGTGGCAGAGTCATATGCAGCAGGTAGTCGATGGATGACTCAGGGGTCCAGGCAGACCAGACCTTCAGGCAGACGACCTCAGGACACTGGCTCAGCAGTGCGGGGCACACAGCGCAGAGCCAGTCTTTCGAGAGGCAGAAAGTGCTACTCGTGCGGCGGGTAGGGCCACATGGCTCGTGACTGCCCGACCCGCCGTGCCGAGGAGCAGCAGACGGTTGAGGGAACACTGAGGCAGAGGCAGAGAGTCTACTGTGGCGGTCCGCAGGGAGGATCCGGACGAGGCAGGGGAGCTGGCCGAGTAGCAGGTGGTGGGTGACGCTTTGAGGCTCTACCACCACCACCACCAGGAGGTCCACCCCGACCACAGGGAGCTGGCGGGCAGAGACAGGCACAGCTCCAGGCAGTAGAGGCCTACGACCATGGCGTGCTAGAGATGATTCGAGGTACTATCTGTGTCTATTACACCCTTTCTGCAGTACTTATAGACACAGGGGAGAGTCACTCTTTCATAGCCGCTGCCCTTGTTTAGAGCTCGGAGATTCTGACAGAGCCGTTGGCTCGATCCTTACGGCTAGAGACTCCTACGGGAGCAGACTCGACGATTACGCACTGGTGCTGGCAGTGTGAGCTTACTCTAAGAGGCGAGAGCTTCAGCTGGGATCTTCTTGTAGCAGCGTCGAGGCCTTACGACTTCATCTTGGGCATGGATTGGCTATCTACGGTCCATGCACAGATTGACTGTTTTAGGCGCAAGGTGCGATGTGTACGCACCGACGGGAGCAGGTTCACCTTCACCGGCGAGAAGGGAGCCTTTGCAGCACAGGATGGACTTCCGCGGAGGAGAGGACAACCCATCACTCATCAGTTGGATAGCATCATCCTTGGATCAGTTGACGTGTGGAGTCCTGGTTTTCCTGCAGTGGTGGATCAGTTTGCGGACGTTTTTCCCGACGACGTTCCAGGGCTACCTCCTCACAGAGAGGTAGACTTTTATATTGACCTGTACCCCGGGACAGCCCCGATATCCACTCCAGTATATCGAATGGCCCCCGCCGAGCTTCGAGAGCTGCGGGTACAGTTGGAGGACTTGCGGGGCAAGGGGTTCATCCGACCCAGTGTTTCACCATGGGCTTCCCCAATATTGTTCGCCAAGAAGGCGGACGAGAGCTTGCGAATTTGTGTTGACTATCGTCGCCTGAACCAGGTGACGTTGAGGAACAAGTATCTGCTACCGAGGATTGATGACCTCTTTGATCAGCTCAAGGGAGCACGGTGGTTCTCGAAGATAGACCTCAGGTCAGGCTATCATCAGCTCAGAGTCAGAGACGAGGACGTGCAGAAGACAACCTTCAGATGTCGGTATGGCCACTATGAGTTCTTGGTTATGCCTTTCGGCGTAACCAATTCTCCAGCAGTGTTCATGGCCCTCATGAATAGGATCTTTCAGCCATACCTCGATCGATTTGTCGTGGTCTTCATCGACGACATTCTGATTTACTCGACGACTGAGGAGGAGAACGCCTACCACTTGCGAGTTGTACTAGACACACTCCGAGAGCACCAGCTTTATGGTAAGCTCTCGAAGTGCCAGTTCTGGATACATGAGGTCCACTTCTTGGGACACGTCATCTCTGAGGCGGGAGTTGCAGTGGATCCCGCGAAGATCGAGGCAGTGCTAGCTTGGGAGCCACCCAGGAGCGTGACGAAGGTTCGGAGTTTCTTGGGACTAGCTGGATACTATCGGAGATTCGTGCCAGACTTCTCTAGAGTTGTGGCACCAATCACAGCTTTGACGAAGAAGGGTAAACCCTTCGTGTGGTCAGACAGATGTCAGCAGAGCTTCCAGGAGCTGAGACAGAGATTGACCAGCGCACCTATCTTGAGGTTGCCTGAGGAGGGATTAGGGTACGTAGTCTACTGCGATGCATCAGGGACCGGACTCAGATGTGTTCTGATGCAGGAGCGGGCAGTGATCGCCTATGTATCATGTCAGTTGAGGCCGCATGAGCATAACTACTCTACCCATGACCTGGAGTTAGCAGCAGTGGTCTTCGCTCTGAAGACATGGCGACACTACCTGATGGGCGATCGCTTTATAGTCTTTTCTGATCATCAGAGTCTCAGGTATATCTTCTCGCAGAAGGACCTGAACCTGAGACAGCGGTGATGGCTCGAGTTCCTCCAGGACTATGACTTTGAGATAGTCTATACTCCTGGGAAGGGGAACGTAGTAGCCGATGCCCTCAGCAGGAGGACGGGCATTCAGCTACTTGAGGAGGCGACGGAGCAGCTAGCCTCTTTGCAGATATCCTTCGTAGATAGAGATGGAGCAGCCTTCCTTCAGTCTCTCACAGTCACCCCTCCACTACTGCAGCAGGTCAGAGAGGCACAACGTGAGGACGCTGACTGTGAGACACGGCATGTACAGATATCCTCGGGACAGGCACCTGATGGTTTCTCCCTTGGAGCAGAGCACGACATCCTTTTCAGAGGACGTACCATGGTACCAGTCGCTTTGCGAGAGGAGGTGCGGAGAGAGTTTCACACTTCTACTTTGGCGGTACATCCAGGAGTGGGGAAGATGTACCTGGATCTCAGACGACAGCACTGGTGGCCGGGCATGAAGAAGGCTGTGGCAGAGTTCGTTTCTCGATGCCTCACCTGCCAGCAGGTGAAGGCAGAGCATCAGGTACCACCAGGCTTGGTACATCCCTTGGAGGATCCGGAGTGGAAGTGGGACGGTATATATATGGACTTCGTGACTGGACTTCCACACACTTCTAGAGGTCACGACTCCATTTGGGTGATTGTTGACCGACTCACCAAGTCGGCACACTTCTTACCCATCAGAGATCAGGGCTCAGTGGAGAGCTTGGGACGTCTCTATGTTCAGGAGATTGTACAGCTCCACGGTGTTCCATCATCTATCGTCTCCGATCGAGATGCTCGCTTTACTTACCGGCTTTGGAGGGGGTTACAGGAGGCGTTCGGGACGCGGCTACGTCTGAGCACAGCCTTTCACCCTCAGACGGATGGTCAGACGGAGAGGACCATTCAGACTCTCTAGGACATGCTCCGGGCATGTGTCCTCGACTTTGGTCGCAACTGGGAGGACCACCTACCCTTGGTGGAGTTTGCATACAACAACAGCTACCACTCCACCATCGAGATGGCACCGTACGAGGCGTTGTACGGCCGACCTTGTAGATCTCCTTTGTGCTGGACAGAACCTGGGGAGTCAGCACTTGTGGGACCGGAGATGGTCCATGCCACAACAGAGAAGGTCCAGGTCATCTAGGAGCGGATGAGGACAACTCAGAGCTGGCAAAAGTCATACACTGACAGGAGGCGGAGGCCACTAGAGTTCGAGGATGGCGACCACGTCTTCTTGCGGGTCTCACCTCAACGTGGTATACGAAGATTTGGCCGAGGCGGCAAGTTATCTCCGCGCTTCATCGGACCCTTCCACGTCCTCAGCAGGATTGGCAAGGTGGCTTATCGCCTGGCTCTACCACCTCAGTTGCACCAGGTGCACGAAGTCTTCCACGTATCTCAGCTGAGGAGATACGTGCACGACCCGATGCACATCATTGACCATGGAGAGCTTGACGTTGATGATGGGGTGACTTTTTCAGAGGTTCTAGTGGAGATAGAGGATCGACAGGAGCGGGTCCTACGTGGACGGTCGATTCCTCTAGTGCGCATCAGATGGCAGCACGAGAATCTTCAGGAGAGCACTTGGGAGCGGGAGGCTCAGATGCGTGCTCAGTACCCTCATTTGTTTCCCTAGTTTTGATGTATATTTACGGGGACGTAAAGCCCTGAGGTGGGATTAATGTAAAAACCAGTAAAATTCAAGGGAAATTTTTTTTCTTAATTTTCTTTGGAATTTTACAAGAACGCGGTTTCTGACAGCACCTAATTCAGAGGCCCGGTGTGCCCGGAATAATTTTCTGAAGTTTGGCTCGGGTACGTTCAGTGAACGAACGAGCGAGAATTTCTAACTTTTGATCCGGTGCTCAGAATTGAAATCTGAGGACACCGATGAACTCATAGTGCCGATATTTGCTTAAGGAGACCTTTTCCGAGGTTGCGTTTTATGCGGAATGAAATTTAGTTTTGGGGAAAATTAAAAGAAGTTAAAAAAAATGTGGAAACACATTTTATTTTTATCTTGTTGGTTAACTTCTCCCAAAGGGAGTTAGGGGTGGGACCCACATCCACTTAACCTCCCTTGAGAGGATTAAGTGTGGTGGGGCCCACACGAACCCTAACACTTCACCTTCTTTTTTTTAACTCCCTTTAACTCCTCTTTTAATGAACTTGACAACTTGGGTTATTAAATGGGTTGAGTTGTTTAATTTCAAACCTTTGATTTTCAAAATGGTTTGGTTGTGTAAATAAAATAAGACTTTAGCTTATTTTATTTTGGTTAGAATTCTCTATCCACCTTGAGAGAATTTTGGAGCTTTCTTCTTCTTCTTCAAACTTTGACGAAGAACGCGAAGAACATTCGGACATCGACGAAGAACGCCACGTTCTCAGGAACCATATTCCGCGACACCATACCCGCGACACTGACGATGTCTCCTTCCGCGTCATCTCTTCCGCGACGTTTTCCCGTGACGAAATCACCATCAAAGAGCTTCGAATCCTCGCTTCACGACATCGACGTCCTTTTTCCGCGACGCCGACCACCGCGACACTCGTCTTCCGCGGGTGGTTGACGAACATCGTTCTTGAAACTGAGGTAGGGGTTTGTTGTTGTTTAATTTATTTATTCTCGTTCTTGGTTCTAACATGAAAATCTTGAGGATAAATGATTATGTGCTATCGTCTAACGAGAGGGGGGGCCAGACTGCACAAACACGGCCGAACCCCCCTCCTTTTTTCTTGAATATTTTCTTGCGGATGAAACGAGATGGCATGGTGTCGTCGCACCACGCGGGAATCACACGGCAAATATTGCACGGCGCCATCGCGCCGCGCCGTGGAAATATTATCATGAATGTGACACTATCGCGCCGCGTCGAAGGAAACCAAAGGCGCCGCGGCCGGAGCGAGGCCGCGGCGGAGGGGCGCGGTGCCGTCGTACAGCGCCGGATGACGAAGGCCGTGGCCGGTTCCGGGCCGCGGCGGGACGTGATGATCGGTGGTCAGCCGGGCCGCCGGTGCCGGAAGATGGAAGAGGACTGGCCCTTGCCGGTCGTGTTGAGAAGGAGCCGGCCGGCCAGGTCGGGCCGGCCGGGATGGTGGAAACCGGGGGAATTTAATTCCCCCGGGCGGTTTAATTGGCCCCCCATTATGAGGGGGGACGGTTTCACAAAGGGGGGCAGGCGGACCCCCCGTTTCCCATAAGCTCGGCCTTCGGCCGAGCTGGCAGCGCTCCCAGCGCGCTGCCTTGCGCCGAACCGGCGCACCTGGCCGGTTCGCCAGGCCGGTCCGGGTCGACCCTATCCGGGGCGGGTCGACCCGGTTCGGGCCATTCGGGGGGTCTGGGGCCGGGGCGGCCCGGGCCCGAAACCCCCATTACCGAGCGGTTTGGATTCAAATGCCCATAACTTAGGCTACAGATCTCCAAACGACACGTCGTCAGCGGAGATGCGATCCTTGGATCGAGACGGTCGTTTCGGTATATCACACTCAAGGTTTCTAAATACCTTGAGTTCATCCGGGTTGGTTCGTACACGAAACCAACCGGGCCCTCGGAGCGGAAACGCTCATATCTTGAGTAACGGACTTCTGATTGACGTTCCGTCAGCTTTTTTGTGTTTCTCTTAGTGAGACGGATCTTTTAGCTTACTCCGCCCGAGGTTTGGACGAAGGTGGAGTACGGTCGGGTTGGTTTTTCCTTAAAAACCAACCGGGCCCCTGGGACGAAAAAGCCAATAACTCTCAGACCGGGCGTCCGATCGACGCGCCGTCTGTTGCGTTAAGTTCCTATTGACGAAATGGAACTTTTGTATACATCAACTCTGGAATATGTGACAGTTGATGCATCAGCCTCTCGGCTCGTGGAGAGGACCCTCCCGAACGAGCTTACTGTGTGCGGGAACCCTAGAGCTGGCTGTGACTCTGACTGCTACTGCTACTGCTACTGCTATTGTGACTACGACGACGACAGTACAGAGATCCTTGGTGGATTCGACGATGACTACAGCACTCAGGGATCCTTCGTGGATCAGTGCTACAGGTCCTGTGTGGGCCCGATCCTATGTGGGTCCGATCCTGTGTGGGTCTGCGCTCAGCGGTCCTATGTGAACCAGCGCCTACAGGTCCTATGTGGGCCCGATCCTGTGTGGGTCATTGCGGGGGTTAGTTACCTATCGATCCTTCATGGGTCTGACGACTTAGATGGATCAGTGATCATCTTTATCGTTATCCGAAAATTATACCTATGTGAGTTGAATCCTGTTTCTTTCCTGTGTGGATTGTGTTGTGCTATCCTGTGTGGATTTCGTTTTGCTTTTCTGTGTGGAATACGTATACTTTCCTGTGTGGACCGAGTTGTACTTGGGCTCGGAGGTTGGAGCGTATTGGAATTGATGACTTAGGTATATGTATGGTCATATACCTAAGCAGTGTCGGTTGTTACTTCGTGATTGTATCTTCCTTTGTGGTTTATCCTTCGTGGAATTTGGGAGACCTTCAGGGGTCTCGGGGTCCCTACTGAGTAGCTTATACTCACCGCTGCACGGGCTATGCCCACACAACGTTGTGTTGGTTGCAGACGACGGACAACGTTGATCGTGGCTGAGGCTTGCAGAGAAGAACGGTACCTGGAGGTGGACCACTGGGCGGGACGTGCCGGGAGCGGACAACGGGACCGGAGGAGCAGTGGAGCTATCTGTACCCACCCTTCAGGTGGGATTCCAGAGGACAAGCTCGGTGTAACGGCTTTTACTTTACAGTTGTTGTTTTCCCTTTCGAGTTGTACTTTACTTTCAGTTTGGGTTTGTATACTGGCCCATTTACTTTTCCGCACTCTCAGTTGTACTCTATTTTTACTTAGTGTTTACTTTTCCGCTTGCTTACTCTGTGGTGTTTGTTTACTTTTCAAAGGCAATGCCTTCCCTTTTTACCGGGATTTACGCCTTGGTGCTAGTCGCCAGCCCCTGGCCTATGGAAGGCGGGCTTGGGGTAGTCACGACACGGACCCCGAGGGCGGGTCATGACGAAGATATTAAATATGATAAAACATACTTACTTGATTTCTTTACATTTTATATATAAAATTTCATCCTTTGGTTGTGTTTTTATATTATATTCGACTTTTATTTCATCTCTCATTACAAATGATTATTATTAAAGATTATTTTTTCATGCTTTAAGCATGATAATAAACTATTAATAGATAATGAGATCCATTAAAGTATAATATTCCACATTATATGAAGGATTTTTAAAACAAGTTATTCCAATTATTCCTAACCCAATACAAAAAATGGTTAACATTATTAAATACAATATCTATTGAAATGTGAATGAACTATTATATGAATAAGTAATACTTTAATTTCAAAACCTATATATAAACAATAACAACCCTTGTTTAACTTAAATCATTCCATAAGTAACTAATCTGTGAAACAATTCAACACATTACTAGATAAATTAGAAACCCAAAAAATTACAAAAACCATATCACATATTCACCGAAAATAAAATTCACTTTTATCGCCAAACAACATTAATTCACTAATTTTAAAAATCCAAGATTTTAGTATATATATTCTCATCATTAATATTAAATTTTATAACAATCTATGAATGCACTAAAAAAAGGTTTTGATAAATTAATAAATTAAAATTATCATCTTCTAAAGTTCATTATGTTTCCATCATATATATATATATATGATATAAAATATAAAAATTATTTAAACTAAAAAATTTGTATGAAATAATATTAGAAACATTAAATGTTTAAGAAGGGAATTCAACTTAAATAATTTTATTTTATTTTTTTACTTTGGGGTTAAAATTTAAATAAATTTTTTATTTTTGGATCTATAATATCAAAATTTTCGTAGAATGATTTTCTGATCAATTTTTGAAAATATCAATTTTTAGATGAAAATGTGATTTTTATGAAAATTTCTATTTTCCTGAATTTATCAATATATTATAATTACCTATGAGTTTATATAACCAATAAGCTGATAAAATATAAAATTGATGAATAAAATTATGTATTTTAAAATATTTTTTGGAATTTTGATAACCCATGGAAAACATTTTTAGAACTCAAGTACAATTTCAGACTAATAAAGAAAACTATTTTATATACTTTTTTTAAATTAATTAATAATTTGGTAAATTTATTTATAAATCGATTTTAGGGACACATAATGATAATTTTTTATAATACATCAATTTATGTTATAAAAATTGTTAGCATTACTAATTTTATCTAATACAAAAAATTTATAATTAAAAACACTATTATCTAAAAAAAATTAGCGCTAGGCACATTTATTTTTAAATTTAAAAATTCTTAATCATATTAATTTTATTTGATAAAAATAATATAATATATAGTATTATTACACTCAAATTATGTAGAAATAGTAATATTAATTTTGATCGTTCTAATTAATTGTCATGTATAAAAAGAAAAGTTACCTAAGTAAAAGTACACATTAGTAAAGAGAAAACTAAGATGAAAATCCCATAAATAAAGCATATTTATCTCAAAAATAATTTTATGTGAGGATTTTAGACCTTAATATTTCCCAAAATCTATATTTTTGAAATATTTTAGTCTTTTACCATGAATAGTGTAAGGAAATAATATAAAATTTTACAGTAATTCCAAAACTAAACTTCCCTTCACTTTTAAAAGATACCACTTACACCCCTTATTTACAAACCATTTCCTATGTATTAATTTGTTAAATTATATTCATTTTTTCATCCTATAATCCTATCCCATTAACCATAGCCTTTTCACCCTTATTTTTCCTAATCCCTTCATTTCCAAGGATACTTTTGAGGATAATCAAACATCATAACATGAGTATTACTATCCTATTGTGATTTCCTTTTTAGTTTACTCTTCACAACATTCACTAAAATTTTAAATATAATGAATTAAGTATCATATATATACTAAAATTTTATTATATTATTGTAAAATTAATTATTCTTTCATTCTATAGCATCCATCAAGAATAACAAACACTTTGATCATGCGTATGTGCAGACTACCTCTTCCACAACATGGTGTGGTTAATTTTTCAACATGGGCTCTTAGTTATGGTATGAATGATTGATATTATAAATAATTATGTAGTTTATTTAAATTATATAACTCTTAAATGTTTAACTTTTACATTTACCTTTATTACATTCATTCATTAAGGAATGATATCAGTAATCATGTGTATATGTAGACAAGAACATCCATGAATGATGTGTCTCATTTATCTTAACGACCTATCATGGATGGAACAAAAAATTAATTAGTCAAATAATATGAATTTTATAATTTTATTCTTAAGAAATTATTTTTCATATATCATCACTTTTTCTATCCATTGAGGAATTGGTTCATTAATTGTATGTATGTGTAGACTACTGTATCCACGAATAATGAATTTCATTTGTCAATACCACCTATAATTAATGTTTTTAATAATGGATTTCATGAAGACATATGATATATATAACATGTATATTATTCTATTAATTTTATATTAACATTAGTTAATATAAATTTATTACTCAATTAATCAATAAGACAAAACTTTTCTATTGGTTAATTTACAACCAACTTGAGAGATGTTATAGTGTTCATATATTGAATGATTAAGGAATTTTATATAATGTTACTAAATTGTAATAATAAGGTATTAAACATTTTTTTAATGTTATGGAGTTATAGTTTAATTATCTAAATATGTTAATAATATATCATCTTTATTCATTAACTACTTTTGAAACATATTTGTTTTCAGGTTTATTTTTAAGATAAGTAATCCAAACTCCCATAGGATGAAATTGGAACATTATAAATATTAACGGGAAAAATATTTCATAATCATGGTTAATCTAGGAAATATTAAAGTCATATTAAATGTAAATTATTGATATTAACCTTACAAATCATATGCAAGGTAATAAAAATCGTTAACACCCGATGTTGAAAATAAGCTATAATAAACCACTATATTAATAGTATGTAATTATAAATTATATATATAAAAGGATTATAGAGATTAAATACGGTTCAAAAACAGATTATTGATATCATTTTTGGTTTTGTACAGGAAATTTTTAGTGTGATCAACTAAGCGGGGAAATAACATAAGGTATTTTATTCCCAAACTTCCTTCATTGAGACACATTTTACTTTATACACTAATTAAATATTATATAGTGTATGTATTGAAAAATTGATATCTTATAACTAAATATGTTTTATTTAGGTATTAATGGTAAATTTTAAATCTCTTTATTCTTCATTGTTTTTAGTTAAAAAGTTTCTCAAATCTTGACTCGTGTTCTTTTTTTAGGAGTTGTGAATTTTCTTCTTGACATTGATCATACAAGTAGACTTTATCAAAACATTTCCTTTTAAATATGATTGATTTTATTTATCTTTGAGTAAATTAATCTTTAATAACCTAGTTTTTTCTATAAAAGACTTTGGAAATTTCTTGATGTTATTCCAGAGCAGCGCCTTCTGACGGCGTGCGATTCAAAGCCCTGGTGTGGACGGAATAAAATTTTAAGTGTGTTCACACTGGGCACACCAAATAAATAGGATAACTCCTAAACAGAGATCCGTATCAGAGATATGAGTGCACAGATGGGTCTGAAATTGGGTTTTTACACTAGGAACGACATAAATCATGTCGGCACGGGACATTGGGACCCCTCACCCATTAACGGAGCATTAAATGGATAAATAAAATTATTAATTTATTCGTTTAATTGTTAAACTCTGGTGTCTCTTAAACGGTTGCTCTGATGGGAAAATATAGGGCACTGTTGATTCCAGAGTTTGCGGTTTACCCTAGGAGGGGTGTAATTTTCACGGGCACAACCCTTCTGTGGAAAATGGCCCAAGGGGCGTTTTGGTAATTTAGCGGCATCAGGCGTTGGGTTTTATAACTTTTGAATGGGGACTCAGATTAAAATTCCAAGACTGCATTTGTGCTCAGGAGGTGGTGTTTACCCTAGGGGAGGGTTAACCTTGACCTCGTCGAGAGGTTCAGACGCAGGTCTTCTGGTGGGTATTAAAAATTAATTAAATGTTAATTAATTTACATTACTTAAGCCAAACCCACCCCACCTACCCTTGGTTCTTCCTTCAGGAGAAACCCTCTCAAGGAGAGATCTCCCTCAAGCTCAAGTTCGTCTCCCCTCCTTATGAAGGTGGTTTCAAATCCGACGGATCCCTCACAAAGCTTCGGGCTACGCCCAAAGAGGTAGGGGTTCTTCATTTCGTGTTTTAATTTCGAACCTCCCAATTGACCCTAAATTATGGTGTTGAATTCCAGTTATTTTCTCAATCAAAGACCTTGGTTGTGTAGTATATGTTCTGAGATATCCAATACATTATTCAGATTGAAATCCGAGTTCTGAGGTGATTGTAGTTGTCCGCTGAAGATCCGTGGGTTTTTGGAGGCTTTCCGGCGGTTCTGGCCGGTCCGGCGGCGGGCGGCTCGGCTTAGGTGGTGGGTGGCTTTGGCTCAGGCGGCAGTGGCTTGACACTTAGGTAGGAGGCGGCAGTGGACGTCGTCCAGGATATAGGGGCTCCCGGAGGGTGGCTCAGCGAGACAGGGTGTGCGGCACAGTCGAGCGGAGGCGCCGGGCGTGCAGGCGTAGGCGGACCGGGCAGCGGGGTCGTTGCCGGGGCACGACGACGCAGAGGACAGGGGTCCTACGACCCCGGTCTGCAAACATGACCCGCGCCATGCAGGTCCACTCGGAGGCCAGACCGGCCGAGCGAGTCCAGGCAGTTTGGGGCAGTCTTCACGGTGAACCGCGGACCGCCAATCCAGGGTCTGTGTGGGTCGGCCGAACCGGCCTGGCCCACTCGTTTCGGTCCCTTAATAGTAAAACACGCTTAATTTTCAAACTGTAAATCAGATTCACATGCTGTTAGTGGCGACATGTTTCTTGGATCGATTCGGACATTTTGAGATGGTTTCTATAATTTTCAATTCCCAAGTCGAGGGGATCAGTGGCATGGTGCGTATTTTAAGTGGATTGGCGTTTTTTCCGGGAGTTCTTGTTTTGGATGGTGCAGACACATCTGATGTCCGATTTAAGTGTCGTCAGCGGCATTGGGACCCTGGTGCTGAGGAGGAACATTCTAGGGTAGTATCATATGTTGAAGTTTGAGTTGAGGTGTGGGCCGCACAGACCGTCTTTTAAGCTGTCAGTTGCGTTGAGCAACTTTTTCATCGAACGTCCATTCGGGGCGTGCGAGCAGTTGTTTTTGGGTGTTTTTTCATGGCCATTGCAATGGATCAATCTGACCTCTTTAATTTTGCATGATGGTGCGGGCCCCATGAGGGCTGTTTTGGGAGTTGGCGGTGATTTTCATCTTTATCATCATGTGTCCGTTTCGGACAAGTGAATAGTAAATCTTGTGTACTTTTTCGAGAGGATTGCAATGGTGTGATCTATTCGTTGTACTTTGGGACTGAGATGTGGGTCTCACGAAGCACCGCTCGTGTGTGATATGACAAAATGCATCTTTTTCTTCGGACATCTGTTCATGCATCCAAGCAGTCAATTTCACGTGTCTTTCCAAGGAGTTCACAACGGTGCGACGCGCCTGACTGTTTTTAGGACCGAGGTTCGGGACCATGGGATGTAGTTAGAGAGTAAAGCGGTGTTGGATGGATTTTCCGTTGGATTTCCATTTGAGGTGAGCAAACAGTCTATCTCGCGTTTTTTTCTGCGAGGATTAAAATGGTACGATCCGTTTGGATGTGCAGAGACTCATTCAAGAACTCATTTAATGTGGAAGCATGAACGGTGTACTAGTGGTGGTTCTTCCTGTAGTGTTTGTAGAGAACCCTTGGTGTGTGATCACACTCACTATTGGGAGAGTAATGTAAACACTTAAAGAGATGTGGTTAGCCATGCTAGGGATGTGGAGGAAGAAGGTTGGTGAAATTGCGTTTATGCCTTTTTGTGTTGACATTGGGTTCCATGTGCACGATAGCCCTTGGGATGGAAATGTGGCATACTCTAGGAGTATACGGGAATGTTTGGAGGTACATGTTTTAGTTTGCACCTAATAATGTTTTAACGCTTGGGTTGGAGATGAGTTTGGGCCACACGTTGTGTGGGCCCCATGTGTGTGTCGTGTCCTACTTTACGTACCTTTGACCACTCACGACGTAGAGGGTCCTCTTATTCACAATGGGTTAGAATAGCAGGGTAGAGTGGTTTCCCCTGGTTTTGTTCTCGATGGTTTGATTGGTGGATTTTTTTGGGTTCCCCTTTCTCCTTTAGCCATGCGGGGTTTTAGTATCATGTCCCTTTGTGTTCCCTGGTAGGGTTTTGAGGATTCAGTGTGACCAATACCTCACGCGGGCACCGATCGTCTACTCAGGAGGTTGTTTCCAGTAGGTATTACTAGATCAGTTCCATATTTACCCTCCAGCGGGGCTGGGCAGTG
The DNA here is from genome assembly GCA_963277665.1 of Viscum album. Lineage (NCBI taxonomy): Eukaryota > Viridiplantae > Streptophyta > Magnoliopsida > Santalales > Viscaceae > Viscum > Viscum album. The sequence goes on along the minus strand of OY728153.1, from coordinate 512,663,708 downwards.
GGTTTCTCATTGACTTCTTCAGGTTTACCTTCCAGCGGGGCTGAGTAGTGGGCTTCTCATCAACTTCTTCGAGTTTATTCTCCAGCGGGGCCGGGAAGTGGGTTGCTCTTCGACTTCTTCGGGTTTACCCTCTAGCAGACACTAGGTAGTGGGTTACGTGAAGACCACTTAGGGTTTACCCTCCGGCAGGGTTGGGCAGTGGGATTCTCATTGACTTCTTAGGGTTTACCATCCAGTTGAGACTGGGTAGTGGGTTACCTAGTGAATTTTTAGGGTTTACCCTCCAGTAGAGACTGGGCAGTGGGTTACCCAACGGCCTCTTAGGGTTTACCCTCCAACGGGGCTGGGCAGTGGGTTACACGACACCCTCTTAGGGTTTACCCTCTAGCGGGCCTTCGCAGTGGGTTACCCGACAACTTTTTTCAGACTTAGTCTTTTCTACTAGGCTAGTCTTTGGATTTCCTCTATGACTACCGGAGTGGGACCCTTAGTTGTACGGCTCAGTGATGTGACAACTTTGACTTTGAGGACCTCTCGGTCGTGTGACAACGACGAGGTGTGGTTTGACTTTCCCAAGAACTCTCAAGTATGATGGGAACTTTCCCCACCATGACGCATCCTTGAAACGTGACCTAAAACCATGCAGGCGAGTCAGTGCCACCCAAAGAAGATTGTGTCAAGGTGCAGTGATTTGAGCCCCTTGACATGCAGTTCGGGGTAGACAGGTAGGATGATGTGCATCGATGGTGTTTACTTATGAGACTGTTGGATACTCACTTTCTTGGGCTGATCTACGGGACATAGATCCCCTTAAGATTGAGTTTGGGTTTCGTGACAGAGCATATATATATGTATACCTTGTTTCAGTACCCACTCCTTAGTTTTTGGCTACTCTCTTTCTAGGAGAGGCGAAGACGCGTGGGGCATACCACATGCTTTCCGTGTCTAGCTTCTCCTGGTTGGACGATTCTACTCTCCTGCTATAGGTAGTGAAGACTCGATGAAAAATTTATCTTCTCATCGTTTATAGATCCTTGGGATAGGATGATTCTTCTTACTTCCTCTTGTTGGGTGGAGTTTTACTGCTTACTGTACTCTCTCTGTTGTACTCCTTTACTATTCCCTGTTCAATCTACTGCCCACTCTTCGGTACCTCCTTTGTTTCTCCCTCGAGCCATTGGGGTATCCTACTGAGTATTTTTATACTCACCCCTACTTGGGCTTTGCCTTCACTTAGTGTTCCCATGTAGACGATGGACAGGTTGGTCATAACTTAAGCAGAGCTTATGAGTTTAGGATCTTGGACTGCGTGCGGTGGTTGTAGTTGGGTTCCATGTGTGGGACTCTCCCAACTATTTTACTTTTGTTTACCTTTTGCCGGGTGGTGGAACTTTACAAGTTGGGCACATTTTTTACCCCTTTTTTTAGTTCACCTTCAGCACTTTCTTTTTACTGTTTAGAGGACGATGCACTTTTTGGTTTATTTATATCAGTTGGTACTTTACTTTTCTTTTCCTTTACTCTGCACTTCTTCATTGAGTGGGATGTGTGTGTGTACAGGTACTCAGGAAAAGCCCTCCCCGAGTTGTTTAGCCTTCGGTGCTTGTCGCCAGCCTCTAGCCTATGGAGGCGGGCTTGGGGTAGTTGCGGCTCGAGCCCGGGTAGGGTCGGGTTATGACAAAGTGGTATCAAAGGTGGTTCATTCCATGGGATGTTGTTCGGAAATCCCTAAAAAGGAATTTATTTGGGATCTAGGGAAACCGTGTCGATGTGTATCGAGAGTAGCTCTCAGGCCAGGGAGTCCAGTGATGGTGCGGCGGTCGGCGTATCTGTTCACTAAGACCCTGATAACCCGCTTTTTGACTCGTCATGCTGAGATACTCGTTGTAGGGAAATTGTATTTCGCATCACATAGGAATGTGTCTTTGATTGTACTTCTTGAGTCATCGCCCCATTATTGTAACTATTATATACATATATTTTCATCTGATTGTGGAAATCCTTGATAATATTCAGGATGTCTCTATGGAGACAACCATCTAGGATGCAAGCTTAGGTTTGTGATGATGACCCTGTGAGCGATGAGGCCTCAGTCCAGGACTCATCATGTGAGTCCATTTCTCCAGGTGGGCCGGTAGCAGCACCCCCACATGGTGAAGAGAAAATAGCTCTAGTAGAGTAGACTGAGCTTGTGCGTATGTTGAGTGCTCTCCTTGAGTTCCAATGGCAGAGACCGTTGAGGTTCAGTGGTGAGCCAGACCCTCAGGTAGTAGTAGTTTGGCTAGAGACAGTGGTTCTCCTTTTCAGGCATGTGTAGATGCTGGCAGATCAGATGGTGGCTATGGCTGCCAGCCCTTTTCACAGAGCAGTTGGGCATTGGTGGAGTATGGTGACTCAATTACATGGTGAGTCTTCACTTTCATGGGGCGACTTTTAGCTACTATTTTGTGAGAATTTTTACCCCTCTTTATTACGCTCTGCTCGGATCTAGGAGTTTCTGTAGTTTCCGTAGGGAGGGATTACGGTTACTGAGTATGCAACTAGTTTTGTAGACCATGCACATTTTTACCCAGACATGGTCCATGACGCAAATTCTGAGTGCAAAAGTTCAAGAAGGGTCTTCACAAAGAGATTCGTGCTATCATAGTACCCTTGGGAATTTCCAGTTATGTCGGGGTGCTAGAGCAGGCGCTGGTGACCGAGAGCATCCTGTTGCATTCTACAGTTTGTGGTGGTAGTAGGCTCAACAGAGTCGAGACGTCTATTGCAGCTAGCAGGCATCGGCAAACAGAACCTCGACAGAGGTGTCCTTCTAATAACCGGTTTAAAAAATGTGGTCGTGAACCACTATGGCGGCAGAGCCTAGGGCCTCATACAAGGAGACCCTTCCATGAGTGGACTCCAGGCCATGGTCATACACCATAGTGGTGCTGGAGGTCACCAGGGAAGGCCGGAGAGCATTGGTGTTATGCCTGTGATGGGTGAGGTCACTTGGAATGGGACTGCCCGACCTGGTATGCTCAGAACTTCGGGTAGGTAGTAGGCACACCACCATGGTAGAGGTAGTTCCATGATCGGAGCATTGCCCAGAGAGGTGGTGCTAGCAGAGGAGTGGGAGGAGATGGAAGTGGGGGATGACATTACGAGGTCTTCCCATCACAACCAGGAGGTCCACATTAGGCTTCAGGAGCTGACAGTTGGTACCACGGACAACCGCGATCTTTGGATGTCTATGATCCTATAGATCATGAGGTGATAAGAGGTACGCTTTACAACTCTTTTACTTTTTGCAGTAGAATTTTTAGACTTTATGTGTGTGAAATTATTTTCTCCGTGCTCCTTGATTGAGTTGTTACCAGGGTGGAGTGGGGCATCAGTGTAACCCTGTGTTGGCAAGGTAAAAGGTGTGGGACCTTTTTCTTTAGTTTATGGTGTAGACTAGTTTTCTCTCTGAGCGTGTATTAGAGTCTGGGTTGTGGGACATCAATTGTGAAATCTTGTGTGACCAGATATCCTTGGGTGCTCCACCATATGGATATTCTAAAGAAGGGAATCACCATGCCTATTTCTAGGTGCAAACAGTTTTTCCGGTCACAGCGTGCGTAGAGGTTCGACCAGGGAGGTGAGCTACCCCTGAGGCCTTTCGGGCAGTTTGAGGCCATGCAAAGGGATGGAGAGGTTCCCAACCGCATTACCCTAAACCCATAGGCTGGTTTGGGTGTGTGACGTCTCCCATGTGACTCACCCGAGAAGAAGTGTGTGTGCTCGTATGCACGTCATTGTCAAGGTCAGACCTCACGTGAACGGACCAAATCCTTGGTTTATGTGCAGTGACGCAGGACTGTGCAAGAGTTTTCCTGGGTATGGGAGAGCCAGGTGTGGGATTACTACCCTGAGTTATTCCCTGGTTTTTCTTTTTGGGGACAAAAATATTGAAGGATTGAATGATGTAAGAACCTAGTTTTTGTTCTAAAAGACTTTGGAAATTTCTGGATGTTATTCCAGAGCAGGGCCTTCAGACGGCGTGCGATTCTGAGCCCTGGTGTGGCCGAAATTAATATTTAAGTGTGTTCACACTGGGCATGCCAAATAAAAAGGATAACTCTTAAATGGAGATCCGGATCAGAAATATGAGTGCACGGATGGGTCCCAAATTGGGTTTTTACCCTAGGAACGACATAAAGCATGTCAGTGTGGGACGTTGGGACCCCTCGCCCGTTAACGGAACATTAAATAGATAAATAAAATAATTAATTTTTTAATTTAATTTTTAAACTCAGGTTTCTCTTAAACAGTTTCTCTGATGGGAAATCTGAGTGCACTGTTGAGTCAGGAGAGTGCCATTTACCCTAAGAGGGGTGTAATTTTCTCAGGCACGACACTTCAATGGAAAATGGACCCAGGGGCGTTTTCGTAATTCAGCGGCATCAGGCGTTGAGTTTTATAACTTTTGAATGGGGCCTCAGATTAAAATTCTGATTCATCCATTGTGCTTGGTAGGTGGTTTTTACCCTAGGGGAGGCTTAACTTGGACCCCGTTGGGAGGTTCGGACGCAAGTCTTCTGGTGGGTTTTAAAAATTAATTAAATATCAATTAATTTTCCTTTCTTTAGCCAAACCCACCCCTCCTCCCCTTGGTTATTCCTCTGAAAAAACCCACTCAAGGAGATATCTCCCTCAAGCTCATGTTCGTTTCCCCTCCTCAATAAGGTGGTTGCAAATCCGACGGATCCCTCGGGAAGCTTCGGGCTACGCCCAAATAGGTGGGGGTTCTTCATTTCGTGTTTTAATTTCAAAACTCCCCTTTGAACATAAATAATGACATTTAATTGCTGTTATTTTGTCTAGAGAATCCCTTGGTTACATATTATATGTTCTAAGTTATCCAACGCATGTTTCGGATTAAAAATACGAGTTCTGAGGTGATCGCAGTCATCCGCCGAAGATCCGTGGGTTTTTGGAGGTTTTCCGGTAGTTCTGGCCGGTCTGGCAGTGGGCGGCTCGTCTTAGGCAGCGAGCGGCTGCGGCTCAGGTGACAGCAGCTCGGTGCTCAGGCGGGAGGTGGCAGCGGATGTTGGTCGGGCGAGCTGGGCTCATGGCGGCTTGATGAGACGGGGTGCGCGACGCTGTCGAGCGGAGGTGTCGAGCGAGAAGACGTCGGTGAGGCAGACCAGGTGGCGGGGTCATCGTCGGGGCATGACGACGCAGAGGACTGGGGTCTTGTGACCCCAGTCGGCAGACAATACGAACGTCATGCAGGTCCAGTCGGAGAACGAACCAGCCAAGCCGGTCCAGGTGGTTCGGGGTGGTCCACGCAGTGAACTGCGGACTGCCAGTCAGGAGTGTGGGTGGGCCTACCAAACCGGCATGGCCTACCCATTTCGGTCCCTTAGTACTAAAACACGCTTAATTTTCAAAATGGGTTATTTTTAATGGAAATATTCATTTTTACATGTTTCTATGTGAACATATGTTTCTACTTACTTTTTCATTCTCTAAAATACTTATTCTTTATGAGTTCAAGTTTTCAAAAATATAATTTTTTTTATAATGGTTTAATAAAATATTCCTTTTTAAATGTTTTCAAAGTGTGAGTTAAATTCATATTTCAATTCAATTTTCCTAATTTTTCAAATATTTTTCTTCATCTATGTGGTACTATAGATAAAGATTATTCTAAAAATGATTCCATCCACCTTAATTATATAAATGGAATAAGAAATTTTATTTTAAATCTATGGGATGATCTATCACTAATTTTTTCTTACCTAATCATCCACTTTTATAAGCCTTACTTTCTTCCAATTCCTTCCTCTATGAATTTCAAATCTTCCATTACATTGATTGAAGGGTAGTCACCCATATTCCTTATACATATATTTATAGGGGAAATTGTTTCAAAAACTATATATCAATCTTATATATGATGTAAATACCATTTTCTTGGTCATATTTAATGAGTTTAATTTTCATAGAATAATGTTAGAAGTCAATAGAAACCATTTATTCCATTAGTTATCATAATATGATTATTGACAAAATTATTAATGATTTATTCATATAATTCCATTTGAAATATATATAACCCATTTTATTTCCTTGTGTTATTTATGATATAATGGTTGATTTTAATACGGCACACTTATGTATGTACATGTTATGTGATGTGTTGGACTAGAATAATAATTATTTGGATAATATTTATATCGTATGAGATATCATGGTCTTTATACAGTGAGCTAAGCCAACTATGGTTTATAGGTGGTTATCCAAGATAATTGTGTTATGCTAATGAGGTAGTGAGCCTTGAATTATGGTTATGATGTCATATTTATGTTGTCTCCATAGTTATATGATGTCATTATCTTATGTTATAATCATTCTTTAATCCATACACATATGATATCATCTCTTTATTATATCATTCCATGCTTATGATCATCATCATTATGATATAATGTTATGCCTCAGGTATCTCATGTTTTGATTTATAATTATTTTTACCCTTTCTAAATTTTTGAGCTCACCTCTTCTTATGTTTCCCTTTCCCTAGTTTATAAAAGAATGATTTAAGTACGCTAATCCTAGAAGGGTATCTTGTGTGGATAATTTATTTTTGATGTTGAAGACTCATTATGTAGTAATTATATTTTGAAATAGTGGATGGGGGAGTGTCCATTTGATGAGAATACATGCGATTTATTATTTAGTGATTTATATTAATTCTCTAAAACAATAAACTAAAATTCTATTAGATTATAAATTTTTGAATGATATTGAAATAAAATCCATATATAAAATCTAGTATTTCATGTTATGTGTCTTCAACACTAGATCATGTTGCATGGGTTAGGTATAAGTCCACTCATAATTTGAAATACCAAATATGTATATACCCTAATAATATATTTTCTCAAATTATAGTAATATTTTCTTAAAATAACTCGAATCATCAACATATAAAACCTTAAAAAAATATATGCTTAAAAAATTAACTCAATTTTTATCCATTAAATAATATCAACCACATTGACATAAAAACAAAAACTAGTGAAAAAATATACAATAATAATATAATAGGACAAAAAATACAACAAACCCTTCATAAAAATAATTTCAGCCATCATATCAAAAAATCACATTTCATTCCCCAAGGTTATCTATACTGCTCAACTTATTTCCATAAATAAAATATTTCTTTATCCCAATTAACTATAATTACATCAAAATCAATGAAAAAATTAATTCAAAAGGTTCTATATACCATTCAGATTATATTTCCCAAATTATAATAACATTATTCCTAAATGACCAACATAAAAAATCTCATGTTAATCCTGAGGGTTTTATATACCTATTTTATGTATTATTCCTAAAACACAATAAATTTCACCTAAAAGATCGCTAAAAAAATAAAATTTTAAATCACATAAAATTATTAAAAGAATTTATATAACTTTTAATTATGATTACACATAATCTTATTAACACATATTAGTAGATACAACTCTTAAATTATCCTCAACCTTTAATATTATAACCTATAATGTTATGAAAACTCTAATTTGGTGCCAAAAATAATATATCATAAAAAATTATCCCATAATTACTTAATTTATAGAAAATATCACATTAATTATATTTCCATTTCCTTTTAGGGTCATATTTTTTGGATAATTATAAAATGCCTTACCTAAAAATGCATAATTCTATAAATTATGTGAATTTATTCAATTAAAATAAACTCTTTAAATGTTAAATGTTAATTATTAAATACCAACATATCATATTTAAATAAATAATTTATAATCCATCATAATGATCCTTGATTCCTGTAAAAAAGATATTTTTAAAACATTGAAGGAGTATAAAACTCAATAAGGGGAATAAAAGAAAGATAAAACATGTATGGCTATCAAAATACATGAAAACCGTTGGAAATAATTTCCTTTAAAAATAGAATTATAGACTCATATAAAAACACATTAAAAAACTAAATAAAATTATCTGGATAAAAAATCATAAATAAACCTCATTATCAAGCATATAAACAAATACTTTGAATTTTCCTTGAGAAAACATTAAAACTTATGAAAACAATAAATCTAGTCAAAATTATTTAAATTTCATAAAATAATAATCATTTATCATTGAAAGTATTTAAACATACCTGTAATTATAAAATAAACTACTTATTTCATGAAATAAAAATATTCTTATCATAAAAAATCATGAATGTATCTTATGAAATTATAGCCATATCATTATTACAAATCACCCTTACAATAAACCTTGCAATGGAATAATTTCATCGGTTAATTACAACATAAAGTCTCATGAAAATTAATCTATATCCAAATCATTGGAGGTTTATATCAAACCCATTGATCATTATATAAAAATTTCATGAATCGTACATTAATGAAATGCATAAAATATTTCATTTTACCATAAAACTCATAAAAGATTAATTTTCAAAAAATTAAAAAAACTCTTAAGTTAACCCATAAAAATAATTTGACATAAAAAATGGGTTAACCAATTCAATTTTGAGAGGAAATTTCAATTGAAACCTTGATTTTTTGTGAAAATAATTCATGCGGACAATGATAAACAATGATTCCTTCCACAACTCTATAGGGAAATTCCAAAATGACCCATGTTGAAAACATAAAATATATTTCATTCAAAAAAATTGTAAATAAAGTCAAATATAATAGAAAATAACCTTAAAAATTCATTTAATTTTATAGAATAACATTCATTAAAAATATAAAGAATATGAATATGGAGGAAATTTTATTGAGATAAATACTTCAAAACATGTGAAGTGAATGTTTAAAATATAACCCCTTACATCAAGTCATGACTCATCACAAACATTCCCTAACCACGAGAATAATAAAATTTTATTAATTTTTTAATTTATTTTGAACCTTTTTTCATTTTCTAATCTATTTTATTATACCCTTTAAATCCTATTTTATAATATTTTATTCCTTTACAAAAATTTTATTGTTCAAGTCGATTATTCTAGGGTTATTTGGTTCATAATATCCAAAATAGCATTGGTATTTTTGTAATAGAAAAAATTACTTGTCCAAAGGTTTTATAATATTTATAATATTTTATTTTATACATATAATTAATTATAAAAGGATTTAAATAATTAATCAAATAGTTACTTTTCTCGGAATTTTCATTAATAAGCTTATTTGCGACATTAAAAGATAATCATGATTTTTTACTTTTTTATGGATATTTTATGATTAAAAAATAATTAAAATAAAATTACATGAATATTTTTATCCCATTAAATCATAAAATATATTTATAGTAATATCAATTAAAGGAGTAAGTTTGATAAAAAAATATCATTCACAAAGGTGACATAAAACTACAATAGTGAGTGATGTTTTCCAAACAAATCACATAATGAAAAACCGAATTAATATTTTTATTTTTCAAAAAATATTATATTATTAATATTATTATTTTTAAGTATACTTTTTAGTATTAAATTTTATATTGAAATGATTAATATAAGAGTTAATGTGAAAATAAACAATTTTTTAGAAATGTGTATTTTGAAGTGGTAATACCTTATAAAAAGAGATTAACAAAAGGGAATGGATACAATTTCATCATTCATAGATCAAAAATATTCCAATACCATGATAATATTATCATAACATAAGTTCAAATTTATTTTCATTTCAAATAATAATAAATAACAAATGAGAAAGATATTTGGAAACTCTTACCTTGATCTTTGAATCGCCTCTTCGGATTGAGTCTAAAACCTTTGGAGAAATAATTATTGGAATGAAAAAAAGCTTATAAATATAGAAATAGATGTATCTAAGGTGATTTTCAAAAAATTATTAGTTAAAAATAAATGAGTTATTTCTTTTTAAAATGATATAATGAGTCCCCTATTATAAGAAAAATTCAATGGCATCTTCACATTTATTAAGTCCTTTGGGGTTAAGAATGAAATTTTAAAATATTAAGTGGTTAAAATGGAAAATGGATCATATTAAACACCATTAACTGTCTAAAATAACCCATTATTATATTTTTATTTGTTTTTATTAATTGAAAAATATTTTTTAATATTAAATTCCCATTAAATTTATTTTCACGGTTATTTTTATAATTTGACTTTGAAAAAAAACTACATAATCATGTTATTAAAATTAAAAAATTTACGTCATTTCTTAAATTTTATATTTGTCTCTATAAATCATAAAATTCCACAACTTAACAAAATTTTATCATATTAAATATTTTTAAAATCATTACTTTGACTTTTCTCCAACTTACAAAGGCAATGCCTCAACACTGCATAAGTGTTTTCGATAATTATTGAATTATTTAAAATTAAAAACAAATTTTTTATATATATTTAATTTTTGTATAACATAATTTAAATATATAATCCTCTATAGTGTATATTTTCTCTTTTACTTATTAAGAAAACATTTTTAAAATATTACTTTTACTTTTATTACCTTTTGTAAGTGTTGGGTAAGATTTTGGATAATTATCTCATTATATAACTCTAAAATACATAAATATAAATAAAAAATTATTATTAGTCATGTTTATTTTTCAAGTTTACCCTATACTTATACCTTTCTAAATGTTATCTTAATGGAACTAATTTTTACTTTTTTAATGTTTTGCAGGCACTCTATCGGTACTAATACGTGTTTTTATATTTAACTAGACATAAAAATTATATTACATTTTATGGATGACATATTAATCATATTATCATTATATATATCTCTTAAAGTTTATATAAATGTTTCATAAAATTTAAATTCATACTTATATCTTGATGATGCCCTAAAATTTATTATATCTTTAAAAATTGTATTTTTTAACACTTTACAAAAAAATATTTATCAGAAAAATACCAAAAATTTACCCTACGAAAATTTCAAGATTATGAAAAAAATTATTTCCATTTTACTGAAATAAATTTAAATAATTTATAATTTTATTTTTTAAAGAAAACCACACTATACATAGAAAACCTATTTACTTAGAATTAAAATTATTTCTTTTTCAAATGAAAAATTATATTCTTACCACATACCATGATAGAAGTATTTATAATATTATTAAAATGATAAATATCTATATGGATTAATATAATTAAAATAATTATTGATTTTAAAAATATCCAATAATTATTTAAATAGATCCTAAAAATAAATCATTTTGAGAAAATATATTTAACATTTTAATAAAATGCCTTTTCTATAATCTGTTAAAATAATAATAATTTAAAAGATATAATTGGTATCTAATTTATTATATAATATAATTTTATAATTTATATAAACATATATACATGTTAAAATCATTTATTTTAGTTTATAATCATGAATATTAATAAACTATAAAATATATATCTTATTAATTATACATGGGTTATCACATTTTCCCAACATAAAGAAATTTCATCCTTTTAATTTTATCTCATGTCTAATGAGTAAGATTTTATGAAGTGGTGAAATGAACTAAAAACTTTTCAAAATGCATATTTAAGGGTATAAAAATAATTTGAAAACTATAATTTCAATTAAATCCCCAATAATGAAACCATAAAAGGAAATAAATATAAAGATAATAAATATATAGTACAAGATAAAATAAATATATAAAAATGGAAATCAACATTTTTAGGATTTGTTTTGAAATATTTTTAATAAAAATATCACAAAAAGTAAGTATATAATTTACTTATAAATATAGAAGAAGTTAAATATGAATTTTTCAAATAGAATAAATATTTATCTTCCAAAATTAGAAAAAAAAACTTTTTGGGTGATAAAGAGAATGGAAATAATGTAGAAATAAAGTAAATATGGAGGAGGGAAATTATTCTTAACACCATCATAAAAATTCATCTAATTATAAGAAAATGAAATTAAAATATACCTTCATAGAGCTAAAAATAAAAGAAAATTTGATAAAGAGAATGATATAATATATAGATCATAGAAGAACATAGTCTGTTAATACAGATAATTACTTTAGAAAAAGATATTAATTTAATAAAGTCTCTTACAACTTTGGTAATTTATAAAAAATTTCTAATGATAATTTTAACCTCATATGAAATTATAAATACATCGAATTATATGTAAATTATGATAAGATATATTAATTAATCAACAATTAAACCGTACAAAACATGTCTCAAATATAAAAAATTAAGATGAATGGCCCTTTTTAATTATGATATGGAAATTTAAATCCCTAAAAAAGAAATATAAATAAAAATATATTATATTCATAAGTTAGGATAAACCAATCTTATAATAACATATTTAAATAAGTGTGTAAATGAAATAATAAAATGAGACTATGTTGGAAAAACCCTTATAAAAATATGGTGTGTGAACTATAAATGCATAAGAGAATTGAGGAAAGCATTAATTCCATAAAAATGATTGAAAAGAGTAAAATTTTCTTTTAAATATATTTTAATTGAGGCATAAGATAGAATATAGGAAATAAAATATAATAAATAAAAATAATTGATATTTCCAAAAGAAGATACTAAATATTAGAAACTTCAATTTCTAGGATAATTTGAATAAATTTATGCTAAATATTATTTTGAAATCAGGTGTATACTTTTATAATATTCATTATTGTGAATGTTTTTTTAATGAAGACCTTAGTATTTGGGTGATATTTTCCATATAATAATTGATATATTTATCTTTCTTTTTCATTAAGTGTTTAACCACTATGGTTTTTTGTTGTATTTAGTGACAACATGTTATAATTACTAGAGTTATTGGAAATATTTGACTGTTGGTGTTATGTACTCATTGACTCTATGAATAATGATTGGATTTTTAATTTTTTTTGGGGATTTTAGTGTTTTAGGATGAAGAAAATATATATGAAGAAGTATTAGTGTTCTATATTTATCCTTTAACTAAATAAATTCAAATATGTGTTTGTGTGTGTCTGTTTTCATTTTAGTTTCTGTTTATAATTATTATCGAAGGACATGTATATGTATTTATAAAAAAAATGTCCCAACATTATCAAAGTTGGAAAATAAGATTTTCGAACCCATATAGGTTTTTATTGGATGGATTTGATGGAAATTTGTGATTTTTAGTTGAATTTTTTACAAAATTTCAGTGTTAGTGGTTTCGACTCATTGACTCTATTAAAAAAGATTGAATTTTCTATCATGTTTATTAAAGGATAATTATGTTTTATTGTAAATAAACATATTTATGAAGAAGAATTGGTGTTATGGTCATATCCTATGATGAAATAAATTATAACATATATGTGTGAGTATACTTTGGATTTAGTATGCTCAATTTTTTTAGAGGACTCTTGGAGGTATTTTTATGAAAAAAAATGAACCAACTTTTTTAGAGGACTCTTGGAGGTATTTTTATGAAAAAAAACGAACCAACCTCCTCAAAGTTAGCACCTGAGCAGCCAACCAGTAGTGTTAATGGAAAATCCCAAAGGTTTTAACCGAAGATGTGGAATATGGTAGCATATTACCAATTAATGGGTGTAACTGGAATGTGTGATTACTATAATGATACAAAACTAGATTGAAGGAGAGTAAGAAACTCAATTATGGTGGATTTAATGACCCCCAAACACCGATTGGCGGATAAGGGATTTATCTGAGTTCCTATATCACATCAAGTATTATATTCATGCAACCTCTTGATTGAGTTTTCTATGTGGAATTGAGTATATAAATACATTTTTTATCACAAAATAAAATCATATACATAAAAGTTTTAATGGAAAATGTGTGTTCATATTAAACCTATACACCTCAACTTTGTACACCACACCACTAGATAGGTCATTGTGGTTATGAAATTCTCCTAAAGATATCATCATTTCATTTCATATGATTTTTTATTCTAGTAAATTATTTAATATGAAATTATATATACCAAAAAATCGATAGTGGGGTTTGAAGTGGTTGTGGTTAGCATGTCATGTAGATGGGTTTCTTTATGTATGAAATGAAAATCCAACCATAGGTGTGGAGCTACTCTTGGTGTATTTTCATGAGAAAATATGAACTAAATATTGGAGGACCCCCATGTCATCACACCCTCACGGAATAAGTTTTTTGGGCATGGTAAGTATATAATTTTTTCCAAGAAGAAGTCAAAATGGATAGTGGTCATGGATTTGTCCCTTTAAAAGGGAATTTATCTTATAGGGGAACCTCACAATGTCATAATTTCAAGGGTATTAATATTTTATTAGATTTTTCCATATATTAGTGATGAAAATTTCATGGTTCATGGAGATATTTTTACAATGATTTTAAAAAGCTTAAAATTGAAAATAATAATCAGAGATATTGTGATACATGCCTAAAAATATATCACCACTATTTTTAGAATCTTAAATGGAGAATTATTCCACCATATTCAATAAATTTAATGATTTGGATTATATATAAGCCCATAATGATCATGGTTTATTCAAATAGATAATATCTCAGTGCTTTTATTTTATTTAATGCAATAATATTTAATGCATAAATATTAAGGTGTTTTCTAGGCTAGATTCTTACGGGTTTCTAAATTTGCAGATACAGAAATATTTCCATATAGTTTAATTCGTGGTAGAAGAGGTGAGAAATACAAAGAAATAAAAGGATTTCTTTTGAATTATTATTATATAGGATCTATCTCATGTATATGAATATAAAAATAGAAGGGGATATATGGTAGAGGTGATATGGATGATATATAAAATTCTTGTAGACAAAGAGAGAATTTATTTTATGGAAAAGTACAAAAACATAAGTGAGTGAGATTTACCATGATATAACTTTATCAAATATAAATTTTGAGGGAAATATGAGGAAATTTATTTCTAAATAATTATAATAATATATTCCACTACTTCATCTGAACCATTATGAATAAGAAAGATAATTTATACATTAATTAAACTAAACAGATTCTAGATCTATTATAATAAATACAAAGAATATGTATTGAATTATCATAAAGAAAATACCAAATAATGTGTTATTTCAATGATATCTCATGGAAAGATAAAGATAGTACTATTCAAATAAATTTTCACAACATTATTATGAGAGAGAATCTTAAAAATACTGAACACTAAACTATACTCAGTGAAACTCACAAACTTGTTATTTGGAATATTTGTCAACTTTTCCCCCTTTACAATAGTGAGTGAATAAAGGATGTGTGAGTTATGTTATACTAGTGATATAGTGTATCTAACCTTAACCATTGTAACGTTAGTAACCAAAGGAAGGATTTTCCAAGCTTGAATCCCACAAGTAGTGAGCTTATTAATTATGGTGTATCGACACATGGTAGATTTCATGTTATTTGGATTAACATATAATGGTGAAACAATTAAAAATTGTACGTGTCTTGTGTTTTTACATTACTTACTTTCTACAAGCACACTATAAGATAAGTGTGTAAAATATAATCACATCATAATTTGATAAAATGAAAGTCATGAAATTTGATCAATATAAATTAAAGAGAAAATTTGATTACCCTTACCATACCCTGATTAATCCCACACCCCTGAGGGTATCTCTCACATAATACCTTTCTAGGAATAACTAGTGGTATCAGAGATAGTTCTCATGTATTGGATTTAATTTTCTCAAACATGATCAGATTATTTTTTGGAGTTAATGATTCATTTTTCCCATACATTATTTTAATCCATATAAAAGATAATGAATCAGAAGTATAAGAATAAGAAGAATGAAATAATGGGTAGTAATGAATATTGTGGATATATTAATGGAAATAGTGATATATTGTTGAAGGAGACAATCTACTTATATAATGAGGGTATGGTTAAATCTGATTCTAAAAATATTTACTCATTAAATTATTCTATAATAATGAGTGAGGAAGCCAGTAGGCCAAGTAATATTGGGACCTTTGATGATGAGAAAATTTTAAGGAGGATGAAAGTGGAAATTTTCCACCTATTAGAAGATATAGATAAACAATTAAATAAATATAAAATAAAGCTTAAATAATATAATAAGTATCATGATATTTTGATCCATGTGTTGAAAGTTGAGTTTAAAAAAATAAAAGGACAAAATATAAAGATTATTGAAGTTAAAATTGACCTTAGGGAAAAGAATGATTCCAAATATGAATATTTTAAAGATATATTAAAAAGGTTTTAAAACATCAATATTAATTATAAATGAAATAATCTAAATTGAAAATAATTTCCAAACATGAATTCTAAGAAATATGAACACACTACCCTTCTAATAGAAGTGATTGAAGAGAAGTAGAGGATGTAATAAGAAATGATATGTCTCAAAGAATCTATTTATCAAAATGAATGTCATGATGAAATAAAAAAAAATATTCTAGAGAAGACCATCAAGTATTAAAAAAAGATTTTTCTATTGGGAAGGTACTCATGGTATATTTTAATTCTTAACAAGAGATATAGAGAAAGTGGATCCATTAATATGAAGAGTAGTTAGTCTCATCTAATAAAGAGGTGAAATAATATAGAGGTAATCCTAAACTCAAATATTCTTCATATTTTTTATTTTAATAGCCTTAAATGGGTGATAATGAATAAAAATATAATTATTCTATCTTAGTGAAGATGCAAGAAAATATCACCATGTCACATGGCCATGCTCAATGGGAAAATATGGGTTTTCTATGAAGGAACCCATCCTAGGCATTATAAGAATAAATGAATAGATATTTCTATAAAATGTAAAAATCATTTAGGTGTTGGCAAGAAATATAAGAGTGTCCCTCCATGAGTTAATAGCAATTATATGTGTTCTATAAGAATACACATACAAGTGTTCTATTTTTGTGGGATGTATAGAAACATCTCTAGTTTCTATTTTGAAGCACTAGAGTACATTAATTACTATGAATCTACAGGGAAATTTGAAATTTTGAGTCAGAAAGTATAGAAAAAATTATTATGATTTTTAATTTAATAATTATTTCCATATTAATCATTTCTCAAGTGGAACCTTCAAAACATTTTTCCTTATAATTAAGGGAAGAATTTATCATGAAAATCGAAAAAAATAAATTACTTAGAAAGAAAATTGAGGGATAGATGAAGAACACTAATACACTAAATTTTATGTGAATTGGAGCTGCAATTATATTTATAACCCATATACATATTGTAAATATTATAAAATAACTATTAACCATGATAAAAATTTACATGTTCATATAAATTAAAAGACAGATGTGAAAAGTATTTCCTATGGAAAGAAATTTTCTAAAAAAATAATGTATTTATTAATGGTAAAATCCAAGAAGAAATGTGGTTTGGATAAAGATAGATCAAAAATTTAGAGTGTAAATGAATATTCTAGGTGGAAAAGGTGTCCAATAAAAGAGGTTTGTATTTTGGTATGTGAAGAAGATAAGAAATCCAAAGAAGTAGATAAGAAATTAGATTATATTAAATAATATTTAAATTTGAAAATGGACTCCAAGATGATAGAAATTGGACATTGATGGTACATATTGACTCCTTATCCACATCTACTTGAGGAAAAAAGGAAGGTAACCCTCTCCCCAGTTTCTTTAAATTTATCTAATTTTTTTTAAATGGTTTTAGACATAGGGGAGACAAAATCCATAGGGTAAGTGTGCTCATGAAGCATGTATAGAAAATATAAAAACTCATATGATTTAAATTTAATTACTGCATGTAGAATGTGGTGTTTGGGTTTTTCATGTCTAGTTTGAAATTGGTCTTAAAGATAGATGTATGGTAAACATTTTGTGTTATAATTAATAAAAAAAATGACTTATTTGGATGTGAAATAGTGTATTGGGATAAATATTGTATAATTACTGAGATCATGATGAATTTTCTTTATATGTTTTTTTAGGATATGTATTAGTGATACATTACATATAAAAGGAATATAATATATTGAGGGGGATGGATCTATCTTTATATTTAGCAATGAAAAAAAGTGTTGACCATGCCAAATATGTAACGCAATAAATCTTGAAGTGGCAGCAATATTATAAATCTCATTTGACTATATTCCAACCAATTAGTAACATCTATATTTTTTATGATACTTAATGTTGAAACTTTTGAATAATTATTTATTAATAAGTGGTATTCCTAAAAAAAATTCTTCAAAAAAATTAATCTAAAATTAAGGGGGTGTTAGAGATGAATTTATAAATGTTATTCAGTTTCATTCATAGTTATAATAACTTATGTGAATATAGTTGACATGGTAATAATGTTTAATTACCAACTTTTTATTTAAAATGGTAATAATTGATGCTTATGGTTTTATGTAACATTCCCTTTGTGATTTAAAATTTATATGCTAACTATTTGTTGTGAGTTTGGTTGAGATCACAGGATGTGTTGAGGAAATGTAAGGGTAAATCTACCATTTATTTAATAAATAATTTTAGAATAATGGATAGCCTTTAATGTATTACCTTAGAAGTATTTTTTCTATGTTGGGATCAAGATCAATAGGCTTAGAGGACTTATTGATACCAAAAGTGCTAAATGGTAATTTCACTCTCTATATTTTTGTGCGGTAATAAATTTTTTTATTAGGAAAGTAATCTCAATGAATGAAAGTTGGATAATATTTAATTTTTAAATTATAACAATAAAATTTATAATTTATATCAATAAGTGGTGTGGAGAAACTATTTATAATGGGAGACTAATATCAAGGCATCAATAGAGAAATATATATGGAATTTGGAAGTCAACAAGGAGTGTAAGTTCATGGGGAATACCTATCACATACTATTTTAAGGGGGGGAATTAAAAAATAAAGGTAACCCTCCTATTTTTATAATAAAATATTAATAATATATGGAGATAAGTTCTTATGAAATTTAATCATAATATTGGGAGAGTTTAAATATTTTTCTCATGGAGATGGAAATGGATTAGAATTGACCCTTTGTGTTTCAGTCACAAAATGGGAGAGAAAATACTTAAATCTATAAGGACATTTCTTTTATTTGATTGAGATTTTATGTATTTTTATTTAATGGTATATTTTAAAAAGGGTGTTATTATTAAACCCGTAAGGGTTTTTATTTTATTTATTCACAATATGTGATGGATATAGGAGTAGTTGACAATATTTAAGTATTTTTGTTATTAACACTTGACTATATGAAGAATAATATGATTTATTATGGTGTTTATTAGAGTATTCTAGTGTTTTATGAAAAAATAAACATATATATGAAGAAGGATTAGTTTTATGGTTATATCCCATGAAATAACAAAATAGAATATGTAAGTTTGTGTGTGTTTACCTTAAAATTTCAGTTCTCAATTCATGGAATAGGACTGATCGAGGTATTTGAAAACAAATGATCCAACCAACTCAATTTTAGAACCAAATAATGATAACACCATAAGTGTTTGTATTGTATTATTATCAATATGTGATAGTTACTGGAGTTGTTCATAACATGTGAGTCTTGGTGTTAGGACTCATTGACTATACAAAAAAACATGGATTTTTTATGGTTCTTCTTAGAGGACTGTTGTGTTCTATGATAAATAAACATTGATATATATATATATAAGTATTATAGTTTTGGTTTTATACCCTAATAAATGAAAATAAAAATATGAATGTGTGTTTTCCTTTGGGGTTCTTATGATAAATTTTTTGAAAAGGATTGATTGTGGTATTTTTAAAGAACATTGGGTCATTATCCACAATGTTAGAACCCCATAGTCCAACCAATAGTGTTGGTTGATGATATTAAAGTCTCCAAAAAATTAGGTGGAATAAGGGAGAATATTACCAATGATGGCGTGGAACTAGTACTTGTGATGACTTGTGTAAGTCAACACCAGCCTGATGGAGAGTAATATACTCATGCATGGAATCTCAAATGATCCACCACCATGGTTTAGTTGATAATTTATCTTTCAAATTTCCTTTAGTGTGTTGATATTTATATTCAAGCTTCCACCCATTGAAGTTTTCATTTTTGTTTTGAGAATATAATTAAACTATTCATCACAAAATAAAAATACATATATGAGAGTTAAAATGGAAATGGAATGGTCATATTCAACCTATATTCCATATAAGTGTACACCATACTCCAGGATTGGTCATGGTGATTTAGAAATGTTTGATATGATATAACCATGAATTTTCATCTGTTTTGGTAGTCTAGATAATTCTCCTATGTGAAATAATGAATCCTAAAATGGGAATGGGGTAAATTTTAGGTACTTTGATGAGAATTTCATTTATATGGATGTTTACCTATATGAAATAGGAATTTATCTATGGGTGTAAAGCAATATATGGTCGACTTGTGTCAAACAAGTTAAACTGCATGATGGATAACCTCCACATCATGGTTCCCTCACTGATGGTGTTTTTATGGACATGGTAATCATTTCATATTTTATACGAAGAGGTTGAAATATCTAGTTTCTAATGTTTTTGGAATTTTTATGGAAGATTTTGTTGAACTGGAACCTCACTCTGTTGTGGTGTCAATGGGCTGAGTATTTTATTGGGAATTGTTCTTAAAGAAGTGCAGAAAAGTTCATGGTTCATGGAGATGTTCTGTTAACAAATTTCAATGAGAATGTTATTGGAAATATTAAATATAGATATCATGATGCATGAATGGAAATATCATTCCACTATTTTAGGAGTCTTAAAAAGATAATTATTACATGATATTCAAATAATTAAAGGTCACTAATTATAAGGAATTCCAAGATGGTCATGGTTTATAAATATAGAGAATATCATAGGGGTTTGTTATTTTGAATATTGTAATGTTCAATGAATAAATATTTACATGTTTATAGTTATGTTTTCTCACATTTTTTCATATTTTCATATATGAAAAAATATCCATACAATTTATTCAAGGATAAAGATTCAAGAAATATAAAGAAATTTATAGATTCAATGTGACTCATTATTATAAAACGTCTATCACATATATATTAAAATATGAGGAGCAAAAGATAATTGGAAGAGGTGATATATATAACACCAAAAATTCCTATAGAGAAAGATAAAAGAGATTTCATTGAAAATTAAGAAAACATAAGTGAGGGTTTTTAACCATAAAGTACCTTAATAAAATATTAATGTAAAATAAAAAAAATTATAACCATAAATTTATGTAGTAAAATAATAAATTCCACATCCTCATATAAAGGGGTGTGAAGAATAAAGAGGATTGTTTCATCTAGTAATATAAAAGGATTCTAGATCTACTCCTGGAATTTAGATGAATAGGTATTGGCATCCCATGTGGAAAATTATCAAGAATGAGGTGTTTCGATGATCTCTCATTAAAATATGAAGATAATTTTATTCAAAGGTAATTTTTAAACTTTCTTGTGAATGATAATCTTAGAGATAAAGAGCATCGACCAACAATTGGTGTAACTCAATAAGAATAAGTGATATTAGTCTTTCTCATGTGGCTAACTTTGATTTCCATTTAGAGTAGTGAGTGATGGAGGGAACATAGAAAGAATTGATCCTATGGAGATAGTGAATCTAACCTAAACCATTATAAGGGTAGTTCCCTTATGTAGGAATCACTTAGCCAAAATCACACATGTAGTGAGTTTAATAATTCTAGTTCATTGACACACTATTGATTTCCAGATCTTTGGATTATCTTATAGCGGGGAACCAAGTAAATGGTAATATTTGTCTTGTGTGATAACATTACTTTCATTTTTCATTCACACTAACTAATAAAGTGGGTAAAATAAAATTTTATGGAAACATAATAAAAGGAAATTCATGAAATTTGATCAACATAAATTAATGAGGAAAAATTATTGCCCATATAATTTTGTATTCAAGAACCATTATGGTTGGTGGAGTTTAAAGAAAAAAATTAAACTTTGGAAAGTATTTCATATCCTGATTCACCCCCTCTATTAGGGTATATTTGACTTAATACCTTTCTATATCTAATAATATGTTTGATTAATTCTTTTACTACTAAGATATAGTATATTAGAAGATATATCTACTTTATTTAACGTCATTGAATAAGAACTCATTTCCAACACTATTTTATTTCACATTAAAAACAATGAATATCTGAGATGAATTTATTATTATTAGAACATGAAAATATCCTCTTAAAATATCAGAGATCTAATAAAGGATTATTTTCCACAATGTATGAATAATTTTTATAATAAATTATTACTATTATTTCTAAAAAATTTCAAAATATAAAAATGGATGTCATGATTAAATATAATACCAAATGAAATATGAATATACCATCATATTAAGATGAAATGATTTAATTTCTAAAACTGAAATATAACAAATAAAAACCCATGAATAAAATTAATCATTCCACAAATAAAACCCCCTAAAACTCTACAAAAAATTCTTACCAAATTAGAATTCAAAAAATCAGAAAAATATGATCATGAATTCCTCCAAAATTAACTTACCTTTTATCCCTAAAATATAAATTCACTCATAATATAAAATAAAAAATATAAATACACCTTAATCATATATTCTACTAAAATATAATGATCATTTTACAAAATATTATTAATCACCATGATAGAGAGATATAAAAATATATATTCCTAAAATATTAAATCAATAGTTATCTTTCTAATAATATCAACTACTTCGACATAAAATCCCACACTAGGAAAAGATTATACCATTATAATTTAACGTTATAATAAATATATAAAACCCTTCCCAAAAATAAAATTTTCACCTTGTCATAAAATAAATTTTCAATCATTGAGGTCATATATATTACTCAAATTATCTCCTCAGAAGGGTCACACAACTCATGTAGCGATGAATCAATATGCAATAGAATAAAGAATAATTTTATATAGGAACTCTATTTTTGGGATAGTAATCACCCAAAAAGGAGAGAAAATGTTTAAATTTAATTTTTTTTATAAGATAATAATTGAGATCTAGGAGTTTATGGAATGAAGGATGATGTCTATGGGGAGAGGCTTCAACCATATTGTATTCCCATCTGATGAATGTAAAAGGAGGGCATAGAGTTATGGATCTGTCACTATGAGGCATGTTTCTCTCAAAATACAAGAGTGTAATATGAACTTTGATCTAAGAAATGTGATTAACACTCACAAATATGTTTGGATATGTATTTTCAAACTCAATTGGGTTTACTAGAATCCATGTATTTTTTTGGATACTGCATCTTTGGTTGGAAATCCAATAAGAATGGATCAGAAAAGAGATAATACAATATTTGGAAATTATGAAGGAGTGTTAGAATAGGATGAAATGTCAAGTAATATAGTTTAATAAGTTGTTCTTACCATAGGAGATTATAGAAACAACTTTGAGATACAATATTGAATACAACAAAATTTCTATTTGAACTGCAATCACTTTGGTCACTTTTATTCTGAATTTCATAGGTAAAAGGTGTGTAACTTCTATAAGGGAAGGTTTCATGAGGAAAAATTCTATATGAAAGTAAAATTGATAACAATGTAATGGATTCTGAGCCCTCAATGGTCCCAGGTCATCGCCCCTCATCCTATGGATGTGAGTATATGATCATTGAGGACTCTCAAGTCTCTGATACTCATAATGTTTTACATGATCCAATTAAGTCTCATGTTTCTAGGATATAAATGGATATTAATAATGTTTCCCCTGATAATATATGTTATTTTATCAAGTATTTAATGTATCTCTCTCATAATCATGTGCTTATTGAAGGCATGCTTCCAAAGTATTCTGAGAAGAAGCAGGAAGTTATACATGCTATAGTGGGAACACATGAAATAGCTAGAAATCCTATGGTTGATAAATAATCCCTTGAAGTACAATAATACCCACATAATGAGGATCATAGTTATAAGGTAACTGAAGATGGAACCCTCAAAAATCATAAGGAAGATATGAATATAGGCACCAAAAAATGATCATGAAAGAAATATTCCAAGTGATTTGATTTCTAAGAAGATACATGACCTTTATTGTGAGGATATATCTCCCAGTTTTATGGAATATAAAGGAAATCAGGTTGTAAAATTCACACATAATGAGTTTCCTAGTTTATAGAATGATCATATATATAGTATTATTGATAAATAGGGTAAGGATGATGGATTATCAAGATTTAAAATTACACATGCCCTATAGAAATGTTCACATAATGAAGTATATAGCAGTAAACATGTTGTCATCATAGGGTATTTTTATAACACTCTAGTATTTCAAGGTTATTTAAAGTCCTTTCACTAATGTTCCTCTATCCAAAGTGGCCAAAAAAATGGTAGATGAGAGCTCACCTTCTAAGGCCATACAATCTGAAAATTAGTTCAAACCTCTTAATGGATAGTTCTAGGATGATGACTCTAAGAAATTTTAGCCTCATAAACTCATATAGTATATACCCATAATGATTTAATTAAATAAGATTATACGTGGTGTCTCATCACTTAAATGGTAAAAAGAAAAAATGAAAAATAAGATGGAAAAAGTCCAGAAAACAATGTCCTGGTAGGGAGGGCTTCAAATAAGAGGAAAATATCTTAAGAAATGAAGATATTATATTGGAAATGTCAATAGATAGGGAATTATCCAATGGTCATATCCCTTAGACATTACCTTGTGGCACATAATACACTTTTTTTAGACTTTATAGACCCAAAATGTCATTCAATAATTGTAAGGCAATCAAATAGACCTCTCTTTTATATACCATTGTCTCTCAAAATTATCACGATATTGAAATGGATCATATATGTGTCATTAAACATGTTATCATTCGGATTCTTAACAGAAAAATTAGAAAAAAACATTTATATAACAAGATCCATTCATTGTTACACCTTTATCATTTATTCTGTATATTCCTCTACATATTATATTATAAGAAGGGTCCTTTATAAGGTCTTGGAAATTAATTCTAATGAAATTAAGAATGAATGCATTATTGTTGGAGATTCTAATAAAATTTTGAGGCCTTAATAAAAGACAAAAACTAAGTTCAACAAGACTACCTCTAATGAGTTTTATTTATGCATTGACCATTGAAATTTTTCATAAGTTATTATTACTCAGTAAAATTTTACATGGACTAGATATATTATCAATGGTAGGAATGTCGAAAGTTATATAGATGCTTTTCCCATATTGGTTATGGAAGTACCAATATTGGGATCTCCATATTTACACTTCTTAAATATCACTCAGTTCATAATCTCATTTTTTTCTCTAAGAACATACTTTTTTAACATAGAAAACTCCCCTTCCTTTAAAATTTAATTATGGATTTCTTATAATTTCTAGTTGTAGAGAAGTTGTGATGGAAGCATGGAAGTAAGCATCTTGCAGAGGCCCTCTTCAAAATCATGATCATAAACTGAAAAATTGAAAAATATTATTATTATAATAGATCAAAAAATCTTTCTTCAAGATATATGATGATATCAGATATTTCTTGTTGTCAATATAGAAACCAAAATAAGGATAATCCTTGTATAGAGGAAATCCATGCCTTATTTAAGCTGTATAATCTTCTTGATAACAAGGAAAGTCTAGATCAAACCCATATCAATGTCAAACGGTTAAAGGAGGCCTAAAAAAATTCTAAAATATTTTATCACCAACACAAAGAAAAAAAATTAGAAGAGGAAATAATTCCATTATAATTCGTGAATGCACTTTTACATCAGAAATTGACATTTCAAATACAGTGGTCAAATATTTCCGAGAACTCTATTCAGATTATAGAATTGATATCACCCATAAAATGTTTGATAGTATTCTTACATTCATTGAAGATCATCAAAATAAAATCCTCATTTTGTAACCTTTTAAGAAAAATATTAAAACGACACTTTTCTCCCCCAATATTGATAGTGCACCTACACCTGATGGATTTAAAAATAAAATTTTCATGTTCCAATAGGATATATTGAAAATTGATGTGATGAATACTATCAATTATTTTTTGTAATCATGTATTGATTCCTTATTGAATCAACACCAGTAAAATTTCTCTAATACCTAAGAAAAATAATTTTATTGACATCAAAGCCTTCAGGCCTGTTTCGATTGGGAACATCATCCCTAAAATCATTAGAAAAATTATTTCTACCAGAATTGGGGACATCATAAAAAATATGATCACTAAAAATCAGTTTATCTTTGTACTAGAAATAAATATTCATAATTTTTTGTTCACTACCTCATAAAGTGTCCAATTAATGAGGAAGAAGTTCATGTATGATAAGTTTTCTCTTAAAATTGATATATCAAAAGATTTTGACACTATGAAAAAGAGATTTATTAATATTGTCCTCAAGAATTATGGGTTCTCTAATATCTTTATCAAGAGGATCAACACCATTGTTCACACTACATTTCTATGGATCCCCAAAAGGATTCTTCAAATGTCTTATATAAATCATGTAAGGAGACCCCCTCTTAGAAATTTTGTATTCTATAACTAAATATTACCTAATTAGGTGAATTAATGAGCACAACTCATATGGAATTTATAAAATAATTAAGTATTGGAGGGAGTTTTGGACCACTTATCATTTAAATTGTGATGATGTCAACCTTTTATTTGGGAAATATTCCAAAATTACCTTACATGCAATAAAATCTATTTTTGGGAATTATGAAGATGTGGAAGGACAATCCATTAACTAGAAAATATTCTTTATTGTTTTTGGATATGGAATTATAATCACCATAAAAAATATGAATACAAGATTACTTATAGTCAAAAGTGGAACTTTTCCATTTACATACCATGGTGTCCCACTTTTATGGGGTAATGTTAGAAGTTACCATGTTAAAAAAATTTGTGCCAAGATTGTCAATCAACTAGCTATATCAGAAGGAAAATATTTGTTGCTATCTGGATGAATATGTTTGGTAAACTCTATGATCACTTCCAAATTTTGTATTATTTCTCTTCATATAAGTGGCCATGTAAGATTCTTAATAATTTATAGATTTTTATTGAAAATTTAATTTGGGATAGTTATATTTATGAAAATAATATCACTAATACTTCTTAGAAAGAGTGTACAAAACCCATTGACATGGAAGGTTAGGCATAAAAGACCTCAAGAGTTTTAATAAAGCTCTGTTTAAGAAATTTACTTGGAACCTTATGTCTTCTTATGACACTCCTCTTTATTTTTTATTAAAGAAATTCCACAATAATCTTATAAATGGATACTATTATTCTCTTGCTTCATCTGTTTGTATGGATATTGGGAAACATACAATGACATGATGATTAACTCCAAGTGTTTGACTTGTAAGAAATCAAATATAAACTTATGGAGAACAAACTGGTTTGATTGTACTCTTCAAGACATCATGAGTGTCCCATTGCACGTGAGGAATATGTCAATTATTGATCTCCCAAAATGTATCACTAACTAAAATACTATACTTATTTATTAGATTAATATTGAATTGAAATGATATCTACTTTTTTATAGGTACTCTATAATTTGGATTAAAAATGGAAATGTATTCTTCCGTACTAGGAAGTATTACAAGATGCAATGTGGGTCTAGCATCAACACACCATCATGGATGATAAACTTAATGAAGACCCTAATTAAAACTTTAATATGGAATCTCTTATGGAGGATCTAGATGGTTCATATACCTACACATGATAGTCTTTAAAGGATTTGAATACATGTTGCCTCATCTTGTCCAGTCTTCTCTAAAGATGGTGAAAATACACAACATATATTTATTAAAAGTGTATTTTTTGCTTTCTTTATGGACTTACATGTAGGATTTTTTTACACCATAATATTCACATAATAGTAAATACATGACCTATATGATTAAGTTATATATACTTTCAACAGTGATTATATTTTCAATATGCTGATGACAAAAGTTTCCTCACTCAATTAATCAAATTTGGAATACACAAAATGGCCTTCTCTTCAGTCAATTAAAATGGATATGTGTAGATATGTGCATGAGTATTCCAACATTAAAGTAGGTTATATGACTAATACTCTTTAAAATATAAATATTTTGAGGATGTTGGGTGTGTGTGGTAGGTCCAAAAAACCACTAGTGCTAAAATCAATCTGATAGATTCACCCAATCCCTCTGTGGATCAATATGAATGATGATGGGGATGCTTCCGGAATGATAGGACCATCTAGATATAGAGGGTACTTTCATACACATCATGGGTTCATCAAATGATGTTTCTATCACTACATTGGTATTTTAAGGGCATATGAGGCTGAGTTATAGGCCATCATCCATGTTATAAAATATGTTGTCTAATATAAATGGGATAATATATGGATTTAATCAGACTCGATTCATGCAGTTTAAGTGATTAAATATAACACTAGGAATGTTCCATGGAATGTGTTAACATAATGGATTTAATTCCTTTTCACCATTATATACATCAATTTGGTGATATATCATTAATAAAGGGAAGCTAATCAAGTTGTTGATATGCTAAAAAAGCAGTGATGGGGAAAACTTCAATGTGGTCCTTTTGGATCCCATAATTTTGTATTTTTTATTTTTATGTATACATGTGCGATGAGATCTATTCCCACTTTTTAAATCCCCTATTAGTTCCTGAACATTACTCTTTGTTTGATTAATGAATTTTTAGGACTAGGTTTTCACCTGAGCCTGAAAATTTTGTACTATACCTCAATCATGTATTATTCCAAAAACCTAATAAATGTCTCCCAAAATATCTCTAATCACCTCAAACGTTAAAAAATATAAACAAATCAATGGAAATTATATACCATTTAATTATGATTACCTATAAACTTGTTAACCCATATTTGTAGCTATAACTCTTAAATAATACTCAACATATAATATCCTAACCACTAATGTTTATATAAACCCTGATTAGATACAAATATTAATAAATTATATATAACTATCCCGTAATTACACTATTTATAGAAAATATTACATTACATACATTACCATGACCAGTTAGGTTTAGAGTTTTAGAAAATTTCGAAATACTTTACATAATAAAACCAATAATTTTCCATTAAAATGTCATTTCTTATGCTAAAACAAACTCTTTAAATGACACACATTATTCATTCAAGATCAATATCTCATATTTATAATTAGACTTCATAATCATTCCCACCCATCCATAATTCATGTGAAAATCATTTTGAAAACATGGGTTTAACATAAAACATAGGAAGGGGTATAAAATAAATGGAAAACATGTTAGGATATCAAAAAATTAAAAACATATGAAAATAATTTTCATTAAACTTTGATTAGTTATCTCATATTAAAACACTTTCAGGTATTTGTTATAATATTTTGACCAAACTCTTTTATTAAGAAACCTAATAATCAAGAACAGAAAATGGAAAAAATTTGAAGG
The DNA here is from genome assembly GCA_963277665.1 of Viscum album. Lineage (NCBI taxonomy): Eukaryota > Viridiplantae > Streptophyta > Magnoliopsida > Santalales > Viscaceae > Viscum > Viscum album. The sequence goes on along the minus strand of OY728153.1, from coordinate 512,634,219 downwards.
TTCCTTACAGAAAAAAATAAAACAAAATATTTAAATATAGATAAAATCATAAAAATTCATTCAAAAAAATACCTTTACCTTTGAAAAGATTAAAATGTACTTTTACTCATACAAATAACATTTTATTTTATGAAATGAAAATATTTCCATTGAAATTCATTATAATCATAGAAAACCCATGATGGTATCTTGGGAAATTATATTCATATTACTCTTTTAAATCATCCTTACTATAGAATAACATCGCTAGTTAAATACATAATCATTTATATATAGAAAAAATAATTTCCCAATTTATTAGAGAGAAATATTTTACCCAACCACCATCATATATAATGTTCAATAACCATAACATTAAAATACACATTAGTGGTTTTATTTTATAGTAAAACTCGTAATATACACTCAATCCATAATCAAAACACATAAATTAAACCATAAAATTATTATGATTTAAAAAATAACGAATTCTCAATTAAGAGGACAATGAAAGAGACACCTATAATATTAGAAGAGCATTAGAAAATTTCTTTTTTTAAAAGGAAAAATAAACTCTTATTTTTATAACATCAAAAATGAAAAATTCACAAAATATTGGAATTACAATTTATATAGAAAAAAATGAAAACATGGAAAGGAATATGTACAATTAATAATGTATGGAATGAAAAATTTATTCATTAGGAAATTTTTTTAAAAAATAGATTCCTTTCAATTTTTTTTAAAGAAAGTCAGAAATGTCCCATATAGAAAATGTTAAAAAGATTCACATTAAAACCATTGTAAATAAAGTCAATGATAATATAAAATTAACTTATGTATTTATTTATGTTTATATAATAAAATTACTAAAAAAATATAAGTTATATGGACATAGAGGAAAACTTTTTTTAGGGAAAGACTTCAAAACATGTAATGGAAATGTTTAAAAAACCATTTAGCTTGAGTCTTGAATCACCTCATACTTCCTTTAACCTCTTGAACAATAAAATATTGTTAATTAATTTTTTTAACCATTTTAATGTTCTTTTCATTGTTGTTATACCTTTTGAAAGAAATCTTGTTTTATTATTTTACTAAATTTTTATATTTCACATCGGTCTTTTTTAGGTCATTTGATTCATAATTACCAAAAGTGAATCAGTATTTTCATAATGATAAAAATTAATTAAAAAATTTTATAATATTTAAAATTTTAAAATTATTATTTCTAAATAATTCTAAAATCAAATTATTTCAATAAGTCATCAAATAGTAACTTTTATAAGAATCATCCAGGATAATCTTATTTTATATGGTTAAAAAATACACATGATTATTTACTTTTAATTCCATTGTTTTGATGGATATTTTACCATTAAAAACTTATAAAAATAAATTTATTTAAAATAAATTTAATATTCATGTATAAAATTATTTTCTATAATATCCATGGAAGTCAAAAGTTTATTAAAACACAATCATTCACTTTGGTAGCTTAAAATTCCCATTGTAAGAAACATTTTCAAAAAAAGTTTAAAAGTAACCAAAACTAAATAAATAATTTTAGTCTAGTAAAAAATAATAATATTATTAAGATATTTTTTATGGTTTCTATTATATATTATTATTTTATTGAAAAGTTTAATTGAAGAGTTGAGACAAAAAGACCCAATTTTGGAAAAACCTCTATATTGACATAATAACGACTTTTCAAAATAGATTAGTGATAGGTAAAAGATCATATTTTATCTATAATGGATAAAATAAATTATAATATAACTTTAATAGAATATTTTTAGTGATATAAATATTTTTAAATTCATTTTTAAGATAAATAATCATCAATATGAAATGAGGGGGAGACATAGAAACTCTTACCTTGCTCTTGAAATTGCCTCCTTCATTTTGACTCTAAAGCCTTCAAGGAAAACATTTTTTGAAAGTAAATAAGCATATAAACTGGAAAGGTATTTTTGGATAGGTATTTTAATATAATATAGATATAAGATTTAAATTTAGATATCTTTTTAAATGGTAATAATGAGTACCCTTTTATAAAAAAACAATTCAAATGTGTTTTCACAATTGTTAAGTATTTAAGGGTAATAAATAAAATTTTAAAAATGAGAGTGGGTCAAAATTGGAAAATGGATCATATCCTAAATTATTTTAAATCCATATTGAATCAAGATAATATTTTTTGATTTTTTTTAATTTATAAATCATTTTTAATATTACATACCCTTTAATGTCTTTTTTAAGATCATTTTCATAGTTTAACTTTAAAATTTTTTAGATAAAAAAGAATTAAAATTTAAGAATTTAAATAATTATTTAAATTTAATATTTATGGATAAAAATAATTCAATTCCAAAACTTTTCTAATCCTTTTAAACTTTAATATTTTTAAAACTATTACATTAACTTTTCTCCCAGTTACAAAAGCGATGTATCAATGTTGTGAAAAAGTTTTGGATAATTATCCTATTTTGTAAAATTTAAAATAAATTAATAAAATTAATATGATTGATTATCAATTAGTTTTTAACTAAATTGTTTCATATTGTATATTTACTCTCATAATTATCATGAAAAAATGTGTATGATATTACTTTAAATTTTCTTACCATGCAAAAGCGCAATGTACGAATTTAAATTATTATATTTTTATATAACACTAAAATTCATAAATAAAAATCACATTAAATTATTATTTATAATTTTAATTTTTCAATTCTATCATATACTTATCCTCTTTGAAATATTATCTTAATATAAACCATTTTTACTTTTCTAATATTGTGCAAGAACTGCATCATCACTAATAATTGTTTTTGTATTTATCTTGAAATAAAATTCAATTTATATTACATGGATGATATTTTGATTATAATATCATGATTTTTATATATTAATTTTTATTAAAATGTTTCGTTAACTTTTATTTCAAATTTATATCATGATAATGTTAAAAAAGATAGAATATTTATAAAAAACAAGGTTTTTAATAATTCACCAAAAATTTGGTATACTTGAAAAAATCCAAAAAAATCACTTTGAGATAATTTATACATGATTAAACCAAAATTGAATTCCATTTTACCAAATTCAATTTCAAAATTTTTAAATTTTATATTTTAAATAAAACCATATAGTACATATGGAAAAAAAATTAATTAAAAATTATTTCCTTTTAAAATGAAAATCGTATTCATTCCTCATACCTTGAATAGAATTATTTATCAAAATATAAAAATAATAAATATAAATCTTATCTTATATAATTAACATATATTTCTATTTATAAAATATCCAATAATTCATTAAATATATCTTAATGAAATTTTATTTTAAGAAAATATATTTAATCATTTAATAAAACAAATTTTCAGTCAAAAGGTTAACATAATAAATTTAAATATATTGGTTGTATATAATTAATTATATTAAATCATTTTATACTTGATATAAAAATATATATACATGTTTAAAAGATATTTATAAATTTATAATCATTAAAATTATTAAACTATAAAATTTATATATTATTAAAATTACTTAGACTGTCGCATTAAAAGTTGTATTATTTTTCCTGAGAATACACATCCACATATTAATTGGTCTGATGAATTTTTTTATTTTTCAAATAAAAATAAATTTATATATGGAAGAATAAATTTTCGTTGTTGTAATTTTAATTTCAAAAAATGGATAAATAACATGAATCTTATGATCACATGATGGTGAAACAACTTCTTTCTTGATATGTGAGATATATTTTCCATGGTGAATTGAGAATTGTAGTAATTTTGTCAATTTACCATAGGTATAATGAACAAACTAATTCCTTAATAATGGAGACTGAAATTCAAAACATGATTAATGATTTTTTCAGCACTACAACACAACATGATGAATATTATAACATGTTAGCAGGGTATATTTCTAATTTTATAAAGATTAATTCAATTAAGAATCTAATTGATAAATGTGATGTTTTTTATGAATTGGTGAATGAAAAAAGTTATGAGTTGTATGTAAGATATAGAAAAATTATGAAACATCATTTTCTATTAAAGTTTTACCATATCAAGTTTTTATATTGAATTATAGATAAAGTAATATCAATGATATTTGATTTGTTCCTTGATGCACTTTTCAAATGAAATATTCCTAAATCATTTTATGATACGAATATTTTTTTGATAAGTTTTATCTGAATTGCAAAAAGATATATTCATATCCCAATGATTTTATGTTATATTAGGGATTAGATTCAAATAGATAAGAGTGTAACAGATGTAATACATTTATATTTCAATCATTGAGTCGTGATGAAATTCTGAATGAGTGTATTATAAATAAGAATAAAAATTAAACATCAATAAAGGTTTTATGTTACTTTTAGTTAAAAATGTATGGCCTAAAATGAAAAGAAAAATACTCTGAGAGGGGGTTGAATCAATGTATAGATATTATTTCCAAATTCTTCATGCCTCATTGGATCATGAACAATTTATTATATGGGAAAATTATTGTTCTGTTTTGTGTTTACATTGATATTATCTTATCCAGCTATATCTGATGATGTTACATATAAAATAAATAAATAATAAGGACAAATATATTTTTACTTGGTTTACCCTCAATGGGGTGTATATAAGGAGAATACAAAGGCAATGTGTTAGTGTACCAAATCCACTAAATAAAACTATTTTTGTTTTAGGGTAATTCACTCTTTCCTGGGATCACTTGTCTTACAATGTTTCATATATATGTTCTATCTCCATAAGATCACTTCCCTCACACATCCCTCTTATTCACACTACTTTAGAAGTAAAATTATTTAGCACACCGACCAAAGACCAATAAATTATTTTATTAATAGTTACACTAAATGTAAGATGGGTTCCTTTAAACATCACATATACTTCACATAATCGATGTAAACATACCCTTGAGAATCACCTTTCCATGATATATCTTGGAAACTCCTACTCACATTGGTGAGTTCTTCAAGATATTCCAATCCTTGCTTTCATTTCCTTGGATGTAGCAGTGAATAAAATTCTTTAGAAAATATTATCATATGGTATATATCTTTGGTCTTCTACACCGTCTTCAGAACTAAGATATGTTAATGATACAATTCATATGGTAACCTCTAAATGTATATCCATGTGAAAGACCCAAATATTTAACCTATGTTTGAGATCTTAGTGTGATACCCCTTCACAAGACTCCTCTGTGAAGATCCTCTATGAGATCCCTTCAATATACTCCACTATGAGATTGCTCCATGAGACTCCTAAAAAAATTCTTTTTTGAGGATCCTATATAGGACTCCTAATAGAGAGCCCTTCATTAGATTCTTCTACTTGATCCCTTCATAAGACTCCTCTATGAGACTCCACTGTGAGACCTTCTAATGTTCACTAAAATCATGTGACTCTGGAGTGTGGTCTTATTTTGGTTGTGTGGAACATGTGACTATGGTGTGTGACCTTATACAAGTTACATGGATTTTGTGATATAAACAAGTTTTACAATTTATGAAAACATCCTAAAAATGCATCCCTTTCTATGAACCCTTTGTGAGAATACTTTCTAATATCCTTTCATATGACCATATACTAATTACACGGATCATGTGACTTCAGAATAAGACATTTTTCAAAAAATGAGAAATACTTCTACTTAAAATCAATCCACTTAAGAAAACTACTCTTATTATTAAGGGAAAGTTAATAAGTATTTATATACTTAAATGATGGTGATGTTTGTGGCCTCGGTGCTGGTGGCACAGATCAGCTCATGGATTTTCTGATCTAGTCCATTATGGATGATGGTATATCGGCATGAGTCAGTCATGCGACCGTCGACTACAAGCTCGGCGGCGACGGCATGCCAGAAAGCGGCTATATTTTTTTGTTGATTGGATTGAGATGGTTTATACTAATTTCATTTGTAATGGGCTATCCCACTGGGCTCTTGAGTCATTAAATTTCTTCCCTTGGTTCCTATGGGCTTGTTATGGGATTTTGGGTTCTCCCTTGTCCCACAAAAAGGGTTTGTATGTTTTCTCTTTTTTAACAAAGGGGTACGTCCCCACATTTCCTACTATAGACTTAAATCTACCATATTTACTCTAAAACTCATTATTATTTATCTATTACACAAAATTATCAAATTTCATTATATATTGTGTATGATCCCATACTGAGATCAAATGAATATTATGTGGTGGTAAGATTCATTGACTTCAAACACTTCATTTAATTCCATCGTTAGATCAATGGAAAATCATGAGAAATTTATGTGATCCCATCATGAGTTCTAGTGATAATAATATGGTTAGGAACATTGTCTCTTATTTCTCTATGTGTCCTCATTGCAAGATCAATTTATGTGGTCACATGATTTTGAGCAACTGTGATATATCTCCATCATTTCCAAAATCCTTGACTTCATGGAAATTTGATGATCTCTTCAGGAGATCCCATTAAAACAATAAATTCTTTACATGATCTCGCTATGGATCTACTTAATATCATGTGGCATCTTCAAGTGATTATCATGATCTCGTCACATGATCCTCTAACAACCATGTAGTGTCTTCAGGTTCTTCATGTGATATCTTCATGAGATCTACTGACAGTAATTTTATGTCTTTAAGTACTTCATAAGATCTCATGATGTGGTCCTATGACCTTTATGAGGTGTCTTCGGGTGCTTTTCATGATCTCATTATGGGATCCCCAAATACTCATATGGATCTCATGATGCATTCAGGTGATCTCCTTCAGCTCACGTGAATGAAAGAAAGGCAATCATACCATTTATAAAAAAGCAAACTTCATGTTATCCCTTAGGACATAAGTTCTTCAACATTATCCTTTTTCAATTTCACACTTCACTTGATCATTTAGGGAATTCCTGATCTATCTGGTCCTTTATAATATTCACATTAACTCTTTACACATCCTTTGACCACTAACCTTTTTCAAAAATGTAAAACCTTGTAAAAAAACACAATCATCACAAAAGCACCATCAATGGGGTATTTTTTCCAATAATCACCCCATTTGGGTTTGTTGAAATACTTCTAAACTTCAAGAACTAACTTGTTTACTAGTCATGGAAAAGAAAAACTATTTCCATCTAAAACTTCATATATTGATCAAGGACTTCCTTTACATGTACTCTAATCCCACTTGAGTTAAGCTTAGTGTCAGAAACAAGATTATCATACAAATTTCATCGACATGTCACTTCTTTCTCAAACCTTATCCATAAAAAATTAGAACAAGCTCAGACCTCGATATCACTTATTATCCTACACATGTTAACTACTCACATCATGAACCTAAAATTCATTCAAGTTCATTATTTTTTTCCTTAATATACAAACTTTATCATTTATATATTTTAAAAATCCCCATGTTTCACTACTATCAGCTTATCCCCGATCTTAATCAAGAATTTTCTCCCCCTTTTTCAATGAGCCCAATATTCACACCTCTATAGAATGAAATATGGTAAAGAAATATATCATTACATATGGTTAAATTTAAATACCCGTAAAATTCAAGGGAAATTTTTTCTTAATTTTCTTTGGGATTTTTCAAGAACGCGGTTTCTGAAGGCACTTGATTCCGAGGCCCGGTGTGCCCGGAATTTATATTCGAATTTTAGCTCGGGTACTTTCAATGAACGAATGAGCGGGGTTTTCTAACTTTTGAACCGGTGCTCGGAATCGAATTCCAGGGGAACCGATGGATTCGCAGTTCCAGTAATTGCTTAGGAACACCTTTTTTGGAGTTGTGTTTACACGAGAAAACTTGTTAAAAAATTGTGGAAGGTAAAATAAAATTGAGCATCAATTTTATTTTTCACTAAGTGGTTTAAAGCTTTGGGTGGAAGTTGGGGGAAACCACCCAACATCCCATGGAAGGTTATGAAGGTGGTGGGGCCCACACTAACCCCACCCCTTCATCTTCCCTAACCTTCCATAACACTTCATTTAATTTGACAACTTGATTTAATTAATTGAGTGGATTAATTCAACTTTTGAATTTCAAACATAAGTTATGTTAATAAAATAAGTGAGGTGATTATTTTATTTTGGTTGGGACTTGTTGCTTGAGAGGTTTGGGAGAAAATCTAAGGGAGGCTTGAAGATCTTCATCTTCTTCATCGAAGAACACGAAGAACGCGAAGAACGTGAAGAACGCACCGATCTCCGACGAAGAATGCCGAATCCTCAGAGATCGACTATGCGAAGCCATGTACCGCAATGCCAACGACGCCTTCTTCTGCGACAATTCTCCTTTTGCGATGCCTCATTCCACGATGGTTATTTCCATGACGAACCTCCATTCAAGCTACGCTCGAGGTAGGGGTTTTATGCGTTTCTTTTTCTGAATTCCTTCTGTCATCTATCCTCATTCAATTGGACCGCTTGCTATCGTTTAATGGGAGGGGGCCGACCACAAAAACATGGACGACCCTCCTCCATTATTATTTTTTGTTCTTTTGGATCAAAGGAAGGTGACACAGTGCCATCGCACCGTGCGGGAACGAGTGGCAAGGATGCGCGGCGCCATCCCGCCACGCATTTGAAAATCGAACCAAGTCGCGACACTATCGCGCCGCACCGAAAAAAACCTGAAGACACCGCGGCCAGAGCGGGGCTGCAGAAGAGGGGTGTGGTGCCGTCGCGCCGCACCAGAAGAACCAAGGCCGCATCCATAGGCCGCGGTGGAGCTGGGACTGGCAGCTGGTTCCGGGCTACCGACATCGAAGTAGGGGGACCGGCCAGCGTCGGTCTGTGGTACATCAGCTGGCCGGCTGGAGCGGGCCGTCCGGACAGAGGAAGAGTCGGGTGTTCGTAACCCTCGGTTGGCCGGACATGAGCGGCCCCCCACATGGGGGCTACAGATTACAAACGGATGGGGGGCATCGTGCCCCCCCCCCCCCCCGCACCCCTGTCCGCTCGGCCGAAACGACCGAACCACCTGACCCTGGCCAGCGCCAGCGCGCCGGACCGCCAGGCCGGGCCACACCCAGGCCGGGCCAGGCCAGGCCACCCCCAAGTGGGCCGGACCCGAACCCGGGATGGGTTGACCCGGTTCGGGCCGACCCAGAGGGTATCAGGCCGAGTCGGATCGGGCCCGAACCCCCTAATACCGGGCCTCTCATGGTCTTTTGCCCATAACTTGGGTTGCGGTCCTCTGATCGACGCACCGTCAGCTGAGATGAGATCCTTGGATCGAGACGGTCGTTTTGGTATATTATACTCAAGGTTTCGGTGTACTTTGGGTTCGGCTGGGTTGGTTCGTACACGAAACCAACCGGGCCCTCGGAGCGGAAACACTTATAACTTGAGTTACGGACGTCCGATTGACGTGCCATCAACTTTGTTGGATTCATCTTAGTGAGACGGACATTTTGGCTTACTCCACTCGAGGTTTGGACGCAGTTGGAGTATGGTCAGGTTGATTTTGACTTAAAAACCAACCGGGCCCCTGGAACGGAAAAGCCAATAACTCTCAGATCGGGCATCCGATTGACACGACGTCTGTGACGTTGAGTTCCTGTTGACGATACGGATCTTTTTGATACATCAACTCCAGACTATGTGTCAGTTGATGTATCAGCCCCTCTGCTCATGGAGCGGACCCTCCCGAACGAGTTTGCTGTGTGCGGGAACCCTAGAGCTGGCTGCGACTGTGACGACGATGACGATTGTACAAAAATCCTCCGTGGATTCGACAATTACAACTTCAGCACTCAGCGATCCTACGTGGATCAGTGCTACCGATCCTATTTGGGTCAGATCCTGTGTGGGTCAGCGCTCAGCGGTCTTGTGAGGGCCAGCGCCTACAGATCCTGTGTGGGTCCGATCATGTGTGGGTCATCGCGGGGGTTTGTTACCTATCGATCATTTGTGGATCATTGCGGGGGTTAGTACCTATCGATCTTGTGTGGGTCTGACGGGTTAGATGAATCAGTAACTACATCTGATCATCTCTATCATCTTACAAAGAAGTATACCTGTGTGAGCTGAATCTTGACTTTCAATCCTTATATTCGATAAGATTGACTTGATATCCTGTGTGGATTACGTTATGATTTCCTGTGTGGATTGGGATGTGTTTTCTTATGTGGACTGGGTTGTACTTGGGCTCGGATGTTGGAGCTGAACGAGAATTGATGACTTAAGTATATGTATGGGCATATACCTAAGTAGTGTTGGATGTTACTTCGTGATTGTATATTTCCTTTGTGGATTATCCTTTATGGATTCTGGAAGATCTTCGGGGGTCTCGGGGTCCATACTAAGTAGCTTATACTCACCCCTTCACGGGCTATGCCCGCACAACGTTGTGTTGGTTGCAAACGATGGACAACGCTGATCATGGTAGAGGCACGAGGAGCAGGTCGGTACCCGGAGGTGGGCCACTGGGCGGGGCGTACTCGGAGCGGATGGCTGGACCCAAGGAGCTGTGGAGGCTATCTGTACCCACCCTTCAGGTGGGAATACCAGTGGATGGCTCGACGCTGCGGCTTTACTTTTCAATTGTTGTACTCTCTTTCAGTTGTACTTTACTTTCAGTTTGGGTTTGTATTCTGGCCCACTTACTTTACCGCACTTTCTGTTGTACCAAGTTTTTACTTAGTGTTTACTTCTGGTTTCTTGCTCTGTGGTGTTTGTTTACTTTACAAAGGTAATGCCTTCCCTTTTTACCAGGAATTATTCCTTGGTGCTAGTCGCTAGCCCTTAGCCTTTGGAAGGCAGGCTTGGTGTAGTCACGGCACAGGCCCCGAGGACGGGTCGTGACAAATTGGTATCAAAGGAGTTCGGTTCTACCGCAGAACTCAGGACTCTGATCTTTTTCTATGTGAATCAATAGTGTTAATAGTATTGAGTGTGGTTATCAGTCCAGGGAGTCCAGTGTTGGTGCGGCGTTTGACGTGTCCGTACACCAGGACCCTGACTTCTGATTTCCGACTTAATGCACGAAAACATTGATTGCATGTGTGTTTCAAGTTTTCTTTGTGATTACTTTGTGTCAGCTCACTAGGAATACTGTTTGACCATGGCGCACCTATTTCTTTTCAGGATGGCCCCACGATGGCAGCCAGCTAGGGTTCCGAGTGTTGTGCGTGACGACAACCCACCGAGCAACGAGGCCTCAGTACAGGGCCCTTTGACAGCAGAGGCACCGACAGTACCTCTACCCGCCGAGCCACTGATGCTACCAGCCCCAGCCGCTGACGATGCACGTCGCCTTAGTGCACTGCACGAGTTTCAGCATCAGTGACCTCCCAGGTTCCGCGGGGAGACGGACCCTCAGGCAACCGAGGATTGGCTGGAGGAAGTTGTACAAGTTTTAAAGTTAGTGAGGACACCAGCAGACCTCATGTTGATCCTCACAGTGAGCCTCCTGCACGCGGCCGCAGGCAGATGGTGGAGCTTGATCCTCTAGGTGCACGACGAGGCATCACTCCTCTGGACATAATTTGAGAGCCTCTTCCGCTCGGAGTTCGTCCCAGCCACCCTTCGTGCAGTGCGCATCCAGGAGCTTCTACAGCTGCGACAAGGCATCTTGACGGTCGCCCAGTACTCGGTGAGATTTACCGATCTCTTGCACTACTCTACAGACATGGTACGGGACCCATTCTTCCGGGACTAGACCATTGAGGAGGGATTGAGACATTTGATCAGGGCATCGCTGATCTCCCTCAGCATTTCGACTCAGGCAGGGGTACTGGAGTGAGCCCTTTTGATCGAGAGATTCCTTGTTGAGCCTACATAAGTAGCGAGACCTACCACAGGGCGTCACGTAGCAGAGTCTTCTGTAGCAGGCAGTCAACAGATGACTCATGGGTCCAGGAAGACCAGACCCTCAGGCAGACGACCTTAGGACACTGGATCAGCAGTTCGGGGCACACAGCACGGAGCAAGTCTTTCGAGAGGCAGACAGTGCTACGCATGCGGTGGGCAGGTCCACATGGCACGTGACTGCCCGACCTGCCATGCAGAGGAGTAGCAGACGGTTGAGGGACCACCCAGGAAGAGGTAGAGGGTCGACGGTGGTGGCCCGCAGGGAGCAGGCAGACGAGGAAGAGGAGCTGGCCGAGCAGCAGGTGGTGGGTGACGCTTTGAGGCTCTACCACCACCACAACCAGGAGGTCCACCCCGACCACAGGGAGCTGGCGGGCAGAGACAGGCACAGATCCAGGCAGTGGAGGACTACGACCACGGCGCGCCCGAGATGATTCGAGGCACTATCTATGTATATTCCACCCTTTTTTAGTTCTTATAGACAAAAGAGAAAGTCATTATTTCATAGACGTTGCCCTTGTTTGGAGCTCAGAGATTCTAACGGAGCCGTTGGCTCGATCCTTACAGCTAGAGACTCCTATGGGAGCAGAATCGACGATTACGCACTGGTTCTGGCAGTGTGAGCTTACTCTAGGAGGTGAGAGCTTCGGCTGGGATCTTCTTGTAGCGGCGTTGAGGCCTTACAATGTCATCTTGGTCATGGATTGTTTATCTACATTCCATGCTCAGATCGACTGTATTAGGCACAATGTGCGGTGTGTACGCACCAATGGGAGCAGGTTCACCTTCACCGGTGAAAAGGGAGCCTTTGCAGCACAGGATGGACTCTCGCAGAGGAGAGGAAAACCCATCACTCATCAGTTTGATAGCCTCATCCTAGGATCATTTGACGTGTGGAGTCCTAGTTTTCCTATAGTGGTGGATCAGTATGCGGACGTTTTCCCCGACGACGTTCCAGGACTACCTCCTCGCAGAGAGGTAGACTTTTATATTGACCTGTACCCCGGGACAACCCCGATATCCACCCCAGCATATCGGATGGCCCCCACTGAGCTTTGAGAGCTATGGGTATAGTTGGAGGACTTGCAGGGAAAGGTATTCATCTGACCTAGTGTTTCACCCTGGTCTTCCCCGATATTGTTCACCAAGAAGGCGGACAGGAGCTTGCGACTGTGTGTCGACTATCGTCGCCTAAACCAGGTGACAATGAGGAACAAGTATCCGCTACCGAGGATTGACGACCTCTTCGATCCGCTCAAGGGAGCATTGTGGTTATCGAAGATAGACCTCAGGTCAGGATATCATCAGCTCAGAGTTCGGAACGAGGATGTGCAGAAGACAGCCTTCAGATGTCGGTATGGCCACTATGAGTTCTTGGTTATGCCATTCGGCATAACCAATGCTCCAGAAATGTTCATGGCCCTCATGAACAGGTTCTTTTAGCCATACCTTGATCGATTTGTCATGGTCTTCATCGACGACATTTTGATTTACTCGAGGACCGATGAGGAGCACGCCTACCACTTGCGGGTTGTACTAGACACACTTCGAGAGAACTAGCTTTATGGAAAGCTCTCTAAGTGTCAGTTCTGGATATGTGAGGTCCACTTCTTGGGACACGTCATCTCTGAGGCGGGAGTTGTGGTGGATCCTCTGAAGATCGAGGCAGTGCTAGCTTGGGAGCCACCCAGGAGCGTGACGGAGGTGCGGAGTTTCTTGGTACTAGCTGGGTACTATCGGAGATTTGTTCCAGACTTCTCCAGAGTTTCAGCACCACTATCAGCTTTGAAAAAAAAGGGAAACCCTTTGTGTGGTCAGACAGATGTCAGCAGAGCTACCAGGAGCTAAGACAGATATTAACCAGTGTGCCTATCTAGAGGCTTCTAGAGGAGGGAGTTGGGTACGTATTTTACTGCGATGCATCAGGGACTGGACTCGGATGTGTCGTGATGTAGGAGCGGCCCGTGATCGCCTATGGATCACGATAGTTGAGGTATCATGAGCAGAACTACTATACCCATGATCTGGAGTTAGCAGCGGTGGTCTTCGCACTGAAGATGTGGCGACACTATCTAATGGGGGATCACTTTACATTCTATTCTGACCCCCAGAGTCTCAGGTACATCTTCTCATAGAAGGATCTAAACCTGAGACAGCGGCGATGGCTCGAGTTCCTCCAGGACTATGAATTTGAGATAATATATACACCTAGAAAGGGAAACGTAGTAGCTGATGCTCTCGGCAGAAGGACGGGCATTCAGCTACATGAGGAGGAGACAGAGCAGCTAGCCGCTTTGCAGATATCCTTCATGGATAGAGATGGAGCATCCTTTCTTCAGTCACTCACAGTCACTCCTCCACTACTGCAACGGGTCAGAGAGGCACAACGTGGGGACGCTGACTGTGAGACGTGACGTGCACAGATATCCTCAGGACAGGAACCTGATGGTTTCTCTTTAGGAGGAGAGCACGATTTCCTTTTCAGAGGACATACCTTGGTACCAGTTTCTTTACTGGAGGAGGTGCTGAGAGAGTTTCACACTTCCCCTTCGGCGGTACATCCTGGAGTGGAAAAGATGTACTAGGATCTCAGATGATAGCACTGGTGGACTGGCATGAAGAAGGTTGTGGTCGAGTTCGTTTCTCAATGCCTCACCTGTAAGCAGGTGAAGGCAGAGCACTAGGTAACAGTAGGCTTGGTACAGCCCTTGGAGGTCCCGAAGTGGAAGTGGGACGGCATATCTATGGACTTCGTGACTGGACTTCCACGCACTTCCAGAGGTCACGACTCCATTTGGGTGATTGTCGACCGACTCACCAAGTCGGCTCACTTCTTACCCATCAGAGAGCAGGAATCAATAGAGAACTTGGGACATCTCTACGTTCAAGAGATTATGCGGCTTCATGGTGGGCCATCATCTATCATCTCCAATCGAGATGCTCGCTTTACTTCCCGACTTTGGAAGGGGTTGTAGGAGGTATTCGGGACAAAACTACGTCTGAGTACCACCTTTCACCCTCAGATAGATGGTCAGACGGAGAGAACCATTCAGACACTCAAGGACATGCTTTTTTCATGTGTCCTCGACTTTGGTCGCAGCTGGGAGGACCACCTACCCTTGGTGGAGTTCGCGTACAATAACAGTTACCACTCCACCATTGGGATGGCACCATACGAGGCATTGTACGACTGACCTTGCAGATATCCTCTGTGCTAGATAGACCCTAGGGAATCAGCACTTGTCAGATCGGAGATGGTCCAGGCCATGACAGAGAAGGTCCAGGTCATCCAGGAGAGGATGAGGATAGCTCAGAGCTGGCAGAAGTCTTATGCTAACAGGAGGCGGAGGCCACTATAGTTCGAGGATGGCGACCACGTCTTCTTGTGGGTCTCACCTCGACCTGGATTACGGAGATTTTTTCGTGGTGGGAAGTTGTCTCCACGCTTCATCGGACCATTCCAGGTCCTCAGCAGTATTGGCGAGGTGGCTTATCGCCTGGCTCTACCACCTCAGTTGCACTGGGTGCACGATGTTTTCCACGTATCTCAGCTGAGGAGATACGTGCACGAACCAGCACATATCTTTGACCATGGGGAGCTGGACATAGATGATGGGGTGACTTTTGCGGAGGTTCCAGTGGAGATCGAGGATTGACAGTAGTGGTTCCTACGTGGACGGTTGATTCCTCTAGTGCGCATCTGATGGCAGCATGAGAACCTCCGGGAGAGCACTTGGGAGCGGGAGGCTCAGATGCATGCTCTGTACCCACATTTGTTTCCCTAGTTTTTAATGAATCTTTACAGGGACGTAAAGCCCTGATGTGGGAGTAATGTAAAGACCCATAAAATTCAAGGGAAATTTTTTCATAATTTTCTTTGGGATTTTACAAGAACGTGGTTTCTGACGGAACTTGATTCTGAGGCCCGATGTGCCCGGAATTTCTATCCAAAGTTTAGCTCGGGTACGTTCAGTGAATGAAGGAGTGGGTTTTTCTAACTTTTGAACCGGTGCTTGAAATCAAATTCTTAGGGCACCGATGGATTCGAAGCACCGTTAATTTCTTAGGAACACCTTTTATGGAGTTGCGTTTACATGAGAGAAGTTGTTAAAAATTTGTGGAAGGTAAAATAAAATTGAGCATCAATTTTACTTTTCACTAAGTGGTTTAAAGCTTTGGGTGGAAGTTGGGGGAAACCACCCAACATTCCATAGGAGGTTATGAGGGTGGTGGGATCCACACAAACCCCACCCCTTCATCTTCCCTAACCTTCCATAACCCTTTATTTAATTTGAAAACATGAGTTAATTAATTGAGTGGATGAATTCAACTTTTGAAAATCAAACTTAAGTTATGTTAATAAAATAAGTGAGGTACTTATTTTATTTTGGTTGGGACTTGTTGCTTGAGAGGTTTGGGAGAAAAGCTAAGGGAGGCTTGAAGATCTTCATATTCTTCGTCGAAGAACACGAAGAACGTGAAGAACGCACCGATATCTGATGAAGAACGTTGAATCCTCGGAGTTCGACTAGGCGACGCTATGTATCGCAACGCCAACGATGCCTTCTTCTGCGACGATTCTCCTTTCGCAACGCCTCCTTCCGTGATGGTTATTTCCATGAATAACCTCCGTTCAAGCTATGCTCAAGGTAGGGGTTTTATCCATTTCTTTTCGTGAATTCCTTCTGTCATCTATCCTCGTTCAATTGGACCACTTGCTATCGTTTAACGGGAGGGGGTCGGACCGCACAAACACAGCCGACCCTCCTCACTTATTATTTTGCATTGTTGTGGATCAAAGGAAAGTGACGTGATGTCGTCACACCACGCAGGAACGAGTGGCAAGGATGTGTGGCGCCGTCGCACCGCGCCAGATACACCAATGTCGCGGCCATAGGCCGCGGTGGTGCTGGGACCAGCGGCCGGTTCCGGGACACCGGCATCGGAGCAGGGGGACCGGCCAGCGTCGGTCCATGGTGCATCAGCCGTCCGGCCGGAGCAGGCCGGCCGGACAGAGGATGAGTCGGGGGTTCCTAACCCCCAGCTGGACGGACATGAGCGGCCCCCCACATGGCGGCCGCGGATTATAAACGAACATGAGGAACCCCCCCCCCCCCCCTGCACCCCTGTCCGCTCGGCCGAAATGGCCGAGCCACCTAGCCCTGGCCAGCGCCAGCGCGCCGGACCGCCAGGCTGGACCGCGCCCAGGCCGCGCCGCGCCGCGCCAGCCGGGCCGGGCCGCGCCCAAGCGGGCCGGACCCGGACCCAGTATGGGTCGACCCGGTTTGGGCCGACCCAAAGGGTATCGGGCCGGGTCGGACCGGGCCTGAACCCCCTAATATCGGGCCTCTCATGGTCTTTTGCCCATAACTTGGGTTGCGGACCTCCGATCGACGCACCGTCAGCTGTGATGCGATCCTTGGATCGAGATGGTCGTTTCGGTATATTATACTCAAGTTTTCGGAGTACTTTGTGTTCGTACAGGTTGGTTCGTACACAAAACCAACCGGGCCCTCAGAGCAGAAACACTTATAACTTGAGTTCCGGACATCCGATTGACGTGCCATCGAATATTTTGGATTCCTATTTGTGAGACAGACCTTTTGGCCTACTCCGCTCGAGGTTTGGATGCAGTTGGAGTATGGTCAGGTTGATTTTTACTTAAAAACCAACCGGGCCCCTGGAACGAAAAGGCCAATAACTCTCAGACCGAGCGTCCGATTGACGCGCCATCTGTGACGTTGAGTTCCTGTTGATGATACAAAACTTTTGGATACATCAACTCCAGACTATGTGTCAGTTGATGTATCAGCCCCTTGGCTCGTGGAGCAGACACTCCCGACTGAGCTTGTTGTGTGCGAGAACCCTAGAGCTGGCTGCGACTACGACGACGATGACGACTGTATAGAAATCCTATGTGGATTCGACGGCGACGACTTCAGCACTCAACGATCCTACGTGGATCAGTGCTACCAATCCTATGTGGGTCAGATCCTGTGTGGGTCAGCGCTCGGCGGTCCTGTGTGGACCAGCACCTATAGATCTTGTGTGGGTCTGATCCTGTGTGGGTCATCGCGGGGGTTAGTTACCTATCGATCCTTTGTGGATCATTGCGGGGGTTAGTACCTATCGATCCTGTGTGGGTCTGACAGCTTAGATGAATCAGTAACTACATCTGATCATCTCTATCGTCTTATGAAGAAGTATACCTCTGTGAGCTGAATCTTGACTTTCAATCCTTATCTTCGATAAGATTGACTTGATATCCTGTGTGGATTACGTTATGCTTTCCTGTGTGGATTGGGTTGTGTTTTCCTGTGTGGACTGGGTTGTACTTGGGCTCGGATGTTGGAGCCGAATGAGAATTGATGACTTAGGTATATGTATGGGCATATACCTAAGTATTGTTGGATGTTACTTTATGTTTGTATCTTTCCTTTTTGGATTATCCTTTGTGGATTCTGGAAGACCTTCAGGGGTCTCGGGGTCCCTACAGAGTAGCTTATACTCACCCCTGCATGGGCTATGCCCGCACTACGTTGTGTTGGTTGTAGACGATGGACAGCGCTGATCGTGGTAGAGGCACAAGGAGAATGTTGGTACCTAGAGGTGGACCACTGGGCGGGGCTTACTCGGAGTGGACGGCTGGACCTGAGGAGATGTGGAGGCTATCTGTACCCACCCTTCAGGTGGGACTACAAGTGGACGGCTCGACGTTGTGGCTTTACTTTTCAGTTGTTGTACACTCTTTTAATTGTACTTTACTTTCAGTTTGGGTTAATATTCTGGCCCACTTACTTTACCGCACTTTCTATTGTACCCAGTTTTTACTTAGTGTTTACTTCTGCTTTCTTGCTCTGTGGTGTTTGTTTACTTTACAAAGGCAATGCCTTCCCTTTTTACCGAGAATTACGCCTTGGTGCTAGTCGCCAGCCCCTGGCCTATGGAAGGCAGGCTTGGGGTAGTCACAGCACGGGCCCCGAGGACAATTTGTGACATTAAATCACACAATACCTTAGGGATATGGGGTCCCATATCCCTAGAGTTTAAGTGTGGGTAGTTGACTAATCTCCAAGATCTATTCAATGTTGTTCAAATGATTCATTGGGAAATACCTTCATCATGATGTTAGCAACCTATAGTTAATTAGGTACATATTCAGTCATGATAAGTTGATGCTCTAATTTCTTCTTAATAAATTGGTATTTTAATTCAATTTGATTTATGTTTGAGTAATAGACTGGTTTTTTTAATATTTTTTGAAATTGAATTGTCAAAATGGATATCGGTTCAAGACATCACTTCAACCTCCCTCCTTCTCATAGAATTTAATAGGGGATTCCTTCAACTATGAATTTAGTCCCCCTTAATCAATTTTCTATTGAATTATATATTCAATAATCTAAAAAATCATGAGGGAACACACATTATTTTTCTGACTTCATACATCTATACAAATATATACGATTATCCCCATTTGGTCATGCACTTATTCTTACCCCATGTGACATCATAGGTTGAAATCCATTGAGCACTTGGATTTTTCAATTATTCTGAATCTCACTTTAAAATCCATTAGTAATTTTATGACTGAAAACTTTCTCATTTTAACACTTCTCAATCTCAAGGAAGTATTCTTATCTATAGATGTGAAATACTAAATTATTTTTATCAAGTGAAATTACTACTTAGTATTGAGTCCTTAAAAGATCCTCTAAGACTACTAAGTTAGAACTCTTTATAAGAAACAAAATTTTAAGCCAATAAACACTATTTTTTCATGTCACTCACTTACTTCCTTGGATTCAAAAAGTATGTATTTCATTAATTCTTTAGAAAAATCTATTTTCATATGGAGATATAGTGCCCATAGTTTTTATCTCCATATCTCCCTAAAAAAATATATCTTTGGAATGGTATAAATCATTAATACTGATTATTGAGCTAAATAGAGATGTCGAATCACTCTTCTTAATAGAAAGACCGCTAGATGGAAATGCTTTAGATTTTAGAAAATCTTCTGGTGTCCAAGAAGTAGTTAGTCAACACCAAATTTTTAGAACAAAATAGATAGGCATTAAATATGTGAATATTTATACTTATCCCTAAATACATCTTCTACCAATGGAATATACCACTTAATATGAGGCTTAATACCAATGGATGAATATTAAATTTTACTTGGAACCATTAGATCATTAATTTATAGCTTTTATATCTCTTCAATTTTATGTTAGGCTCTTCATCATAGAATATTCCTTTTCTTTAGAATGTAAATTCTATATATATATATTGGAAAAATATAGGGATGGTTTAAAACCACTTGTTGAATCTTATTCCATATGTGAATTTAAAGAGTTATTATTCTTCTTTTTTCATGTATATCAATTCATATTATGCACTTGTTCCCTTTCAACACACTCACACCCCATGGATCATATCTCCTCCTTATCCATTCACAACATCTAATAGATATTATAAACCCCGAATACTTGGGGATAGGTATACCTCTTGAATAATTAATATTAGGATTGTGATCTATCCTGATAGACCAACCCTTTTATACTTTATTACAAAGCACTGTACTCTTTCTATGCTTTTTCTAACTACCCAGTAAACTTCAAATATTCTTGACATATTACTATACATGATCTACCAACATTCTTAGAATTATTATAATATGTTGGTTTTTTAGTCTTATTCCTTATCAAAATTTTGTGTTTAAACCCACTCTTATTAACTTTATTCTTTAAAACTCCACCTATATTCCATTTTTCATGATTCTTTCTATAAGTAGTAATCTCCCCACTGGTCATATTCTCTTGTTTATTCCTCTATTAGAGGGATCATTCTATTCCATTTACTTATCACATTGTGGAATGACACATGAATTTATCAAGTAATTATGTATCTATTTTTCTTTTAT
Organism: Viscum album; assembly: GCA_963277665.1. Classification (NCBI taxonomy): domain Eukaryota; kingdom Viridiplantae; phylum Streptophyta; class Magnoliopsida; order Santalales; family Viscaceae; genus Viscum; species Viscum album. Next base: position 512,613,460 of record OY728153.1, on the reverse strand, counting down.
CAATTACTCGAGTCACCTCACCCTTTATTTTTGGGGGTGATTCATTCAATAAACATAGATTCTTCTTACTCAAAACTAAAGAAACTCATCCATTTTTTTATCAAGGATTGTTCACATTTTTTACAAAAGAGTTTATGTGATTGTAAAAGAGAAGGTTCTTGGTACACCTTTTGTTGAACTCCTTGTGTTTCTTTTAAGACTTTAAACATACATTTTAAATTATTTGGTTTTATTATATTATAGTATTTCTTGTTATATTCCACTGGAGTTGATGATCTAATTCATGATCCCATTTCCTTCCAAGCTTTCTTCTAGATGAAATATCTTTCAAAATTCATATCATTATGACATATAAAACATATCCCATTGAAAATATACCTTGATTCATCATTTCTCGATTGGGATGTTGATAAATATAGAGTTCATATTCTGACATTAACCACTTGGTATTCTTAAAACAAACTCATGGTGTGACCCAGTCTTCCCAAATAATAACATTTAATTGATACTTTCTTATGAGAGACTTTCCTTTTACATATTTCAAAAAACTTCTACTTATTTTCAGATTTAAAAATATATATATCTTTAAAAGATAAAATACATTCCAATTCCTTGAAACAAAAACATGAAATATATTCAACTCGTAGAAATATCACATGCTTTTATTAATTCCTAAAAAAAGTCTTTTTTAGCTCTTTTCTAAATAACCTACAAAAATTTCACTATTTTTAGAATAGTTCATGGATCTCTTCCTCTCATTCATGGGAGATAGTTCATCATATTTAATACATTATTTTCTAAAAATGTATATACTTTGTGATGAGACAATCATTCCATGATTTTCCTCTAAAATAGAATATTCGATTTTTATTCCATTATTGCCTACCCAAGAATAGTGAAATAATAAATGAAAACAATCTTGTAACTTGGGATATCCACTAGAATTAGATTGATCCAACTATTTCATGATTGATTCTAGCTCTTCACAAAATTTTTAAATCTTGTTGTACCTATATTTAAGTTGAGAATTATATTCATTCATGAGATTCTTACCAATATTCACCTCATCATCCAATGCCTAGGTGAGCATATACACCATGTCACTTTTATCCTTTATTTTAGAATTCATCTAAGTAATATAATCTTTAAAGCATAAATTATTTTGTTGTAGCCTTTTCTTCTATTGAACCAGTCTTGACTGGTGTATAGAAAGATAATAATTTTTGGATTCTAAAGTCTAAATTATATTGAGTTTAGAGACTTTCCCTTTTCATCAGATTTTATTTTTTGTGCTTATTTATCTTGGGAATCATTCTTACTTAGATTATTGGTCACTTAAAAAAGTCTTTTATTTAGTTCTTTTATCTTGTTGAATTTAATTTTATATGATTATATATGGATATCTTGAAACATATTTTATTATTTTAATATCTGATCCAATTACATTTTCACATTGAAAACTTCCACATTTGGCCTTCCTAAAATTTAATCATGATTAGTAGATCCAACATCACATTGCATGTCTTGTACTTTACTCATTCTTTTTGAATCATTGAATAAGTAAATAGTTTCACTATTTTATTCAAACAATCCTTTATTTATTACATTTTTTGTTTCAATCAATAGAATTACACTCTTTCTATTAACACTTACACACTAAAGAATTCCACCAAACTTCTACTTCTTCATTGAAGTTCTTATGTTTTTTATGGAACACTAAGATAAGAGAAAAATAAAACTTCAATCCCAATAGTTGAATAAATATAGTAATATAGAAAAAATCATAAAATCAACCTATTCACTAATACCAATTGTTTAGACCAAAGGGGATTGGATACAGAGAGATGGGGTGAATCGTGGTATAGATATTATTTCAAAATTCTTCCTACCCCACTAGATCTTGACCTATTTATTATAAGGTTCACTTATTTTTCTCTTTTGTGATTATATTGATATTAAAATTTACAAATATAACTAATAATTATGCATATAAAGTAAATAAAGAAATAAATCACAATGAAAAATATATTTTTACTTGGTTCACCCTCACAAGGCAATATCCATAGATAAAACAAAGATTATGTGTTAATATACCAACAAAACTCAAGATAACTTATTCTATATTTTGTTAAGAAACTAATTTATAAGATCAATACCCTTACACTATTTTGGTTAGATTCACTATCTCACTAGGATCACTTCCCTCACACTTCCCTCTTATGATTACTATTTTAGAAGGGAAAAATTTTTCCACACAATCCAAATAACAATATCTTATATTGTTGAGAGTTTCACTGAATTTAATATATTTTCCTTTATACGTCTCATGTCCCTTAAAATAATTTATATGAAAATCCCCTTTATAATCCTATTTCCATGAGATATCATGGAAACTGCTCCTCACTTTGGAATGAAATGTTCTTTGAGTGATGTTATCTCTTCCTTTCAATACCTTGGACGTAGTAGTGAATAAAATCCTTATGCAAATATTATCATATGGTGTAGATACTAATTCATCTTATTATTATTTCACTTTAGAAATTATATATGATAATGATATCATTTATAGGGTAACCATGGCATGTATCACTATGCACAAGACTCATGCATGTAACCCCAGCATGAGACCCTGGTGAGAGACTCCTTTGTGAGGCTCATCCAAGAGATCTTGTATGATCACGAACTTTTCTAGATAAGGCTTGGTGTTGATTAAAGGTATTAATTTTTCTTTTATTAATTTATTTTCAATTATGTTTTAGTTGAGGGAGTGTTTGAGTGAAATTTTGAGAAAAATGAATGAAAATGGGGTTGTTTCAGGGTTAGGGAAAATTTTGTTCCCTAGCACAACTAAGAGTGTTAACCCAAGAAGAGGGGATTTACAATGCTATATAATGATTAGGGAAACCATGCACCATATTAGGAATAACTATTAACTCATAAAATAATAGGATCATGGTTGTAACATAGTTAGGGAAAACTGTTCTTCCCTATGTAGGAAACTGTGTGCAAGAATTATTTAAGGCTATAAAAAAATTATAAAATTTTGAAACCCACCTAATTAACCTAAAATAAACATCCATTCATACCTAGGTAATATTTCTAATTTTGGGAGATCTCTAGAAAAATTTCATTCCCTCCTCATCTTTATTCTCTGTGAATCAAAGACCAGATCGAAGGACGCTTCTCCCCTGGATAGTAGATTCTCCTCCCATTATTCCCCCCTTTTCCCTATTTTCATTCATCTTTATTTTAAAGATTTAATCCATTGTATTGGATATATTTATATATATAACTCTAGATCTAAATCATTTTTTTCAAGATCCTGATTTTCTTTAATCTTTAATTAGGGTTTTGAGATTCAGATATAGATCTACGTCATTGTGCCGCTCGATTTTTGAGGATTTCTATTGTGAATTTATTCTTCAAAAAATTGATATATTTGGTCTAATATTAAATTCCAATATTCATAATACTGATACATGTATTCATTTTTTATAATTTCTAGAATTATTTAGCAATTTGAATTATTAAATTAGGTTATTTAACATGGCCAATTGATTAATTGGTTTATTGTTGAAATTGATGGTTAATTGGGGATTTAATCATGGTATTAAGGGGTTTTAACTTTTGATGATTAATTGGGGAGTTAATCATGATTAAAATTTTCAGTCCAATTTGATAATTAATGGATGAATTAATTATGAGATTTATGGATTTTTTTAGATAATGGCCAATTGATTTATTGGATAAATTGTTGAAATATATGACTAATTGGGGAGTTTATTATGAGTATATGGGGATTACCATTTAGATATTTAATTGGGAAATTAATTATGAGGTTTATGTGTCTCCCATTTAGATAATTAATTAGAGGATTATTCAGGAGATATATAGATTTGAAATTTAGATAATTAATCAAAGAATTAATTACAAGATATTGGGATAATTAGTTTAAGATAATTTATTGATGAATTAATTATGAGATATCAAGATATATGAGTTGAGACAATTAATGGTATATAAATTATGAGATATTAAGATATATGAGTTGATATAATTAATTGAATAATTAATTATGACATATAAAGATATATGGTTTGAGATAATTAATTATAAAACTAATTATGAAATATCAACATATATGATTTGAGATAATTAATTATAGAATTAATTATATGATATTTAGATTTTTGATATGAATAATTAATTGTTGAAAAAATTATTTGATAATGAGTTGTGGATATTGAATAATTATTTGATGAATTAATCATTGGAATTGATTTGCTTAAGTAGTCAGGTAATTAATTAAGGATAATTACATTATAAACTGTTTGTTGAATTAGTAATGAGATTGAGAAGATTAATTAATCGTATAATTAATTAATGAGATTCATGTGACTAATTAATTGATTAATTAATTAATGGAAGTAATGTTAATATTCAATTTTTGAATTAAATAATGGGATTGATGAGATTAATTAAATGATGAATTAATTATTTGTAATAATGTGATTATTTAATGGTTGAATTAAATAATGGTAATTATGGGAGTGATTAATTAATTTTAAAATTAATTAATGGTATTTATGTAAATAATTAATTGGTGAATTAATTTATGGGATTGAAGTGATTAATTAAGTATCGAATTAATTGATGTATTTAATGTGATTAATTAATTATACAATTAATTAAAATTATTGGTGATAATAGTTAATTGTTTAATTAACTAGAGTTATTGTTTTGATTAGTTAATTGATGAATTAACTAGGGTAATTGATGTGATTGGTTAATTGGTTAATTAACTATAGTTATGGGTGTGATTAGTTAATTGATTAATAAACTAGAGTTATTGATGTGATTAGCTAATTGTTGAATTAACTATAGTAATTTATGTGATTTTTTAATTTTTTAATTAACTAGAGTAATTTTTGTGTTTAGTTCATTAATGAATTGACTAATAGGATTGAAGTGATTAATTAATTGTTGAATTAATTAATTTATTTTATGTGATTAATAAATTTTATAATTTATTAATATTATTTATGAGATTAGTTGATTTTTTAATTTACTAGAGTTATTTATTTGATTTGTTAATAGTTGAATTGACTAGAGTAATTTATGTGATTAATTATTTGACGAATTAAATAAAGTAATTGATGTGATTAGTTAACTGTTGAATGAACTAGAGTAATTGATGTGATTATTTGATTTTTGACTTAACTATTTAAATTGATTTGATTAATTAATTATTCAATTAATTAATTTTATTATTGTTATTATTTAATTGTTTAATTAACTGATGGAATTGTTGTGTTTTAGTAATTATTGAATTAGAAATGGTATTGGGGTGGATAATTAATTATTGAACTAATTATGTGTTTATGAATGGTAACATAGTCATTTAGTTGAGAAATAAGGAATGCTAACATGGTCATTATAATTTGTGAAGTTATGAATGGTAACATGCTCATTCAATTATGCATTGTTAATTGGTTAATGGTAACATGGATGTTCATCCAAGTATTATGAATGGTAACATGATAATTCGAATATGTGATATGAAATAGAAAATGGTAACATGGAAATTTAGATAAGTATTAAGAATGGTAACATGGATATTAAAATGAGATATTCTTTGGGGATAGATCAGAATCTGACACAAGATGAAGAAGGTATTGAGATTCGAGTGTCTTTGGGAACTTGGGGGTTTATGTGGTTAAATATAGAATATTTAATAATGTGATAAAATGTTTATTTATGCATTATAAGTATTTATTCATAAAAATTCATACATTTTCATTGATTGGATTTTTTTTAGACACCCTTTGGGGGGGCCTACTGAGTTGTGCTCACACCCTATTCAGTTTTCATGATTGGTACCAGAATGGAGTTTATTTTTGTAGGACAGGTTAATGGAAAATCCCTATGTTAGATGTTTGAGTTTGGGTGGAGAATGGATGAGGGAACCAGATGCAATTTCGGACCATCTAGGGTGTCATTGGTGTATTTACGTTTTAGTTTCATATTGACACTTATAACGTAAATTATATTGACATAGTTATTATTCAGTTTAGACATTGTACTTAATTTTTTGGTTATCATAAGATATTGGTATTTTTATGATTATATGTTTCTAATATTTTTTATTTATTTCTGTTGGTTTATTAATATGATAACAGAGAAATAAGATTGTATAGTCTCCCCATTAATAAATCACCAAACCCCCACTACTAGTCGAAAGACTCTAGCCTATGAGGATGCACTTTTGAGGTCATGTGACCAACCTATTCAGGGCACCAGTGTGTGGAACCCAGGCTGGGATGTTACAAAGTGTAATCCAAGCTCCATTTTTCTTTTCTTTTTATTTTGTCTTACTATTTGAGAAAGGTATACAAGAGACTAGGAAGAGTTGGTTCTTGGTTATGAGCTCATGCATTGGAGTATCTTACTCAGATATAGGGGAGATCCCAAGTACTCAGGGTGGGATTTTTGTTATTGTTGTTTACTTTTATAGTAGAATATTATTTCACCTTGGGTGACAAACATGTTGTGTGGTGTTATTATTGATTTTGAAATTTTTTGATATTTGACTTGTGGAATAGTATGGCATGAGAGTTGAGTTTTAATTCATCATTCTTGGACATCTAGATTATTCTTACTTGCATCATTTTATACAAGCACGGGAAAACAGGTTATGGGTAAGTTGATTAAACATGAACTATTTTTCCTTGGTTATGAAATTTAAATGAAAATGGTTCCTAATATGAAATTGAAAAATATTTTAAAATCATGAAATATGAGAATAAATGGGTTTCTAAATGAGAAACATTAATAATGATGATGTTTTTATCATTTTTAACTAGGACCTAGATGTAGGAGGGATAAGGGTAGATATAGTGCCTCATTTTTGATTGTGTGGTGGGGAAAAAGGAAAAGACTTGATATTATTTTTTGTAATTTAATCTTGTTAACTATGTAAATGTTTTCAATTAAAAATTATTTATTCTATTAAATTGACCCTTGATGTGGGTAGTTTTGGTGGTGAGAATTCCCTAGTTTGAGAAATCTATTGTAGGTTGTGTGAGAGACTGTCTGGTTTTGGGTTGGTGTACTGAGATGTTAGAGGTAAGGTAAAGTCAAGACTTTCAATAGGTTAAGGTGTTTATGTAATGGGAGTTAACATCAATGATGGAGGATTATTGGGGGTATTAATCAATGACTTATTGGGGTACTTTTAATTAGTGATGATCATTTACTCTACCTTGACATAATCTTGGTTACACTGAGAATGATTTGTATTTACTCATATCTACCTATATATGTTTTGGTTCAATATGGGGCCTCTTTGAGTTAATGCTTATGAAGTAGTATATATGTTCAGATGGATGGTGCAAGGTATGACATGAACAGTTTACGGATGAGGTTCTTAGGATAGAATAAACATAAATGAATAATTTGGTGGATGAGTTGATTAAAAATGTGGTGTTAACAAATATCCAAAGGTGGGGAGTGGTTTGTAAGTAGTCAGTGCATGGATAAATAAAAAAGTTAGTAAGTATTGGCATTGAAATTACAATAAGGAACCTATAAGGTTCATGAATAAATTCATTAGAGGAAGGTCAGGTGAGACTTTTATGTGGTGGATGAAAATCATTTCTATATATTTTTTGATTGTATGATTGATTGATAATTGTTTATGGTTTATTATGGTTGTTGGGAATAGTGAGTTGGGAAACATTCCAGGTTTATTTTGGAAGCTAATCTTGAGAATTATATGTCCTTTGAGGAGCACCTGGTATATGTGTTGGATCACAATGATAAGGTTTTTTGGGGAAAGAAAGTGCTATTAGTCCATGTATTGTGGAAACATGTATGCCTTTAGGAAGAATCTTTGGAGAGAGAATGGATTAGAGGGATCAGTGGCCCGATATTTTTGAACCAGAATTTTAGGGAAACTTGGGAGTGAAGCTCAAGGATGATCTGTTATAAGGTGGGGATATTGTAAGATACAGACCTTTTATAGATAAGTCTTGGGTTTTATTATAGGTATTATTTTTCCTTTTATTATGTAATTTTTAATTGGGATTCAGTTTGGGGAGTGTTTGGGTGAAATTTGAGAAAAAATAAAAGAAAAAGTGGTTGTGCATGGTTGTCGTGGGGTTAGGTCCAACCAAGCTCCTTGGCCTAGCTAACCATATGAACCCAGGAATAGATAATTCACATGGATGGTGCATGGTTTGGGAAACCATGTGCTCTCTTAGGAATAACCATTAACCCTTAAGAAATAGGTGCATAGTTGGCACACAGTTAGGACAAATTGTGCACCCCTGTGCAGGAAATTGTGTTCGGGAACTAATTAAGCCTTAAAATTAATTCTAAAATTTCTCAGACCCCCTTATTAAACAAAAATTGATCCTGATTCATACCTAGGTCCTTTTTCATGTTTTCAGAGCTCTATGAATTAGTTTCATCCCCTCCTGACCTTTGTTCTTCGTGAATCGAAGCCCATTTGGAAGGACTCTTATCCCCTAGTAAGTGGATTCTTCTCCCATTCTTCCCTCATTATTCCCCCTTTCATTCCGCTTCATTTAAACGATGTAATATTGTGTATTGGATAGATATATTTCTATTTTTTAGATATAGATCTTTTATTCTAGATATATATCTAGTTTTTCAACATCTTGATTTTCTTGAATCTTGATTTAGGGTTTTAAGATTCAGATCAAGATCTACATCATTATGAAGCTCCATTTTAGAGGATTTCCATTGGGTGGTTATTATTCAAAAAATTGAGGTAGGTGGTATAATATCAAATTCCCATGGTCATAATCCTGATACTTGTATTCATGTTTTATAATTTCTATCATTCATTAGAAATTAAAATTATTAAATTAGGTTATTTGTCATGGCTAATTGATTAATTGGTTTATTTTTGAAATTGATTATTAATTAGGGATTTATTCATGGGATTAAGTGGATATCCATTTTTATGATTAGTTGGGGAGTTAATCATGGGTTTAATGGTATTTATGATTAGATAATTAATGGATAAATTATTTATGATATTTAGGGATTTATGATATAGATAATGGCCAATTGATTTATTGGATAAATTTTTGAAATACATGACTAAGTAGGAAGTTGATTATGATACTGAGGATCTTACCATTTAGATATTTAATTGGGTAATTAATTACAATGTTTATGTGGTTCTCATTTAGATAATTAATTGGAGGATTATTTATGAGATTTAGGGATATGTGATTTAGATAATTAATTAGGGAATAAATTACTAGATATTGAGATAATTGGTTTAAGATAATGAATTAACGAATTAATTATGTGATATAAAGATATATTAGTTGAGATATTTGATGGTAAATTAATTATGAGATGTCAAGATATGTGAGTTGATATAATTAATTGATGAATTAATTATGAAATATCAAAATATATGACTTCAGATAATTAATTGTAAAATTAATTATGAGATATCAGTATATATGATTTAAGATAACTAATGTTAAAATTAATTATGCGATATCAATATATATTATTTGAGATAATTAACTGTAAAATTAATTATGACATATTGACATGTATGAATTGAGATAATTAATTGTATAATTAATTATAAGATATTGAGATTATTGATTTGAATAATTAATTTTTGATTTAATTATGGGGTAATTAGTTATGGGTATTGACTAATTAATTGAGGAATTAATTAATGGAATTTATATGCATTATTAAATGTGGATTTAATTAAGGGTAATTATGTGATAGACTAATTTTTGAATTAGTAATGAGATTGATATGATTAATTATTTTTAGAAATATTTAATGAGATTCATGAGATTAATTAATAGATATATTAATTAATGGAAGTAATTTGATTATTTATTTATTGAATTAAATAATGGGATTGATGTGATTAATTAATTGTTGAATTAATTAAGAAAAGTAACGTGATTATTTAATGGCTTAATTAAATAATGGGATTGATGGGAGTGATTAATTAATTGTGTAATTAATTAAATGGATTTATTTAAAAAATCAATTGGTGAATTAATTAATGGTATTGAAGTGATTAATTAATTGTGGAATTAATAAATTTATTTGTTGTGATTAATTAATTGTAAAATTAATTAATATTATTGATGAGATTAGTTAATTATTTAATTAAAAAAATTTATTGGTGTGATTAGTTAATTATTGAATTAAATAGAGTAATTGATGTGATTAGTTAATTGTTGAATTTACTATAGTTATTTATGTGATTAGTTAATTGATGACTTAACTCGTGTTATTGATGTGATTAGTTAATTTTTTAATTAACTAGATTAATTGATGTGGTTAGTTAATTCTTTAATTAACTAGATTAATTTTTGTGTTTAGTTAATTGATGAATTGACTAATTGGAATAGTGTGATTAATTAATTATTGAATTAATTAATTTATTTGATGTGATTAATTATTTTTGAATTAATTAATATTATTGATGATATTAATTAATTATTGAATCAACTAGAGTTATTGACTCTATTAGTTAATTGATAAATCAACTAGAGTAATTGATGTGATTAGTTATTTGATGAATTAAATAGATTAATTTATGTGATTAGTCAATTGTTGAATTTACTAAAGTAATTTATGTGATTAGTTGATTGTTGAATTAACTAGTGAAATTTATATAATTAATTAATTGTGGATTTAATTAATGTTATTATTTTGATTATTTAAGTGTTAAGTTAACTGATGTAATTGTTGTATTTAACTAATTGTTGAATTAGTAATGGAATTAGTGTGGATAATTATTTATTGAACTAATTATGTGTTTATGAATGGTAACACGGTCATTCGGTTGAGAAACAAGGAATTGTATCATGGTTATTTTAATGTGTGAAGTTATGAATGGTAACATTCTCATTCAATTATGTATTGTTTAATGGTTAATGGTAACATGGACATTCATCCATGTATTATGAATGGTGACATGCACATTCAATTGTGTGATATGAAATCGTGAATGGTAACATAAAAATTCAGATAAGTATTAATGATGGTAACATGGACATTAAAATTTGATATTCCTTGGGGATAGATCAGACTATAGCATAGGGAGAAGAAGGTATTGAGATTTAGGTTTCCTTGAGATCTTGGGGGTTTATGTGGTTAAATAGGGAATATTTAATAATGTGATAAACTATTTATTTATTCATTTTAATTATTTCTTTATACAACTGTAAAAACAATTGTTGACTATAATTTTTTTAGACACTATTGGTGGTATCCTACTAAGTTATACCTACACCCAACATGGGATTCTTGATTGGTACCCAAGTAGACTTTATTATTGTAGGGTGAGTCAAGGTAAAAGTTCATGTGTTAGATGGATGAGTTGGGGTAGAGCAAGGATGAGGGAACCAGATGTGGTTTGAGACCCTCCTAGGTGTTATCAGTGTCTTTAATTTTGACTGTCATATTGACACTTAGCATATACATTAGAATGAAATATATATTATTCAGTTTAGAAATTTTACTTCATGATTTGGTTATCACGAGATATTGGAATTATTTATGATTATATGTTTTCCCTATTGTTTATTTATTTTTTCTAGTGTATTACTCTGATAATAGAAAAAATAGGGTATAGTCTCCCCATGAATGACTTACCAGACCCTCGCTACTATTCGGCTGCCTCTACCATATGGGGGAGGTACGCTTCAGGTCATGTGACCGACCGATTTGTGGCACCAGTGAGTGGTATCTAGGCAGAGATGTTACATATCCCTTGGTGAGATTACTCTATGAGACCCCTCCATGAGTCTCACTCATTGGACTCATCTGTTAGTATACTCCCTAGGACTCCTCTTTGAGATCCCTTAATGAGACTCCTTCAGATGATCCATTCATGTGACTCCCCTATGAGACTCCCCTATGAGACCTTCTGTTAATGTGAATCCCATGACATTGGTTTGATACCTTTCTTAGGTTATGCAGGTTATGTAACTCAATCAAGAGAACTTATTCAGGTTATGTTGATCATGTGATATAAGAAGGTCAACCTACACGTGTAAACACCCTAAACATACATCCATTTTCAAGACCCTTTTGCGAGACTCCTTCAAGAATTTTTTTCACAAGACCTTCTAATGATTTTGTTCATAGTGTGACTCTGATGGATGAATTTTTTCTACTAATTTGAATTAATTTTTATTCATATAAAACAACTTAATAAAATTATTCTTCTTCTTAGGTACGGATTAAAGGGTATTTATAGGCATAAATTCATAGCATTAACTCTGTAAATATCAGTTAGTTGTCCCTTCCACCGCCATTACAAATTCTATTAAGAAATTCATGTAATCCCATTACAATATCCAAAGATAATCATGTGTTAGTCAGATTCATTGTCTTCTATAACATTATGTGGAAAGATAATGAGATCAAAAGAAAATCATAGACACTTTGCATGATCCTATATCATAATCCAGTGATAATAATGTGGTTGGTGACATTGTCTCCAAATTCTCCATGTGACCTCTTCATGAGGTCAATTGATAATCATGTGGTCGCATGATTTTTTAGAAACCATGAGATATATCATTCATTTATATAATATTTTCTTCATGTTATTTATGTGTTCTATCTACGATATCCTATGTAAAACCATGCATGCTTCATGTGATCTCACTATGATATCCACTAACAATCATGCGGTGTCTTTAAGTTCTTTGCTTGATATCATCATCATATACTATGATAATAATGTGGAGTCATCAGGTGATTAATGGGATCTCTTCATGGGATCTTTTAAAAATCATGTGATATATTCAACTACTTCTCATGATCTCATCATAAAATCCTCTAACTGTCATGTGGTGCCTTTAGGTGGTTCTCATGATCTTATCATGAGATCTAATTATACACATACTGATCGCGTGATGGAATCAAATGATCTCATTCATTTATAAGAATCATTAGTGAGAAATTCCCACCTTGGATATGAAAACACAGTGTACATGATATTGTAGGAATTACACGCTTCTGATTGATCCTTAAGACATTTTTTCTCCATGTGATAATTCTGTGTGATCCTTCTTCATGATCGTTTAGGACATTCACATTTTATGTGATCATTTAGGACATTCACCCCAACTCTTCACGCCTCCTTTGACATTAATCCTTTTACAAAAACCTAAAACCTTATCAAGAAACATAATTAACCTAAAATAACCATCGATATGTATTTTTTTCAACAAAAAACAAGATTTACAATATTATTCATGTCTTCTAAAATTTTAGATAAAATTAAGTTGAATGTTATGGGAAAAATATGTTTATACAACTTCCATGAGAATCAAAAGAATTAAAATCCTTTAATTATTTTTATTTAAATTTCCCTTCAAATACAAGGAACATATGTTTGGGATTGGTTAATAATAGAATTAATCCATTCAGAACTCTAAGTACAATATGTAGTACAAAGTAAAATATTTTTATCCCTTACAATCTACCTATATAGTTTTCTGTAAAACAAACCCCTTTCATTATTTCAATGATCATTATAAAAAATAAAATTAATGGGAATAATGGTGATTTATACTTTTATCCTATTATAGAATAACTATAAGAGTTTAGGGAAAATATTTTAGATGTATATGATTCTATTAAAATTAAAATGTTCAAAGTGAATTTTTCTCTTATATTGATGATTTGTGATTTCTACTTATTATGGAATGTATCTAGTAAGAAAACTCACACTGGCTAGGCATGTCAAGTTTGTAACTTTGAAATTGAGCTTAAAAATACTACCAAATAGTAGAAGGTGGTGTTTCATGTTACATCATTTATTCTTATCTGTATCTCATATATATTGGCTTTTCAAGTAATGATTTTATGGAGGAAATTATTTTGATCCCACCATAAAAATTACTATTAGATTTAGAAACCATGTCATAATTATTATCTGTTGATGTAAATTTTTCAAAAGTTCATTTGTTTAATGTCGATAGGAAAAGAATTAAAAGTTCATCAGATAGAGTTGGTACAAAATAATAAAAATTACGAATTATTTTTTACAAACAATTATATCATGAATTTTAATTATTACATCATAATAATGATGTTATAATAAGTGAAAATAACATATCTAGATATTTGGTTTTTATAACACTGAATGAGTATGAAAAAATAAAAATATCATCATAATTCTCATAAAGAAATATAATAAATGAATATAAACAACGATATGTGATAAAATTTTAAAGGAATATATCATATGGGTGTTTTTTGCATTGAAAAATAAAAAAATGTTATTTTCCTTCAAATACTAAAAAACATGAAAGTACCTAATGAATATTCGAGTAATTTTTCAATATGTGTTAAATTAAAACATTGTACATTAAATGGGATTAAAATTGATGACTTTCATATTTTTTGAGAAATTGTTACCTTTGAAATTATGTAAATTGTGACATTGTAAAATAACAACATTGGTAATTGAGTCTTTTGTGTTCTTTATATAACATTGTGAGAAAACTTTAAACCCTATTGAGACTGAAAAAATTAGTAAATAATTGTAACGACACATGGTAATTTGGAGATGATATTTATCCCATATATTTTTGTACTAATGGTTCATCTCATTGTATATTTGACAAAGGAAGTTAAATGTGAGAGCCCAAACATTATTGATGGATGTATTCCATAGATATTTATTTTTATTTTACTTATTTATAATTACTATAGTAAAAATTTCAAACTCATTACTTATATGGTTTATTATGCCATGTTAGTTTTTTAATTATGTATTTAAGCCATTTGAATCCCCTTATAAGAAAAAAATATCAAATAGAAGGCTTTATTATTGAAGTTTATATGATCAAAATGAGTCTCAACATTTTTTCAAGTTATTTGGGTAATTTTTAAAAATTATTCAATTTATATCTATATGTCAAAGATAACACAAATAAATTAATGTATTTCAATAAACTAGTAAATTGTCAAATGTTAGGTCATTAAGATGGGAAAATATCATTAATTTCATTTACGCAAATATTGTTAGTACAATCACATAGTTATATTCTACTCAATAGTGATAATATAGATCCATTCATTAAATAATTGGATATGAAAAGAAATATGCGTAATTAGAGTCAAACACAAAATGAGAAATAGCTAACAAAAATCATTAACAAATACATTATTTATTATTTAAAAATCATTTAACATCACAATCAATTTCATATTTATTATATATTGATTTAGTTACCTTATGAAACCAATAATAATTTATATTTATACATATTGATGGAAATTGATTCGATGTTTTAAATTATTTTAAATATTTGTTTCAAGGAACATTAAATAAATCTAGAAAATCTGATTATTGTAATATTAATGGATTAAATTTTGTATTGTATTTTATGAATATGGTTTGAAAACAACAAATATTGGAACATCAAAAAATTAATAAATTTTAGATACTATGTATAGTTGATTAACATTATCAAATTAAATTATCTTATAAAATTTTAATTTTTTTTATTAAAATGAAAGTGGTTCAATATTTTTAAGTTCATATTGAATTATCTGTTACAATTTGGTTGGGTTAATTTATCTCAATTGATCGATACTAGTGAAAGTAAAGAACATGATTAATATATTTTGGATTCACCAGATAAAATAGTCTATTATGTGGATGATGTAGTCGATGATGGGTAGTATGTTTTAGTCCCTTTCATTCCAATAGGATTGGATAATATTGTATATAAAGATAGATAATTGTTTTGTGATATCAAACCCCATCCACAGCAGTAAATTGAACTATCTTTCTATGATAATATTGAAAAAAATGGTCTTGAAAGTGAAGTTATTAATGATAAAACCTTTTTAATATTAGAGGATAATAATAATATGGTCGATGATGAATTAATTGATTATATTATTAGTCCTTATTTAACTTATCTAATATTTTTTAATTTAGATCACAAGAGTTCAATTAATTTATGTACAAAATTTTCCAAAACAAAATTATAATTTCATATTGTATATCATGTTATAACTTTTTTTATATTATTTTTGTATGTAGTAATTTAAAAAACCAAATAATTTAAATATTAGATCAGTTCATTAAAAACACTTATTCCATCTATAAATGCCCAAAAATTCACTATATATTTTTATTAAGTAAATATTATATTAATAGATCTTTTAAAATGAAATATCCAGCTAAAATGAAATTTTGATGTGTTAATTTAAAATTTAACTATTATAATATAGTTCTTAAAATAGTGGGTATAGAAGGAAGTAACCATATCGGAAGTCTCCCTTATTAAGGTCATTTTTTCAAGATTAAAAATGAAGTCCAATCACTAGGGGTTGACTTATACCAGTCCAAATATGAACTTAAAATTTTTTGGTATGAATTAAATTGTGTATAAAAGATATTCACACTCATGGAAATTATGACGAAATCCGTGCTAGCAGAATCACCACACTTGAATGCCTCTAGAGATTACCTTATGTTTAGATCTTACATGGAGATATCGAGAGGAAATGTTACTAAAAATCAAGTTGATATAATCAAGTAATTATTCATGTAATAAGTTATTTTTCACATGTATTTTATACAGTTTTAAATTTTTTACTTCTAAATAAAAATGGTGTTTATTTACTAACTCATTGATAACAATAATGAGATCATTCTATTTATAAAAAAATTAATAAAATAAATTTTATGTACCTAATTTCAAGAAAATAAATATATATTTTTTATATGAATAATATATATAATAGAATAACACTATTTTTATTAGAAATTGGTAAAAAAATAGAATAATACTTGTTAATACTTTGAAATGTTATTTTTATATAAAGATAGTTTCTCATTATATTTTATTATTTTATTTAAAGTTAAAATAGGTAATTATATAAATTAATTTTAATTTAATAAAATTAATTTTTTGATTTATAATTTTAATATACATTTAAGATGATTTTTTGGAGTTTTTTATAAAATAATTATTTTTAGGTGAATAGTTAAATTATCTTCATTACCAAAACTGTAACTTTATAATTATATAATCTAAAAATATATGTTTAAAAATATTTTAATTTAACAAATATTTGTTTATGAAGTAAAAATATTCAGTTAAAATATACTATGTTGAATTTATAAAACTTATTATTGACATTTTAAGGACTTAAGTGATATTTTGTAATAAAATCTATTTTTCTCTATTCTTTTAATTAAACATTATTTTGGAAAAAAAATATTCCCTTGAATCCCACATAAAATTTATTGTTTTTAATAAACCAAAGTATATCATGAAATTCATATACATTTATAATTTTACCTTACAAATATATTTTTAATCTTAAGAATACACTTTTTTCTAAAAACCATTTTTTACACATTACATGTACTAATGTTAAAATTTAGTTTTATTATAGATATAAATTATATACGATAAATTGGAGATAAAATGTTGAATCATCAGGTCTAAATTATTTAATAATTTTTATTTTATTTTTATTCATTAAAATTAAATTGCTTAGGTGAAAATTGGTTATCATAAAAACCCAAAATGGTAAAAGTGAACACTCTAAGAGTAACAGACTTAAAAACATGTTTAAAAATTTTATTAAAATAAATTTATGTTGTATTATCAACCTAATATCATCCCTCACTTAATTATTATCCATTTTATAATCTTTATGATAAGTGAAACTTGTGATCTTTTTATATTAAGTTGAAATATTAATGAAAATATCATTCCTATCACATATAGAAAGGTCCTCTCACCATCCCTTCAAGACCCCTCCAAACATTCATTTTCCACCTAAAAATATTACCATTATCCATAATTAATAAACATTCTCCTTTTCATTTATCCTCTAGTCACATGTTATTTTCTTAAGACCTCTGTTTCCAAGGAGTCTTCTTAGGTAAAGCCTAAGTTCTAAATGTGAGTAATTTTTTCCCTAACTTCATTTCATTTGTTTATTACCTTCAAAATATAATTTTATAATTATTTTATGATGAAATCCTTATTTTTTATAATAATTTTTTTATTCTTATATAGTAACTATTAACCACATTCTTCCTTTTCTATTATAAAAAAAAATTCATCCCTACATTGTGAAGACTACCACCTCCATGAAGTGACGACTTACATTTTTTCACCACTGCCTCAATTATATTGTTACAGGGTTGAAATTGAAGAATATATGTGGAATATATTATATAATTATTATTATGAAGATAAAAATTACATATCCACTTCCATTCCCTCTCACTCACCGAGAAATAAAAATGCTAACCATGTGTTGTGTATACTATCACCTACACGAAGTGTCATATTTAATTTTTCATCAAGATTATTAAAATCACTTAAAATATTATTCAATAACTAAGAAATTTCTAAAAAATATCATTATTTTTATTGAATGGTGATATTTTTCTAAAATAATCCTCTTTCATAATCATAATCATCTGTTAATTAAGGTATGTTCTTGTTTGGGTTAGTCTAACCTCCTATATGAACATTGATAAAAAAATAATATCATGGATGAATATAAGAAAATTATTATTGATAATAAATGATATAAATTATCAAATAAATTTTTTAATTTTATTATTTATTATAAATTTTAGTATTAAACTAGTTTATTAAGACAACAACGATCATTTGTTAAAATCACTGAAACATGCTTGTTTCCAGTTTCATCAAACTGAAATATAACTAAAACAGTCATTGAATGAAATTATAAATTTATAAATAATTATAAAAAAACAATTATAATATCATTTATTTTTTCAATGATCAACTTTGGTAGAAGAATGAAGAATAACACCACCATTTTGAAATTAGTTCGAAATGATCTAGATTAATCACACCCAATATTGACAATAGATAATAACTAACTAATATAAACAGAATAATTATAAATTAAGTTCATCAAAGTTTATATAATTTAATAATGTTATAAAATATGTTATTTGGATAGATATTTATATATATATAATTTAAGTACTTTAGTTAAAGTCATGGAATAGGGTAAGGGTTTTTATCTCAGTTTTCAAACCCTTGAAACACACTTCTTATTATACACTATTTCTTTTTTGGTGTGGTGTATCTACTACTCCTTTAATATCTGTTATCATTATCTTATTAATATTAATTTTATTTAATGATTAATTTTAAATCATATCCTTCAGGTGGGTTTAGATCGAAATTTTATAAGGTTGTAAGGGGATCTTTGTCTCAAATTCAATTTCATGAGACATGATTGATATTATAACCCATTATTTATTTTATATTATGCATAAAATTACATATTGAATTAGTTTATGAAATATATTCCTTTTAATGAGATTTTAATTTTCATTTAATGATCTTCTTCTCAGGATCCTTAGATTCTTATGATACCAATACAATGAGGTATTTGTCTCCAATATCAAATTCATATAAAGATATATTTTTAAATAGACTCCATAGAGGGAATTTATATACCTTTATCTCTAAAACCACTTTTATTTTATTATCCTCTAGTAATTATTGGTTTTTTAATTGTCTTATCCCTACTTCATTTTACCCATTATCTCATCATTTACCAATTATAAGGTAACAAAAATTGCCTCTTATTTTTGGCCAATAAAGTAACTTTTTTCCTTGTTTATATTCATTGGATACATTTTATAATTCCCTTATTTGTACCCCAATAATTAATTATTTTAATTTTTAGTAATTTAAATAATTTATTAGTTTTAAATAAATTTTTAACATTTCTTGTATGGATTGTTTTGGTTTAAGTGTGACAAGAAGTTTTTTTAACATTTTATGTGTTAAAAATATTTAATCAACCTTTATAATTTTATATGTAGTTTTATTTGAATATTTTCATGGTTTAAAAAATCATTAATTTTTATCCTATATTTATTAAATATATAATTTAAAATTATTTCAAATGATCAAGGATATTTCTTATTTCTGAAGTGATTTTTATAAAACTCCTTAAAATTAATTTTCTTCTAAGCCATTGACTGTTGATATATCTTTTTCCTGATTGAGTATATTCTTCCAATGTTACCATATAAATTTTTTCTCTAGATGGATTATGTAATGTCCTTATATTTTGGTGGAATAATCCATTGCTTCCTTTTTCATTCCTAATCATTTATAGTGTATAAATACGAGATGTATTCTAATGTTTTTTCCTTTGTGAGCAATATATATTTCATTCCTATTATTTAAGGGTGTTCATCTATATTTCATACATCAATTGATTGGGGGAATTTCTAACTTCACTATATACCATTTTTCAATATAGTGTAAATAGCACATGCTTTATTATCTTGATTGAATGTTATTTACCTAGAAAATTACAAAATAACTTTGGATACCCATTTATTTTCCATGGGTTTATCTTATTATAATTATGAATTATTTATTTATGTGATTAAACATGAAAAGGTTATGAAAACCATTTTATTTACACAGTTCATTATGTTATATAAAGTTAATTATTTTCATTTATAAGTTTTATGAAATCCATTTTATTTCTATAGATTCTTTATGATGTAATAAATGAATGAATTTCAAATTGAACACATAAGAATTAATAAAGAAATTTAGGGTCGTATATATACTTATAATGCATGAGTTAAGAGTTTAAATATGATGAGATATGTGTAAGTTTGAATAATTTAGTTGCCTGTAAGAAAGATTTCAATTTCACGACACATGATAGTGATATATACATGGGTAAAATTATGATTTCTCTCAATCATGGGAGTGAGTGTGTGAATCATGAATGTAATGTCTTCTTGTAAAACTTTATATTCCATATTTGAAATATGTCATAGATTTATGATTATTCTCATTCTTATGTTATTATCTAGTGTATCATGTTTTTTGACTCAAGTTTCCATACTCTTCTAATTCATGTATTATGTCATTAAATCCTTATGCCTTGATTTATGATCAATTATTTTTTGAGTATATGTTTTTTATGTATCTTAATTATACCAATATTCTCATATTATAACCACTATTGATATTCGATTATCATCACTTATGTATACCCTTATTAAAAATATGATCTCACACCTTTCTTATGTTTCTATATGCCCTGATTTGGAAGATGAGTATAACTTATGAGGATCATATAATGAGTTTAGAGTGACTCAATTATAGAGAAATGTTCACAATTATTGTAAAATAAATTTCTTTTATAGCTAGTCCTCAAAGACCCTAAACCTTCTATTAATGGTATTATGAGATTATTTTGTGAGACTTAACACATAAATTATAGAAATAATTTAAAATAAACATATGTTTATCTTAGATATATATAATATCAGAACCATCATATATTCTCCAACCTTTATTAAGAACACTCCTTGCTTTTTATATTCCCTATTTCTATAATTTTATTTCATTTAATATGCTCTCATATTCATTAGTTATGATCCCTAATTCAAGTGAATCATTTTCTCCTTCAAGGATGTTTGGGGATCAAATTGAGTATATTTTCATAGATGGCATCATGAGGGTATTTTAGGGTAACATTTATTGGTATGAAATTGTTAATGAGAAAATATAATTTATTATATCTCTATAATAATTATTGAACATATTTAATGATTTTTTTTATAATAATAGTAAAGAAATGAAAATGGATACATCATATATTTGTAGGGTGAAACAATTTAATGTAGTTATTCCATTTGAAATGTATAGGGTGCCTACAGATGATTTTAGAGATTATAAAGGTATATCTTGGGGTAGTTATTATGTGAGAGGATATCACTTACCATCATGTATCAAGATTGAAGTGACATTCTCATCACCTAAAAGAATTATATTTTTTTATAAACAAGTAAAATTAATTCTAAATAAATATTTGTTTTTTTAAGTTTATAGTTCTATCAAATATAAGTCTAATTTTGATTTTTTATATCTATATTATTGAATGACTTGGAAAATTCCTTTATAAATTTCATCCTTGATATTAGTAGTGCATAATTTTTTACATTTAATTTTATATGTTCTAATTATTATTATAAATTTCTAATAAAATTTATTATAATATATAAATAAATTTAATTTCTATTGAAAATTCTATTTAACACACACATCGGATGAGTTTTATTCTATTAGTCTATAAGAACATCGGGAGCATATATCTTATGGGGGAATCCAACTTGACTTAGAGGGGTAGAGTGGATGTTGGATCCCTCTTTTCATGTGTTGTATTTTTTTCATAAAATTTGTTTATTTTTTCTTAGTAGCATCTGAATGAAACAAACATTATTATGTTTTTAAAATATTTTGTACTATACGGTTTATAACTTTTGTATATTTTTTTATAATTTTTGAATGTAATAAATTATATATGTTGTGAATATATATTTATTTTAAATTTAATGTAGTATCATATAAAGATTCCCCTTATTACCTATTAATTTTTTTTGGTGTTTTTATGTTATTTAAACTATAAAAAAATTTAAAAACTGTCACAAAATTATTTATCAGTTGTTTTAACCATCATTACCAACTTCTAAACCATAGCTAAATATTGATATGTAATGCTAAACCACTATTAATTATTTCTATTTAATGGTAAGAACTACTAATATGTTAATATATATATATAATTTCACTAACCACCATGAAATATTTTTTTCTATCTATAACAGCCTCTCAATATTATAATAATTCTATATTATGAACCTTCATTTATTAAGGATTCACAATAGTTCCAAAATACTTCCACTAATATAAAATCTATTATTAATTAATATATAACTCAGTAAACTATATTGCTTTTATAAAATGTTCTGAATTAATTAATAGTGGTTTAAAATGTCACAAAATCACAGAAAAAAACCACAATAATCTATTTTCATTGTAGTGTGTATGATGTCATATTTTTATTAAGTTATGGATTCTTTTATATCTACTTAAAACTTTGTGAATTTATCTTTCTAGGGTAGACCATAAGCTGGGTCATGGGCCGGTTGGATTTTTGGGAAAGGAAGAGGTTGGTGGGATGTAGATTGGCTGTAGCGAAATTACATGTTATGTAGATGGAATACATGACGTGTATTCATTACATGACATGTGATGAACTGGACATGAAATTTCACATCATATAAGGGTTTTCCCAAGTAAGAATACCCCAATCATTACATGATGTGTAAATCATTTACACACTGTTTAATTCCCAATGGAAACATTTTAAAATAAGAGGTAGGGGACTCTATTTTTTAGATAGAAGCCCTCACCCCCTCTTCCCATGCATAGGATCACCCAAAGAGTCCTAAATCTAGGCTTGGAACCCAAATTATGATCCATAATTCCTTTATTCCACTGTTGGTCTCATTGGATCTGTGTCGGTAAGATCTTTTTCTCTATTTTTTCACACTTCATTTTCCTTGGTATCAGTTGTACTATTTTGGTTTGAGATAATATACCCCATTTTCATGGTTCCCATCTATTCATCCTTTTTCTCTTATTTTGGACTAAATCTAAGGATGATATTGGATTAGTTTTCTACCATGTGTATAAAATTGTTGGTCTATACCATTCTATTGGGGTTTGGTGTTTTATATGCCTATTTTTCATTGTGCCTCATGTTATACTTTCTAGCGGTTCCCCTTTAATTAATTTAATTCCATGAATAAATGAATTGGGATTAGTTAGGTTTCCATTTATGTACATTTGATATTTTTGGAGATTGTTTCCTTAACCCATGCCACCCATGGGGTGCACCTTTTTTTCTCCCTTCTATTATACCACCCATGGGATGCGTGTGAGATTTTCTAGTTAGAAGAATACCATTTAAACTGAATGAGAATTAGAATGAATTATTAGGAGATGGTTTGAATATATTTCTATGTGTTGACATGATGTGTTTGTTTAAGTTTATTAAAATTTTATATGGAATAGATTATATGAGTTGTATGAATTCATGTAATGTTATGGAATGGTAATTTATGAATGAATGTGATGAATTGAATGGTAGTTTATTCCTTGGTTAGTATACTTTGGATCCTGATTCCATTAGATTCTATCGATTATTCTCCCATAGATCTTTATAGTGGTAGTGGATTCCTTGGATGAGATTTCTCCATGGGTCTTGATTCAATAAGATGTTTTTGTCCATGTTACCCCTTGAATGTGTCTTTCTTGGGGTCACATAGGACGTGGCTTTTTACAAGATCTATGGACCACACATAGGTCTAACTGAGTTTCCACTGAGATGCTCCTAGAAAATGATAAGGATTCCATGGTCTATTAAACCTTGGATCTGGCCCTGTGGGATTTGACACATTAAATTATATGGCATGGCCATGGTTGATACGATACTCTTGAATGTACAGCATGTCCATGGTTGACTTTACACACTTGCTTGTGTGTCCTGGACATGGTGGGTTTTCTATATATTTTTACAACTACATTGTTAGAGTATATTTACCCTTGTTTTATAGGGAGACTTTCTAGATTTATAGTTTCACTTGAATTAATTTTTCATTGGGTATTTCACTTATACTACTGTTATACTTTTAATATACTTTCACACTGCTTTAGCTTGTATTTTATGGCCTAGATTTGTTATAGACAAAATTTTTGGTGGCCTTCTACAAGTTATATCGCACCCAATTCGGGTCATTGTTGGGTACTCTAAAATAATATATGGATGCAGGTAGTGATCGGGGAAAGTTCCCATAGTACGATGCTTTATTTTTTCATTCATAGAAGTATGGGATAATACGACCGAGTTGACGCTCATGATTCTAGCTATGATAGATATTTTTTTGTCTTTTTGTTATTTTGATATATGTATTGTACTTATGCTTGTGTGCCGATTTTGGATTCTTTATAGAGACATGACATGACACATCATTATATATGAGATTATTTTTTCCAATGTTTATCTTTTGTATGGTTTTTTAATTTCTTCTTCAATTGATTATTATTGTTATTATGATATGTTATACTCTAACTGGAGGGAATAGTCTCCCCACAGGCACACCCTAGGCCCTAATTTCTGGTCATCATCCTCTAAATTTTTGGGAGGTGCACTTGAGTCCATATGACCCACCATCTTGGGGAACCGTTTAGTGGCATCTAGTTTAGGGAACAAAAAAGGGGTATTAAAATAGTTTCATAATCTACTTTATTATTTTGGGATAATAGACGTTGGATTAAGAAGGAATTGGAATTCAGTAATGGGTTGTTCCTGGAAGTATCTTATCCCTGAATAGTGAAAATCCAAATTGTGTTGAATAGAAATTTCTGTTTTATAGATATTTTATATTGTAGTTGATTTACTTCCACCATTGGGTGATGAACTGGAATTTTTATGTTATCATTGATATTTTTTAGGATTGGTTTTAGTATTTCCTGATGAGATGAGGGTATGCATCTCATGCATCATTTCAGGAACTTTACAGGATTCACATTATATGAATTATTTCATTCCATATAGGGTTCATTACTTTATTTCATGACTTTTTGATATATGATTTGTGTGATATATATGTTTTTGTTAAATAATTCATACATATAATTTAGAAACTTGGATTGTACATAGAGTTCCATCTTTAACCTAAGTACGATTTTCTTTATTAGGATATATCATGCACCATAAGAATCCAGTTGTGTCATGTTGAGTCTTGGAATATTGGTCTCATGGACTGGAATGTGTTATGGTACGAATTAAGTGGATGCTATATTTTAGTTCATGAGGGGCATGGTCCATTATGGATTGCAAGTGATGCATCATTTGGTTCAACCATTAAAAGAGAAATATAAAATAAATATTAATTAAGATGTTAGATTAAACTATGAAACAAAGAACTTGACCTTGACCGATCTTTTGAGTGTGCATTAGGCTATGTCTCTAGTAATGTTTTTGACTATACCTTTTTACCCTGTCATCGATTTAGGAGCAAGAATACTGGTAAAACCTATATATAGGAAGGTTTTGACATGCACTATGCTGTTAGTTGTGAGATTTTAATAATTGATATTTTCCAAGGTGTGTGTTTGTCATTGAGGAGACATTATACCTTAAATACCTACAGTAATATGCACATAGGGTGATGAGTACCATGCTCTAGATGTGGTAGTCCATAGTAAACTAGTAGATCCTCCTATAGAATCAACTGAGGAACCTGTATTTCTATCAGACATAGGTGTTGTTTCATATTTACTTGTGGGGATTTTATGCTATATGAAGACTTTTCAAGGAGAGTCACAATCTGCCTTGTCTATGGATGAGTTGACGCATGGGTTCTAGTAGCAACATCCTCCCACTTTTTGGGGGATGGAGGTCCACAGGATGCTGATATGTGGATTGATACTACATTTTTGGTATTTGAGAATATATAGACACCTCCTGATAGGAGAGTGAAGCTCATGACTTATATTATTCAGGGAGAATAAAATCCCTGATGAGATGTTTTAAACCAGGATGACAGGCTATGAGATATGGTTTGGGGTGATTTCTAAACCAGTTTCTGCAACTAATTTTCCCCTTAGAATCTGAAAGAAGATAATTCCAGTGAATTTATTCATCTTTATTAGGGCATGATGATAGTTATGGAATATTCGGCATTATTTATAGAGATAAAACATTTTGTGCTAATATATCTTGTTGATGAGACAATGAGGACAAGACTCTTTGAGGAAGTTCTCATACAATTCATTCAAACTCAGGTCAACAAGTTCATTTTTAAGATGATTACTAATATAGTAAATCGGTAATTTATTGTAGAGTTGAACCTGATGTAATATGGGGTGAAGAGAAAGGCATTTCAACCTATCGACCCAGTGGTTTAGTTTCCAATGGAAGGAAGCGATATTTTCAGGCATCCCATGAAATTAGTATTATCCATGATGTTAGTGGAAGTAGATTGGTTTTCATTCATCAATGTATCAGATGAGGACATTTTAGGAATAAATATGATTGAGACATAGTTGAGTGTCGAGGTTGCAGTAGGATGGGGAACTTGAAACATTTTTTACAACCTTCCCTCCAGCAATCGGTGGAAGGGATCATCTCTAACTCTAGTTTCAGGAGCAAGATTAACACCACTACATTAGAATAATATAAAGAGTAGTACCAATCACTATGTCTAAGGTGGTGTTATTCATAGTTGATGTATCCAACAACCAGTTTTACCTAGATAGTAGAGTGTGCCAACTTTTTTTAGTGAGTTTGTTTCACAGGGATACAGTTTTGGAAAGTTCAATTCTTTATACCCTACCCATAAGTAAAATAATGTCGGGATATCTACAGTGATAGGTAAAATCTTAGTATCTTCTACTCTTGTATATGCTCTTTTTAATATAGGTGCATCACATAGATTCATATCTTCACCTGTGGTGGAAGGCCTTCAGCATTTTCTTCAGTTTTATAAAGGTTTCATGGAATTTATTCCCTATTGGGGATTAGAACAGAGGGTGTATGGTAGTGTAGGGAGTTCCCCCTAGAAATTGGTGGTTTACACTTTATATGGGATTTTTTTTCATTCATGATGATCGGGTTTGATGTCATACTCTAGATGTAATGGCTAGTTTCTTATCAATCCTTCATTAATTTCTATCATCATACAGTGACCTTCACATCCCCATAGGGTAGAGTTTTTATTTACATGGGTGAATCGGATGTATTGGTGAGCCAGGATAGACTAGATCATTGTATGTTGGGTGGGATGATATCCCTAATTTCTAGTTTATATATAGAGTATTAGGTATCATGTTAGGAAGGTTTCCCTCAAGTTTTTGATTATTTTGGGATGTTCTCTTAGATGAATTTTTTGTTTTAAAATCTTAAAGAGTGGTTTATTTCTCCAATGATCTAGTTCTAGGAGTTTCACCATTATCCATTACTCCTTATAGGATTTCAACTACAGAGTTACATTATCTCAATAGGAAGCAAGAGGATTTGGAGGCAAAAGGGGTTTATATGACCCAATACTTCTATATGGGGTTCGTTGATCCTTCTTGTGAAAAAGGTAGATGGTAACCTTAGTATATGTGTGGATAAATCGAAATTGAATCAATTGATGATTAAGAACTGGTATATCTTACCATGGATAGATGGCATTTTTTATCAACTCTAAGGATCTTGGGTTTTCTGGAAAATTGATTAGAGATCCTGATATCACCATGTGTGTGTTTGACAAACATACATATCTCATAAATCATTTCATAGCATGTATGGTCTATATGAGTATCTTGCTATGTCGTTCGGTCTCATGATCATGCTAGTAGATTTCATGGAAATGATGAACTAAGTTTTCTATCCTGAACTAGATTTGATTATGGTGGTTTTCATGGACAATATCTCGGTGTATTCACACAATCAACATGACCATGATAAACATCTTGAGAATGTTTTTTGATAAAATGAGAGAGGATTAGTTATATTCTAATATCTTTATGTAAAACTTATAGATAGAAAATATTCACTTTTTGGTTCATCATATCTCAGAGATAGGAGTATCAGTTAACCCATAGAAGGTGAGAACAGTAGTTTCTTGGGAATATCCCAAGAACATCTTTGACATTTAGAGTTTCTTGGGGATATAGAGATATTACATGTGTTTCATGAAAGGCTTCTCATTCCTATTATCACCTTTTAAATTCTTGACTCATAAGGTTGTTAAGATTGTATGGATAGGAGCCTATGATATAAATTATTAGGATATTAAAGGGAGCCTAAATTCAACACCGGTTTGGGTTGTCCTAGAGTTGGGTAGGAGATACACTATGTTTTATGGAACATCCGGTATTAGGAAAAGAGATGTTTTGATTTAGTGGGTAGATTCATGGCATAAAGGTATCAACATTTGAGGCCACATGAAAGGAATTACTAGATGTATGATCTTTATTTGGCTATAGGTGTTCATTTTTTTCACTCTTAGAGACACTATTTGCTGGGAGAGAGTTTTGTGGTATACACAGAACAAAAATCCTCAATTATCTATATAAAAAAGTATGATTAGAATTTGAGGTAGTTAAAGTGGGTTGAGTACCTACAGTTTTTCATCATTGAAATTTTATATGTGCCTGGAAAGGGAAATGTAGTAGTTGATTCCCTGAGAAAGAGGACTCAAGTATAGGATGTTCAGGAGGCCAGTAGTGACTGGAAGCTTATGGATTTTTTTCTAACATAAACTTGGAGGTGTAGGATGGTTAGGGGAAGACCTTTATTTTATCTGTAGTTTTTTACCTCTACCCTACTGTATAGAGAAAGGATGTGGTAGCTATCATATTATAAGGGCCTAGTCCTATGGGAGAGTGTGGTTGGTAAGGACCAACCTCCTGGTCGGACCATAGGTGAGGAATAAATTATGCATACCCATGGTCGCATTTTTGTTCCACTGGACATATGAGATGAGCTGATGTGGGAGTTTTTTTCCTAAATTTTGGCAGTACGTCTCAGCGTTACCAAGTTGTATCATGATTTTCATTGCCAGTACTGGGGGTCGAGTATGAAATGTGAGGAAACTAGTTTTATTACAAGAAGTTCCACTTATTAGCAGGTGAAGAAGTAACAATAGTGGCTAGATAAGATTTTACAAAAATACCCATTACTGAGTAGAAATAATAATATGTCATGATGGATTTCATTATTGGGTTTCTGAGGTCATCTAGAGGTAGTTATATCATATGGTTTTTTGTTGACAAGATCCCTAATGTTTCTCATTTCCAGTCAATTATGGTGACCTTCTATGTTGATGATATTGAGAGTTCGTATAACCATGAGATAGTACGACTTCATGGGGTTCCTAGAACCATTGTGTTAGATAGTTATTCCCATTATATGCCCTGTTTCTAGTAGATTTTGTAGAGGGAACTGGGTAAAAAGGTGTTTTGAAGCACAACATACCATCCTTATACTGATGGCCAATCAAGGTATATAATACAGGTGTTTGAGGACATATTGTAGGCATGTTTTCTAGATTTTGGGGGGCTATTGGTTTAGGCATATTCCTCCAGTTTAATTCTACTACAACAATATATATCATCAAAAGATAAAAATGGAAACTTATGAGGATTTTTATAGTATTCCATTCCAATCGCTCCTATGGTGGTTAGAGGTAGGTGGGGTATCTTTACTAGGACCACATATCATATAGTATACTTCTAAGCATGTCTAGTTGATCATAATGTATATGGGTACTACACAGTATTGACAGAAATCTTACATCGATCAATGTCGATGACCTCTAGAGTTCAGGGTTGGGGATATAATCTTTTTTATATATCACTAAGGCTAGGAAAATATGGATTAGGAGACAGTGTTGGATTTTACGATGATATTTCAGGCTGTTCAAGATTCTAGAGTGAGTCGGTGAAGTATCCTATCAGTTGTAGTTACCTCAGAGGTATCAAACCATGCATAAGTTCATCCATATATATCAGTTGCACCATTATCACTCAGACCCACCTCACACTCTATATCCAGATGAGGTGGAGTTATAGAAATATTCTTCCGTTGAGTAGTATCCTATACCTGTTGTTGATGGGAGTGCAAAGGTTCTCTATGGGTGGTCAGTTCCTCTAGCATGGGTGTTATAGCAGTATTCCCATTTACAAGATGAAATATGGGAGTCGAAGGCCGACATATGTGCTCAATGTATGTATGTATGTATGTATGTATGTATGTATGTATGCATGTATGTATGTATGTATGTATGCATGTATGTATGTATGTATGTATGTATGTATGTATGTATGTATGTATGTATGTATGTATGTATGTATGTAGGTATGTATGTATGTATGTACGTATGAATGTATGTATGTATGTATGTATGTATGTATGTATGTATGTATGTATGTATGTATGTATGTATGTATTTATGTATGTATGTATGTATGTATGTATGTATGTATGTATGTATGTATGTATGTATGTATGTATGTATGTATGTATGTATCTATGTATGTTTGTATGTATGTATTTATGTATGTATGTATGTATGTATGTATGTATGTATGTATGTATGTATGTATGTATGTATGTATGTATGTATGTATGTATGTATGTATGTATGTATGTATGTATGTATGTATGTATGTATGTATGTGTGTATTTGTGTGTGTGTATGTATGTATGTATGTATGTATGTATGTATGTATGTATGTATGTATGTATGTATGTATGTATGTATGTATGTATGTATGTATGTATGTATGTGTGTATGTATGTATGTATGTATGTTTTTTTGTTTGTTTATTTGTGTGTGTGTGTACACATATATGGTTATGTGTTTGTATGTGTATGTATGTGTATATATGAGCATTCATGTATACATGTACGTATGTGTGTGTATGTGTATGATTGTATATGTATGAGCATTTATGTGTGTAAGTCTAGGTATGTGTATTTATATTTATGTGTGTGTGTGTGAGAGAGAGATAGAGAGAGAGAGAGAGAGAGTGTGTGTGTGTGTGTGTGTGTGTTTGTTTGTTTGTGCATGTGTATGTGTATGCATGTGTGTTTGTGTACATGTGTGTGTGTGTGTGTGTGTGTGTGTGTGTGTTATTTGTTTGTTTTTCTATACATGTGATTGTGTATGTGTATAGATGGATACACATAGGTATGTGTTGGTTCAGCTATATATCACACATAGAGACATAAAAACAATCAAAAATTTATATAAATAATAATTGTTTTAATTATAATAAAAAAATTAAATATAGTTATTAATTAGCTTTATTTTATACATGCACTCAATAATATATACACATCTATATATTAAATTAGTAATAATAATACATCTATATATTACAAAATGAAAATCTATTTAAATATAAATATTAACATTTTTACTTTCAATTTAATAGTTTTATATTTAATTATATTTTGTGAAAAACATTCATACATGATATGACAATATATAAATTTGATATTGATATATTTTAAAAAATATTTATTCATTCATAACATTAATAATATTTGTAGTTATAATTAAAAAAATTATATGTAGTTAATAATTAATTATATTTATTCATTTTTGTTATAAATTAATTTTGTGATTTATATTTTATCATAATATTAATACATTTATTCATAATATTTATGAAAATAAGAATAAATTTGTTAATATATTTACTAAAAAATCATTTATTATAATATTAAGACATTTATTATAATATTAATATATTTATCAGGATATTAATACATTTATTGTAATATTGATTTATTAATTATGATATCAGGGTATTAATATATTTATTATAATATTAATAATACATTTATATTATTATTATTAAATTTATTAGAATATTAATAAATTTATCATAATATTATTATATATATATAATAGGATCTTGGGGGTACCATTACATTCAAACACACACACACACACACACAAGACACATAGGCTGGAAAGGTAGACCATAGCCCCCCCCCCCCCCAAGAGATAGCCCACACATAAAGCCTTATTTATTTATTAAATGTCTCATAGGCCCATTGGTCATTAAGATAATAACAAGGCCTAAAATCCCAGTGTAGTGTCATGACTCCATCATCCTAACTACGTCACCACCTACCTACATCATGTCTACATCA
This sequence comes from Viscum album, assembly GCA_963277665.1. Taxonomy (NCBI): domain Eukaryota; kingdom Viridiplantae; phylum Streptophyta; class Magnoliopsida; order Santalales; family Viscaceae; genus Viscum; species Viscum album. The sequence continues at coordinate 512,580,850 of OY728153.1, read as the reverse complement.
CCACCTGCCTACGTCTTCATCTGTGTCACCACTTGCACAATATTGTAATAGTACTTGTGCCTAACATGGATTCAACCCATGACCTCCTTGATGCCAAGAAGGGTCCTTTACCACTCTGGTACATGCTCATTAGATCATAATATTAATTTATTGATCATAATATTAAAACATTTATATGTTTTGGTCTTTAGTAGGGTTATGGATATTGTAGGGAAGAGGGTTGACAATCTAGACATTGTTGCGAGGTGGTAGAAACAACCTAAAGATGGAAAGGAGAAGACTCAAGTCAGTGTTAAAATGGGGTAGTAGAATAGGGGGACCCATTTTTACTTCTCCAGGGAAGGTTGAACTTGCTGGGAAAGATGTGGATTTAGTCCATGGGCGGTTCAGAAATTAGGGTCAGGATGATGTTTCTCTATAAAAGGATTCCTATAATGAAACTTTTTTCCAAAGGGAATTAGACCCTGATGGATGATAATGTTTTTCAAACTTCCCCTCCCTAGAACAAAATACATAGGAAGGGTAAAACTCATATGCAACCGACTATGGTTACCATATCTCTTGGACCATTGAGAAATGTGTCCACCAGATCATCAAGTAAAATTTTTATAACTAAACTCACCCCTGAGCAGTAAAATGATATAGAATAATTTATCAGGATTATATGAAATTTTTAATCATAGTTTGATTCAAATATGTATTATTATGCATATGATTATGAAAATGATTTATTATATTATGACTTTTGAATATGTGTGTATTTTATCTTGGTTGAGGGGAGGTCATTTTGTCTGACCCCTTCCATTCTCTCTTTATCTTTGTAATTTTTTCTTTTTTTAATAGAGGTGGAGGCCTTTGGCTTCTTGTTATGATCAATTTTAATATTAATAAATTTATTAATAAAAATATTATAATATTAAAAATACATTAATCAGGATTTTAATATATTTATCATAATATTAAAACATTTATTAATACATTTAATCCAATTATTATTAGTTTTTCAATTATAATATTTTTATAATTTATTAATTTTTAATATTTATTAATTTTTATTATAATGTAATTTTATAAATTTTAATATTCATTTTTATATAATTAGAAATTTATTATAATTTTTTAATTTAATTTTTAACATTTATTTTTCACTAATACTTATCAGCTATGGATTTAGAATTTATAAATCCACACTTTATCATCACTAGCATTAACAATGATAAAAGTCTCTTTATTAGAGCTTATTAGTTATCACTGATAAAGGTTAGATTTATCAATTATTTTGATATTTAATCAAGCTAAAACATTATAAATTCTGACTTTAGTACTGATAAAAAGCTTCACTTGCAGTGCTTTCTGTTTTACCATTGGTAAAAGTAACTTTATCACTGTTTGATATTAGAGTTGTTAAAATCCTTCCCCCTATTTTAAAATAATCCTAAAAAATCATGACACTCACTTATTTCATTCAAGATATCATAGAATATTATTGTTGTTATTTCCTCCTTCAAATTTTTGGATGAATCAACCCTCAAAACAAAAGGTATTTTATTCGTTATTTTTCTAAATCGATCTTGCAAAGTTTTTCTTAAATTTTTTTCTTACTATATTCCTAAGGATTGAACACATCGTATTCCCTCATTTTTTTTAAAACTAACCACATTACATGAATTAATATACCTTGTTGAAATTTTTTTGGTCTCCTTATACCTTTAAAACTAATCAACTACCACCACACCTCTCTCTCACTCATTACCACTAATTAAAGGTAATGTAATGTAATATTCCCCTATCAATAGAACTATAAATTGTTTTCAATTATTTTGGCCCCCCAACATATTTTTTCAATTTTTTTGGTCTCCATATACATTATTTTGAAATTATTTGTTGTATAATACCTATTTTGTTTGATTATCCATTTGTTTTCTGATGGTTTAAATTGACCTTCCACTAGAATGTATACAATGACATGAATTATTTAAAATAAAACCCAATGAAACTAATAAGTGTTTGATGACCATATATATTATGATACACTATTATGAAATGAAACATTAATATTTTTTAATGTATTATAAAACACAGGCTTTATATATTTAAACATGAAATATGTATACACACACATATACATAGTTATATGTCTACACACAAATATTTAATTTGTTTATATATCTATGTGAATATACATTATATGCATACATTCAGTAAATTTATTTATTTTTTTAAAATTATGAATATTAATAAAATAAAGAGGATGAATAAGAATTCAAAATATATATATTCCAATCATATGGTAAAATGGTATGAGGATGGGGTAAAATTGTTCATTAAGGTTGAAAAAAAGTGTGCATATGACTCATCTCAAATCAAATTACCATGTTTACATTATAGTTATTCTAGATGAGTTCATCCAGAGGAGTTTTAAGAACATTTGATCTATCATAGAATAGATTCAGTTGATAAATATTGTACTAAGCATGTGTAATAACTGAATCTAGCTAGTGACTGGGAAAACAATTCAATATATGGATAATTAGATATGAATACAAGAGTAAGTGATGATGGATATCATATTGAGTAAATTATACTGGAAATTGAAAATGATATTCATGATTGTCCAAATCTATTTGAGAATTTAAAGAGTTATCTTAGGAATCTATTGTATTCTAATTATACGGAATATATAACATTTCTATCAATACTAAAGCTGTATAATTTGAACGTTAGAAATGAATGGAGATACACCAACTTTACAAAACTAATTTCTATATTTAATGTTATTATTATAAAATATAATGAGATTCTTTATAAAAATTCTAAAATTAAAAAAAAAAATTATATTTCGTGGGTTTTATATCTTAAAGAATACATTCTTATCAAAATTATTATATATTTTTTCAAATGTTCCATGAAATACTTAAAAAAATTGCGTATGTGTGGTGTGTCTCGGTATAAGAAAGATGAATCAAGTCTTCCAAAAAAATTATGCTACATTTAAATAATTAAATGTTTTATATTCCTATATAGAAGTGAGGAGTTTTCAAGGCAATTAACATGGCACCCAGATACAAAAAATCATGATGATAAACTTCATCACCCAATAGACATTCCATTAAATTTGAAACTTCATCATGGGAACCCTGAATTTGGAAACAAGATGAGAAATATACATATTACACTATATATAGATGGAATGAACATTTTTTTGTAGAATGTAGCTATGAAAATACATGGATGGTTATATTGGTAAATTATAAATTATCATGATGGTTATTCATGATGCAAAAATACCTAATGTTATGTCTTCTGATATTAGGACCAAAGAAACCAAGTAATCATATCGATGTTTATTTTGATCCAATGATTACATATCTAAAATTAATTTGTGATTTGGGTGTTACATTATATAATCCTCATATAAAAAAATATTTCACATTCAGACCCATTTTGTGTCAGTTGATAAATTAATTTCCTACTTGTGGAAAATTTTCAAGATATATAATTAAAATTTTGTTAGGTGTCCCTATTTTGAAGAAGGAAAACACTCAATTAGGTTGAAACATTCCTAAAAGACTGTAAATCTAGGACATTAGTTTTTTTACAATGATGACATAAATACTAATCCCATAAGGTATCATTTTATGAAAATTAAAAAGAAGGTACAACACTGTCTCCACTAATAAGTGAGCAAATTTTTGAGAAATTAAAGGATATTGTCATGCGTTTTTTTAAATACATTTTCAATGAAGTCTCCCTATGATATCATAGAAAATACTTATATAACCAAAAATTATATGAATTTAAATTTCTAAATTCAAATCAATGTTAACTATCAACTTCATCCACTTCATATTTGGTATTTAGATCAATGTCCCAATAGATCTTCACCGTAGATTTTGAAATGGTATTTATTGTATGTTAAAATAACCCCATAATATCTTAAATAATTCCAAGTCAATAGATATGTCTTAAATACCCATAATAATTAAGGTGTATGCATGATAGTTTCCTTCTTGGTGTGTCTAAGTTGTTTTGAAAAGTTAACCTCAACATCTAAAGGCCTTTGTTTTCTATACCAAGCATCACAGCGTGAGGGTCTTAAAAATCCAAAACAATCGAAACATAATATAAAACCCTTTTTAGTGTTTTATACTAACTAATTGAATGATAATATCATGCTAAAATTATTTTAGTGAAACCATACATCCATATTGTATACACTTACAATCTTAAGTAACTGAATTTTCTCTACTCTGTCAAAAAGAAGACATTAATGGTGTAATAAATGCATTGCAATAATATCTTTATTCATTGTTAAACAATTTTTATGTGGAATATTTTCCATTGCATAAACATCTAAAAAACTATATAATAAGTTAAACCCATCTGGATTGATTTACTATCTAGTGCTACTTGTATGACGTAATGATGATTTGTCCATAAATAATTTGCATTGCTCTAAAATTCCTTCCTAGTATTTAATAGTTTCCAAAGTGAAGACTGCCTAATTTTTAGTGTAGACATGTCTCTTTTGGAATATAAAAAACCTTACATATAAATCATTTATCCTCACCACAATGTGACACCTATTTTCATGGTGTGAAAAATTCCAATGCTATATATTTGACTTCTACCTTCTCCAACTTCAAGAAAACATCTCAAACTTTAAACACTAAACACTAGTGACATTATCATATCTCATTCTCTAAACTGTTTCACCAAAAATTTATAAAACACTATAAAGAATTCCCAATAAGTTAATAACTATATTAAAACCATTTCACACCATTTATATGAAATTTTTTTTGTTAGTGTATCATCATTTCTTATATGGATTCAATGAAATTTCTCATCCATGTGCACTTCGATCAAACACCATTCAACAAAAAATTCAAACAAATTCTGCATACATTTTCCATCACTATAAATCTCTATGATTATCAATAAAAAGTTCTTAATTACTAACAAAAAAATCAATATAACCTAAGGTTTTATTATCCCCCCTATATTTTGTTGAAAATGATCCCATTAAATAAAAAAACAATAATATATAGAGATAATTTCTCTCCATTTCTTATATAAACCGAGATCCTCCAAAATTATTAATTGTATAGACTTTTATTCCTCCGTGTTTGGAAATAATATTTAAAAGGTTTTCTTACATTATTTTTATATTTTTGGAAAGTTATCAAAGTATCAACACTATATTTACTCCCCCTTTGGGTTTTTCTAGATTTTGACTCGAATTCTTCTCCCGCTATTTTTTAAAATTATATATGGGTACTTTAATAACCATTTTCTTTCTATTGTTCATTAGATTTCATGCATCAGTTTTCCACATGTAATCAACAACCATCATTCCTTCGAGAATTCCAAAATAAGAGATACTATACTCTCCCTTCATATTTTTCTTCAATTATCCGGGAATACCACATGTAGAAATGTAATATAAACCTTCTAAACATGTTCCATATATCCTTCATAGTTACTTTAATTTCAATCAACATTCTATTAAAGTTTTAATATTCTCAACAAATACATTTAATAGATTTAACAAATAGAAATGATCCATAAAAATCCCCTAACCCTATTGATTTGTAATTTAGTTCAGGAAACAACATTTCTTAATTATTACCTCATTTTATTCCATATCACTCACTAAATATTTGTAAAAAATAGGATGCATGATAAACTAAAACTCTTATGGACTCAATTTATATTCTAAAAAACATTAAGTGCGTAAGATTTAAAGAACATAAGTGAATAATACACCACTTTAGACCAAATAAAAACCACTTTTTAATACCCAAAAAGTGATATTACTCAAACTCCATACCCTCCATTTCTCTCTATATAATTTTTAAATAGACATTAAGTTATTTGATCACACCACGATTCATTATTTTATTTCACTCTTGCACCACTATATTAAACTAATTTTGTATTTTAATTTCCAAATATAATAATTAAATTCACTTAATTATTGATTAAATTATTTAATTTTTAGCACTGATAAAAAGAAAAATTTCACTTTTTTATTATTTCATTTAAGAATGAGGGGATTTGGAGGATCCAGAATGAGGTTGAATCCAAATGACCCAAACTGCATTGATTCCCATGAAAACTTGTCCACTTATTTCATGTTTTAAGAAATAAATTCATCCAAATGGGGTTTAATTTTGTGATTTTATCCAAAACCTTTTTATATACAACTAATATCAAGACACACAATCCCAATTCATCCATATGGTGGCCAAAAAGAACTTATCTATCTAGTTAAATGAATCGACATGAAGTCAAAACTTTGGTTAGGTATGCTAACTATATATCCCATTAGATATGTCCAATGGCCTCCAAATTTTACATGGTGATAGAAACTTTTATTTAAAACAAGTATTATCTTTCTTACAAGTCTATATAATTCCATTTACCAATCCAAAACCAAGACAAGTGTGTTGTCTCAAAAATTGGGTGTCCAAACCACTTTCCATTTTGGATATAAAAGGACACCTTAGGAACCTCCTTTTAAAGTTTGACCAAGAGGGTAAAGTGATACCAATTTTTATTTCCATAGAATTACTCTCATCCCATTGGATTTTCTATATCTTTTTATCATCATATAAATATGTAAAATGAAGATGGAGATCCACCCGAGCTTCCTCCTCCTCTCAATGGTGGGTTAAATGTTGGGCATTCATTTGAGGGATATACACATCATATAAAGTGAGTTTGGGAACTTTTACTGCTACTGTTTTGATGTATTTTGGGTTTGAAAACATTTAATTCAAAATTATCTTACTTTTATTCATTTTTGAATGTTTTTTATTAAACTGAATGAAACTCTCTTTGCTTTTAATTGATTGGTGTGATGTTTTGAGTGTGTAACTTGTATTATTCCCATTGGACAGAATAAGAATCTTTTTATCATGAACTTATTTGATATTTAAATTTTATTTTGATTTTATTAAACCATGAATAATATCTATACCTTTTCTATACAATTGGTATGTCAAGGTTTGGTTCAACATGCATTGATATAAATTCTTGGAAATTAATTGGGATTTGGCTTAATTTTAACCAAATACTAACTTCAAACCTTAATTAATCACTAATAATGATAAACTTTATATGTGTGTAGTGGACTCAAACAAATACCCTTTTCTAAAGTTTTTTAAAATCAACTTGTATTCTAACTATTAAACTCTTTAAATTATATCATTTGATTTTTAATACTATTTTCAAAACCACACCTTCTTTTAGACATTTTTATTAAAAATTATCACGTCAAACCTGAAACAGTTATTGAGATATGACCTAGGGTATTCCTTATTCTATAAATCAACTTTAAAAATATAATCAATTTTACGTGTCCTGACAACATGGTAAAATTTTGGCTCTACTTCTAGGGAGCTCATTGATTTTTAGTGTGTATTTTTTTTAATATTTTGGTAAATTTTGTGAATATTTATCTATTTTATTCTCTACATTTACATATATTATTTTTTATGGTTTATTTATTATGTAGGTTTTGTTCATAAAGTGTTATAATTTGAGAAATTTACCACCTTTATAACCTAAACTAGAGAGGATCATACATCGATGACACTAAGACACAAAGTAGAACCCTTTTAAGGAGGACACACAGCACATTTAGATTTTTCTATAACCCTATTTTCTAGAACCAAAATTGAGACTAAAATAAACATGCATCATATGGCTGAAAATATCTAGACATTAAAATATCTAACCTTTCATGATGTTGAGATCCATCCCACATACATTCAAATACATGGAGAAACACTTAATTTTGAACTAAAAATGTTTTAATTCACTTATTACCAAGATTTCATGGACTCATGGTAGAAGATCCACATAATAATTTAAAATAATTTCACACTATTTGTTCAATATTAAATCTTTTAAATTTAGATAAAGAACAATTAAATCTTAGTTAATTACCTTTCTCATTAGAAGAAACTACAAAATATTGGTTATATTATTTTAATTCCAAAATTAGAGGCTGGGCTGACATAAAACACCTTTTTCTTGTAAAATATTTCCAATCCTCTTAATTTGTAACTATAAGGAATGAAATTTGAGGAATAAAAAAATTACAAGGGGAAATAATTCATAAATACAGAGAAAGATTTAAAAGGATTTGTTCAAGTTTCCCAGAACACCAAATTAGGGATCAACTTTTAATCCAAATTTTTTATTAAGGTTTAATTCCAATTGATCATAACATGATTTATTTTATTGTAGGTGGTTCACTAGTAAAAAAACTCAATCATTATAAGTACCCTTAGTGAGAAAATGGAGCATAACACTCAAAAAATTGTTTCAAGGTCCCATTTACCCATTCGAGGTGTCCATGAGGTGTAGAGTTCTGAGCTTGAGAATAAAGTGGAAATGAAGTTTGAAGAGGTGGGTACCATTCTTTTATAACTTTCTATTTCCAAATGTAAATCTTAGTATCCTAGTCCCATCCATTGTTGATTTTTTTCTTCTGAAACCCACTATCCTAACAAATTCCCTCAATTGGGAGAACCTTCTGAGAGTTGTGATTCAATCTTTCCAGGACTCCCCTGTAACTAACCCATTAGGAAATAAATATATTATCCTTCCAAACCTTGGGGGAAAGACAACCAAACCTATCGAAAGGGGGGTATTCAAACCAACCTCAAAAACCATGGAACCAACTAGGGTAGATTAGTCATCCACCACCAGCACTAAAAATTCCTCAACTACCACAAAGGAATTTCCAACAACCCTCTCCAAAACCTAATCTTAACTTAGAATATATGATGAATAAAATGGATTAAAATAATATCCACTTCCAAAAAATCACCAAAGAATCCATACAAGACTTAAAAACTCAATTAGGCCAACTCGCCAACTTAGTGGGGGAAATCCAAAGTCATAGGTTCAGTAAACTACCCTAGGAACCAATAGTAAACCCTAGGAATAGTCAAAATGTCTATTCCATCACCCTTCGGAGTGGAATACATCTTAAAATAAAAATTAACCCTCCATTAGATTCATCCCCTCTTGAGGAAACCACCATACCAACAACTAAAAATGGTCCAAATTAGGAAAAACCTTGTCCAGAGAGAAGCCCTACCAATGGAAAGAGAGTTTCAATTGATGAACCACCAAGACAAACCATTCCTCTTCAATTTCCCCAAAGGACCCCCCAACCAGGAAAACAAAAAGAGACTAAACTTTTTAAATAAATCTTGGAAACATTCAAAAAAGTGTAGGTTAACACCCCTGTGGTTGATGTTTTAAACAAAATTCCCGGATATGATAAGTTTATAAAGGAGATATGTACACACTGAAGAAGAATTTTAGGTGATGAAAAAGTGAGCTTGTGGAGGAAAATATCATCTTTGATTGAGCCATAACTTCTAACCAAATCCATTGATCCTGGAACATTCTTGATTCTATGCACCATTGGGGCGTATTTCTTTTCTGATGCTATGATTTATTTGGGTGATTATATAAATGTGATGCCTCATTCCATTTTCTATTCATTTCAGGTTGGGGAATTTAACCCCATGGGAATTTTTGTTCAAATAAAAAAATGGAGTATTGCACACCCCACTAGTGTGTTATTGTATTTTCTTGTGAGGTTGAAAATTTTAACTTTTCTTGCTGGTTTTTTGTGCTAAAATAAAATATTACAAGATTAATGTACATTCCCCAATTATATTAGTGATTCCTTTCTTGAAAACATCTAAAAATAGAATTAATGACCACAATGTTACACTATCTATGGGGGTTGGTGGTTACATTTTCTTGTTCAACATCCTTGATACCATGAGGCACCCTTCAGAAGAACATTCCTAAATATCAATTAATTCTATTGATGTACTCACATCCCCTAAAAAAACTTCTTTTCTTTCCCTTAATCCCCTTTCTGAGTTTTCATACTTGATAGAGATTCTAGGTAATGAATCATGCATTGAATGTTGTAGTGGTCTAGAAAAATGTCATGCATGTTTTTCAATTGATTATTTATTGATCATTGAGGATCTCATAACCATAGATGATATTACTAACCTTGTGAATGATCATTATTCATCTAAGGATGTTACCACTGAATGGTTAGATGAAATCATTGACCTCTCACTTACACATTAACTCCCATCAATCCAAAATCCCCATGAATTAAAACATAAATCACTACCCCAAAATTTGAAATATTCATATCTTGAGAATGGAAATAATCTTCCCATAATTAGTGTTAGTTCACTCCCTCTATAGAATGAATTTTAATTTCTTGAACTTTTTAGGGAGTATAAAAAAAATTAGGATAGACACTTAGTGACATTCCTGGTATTATTCCATCAGTTTTCATGCATCATATATAGTAAAATGATGAGGATAAACTAGTGAGGTAGGAATAATGTCGACTGAACCCAAACCTCCTAGATGTTGTTAAAAAGGAGGTAACGAAATTAATGGCTACTAGAATTATTTACCCCATCTCTGAAAGCTAATGGGATATCCTGATGTAGGTAGTTCCTAAAAAAATAGTCTAAAAATAATTAAAATTTAAAATAATGAGTTATTTCCAACCCTTGTGGAGAATAGTTGGTGTGTCTATATAGACTATCATAGACTAAACCCACACACTAGGAAGGAACATTTCCCATTGTTATTTGTTGACTAGATTTTAGAGAGGCTAGAAGGGAAGTCCCACTACTATTTTATTGGTATTATGGATACTTTTATATCCATATTTCCCCCAATGATTATTAAATGATATCATTCACTTTCTCATTTGGCACATTTTCCTATAGAAGGATTCCATTTGGTCTATGAAATGCTTCAGATAATTTCTAGTGATGCATGGATATTATTGTTTCGGATTTCCTAGATAATTTCATGGAAGTTTTCATGGATGATTTCACTATATATGGTTTCTCTTTTGATTAGTTTTTTTTTAGTATTCTTGGTTCAGTCCTACATAATTATATTGAAAATAATCATGTATTAAATTATGAGAAATCCCATTTCATGGTGTGATAAGGTATAGTACTTGGATATGTCATTTATGGGGATGGTATGAAAGTAGAAAAATCAAAATTGGATTTAATTTCTTCCCTACCATTCCCCAAAAAATTTTGGGATGTTTGATATTTCTTAGTACTTGTTGTATTTTATCATCGTTTCATCCACAACTTTAGTAAGATTTTGTTTCCCCTCTATCGATTACTCTAAAAAGAAAAAGAATTTGTGTTTGATAAAAAATGTGAGGATGATTTTAAAAAGTTGAATTACTATCTGACATCACCCCTGGTGATCCAACCACCTTGGTGGGATTTACCATTTGAGCTCATGTGTGATGCCTCTGACTATATAGTTGGGACAGTAATATCACAACAGGTTGATTCAGTTCCACATGTCATAGTATATGCCTCATGCACACTAGAACCTGACCAATAAAACTATACCAATACTAAGAAATAATTTATTTACATTTTTTTTCCTTGGATAAATTTAGGTCATAAAGTTTATGGCCCAAATTCATTATGTTCTCAGATCATGAATCCCTTTGGTATCTCTTTAAGAAACCTAAAGAAACCCCACATCTCATTTGTTGGATGATACTAATTTAGGAATTTAATCTAGAAATTAGGGATAAAAAGTAAAATAGAATGTATTTCCTAACCATATTAATAGGATCCTCGCATCCTTTGACCATGAATCATCCCCTTGTATTGCCATAAATTACATGTTTCTTAATGAGAAATTGCACTGCATGAAAGATGATATTACTTAGTATGATGAAATTGTAAATTATTTGGTAGCATCTTTCATTCCTGCTAATTTCAAAAAAAAATAAAGCTTATTTTATAGAAAATGAGTATGTTTGGTACATTTGGTATAACCCTTACCTTATCCTAACATTTAGTGATCAAGTCCTTAGGTTTTGTGTTCCTGATAGAGTGTTTCAGCCTGTCCTTACGTTTTGAAACACTTTTCTTGTGGGGGACACTTTATTCCCCAACAGACTGCTCATAAGTTCCTAGATCTTGGTCACTTTTGACAACATTATTTTAGGATGCCCATGATTTCATTAAATATTTTCCTCACTATCAAACAATGGGGAATTTCTTTAAAAGAAATGAAATTCCAAAACAAACCTTTCTCTTTCAAGGAATTTTCGATGTTTGGGAAATTGAATTTATGTGTCCATTTCTCAATTCCTTTAGAAATTGTACATTCCTCTGGCATTTGATTATGTGTCAAAATGGAAAGATTCATGAGATGTGAGAATAGATAATTCCAAGATAGTTGTAGAATTTTTTAGAACCCATTTTTTCTATAGGTTTGGATTACCTAGGCTCATTATCAGTGACTAGGGTTCTCATTTTGGAAATTGAACAATGTAACAACTTTTTCATTAGTATGGGTTCAGGAATCGATTTTCAACTAAATATCATCCACAAACCAATGGTCAAGACAATATTTCTAATATATAGGTAAAAAAATCTTCCAAAATAATTTCAACCTACTAGAAAATATTAGAGTCTAATACTTGATAATTCATTATAGTCATGTAATACTTATTACCAAACTCCCATTGGCATTTCACCATATAAGAATGTTTTTTGAAATATTTTTCACCTCCATATTGAGATAAAGCATATAAAAACTGGGTCATTAAACAATTTAATTCTAATCATTCTGGTGTAGGATCTCAAAGGAAGTTGAAAATACAGGAGTTAGAAGAAATGTGTAGAGATTCATATGAGAACTCCCATATTTATAAGGAGGGAACCAAGGATTCCCCTGACTGCCTCATCCTTGATCTTCAGTTCAACATTGGGAAGAAGGTCCTCTTTTCCCATTCAAGGTTTAATTTTTTTTTCTGGTAATATTTATTCCCATTTTTTGTCCCATACACTATTACTAATGTCTATCCATTTAGTGTTGTTCAGGTTACAAATGAAGAAACAAAACAAACCTTCACTATCAATGGTAAGCAGCTGAATCATTTTTATAAATCCATTCTGGAGTCCCCAATGGAATAACTCCAAGTTAAAGAAGTAACCTACGAATGACACAAATAGTTTTTATACTTCCTTCCCACATTTGTTTTTATTATAATAAGGATACTACCTAATATTTTTGTGGAAGTGGGTACATTAATAGGTTAGTTATTAATTTTCATCATATTTCTTATTTTTATCTTTTTCTCTTTCTATATAGTATTATTACCTCCCCCCACCTTGTCCCCCCCCTCACTTTTGTATAGGAATTTTTAGATTTTCCTACATAACCATGGAAATTATTGAAAATTCATGAGGAATATCCCTATTTCAAGTTTTTTTAAAATTTATAAAAAAAATACCACTGATGAAATGTGTGTTTTGCATGAATTTGACATTGATATGTGACTTTTTCTTATAAATTGGTCGTTTTTTGATGATATTTATGGTTATATAATTTTGAAGCCTTTGATAATAATGGTACCATTTGTTTGAGTAGTTTATGGGAAAATTGTTTCACTAAATATCTCCACACATCTTCGCAGCCAACCATGAAGTGCGAATTTTTCTTACTCAACAGAACCTAAATATAAGTTAGGTTAACATTTATCATGTTTTTAAAATAATTTTTCTATATATTTATTCCATATCTTATCTTTTTCACTGATTTACTGAATTGACCTTTGTGTGTATACATGTTATTTAATTATTTTACACCCTAAAAAAATTGGGTTGTTTCATAGTCAGGTCAAAAATCACACTTCCTAAAACATTGATCGTATTATAACTGTTACAATTAGTTTCATGATAATATCAAACAAGGGTTTAGAGTTGAGTGTGAGAATTTATCCTAGTTCAAATTTTGAAAATAATAATAATAATAAATGAGGGTAGTGATGAAATGTAAAACATATGGGGATATTTAGTTCAGGAGTTTAAGTTTTGACTTTCAGGAATTCTTATATAAGTAGGCCTTGAAATGTTATTGCAAGTGATGTTGGGAAGGTTCAGTTGACATAATCATATAAGTATGAATATTTTAAAATAATCTATTTTTACTAAATAGAAAGAGGAACGAATAGCATAAAGTGGTTGTCATGAACTCACATGGACATTTAGTGACATTTCTGAATTTTTATTTTTTTTCTCAAATTGGAATCATTCATCTCTTTTAATTTCATTCTAATAAAATTTATGAGGCATATTTTTCCATGATCACTGAGAATAACTCCTTGGTGTGATTTTTACATTGATTGTATTTCTATAAAGAATTATATTTTAAATGAATTTTAAATCATCATAATGTTGGGAATATCTTCAAGAATAATTTTTTAAAATGTAAATTTTCATAGGAGTGAAAATTTTTATGTGTGGGGGTGTTATCATACCACAATTCACTATTTTATTTCACCCTTACACCAATAAATTAAACTAATTTTGTATTTTAATTTCCAAATATAATAAAACAATTTACTTCATGATTGATTAAATTGTTTGATTTTATTTGTGTTCAAAAGTGTTACTACACCTGTTTTGATTATTTCATTGAAGTGGGAGGTGATTTGGAGGATCCAGAATAATGTTGAATCCAAATGGTCCAAACTACATGGATGCCCATGAACACTTGTCCATTGTTTTGCATGTTTCGATAAATATGTACATCAAGTTGTGATGAAATTTTTAATATGATCCAAGACATCAAAGATAAAATTAATCTCAAGACACACAATCCCAATTCATATATCATGGGGACCAACCTTGTTTATCTCTATATGGAACCAAATCTTTATGAAGTCAAACGTTTGGTTCAGTATTCAGACTATATATATCATTCCATATGTACAACTCATTCCAAATTTGGCATGGTGATAATCTAGATACAGAAAAACAACTCCAATATTTTTTTCCAAGTCTAGATTATGTCATTTACTAACCCAAAATGGAGACACAAGTGGTATCTCAAAAACTAGATATCCAAAATCACGTCCCATTTTCTCTATAAAAGGGACCTATGAGAACATCCATTCCAAGTTCAACCAAAAGATGGAAGTGCTACTAATTTTGAGTTTTATAAGAGTGTTATCATCCCCTTGGAGCTTCTAGAGCTACCTATCCTCATTGGGATAATTAAAATGAAGAAGGAGATCCTCCAGAGATTTCTCATCCTCTCGATGGCGGGCTAAACGGTGGGTATTCATTGTGAGGTATATAAACATATTGTAAAGGGAGTTCTAAAACATGTAATAATACTGTATTTATTTATTTTGGGTTTGATAATTTTTCATTCATAATTATCTTACTTTGAATCATGATTGAATACTTTATTTTATGAATCTGAATGAAATTTTATTCACTTTTAACTGACTTGTGTGATGTTTTTAGTGTGTGAATTGTGTTATTATGATTGGAAAACACAATAATACTTTCCTTACCCTTTTATTTGAGAATTAAATTTTATTTTGAAGTTATTATATGGATCTAGACCTTGGAAATATGATTGATATGTCAACTATTGGTTCAAAATGAGTTCATATAAATGATTAGAAAGTAATTGGGATTTTGATTAATTTTAACCAAAGACTTACTATAAACATTAACTAATATCTAATAATGATAAACTTTAAATGTGTGTAGTGAACTCACAATAAATTCTTTTTCTCATATTTTTCAAAAGCAACTTGTTTTTCAACTATTAAACTATTTAAATTATGTTATTTTGTTTTTTAATACTATTTTCAAAACCACCACTACTTTATGTACTTTTTATTAAAAATACACATTTCAAACCTCCAACACTCATGGGGGGATGACCTAGGGTCTTCCCAATACTATAAATCACCTTTAAAAACATAATAAATTTTACATGTCATGAAAATGAGGTCAAAAATTTTCACCATTTATAGGGTGTGCTTTATTTTTTTAGTGCATGTTTTTCATAACATTTTTGTAAATTTTGTGAATATTTATTTGATTTATCTTCTACCTTTACATATATTTTTATGTTATAATTTATTTATTATGAAAGGTTCCATGCATAATGCATTCTAATCTGAGTAATTTACCTCCTTTTAAACATGAACCGGAGATGATCCTATGTTAGTGACACCGACACACACAATAGAACCCCTTGATAGAGTACACACCACACATTTAGACTTTTCTAAGACCCTCTTCTTCTAGAACAAAACATGACACAAAAACAAAATTGCATAACATATCTAAAAATAAAAAGACATTAAAATCACTAAACTCACTTTATATAGAGATATATCTCACATAAAATCAAATAGAATTGGAAGAATCTAATTTTGAACTAATATCCAGTTTAATTTACTTATTACTAAGATTTCATGGACTCCAGGGAGAATATCCACATAAGATATTTAAATAATTTAACATTGTGTGTTCAACATTAATGTCTGAAAATGTGGATGAAGAAAATTTAAATCTTATGGAATTACCTTACTCATTATAGGACACTGTAAAATATTGGTTGTATTATTTTAATTCTATAATTAGAGGCTTGGTAGACATAGAAACCCTTTTTCTTGAAAAACATTTCCCAAACTCTTGAACTAAAACACTAAGGAATGAAATTTTTGGGATAAGGAAATAATACGGGAAAACACTCCTTGAATAATGGGAATGATTTAAAAAGATTTTTTCAAATTTCCTGCACTATAAAATTATTGATCAACATTTAATCCAATATTTTTATAAAGGTTTAATTCCAATTGATCATGACATGATTGATTCTTCCTGTAGGTGGTGTGCTAATAGAAAAAACCTCAATCTCTATAATGATACTCATTGATAACATGGAACATAACACTCAATAATTTGATTCAAGGTCCAATGTACCCATTGGAGGTGTCTATGAGGTGCAGATTTTTGACTTTGAGAAGAAGGTGTATGTGAAGTTTGAAGATGTAAGTACCCTTCTTCGAAAACTTTTAGTTTACCTAGGGAAATATCAATTTCCTCATCCAATTAATTGTGGTATTTTTCTTCTAACACCCACTCTTCTGACCAATTCTCCCCATTAGGATAACCTTATGAGATTTTTGAGGCAATGTTTCTAGGAAACCCCTATAACTAACCCATTAGGCAAGAACTATAGTCTCCATCCAACCCTGGGTGGAAAGAAAACCAAGCATATAGGTAAGGGGGTATTCAAAAAAAACTTCAACAACCATGGAACCACCTGGGCGGAGTAGTCATCCACCACCGCCACTTAGAAATCCTTGACCACCATAAATAACATTCCAACAACCCCCTAAAAAACCTGATCCTAGATTATAATACATGATGAAACAAATTTCTATAAATAATATACAATTCCAAAAAACTACCCAAGCATCCATACAAGACCTAAAACCCCAATTAGGCCAACTTTGCAACTCGTTTAGGGAAATCCAAAGTCATTAGTTGTGTAACACCCTAACCCAAGTTACCCAGAGTTGGTGCATTATTTTAATACATTGGCATGATCACAAGGGATCAAATCCCGAAAGACCGATCAGTTTAGTATTATTGGAAACAATATTCATACATAATTTCAACTTTACAACATGAAAAAAAATATAACACTAATATATTCCATTAAAAACATCCAAGCCTCCATGATTATTCTTGCAAGTCACTCAAAACTAACTTCTTCATATCTTGGAAAAATGAATCATAAGGGGTGATCTCAAATGCTCAGTAAGGGTAATCAATATTGTAGAAGATAACATAAATATTAGGCATGGTGAATAATTCAAAACACATGATTTTACAAATGATAAACATGAACACTTTATTGCAGTAATATGAGATTAGTAAATAATTCCATAATAAAACATAGTCATTGGTATTCTACTAGTCGAATAACCACATGAACCATCAATATTATTTTCATAATGAGGGGATGTATAATGTCATAAATTCAGAAACATTTTGTCAATGACTCATCCAAGACATCTAAAAATTATTTAGGCCTTGGCCAAAACCATATATCAAATTTGGAAAGGCCTCGACCAATTCTGCATCTAATTTTCCCATGAGACCTACCGATTCATCTAGGATCTATAGCGGGCTCCACCCGTCACTTATAAAGTCCAGTACATTCCTCATATGAAAATTTTGAAATATAACATAAACCTTCGTATTAAAACTAGCATAAGAAATGTAAATACTTTAACCATAAACCATAAATGTTATAAAAATAACACATCCACAGTCAATCATATCACAAAACCTTGAATAAAATATGGGACATTTTTGTCATAATATATCAATTTCAAACAAGTTTAAAATCCATCAAAGGATGTTGACATAAATGAAAGGAAAATTATTTAATAGGAATATATCTTTCTATTTTGAAATTATTTAAAAGTCATGTAATTATAAAAGTAAACATTTATTTAGAAAATATTATTATAATATTTTAAGGGAATCTTCAACGAGGTTATAACGATGGAGAATAACTGCACCCACTGTATAAGTTAAAAAAATACATTATTACCTTTATTTTGTCAAAAAGATCGTAAAGCACCTTGTTTGGAAAACGATGGAAACATTTATTTCAAAACATATTAGGTATAATAAGGGCATAAATTAATTTAACCCATAGTTTAGTAAATAGTAAAAATGTTTTAAAAAACATTTTAAAGAAAACACGGATGTGGATGATAAATAGGTCCCAGTAGACACTTACGTAAAAACAACCTCGGATAATAAAGAGATTGTGAAATTAACCCTTACCTTGTACTTTTCCTTAGTTGAGGGTAATTTAAACTATTTTATAATAGTTAAATCATTGTTATTAAATTATTAATGAACAACATACATAATTATGATATCATATATGATCTTCTAATAATTCTTTGTTAATAATATTTTAGTATTATCGTCGTTTTGGGTGTTAACTGATTCATTTTCCCTTACATTATTTGTTACGTGAGTCATGTTTTTTATGTATTGGATGTTTCTTTATCAAATCCAGAATGATATCAAGTCTTTAAACATTATTTTTAATCATCAAATGAAAATTATTCTTGAATGGTTACGATGGGGAATGAATCTCATCGCGTTCGTGGAGACGGCACTCCGTACGTACGCACGAGCGACAATATCATTATTTTGATATTAAAATAGTATATAAATAGATGTAATATCATATATAAAGATTCATTAACATGTTATATTTATTATTTAAATCATTTATAAATCATTATTATACACATCCAAAAATAAAGTACTGAATAACAACTACACCACGACGTGGAGACGGTAAGTCGTACATACGCATGTATGGTGACTTTGTCATTCATATAATGGATAGAATAATTAATATGGTTGTAAAATTTTTTATAATAAGATCATAGTATATAGAATATACTGGATTTATTATTTTAGAATGTAAACAACAAATAAAGAGTAAGTGGAAGAAGAAAATAACTTGAAAGAGGTGATGAAATATTTACCTCTTCTTCGGATTCTTCCGTTCGATTTGATCAAAAGGGCTCCTTAGTTTGGCTTTCTGACCAAATTAAGGCCTCTAGGATGCATTTATGATTGTTTTGAGGATATTTGGTAAGGGTTTGTCCGAGACAAATGGCTTTGGAGGTGTTAATTTGAGAGAAGGGTGAGTGACCTTTTATAAGAGATATGAGGGGCACCTTAGGAAAAGATTGAAATATTATTTTATAACAAATTCATATTTGGTTTATAATGGCTCCAAAATGATTTAGTTAGATAATAAGGTGGGTATGGGTCTAAATCCTCCCAACCAATAAGTTTTAGATAGGTTTAAGTCACCATATTAACCTTATCATTTAGATTTAACTCTTAGTTAAATATTTTGACATTTACGATGTCTCTTTGTATTTTTATATTATATGGTTAATAAACATACTATAAACGTCCAAGAGAACCCCACGTGGTTACTTATTGATATATATAACCTTATCTAATTCCTTTGGCCAGACCTTATATTTTTAGGAATAGAATATTGATTAATAATATAATATTTTGTTTAAAAACTCTTTTATGTCAATTTTAACACTATTTAGTAATTGATTTTTGTTAAAGTCCTAACAAAATTATTAATTAGAAATAATTTCATGTAATCAATTATAACATGTCATATTAACCTATAAAATTATTTTATTTCATCAAAATTCTCAATTTACATTTATTTGGGTATTTATAATATTAATTATTTTAATATTTCATTAATAAGGTAATTATTGCATCATCATTGTCTCATAAATAAATTAAATTATTTAATGTCTAAAATTTATAAATAAAATACCATTATATATGAAATTTTTTTATATTTTAAATTAATATTTATAGTCAAATTTATATTATGTATATCCCTATATTAAAAATGGTTTAGTTATTAAACTTTGAATTTAACACTTTTAACTCTTCTTTAAATAAAATAATAATAAATATCCTAATCTAATAAAAGTGGACCTAAAGGATCATATTTTATTTCTAAGTTTTTTTTGGTTGAATTACACTTATCCAATAGAATTAGGACATGTTTTAGGGTAATAATAATATCATTTCTACCTTTAATTACCCTATTTACTTTTAATCGTGGTAAATAAAAGTTTAAAGTTACTATTCCCCAAATATTATTTTCATCTCATTGAACCACATTTTACATACTGATATCAACCATGTCTCTCAGATTTTTGAAATTCAATTCACTTAAGTGGTAAAATTAAGTTTTATGCAAATTTTCAAATGCTCCTAGGAGGTGGGTAAAATACAGTAAAAAGTTCAATAAAATTTTTTTATATCTAAACTTATTATAAAATGAATCCAATGAATTAAATTGAACATATATAGGTATTATGTATCTATTTTAACCTAAAATAAATAATTATTTAAATAAAAAGTCAGTTTTAGACAATAACGCAGAGTTTTTCACTATTCATCAAAAATTGAAAGTTTTCAGAAAAATACCAAAAATTCACCCTAGGATGATTTCGATACTCTGAATTCAAAAATGAAGTCCATTTTGAAAAATAAAATTTATAAAATTTCAAAAAGTGGGTATTACTATTCATAACGGCTAGTTTGATTGGTCGTGGTGTGTTGGAATCTCATAGTTACGTAAAATGAAATCTATTGCATTATTCAAAGGGAAACATACCATGGAAGCTTGGGGTGTTACATTCTCCCCTCCTTCAAATAATTTTGTCCTATAAATTTCTACAATACTACCAAATAAAAGGATTCGGGTGGTTCTTCCTCATAAGTTCCTTGGGTTCTCACATTGCCTCTTCCATCTTATGGTTTCTCCATAGAACTTTTACCAGACGATTTGTCCAATTTCTCAAAACTTGTTCTCTGGTATCAAGAATCTTGATAGGATCCTCAAAATAATACAAATCATGTTCCAGTTCAATTTCCTCAAAGGTGAGTATATGCGTTGGTTCAGGCCTGTATTTTCTCAATAGTGATACGTGGAACAAATCGTGAACTTTGGAGAGACTTGGTGGCATTTCTAAATGGTAAGCTACAACACCAATTCATTCTAGAATTTCGAAAGGTTCGATGTACCTGGGATTCAATTTACCCTTTTAACAAATCATATAACTCCCTTCCATGGATATACCTTCAAGAAAACATGATCTCCTACCTAAAATTCCAAATCTTTTCTTCGGTTATTGGCATAGCTCTTTTGCCTACTTTGAGCTGCTTTGATATGGGTTTGGATAACCTTCAACTTTTCCATCGTTTCCTCAACAAGTTCTTGGCCTATAAGTTTTCTTTCATGAACATCATCCCAAAAAGTTGGTGTGCAACATCTCTTTCTATAGAAAACATCATATGGTGTCATCTGAATACTTAAATGGAAGCTATTTTTATAGTAAAATTCTACCAAAGGTAAATATTGATCCCACATACCTTGAAAGTCAAGTGAGCACAATCTCAACATATCTTCTAAGGTTTGAATAGTTAGTTATTATTTTCCATCAGTTTGAGAGTGGTAGGAAGTTCTCAAATGAAGTTCATTATCCAGGGATTTTTGAAGACTTTTCCAAAATGTTGATGCCTAATGGGGATCACAATCAGAAACAATCGATAGGGGTACTCCTTGAAGTCTTACAAAATCATTAATATATAGTATTGCTAGAATTTCAAGTGTTAAATCTTCTCTTATAGCAAGAAAATGTTCTAACTTGATAATATGATCAATAATGCCCCATATTTCATCGTTCCTTCTAGGAGTCTTTGGTAGCCCCATGACAAAGTCCATCGTAATATCATCCAATTTCCACTCAGGTATGGAAAGAGGTTGCATGGCTCCTCCAGGATGTTGCCTTCCAACTTTCACTTTGTAACACACTGTGATTTTATGAGATAAATTCTTTTTAATTTCTTTGATATCTTACTTTTTATGCCACACC
This sequence comes from Viscum album, assembly GCA_963277665.1. Taxonomy (NCBI): domain Eukaryota; kingdom Viridiplantae; phylum Streptophyta; class Magnoliopsida; order Santalales; family Viscaceae; genus Viscum; species Viscum album. Next base: position 512,558,439 of record OY728153.1, on the reverse strand, counting down.
AAGATTAGCTTGCACTATAGGCCACACCGTATTAACTTGAAGTAAACACAACACTATTCGTGGCTCGTGTTACACACAATTTCTAGTTCGTTTGGTAGAAATTATTCTACAGAACATGAGTATATATTTTGATCAAATTATAAATGAAATTTGTTTAGATTATGTTCTACAAAACACAAAATGAAGCTTTCACTACACACAACCCATATTTGGCTTGCATTACACTCAAGAGTGACCTTCCTTGATAGTGTGTGTTGTACGCAATACCGAATTTCACTAAACAATGATATATTTTTATAATATTTTGAACTAGCTATTATGAAAAATATTAACCTCATTTTTAAGTTTATAGCATTATAATTCATCCTACACATTTTCTAGAATGGGGTATGAGAACAAAATAAATTTTTTAGATAAAATAAATATTTTTCAAAAAATTCAATTTAGCCGCCTTTTGATGGCGCACCCATTTTAAATATAATTTTTCACAAGTTTATAAGTTCAATTTTACAAAATAAAGTTCTTATTGTGAATCATGATATAAAAATTTACGTTGGATAAATTTTTGATATTTTTCTGATAACATTCATATTTAAATGAATAGTAAAAATACGCTAAATTTTAATTAAAAACAGATTTTTTCATTGAGATAATTAATATGGTTAAATTATAAAATTTAATGGTTTTAAAGTATAAATAGAATATATTCTTACCATTTAATATAATTAATGTCATTATAATTAATTTTACATTGAATTCATAGGTAAAATCATTTCAATCTTTTGCAACGTTTTAAACAAAAACCCCTTTTTTTCAACAACGAGATTAATTTTAAATTAATTACTACATCTTCTGTGATTTGAATTTGGAAAAACGGATTCCATATTTGGAATCAGAAGGTCAATATTATGTTAATAGGCTACTTTTTTATTTTTGGGCATTATGAATAGTAACTATGGTAAATTTTATTTACCGCAGTTAAAGATAAATCGGGTAATCAAGGATAAAAATAATATTATAAAATTACCCTGACACCTTCCAAAATTCTATTGGATGAATAAAAGTCGAACCATATCACATAAGGGTCGGAATAGATTCATTTTATGGACTTTTTACCATTAAATTATGTAATTATTATTAAAACCAAAGAAAGTGACAACATGTCACTCTCTTATATCATATAAGTGTAATAATTTTAATTTGGTGATAAACATCATAAAACATCAAACATTAATAGTCTCCAGGAATATAATAAAATTACCTACATCATGTGAATTTGTATAAAAATTTTAGTTATTAAATAACAATCATTAATGATGACACAATAGTGATGTAGAAATTATTTTATTGATTGAAAAATCAAATAAATGGTTTTAAAAATATTAAAATAAATAATATATGAACTATTTAATGTGATGCACAAATTTTCTAGATAAATATGACATGTTATTAATCTATTAATTATTTTTTTTCGAATATATCCTCTGTAGATTTTATTTAAATTCAAATTAATTAATAGTGTCAAAATTGACACGATTGTTATTTTATAAAAATTAAATATTATTAAATTGTTTAAAAATCACAAAAATATTTAAAAAATAACTATTAAATTTTATATGGTCTAAAATGTCATAAATTATCCAATTATGGAAAATTCAAAACACATAAGTAATTATTTATAACAATTTAAAATTTATAATATTATTACCACAAACAACCTTAAATAAATTAAATAAGGATAAATCAAGTTGATAAGGTTTAAAATAAATTCCCAACATGTCTATATTTTAGTGGATGGTGATATTAAAACCCTATATCATCTCATCTTGGAATTTTAGTCCTTTTTTGATGTTTTTAAGTGGGGTTTGAGTTTATTATAAATTAATATTTTAGGGGTTTCCAAAAGTGCCCCTTTCCTCTCTTATAAAAGGGCGCCTCCTCTCTCTCTCATTCACAACATTTTGAGCCTTCAATATCGGCCAAAACCTATACATTTCTATTATCCACTTCCCTAGAAACATACTATAGGTCCTGGTATTCTTTAAATACCAACTTTAGTGCCCTAAGAGGAGGTTTAGAAGAGGCGTGTTGAAGAAGAGGTAATATCCTTTACCGATTATTTTAAATTTATTTCTTCTTCTACTTCCTCTTATTTATTTGTTTCATTATAAAGTAATAACATAAGTATCACTAATATACTTATATGTTATTATAAATATCAGACAACCCTATTTCACCTTCTATCCATCCTACGAAAAATGAAATCATCGTGTGTGTATGTACGTACGGCTTACCGTCTCCACGCCGTGGTGTAATCTGTTTTTCCAACACCACCTTAATTAGATGGGTATAATAGTGTAAATAATAACTATATATGATTATTATAACATGAAATTAATTCTGAGATATTATATCACCCACTCCAATTTCATTCAATAATTATGGGAATGATATCATCGCTCATGTGTACGTACGGATTACCGTCTCCACGACGTGATGAGATTTATTCTACATGTTAACCATAAAAGAATGATTATAAAGTATATATAATTAATAATAATGAAGTATATGACATAATAATACTACTGGATTTATGTGTGTGTGTATATATATGTGTTTGTTTGTGTCATCTACTTACTTCCATTCAAGTCAATAATGAAAGGAAAACAATGTTCATGCGTACGTACGGCCTACCGTCTCCATGAACGGTGTATTTCATTTCATTTATCTATCTATTATATAAATATGTACTGAATATATATGATATATATATCATGTTTTACAATCTGGAAGTAATTAAATCATTAAATAAGTAATAATATCAAGAACAATAACTCCAAACACGTACGATAAATGAAACGATTATTACCCAAAACGTTGCTTTAACATGGAATTGACAAATGAACGAATAATATAAAAACATAAGTGAATAATATATGATATAATAAATATTATTATGATTCTGTTACAATTTAATAATATGTTTAAACCCACTATACCGGAGTTTCTAACACATACAGAAGAAATCGGACCTAAGGTAAGAGAATATTTTGTCCCACTTTTATTTTTGTGTGACATACGCCTTAATCACCACATATTTCTTTTGTATGGTGTTTATGCTTCCAATGAATTTTTTATGATTTTTATTATGAAGGATATGATATTCATATATGAATGTAATTTTCTTTATTTTATGACATGTATGATTCAACCGATTATAAATGGTTAGGGATAACTTTTCCAATATCACATTATTCGAGATTGTTTATTTGTAAGTATCTAATGGGGATATATTTATCATCCATGCCCATGTTTTATAAAAATGTTTTCATAAAATGTTCACTAATCTTCCATTTGTGTTTAAAGTCATTTTTACCCTCGGTTTACTTTTACCACATGGTATGGAAGGAATTTTTCTTTTATTTACCATACGTGGTACTTTTTTACTTTTCCAGAAAAAATACAAAGAGAATGTTTTTTTAACTTATACGGCATGAAAAGATTTTTACGGTTTCATAATACCCTATTTTCTTGATGCTTCCTCTAAAAACTTTCATGATTATTTTAAACAAAATCCTTTTTTAAAAAAAATTGCATGGAATTCTGAGAAAAGAAAATTATTTTGAAGGAGAAAGGATATTTTCCTCAGGAATTCATTTCAAGTGTTTTATCAAAACTATTTTCCATCTAAGATGAAATTATTTAATATGTTTATGTTTCAAGTATAATTTCCTTATTATTTACATGGATTGATTTTTCTTATGATAAAATAATATCCATTTGTTTTATATGTATTATGTTATGATGGGATGATGTTTATGAAACCCATTTTATTCTTTGGGTTATGATGAATGATTTATGTTTATTTTGTAGCACACGTAAGAATGATTTCATTATTAGATGGGTGGGACCTATATCTCCCTCCAATTAAATGGTTAATGATTTATATCTCATGAGATAGACATGGTTGGAATGAAAACTAAATCTGGTTTAGTAATAGAGGGATGAAACATCAACTAAACCTGGTTCAATAATAGACATTGTCCACTATGATGGTCTTGGAAACAATTCCTTGGATACTATGGAAATCATATCATGTTCTTAATGGTTTTCCACAATTACATGTTTTATTCCAATGCTATTCATTCATGGTTAATGTTCCTTTATGATCTATGCCTTACGTACTGCCAAGACTTATGTCATTGCTCAATATTTTCGTGTTTTATGTTCATCTTTTTACGTTAAAATGTTTATGGATTGTTTTATGTTCTCCATGTTTACCCTTACTGGGAATTTGAGATCACCCTTTCTATGTTTTCATTTCCCCAGGATATGAAGAAAGGTTTTAGGTAAGAAAACAAAAGGTGATGATCTTTATGGGAGATGTTGAAGATCTTTCACCATGATTAAAAGATTATGTTCCGAGTTTCCAAAGACAGTAAAATAATAAGGTATTTGCGAATATGTTTAATTTATGTATTAATTATTCCGCAAAAGTAATATAATGTATATTTACGTCATGCTTTGGGTCTCTACAGTTGGTATCAGAGAGAAAGTTCAGTTAACCATTGGAAACTATGATGTGAAAACATTAGTGAGGTCCCTAGAGATATTTCTAAGGTATGTCTAGGGATGTCCCTATAGTTTAGTATAAGTATAGGTTATAGTCCTAGAATTACGATAATGATCTTATAATTAAACCTAAGATGTTAGATATTGATGGTACTCCCCATTTATTATGTTGTTTTCCTAGAATGATTTTTTCCTCTCACATTATTCTGTTTGGGTTTTAGATAGTGGTTGGAACCTGAAGGAACCATGTTGATCAATGTAATGGACAATGCGATGATTTTCCTCTTGAAAAAACCAATGTTATAGGAGATGGAGTGAAAAATCTTATTTCTATAATTACACAAGATATGAGTCATTCTAGACTTCCAAATGAACAGAGAAGGGAACAATATTCTATTGATTCCTTCATGAGGAAACGTCCACCTTCTTTCAATGGGTGTTTTGATCCACTTATTGTTGAAAAATGGATCAGTACCATTGAAAAGATATTTTCCATAATTCCCTGTACAAAAAATGAAAAATTCATCTTTCTTATTTACCATTTAGAAGGTGAAGCAGACCAGTTGTGGACTCTAATTAAGAATAAAAGGCACCAAGATAAAATTGAATCCATGGAATAGGACAGGTTCAAGAACTTGTTTTTCATTAAGTAATTCACTCGTATTATTCAAACAAAGATAGAAAAGGAGTTCCTTGAGCTTAAGAAAAAGTATGATGAATATGTTGGTATGTATGAGGCGAATTTTACATGGCTTTCAAGGTATGTATCTAGCTTTATCATCCAACCTGAAAGTAAAGTTGATTGATTCTTCAGTGGCTTAAAACCAAGTCTTCGAAGGGAATTACCTATAAAAGACTTTAGTAGATATGATGAAATTGTGCGTTATGGTATCAAGGTAGAACTGTAAGATGGTGTTACATATCCATATCATGGTTTTGACAAGAAACAAAATATGGAGTTCAAGGAAAAATCTCAAAACAATGGTTAAAAGAAGGAGAATGTTTCATTATGATAAAAGTGTTGAAAGAAGCATGGTGGATATTGTTTTAAAGGGACTACAAAATGTTTTAAGTGTGGAAAAGAAGGTCATCAAGCTACTGAGTGCTGAAGTAACAGGAAAAAGGTAGCTACTACTATGAATAGAGAAAATACTACAGAGAATGCACCACCAACACTTCAATGATACAAGTGCAAGGAAATGGGGAATTATACTAACCAATGCCATAAACCAAGGGTTAATGATTATCAAAATCAACAACCTCTTAAGGAAAAGGACAAAGGAAGTCACATGCAATCACTATTAGCGATGTTGATTATGAAAACGAAGTTGTGGAATGATTAAGTGTTTATGTAATGGGATTCCAAAAAAAGTGTTGTGGAATCTCATTTATAGTATCATGAAATATTGGAATAGATATGTATTGGTTTATTGTGGTTTGTAATAATTATGGTACCGATAACCAAGAAAAGTGATTGAGATATTTTTGGAACGCCGGTGATATGTGCATATAGAAGGGATAAGGAGAAAATAATATGGTTATAGTATTAATGAGCTTATGACTGATAAAATGACAAACTGATATCATAGTTTGAGTATATAAGAATATTTGGGATTTTGGTATGCGGAAATAATTAACTTTTGATAGCATTCATGTTTTCACTAAGGTTCTATGGTAATACATGTTTCAAAAGAATACATGTTTAAGGTATTCACGTGTTTGGAATGTGACCAACAATCTATATCTTATGATATATGTGGGATAAATGCTTGTATTCATATTCCAGGTAGATGACCTTTCTGGTAATCGTTTTTTATACTATGATCTTGGACAGAAGTATTTTGGATAAGCCTAAAGATTGGAATGGATTATGTCGGACATAAGATAGTATTGTTTAAGGCTATAAATTTTTTTGATATTATTTTTGGAATGTTATAATAATGTAGTTTTAGAAAATGGACAACCTACAGGATAGGTGACAACCCGTCGCGTCGGACAAGCTTGTAGGAATTGAACCCACAACTTAAGTGCGACAGGCCCTTATTACCTACCACTAGTCTACAGGAAGTCCATGGTTAGTATAAACTAGTTTTATTTTATTAACCGGTATGATATATGAAGTATAAGTCTGTTATTGGAACCATATACGATTAATCTCACCATAGATGGACTTATGTATATTTAATAACTTTTTCTAACCTTATGTTTGAGACAGATGGAATGACCTATAATTCTATTGCATTATCTGCTAAAACTTCACAAAAGACAAATTCAACTTCATTTCTTTAAGAGATGAAGTGGAAATTGTTCAAGGCACGAACAATGGTGAGATTATACCAAAATCAAGTAAGTATTTCTTTTAATTCAAAAATTCTTCAACATTAGGGAAATGATCTTGAAAACCAAAAATGTTTTCCTAGTGCCCTCATATCTATTGAATCATATGGTACCTTAGATCATCACAAATTTATAGCTTTGTGATGGTTTTCTTTTTCATAGACATGTCATCTACCACTCTTCATCAGAAGTTGATGGTTAGATTTCTCTTCCATATCCATGTTTTCACCTATGTTATCCTATGTGGAAAAGCAGTGAGGAGTTAATCTAGGTAACCATTACATTTCATACATTAAATTTTAAAATTGAGTTTTAGTATTCCTTTTTACTATGTGGGTTTCTATGAAATAAACTTGCAAGTAGTAAACCTTTTATAACCCCGAAGCATGTCGACGGTGAAATTTATTTTAAGGGGGGTAGAATGTAACGCCCTGAGATTTTATGAGATATATTATTTTTAATTTATTTGATATCTTATGTTGTACGCTACACCAATATTAGTTTTTGATATATGCAACACCGTATTAACTTGCAGTATACGCAACACTATTCGTGGCTCTTGGTACACACAATTTCAAGTTCATTTGGTAGAAATTATTCTACGCAACATTGAGTATAGATTATGATCAAAGTATAAATGATATTTGTTTTTATTATGTTATATGCAACAACAAAGGAAGCTCGCACTACACCCAACCCTGACTTGGGTAGCAATACACACAAGAGCGACCTTCCTTGATAGCGTCTGTTGTACACAATACCGAGTTTCACTAAATAATGATATATTATTATAATATTATGAACTATACCTTATGAAGAATATTAACCGCATTTTTAAGTTTATAATATTATAATTCATCTTAGAAATTTTTTTATAATGAGGTATGAGAACAAAATAATTTTTTCTGATAAAATAAGTATTTTTCAAAAAATGCAGTTTAGCTTCCTTTGGATGGAGCACAAATTTTAAATCTAATTTTTGACAAGTTTATAAGATAAATTTTACAAAATAAACTTCTTATTGAGAATCGAGATATAAGAATTTACTTTGGATAAAGTTTTGATATTTTTCTGATAACGTTCATATTTCGATGAATAGTAAAAATATGATAAATTACAATTAAAAACAAATTTTTTCATCGAGATAATTTATATGGTTAAATTATAATATTGAATGTTTTTAAAGTATAAATAGAATATATTTTTACCATATAATATAATATATGACATTATCATTAATTTTACATTGAATTCATAGGTAAAATCATTTTGATCTTTTTCAATGTTTTAAACAAAAACCCGTTTTTTTCAACAACAAGATTAATTTTAAATTAATTAATACATATTCTGTGTTTTGAATTTGAAAAAATGGATTCCATATTTTGAATCATTAGGTCCAAATTATGTTAATAGGATAATTTATTCTTTTTGGGCATTATGAATAGTAACTACGGTAAATTTTATTTACCACAATTAAAGGTAAATCTGGTAATTAAGGGTAAAAATAATATTATAAAATTACCCTAACACCTTCAAAAATTATATTGGATGAATAAAAGTCAACTAATATCACCTAAGGGTAGGAATAGATTCATTTCATGGACTTTTGACCATGAAAAGGATGTATTTATTATTAAAACCAAAGAAAGTGACGACATGTCACTCTCTTATATCTTATAAGTGTAATAATTTTAATTTGGTGATAAACTTCCTAAAACATCAAACATAAATAGTCTCCAGAAATATAATAAAATTATATACATCATGTGAATTTGATTAGAATTTGTTGTGATTAAAAAACTATCATTAATGATGACACAATAGTGATGTAGAAATAATTTTATTAATTGAAATATCAAATAAATGGTATTAAAAATATTAAAATAAATGTTATATGAACTATTTAATATGCTCCACTAATTTTATAGATACATATAAAATGTTATTAATATATTAAATATTTTGTTTCGAATATATCCTCTGTGTGGATTTTATTTAAATTCAAATAAATGAATAGTGTCAAAATTGACACTATTGTTATTTTATAAAAATAACATATTATTAAATTGGTTAAAAATCACAAAAATAATTAAAAAATATAAATTGAAATTTATATGGTCTATGTTTTTTTAAAGTATCCAATTATGGACCACTCACAACACATAAGTAATTATTTATAACAATTTAAAATTTAGAATATTATTACCACATATAAAATTAAATAGATTAAATAATGATAAATCAATTTGATAAGGTTTAAAATAAATTCCCAACATGTCTAATTTTTTTTTCTGATGAGATTACAACCCAATATCTTCTAATATTATAATTTGAGTCTTTTTTTCTGTTTTTAAGTGGGTTTTGAGTTTATTAAAAATTAATATTTTAGGGGTTTCCAAAAGTGCCCCTCTCCTCTCTTATAAAAGGGCACCTCCTCTCTCTCCCCTTCACAACATTTTGAGCAATCAAGATCAGATAAAACCTGTCCATTTATATTTTCCACTTCCCTAGAAACATACTAGAGGACCTGGGCTTCTTCAAAGACCATCTTTAGTGCCCAAAGAGGAGGTTTAGAAGTGGCGCGTCAAAGAAGAGGTAATATCCTTTACCGATTCTTTCAAATTTATTTCTTCCTCAACTTACTCTTATTTATTTGTGTAATTTTAAAGTAATAACATCAGTATAACTCAAATACTGATATGTTATTATAAATATGAAACAACCCTATTTAACCTTCTATCCATCATACAAAAAATGAAATCATCACGCGTGCGTACGTACGGCTTACCGTCTCCACGCCGTGGTGTAATCTATTTTTCCAAAACCTCCTTACTTGGATGGGTTTAATGGTGGGAATAATAACTATATTTGATTATTATAACATGATACTAATTCTAAGATATTATATCATCCACTCCAATTCCATTCAATAATTATGGGAAAGATATCATCGCTCGTGCATACGTACAGATTACCGTCTCCAAGACACGATGAGATTCATTCTCCATGTTAACCATTCAATAATGATTATAAAGTATATATAATGATTAATAATGAAATATATGACATAATAATGCTTCTGGGTTTATTTATGTATATATATATGTGTGTGTGTGTCATCTACTTACTTCCATTCAAGTCAATAAGGAAAAGAAAATAGTGTTCATGCTTTTGAACGGCCAACCGTCTCCATGAACAGTGTATTTCATTTCTTTTATCAATCTATTATATAAATATGTAATGAATATATATGATATATAAATCATTTTTTACATTCTGGAATTATGAAATCATGATATAAGTAATAACATCAAGAACAACAAGTCCAAACACGTACGATAAATAAAACGATTATTACCCAAAACGTTGCTTTAACATGGAATTGACAAATGAACGAATAATATAAATACCTAAGTGAATCATATATGATATAATAAATCTTATTATGGTTCTTTCACAAGTTAATAATATGTTTAAACCCACTATACCGGATTTTCTAACACATACAGAAAAAATTAGACCTAAGGTAAGGGATTATTTCATCTCACTTTTATTTCTGTGAGGCATACACCTTAATCACCACTTATTTCTTTTGTATGGTATTTATGATTCCCATGAAAGTTTTATGTTTTTTATAATGAAGGTTATGATATTTACATATTCATGTAATTTTCTTTATTTTATGACACATATGATTCCATTGATTATAAATGGTAATGGATAACTTTTCCAATCTCACTTTATTCGAGATTGTTTATTTGTAAGCATCTACTGGGGATATATTTATCATCCATATCCATATTTTCTAAAAATGTTTTCATAAAATGTTCACTATTATTCAATGTATTTTTAAAGTAATTTTTACCATTTTTTGACTTTTACCACATGGTGTGGAAGGAATCTTTCTTTTGTTTACCATACGATGTATTTTTTGACTTTTCCGGCAAAAGTACGAAGAGAACGTTTTTTTAACTTATATGGAATGAGAAGATCATTATGGTTTCATAACGCCTTATTTTCCTGAAGCTTCCTCTACAATATTTCATAATTATTTACAACAAAATCCTTTCTTTTAAAATTGATTGACATTTTGAGAAAAGAAAACATTTTGAAGGAGAAAGGATATTTTACTCAGGAATTCATTTCAAGTGTTTTATCAAAACTATTTTCCATCTAAGATGACATTATTTAATATGTTTATGTTTCAATTATAATATCTCTATTATTTACATGGTTTTATTTTCCTTATGATAAAATGATATCCATTTGTTTTATATGGATTATGTTTTGATGTGATGATGTTTATGAAACCCATTTTATTCTTTGGATTATGATTGATGATTTATGTTTATTTTGTGGAACACACAAGAATTATTTCATTATGATATGGGTGGGACCTATATATCCCTCCAATGCATTGGTTAATGATTTATATCTCATGAGATTGACATGGCTGGAAAGGCAAGTAAATCCAGTTTAGTAATACAGGGCTGGAACGATAAGTAAACCCGGTTCAGTAATGGACTTTGTCCACTATGATGTTCTGGGAAACAATGCCTTGGATACTATATAAATAATATCATGTTATTAATGGTTTTCCACAATTATGTGTTTTATTTTAATGCTATTAATTCATGGTTAATGTTCCTTTATGATCTATGCCTTACGTTTTTCTAAGATTTATGTCATTGCTCAAGATTTTGGTGTTTTATGTTCATGTTTTTACGTTCAAATGTTTATGGATTGTTTTATGTTTTCTATGTTTACCCTTACTGATCATTTAGCTCACCCTTTATAAGTTATATTTTCCCCAGAATATAAAGAAAGGTTTTAGGTAAAAAACAAAAGGTGAAGATCTTTATGGGAGATGTTGAAGATCTTTCACCATGATTAAAAGATTATGTTCCGAGTTTCCAAAGACAATCAACTAAAACGGTCATTGGGCATCTGTTTTTATTATGTATTAAGTATTCCGCAAATGTAATTTAATGTATGTGTATGTAAATATTTGGGTCTCTACACACTTGTTGAAAAACCATACATCTTGACACATAATAAAAAATCTCTCTCTTCTTATTGTCTCACCAAAAATTTTCTTTCAAATATTTATACATATTAGTGATACCAGGGTGTATGGAGAAATTGGAGCTATGAGAATCATCCAAAAATTCTCTTTTTAGATTAAGTATTTCAGGAACACAAAGTATCTTCCCAAATTTCATAATCCTATCTGTGTATACAAAGTCGATCAATCTCCCATAGTTCATAGATTTAATTTTCTTTGGAAATTCCGTATCATCAGTCTGATAACTTTTTATCCTTTCTTATAAAGATGTCTTGGGAATCATTTGAAAAAGTATTGATATTTCACCTTATATGGTTATTCCCATATCCATATTTACTAGATCTATGCATATAGGATCCTTTTAAACTCTCATCTTGCTCAAAACTCCACGATCCTTTCAACTCAAAGCATCTTCCACCTTATTTACCTTCCCCAGGTGGTAGTGTATAGTGCAATCATAATATTGAGTAGTTCAAGACATCACCTTTTCCTCGTGTTTAGTATCTTCAGTGAGAAAATATACTTAAAACTCTTGTGATTGGTATATATCTCCCATTTTTCACCATAGATATAGTGTCTTCATATATTCAAAGCAAAGATTACAGCTGCTAAATCAAGATCGTGTGTAGGATAGTTTTGTTCATGAATTTTTAGATGTCGTGATTCCTAGGAAATACCTATTTCATTTTTCATAATGACACAACCAAGTCCTTTCATGGAAGCATCACTAAAAATAAAAAACCCATCATTCCCTGATAGTAGAATCAATATACGATCATTGACTAATCTTATCTTCAGTTCTTCAAAACATTCTTCAAACTCTTTTTTCCAAACAAATTTAACCCCTTTACGTGTGATCTTGGTTAATGGGTTAGCCAATCGGGAAAAATTATGGATGAAACGCCAATAATAACCATTCTAAACTAATAAAACTGCGTATGTGACACCCCGAGATTTTATGAAATATATTATTTTTAATTTATTTTATATATTATGTTATACGCTACACCAATATTAGCTTGCGCTATACGCAACAAAGTATTAGCTTGTAGTATACGCACAACTATTTTTGGCTCGTGTTACACACAATTTTAAGTTCGTTTGGTAGAAATTATTCTATGCATAATTGAGTATAGACTTTGATCAAAGTTTAAATGAAATTTGTCTTGATTATTTTATACACAACACCAAAGGAAGCTTTTAATACATGCAACCCTAACTTGGCTTGCATTACACGCAAAAGAGACCTTCCTTGATAGCGTGTGTTGTATGCAATATCGAGTTTCACTAAACAATGATATATTATTATAATATTATGAACTCGCCATTATGAAAAATATTAACTTCACTATGAATTTTATGACATTATAATTCATATTACACATTTTCTAGAATGATGTATGAGAACAAAATAAATTTTTCGGATAAAATAAGTATTTTTCAAAAAATACAGTTTAGCCGCCTTTTGATGGAACATCCATTTTAAATCTATTTTTTGACAAGTTTATAAGTTCAATTTTACATAATAAACTTCTTATTGTGAATCATGATATAAAAATTTATTTTGGATAATGTTTTGATATATTTATGATAATGTTAATATTATGATGAATAGTAAAAATACGCTAATTTTTAATTAAAAACAACTTTTTTTCATCGAGATAATTTATATCGTTAAATTATAATATTTAAGGGTTTAAAATAATAAATATAATATATTTTTTACCATTTAATATAATATATGTCATTAGCATTAATTTTACATTGAATTCATAGGTAAAATCATTTCGATCTTTAGCAATGTTTTAAACAAAAACCCGTTTTTTCAACAATAGGATTAATTTTAAATTAATTACAAAACCTTCTATCTTTTAAATTTGGAAAAATGGATTCCATATTTGGAATTAGTAGGTCCAAATTATGTTAATAGGCTAATTTTTATTTTTGGGCATTATGAATAGTAACTATGGTAATTTTTATTTGCCGTAGTTAAAGGTAAATAAGGTAATTAAGGGTAAAAATAATATTATAAAATTACCCTAACACATTCCAAAATTCTATTGGATGAATAAAATTAAACCCATATCATCTAAGGGTCGGAATAGATTCATTTTAGGGACTTTTGACCATGAAAATGATGTAATTATTATTAAAACCAAAGAAAGTGACAACATGTCACTCTCTTATATCTTATAAGTGTAATAATTTTAATTTGGTGATAAACTTCATAAAAAATCGAACATGAATAGTATAAAGAAAGATAATACAATTATATACATCATGTGAATTGTTTTATATTTTTTAGTGATTAAATAACTATCATTAATGATGACAAAAAAGTGATGTTGAAATTATTTTATTGATTGAAATATCAAATAAATGGCTTTAAAAATATAAAAATAAATATTATATGAACTATTTAATGTTATCCACAAATTTTATAGATAAATATTACATTTTATTAATCTATTAAATATTTTTTTCTAATCTATCCTTGTCGTGGATTTTATTTAAATTCAAATAAATTAATAGTGTCAAAATTGACACTATGGTTATTTTTTAAAAACAACATATTATTAAATTGTTTAAAAATCACAAAAATATTTAAAATTTATAAATTAAAATTTATATAGTCTAAAATTTCATAAATTATCCAATTATGGATAATTAAAAACATATAAGTAATTATTTATAACAATTTAAAATTTAGAATATTTTTACCACAAATAAAACTAAATAGATTAAATAAGGATAAATCAAGTTGATAGGGTTAGAAATAAATTCCCAACATGTATAAATTTTATTTTATGATTATATTACCACCCTATCTCATATCATATTTGAATTGGAGTTATTTTTATAATTTTTTAAGTGGGGTTTGAGTTTATTATAAATTAATATTTTGGGGGTTTCCAAAAGTGTCCCTCTCCTCTCTTATAAAAGGGCACCTCTTTTCTCTCCACTTCACAACATTTATAGCCTTCAAGCTCGGCCAAAACATGTCAATTTCTCTTATTAACTTACCTAGAAACATACTAGAGGTCATGGTATTCTTCAAAGACCAACTTTAGTGCCCTAAGAGGAGGTTTAGAAGAGGCGCATCGAAGAAGAGGTAATATCCTTTACTGATTCTTTCAAATTTATTTCTTCTTCTACTTCATCTTCTTTATTTATTTCATTATAAAGTAATAACATAAGTATCACTAATATACGAATATGTTATTATAAATATGAAACAACCATATTTCTCCTTATATCTATCCAACAAAAAATGAAATCATCGCGTCTGCGTACGTACGGCTTGTCCTCTCCATATCGTGGTGTAATTTGTGTTTCCGAAACCACCTTACTTGGATGGGTATAATGGTGGAAATAATAACTGTATATGATTATTATAACATTATACTAATTATGATATATTATATCATCCACTTTAATTCCATTCAATAATTATGGGAACAATATCATCGCTTATGCATACGTACGGATTACCGTCTCCACGACGCGATGAGATTCATTCTCCATTTTAACCATTAAAGAATGATTATAAAGAATATATAATGAATAATAATGAAATATATGACATAATAATTCTACTGGATTTATGTATATATATATATATATATTTCATCTACTTACTTCCATTCAAGTCAATAAGGAAAAGAAAACAGCGTTCATGCGTACGTACGACCTACCGTCTCCATTAACAGTGTATTTAATTTCATTTATATATCTATTATATATATATATTTACTGAATATATATGACATATATATAATTTTTTACATTATGTATTTAATTAAATCATGATATATGTAATAATATCAAGAACAACATGTCCAAACACGTATGATAAATGAAACGATTATTACCCAAAACGTTGCTTTAACAAGGAATTGACAAATGAATGAATAATATAAATACCTAATTGAATCATATATGATATAATAAATATTATTATTGTTCTTTTACAAGTTAATAATATGTTTAAACCCAATATACAAGAGTTATTGACACATACAGAAGAAATTGGACCTAAGGTAATGGATTATTTCGTCTCACTTCTATTTCTGTGAGACATACACCTTAATCACCACCTATTTCTTTTGTATAGTGTTTATGCTTCCCTTGAATGTTTTATGATTTTTATTATGAAGGATATGATATTAAAATATTCATGCAATTTTCTTTATTTTATGACACGTATGATTCCACTGATTATAAATGGTAAGGGATAACTTTTCTGATCTCACTTTATTTGAGATTGTTTATTTGTAAGTATCTACTAGGGATATATTTATCATCCATATCCATGTTTTCTAAAAATGTTTTCATAAAATGTTCACTATTATTCCATGTATGTTTAAATTCATTTTTACCCTTTGTTGATTTTTACAACATGGTATGGAAGGAATATTTCTTTTGTTCACCATATGAGGTACTTTTTGACTTTTCCAAAAAAAGTATGAAGAGAATGTTTTTTTAACTTATACGACATGAACAGATTTTTATGGTTTCATAACACATTATTTTCATGAAGATTAATCAATAATATTTCATGATTATTTTCAACAAAATCCTTTTCTTTTAAAATTTCATGAAATTTTGAGAAAAGAAAATTAATTGGAAGGAGAAAGGATATTTTCCTCAAGAATTCATTTCAAGTGTTTTATCAAAACTATTTTCCATATAAGATGACATTATTTAATATGTTTATGTTTCAATTATAATGTCTCTATTATTTACATGGTTTTATTTTAATTATGATAAAATGATATCCATTTGTTTTATATGGATTATGTTATGATGTGATGATGTTTATGAAACCAATTTTATTGTTTAGGTTATGATGAATAATTTAGGATTATTTAGTGGCACACATAATAATTATTTCATTATGAGATGGGTGGGACCTATATCTCCCTCCAATAAATTGGGTAATGATTTATATCTCTTGAGATAAACATAGATAGAACAGCAAGTAAATCTGGTTCAGTAATACAGGGCTGGAACGACAAGTAAACTTGGTTCAGTAATGGACTTTTTCCACTATGATAGTCTTGGAAACAATGCCTTAGATAATATGAAAATAATATCAGGTTTTTAATGGTTTTCCACGATTATGTGTTTTATTCCAATGCTATTAATTTATGGTTAATGTTCTTTTATGATCTATGCCTTACGTACTTCCAATATTTATGTCATTTCTCAAGATTTTGGTATTTTATGTTCATATTTTTACGTTCAAATGTTTATGGATTGTTTTATGTTCTCCATGTTTACCCTTACTGATCATTTGAGCTCACACTTTCTATGTTTTCTTTTCTGCATGATATAAATAAAGGTTTTAGGTAAGAAAAAAAGGTGAAGATCTTTATGGGAGATGTTGAAGATCTTTCACCATGATTGGAAGATTATGTTCCGAGTTTCCAAAGGCACTAAACTAATAAGGTCTTTGGGCATCTGTTTTTGTTATGTAATAAGTATTCCACAAAAGTAATGTAATGTATATGTATGTAAAGCTTTGGGTTTCTACACACGTGTTGACAAACGATACATCTTGACATATAATAAAAAATCTCTCTCTTCATGTTGTCCCACAAAAAATGTTCTTTCAAATATTTATACATCTTAGTGATACCAAGGTGTATGGAGAAGTTGGAGCTGTAAGCATCATCCAACAATTATATTTTTAGATTAATTATGTCAGGAACACAATGTCTCTTCCCAAATTTCAAAATCCCATCTTTGTATACGAATTCGATCAATCTCCCATCATTCACAACTTCAATTTTCTTTTGAAATTCCTTATCATCAGTCTAAGAACTTTTTATACTTTATAGTAAATATGGCTTGGAAATAATTTGAATAGGTATTGATGTTTCACCTTCCATGGTTATTCCCATATCCATATTTACTAGATCTATGTATATAAGATCCTTTTTAACTCTCATCTTGTTCAAAACTCCATGATACTTTCAGCTCAAAGAATCTCCCACCTTATTTTTCTTCCCAGGGTGGTAGTGTATAGTTCAATCATAATCTTGAGTAGTTCAAGCCATCGCATTTGCCTCATGTTGAGTTCCTACTGTGAGAAAATATACTTAAAACTCTTGTGATCACTATATATCTCACATTTTTCACCATCGAGATAATGTCTCCATATCTTAAAAGAAAAGATTACAGCTGCTAACTCAAGATAGTTAGTAGGATAATTTTTTTCAAGAATTTTTATCTGTCGTGATGCATAGGAAATAACTCTGTCATTTTTCAAAATGACACAACCAAGTCCTTTCTTGGATGCATCACTATAAATAAAAAACCCATCATTCCCCGATGGTAGAATCAATATAGGATCATTGAATAATCTTCTCTTCAGTTCTTAAAAACATTATTCACACTCTTTTTTCCAAACAAATTTAACCCCTTTACGTGTGATCTTGGTTATTGGGTTAGCCAATCGGGGAAAATTCTGGATGAAACGCCGATAATAACCTGCTAAACCAATAAAATTGCATATGTAACACCACAAGATTTTATGAGATATATTCTTTTTAATTTCTTCGATATCTTATGTTGTACGGTACACCAAGATTAGCTTGCACTATACGCAACACCGTATTAGCTTGCAGTATATGCAACACTATTTGTGGCTCGTGTTACACACAATTTCAAGTTCGTTTTGTAGAAATTATTCTATGAAACATTGATTATAGATTTTTATCAAAGTATAAATGAATTTTTTTTATTATTTTATACGCAAAACCAAATTAATCTTGCACTATAAACAACCCTAACATGGATTTCATTACACGTAAGAGCGACCTTCCTTGATATCATGTGTTGTATGCAATACCGAGTTTCACTAAACAATGATATATTTTTATAATATTATGAACTAGACATTATGAATAATATTAACTTAATTTTAAAGTTTATAACATTATAATTCATCTTACACATTCTCTAGAATGAGGTATGAGAACAAAATAAATTTTTTAGATAAAATAAGTTTTTTTCAAAAAATGCAGTTTAGCCGCCTTTTGATGGCACACCCATTTTAAATATAATTTTTGAAAAGTTTATAAGTTCAATTTTACAAAATAAACTTCTTCTTCTGAATCAGAATATAAAAATTTACATTGGATAATGTTTGGATATTTTTTGGATAACGTTCATATTTTGATGAATAGTAAAAATACGCAAAATTTTAATTAAAAACAACTTTTACAATAGAGAAAATTTATATGGTTAAATTAGAATATTGAATGGTTTTAAATAATAAATATAACATATTATTACCATTTAATATAATTTATTCCAGTAGCATTAATTTTACATTGAATTCATAGGTAAAATCATTTTGATCTTTTGCAATGTTTTAAAGAAAAACTCGTTTTGTTTTCAACAACAGGATTAATTTTAAGTTAATTACTGCATCTTCTGTGTTTAAAATATGGAAAAATGTATTCCATATTTGGAATATATATGTCCAAATTATTTTAATAGGATACTTTTTATTTTTGGACATTATGAATAGTAACGATGATAAATTTTATTTACCGCAGTTAAAGGTAAATCGGGTAATTAAGGGTAAAAATAATATTATAAAATTACCCTCACATCTTCAAAAATTATATTGGAAGAATAAAATTCGACCCATATCATCTAATGGTCAGAATGGATTCATTTCATGGACTTTTGATCTTGAAAATGATGTAATTTATATTACAACCAAAGAAAGTGACAACATGTCACTCTCTTATATCTTATAAGTGTAATAATTTTAATTTTGTGATAAACTTCATAAAAAATCGAACATGAATAGTCTAAAGATATATAATAAAATTATCTACATCATGTTAATTTGTTTATATTTTTTAGTTATTAAATAACTATCATTAATGATGATATAAAAGTGATGTAGACATTATTTTATTGATTGAAATATCAAATAAATGGATTTAAAAATATTAAAATAAATATTATATGAAATATTTAATGTGCTCCAAAAATTTTCTAGATAAATATGACATGTTATGAATATATTTAGTATTTTTTTCGAATATATCCTCGGTGTGGATTTTATTTAAATTCAAATAAATGAATACTGTCAAAATTGACACTATTTTTATTTTATAAAATAACATATTATTAAATTGTTTAAAAATCACAAAAATATTTATAAATAATAAATTAAAATTTATATGGTCTGAAATTTAATAAATTATCCAATTATGGATAATTCACAACATATAATTAATTATTTGTAACAATTTAAAATTTAGAATATTATTACCACAAATAAAATTAAATATATTAGATAATGATAAATCAAGTTGATAAGGTTTAAAATAAATTCCTAACATGTCTAAATTTTATTGTCTAATGATATTACTACCCTATCTCATCTCATCTTTGAATTTCAGTCATTTTATAACTTTTTAAGTGGGGTTTGAGTTTATTATAAATTAATATTTTAGGGGTTTCCAAAAGTGCCCCTCTCCTCTCTTATAAAAGGGCACCTACTCCCTCTCCCCTTTACAACATTTTGAGCCTTAAATCTCAGAAAACAAATTTCCATTCTCTTCTCCACTTCCCTAAAAAGCATACTATAGGTCCTGGTATTCTTCAAAGACCAACTTTAGTGCCCTAAGAGGATGTTTAGAAGAGGCGCGTCGAAGAAGAGGTAGTATCCTTTTCCGATTCTTTCAGATTTATTTCTTCTTCTACTTACTCTTCTTTATTTGTTTTATTATAAATTAATAACATCAGTATCTCTAATATAATTATATGTTATTATAAATATTAAAGAACCCTATTTCACCTTCTATCCATCCTACGAAATACGAAATCACTGCGGGTGCGTATGTATGCCTTACCATCTCCATGTCGTGGTGTAATCTGTGTTTCCAACACCACCTTACTTGGATGGGTATAATGGTGGAAATAATAACTATATATGATTATTATAACATTTTAATAATTCTGAGATATTATATCATCCACTCCAATTCCATTCAATAATTATGGGAACGATGTCATCACTCGTGCGTACGTACGGATTACTGTCTTCATAACGCAATGAGATTCATTCTCCATTTTAACCATTAAAAGATGATTATAAAGTATATATAATTAATAATAATGAAATATATGACATAATAATTCACCTGGATTTATGTATATATATATATATATTTCATCTAATTACTTCCATTCAAGTCAATAAGGGAAAAAACATTTATGCGTACGTACGGCCTACCGTCTACATTAACAATGTATTTCATTTAATTTATCTATCTATTATATATATATATATATATATTTACTGAATATATATGATATATATATCATTTTTTACATTCTGGAAGTAAATAAATCATTATATAAGTAATAATATCAAGAACAACAAGTCCAAACACATACGATAAATGAAACGATTTTTACCCAAAACTTTGCTTTAACAAGGAATTGACAAATCAACGAATAATATAAAGTCCTAAGTGAATCATATATTATTTCATAAGTATTATTATGGTTATTTTACATGTTAATAATATTTTTAAACCCAATATACAAGATTTTTGGACACATATTGAAGAAATCGGACCTAAGGTAAGGGATTATTTCGTCTCACATTTATTTCTGTGAGACATATGCGTTAATCACCACCTATTTATTTTTTATGGTGTTTATGATCCCCATGAATGTTTGATGATTTTTATTATGAAGTAAATTTTATTCAAATATGAATGTAATTTTATTTAATTTATGACATGTATGATTCCACCAATTATAAATGGTATGGGATAAATTTCCCAATCTCACTTTATTCGAGATTGTTTATTTGTAAGTATCTACTGGGGATATATTTATCATCCATGTCTATGTTTTCTAAAAATGCTTTTATAAAATGTTAACTATTATTCCATGTATTTTTAAATTCATTTTTACCCTTTTTTACTTTTACCACATGGTATGGAAGCAATCATTCTTTTTTTACCATACGAGGTACTTTTTGACTATTCTGGAAAAAGTATGAAGAGAATTTTTTTTAACTTATACGGCATGAACAGATTTTAACGGTTTCATAACGCATTTTTTTCATGAAACTTCCTCTACAATATTTCATGATTATTTTCAACAAAATCCTTATCTTTTAAAATTTCATGGCATTTTGAGAAAAGAAAATGAGTTTGAAGGTGAAGGATATTTTCCTCAGGAATTCATTTCAAGTGTTTTATCAATACTATTTTCCATCTAAGATGACATTATTTAATATGTATATGTTTCAAGTATAATGTATCTATTATTTACATGGTTTGATTTTACTTATGATAAAATGATATCCATATGTTTTATATGTATTATGTTATGATGGGATGATATTTATGAAACCCATTTTATTCTTTAGGTTATGATGAATGATTTATGATTATTTTGTGGCACACGTAAGAATGATTTCATTATGAGATGGGTGGAACCTATATCTCCCTCCAATTAATTGGGTTATGATTTATATCTCATGAGATATATATGGCTAGAATGAAAATTAAATCCGGTTTAATAATACAGGGCTGGAACGGCAAGTAAACCCGGCTCAGTAATGGACTTTGTCCACTATAATGGTCTTGGAAACAATGCCTTGGACACTATGGAAATCATATCATGTTCTTAATGGTTTTACACAATTAAATGTTTTATTTCAATGCTATTAAATCATGGTTAATGTTCCTTTAGGATCTATGCCTTACGTACTGGAAAGATTTATGTCATTGCTCAAGATTTTGGTGTTTGATGTTCATGTTTTTACGTTCAGATATTTATGGATTGTTTTATGTTCTCTATGTTTACCCTTAATGAGAATTTGATCTCACCCTTTCTATGTTTTCTTTTCCTCAGTATATAAGGAAAGGTTTTAGGTAATAAAACCAAAGGTGAAGATCTTTATAGGGGATGTTTAAGATCTTTCACAATGATTAGAAGATTATGTTCTGAGTTTCCAAATACACTAAACTAATATGGTTTTTGGGGGTCTGTTTTTGTTATGTATTATGTCTTCCTCAAAATTAATATAATGTCTATGTATGACAAGTTTTGGGTCTCTACATTTGGTATCAGAGTGAAGGTTTAGTTAACCTTTGGAAACTAAGATGCAAAAAATTTAGTGAGGTCCCAAGAGATATTTCTAAGGTGTGTCTTGGGATGTCCCTAAGGTTGAGTATAAGTATAGGTTATAGTCCAAGAATTACGATAAAAATATTAGAATTAAACCTAAGATATTAGATATTGAAGGTACTCCCCCTTTATTATGTTGTTTTCCTAGCATTATTTTTTCCACTCACATTATTCTTTTTGGGTTTTAGACGATGGCCGAAACCCGAAGGAACCGTGTTGATCAATTTAATGGAGAATGTAATGATTTTCCTCCTGAACAAACCAATGTTATGGGATATGGAGTAAAAAATCTTATTTCTATACATACAGAAGCTATGAATCATTTTGGACTTCCAAATGAGCAGAGAAGCAAACAATATTCTGTTGAGTCCTTTATGAGGAAACGTCCACCTTCTTTCAATGGGTCTTCTAATCCACTTATTGCTAAACAATGGATCAGTACCATTGAAAAGATATTTTCCATACTTCATTGTACAGAACATGAAAAATTCATTTTTTTTCTATTTACCATTTAGAAGGTGAATCATACCATTGGTGGACTCTAATTAAGAATACAAGGCCCCAAGATGAAATTGAATCCATGGAATGGGACAGGTTCAAGAACTTGTTTTTCAATAAGTACTTCCCTCATATTCTTCAAACAAAGATGGAAAAGGAGTTCCTTGAGCTTAAGAAAAAGTATGATGAATCTGTTTGTATGTGCAAGGAAAATTTTACATGGCTTTCAAGGTATGCATCTAGCTTTATCATCCAACCTGAAAGTAAAGTTGATCGATTCTTCAGTGGCTTAAAACCAAGTTTTTCATGTGAATTGGCTATAAGATACTTCAGTAGCTATGAAGAAATTGTGTGTTGTTCTATCAAGGTAGAACTAGAAATTTGTGTTACATATGCATCTTATGGTTTTGATAAGAAATGAAATATGGAGTTCAAGGAAAAATCTCAAAACAATGGTGAAAAGAAGGCGAATGTTTCATCATGCTCAAAGTGTGGAAAGAAGCATGGTGGAGATTGTCTTAAAGGGACTAGAAAATGTTTTAAGTGTGGTAAATAAGGCCATCAATTAGATGAGTGATAAAGTAATGATAAAAAGGTATCTAATTATTTGAATAGAGAAAAGACTATAGAGAACACACCACCAACACTTCAATGCTACAAGTGTAGGGAAATGGGGCATTATGCTAACCAATGCCCTAATCCAATGGTTAATGATGATCGAAATAAATGGCCTCTTAATCCAAAGGACAAAGGGAAGTTGCATGTGATCACTATTAGTGATGCTGATTATGACAAAGAAGTTGTGGAATGATTAAGTGTTTATGTAATGAGATTCAAAAACAGTGTTGTGGAATCTCATTTATAGTATCGTGAAATATTGGAATATCTATGTATTGGTTTACTGTGGTTTGCATTAATTATGGTACTAGTAACAATGAAAAGTGATTGAAATATTTTTAGAAAGAAGATGATATGCGCATATAGAAGTGATAAGGAGAAAACAATATGGTTGATAGTATTAATGATCTCATGACTGATAAAAGTAAAAAGTGATATCATGGTTTGAGTATAATTTTTTTTTTGAGATTTTGGTATGTGGAAAGAGTTAACTTTTGACAGAATTCATGTATTTAATAAGGTTCTATGGTAATACTTATTTAAGAGAATACATTATTAAGGTATTAATTTGTTTGGAATGTGACCAAAAAGCTATATCTTACGATATATGTGGGATAAATGCTTGTATTCACATTCTTGGAAGATGACCTTTCTAGTAATTGTTTTTTTATACAATGAGCTTGGACAGAAGTATTTTGGATTGGCCTAAAGATTGGAATGGATTATGTTGGACATAAAGGAGTATTGTTTAAGGCCATAACTTTTTTTGATATTATTTCTGGTATGTTATAATAATGTATTTTTATAAAAAGGATAACCTGCAGGACGAGTGACAACCCGTCGCGTTGAACAAGGTTGCGGGAATCGAACCCACAACCAAAGTGCGACATGCCCTTCTCACCTACCACTGGATTACAGGAAGTCACTAGTTAGTAGAAACTAGTTTTATTTTATTAAACCATATGATAGATGATGTATAAGTCCATTTTTGGAACCAAATATGATTAATCTCACCATAGATGGACTTATGTATATTTTATAAATTTTTATAACCTTATGTTTCAGATAGATGGAATGAACTATCATTATATTTCATGATCTGCTAACACTTCATGAAATACAAATTAAACTAAATTTCTTTAAGATATGAAGTGGAAATTGTTCAAGGCACGAACAATGGTGAGATTGTACCAAAATCAAGTAAGTATTTATTTAAATTCAAAAATTCTTCAACATTAGGGAAATGATCTTGAAAACCAAAATTGTTTTCCTAGTGCCCTCATATCTGATTAATCAGATGGTACCTTAAATCATCAAAAAATTATGGCCTTGCGATGGTTGACATTTTCATAGCCATGTAATCTACCACTATTCATTAGAAGTTGATGTTTAGATTTCTCTTCCATATCCATGTTTTCACCTATGTTATCTTTTGTGGAAACCCAGTGATGAGTTAATCTGGGTAACCACTTCATTCCTTATTTTACTTTTTAAAATTGAGTTTTAGTATTCCTTTTTACGATGTGGGTTTCTATGAAAGAAACATTCAAGTAGTAAACCTTTTATAACCCTGATAAATTTCGAGGGCGAAATTAATTTTAAGGGGGATAGAATGTAACACCATGAGATTTTATGAGATATATTCTTTTTAATTTCTTTGATATCGTATGTTGTAAGTTACACAAATATTAGCTTGTTCTATACACAACACCGTATTAGCTTGCAGTATACCCAACACTATTCGTGGCTCGTGTTACACACAATTTCAATTCCGTTTGGTAGAAATTATTCTACGCAACATTGAGTATAGAATTTGATCAAAGTATAAATGAAATTTGTTTTGATTATGTTATACGCAACCCCAAATGAAGCTTCCACTACACGCAACCCTGACTTGGCTTGCATTACACGCAAGAGTGACCTTCCTTGATAGCGTGTGTTGTACGCAATACAGAGTTTTACTAAACAATGATATATTATTATAATATTATGAACTAGCCATTATGAATAATATTAACCAAGTTTTGATTTTTATAACATTATAATTAATCTTACAAATTTTCTAGAAAGAGGTATGAGAACAAAATAATTTTTTCGGATAAAATAATTATTTTTCAAAAAATGCAGTTTAGTCGCCTTTTGATAGCGCACCCATTTTAAATCTAATTTTTGACAAGCTTATAAGTTTAATTTTTTAAAATAAACTTGTTCTGGTGAATCAAGAAATAAAAATTTACATTGGATAAAGTTTTGATATTTTTCTGATAACGTTCATATTTTGATGAATAGTAAAAAACACGCCAAATTTTAATTAAAAACAACTTTTTTCAACGAGATCATTTATATGGTTAAATTATAATATTTAATGGTTTTAATTTATAAATAGAATATATTTTTACCATTTAATATAATCTATGACATTATCATAAATTTTATATTGAATTATTAGGTAAAATCATTTCGATCTTTTGCAATGTTTTAAACATAAACCCGTTTTTTTCAACAACGAGATTAATTTTAAATTAATTACTCCATATTCTATGTTTGAATTTGGAAAAATGGATTCCATATTTGTAATTATTATTTTCAAATTATGTTAATAGGATACTTTTTATTTTCAGGCATCATGAATAGTAACTACGGTAAATTTTATTTACCGCGGTTAAAGGTAAATAAGGTAATTAAGGGAAAATATAATATTATAAAATTACCCTAACACATTCCAAAATTATATTGGATGAATAAAATTCGACCCATATCACCTAAGGGTAGGAATAGATTAATTTAATAGACTTTTGACCATGAAAATGATGTAATTGTTATTAAAACCAAAGAAAGTGACAAAGTGTCACTCTCTTATATCTTATATGTATAATAATTTTAATTTGGTGATAAACTTCATAAAAATAAAAAACTAATATTCTAAAGAAATATAATATAATTATCTACATCATGTTAATTTTTTTATAATTTTTAGTGATTAAATAACTATCATTAATGATAACACAATAGTGATATAGAAATTATTTTTTTGATTGAAATATCAAATAATTGGAATTAAAAATATTAAAATAGATATTATATGAACTATTTAATGTGCTTCACGAATTTTATAGATAAATATGACATGTTATAAATCTATTAAATATTTTGGTTAGAATATATCCTCTATGGGGATTTTATTTAAATTCAAATAAATGAATAGTGTCAAAATTGTCACTATTGTTATTTTATAAAAATAACATATTATTAAATTGTTTAAAAATCACAAAAAAATTATAAATTATAAATTAAAATTGATATGGTCAACAATGTCATAAATTATCCAATTATGGATAATTTACAACACATAAGTAATTATTTATAACAATTTAAAATTTAGAATATTATTACACAAAATAAAATTAAATTGATTAAATAAGAATAAATCAAGTTAATAAGGTCTTAAATAAATTCACAAAATTTCTAAATTTTATTTTATGATGATATTACAACCATATATCATATATTATTAAAATTTTAGCTATTTTTTGAAGTCTTAAACTGACGTTTGACTTTGTTATAAATTACTATTTTTGGGGTTTCCAAAAGTACCCATCTCCTCTCTTATAAAAGGGCACCTACTCCCTCTCCCCTTCACAACATTTTGAGCCTTCAAGATCGGCTGAACCCTGTACATTTATCTTCTCCACTTCCCTAAAAACATACTATATGTTCTGGTCTTCTTCAAAGACCAAATTTATTTCCCTAAGAAGAGGTTTAGAAGAGGCGCGTCAAAGAAGAGGTAATATCCTTTACCGATTCTTTCAAATTTATTTCTTCTTATACTTCCTATTATTTATTTGATTAATTATAAAGTAATAACATAATTATCACTCATATACTTATATTTTATTATAAATATCAAACAACCCTATTTCACCTTCTACTCGTCCTATAAAAAACAAAATCACCGTGTGTGCGTACGTACGGCTTACCGTCTTCACGCCGTGGTGTAATCTATTTTTCCAACACCACCTTACTTAGAAGTGTATAATGGTTAAAATAATAACTACATATGATTATTATAACATCATACTAATTCTGAGATATTATATCATCCACTCCAATTCCATTCAATAATTATGGTAACGATATCATCGCTCGTGCGTACGTACAGATTACCGTCTCCACGACGCGATGAGATTCATTCTCCATGTTAACCATTCAAGAATGATTATAAAGTATATATAATTAATAATAATGAAATATATGACATAATACTAATACTGTATTTATATATATATATATATCATCTACTTACTTCCATTCGAGTCAATAAGGAAAGGAAAACAACGTTCATCCGTACGTACGGCCTACCGTCACCATGAATGGTGTATTTCATTTCACTTATCTATCTATTATATATATATATATGTACTGAATATATATGATATATAAATATATATCATTTTTTACATTATGGAAGTAATGAAATCATGATATAAGTAATAATATCAAGAACAACAAATTCAAACACATACGGTAAATGAAACGATTATTACCCAAAACGTTGCTTTAACATGGAATTGACAAATGAAAGAATAATATAAAGAACTAATTGAATCATATATGATATCAAAAATATTATTATGGTTATATTACAAGTTAATAATATGTTTAAACCATCTATATAGGAGTTTTAGAAACATACAGAAGAAATCGGACCTAAGGTAAGGGATTATTTCGTCTCACTTTTATTTCTGTGAGACATACGCCTTAATCACCACCTGTTTCTTTTGTATGGTGTTTATTTTTCCCATGAATGTTTTATGATTTTTATTATTATGGATATTATATGCACATATGAATTTAATTTTCTTTACTTTATGACACTTTTGATTCCACCGATTTTAAATGGTAAGGGATTACTTTTCCAATCTCACTTTATTCGAGATTGTTTATTTGTAAGTATCTACTGGGGATATATTTATCATCCATGTCCATGTTTTCTAAAAATGTTTTCATAAAATTTTCACTATTATTCCATATATTTTTAAATCCATTTTTACCCTTTTTTGACTTTTACCACATGGTATGGAAGGAATCTTTCTTTTGTTTACCATACGAGGTACTTTTTGACTTTTCCAGAAAAAGTACGAAGAGAATGTTTTTTTAACTTATACGGAATAAATATATTTTTATAGTTTGTAACACCATATTTTCAAAGTCGACCCATATCACCTAAGGGTCGGAATAGATTCATTTGATGGAATTTTGACCATGAAAATGATGTGATTGTTATTAAAACCAATGAAAGTGATAACATGACACTCCCTTATATCTTATATGTATAATAATTTTAATTTGGTGATAATATTCATAAAAAATCAAAAGTGAGTATTCTAAAGAAATATAATAAAATTATCTACATCATGTAAATTTTTTTAGAAATTTTAGTGATTAAATAACTATCATTAATGATGACACAATAGTGATATAGAAATTATTTTATTGATTGAAATATCTAATAATTGGTATTAAAAATATTAAAATAGATATTATATGAACTATTTAATGTGCTTCACAAATTTTATAGATAAATATGACATGTTATAAATCTATTAAATATTTTGGTTCGAATATGTCCTCTGCGTGGATTTTATTTAAATTCAAATAAATGAATAGTGTCAAAATTTACACTATTGTTAGTTTATAAAAATAACATATTATTAAATTGTTTAAAAATAAAAAAATTTATAAATTATAAATTAAAATTTATATGGTCAACAATCTCATAATGTATCCAATTATGGATTATTCACAATACATAAGTAATTATTTATAACAATTTAAAATTTAGAATATTATTACCCAAAATAAAATTAAATTGATTAAATAAGAATAAATCAACTTAATAAGGTTTTAAATAAATTCCCAAAATGTCTAAATTTTATTTTATGGTGATATTACAATTCTATATCATATATTATTTAAATTTTAGTCATTTTTGGAAGTCTTAAACTGGCATTTTACTTTGTTATAAATTAATATTTTTGGGGTTTCCAAAAGTACCCATCTCCTCTCTTATAAAAGGGCACCTACTCCCTCTCCCCTTCACAACATTTTGAGCCTTCATGATCAGCATCAACCTATCCATTTCTCTCTAAACTTCCCTAAAAACATACTATATGTCCTGTTCTTCTTCAAATACCAACTTTAGTTCCCTAAGAAGAGGTTTAGAAGAGGCGTGTCGAAGAAGAGGTAATATCCTTTACCGATTCTTTCAAGTTTATTTCTTCTTATACTTCCTATTCTTTATTTGTTTAATTATAAAGTAATAAAATCATTATCACTCATATACGGATATGTTATTATAAATATGAAACAAACTTCTTTCACCTTCTACCCATCCTATGAAAAACAAGATCACCGTGTGTGCATACGTACGGCTTACCGTCTTCACGCCGTGGTGTAATCTATTTTTCCAACACCACCTTACTTGGATGGGTATAATGGTGGAAATAATAACTATATATGATTATTATAACATGATACAAATTTTGATATATTATATCATCCACTATAATTCCATTCAATAATTATGGTAACGATATCATCGCTCGTGTGTACGTACGGATTACCGTCTCCACGACGCGATGCGATTCATTCTCCATGTTAACCATTCAAGAATGATTATAAAGTATATATAATTAATAATAATGAAATATATGACATAATAATTCTACTGGATATATATATATATATGTTATCTACTTACTTCCATTCAAGTCAATAAGGAACGGAAAACAGCGTTCATGCGTACGTACGGCCTACCGTCTCCGTGAATGGTGTATTTCATTTCACTTATCTATCTATTATATATATATATATACTGAATATATATGATATATAAATATATATAATTTTTTACACTATGTAAGAAATTAAATCATGATATAAGTAATAATATCAAGAACAACAAGTCCAAACACATACGATAAATGAAACGATTATTACCCAAAACGTTGCTTTAACATGGAATTGACAAATGAACGAATAATATAAAGACCTAAGTGAATCATATATGATATAAAAAATATTATTATGGTTCTATTACAAGTTAATAATATGTTTAAACCAACTATATAGGAGTTTTAGACACATACAGAAGAAATCGGACCTAAGTTAAGGGATTATTTCGTCTCACTTTTATTTCTGTGAGACATACGCCTTAATCACCACCTGTTTATTTTGTATGGTGTTTATTTTTTCCCATGAATGTTTTATTATTTTTATTATTAAGGATATTATATTAACATATTCATGTAATTTTATTTAATTTATGACACTTTTGATTCCACCGATTATAAATGGTAATGGATTATTTTTCCAATCTCACTTTATTTGTGATTGTTTATTTGTAAGTATCTACTGGGGATATATTTTTCCTCCATGTCCATGTTTTCTAAAAATGTTTTTATAAAATGTTCACTATTATTCTGTATATTTTTAAATTCATTTTAACCCATTGTTGACTTTTACCATGTGGTATGGAAGGAATCATTTTTTTTGTTTACCATACGAGGTGCTTTTTGACTTTTCCAGAAAAAGTATGAAGAGAATGTTTTTTTAACTTATATGGAATGAATAGATTTTTACAGTCTCATAACACCTTATTTTCATGAAGCTTCCTCTATAAGATTTCATGATTATTTTTGACAAAATCCTTTTCTTTTAAAATTTCTTGGCATTTTGAGAAAAGAAAATGATTTTGAAGGAGAAAGAATATTTTCCTCAAGAATTCATTTCAAGTGTTTTATCAAAACTATTTTCCATCTAAGATGACCTTAATTAATATGTTTATGTTTCAAGTATAACGTCTCTATTGTTTACATGGTTTAATTTTTCTTGTGATAAAATTATATCCATTTGTTTTATATGGATTATGTTATGATGGGATGATGTTTATGAAACCCATTTTATTCTTTGGGTTATGATGAATGATTTATGTTTCTTTTGTGGAACACATTATAGTGATTTCATTATGAGATGTGTGGTTCCTATATCTCCATCCAATGCAATGGGTAGTGATTTATATCTCATGACATAGACATGTCTAGAAAAACAAGTAAATATGGTTCAGTAATATAGTGTTGGAACGTCATGTAAACCTGGTTCAGTGATGGACTTTATCCACTATGATGGTATTGGAAACAATGCATTGGCTACTATGGAAATAATATCATGTTCTTAATGGTTTTCCAAAATTACATGTTTTATTACAATGATATTCACTCATGGTAAATGTTCGTTTATGATCTATGCCTTACGTACTGCCAAGATTTATGTCATTGCTCAAGATTTTGGTGTTTTATGTTAATGTTTTTACGTTAAAATGTTTATGGATTATTTTATGTTCTCCATGTTTACCCTTACTGAGCATTTGAGCTCACCCTTTCTATGTTTTCTTTTCCCTGGGATATAAATAATGGTTTTGGGTAATAAAACAAAAGGTGAAGATCTTTATGGGAGATGTTGAAGATCTTTCACCATTATTATAAGATTATGTTCGAAGTTTCTAAAGAAACTAAACTAATACGGTCTTTAGGCGTCTGTTTTTGTTATGTATTAAGTATTCCATAAATGCAATGTAATGTCTATGTAAATCAAGCTTTGTGTCTATAAATCGTACCTTAGTTATACTCATTGGTGTTTTCCATTCTTGGAGTGCTCTCGTCCTAGGAGGATCTATAGTGATTCCATCCTTAAAGACAATATGTCCAAGAAAAGAAATATCTTGTAGCCAGAATTCACACTTGCTAAACTTCTCTTATAATTCATTTATTCTGAGGGTTTTTGGAATGGTGCACAAGTTATTTTCATGATCTTATTATATTTTTGAGTATACCAAGATATCATCAATAAATACCACTACATAGTCATCAAGATATTCCTTGAAAACTATCTTCATTATATCTATGAAAATAGAGGGTGCATTAGTCAGTCCAAAAGGCATTACTGTAAACTCGTAATGCTCATACCTAGTTCGAAATGATATTTTTGGAATGTCTTTCTTCTTCACACACAACTGATGATATCCATATTGAAGGTCAATCTTTGAAAAATATTGAGCTCCAGGAAGTTGGTCGAATAAATCATCAATGTGAGGTAGGGGTACTTGTTCTTTATTGTTATAGTGTTGATCTCCCTGTAGTCAATGCACAACCGCATAGATCCATATTTCTCTTTAACAAAAAGAATAGGGGCTCTCCATAGAGAAACACTAGGGAGAATAAATCCTTTATTACTCAATTCCTCTAGTTGTTTCTTTAGTTCCACTAATTCCACTGTGTCCATTCTATAAGGGGTCTTCGATATGGGCCTTGAACCAAGAATTAAGTCAATGGAAATATAAATTTCTCGTTCTAGAGGATGTCTAGGTAAATACTATTGAAACACTTCAACATATTCTTGAAGAATTGGTACATACTCTATTTGAACATTCTTTTCCTCACCCATAGTTATTTCATTCTCTTCCTCCCTAATAATTGAATTTAGTTGATCTACTGGGGGTGGATCTGGATAAGAATAAGGTGGTGATATTACTTCTCTAAAGATAAGGTACTCTTTATCATCATTGAAAATTTTAACCTCCTTCTTCTTACAATAAATTTTCGCATCATGGTCTGAAATCCAATCCATACCATGGATTATATCAAATTCAATCATGGGTATGATGATGAGATCAGTAGATAAATAATGATTATTTGACTAAATGAGGGCTGATTCACAAATCATTGTTGCAATGATACTTTCATTAGGAGTTTTTACTGACAAATATCGTCTTAAAACAAATTGGAAATATCTAATTTTCTTAGAAAATTGGAAATATATGAAACAATGTGGTGATCTAGAATCAAATAAAGCATTGGATAAACTTGAGGAAACCATTAAATTACCTGCCACCATGTCTTTTGGAGCTTCAACCTTAGCAGTAGTGATCTCATAAACTTATCCTTTATCTCTTGGCTTTTTCTGAGGTAAGTATCCCTGACTCTTTGGACATTCATTTTTATAATGTCCCATGTCCCTGAAATTATAGCATTGAACATTGGTAGCTTTTTTCTTTCCCTTACAATCACTAATAAGATGGCCTTTTGGTCCACATCTGTACCATACACTTTTTCCTTTTAAATAGGCACCACGGTTCTTCCTTCTAAAATTATCACAGGGTGGAAATTCAACTCTTCTCTTCTTCCCTATTTTCTTATTTCCTTTCCCAGAGTGTTTTTCAGGTCTCTTCTTCTCTTGCTTTGCTTTAAAGTTGTAAGACTTAGAGAATTCCTTTTTTATCTTGATAGCACAGGAGACAATATCTTCGTATGATGAGAAGTATTGCGATACTAATGATTGATGGAGAAATGGTTTTAACCCATCAAATAAACGGTCAATCTTACTTTTTGGGTTACATATATAATCTGCAGTATGCTTGCAAACCTTTTAAAGTTAGCTTCATATTTTTCGACATTCTCATACTCTTTTTGCCTCATCCTCAGAAATTGCCTTTCTATATCTACTTTATGGTCACAAGTAAATTATTTTTATAATAAAAATTATTTAAACTCCCTCCATTCCATACTAAATACTTCTTCATCCTCTTCTGTGTTTTTAATTAATGACCACCATTAATCTTCATCTCTGGTGAGGCGATAAACTTCCATGACAACTTTTTCCCTTTTCGCTACTCCCCAAAGCATGAAATATTTTCTCTAAGGAAAGTATCCATTGTTCAGGTACAAATGGATTTGTAGACCCATTGAATGTTGGTGGTTGTGGCCTCACTAAGATGTCTAACATTGATCCTCCTCATTGTGGATCAGCGCACTTCATACGAGTAAGGTTATTATTCATAACTTGTGTGAGTTGTCCTAGTATGGTGATAAGATGATCAGCACCAGTTCCATCACCAGATCCTATATAATTATCTTGAGTATGAGGTAAATCCCTACATGGATTATATTAATTGATATGGTTTCCATTACTTCCACTAGGTGTCATTTCTAAACAGTGGCATAAAGTAGATTAGTTTATGAATCGAAATACATAATTCCATACTTGTAAAACACTTAACAAAAATTGAACAGTTTATGGATATAATCCATAATCATATAAATATTTTATTTTAGGAGGTATATACTCATAAATCCTTCATAATGGTTTGTAAAGAAAATGTGAATTATCCTAAGCATATCCCCTGGGAGTGTCGTAACCAAGAGTGCAGTATGGCCCATTATCGTGCACCAGTTCCCATTCGAGTCTGTCTCAAAGAGGTTTTTTCGAGTTTTACCCCTAGGTACATCTGTGCTTGAGCCGCCTCTACCTGCTCGTATCCAGAGAGGGATGTATTTCTTGGAAAATACACAAAATCTCTATATTACCAAAATTATAGGAACTTATTCTATACTAATCATCAAAGTCTATGTTAGGGTAATGTTCTCTAATCAGAGTTTTTCTAAATCTAGTTTCCAAGGTTTGTACTAAGCTTCCTCTGATACCAATTGTAACGCCCCGACCCCAGTTACCCAGAGTCGGTGCATTATTTTAATACATTGTCATGATCACAAGGGATCAAATCCCAAAATACCGACCAGTTTAGTATTATTGGAAACAAAATTCATACATAAGTTCAAATTTACAACTTGAAAAGAAATAAAACACAAATTTATTCCATTAGAAACATCCAAACCTCCAACATTATCCCTGAAAATCACTCATTAATAACTTCATAATATCCTAGTAAAATGAATCATAAGAAAGGGGTGAGATCAAATGCTCAGTGAGGGTAAGCAATATACCATCCAATGGCCCGAAGGCCTTTAAAAATTTTATTGTTTCAACAAAAACATAAAAATAAACCCCCTTTTAAGGGAATAAGGGAGGGAACCCAAGACATCATCGACTTAAAACAATTCCCAACCCAGAGGTCTAGCGAGACAAACCAAACTGACACATGAATCTTCCCCTCCCCAGCATTTGAACATGGAAAATCACTCCACCATTGCAAGGCTTAATAGTAAGAAAGTGTCCTGTGTCAAAGAACATGCCCGATCTGATGACTGTCGCCATACCCTCTCAACATCCAAATCCAAAAAACACTAAAATGATGAAGAGAAGCTCTAGAACCTCCTATGGGGCCTGATCCATGGGTTGAGTCTGGATGCAACACCATACCAACAGACCTCACAATAAAAGACCACTCATCCTTCCGAAATGACCATTCCAAGCGCCACCATCAGAGGTCATCCTGGACCAACACCACTGCCCTCCTCAAACCCCCCAGCCACCAAAGTCACATAAGCCCAGAAGGAAACACAAAATTCACGAGAACAATCCATCATCATCTAGGAATGGGCGGCCCAACCCTGCACCAAGAGGGCGTCACTGATGAGAGGATCAGGGTCGTCCTGAAACAGAAGGGCCACAATGGGCCGGAATCTGCTCCTATAAGAACCACGGATGTACCCTTACCAGATTTTGAAACCTCACAACAATAAGAATGTAAACAGGAGAAGGAAGAGAAGATCCAGCAAGATCGAACCAGAACAAACCATACTAGATCCATCTAGATAGAACAAACATCAGCATACCCAATCACGCCATACCAAAAGTGAACCTGCAAAACCCAGAGAAGTTGCAACCTAATACCTCCCCCTCTAAAATGTTGTAGATGTGACTGGAGACCCACACCTGATCTTTCCAGATGAGCCGAGGAACCCAGGCTGCCCGACGAAGCCGGACAGTACGCACCGAATCTCTGAGAACCCAGGAACCCGGTGAAGTCGGACGAAACAACCTAGCTGTGAAGCTGATCGCACAACGAATATCGTTGTTGACAAAGAGGGACAAGCCACACCACCGCTGTTCCAGACGAGATCCAGCCGCACCGAGCCACGCTGAGCAACATAGTCGCACCGCCTTCACGCCAGACGAGATCCAGCCGCACCGAGCCACACTGAGCAACACCGCCTCACCACCGTCGTGCCAGATTAGATCCAGACATACTGATCCATGCCAAGAAACACCATCGCAAAACCATCATGCCAGACGAGATCTATTTTTCACCGCTAAAGACGAACCATGCCGGGACAAATGCACAAGGCTCGACGACGCCCACGTCGAACCAAAACCAGAAGCAGAAATCACAATCAAAGCCAGGCCGGAGGGGGGAAGATAGGAAACCAAAACTAAATAAACCCAATACATTGATGTTTGGGAGACACGCTGCTCAAAGGCTCCACCCATAAGGGTAAGCAATATAGCAGAAGATAACATAAACATTATTCATGGTGAATAATTGAAAACACGTGCCTTTACAAATGATAAACATGAACACTTTATGGAAGGAATATGAGCTGAGTAAATAATTCAAGAATAAAACATAGTCATGGGTATTTTAATAGCCGAATAACCACATGAACCATCAATATTATTTTCATAATGAGGGAATTTATAATGCCCGACATTCTGAAACATTTTTTCAAGGCCTCGGCCAAGACGTCTAAAAATGATTTTGGCCTTAGCCAAAACCATATATCAAATTGGGAAAGGCCTTGGCCAATTCCACATCTAATTGTATCATGAGACCTAGCGATGCATCGAGGAGCTATATCAGGCTCCACTCGTCACTTACTAAGTCAAATACATTCCTCATATGAAAATGTTGAAATATAACATAAACATTCGTATTAAAACTAGCATACGTAATACCAATAATTTAATCATAAACCATGAATGGTATAAAAATAACACATCCACAATCAAACATATCACAAAACCTTCAATACAATATGGAAGATTTGTATCATAATACATCAACTTCAAACAATTTTAAAATCCACCAAATGATGTTGACATAGATGAAAGGAAAATTATTTAATAAGAATATATCTTTCTATTTTGAAATCATTTAAAATTAATGTAATTATAAAAGAAAACATTTATTTTGAAAATATTCTTGTAATATTGTAAGGGAAGCTTCGATGAGGTCATAACAGCAGAGAATAATCGCACCTGCCGTATAAGTTAAAAAAGACATTCTTACCGTTATTTTGTCGAAAAGGTCGTAAAGTTCCTTGTTTGGAAAATGAAAGAAAGATTTATTTAAAAACATATAAGGTAAAATAAGGGTATAAATGACTATAACCCATAGTTTAGTAAATATTAGAATTGTTTTTAAAAACATTTTTAAGAAAACAGATATGTGGATGATACAGAAGTCCCAGTAGATACTTACGTAAAAACAACCTCGAATAATAAAGAGATTGTAAAATTAAACCTTACCTTGTACTTTTCCTTGGTCGAGGGTATGTTAACCTCCTATATAATAGATAAATCATTTTTTTAAATTATACAAGAACCCTATACTTAATTATGATATCATATATGATCTTCTAACAATGCATTGTTAATAATATTTCAGTATTATCGTTGTTTCAGGTGTTAACTGATTTGTTTTCCTTTATATTCTTTGTTACGTGAGTCATGTTTGTTATGGATGGGATGTATATTATTAATATACAGAATTATATCAAGTATTTAAACATTATTTTTAATCATCAAATGAAAATTAGTCTTGAATGGTTATGATGGGGAATGAATGTCATCACGTTCGTGGAGACGGTAATCCGTACGTAAGCACGAGCGACAATATCATTTTTTGATATTAAAATAGTATGTAAATAGATGGTATATCGTATATAATGAATTATTAACATTATATATTTATTATTTACATCAATTATACATAATTATTATAATCATCCAAAAATAATGTATTGAATAACAACTACACCACAACGTAGAGACGGTAAGTCGTAGGTACGCACGTATGGTGACTTTGTCATTCATATGATGGATAGAATAATGAATATAGTTGTACCATTTT
Source organism: Viscum album (assembly GCA_963277665.1). NCBI lineage: Eukaryota > Viridiplantae > Streptophyta > Magnoliopsida > Santalales > Viscaceae > Viscum > Viscum album. The sequence continues at coordinate 512,519,242 of OY728153.1, read as the reverse complement.
TATAAAAACATAATAGTTTATATAAGATACTAGAGTTATTATTTTAGAATGGAAACAATAAAGAAATAGGAATTGCAAGAAGAAAAGAACTTGAAAGAGGTGATGAAATATTTACCTCTTCTTTGGGTTCTTCCTTTTTATTTGATAAAAAGAGATCCTTAAGTTGAATTTATGACCAAAGGAATGAATCTAGTATACATTTAGGATAGTTGGAAGGATATTTGGGAAGGGTTTGGCCAGGCCAAATGGCTTTGGAGGTGTGAATTTGAGAGAAGGAGAAATGCCTTTTTATAATAGGGATGACAGGCACCTTAGGAAAAGATTGAAATATTATTTTATAATAAATTAATATTCGGTTTATAATGGCTCCAAAATGATTTATTTAGAGTCTAAGGTGGGTATGTGTCTAAATAATTTCAACCAATAGGTTTTAGATAGGTTTAGGTCGCCATATTAACCTTATCATTTAGATTTAACTATTAGTTAAGTAGTTCGACATTTACCATGTCTCTTTGTATTTTTATATTATATGGTTAGTAAACATATTATAAACTTTCAATAGAACCCCAAGTGATTCATTATTGATATATATAACCTTATCTAACTCCTCTGGACGAACCTTATATTTTTAGGAATAGAATATCAATTAATAATATAATATGTGTTTAAAAAACTCTTTTATGTCAATGTTGACACTATTTAGTAATTGATTTTTGTTAAAGTCCTAATATATATTATTAATTTGAAATAAATTCATTTAATCATTAATAAAATGTCGTATTAACCTGTAAAATTCTTTTATTTCATCAAAAGTCTCAATTTACATTTATTTGGGTATTTATAATATCCATTATTTTAATATTTCATTAATAAGGTAATTACTGCATCATCATTGTGTCATAAATAAATTAAATTATATAAGGTATAAAAATTATAAATAAAATACCATTATGTAGGAAATATTTTTATCTTTATTATTAATATTTATAGTCGAATTCATCTTATGTATAACCCTATATTAAAAATGTTTTAGTTATTAAACTTTGAATTTAACACTTTTAACTCTTCTTTAAATAAAATAATAATAAATGTCCTAATCTAATCCAAGTGGACCTAAAGGATCATATTTTATTACTAAGGTTGTTTTTGGTCTAATTAAACTTATCCAATAGAATTAGGACATGTGTTAGGGTAATAATAATATCATTTTTACCTTTAATTACCCAATTTACTTTTAATCGTGGTAAATAAAAGTTAAAAGTTACTATTCACAAAAAAATTATTTTCATCCCATTGAACAAAATTTTACTTACTAATATCAACCATGTATCTCTGATTTTTGAAATTCAATTCATAGAATCGGTAAAATTAAGTTTTATTCAAATTTTCAAATGCTCCTAGAAGATGGGTAAAAGATGGTAAAAAGTTCAATAAAAATTTTATATATCTAAACTTATTATAAAATGACTCCAATGAATTACACTGAACTTATATAAGTATTATGTATCTATTTAGACCAAAAATAAATTTAAATAAAATAAATAATTATTTAAATAAAAAGTCGGTTTTAAACAATAATTCGGTGTTTTCACTATTTATCAAAAATTGAATGTTTTCAGAAAAATACCAAAAATTCACCCTAAGATAATTTTGATACTCCAAATTCAAAAATGAAGTGAATTTTGAAAAATAAAATTAATAAAATTTTAAAAAGTGTGTATTACTATTCATAACAGCTAGTTTGATTGGTCGCAGTGTGTTAGAATCTCGAAGTTGCGTACAATGCAAGCTATTGCATTATTCAAAGGGAAACATATTGTGGAAGCTTGGGGTGTTATAGGTTGGGTAAAATACCCTCTCAACCACTAGTCAAAACTAGGGATAAGGAAAATTTTAGTTCCATAAACCTTAGGAGTGGATGAAAACATAAAATCTAAATAACCCCTCCATTAAAGTCATCCCCTCTAGAGGAAACCACCATCTCAACCATTGAAAATAGTCCAAATGAAGAAAAAATCTTGTCCTGAGAGAATCCCTTCCAAAGGAAAGTGAGTTTCAATTGATGAACCACCAAGACAAACCATTCCTATTTCATTTCCCCAAAGGGAAACACAACCAAGGAAACAAAAAAAACACTAAAATGAATAAATAAATGTTAAAAACGTTCAACAAAGTGCATGTTAACATCCCCTTGATTGATGTCGTGAAGAAGATTCCATGATACACCAAGTTTATAAAGGATATATATAAACGTCGAAGGTAAATTCAAGGTGATGAAAAATTGATCTTGGGGAGGAACCTCTTAGCATTGATTGATCCATCAATACATACCAAATGAAATGATCCTGGAACATTCTTGATTAAATTCACCATTGAGGAGTATTTCATTTCTGATTCTATGATTGATTTGGGTGCTTCTATAAATGTGATGCCTCACTCTATTTTCTCTTCATTGTAGGTTGTGGAATTAAATCCGATAAAATTATTTGTTTAACTAGAAAACCAGAGTACCACACACCTCACTAGTGTGTTAGATGATGTTCTTGTGAGAGTGAAAATATTAAATTTTCCTACTGATTTATATGTTCTTAAAATAGAAGATGATTGGATAAATGCACATGCCCCAATTATATTGGGGAGTTCTTTCTTGAAAAATTAAAAAGCCATAATTAATTTCCAAAATTGTACATTATCTATGGAGTTTGGTGGTGAAATTTTCTACTTCAACATCCTTGATGGCATGTGTCACCCCTCAGAAGAACATTACTCACTTTCAGTTAATTATATATATGTACTTCCATCCCCCAAAAAAGTTTTTTCTTTCCCCAGATCCCCTTTCTAATTTTTCATCCTTGATAGAAATTCTTGGTAATTAATCTTTTATTCAATTTTTTAGTGGTCTAGAAAAATTTCATCAAATTTTTTTAATTGATTATTTCTTGAGAACTGAGGATCACATTACCATCGATGATACTGATAATCTTGTAAAATCTCATTCCTCATATGAGGATGTTACCATTGAGCAGTTAGATGAAATAATTAACCTCTCACTTACACATTCAATCCCATAAATCCAAAATCCCCTAGAATCTGAACTTAAACCATTGCCTCAAAATTTGAAATATTCATATCTTGATAATGGAAAAAAAGCTTCTTATCATTATTGCTATTTCACTCCCACTAGATCATGAATTGTGACTGATTGAACATTTAAGGTATTATAAAAAATATTTGGGATGGACACTTACTAAAATTCATGGAATTATCTCATCAATTTCCATGAATCCAATATTGTTAAATGATGTGGCTAAACCAGTTAGGCAGGTATGATGTCGACTGAATCCAACCCTCCTAGATGTGGTTAAAAATAAGGTAACAAAATTACTAGCTGCTAGAATTATTTAACCCATCTCTGATAGCCAATGGGTCAATCCGCTGTAGGTAGTTCCTAAAAAAATATTATGATGGTAATTAAAAATTAAAACAATGAATTGGTTCAAACCCATGTGAATAATAGTTTGTGTGTCTGTATAGACTATCACCGACTAAATCAACACACTATGAATGAGAATTTCCCATTTTTGTTCATTGACCAGATGTTAGAGAGGCTAGCAGGGATGCCCCGCTAATATTTCATTGATGGGTATTATGGATACTTTAAGATCCATATTTCCTCTAAGGATTAGTAAAATACAACATTCAAGTTACCCTTTGGTACATTCTTCTATATGAGGAAGTCATTTGGTCTCTGTAATGCTCCATGTACATTCTAGAAATGCATGGTTAGTTTTTTTTTGGATTTCATAGAGAATTCCATGGAAGTATTCATGGATGATTTCAATGTGTATGGATCCTATTTTGACCACTGTTTGAGTAGTCTTGGTTCTATCCTATATCTATATATTGAAAATAATCTTGTATTAAATTATTAGAAATTCCATTTCATTGTATGACAATGTATATTACTTGGACTTTTTATTTCTGGGGATGGTATCCAAGTAGATAAATCAAATGTATATATCATGTATTCCCTAAAATTCCCAAAAAATGTATGGGATGTGCAGTGTTTCATAGTTCATGTCATATTTTAATGTCATTTCATTTGTGACTTTAGTAAGATTACACTTCCTCGCTCTCAATTACTCCAAAAAACAAAAGAATTTGTGTTTGATAACATATTGTGTGGATGATTATAAAAAATTGAAATAGAGTATCACATCACCCCAATAATCCAACCACCTTGGTGGGATTTACCATTTGAGATCATGTGTGATTCCTCTAACTATGAATTTGGGGAAGTATTATTACAACATGTTCATCTAGTTCCACAAGCCATAGCCTATGCCTCACGCACATTGCTCCCTTCCTAAGAAAACAAAACCAAAAATGAGAAATAATTTTTTTCCATTGTGTTTTAATTTGATAAATTTAGGTGATAACTTTTAGGGTCCAATGTCATTATGTTCTCATATCATTCATCCCTCCATTATCTCCCTAAGAAACTGAAAGCCAACCCACATCTCATTCATTGGATGCTCCTACATTAGGAATTTATTCTAGAAATTAGGATTAAAAAGAGAGCGTAGAATGTGGTGGCTGACTATATCAGTTGGACCCTCCCATACTCAAACATTTAATCATCCCCTTATATTCCCATAAATGACATGTTTCTTGATGAGAAACTGTACCACGTGCAAGATGTTATTCCTTGTTATGATGAAATTCTAAGTTATTTGGTTGCATCTTGTATTCCTGATTATTTCCACAAAAAACCTAGTTTATCTCCTAAAACATTATTCTCTTTGGTAAATTTGGGATCACCCATACCTTTGGTGCACATGTAGTGATAAATTAATCAAGCGTTGTGTCGCTAATAATGAGTTTTAGTCTATCCTTAGGTTCTGAAAAACACTTTCTTGTGGGGTCCACCTTTGTCCCCAATAGACTACTCATAAGGTCCTCAATGATAGTCTCTTTTGGAAAAAATTATTTCAAGATGACCGTGATTTATAAAAATATTTTACTTACTATCAAATAATGGGGAATATCTCTAAAAAATGAAATTCCACAAAAAATCATTTCTCTTCCATTAAATTTTTGATGTTAGGGGAATTGAAATTATGGGGACATTTCCCAAATACTTTGGAAACATGAGCATTATTCTGGAAGTGGATTATGTGTTAAAATGGGTAGAGGCATGAGCCACTTGGATAGATGATTTAAATATAGTTGTGTAATTTTTTAGAACCCAAATTTTCTGTAGGTTTGGGTTTCTTTTATTTATCATTAGTGACCAAGGTTCTCATTTTTTTTAAACAAACCATGAAATCACTTTTGTGTCAGTATGGGGTCAAACATCAAGTGTCTACTTCATATCACCCATAGACCAATGGTTAAGTTGAGGTATTGAATAGAGAGGTAAAAAAATCTTCAAAAAAAGGTGCAACATAATAGAAAATATTGGATTCTTAGACTTAATGATTCATTATGGAATTAAGTACTGCCTTCAAAACTCCCATTGGCGTGTCCCCATATCAGTTATTTTTTTGGAAATATGTGTACCCTCCCTGTTGAGATAGATCACTTAACCTACTAGTCCATTAAACAATTCAATTATAATATTTCTGTTGAATCTCCTTATAGTAATTTTCAGATTTATGAGCAAGAGGAAATGTGTATAGATTCATATGAGAACTCATGAATTTATAATGAGTGAACCAAGGCTCCACATGACCACCCCACCATTAATTATAAATTCCGCATTGGGAATATGGTCCTAATTTTCAATGCTAGGATGAAGATTCATATAGGTAAACTTCTTTCCCACTAGTTTGGTCCATACACAATTACTAATGTTTATCCATTTAGTGTTGTTGAGGTAACAGATGAAGAACAAAACAAACCTTCACTATCAATGGGCAATGGCTGAATCACTTTCATGAATCCATTATGGAGCCCCCAATGGAGGAACTTCAATGTCAAGAAGAAAACTATGAATGAAACCCACCAATTTTTATCCGTCCTTCCCATATTATCTTTTATTATAGTGAGGACACTATATACTCTAGGTGTAGGGGATGGGTACATTCCCGGGTTATTTAGGAATTTTCATCATCTTTATTCTTTTTCTATTTTTCTCTTGTTGTATAGTATTATTATCCCCCCCCCATTTTACCGCGCACTTTTGTACCAGAATTTTAATTTTAATTTCCCACTTGACTATGGAAATTACATGAAAATGAATGAGGAATTTCCCTAATTCATGTTTTTTTACATTTAAAAAAACATTCACTGATGAAATTTCTGTTTTAGCATGAATTTGACAATGAGGTGTGATTTTGTCTAGTATTTGTTATATTAATGGTATTTATGATTGTATAATTTTGAAATCTTTGTGAAGAATAGTACCATTTGTGTGAGTATTTTGTGGGAAAATTGTTTCACTTAATATATCCACACATCTTTGCACCCAACCATGAAGTTTGAATTTTTCTTACTCAATATAAGGTAAATATACCTTAAAATAATATTTTTCATCTTTAAAAATTTATTTTTTTCATACATTCCTTACTTATCTTATCTTTCTCATTACTGTACTGAATTGACTTATGCATGTGTACCTATTATCTGCCTGTTTTACATCCTCAAAAAACAAAAAAAAACAAAAAAAATGGGTTGTTTCTTCGGAAGTTCAAAAACCATTCTTCCTCGACCTTTGATCTTCTTAAAACTATTATAATTAGTGTCATGAGGAGATAAATAAGGTTTGAGATATGAGAGTGAGATTTCTTCCAAGTTAAAATTTTGAAAAAAAATAATAAATTAGGGGTGATTTAATGTAAAACATACGGGGATACATAGGTAAAGATATTAAGGTTTTACTCCCGAGAATGATTAAGTTAGTGGGTCTTGAAATTTCATTGAAAAGGATGCAGGGTAGGTTCAGTGCATAAAATCATTTAAGTATAAAAAATTTAAAATAACCTATATTTACTGGGTATAAAGTGGAAAGAATATAATTAAATTTTTGTCAAACACACATATGTAGAGTTAGTGACACTTTTGACTTTTGAATTATTTTCTCAAATTGGTATCATTCATCTCCTTTGATTTTGATCTAATACAATTTATGAGACATATTTTTCAATGATCACTGATAATAAATCTTTTTTGTGATTATTTATATGATCAAATTTCTATTAAGAATTAAATATTCAATGAATGTTAAATATTCATGATGTTGGGAATATCCCCATGATTCTTTTTTTAAAATTTTACTTCCCCCAAGAGTGAAAATATTTGGGTGTGAGGGTGTGATCGCACCATGATTCACTCTTTTATTTCACCCTTACACCACAATATTAAACTAATTTTGCATTATAATTTCCAAATATAAAAACAAATTGAACATTATGATTTATATTTTATTTTTATAACTATTAAAAAGGGTTAACTCACTTGTTTTAATTGTTTAATTGAAGTCGGAGGTGATTTGGAGGATTCAGAATGAAGTTGAATCCAAATGGGCTAAACTACATGGAAGACCATGAAAAATTTTCAACTATTCTGCATTTTTTGATAAATATGGGCATCAAAATAGTCTAAAATTTTATATCAGATCCAAAACCGCATGTGATAAAACTAATCTAAAGAAACCCAATCTTGATTCATCCTTTTGGTAACCCAAAAAGTGTATCTATCTAGGGAATTAAATTTTCATGAAGTAAATTTTTTTTTGGTATTCTAGATATATCTACTGAAAAATATTCTCAATGGACTGAAAAAGTAATTATTCCTTAAAAAAACTTTTATATTTTTTTGAATTCAAGATTATTTCGTTTACCTACACAAAACTGTGAAACAAGTGGTATCTTGAATACTAGATTTACAAATGCATTTTCATTTTTGGGTATAAAAGGGAACCATGGGAAACTCCTTTGAAAGTTAGAGAAAGAGAGAAAACTGCTACCAATTTGGAGTTCTATAGGGTTCTTTTCATCCCCTTTGATTTTATATAGTTCCATATCCTGATAGGGAGACCATAAATGAAGAAGGATATCCACCTGAGATTCCTCCTCTCAATGGAGAGCTAAATATTGGTCATTAATTTTAAGGGAGATAAACATCTTGTAAATTGATTTTTGAAAGTTGTAATACTACTGGTTTGATGAATTTTTTGTTTGAAAACATTCCATTTAGAGTTATCTTAATTTGATTCATGTTTGAATGATTTTTTTTATCAAACTGTATGAAATTCTATTTTATTTTAATCGATCAGTGTGAAGTTTTGAGTGCATGACTTGTGTTGTTCTAATTAGACAACAAAAGAATCTTTTTCTTACCCACTTATTTGAGATTTAAATTTGATTTGGATGTTATTATACAATGAATAATATTTTTATCTTATCTATATGAAATTTATGTCAATTTTTGGTTCATCATTCATTAATATAAATATTTTGGAAGTAATTGGGATTCTGATTAATTTTAACCAAATACTTACTTCAAAACTTATTTAATATCTGAGAATGATAAAGTTTAAATGTGTGTAGTGAACTCATAATGGATCCTTTTTCATATTTTTCAAAAGAAAAATGTTTTCAACTATTAAACTTTTTAAATTATGTTGTTTGATTTTTAAGATTATTTCCAAAACCACCCCTTCTTTTAGTACTATTTTTTAAAAATAAAAAAATCAAACCTCTAATTATCCTTGAGAGATAACCTAGTGTATTCATTATTATATAAGAATCCTTTAAATAAATAATCAATTTTAATTTTCATGACAATGCATTCATTATTCTCTTTAACTCCCCCAAAATTTTCTTCACCTCTAAACACAATATTTTAGACATAATTCTCAGAATGGAGATCTACTTATTGAAACCATTTTTAGATAATATTCTCCCTCTCAAAGATATTTTTTGATATCTATAAAATTCTATATTATATGGATTTCATCATTTAAAATAGGTTTAAAACCACTTATAATTCTTGAAGTTATAAAGGATCAGATAACAACTCAGAAGGGAGGGTGAATTAGTTTTTTATAAGTTTCAAAACATTTATAAACTTAACCCTTGCAACCTGTTAAGATTTATTTCCTTATAAATTTTAGTAAATAATCATGCATGAAAATTTAGGAATGAAATTGAAATACACATGAATTAAAAGGTTCAACCTTAGTATGAGAACCAATAACGTTTCCATAGACACTCTTGTGGGTCTATGGAAATCCACTATTAAGAAGAAGTGAATAAAACTAGTTCCAACTCCCATTAGACAGCTTCTATCTCTCGATAGAAATGATTATATTTAATATCTTCAATTTACAATGTTTTATTATAAAAAAATTTAGCCAAACAAAATAATAAATAATTTGTTGAAACTTCTCCACAATTGGTCAGTCTAAATCCTTAGTCTAACTTTTTTGGATCCTATTTTCTCAATACAATGATGCTAGATCAAATTCTCTCAAAAAATGATGCTAGATTCAGGATCTGATTTTCTGAGTATGATGATTTTGGATCTAATTATCATAATACAATAATGTTGGATCCTGAATCGGATTTTTTGAGTATGATGATTCAGCACAATGAATTCATTCTCAATCTAAAAAACAATAACTCTACCAGAATGGTCAATACAATTATTCTTTAATAATATGGGAAATTTCACTTCAGATTCTACAACACTCTTCCTTTTTCACGTATTTGAAAGTTTCAAATGAACAAGTGATTGGAGGAAGTATTTATATGTGGCTCTGAAAACAAATTTGGGAAACATGAAAATTTTCCCCGATTCCTAAAATCTAAAAAACACTGAAAATATCAAATATTTTACACTTTAACTTTGACTTATTCTAACCTCCTTATATTTCTCTAAGATTTACGAAAAAATTAAATTCAAGTTGGACCACTTCAATTCGTCATACCTTTATCAGCTTATTATGATTTGTTTCTTTCTCAGTATCATTACAATATATTTCTTTCTCAGCTCATTATGATCTTTTTCTTTATCAGCTCATTAAGATATGTTTCATTCTTAGCTCAGTATGATCTATTTCTTTCTCATCTCATTATGATATTTTTCTTTATCAGCTCATTCCAATCTGTTTCTTTCTTAACTTATTACGATCTATTTCTTTCTCATCTCATTATGATATTTTTTTTCTTATCTCATTACAATTTGTTTCTTTGTTAGTATAATGTTTCGAGTAAGAAAATACCATTATGAAAATCCTAATATGAAAATATGAGTACGAAAATATCAGAATGATTTTCCCAGTATGAAAAATCCCAGTACAAAAATCTGAGTACTAAAATATTATTATGATTTTCCAAGTACTATGAATATAAAAATGAAAATCTCAGAACGAAAATTTGAGTATGAAAATATCAGTATTATTTTCCCAGTACAAAAATCAAAATATCAAAATCTAAGTATGAATATCTCTGTACGATTTTCCCAGTACACAAATCCAAGTACCAAAATCTCAGTACGATTTTCCTCTTCCTTAGGCTCAGAAACATCTTTTTATTTCTCAACTCATTATATGTAATTCCCATTATGATAGAAATATAATTATAAGGAAAATATCATTTTTCAAGTCAGAAATTATTCAAACCACTCCACCATTTCTTCAAAAGATTTTATCATGCAAGATTTCATTCTTTATAAGAACTTATTGATCAGTAAAGAATCATCTAATTTTTTTTAGAAAGTATGAAAAATCTATAACCCATGACCTCAATTTATTCTTTCAAAACTCTTTACCAACTTCATTCTTTCTATTATTATTTTGATTTCAAATATTTTCAATTTCATGTCGATGAACCTGAATATGATAAAGTGACTAATCAATATCTTCAACTTCCTAACTTCATCTATGTCTGATGTATCTCAATATGAAAACTTGGGTCTGGAAGCTTATATCCATAAAACAACCTCATTATGATGGACTAGGTTTGATTCCTAGAAAAAACATTCTTTTAAAAAGAGATTTATCTTTAAAAAAATAAAAAAAATTGTCAAAACAAAACAACACAAAGGTTCTTTGATCTCCCTCTTTGTATTTTTTGAAAATACTATTTAAAAACTTTTCAAATGTTTAGAATTTTTTATAAATCAACTTTTTTTATTTTATCAAAAATATCATTTCTCAAAAGATAGTGTCCTCACACCACACTACTGTATAAAGTAATTTTTTTGAATTAATTTCTTACCTCAGTGAAAAGAAAGTTTTGCGGCCATGAAAAGATAAACTCTCCTCACTTTTCTTTTCAAACTTTATTTATCACTCCCCCATTATTTCTTTTCACACTTTTTTTCTCTCCCTCATTCTTTATTTTCTCACTTTCTTTCTCTCCCCCATTTTATGATAACCATATCATCATATTCTTAAAATAAAGATAAATAAACCTTTTTACAAAGTAAATAAGTTGTTACTTTCTCTTCTCATTTGTCAATATACTCCAAAGAAAAGTGGGGGTATTTCATTATGAGGTTTAGGAAGACATGGGAGGTGGTTTAAGATGAAGTTGTATCCATAGTTCCACAAACCTTTCTTTCAGAATTTATTTTTTAAATATATCAGAAATGTGATAATTTTTCGAAATATATTCCATAAAAAAATCTCTAAAAGAAAATTTATCTTTTATAAATTGAAACATGATATCAATGTGCTTTTATCTTGAATGTTGGATAGGATTCTTAGAAAGATCAATTAAACTCTTATTATCACAAAGTATCTTCAATGGTTTAGAAACTTTTACTATCAAATATACTGGCTGAACATTCATCCACAACATTTGAGTACAAGATTAAGTAGCTGAAACAAATTCAGATTCATCTGTGCTCAAAGTTACTGAACTTTGTTTCTTACTATTTCAACTCACACAACATTCACCAAAGAAAAATGTTCCTCCTAAGTTTTATGTTTTTATAATTACAATATCCATCCCAATCAGCATCAGTAAAACCATGAAACTTCATTTCACTATTTCTTTTATACAAAAATCCATGTGAAGTTGTTCCTTTGACATATCTCAAAATTATTTTTTCTACCAACCTATGTGATTCTTTCAAATTACTTTAATACCTGGAACACAAAGTTTCAAAATAAACAATATCAAGCCTTGAAGCTGTAAGGTAAATAAGACTTTCTATCGGCTTCCTAAAGTCATTCTGATTCACAGTTGTTCTTGATTCATATTTTCTAAACTTTGGTCTTAATAAAATAGGAGTTGAAACTTATTTTTATTCTTCCATCCCGAACTTCTTCAAAAATTCCCTAGCATACTTACTTTGGGATAAGAAAATTTATTTTTCTTTTTGTTGAACTTGTAATACAAGGAAAAAGGTAATTCTACCTACATTGACATTTAAAAATTATACTTAACTTCCTCAAAAAAATTTACAAACATATTTTATATTCACAAAAAAAAACTATAGCATCCACATAAATAGTTACAATTAGAGCTCTGAATTCAACATCTTTCACATATAAGTTGTTATCAACTTTTCTTTTAGAAAAGTTCAATATTCTCAAACACTTTTTCAAGTTTAAAATACCAGGTACATGGAGATTATTTTATCCCATACAAAGCTTTCATCAATTTAAAAACTTTGTTTTTATACTCATTAAGTATAAACCCACATGTTTTTTTAATGTAAACATCTTCCTCAATCTCTCCATTTAAGAAAGGTGACTTTACATCCATCTGATAAACTTTGTAATTCTAATTTGAGGCCACTAAATGAAACATTCTGTTAGTTTATATCCTTATAATAGGGGAAAAGTTTTCATCAAAATCCACACCTTCAACCTATTCATATCCATTACAAACATGTATTTCTTTTTTTTTTGAAACTTCTCCATTCTCATTCAATTTGTTTCCATAAATCCAATTGGTTCTGATAAAATTTTTATTTCTTGGCCATGAAACAAGTTCATATGTGTCATTATTTTCAATCTGATCCAACTATTCATTCATATCATCCACCCATTATTTGTGTTTAATATCTTCTGAAACTAGTTTTGGTTCAACTTTTGAGATAAATGTAGTTTTATTATCTGATATCCACTTTATTCTTGTCTAAACTAGAGCCTTATGATTCCAAATATTGTTTTTAGATTCAACATGTTTTTTTAAGGTAGGAAATTTAAAATTTTCATTCCCAGATAAAATTTCCTCATCACCCTATTCTTCTGAGTCTTGATAAGAATGTTTTTAATTACTTTCACCATTGTTGGAATTCTACAGTTTTTCCTCCTCAACATTCTCAAAAACGTTTTTAAGGAACATTGATTTTAAATTACCTTCACATCATATGTGTCCACCAACTTTTTTAAACAGTTGTTCCAACATTTGTAACTTCTTCTATTTAGTGAATAACTCATAATATTTCTTTCTTCATCTTTCTCATAAAGTGTTCCCAAAACCGTATTTTTTATTTTGAGAAAATATGGACTTCCAAAAACATTGAAGTATTTCAATAGAAGTTTTTTGTTATACCACATTTCATAAGGATTCATGTTAGTTTCTATTATCCACAATCATCTATTTCGAATATGTAGAGTTGTAGTAAAATATTCCCTCCAATAGAATTCTGAAATTTTGTATTCACCTAGCATACTTTTTCTCATTTCTACTAATATTCTATTATTTCTTTCTTCTACTCAATTTTGTTATGGAATATAAGGAGAGATATAATGATACTTGATACCATGATTTCTAAGATAATTTTCAAATGTATTGCTTGTAAATTAAGTACCATTATATGTTATCAACTTATTTATGGAAACCCCCATTTCTTTATCCATATCCTTTCTGAAGAATTTTAAATTTTCAATAGCCTCTAACTTGTGCTTCATAAACATGATATTTGTCGTCTGAGTGAAATAATCAATAAAAGTGATAAAGTATAAATCTCATATTTTTTATTAATGTCTCATCGGTCCACATAAATCGAAATTAATAATCTCAAGTGGTCTGGTAGATTGAATCTCAACACTTTCATGACTTTTGTTAGTTATAATTCCTTTATGGAAAGTAATACAAACACATTCATCTCTTATTTTCAATTATAGAAAATTTTGTACATCATCTAATTTAGAAAGTTTATTCACGTTTTTTTTCCAAGTTGGAGAAGTCTTTGGTACCAAATTTTTTTTTCATATTCAGCACTCAAGAAACAAGATTTATTTTATTCTTCTATTTGAAAGAGATTCCCACTGATTTTTTATCCTTTTGTAATAACATTTTCATCTTTTACACTTTTGATAATACAAAAATATTTTCTAAAAACAACTTCTTTTTCATCCTCATAATGTTTACTTACACTATGTAAGATATGTTTTCACCCATCAAAAAATAAAACTTTATCAGATTTAAACTTTTTGTCTTAAATCTTAACCGTTTTTATTCTTATGATTTTTAAGGAACTATCATTACCAAAGGTAACTGCTCCTCTGTCATGACTTTCAACATGTTTCATAATTTTTATGTCACCTATAATATGTGAAGAAAAACCACTGTCAAGTATCCATAGTTTTCTCCTTTTACTTTCTTTTGAAGTTGTTTCTACAACAAAATATCTTTTCTCAACATTATTCTTTTCGGCTTTCATTACTTTTATATCATAAAAAACCTGTTTTGGAATAAGTTTTATAAATATTTCAACATGATTACTAGCTCGATCAAATTTTCCACAAACTTCTTACATACATTCAAATTGATTACTTGTTTTAAAAATTCTAACATCTAGAGATTTCAATTTTTCAACTTTCTGTAAGTTAGGAAAGTTTCTCATTCCAATTTTACTATTTATTTCACTTTTCTCAAACCTTATTCCAAGTAAGGATAAGTTTTGTAAACAATTATAATCCTTATTCCCATAGATTAAAAAACAACAGTAATAAGCATCAAATCGTGATTTTTTTTAAATAAGATCTTTGTCTATTGAATTTTTTTTGAGGTTGGTATCTTCTTTCTGCACTAACATACTCAGGACGTGCACCATATTTTCTTTTGAGTGAGTTTTCTAGTTTTATATATTTGATAGGTTTTTCAAATCCTTTTTTCACCCAATATTTCCCAATATTTTTCTAGAACCTACAATGTTAAAATAATAAGATGAAAATTTATTATTGGAAAGAGAATATTTCAACTAATTCTCGTATTGAGCCTTCTCAAAAACTTTAGAAGTCTCAGATTTTACTTCCAAAGCATTTTTTAAGTTTTCATTCATGTTCCCAAAGTTTCTTTCGGACTCAATAATTTTTTAGTGAAACTTGTTAACTTCTTATTCCTTAGTTTCATTTTCTTACTAACATATTTAATCATATTTCCCTATTTAGAAATTGTAAGTTATTTACTTAAAATATCCTCGATGTATTATTCCTCTTGCATGATAACATCTTTTCTTCCATCAGTAACTTATTGAAAATATTTATTCATAACTATAATTTCTTTATTGAGATTTTTTTCTCAAGACATGTTAAAATTTTTATTTTGAGCTAATACTCTCTATAAGATTATTCACCACCTTCTTAACTCTCTAAGGATTCTTTTTCTTTATCAACATTTCCAATGAATGCTCTGAATTGTTCTGAACTTTCATCTTCGGAATAATTTTTGTTGGTTGAGTCTGATTCAAATTTCTTTCTCAACAAACTTATTTTTTTTCTAGTAAACTTCTTCTTATGTCTTTAGGAACACTTTTCCTCTTTATTATTTTTGTTCCACTTCTTTTATTAAGGTTTTACGTTTGAATAATCTTGATATTCTCCAAAAATATTCTTGATGAAATTAATAGAAAAGTGTCGTATTCCACCACACTCAAAAAAATTGAGAGAAATTTTACCTCCATAATTTTTTCTTTATCTTATATGGTTATAGGATATAAGAGACATAATTTTTTCATTCAACTCATCATCCTATTTATCTTCAGTGTCACAAGGATTAACATCTTTAATTTTCAACTTTCTAATATGTTCAAAATCCATTTCATCTTTCATATTATTTTTTAACATTGGAGTTTTCCTCATTTCATAAGAAAAAATAAAGTTATAAAATTCATCAAGACATAAATCATATTTATCTTTTAAAGAAAAATTTTAGAATCAAACCTATCTAGAAAGTTTCTCATAAGTGTATTCATAATTGTAGAATCTTCTAAAACATCTCTGAAAACTCTGATGTTGCAAATAATTTAAATTAATTGTGTGAAGTATTCATCATTTTTTTCTTCATCTCTCATTCTAATTTCTTCATACTTACTATGATATATTTTTAGATTTTCTTCCTTAACTTTTTTATTCCCTTTGAAAAAACATTCCATCTTATCCCACATAATTTTTCAAGTTCTAAGACCCATCACCTTCTGATAAAAATTTTCTGTTAAGGACATAAGGATTTTATTTCTTGCCTTCCCATCAACTTCTATATTTATCTTATCCAAAAATGTCATAGAATCATTTTCTCAATAGGTGGAAATTAAATAGTTATGGCATAAAAAAATTCAAGGCCACGATATGGGAGATAAGGAATCATCCTATTTTTTCATCCATAATAATTTTTTCATTAAAATGTATAAAATCCTCTATTATTGATATAATTGATATTATCAATGATAAGGATTAAACAAGGGAACCTTCGCTCTGATAATAATTTATTTTCCAAAGGATATAATAACAACTGAGAAGGGGGGTTGAATCAGTTGTTCATTTCTTATAAGTTTCAAAACATTTACAAACTTAACCCCTGAAACCTATTAAGATTTATTTTCTTATCTACTTTTAGTAAATACTGATACATGAAAAAGTATTAATGAAAGTAATGGAACAAGATTTATAAGGTTCGGCCTTAGTGTGAGAAACTATATCCTTTCCATAGCCACTCTTGTGGGTCTATTGAAATCCACTATTAAGAAGAAGTCAATACAACTTATGACAACTCCCGTTAGACACCTTCTATATTATAATAGGAATGATTATACTGAATCCCATCAGTTTACAATGTTTTATTACAAAACAAATCATCCAAACAAAATAATAATAAAAAATGGAATATGCTCCACAATTACTCAGTCTGAATCCTCAGTCCGATATGGAAGGATCCAATTTTCTCAATACAATGATGTTGAATCCGATTCTCTCAAAACAATGATGTTGGATTCTTGATCTGATTTTCTGAGTATGATGATTCTGGATTTGATTCTCTAAATATGATAATGTTGGATCCTAAATCAGATTCTCAGAGTATGATGATTCAATATAATGAATTCATTCTCAATTAGAAAAACTCAAACTCTACTAGAATTATTAATACAATTCTTTTTCAATTAGATGGTAACATTCATTTATAATTCTCTAGTACTCTACGTTTTTTTCATATAAGAAATTTTTGAATGAACAAATGATCTAAGGAAGTATTTATAGGAAACTCAAAAAAAGGAAAGAAACATTGAAATTTTCCCCTCTTCCACAAATCTCAAAATCTCCAAAAATATCTCACATTTAAATCTTAAACTTTGACTTATTCAACCTCCTTATATTTCTATGAGATTTATGCAAAATTGTAATTCATGTTTTACAAATTCAATTAATCATACGTTTCTTGGTATATTAGGATCTATTTGTTTCTCATCTTCATTACAATTTATTTATTTCTCATCTCATTATGATCTTTTTATTTCTCAGATGATTAAAATATGTTTCTTTCTCAACTCATTGTAATTTGTTTCTTTCTCAACTCATTATGATATTTTTCTTTCTTATCTCATTACGATATGTTTCTTTTTTATATTATTATGATATATTTCTTTCTCATCTCATTATGATCTTTTTCTTTCTCATCCCATTAAAATCTATTTCCTTCTCAATATGATTTTCCCCATATAAAAATCATTGTATGAAAATCATAGTATGAAAATATGAGTATGAAAATCTTAATACGATTTTCCCAATACGAAAAATCCCAGTACAAAAATATGAGTATGAAAATATCAGTACAATTTTCATAGTATAAAAAATCTCTATATGAAAATATAATTACGAAAATATTAGTGTGATTTTGTCTAGTATGAAAATATTAGTACAAAAATATGAGTACAAAAATCTCAGTACGATTTTCCCAGTATGAAAATTTGAGTACGAAAATCTCAGTATGATTTTCTTCTTCTTCAGGCTCAACAAATTTTTTTTCTTTCTCAGCTCATTATGATGTAATTCCCATTATGATGGAAATCCTGTTATGATGGAAATATCATATTACAATTCTAAAATTATTCAAAACAATCCACTATTTCTTTAAAATCATTTATCATATAATTTTTCAAGATTTATGAGAACTTCTTGATTAGAAAAGAATAGTCTAATTTTTTTAGAAAGAATTAAAACTTTCTAACTCCTAGATTCACTTTATTCTTTCCAAAATCCTTAAAAACTTTACATATTCTCTAATTATTTTGAATTTAATTATTTTTAATGTTATGTCGATGGACATGAATATGATAAAGTTTCTAATCAATAAATTTATCATCTTGACTTCATCTATGTCCAGTGCAGCTCAATACAAAAACTTGGGTCTAGAAACTTATGTCTAGAAAACAACCCCATTACGTTGGACTGGTTCTGATTCCTAGAAAACAAATACATTATTTTACAAATAGATTTAGTTTTCAAAAAATACAAAAAAATGTTAAAACAAAACACCATAAAGGTTATTCAATTCTTCCTAAACAATTTTATGTATCCATTATAATTCTCATATCTGAGTTTATAAGTTGTTCTATCCAAGAGATGGCTTGATTCCTACTAAAATTTAGTATTCCAATAAGTGAAAATAAATTATTTTATGCATTCTTATTTTAAATTTTTTCAAATACAACACATGATCTTCCTTTTCACTTGATTCATTAATAAAAATTCTTCAGTTATTTCCTGCACAAATTCCATATTTGATTCTCAAATGACTACTTTATAAAGAAATAGATTTTTCTTGAAACCATACTTTAGATTAAATTCATATAATATTTCATTTCAACTCAATCATATGTTTTTTATTTGGTTATAATAACCCCATGGATTTTATATCCCCCTTAATAATAAATCGGACTAATTATCATATATGAAAATTAAGTGCAATGGGAGAGGGTAACCTTTAAATATCATCATGTAAAGGATTGTGGTTGACCCTGAGAAGACAAAACATTCCATTAACATTCCTTTCAAGAATTAAAGGTGACATTACATTTAATGGAACCACTAAATAATTATTCCTACTAAAAATATTATTTCTTATACATCTTTTCATTTTTTTCAGGTTCTATGTGTGGTAAAATTCTCAAAAATTCCACTAGTGTAAGATTTATTATTTTCAATAACTGTACATCCTGAATTATTATTACATGGACTAGTATTTATTAAATTATTGATATTCATCTCACTAGTGAATGTATCTGTCTTCAATATACCAACTATGAATTCTCTTGCAAGTTTCTTTCTCTATGTATGGGAAACTCCACCAATATTTTATTCATGATTTGAAATGGTATTGATGAAACCATGTGATCATTACTCTTACTAATTCTCCATGACTATGAGAGAAAAAATTTAGTCCTACTTTTCTCTCCATACTTTCTTTTTCTAATTCCATAATGGTTGATATGATTAATCGACCTTGGATGTATAATACACTTTTTTTTCTAACATTACTGTGGTCTTCTAAATACATAATTATATTCCTCATTAAGATAGATTGTTCTATATTATAAATTATTCTTTTATTAGTTATATTAATATTTTATTATTATGATGGATGTTGTGAATAAGCTATCAATGAGACAATATTCTTCCCCTATTGATTTATTTCTCCAAACATGTCTAGAAATTTGAATCCATTTCTATATAAAACTTCTTTCTTGTTCCTCCTTTTATGACTCCTTCTAGAAAAACAAGGATGGGATATCATCTAGATAGTTCCATTTCCTTTATTACTATAATAAAATTCAATATAATTCCATGGTTTATATATAGAAATAGGTCTTCCCTGGTTTCACATATTCATTTTCTTCATACACAGATCCATTTTTATCTAACAAAAAAACAAAAAAATAACATCTCTTTAACACTATACTTCAAATGTTTTTAGGAAAAGTATTTCATTAAGATTTTTCTTCTCTATTGAATCTAGATTTTTATTCATCTTGTCACTAACTGAAGTCACCATTTTAGGATCATCAGTTTTTTGAATGTAAAGAGAACTTGTCCTGATAGAAAACATACTTTATTGAAAATAAAAAAAATTCAAGAATCTTACAAATAAACTTTTACATATATCAATTTGAGAAATATAGAATAACTAATCCAGAAAGTCTTTAAACTATATTTTATTTAGAAGTTGTCACCACTTTGTTTTCATGACCATCATCTATGAATTTGGATTCATGATATGTGTGTGTGATGAAATAGCTTAGTGATGAAATAATTTTGATACAATTGATCCATTTTTCATAATAATTCAATAGATATGGATAGTTCTATTTATAATATCTTTCACAATGATGGTAGAATCACTTTATAAACACAAATAGAATCATAAGTGTTTTATTTATTATTAAAATTATTAATCTTTCTCAAAATATTCATAATCACAAAATTCTTCTTCTTTACTATTCCTTCAAAACTCTCAGTCTGATAATTATTTTCATTTTACACAATATTCACATTCTTTTTATAATTTTTTACTATATAAGATATTGATTCTTCATTTAGTTTCTCCATTTTATGAAAAATCCATGCCATAAACAATTTTATCAATTATATCTCTACAATCCATCATTTTCTAATTCATTCTTCTAATAAACTTCTTTAAATCCATTCCTTGATCAATAAAAATTTTGTTTAATTCATCAAAAATTTATAAATAATCAATGTTTTTTTATCTTTAGACTTCAACAATTATACTTCAACTCTAAACTCTTAAAACTCCACTTGTTCTGTACACAAAAATTTTCTAGATAAACCACATTATGTGGTTGTCTCTTTTATATCATCCACTAATAATGTTTGGTGAAATGTAACCAATGTCTTTATATTTACAAGAAACATCAACTTCAGAGTTTGATTGAAATATGTAAAATAGTTTTACATTGTTTACCTCCTTAAAAATACTCAATTTCTTGGTTTCCTTCTTCATGTTCTTCTTAATTTTATTTCTTCTAGACAAATATAATTCCAATTCAGTAGAATTTATATCCATATATTTAATAAAATTATATTATTCATCAACCTTTTGATTTAAAACACGAAATAATTTTAATTAATTTTTAATTTCATCAGAATATTAAATGAAATATTTCATACAAGTCAATTCAACCTCATATTGTTCAATATATTAATAGGACTTTTTTAACATCCCTATAATCTTTTGATTCTAATTCCTTTTAAAATTTTACTCTTCTAAGGAACCATAATGCACTACTTCAATATCAGTGATCTTCTTTTCAATTTTCTTCTCAAATAATCATTCTATTATTTTGAAAATTAAAATTCATATTAATATAATAATATATCTTTGATTCTAAATCCAAAACAAAAAAATTAGTCTTTGATACCCATTATAGAAACTTGGGACAACCGGGGAGGGGTGAATCAGGGTGTTATAATAATTAAACTTTTTATTTATAATCTTTTTCTTTGGGATCTTGTTCCCACATTAGAAGGAACACAATCCAACCTCTTATTATTTATTAAAACAAAAACATAAAAAATTGAAATATAAATGCAAGGAATGTGGATATTTTACTTGGTTTACAAATAAATTGATACTCTAAGGAGAATACACTTGACATTTTACTTTTGTACCAGGATCCACTATAACTAACTGTTTGTATTGATGCAATATTTAGGTAAGGTGGAACATCACCAAGGCTCACTGCCTCTTCCTCTGTTTCACTAATTACTTTCAGTGGGGTTAAAAGTTTAGTTTAAACCATACAATATTTCAAGGATGACTTCTTATTCTTCCCCCTTGTTCACTGCTTTAGTAAGGGTATCAATTTATAGAGTTATAGGTTTTTCATAATTTTAATGATCTAAAGGTTATTCAAAGTTATAACTTGAATTATAATTCATATATTCATGATCAATGTGTATGAATGAATACCAGTGTGTTTCATCCAAAATATCTTCCAAATATGAAAAAATATTTATAAATAGATATGAGTCTTTCATATTCAATCAGACGTCACATTATATAAAACAGAAATCTAGATAATAATTCTAGAAATTTAATTATTCATTAACTCTTGTTGTCCTCATTTATTTAATATACTTAATGTATCTATGATATTCACAACAACTCTAGTAACATCAGAAAACCAGATGAATTATCTAGGTAATATTCTCTTCACTTTCTATTCTTCAAAGATAAGAATAACAAAGCCTATTTTTAAATATTGTGCCCTCCTCTTTATCTCTGTCAAATAAGGTCTTTAAAAATATTCAATCCTATAGATGCTAAATTATCTTTTAAGATAGATATTCAATGAATTACATCTAACTTTCCCCTTCCTCATCAGAATAAATAGTTATTATTTTCTATTTCTCCTCTTTTCATCAAACCAGATACACAATAAATCTTACTTCTTAAAAAATGAATTTACATTCAATGATATGAATAAAACAAACTTACACTCCAAAACATTTCTTCATAATGATCCATGACACAAACAGGACTATATTTTTAGGTATTTTATGTGTTATTTTAATTATTTTAAACTCAAAATTTGATTAAGTGTCTTGTTATTTGAAATTGGTAAACTTTGGGCTAGTAAGATCTATTGCACTGTTGGGGAATGGTTATTGAAAACTATGCAGAAACCATTAATCATGTATGTATTTTTTAATAGAGGCATTCCACATAGTTGGCACACAGTTTACGAAACCATGGATACCTACCATGAAAGTGTTCCCATGTGAAGGAAGTGACATCTTGATGGTTTTTTCACAATTTTTTCCAAATATGTGTCCAAACTATACGACCTATCTAAAAATTTAACAATGTTGAAATTTAATTTTATTTTTCCTAAAATTAAATACTTAACTCCCCTATTCTCACCCCAATAAATTTTTTCCTCCCTAAAAAGTTATCCATGCCTCCTCTATCATATACAATTTATTCTAAGTGATAATCATCATGAATATTCAAGGTAAACCCGTTGAAATATCCTCCTCATCCTTTATCTTGACTCTTTCTTCCCTCATTGGTGGATTTAACATCTCTCCAAATCTATGGTGTCCTAGGATTCATGATATCCAATTATTATGGATTTGGTTTTGGTATTTATGATTTATTTTTTCCTCTATAGGATACCTTTTTGAATTATGATTGGATTCGCATCATATGTGGACGGTTTGGATTGTTCAAATGTAGGTGGTTTTGTATATTTTTCTTTATTAGATTGACTAAAATTAATTCAAAATTTAAATTTGTTATTGAAAGAATATTATGGTTTTAAATATTTATTTTTAAATGGATTAATGGATCCCATATGATAAAATAGTCTCTTTTGTACTTTAGGAAGAAAAGTTTGGATATAAATTGGATTTTCTTATGATATGGTTGATGAAAAATCAGGGTTAATGGATATTGTGTCATCAAAAAACTCATGGGAACCCCATATTCGTGGATAGGTGAACATAGATTTGGTTCCCTTACCACTATCTAGGATATTGAAGTAAATTTTCTTCCCCATTGGCTAGTGATGTGATACTATATAGATTCCACTAATAGTGGGTACGACTCTAGTTAGTGATGTAATTCTATTGATTTTATAGACTTTGTAACTATAGTGTGTCATACCATTGGATTATTCATGAACTTCAATTTTAAATTTTTCTATTGTATTTACCATTTTATTTACTACAATATATCCTTTTAATTGTATTTAAATTAAGAAAGATCAAGGTTTCTTTTAATTATAATTTTTATAGTATCACAATTAGTAATTTTAACATAGGTTTGATATGGAAAACTTTATAGGATCATATTGGCCTCTTTTCTCACACCATACAAACTCACCTAGATGCATGTAGACCTTATTTTATCTGATATTGGAAATTAAAAGGTTCCACTTTGAGGTAGTGTCTACTCTTTCTATAATTATTTGGGTTTATGATAGTAACATGATTTTGGGATGATACCCCATGTCACAAAGAGATGGGTTGTGGGTTCTTTTTTTCTTTTCCCATATTTTATAAATGGTTGACATTTATCTTGTATTACCATATTATCATACCATCCCATCACTTTTGGTTTTTCACTAACAGTTTCCCTTGTATCCTTGTGGTTGATTTATTATGTCTTGATGTTATGTCTAATTACTACATTCCATTGTCTATACTATGTATTGTTGTTTCTTCCATCCTAGTGAGGGAATGAATCACTAGATTGTATCATGGTTATGTCGATCTCAAGGTTTTAACCATGTATTTAACGTATCCTTGGGAAAAACATTATCAAATTGAACTTTATAGATTCTTAGAATCTTTTTAAATCCTGTAGGGATCATGAATTCCCTTTAGGGCATGTCATAGTCCAGATCATTACCCAGGTTAGGTGAATCCTATGTTTTTTTTTACAAAATATTATCTAAGCCAATGATTTTAGATTTATGTTATTTTGGATGTCCTAGTAGACATGATCGTGGATTTTTAGGATTCAAGGTTGTTTGATATGATGGAGTGTTTATTTATCACTCTTAGTTCCCTACCATGAGGCCCTAGGGGATTTTGAAAATGAGATTTCGATTTAAAATTTGATTCAATTTTCCCATTTATCTCACTATGTATGCAGAAAACTATAGACATGGTCCATGTCTATGGAAAATTATGGACTATTATGTATTATTTTTTACCCTTTACTTGATTATTTAAATAAATTTTTATGTTCTTGCCTTGATTTGATTATCTATTTTTATAGTTATCTTTTTATTTGATTTTTTGTTGTGTCATGCCTCCATAAAGACCACTTGCTAGCCCATAGAAGAAATAAATAGATAAAATTACACAAGAAACCCTCTCATTGATCAAAACTTGGTAGAGAAAACAGTGATAAGGGTTTGGTCCTTAGACCATGGAACATGTACAAGCCTCAATTATTCTAGAGAATTATGAACAAGCCCAAATAAGTATAAGGATTGGGATTTTATCCATTATCAACCTTCTTCCTTTTTATGAATCAATGATCCAAAGGAAGCTAAGGATTTGTTGGAAAATATAGAGATAATATTTTAGTTTTTAAATACTCCCAACCCTTTGATGGTGAAGTGTAATGAATTTATTCTTGAGGGTCCAAGTAGAAGATAGTGGGATTAATTTTTTCAAGCTAAAAATTATGAGAATATATAATTTAATGATTTAAAACTTTTTTTCCTATTATTAATATCCCAAAATTATATATATTAGGAAATATATAGATTTCCTAATACTTTAGCTAGGTAATTAGACGGTTATGGAGTATATCAACTATTTTTCAAAGCTTTTTCACTTTTCTCCTATGATAATTATGAAATATAGTATGAAATTCCATATATTAAAAATGGTCCTTTGATGAAATATATGTTTAAAGGTCTTCCTTATCAGTATTAAACTTATATATAAGTGGTGGATTAATCCATTGTCGATGAAATTGGTCAATTTTGGTATGTAATGATAGATGGGGGATTCTTCTATACCAAGTGGGAGTGAAATTTTCTTTTTTGGAAATAAGAGAAATCATGAAGATACAAGTAGAGGTGATGTCATGTGTTTTTAATCCCTATCCCAGTTAGCTTCTTCTACTCCCATAGGGATAAGGGTCCCCATCTATCATTGGTGTAGTAGGGTGGGCTATCTTAATCCTACATGTCCAAAGACACCCAAGATTTTCTATAATTGTGCACTAATGGTAATGTCCCTAGTTTTTTAAGATAACTTTTATGATAAAACGTGAAGTGGGGTCCTCGGATCCTAGAGGGTCCCAAATTAAATTTGAATCATCAAGAGTTGGAGGATCTAAATCTTAGGGTCATAGAGTTGGAGGTGGATCATCTCAAGGGAATGAAAATTTAAGAGTAGAACCTTAAGCTGCTGGTCAAACTCATTCACTAGAAAAGAGTATAAAACTACATTTAGTGGACCAGGACTTCACTATGTCCGATTTGGTTCCTTCTATAGTGATAGGTATAATTATTATAGCATCGTCTATAGCAGTTTAATTATTATATACTAGGGCCTCTCATTTGTTTATTCCTTCTCAATTTTTGGATTTTCTAAATCTTCCATCGAAGCCTATTCCTTTTACTATAGAAATATAAAATTATCTAGGAAATAATGAGTGTAGTATATAGTGTACCACTTATTGTTTTCACTTTATTTGAGGTGTAAGTGTCTTGATATTTCCTCATTTTTTATATCTTTAATATTATATTTTGGTTGGACTAATTGATGACCTTAAAGGATAAAATAAAATTCTATAATAGAGGGTGACCTTTATAACCCTTGATGAGAAATTTCACCTGTTCCAAGGAGAATGGGATCCGTAATCCTGTCGATCAGGACCTCCATTTCTTGAAGTAGGTAAACTCTTATGCAAGGTTTCTCCTTTCCTATGTGATTTTGATGAGGGAAATCTAATAACTATGTTACCCCTCATGGTTAAAGACTTCCCTAAAGTGTTTTAGGTATATTTCTTAGGGTTACCTCCCAATAGAGAGGTCAAGTTCTCTATAAACCTAGTTCTAGTAACACAACCTATATCTTTATCATCTTACCACATAGATCTAGCTGAATTATTATAGTTGAAAATCTAGCTAGATGGCTTAGAGGCCAAGGGGTTTATACACCTGAGTGTGTCCCTATGGGCATCTCCCATATTGTTTGATAATAATGTTATCAATTATTTTTAGTTAAATATCTATTTTAGAAATTGGATTCATGTAACATTAAAAAATAAACATCTCATTTCTCATATAGTTGAATTACTTGATCATTTAAAAGGGTATCAGTGGTTTTCCAATATCGACCTTCAGTCAAGGTACCATCGTATCTGATTAAAATAGACTGATGTTCCTACGATAGCTTTCTAAAGAAAGTATGGACAATATCAATACCCTATAATTTTGTTCAAGCTAACCAATTCCCTAATGGTCTTTATGGGTTTAATAAACAAAATATTAAATTAGTATCATGATCTATTTGTAATAGTGTTCAGGATGATATCATAGTTTATTGAAAGCCTAAATAGAAACATTGATTACACTTTATGATCATATTTAGGATTCTTCATGTTCATTATATCTATTTCAATATGTTTCAATTTATATATTTGATTCAGGAAGTTAAATTATTAGGTCATGTTGAATCTTAAGTCGGCATTTTGGTTGATTATGAAAAGTTGAAGGTTGTTATGTCTTGGAAAGATCCCAAGAATTTATATGAAAATTTTATCTTCCTAGGATTATCTTTTTACTATTACCATTTTATGATGTATTTCCCTTATCTTGTGTCTTCTTGAACAATTGTCACCCAAAATGGGGTGAAATTTGTTGTTACAAACCTCACTTGAAGAGATAAAGCAACATTTCACTTCAACCCATGTTTTAATTCTTCCTAAATATGATTGGGGATATTTGGTTTAGTGTGATGATTAAGGAATCATATTGAAATATTTCCTAATATAGGGAAACCATGTGGTGGATAATAACTTTTGACAACTTCGGACACATGAAAGGAACTACCCTACTCATGACCTATAATTGGTTACATCCATGCATGTGATAAAATGTTATTACAATTACACAGTTGGAGAGAAGTTCATAGTGTTTTCAAATCCCAAGAGTATGAGTTAAATTTTCTCTCATAAGGACCTAAACCTTAGGAATAGGAATTGAGTATAATACCTTCACATTTTTAAATTTGATCCTTTACATACATTGGGTAATTTAATTGTAGTTATTGGTGCTTTAAGTAGAAATTTGACATGTTAGCTCATTAAGGAATCCAATGAGGAGTGGAATTACATTAGATGTAACACCCCAAGCTTCTACGGTATTCTTCTCTTTGAATAATGCAATAGCGTGTGTTGTATGAAACATTGAGTTCTAACACACCACAACCAATCAAACTAGCCGTTATGAATAGTAATACCCACTTTTTGAAAATTTATAAATTTTATTTTTTTAAATGGACTTCATTTTTGGATTCAGAATATTGAAATTATCCTAGGGTTAATTTTTTGTATTTTTCTGAAAAACTTCATTTTTTGATGAATAGTGAAACCACTGAGTGGTAGTTAAAAAAACTGAATTTTCCATAAAACTTAATTTTACCGCTTCTGTGAGTGGAATTTCAAAAATAAAAGAGACACAGTTAATATCAAGGAGTAAAAATTTGGTTCAATGAGATGAAAATAATTTTTGATGAATAGTAACTTTTTACTTTTATTTACCACGATTAAAAGTAAATATGGTATTTAAGGGTAAAAATGATATTAATATTACCCTAAAACATGTCCTAATTCTATTGGAAAAGTTTATCTCGACCGAAAACAACCTAAGAAATAAAATATTATCATTTAGGTCCACTTGGATTAGATTAGGACATTTATTATTATTTAATTCAAAAAAGAGTTAAAAGAGTTAAAATCAAAGTTTATTTAATAAAACATTTTTAATATAGGGTTACACATAAGGTAAATTAAATTATAAATATTCCTTAGAAAACTAAAAATAATTAATACATAATTATATTTTATTTATAATTTTTAGACATTAAATAATTTAACTTATTTATGACACAATGATGATGTCGTAATTACCATAATAGTGAAAAATTAAAATAATTGATATTATAAATACCCAAATAAATATAATTTGAGACTTTTTATGAATTAAACTAATTTTATAGGTTAACATGACATGTTAGTAATGATTTAATTAACTTTTTTCGAAGTAATAATTCTGTTATGATTTTTACAAAAATCAATTTTACAAATAGTGTCAAAATTGACATAAAAGAGTTTTTAAAACAAATATTATATTATTAATTGATATTCAATTCCTAAGAATATAAGGTTCAGCCAAGATACTTATATCATGATATCTGTATCATTAATGGACCACTTTGGGGTATCTTGGAGGTATATAGTATGTTTATTAACTATATAATATAAAATTACAAAGTGACATAGTAAGTGTCAAACTAATTAACTAAGAGTTAATACTTAATGATAAGATTAATATAGTAACCCAAACCTGTCTAAATCCTATTGGTTGAGTGGTTTTTGACCCCTCCCCACCTTAACCTTTAAATAATCCACTTTGGAGCCATTATAAACCAAATATTAATTTATTATAAAATAATATTTCTAACTTTTCCAAAGGTACCCCTCACCCTTCTTATAAAAGGGCACTCCACCTTCTCATTAATTCACACCTTCAAAGCCATTTGGCTCAGCCAAACTCTGCCCAAATACTCTCTCAACTTCCCTCAATCTATCCTATAGTCCTTCCTTTAGTCATAAAGCCAACCTAAAGAGCCCTTTTGATCAAATCAAAAGGAATAACCCGAAGAAGAGGTAATGATTTCACCACCCCTTTTCAAGTTCCTTTCTTCTTCCACTTCTTCTTTCTTTGTTATTCCCATTATAAAATAATGAATCTAGTACCTACTATATACTGTAATATTATTATAAATATGGTACAACCATATTCAGTATTCTATCCACCCTTTGAATTACATGTCACCATACGTTCGTACGTACGGCTTACCGTCTACACGTCGTGGTGTAATTGTTATTCAATATATTATTATTTGGATGGGTATAATAATGATTTTTAATTCATGTAAATAATAAATATAACATGATAATGATTCTGTATATATAATATACCATCCAATTATATATTATTTTATTATCAAAATAATGATATTGTCGATCGTGCGTACGTACGGACTACCGTCTCCACGAACGCGATGAGATTCATTCTCCATCGTATCCATTCAAGTATAATTATCATTTTATGATTTCAAAATAATGTTTAAGGACTTGATATTATTCTGGATATGAATAAGACACAACCTATCCATGACAAACACGGCTTACATAACAAAACATATAAAAGAAAACTAGTAAGTTAACACCCGAAACAACGATAATTCTAAAATATTATTAACAAAGAAATGTTAAAAGATCATATATGATATAATATTAATATATATGATTCTTGTATAATTTAATAACAATTATTTCACCATTATACATGAGTTTAACCTACCCCAACCAAGGAAAAGTACAAGTTAAGGGTTTATTTCGCAATCTCTTCATTATTTGAGGTTGTTTATACATAATAATTTACTGGGATCTCTTTATCATCCACATCCATGTTTCTTAAAAATGTTTTTTCAAAACATTATTACTATTTTACAGAATATGGGTTAAAGTCATTTATACCCTTGTTTTACTCTTAATAAAAAGTTTATAAAGGAATCTTTCTGTCATTTTCCAAACAAGGTTCTTTTTAACCTTTTCGACAGAATTAAGGTAAGAATGTCTTTTTTAAGTTATACAGCGGGTGAGGCTATTTTCCGCCATTATAAAATCGTTGAAGCTTCCCTTACAAGCTTATAAGAATATTTTCAAATTAAATTTATTATTTTATAATTATGTGACTTTTAAATGATTTCAAAAAAAGAGATATTTCTATCAAACAGTTTTTATTTAATCTATGTCAAAATCCTTTGATGGATTTTAAGCTTATTTGAAGTTGATTTATTATGAAACAAAACATCCATATTGTATTGAAGGATTTATGATATGTTTGACTGTGTATGTATTATTTTTATACCATTCATGGTATATGGTGAAAGTATTGACATTTAGTATGCTACTTTTAATACGAATGTTTGTGTTATGTTTAAACCTGTTCATATGAGGAATGCATTGGACATAATAAGTGACGGGTGGAGCCCGCTATAGCTCCTCGATGCATCGATAGGTCTCATGAGACAAACTAGTGTCTTGGTACAGGGCCTTGAAAAAATATTATTTGTAGTCTTGGCACAAGGCCTTGGCTACGTGGTTATGATAGTCTGGCATTATGCATTCCATCATTATGAAAGTTGTTATTGATATTGCATTTCATTATTCGATTAGTAGAATATCCATGTGAATAAGTAAATGGAATTATTTCATTTTATTTTTTCCATACTATTTTGAAGTTTAGGTTTAAAAGGCTTTTTTTTAGTCATACATTGCCTTAAATTTTTATTCTTATTTATGAAAGTTTCCGCTATATTGTTATCCTTACTGGGCATTTGAGCTCACCCCTTTTCTATGTTTTATTTTTTCCAGGATGTGAAGAAGTAATCTATGAATGACCTACAGGGATAGTATGCAGGGATAAGAGTGTGGACTATGGAGACTATATTGTTGTACTTTTCTTTTTATGATGTAATGTAAACTTTATTAATGTATCTAGTTATTTCAAGGCTACTAAACTAATTGGTCTTTCTAGACTTGATATTTCTTGTGATCATGCCAATGTTATGTAATATTGCACAAACTCTGGATAACTGGGGTCGGGGCGTTACAGTTGGTATCAGAGTAAGTTTAGTACAAACCTTGGAAGCTATATTTAGATAAACTCTCATTAGAGCACATAGACCTAAGATGGAATTTGAGGATTAGTATAGAAGAACTTCCTAGAATTTTGGTATTGTAGAGATTTTGTGAGTTTTCTGAGAAATACATCCCTGTCTAGATACGAGCAGGTAGAGGTGGCTCTGTCATAGATGTACCTAGGGGTAAAACCCAAAAACACCGCTTTGATCTAGACTCGAACGGGAACTGGTGCATGATAATGGGCCTTGCTGCACTCTTGGTTACGACACTCCCGGGGGATATGCTTTGAATAACTATCATTTTCTTTACAAATCATTATGAAGGGTTTATGAGTATATACTTCCTCAAAGAAAACATTTTTATGATTATGGATTATATCAATAAATAGTTCGATTTATGTTATGTGTTTTATAAGTATGAAATTATGTATTTTGATTCATAAACTGTTCTATTTTATGCTATTGTTTAGAAATGGCACCTCGTGGAAGAAATGGAAACCGTATCAATACATGCACTCCATGTAAGGATTTCGCTCCTGCTCAAGATAATTATAGTGGAGCTGGTGATGCAACTCGTGCTGATCAACTAATCACCATACTGGGACAACTCACTCAGGTTATGAATAATAACCTTACCCATATGGAGCACCCTAATCCACAGCATGGAGGATCAATGTTAGATGGATTCATGAGGAAACAACCACCAACATTCAATGGGAGTACAAATCCATTGGTAGATTAGCAATGGATAAGTTCCCTAGAAAAAATATTTCAGGCTTTGGGAAGTAGTGAAAGGGAAAAAGTTATCATGGCAGTTTACCGCCTCATTGGAGATGCGGATCAATGGTAGTCATTGATTCAAAACACGAAGTAAGATGATGAAGTATCAAATATGGAATTGAGGGAGTTCAAAGATCTATTTTTAGGAAAATACTTTCCTCGCGACCATCGAGCAGACATGGAAAGGCAATTTCTGAGTCTAAGACAAAATGAGGATGAGAATTTCGCAAAGTATGAGGCTAACATTACAAGGCTAGAAAGGTATTCTGTAGATTATATACGTAACCCAAGAAGTAAGATTTATTGTTTCTTTGATGCGTTAAAACCATTTCTCCATCGATCATCAGTCTCATAATACTTTTCATCATACGAATACATTGTCTCATGTGCTTTCAAGACATAGAAATAATTCTCTAAGTCATATGACTTTAAAGAAAAGAAAGAGAAGAAGAGATCTGCTGATCAATCTGGGAATGGAAATAAAGGGAATAAGGGAAAATTTGAATATCCATCCTGCAGTAAATGTGGGAGGAAACACCCTGGTACTTGCTTAAAAGGAATGGCAGTCTGTTACAAGTGTGCTGAAAAAGGCCACCAAGCTCGTGATTGCAAGGGGAAGAAGGAAGCTACCGATGTCCAATGCTACAATTTCAGTGAGATGGGACATTATAAAAATGAATGTCCTAAGAATCAAGGGAACTTACCTCAGAAAATGACAAGGGATCAAGGCCAAGCTTATGTTATCACTAATATTGAGGTAAAAGCTTCGAAAGACGTGTTGGTAGGTAATTTAATGGATTCCTCATGTTTAGAAAATGCATTATTTGATTCTGGATCATCTCATTGTTTCATATCTTCCCAGTTTTCTATGAAAATTAGATATTTCCAATTTGATTTAACAGGGGATTTTTCAGTTAAAATTCTTAAGGGAAGTATCATTGCAACAAAGTTTTATGAATCAGTCCCCATTAGAGCACATAAATGTTCTTTATCTGCTGATCTAATAGTCATACCTATGATTGAGTTTGATATAATCCTCGGTATGGATTGGATTTCAGACCATGATGTGAAGATTTATTGTAAGAAGAAGGAGGTTACAATTTTTGATGATGATGATAAGGAACACGTTATCTTTAGAGCAGAATTGTCCCCACCTAATTCTTATCTAGATCCACCCCTAGTATCTCAACTAAATTCAATTATTGGGGAGGAAAAGAATGAAATGACTATGGGTGAGGAAATGAATGTTCAAATAGATGATGTACCTATTGTGAAAGAATATGTAGATGTGTTTTTGGAATATTTACCTAGACATCCTCTAGAATGAGAAGTTGAGTTTTCCATTGATTTAATTCCTGGATCAAGGCCTATATCGAAGACCCCTTATAGAATGACCACTGTAGAATTAGTTTAACTAAAGAAACAACTAGAGGAATTGAGTAATAAAGGATTTATTCACCCTAGTGTTTCTTCATGGAGAGCCCATGTTCATTTTGTAAAAAAGAAATACGGATCTATGAGGTTATGTATCGAATACAGGGAGATCAAAGCTATAACAATAAAGAACAAGTATCCCCTACCTCGCATTGATGATTTATTTGAACAACTGCATGGAGCTCAATACTTTTAAAATATTGACCTTTGATCTGGATACCATCAGTTGTGTGTGAAGAAGGAAGACATTCTGAAGACAGCATTTCGAAACAGGTACAAGCATTACGAGTTTATAGTAATGCCATTTGGATTGACTAATGTGTCACGACCCAACCCTACCTGGGCTCGAGTCGCAACTACCCCAAGCCCACCTCCATAGGCTAGGGGCTGGAGACCAGTGCCGAAGGCACAATAACTCGGGGAGGCCTTTTCCTAAGTACCTGTATACACACACGCAGCAAACTCAATGCAATAGTGCAGAGTAAAAGAAATAACAACTGCTATATATATATAAACCACAGATGTGTATCGACCTCTAAATAGTACAAAGTACAAGTTGAAAAGAAAAGGGGAAAAACACATGCCCAACCAAAAAATTCCACAACCCGGCATCAGGTAAACAAAATAAACAGTTGACGGTTCTCCCACCTGGAACCCGGCTACGACCACCGCACGCGGTCCAAGATCCCAAACTCTTATGCTCCTTTGAAGCCATGAACAACATTTTCATCATCTGCAAGGGCACACCAAGTGCGGGCAAAGCCCAAGTAGGGGTGAGTATAAAAATACTCAGTAGGATACCCCGAAGGCTCGAGGGAGCAACAAAGGAGGTATCGAAGGGTGAGCAGTAGAGCGAACAGGGAAGAGTAAAGGAGCACAACATAGAGGGCAGTAAGGAGTACAGTAAAGAGTCTAGCTCAACCCATCAAGAGGAAAGAAGGTAGACTCGTCGAAACACAAGGAGCTGGAAACAGTGAGAAGATGAACTTCCCGTCGAGTCTTTGATATCTATAGTAAGATAGTAGACTCGTCCAACCATGAGAAACTAGACACGGAAAGAACGTGGCATACCCCGCGCGTCTTCGCCTCTCCTGGAGGAGAGTAACCTAACCCAAGAAGTGGGTACTATAAAAAGGTATATACATATCCAAATGCTCTGTCAAGAAGCCCGAACAATGTCGTAAGGGGATCTCTGTCCCGTAGCTTAGCCCAAGAAAAGAGTAGCCAACAGTCCCAGAAGTAACACCAGTGATGCCCAGCATCCCGCACATCTGCCCCGAACCGCAAGCCAAGGGGCTCAATCAACACACCTCGACACTATCCGCTTTGGGCAGCACTAACTCGCCCGCACGGTTTTAGGTCGCGTCACAAGGACGCGTCTCGGTGGGGGAAAGCACTCCTCGTACTTGAGAGTTCTAGGGGAACATCAAACCACACCACGTCACTGCCCTGCAGTCGAGAGGTCTCCTCAAAGTCAATGTCGTCACAACACTGACCCGCAACCAAGGGTCCTGCTCCGGTAATCATGAAGGAAAGCCACAGTCTAGCCTAGTAGAAAGGACTGAGCCTGGAATACCAACAGGTGTCCCACTGCCCAACCCTGCTGGAGGGTAATTCATAACTAGATATCGGGTGACCCACTGCCCATCCCTGCTGGAGGGTAAACCCTAATACATCATCAGGCGACCCACTGCCCAGCCCTGCTGGAGGGTAAACCATAATAGGATATCAGGTGACCCATTGCCCAGCCCTACTGGAGGGTAAACCATAACACATCATCCGGAGACCCACTGCCTAGCCCAGCTGGAGGGTAGACCTTAATACATCATCAGGTGACCCACTGCCCAGCCCCGCTGGAGGGTAGACCTGGAATAAGTCGACAGGCGACCCACTGCCCAGCCCCGCTGGAGGGTAGACCAGGAAGTAGATGACGGGCGACCCACTGCCCAGCCCTGCAGGAGGGTAGACCCTAAGAGGTCGTCAGGTGACCCACTGCCCAGTCTCTGCTGGAGAGTAGACCCTAAGTGCGTCGGGTGACCCACTGCCCAGTCACTGCTAGAGGGTAACCCTTAGAAGTCAGCGAGCAACCCACTACCCAGCCCTACTAGAGGGTAAACCCGAAGAAGTCGATGAGTAACCCACTGCCCAGCCCCGCTGGAGGGTAAAACTCAGAACTACTCTGGACATCTCTACTGGAGGGTACAACACTGGCCAACAGAACACTGAGTGGGTATCGGGCGACCACCCAACTCTAGAACAACTCACCCAAAGGGGGTTCAGCGCCTGTTCCATCACTGGGTGTCACCTGCACCGCTACCGGCCAATCCATCGAGAATGAAACCAGGGGGAGACCACTCAACCCTGCTGGTCAACCAACGAGCACAGAGCCAGGGGAAAAACTCTACCATGCTGGTCAAACAAACACATAGAGGGACCCTCTATGTCGTGAGGGGTAAAAGTACGTAAAGAAGATCACGGAACACACGTGGGTCCCACACGATGTGTGGCCCCGAGTCAACCCCAACTGAGCGCACAAACATCCTCAGGTATAAACAACCACAAGTACCTCCAAGCGCTCCCGTATACTCCCGGAGTATACATCATTCCAGCCCAAAGGCTATCGTTCACACGGCACCCAGTGTCAACGCGAAGGCGTGATGTAACAACTCCACCTCAAAGGCCCTGGCATGGCCAACCACATCTCGTGGACCAATTATTTCACTCTCCCAAGAGTGCGCGATCACACACCAAGGGTCCACTACAAACATGGTAGGACGAACCGCCACCGGAGCACCTCTCATGCTTCACATTTAACAAGATCGCGCAAGAGGCTCCGCACAACCAAACGGATCGCACCGCTGCGATCCTCACGGAAAAACACGCAAGGTAGACTACTTACTCACCTCTAATGGATATCTGACGAAAAAGGTCACCAACACCACCTCACGCCCGAACGGCGTCCCGTGATCCCGAGCCTCGGCCCTGAAAACAGTCGGGCGCATCGCACCATTGCAATCCCCTCGGGAAAACACGTCAAAAGCACTACTCACATGAGTGCAACAGATATCCGGAAAAAAAGATGCATTTTGGCGCACCGCACACGAGCGGTGCCATGTGGGACCCACAACTCGGTCCCGAAACTCAACGAACGGATCGCACTATTGTGATCCTATCGAAAAAGCACACAATATGGACTACTCACTTGTCCAAAACGGTCGCCTGGTGATAAAGATAGAAATTCACCGTCGACTCCTGAAACGGCCCTCGTGGGGCCCGCACCATCGTGCGGAATTACAGCGGAAGACTGCGCCAACGCGATGCCCTCCGAAAAACACCCAACATCGACTGCTCGCACGCCCCGAACGGACGTCCGAGGAAAAAGTTGCTAAAAGCTGCACGCAGCTCAAAAGACGAACTGTGGGGCCCACGCCTCATCTTCGGCCTCAATGCCTGAAACCAAACTGGAAACCTCCGCCTCAACGCCAGGGTTCCAACGCCACTGACGGCACTCAAAACGGACGTCGGACGCGTCCGCGCCGTCCAAAACAAGATTCGCCGAAGAAACAACTAACCCTTCGACGTACGTGTCGCGCCACCGAGGCCCCTCGTTTTGGGAATTAAAAATTCCCAAAACCATCTCAAAAAGTCCTCCTCGTTGATACGGTTCCACCACCGCAGACGTTACTCAAAATGGACACCCGTAGCGGAAAATACGGGTGTCCGAACACCGAGGGGGCAAGGCCCCTGGGGCTGGACCGGCCTCGACCGGCCGGTCCGCCCAGCCTGGGCCGGCCCACGGCATAGCCGCGCGGGCCGGCCGCGGACTCGTGGTCCGCGCGCAAACCGGCCATGAGGGCCGGTCGTGGCTGTCGCGTGAAGACACACGGGGCGCGGGTCTTTGTCGCCGCACAGGGGTCGCGCGCCGCGACCCCGGGGTCGCCGCTCCCTGGCGACCCGCAGGCGCGCCGAGGCGCTCCGCCTGGCACCGGCCTCCTCTGGATGCCGTCCCCTTCGCCCTCGGCTGAAGGCACGTTGTGCCCCGGCCTCGTCCAGCCGCTCCACCAGACACTCGCATCGACGCCCGCGGACATCCGCTGCCGCGCCCAGCGCCTCTACCGGACACCCGCGGTCGCCCGCGGACACCCCGCTGTCGCGCCGTCCGCCCTCACCGCGCCGCCGCTCGGACCTGTCGGAAACCGAAAACCCGCCAACTTCGGCGGATGATTGGGAACACCTGCAAACTCTGATTTCAAATCCGAAACAAGCGTCGGAAAGAGAAAATTGTATACTACGCGTTCATGGGATTCATTCCAAAATCCGACAGAGTTTCAATACAATTATTTGAGTTCTAAGTAGGTGCGCTGAATGAAAAACGCAAAAGACAAATCCTACCTCGTGGGTGTTGCCCGAAGCTTCACGGGTGATCCGCAGGAGCCGCGCCTTGCCGAAGAGGAGGAGGTGATAGAGGGAAGCTTCCTCCTTCGCTGTGGGGAGATGCTGGCACTAGGGGAGAAGAGGAGAGGAAGGGGATGAGTTAAGTGTTTAAATAGAAAACGCTTAACCACCCGCCCGTCGGTCCGAACCCGAACCCCCAGCAGGGTTGAGGTTAAGCCTCCCCTAGGGTAAACACCACCTCCCGAGCACATCGGCAGTCTCATAATTTTAATCTCAGACCCCGTTCAAAAGTTATAAAATTTAACGTCTGAAGCTGCTAAATTACGAAAACGCCCCTGGGGCCATTTTTCACAAACGGCCCGCGCCCGCGAAACTTATACCCCTCCTAGGGTAAAAGACACGCTCTGAACTCAAAGGTGCCCTCGGTTTTCCAACCCGAGCCGCCGTTTAATAGATACCTGCATTTCACCATTAAAAGAATAAATAAATTAATTAATTTATCCGTTTAACCTTCCGAAAGCGAGCGAGGGGTCCAAACATCCCGCGCCGACATGTTTTATGTCGTTCCAAGGGTAAAAACCCCATTTCGGACCCATCCGTACACTCGGAACTCTGTTCAGAAGCGCCGTTTAGGAGTTATCCCATTTATTTGGCGTTTCCAGTGTGAACGCAATGAAAATTTAATTCCGGCCACACCGGGGCTCGGAATTTCACGTCGTCTAAAGGCACTTCTCTGGAATATTATCAAGAATATTCCAAGGTCTTTCTCAGCAAAAATTGGGTTCTTACATCATTCCCTCCTTCAAGATTTTCGTCCCTGAAAAGCAAAACTAGGGAGAAACACAGGGTACTAAGCCCACACCTAGCTTTCCCATACCCAAAAGAACCCACGCATTGCTCTGCATCACCGCACACAGACCGAAGGATTGATCTGTTCACGCGTGGTCGGCCCTTGCCGACATCGTGCACCAACTCTAGACTTTGGGGTTAGGGCAAGGTGGTAGGGTACCTTGCCATCCCTTTGCAAGGTCTCAAACGGCCCGAAGGCCCTCGGGGGTAGCTCACCTCCCCGGTCAAACCTCTACGTCGCACGCCATGACAAGAATCACTGCTTGGGCATGGGGAAAGGCCCGGTGATTCCCTCCTTTAGAATATCCATATGGTGAAGCACCTAAGGATATATGGTCACGCAAGAATCCACAACCGAGGCTCTCTTACACGCTCGAAAGGTGTAGGCATCGACACCATCGACTAGAGAAAAAGGTCACACGCCTTTTACCTTACCAACACAGGGTTACACCCGACACCCTGCGTCACCCTGGTAACACATCAAACAAGGAGGAGGGAGGAATTTCGTTCACACACAGAGTCTAACAATTCTACTGCAAAAAGGTAGAAGAGCTGTAGAGCGTACCTCTTATCACTTCATGCTCTGCAGGATAGTAGACATCCAAAGCTCGCGGCTGTCCTCGGTCCCAACTGTCAGCTCCCGAAGCCTAACATGGACCACCTAGTGGTGATGGGAAGACCTCGTAACGTCGTCCCCCACTTTCATCTCCTCCCACTCCTCATCTCTCACCACCTCCTTGGGTACTACTCCAATCACGGCATTGTCTCTGCCGTGGTGGTGCACCTGCTGCCTGCCCGAAGCTCCCAGTAACTCGGGTCGGGCAGTCTTGTGCCGAGTGACCTCGCCCATCACAAGCATAGCATCAGCCCTTTCTAGGCTGCACTGGTGCCCTCCGGAGCCACTATGGTGTACGACCACGGCCCGGGATCCACTCACGGAAGGGCATCCTTGGCTGAGGCCCTACTCCTTTTCGCGACAGTGGTATACGACCACGTCTCCGAAACTGGTAGTGGGAACGCCACCTGCATCGTGGTTCTGTCCTCCGGCTCCTGCTAGCTACGGCAGACGTCCCAGCTCCATCACGCCCACTGCCACTACCAACCGCAAAACATGATAGGAAGCCCTCTGTCACCAGCGCCTTCTCTAGCACCCCGGCATATGTGGAAATGCTCGAGGGTACTATGACAGCACGAATCTCTCAACGGAGACCCTACTCAAACTTTGGCGATTGGAAGTTGTTGTTATGGACCAAGCCCGGGTAAAAGTGTGCACGGTCTACAAAACTAGCCGCGTACTCGGCCACCGTCATCCCTCCCTGTTGAAACTGTAGGAGCTCCTGAATCCGAATGGAGCGCAAGAAGGAGGGTAAAAACTCCTCTCGAAACAACAACTGAAAGTCATCCCACGAAAGTGACGACTCGTCAAGAAACTGAGTCACCAGACTCCACCAACGCCAAGCTGATCCATGAAAGAGGCTGGCTACCAAATCCACTCCCTGATCTGTCGGTATCTGCACAAGCCTGAAAAGGCGAACCACTACCGTGAGCCAAACCTCTACTGCCTAAGGTTCTGGCTCACCACTGAACCTCAGCGGTCTCTGCCGCTGGAACTCACGGAGCGCACTCAGCATGCGCTCAAGCTCAGCCTGCTCTGCTCTGCTGAAACTGTCTGCTGCTCAATAGGTGGGGGTGCTGCTACCGGCCCACCCGGAGAAAAAGGGCTCGCACGATGGGTCCTGGATTGTGGCCTCGTTGCTTATAGGGTCGTCGTCACGCACCCAAAGCTGGTATCCTGGCTGGCTATCTTCACGGAGACATCCTGAATATTATCAAGGAGTGTTGCGGTCAGATGAGCATATATGTATATACCAACAACAACAACGATGGGGAGATGACTCAAGAAGAACAATCAAAAACTCAATCCTATGTGATGCACAAACCAATTTCCCTGCAAAAAGTGTGTCAGCATGTCGAGTCGACAAGCGGGTTATCAAGGTCTTGATGAATGGATACGTCGGCCGCCGCACCATCACTGGACTCCCTGGCCTGAGAGCCGCTCTCGAGACACATTAACACTGTTGCCCTATATCCCAACCAATTCCTCTTTTAGGGACGTCCGCACAACGTCCCAAGGAACGAACCACCTCTGATACCACTTTGTCACAACCTGACCCTACCCGGGCTCGAGCCGCAACTACCCCAAGACCGCCTCCATAGGCCAGGGGCTGGCGACCAGTGCCGAAGGCACAATAACTCGGGGAGGCCTTTGCCTAAGTACCTGTACACACACACGCAGCAAACTCAATGCAACAGTGCAGAGTAAAAGAAAGAACAACTGCTATATATATATAAACCAAAGATATGCATCGACCTCTAAACAGTACAAAGTACAAGCTGAAAAGAAAAGGGGAAAAACACATGCCCAACCAAAAAGTGCCACAACCCGGAAACAGGTAAACAAAAGAAATAGCTGAAGGGTCTCCCACCTGGAACCTGGCTACGACCACCGCACGCGGTCCAAGCTCCCGAACTCCTATGCTCCACTGAAGTCACGACCAACCTGTCCGTCGTCTGCAAGGGCACACCGTGTGCGGGCAAAGACCAAGCAGGGGTGAGTATAAAAATACTCAGTAGGATACCCCAAAGGCTCGAGGGAGCAACAAAGGAGGTACCTAAGGGTGAGCAGTAGAGAAAACAGGGAAGAGTAAAGGAGCACAACAGAGAGGGCAGTAAGGAGTACAGTAAAGAGTCCAACTCAACCCATCAAGAGGAAAGAAGGTAGACTCGTCCAAACACAAGGAGCTGGAAACAGTGAGAAGATGAACTTCCCGTCGAGTCTTCGCTACCTATAGTAAGAGAGTAGACTCGTCCAACCATGATAAACTAGACACGGAAAGCACGTGGCATACCCCACGCGTCTTCACCTTTCCTGGAAGGAGAGTAACCAAACCCAAGAAGTGGGTACTAGAACAAGGTATATACATATCCAAATGCTATGTCAAGAAGCCCGAACAACGTCATAAGGGGATCTCTGTCCCGTAGCTCAGCCCAAGAAAAGAGTATCCAACAGTCCCAGAAGTAACACCATCGATTCCCAGCATCCCGCATGTCTGCCCCGAACCGCAATCCAAGGGGCTCAATCACCACACCTCAACACTATCCGCTTTGGGAGGCACTGACTCGCTCGCACGATTTTAGGTCGCGTCACAAGGACGCGTCTCGGTGGGGGAAAGCGCTCCTCGTACTTGAGAGTTCTAGGGGAACGTCAAACCACACCACGTCACTGCCCTGCAGTCGAGAGGTCTTCTTAAAGTCAAGGTCGTCAAAACACCGACCCGCAACCAGGGGTCCCACTCCAGTAATCACGGAGGAAAGCCACAGGCTAGCCTAGTAGAAAGGACTGAGCCTAGAATGCCAATTGGAGTCCCACTGCCCAGCCCTGCTGGAGGGTAAACCCTAATACATCATCAGGCAACCCACTGCCCAGCCCTACTGGAGGGTAAACCATAATAGGATATCAGGTGACCCACTGCCCACCACTACTGGAGGGTAAACCATAACACATCATCCGGCGACCCACTGCCCAACCCCGCTGGAGGGTAGACCTTAATACATCATCAGGAGACCCACTACCTAGCCCCGCTGGAGGGTAGACCTGGAATAAGTCGACAGGGGACCCACTGCCCAGCCCCGCTAGAGGGTACACCTGGAACTAGACGACGGGCGACCCACTGCCCAGCACTGCTGGAGGGTATCCCCTAAGAGGTCGTCGGGTGACCCACTGCCCAGTCTATGCTGGGGGGTAGACCCTAAGTGCATCGGGTGACCCACTGCCCAGTCTCTTCTAGAGGGTAAACCCTAGAAGTCAGCGAGCAACCCACTGCCCAGCCCTGCTGGAGGGTAAACCCGAAGAAGTCGATGAGTAACCCACTGCCCAGTCCCGCTGGAGGGTAAAACTCAGAACTGCTCTGGACATCTCTACTGGAGGTTACAACACTGGCCAACCGAACACGGAGTGGGTATCGCGCGACCACCCAACTCCGGCACAACTCACCCAAAGGGGTTCAGTGCCTGTTCCATCATTGGGTGTCACCAGCACCGCTATCGGCTGATCCATCGAGAACGAAACCAAGGGGAGACCACTCAACCCTGCTGGTCAACCAACGAGCACAGAGCCAGGGAAAAAACTACACCCTGCTGGTCAAACAAACACATAGAGGGACCCTCTACGTTGCGAGGGGTCAACGTATGTAAAGCAGATCACGGCACGCATGTGGGTCCCACACGACGTGTGGCCCCGAGTCAACCCCAACTGAGCGCACAAACATCCTCAGGTACAAAACAACCACAAGTACCTCCAAGCGCTCCCGTATACTCCTGGAGTATACCTCATTCCATCCCAAAGGCTATCGTGCACACGGAACCCAGCGTCAATGCGAAGGCGTGATGTAACAACTCCACCTCAAAGGCCCAGGCATGGACAACCACATCTCGTAGACTAATTATATCACTCTCCCAAGAGTGCGCGATCACACGTCAAGGGTCCTCTACAAACATGGTAGGACGAACCGCCACCGGAGCACCTCTCATGCTCCACATTTAAAAAGATCACGCAAGAGGCTCCGCACAACCAAACGGATCGCACCATTGTGATCCTCGCGGAAAAAACACGCAAGATCGACTACTTACTCACCTCCAACGGATATCCGACGAAAAAGGTCACCAACACCGCCTGACGCCCGAATGGCGTCCCGTGATCCCAAGCCTCGGCCCTGAAAATAGTCGGGCGCATTGCACCATAGCGATCCCCTTGGGAAAACACATCAAAAGCACTACCCACATGAGTGCAACGGATATCCGGAAAAAAAGATGCATTTCGGCGCACTGCACACGAGCGGTGCCACGTAGGACCCACAACCCGGTCCCGAAACTCAACGAACGGATCGCACCATTGCGATCCTCTTGAAAAAGCACACAAGATGGACTACTCACTTGTCCAAAACGGTTGCCCGGTGATAAAGATGGAAATTCACCGTCGACTCCCGAAACGGCCCTCGTAGGGCCCGCACCATCATGCGGAATTACAGCGGAAGATTGCGCCAACGTGATGCCCTCAGAAAAACACCCAACATCGACTGCTTGCACGCCCCGAATAGACGTACGAGGAAAAAGTCGCTAAAAGATGCACGCAGCTCAAAAGACGGGTCGTGGGGCCCGTGCCTCATTTTCGGCCTCAACGCCTGAAACCACCCTGGAAACCTCTGCATCGATTCCAGGGTTCCAACGCCACTAATGGCGCTCAAAATGAACGTCGGACGCATCCGCACCGTCCAAAACAAGATCTGTTGAAGAAACGACTAACCCCTCGACGTATGTGTCGTGCCACCGAGGCCCCTCGTTTCGGGAATGAAAAATTCCCAAAACCATCTCAAAAAGTCTGCCTCGTCGATACGGTTCCACCGCCGCGGACAGTACTAAAAACGGACACCCGTAGCGGAAAATACGGGTGTCCGAACACTGAGGGGGCAAGGCCCCTGGGGCTAGACCGGCCTCGAACGGCCGGTCCGCCCGGCATGGGCCGGCCCGTGACTTAGCCGCGCGGGCCGGCTGCGGACTCGCGGTCCGCGCGCAAACCGGCCACGAGGGCCTGTCGCGGCTGCCGCATGAAGACCCACGCGGCGCGGGTCTTTGTCGCCGCACAGGGGTCGTGCGCCGCGACCCCGGGGTCGCCGCTCCCTGGCAACCCGCAGGCGCGCTGAGGCGCTCTGCCTGGCGCCGGCCTCCTCCGGAAGCC
This sequence comes from Viscum album, assembly GCA_963277665.1. NCBI lineage: Eukaryota > Viridiplantae > Streptophyta > Magnoliopsida > Santalales > Viscaceae > Viscum > Viscum album. The sequence continues at coordinate 512,474,321 of OY728153.1, read as the reverse complement.
GCCCCCTTCGCCCTCGGCTGAAGGCACGCCGCGCCCCGGCCTCATCCAGCCGCTCCACCAGACACTCGCGCTGACGCCCGCGGACACCCGCTGCCGCGCCCAGTGCCTCCACCGGACACCCGCGGTCGCCCGCGGACACCCCGTTGCCGCGCCGTCCGCCCTCGCCGCACCGCCGCTCCGTCCCGCCGGAAACCGAAAACCCGCCAACTTCGGCGGATGATTACGAACGCCTCCGAACTCCGATTTCAAATCCGAAACAATCGTCAGAAAGAGAAAATTTTATACTACACGTTCATGGGATTCATTCGAAAATCCGACAGAGTTTCAATACAATTATTTGAGTTCGAAGTAGGTGCGGTGAGTGAAAAATGCAAACGACAAATCCTACCTCGTGGGTGTTGCCCAAAGCTTCACGGGCGATCCGCCAGATCCGCGCCTTTCTGGAGCAAAGGAGGTGATGGAGGGAAGCTTCCTCCTTCGCTGTGGGGAGCTGTTGGTGCCAGGGGAGAAGAGGGGCGGAAGGGGATGAGTTAAGCGTTTAAATAGAAAACGCTTAACCACCCATCCGTCGGTCCGAACCCGAACCCTCAGCTGGGTCGAGGTTAAGCCTACCATAGGGTAAACACCACCTCCCAAGCACAACGGCTATCTCGGAATTTTAATCTGAGACCCCGTTCAAAAGTTATAAAATTTAACGTCTGAAGCCGCTAAATTACGAAAACGCCCCTGGGGCCATTTTTCACAAACGGCCCGCGCCTGCGAAACTTATACCCCTCCTAGGGTAAACGACATGCTCCGAACTCAACGGTGCCCTCGGTTTTCCAACCCGATCCACCATTTAAGAGATACCTACGTTTCGCCACTAAACGAATAAATTAATTAATTAATTTATCCGTCTAACCTTCTGAAAGCGAGCGAGGGGTCCAAACATCTCGTGATGACATGTTTTATGTTGTTCCAAGGGTAAAAACCCCATTCCGGGCCCATCCATACACTCGGATCTCAGGTCAGAAGAACCGTTTAGGAGTTATCCCATTTATTTAACGTTTCCAGTGTGAACGCACTGAAAATTTAATTCCGGCCACTCTGGGGCTCAGAATTTCACGCCGTCTGAAGGCACTGCTCTAGAATATTATCAAGAATATTCCAAAGTCTTTCTCAGCAAAAACTGGGTTCTTACATAGTGCACCCTCTGTATTCATGGATCTGATGAATATAGTTTTCAAGGAATATCTCGATGAATTTGTGGTGGTATTTATTGATGATATATTGGTATACTCTAAAAGCTTAGAAGATCATGAAAATCACTTGCGCATTATCCTAAAGACTCTGAGAAGACATAAATTATATGGGAAGTTTAGCAAGTGTGAATCCTAGATTCAGTAGATTTCTTTTCTTGGCCATATTGTCTCTAAAGATGGAATCTTTGTTGATCCTTATAAGACCAAGGCAATCCAAGAATGGCCTGCACCGATGAGTATAACTGAGGTACGTAGTTTTATTGGTTTAGCAGGTTATTATCGATGTTTCGTCCAGAATTTTGCCTGGTTGGATAACCCATTAACGAATCTCACACATAAAGGGGTTAAATTTGTTTGTGCAAAAGAGTTTGAATAATGTTTTGAAGAACTAAAGAGAAGATTACTCAATGCTCCTATATTGACTCTACCATCGAGGAATGATGGGTTCGTTATTTATAGTGATGCATCGAAGAAAGGACTTGGTTGTGTCCTTATGAGGAATGATAAGGTTATTTTCTATGCATCACGACAGTTGAAAATTCATGAACAAAACAGTCCGACTCATGATCTCGAGTTAACAGCTGTGATATTTGCTTTGAAGATATGGAGGCACTACCTCTATGGTGAAAAATGTGAGATTTATACTAATCTCAAGAGTTTGAAGTATATTTTCTCATAAAAAGAACTCAACATGAGGAAAAGGAGATGGCTTGAATTACTCAAGGATTATGATTTTATGATACACTACCACCTTGGGAAAGAAAACAAGGTGGAAGATGCTTTGAGAAGAAAAGACCATGGAGTTTTGTACAATATGACAATTGAAAGGCATCCAATTTTCATGGATCTAGTGAATATGGACATGGGAATGACCAAGGAAGGTGAAAAATTAATGCTTTCTCAAATGGTTGCCAAACCATCTTTACTAGAAAGTATTAAGAGTTCTCAGACTGATGATGAAGAATTTCAAAAGAAGATTAAAGCTGTGAATGATGGGAGATTTAGAGACTTTGTGTATGAAGAAGGAATTTTGAAATTTGGGAAGAGGCTTTGTGTTCCCGATATACCTGATCTAAAAAGGGAATTGCTGGATGATGCTCATAGTTCCAATTTCTCTATACACCCTGGGAGCACCAAAATGTATAGAGATTTGAAGGAACATTTTTTGTGGGACAACATAAAGACGGATATTGCCGATTTTGTGTCAAGATGTATGGTTTGTCAACAAGTGAAAGCTGGAAGGCAATAGCCTAGAGGAGTCATGCAACCTCTTCCCATACAGGAGTGGAAATGGGACAATATTATGATGGACTTTGACATGGGGATACCAAAGACTCCTAGAAGGAATGATGCAATATGGGTTATTGTTGATCGTCTTACCAAGTCAGCACATTTTCTTTCTATAAGAGAAGATCTACCACTAGAACACCTAGAAAGACTATATATTGATGAAGTTGTAAGACTTCATGAAGTACCCCTATCGATTGTTTCTGATCATGATCCCCGTTTTACTTCAAGATTCTGGAAAAGTCTTCAGAAAGCCTTGGATACTGAACTTCATTTGAGCACCGCCTACCACCCTCAAACAGATGGACAATCAGAACGAACTATTCAAACCTTAGAAGACATGTTGAGATCCTGCTCACTTGACTTTCAGGGTATGTGGGATCAATATTTACCTCTGGTAGAATTTTCCTATAACAATAGCTAACATTTGAGTATTCAGATGGCACCATATGAAGCGTTATACGGAAAGAGATGTCGCACACCAACCTGTTGGGATGACAATGGTGAAAGAAAACTTGTAGGCCCAGAACTGGTGGAGGAAATGATGGAAAAGGTGAAGGCAATCCAAAACCATATCAAAGCAGCTCAAAGTAGGCAGAAGATCTATGCCGATAATCAAAGGAAGGATTTAGAATTTCAACTCAGTGATCATGTTTTTCTGAAGGTATCTCCATGGAAGGGAGTAATACGTTTTGGTAAGAAAGGTAAATTGAGTCCCAGGTACATCGTACCTTTCGAAATTCTAGAACGAATTGGGGTTATAGCTTACCGATTGGCAATGCCGCCAAGTCTCTCCAAAGATCATGATGTGTTCCACGTATCTCTATTGAGGAAATACATGCCTGACCCAACACATGTACTCACCTATGAGAAATTAGAACTGGAACCTGATCTGTCATATTGCGAAGAGCCCATCAAGATTCTTGATACGAGAGAACATGTACTGAGAAACCGGACGACTTGTCTGGTAAAAGTCTTATGGAGAAACCATAAGATGGAAGAGGAAATGTGGGAACCTGAGGAACTTATGATGAAGAACCACCCGAGTCTTTTCATGCGGTATTATTATAGAAATTTCGAGGACGAAATTATTTGAAGGAGGGGAGAATGTAACACCCCAAGCTTCTACGGTACACTTCTCTTTGAATAATGTAATAGCATGTGTTGTACGCAACATCGAGTTCTAACACACCACAACTAATCAAACTAGCCGTTATGAATAGTAATACCCACTTTTTGAAAATTTAGAAATTTTAATTTTCAAAATGGACTTCATTTTTGGATTCAGAATATCGAAATTAGCCTAGGGTGAATTTTTGGTATTTTTCTAAAAAACTTCATTTTTTGATGAATAGTGAAACCACTAAGTGGTAGTTAAAAAAACTGAATTTTTCATAAAACCTAATTTTACCACTTCTGTGAGTGGAATTTCAAAAATCTAAGAGACACATTTAATATCAAGGAGTAAAATTTGGTTCAACGAGATGAAAATAATTTTTAGTGAATAGTAACTTTTTACTTTTATTTACCACCATTAAAATTAAATAGGGTAATTAAGGGTAAAAATGATATTAATATTACCCTAACACATGTCCTAATTATATTGGACAAGTTTATATTGAAAAAAAACAATCTTAGGAATAAAATATTATCATTTAGGTCCACTTGGATTAGATTAGGACATTTATTATTATTTAATTCAAAGAAGAGTTAAAAGAGTTAAAATCAATGTTTATTTAGTAAAACATTTTTCATATAGAGTTACACATAAGATAAATTCGATTATAAATATTAATTAGAAAAATAATAATATTTCCTACATAATTATATTTTATTTATAATTTTTAGACATCATATAATTTAATTTATTTATGATACAATGATAATGCAGTAATTACCATAATAGTGAAAAATTAAACTAATTGATATTATAAATACCCAAATAAATATAATTTGAGACTTTTTATAAATTACACTAATTTTATAGGTTAATATTAAATGTTAGGAATTATTTAATTAAATTTTTTTGAAGTAATAATTCTGTTATGATTTTCACAAAAATCAATTTTCCAAATAGTGTCAAAATTGACATAAAAGAGTTTTTAAAATAAATATTATATTAATAATTGATATTCAATTCCTAAAAATCTAAGGTTCATCCAAGAGAAATATATCATGATTGTTTTATCATTAATGGACCACTTGTAGGTCTCTTGGAGGTATATAGTATGTTTATTAACTATATAATATAAAAATACAAAGTGACATGGTAAGTGTCAAACTAATTAACTAAGAGTTAATACTTAAAGATAAGGTTAATATAGTTACCCAAACCTGTCTAATTCCTATTGTTTTAGTGGTTTTCGACTAATCCCCATCTTTAAATTTAAATAATTTACTTTGGAGCCATTAGAAACCGAATATAAATTTATTATAAAATAATATTTCTAACTTTTCCAAAGGTGCCCCTCACCCCTCTTATAAAAGGGAACACCACCTTCTCATTAATTCACACCTTCAAAGCCATTTGGATCGGCCAAACTCTGCCCAAATACTCTCTCAACTTCCATAAATTTATCCTAGAGTCCTTTATTTAGTCATAAAGCCAACCTAAGGATCCCTTTTGATCAAATCAAAAGGAAGAACCCGAAGAAGAGGTAATGATTTCACCACCCCTTTTCAAGTTCCTTTCTTCTTCCACTTCTTCTTTCTTTGTTATTCCCATTCTAAAATAATGAATCTAGTGCCTCCTATATACTTTAGTATTATTATAATTATGGTAAAACCATATTCAGTATTCTATCCATCCTTTGAATGACATGTCACCATACGTGCATACGTACGGCTTACCGTCTCCACGTCGTGGTGTAATTCTTATTCAATATATTATTATTTGGATGGGTATAATAATGATTTGTAATTCATGTAAATAATAAATATAACATGATAATTATTTTTTATATATGATATACCATCCAATTATATATCATTTTAATATCAAAAGAATGATATTGTCGCTCGTACGTACGTACGGACTACCGTCTCCACGAACGCGATGAGATTCATTCTCCATCATATCCATTCAAGTATAATTATCATTTGATGATTTAAAAATAATGTTTAAGGACTTGATATCATTCTGGATATGAATAATATACAACCTATCCATGAAAAACATGTCTTACGTAACAAAACATATAAAATAAAACGAGTAAGTTAACACCCGAAACAACTATAATTCTACAATATTATTAACAAAGCAATGTTAAAAGATCATATATGATATCATATTAATATATATTATTATTGTATGATTTAATAAAAATTATTTCACCATTATAGAGGATGTTAACCTACCCCAACCAAGGAAAAGTACAAGGTAAGGGTTTATTTCACAATCCCTTCATTATCCGAGGTTGTTTATACGTAATAATTTACTGGGATCTCTTTATCATCCACATCCATGTTTCTTAAAAATGTTTTTTCAAAACAGTATTACTATTTTACAGAATATGGTTTAATGTCATTTATACCCTTGTTTTACTTTTTATAAAAAGTTTATAAATGAATCTTTCTATCGTTTTCCAAACAAGGTTCTTTTTAACATTTTCGACAGAATTTAGGTAAGAATGTCTTTTTTAACTTATACGGAGGGTGCGGCTATTTTCTGCCGTTATAAAATCATTGAAGCTTCCCTTACAATCTTATAAGAATATTTTCAAATTAAATGACTTCTTTTATAATTATTTTACTTTTAAATGATTTCAAAAAAGAGATATTTCTCTCAAACAGTTTTGATTTCATCTATGTCAACATCCTTTGATGGATTTTAAGCTTATTTGAAGTTGATTTATTATGAAACAAAACTTCCATATTGTATTGAAGGTTTTGTGATATGTTTGATTGTGGATGTGTTATTTTTATACCATTCATGGTTTATGGTGAAAGTATTGACATTTCGTATGCTAGTTTTAATACGAATATTTATGTTATGTTTAAACCTGTTCATATGAGGAATGAATTGGTCTTAATAAGTGACGGGTGGAGCCCGCTATAGCTCCTTGATGCATTGGTAGGTCTCATGAGACAAACTAGTTTCTTGGAACAAGGCCTTGACAAAATCTTATTTGTAGTCTTGGCACGAGGCCTTGGCTACGTGGTTATGATAGTTTGGCATTATGCATTCCATCATTATGAAAGTGGTTATTGATATTTCATGTGATTATTAGATTAGTAGAATGTCCATGTGAATAAGTAAATGGAATTATTTCATTTTATTTTTTCCATACTATGTTGAAGTTCAAGTTTAAAAGACATTTGTTTTAGTTATACATTTCCTTAAATGTTTATACTTATTTATGAAAGTTTCCCCTGTATTGTTATCCTTACTAGGCATTTGAGCTCACCCCTTTTCTATGTTTTATTTTTCCCAGGATGTGAAGAAGTAATTTATGAATGACCTGCAGGGATAGTATGAGGGGATAAGAGTGTGGACTATGAAGACTATATTGTTGTAGTTTTCTTTTAGTGATGTAATGTAAAATTTATTAATGTATCTAGTTATTCCAAGGCTACTAAACTAATCGGTATTTTGAGACTTGATCTTTCTTATGATCATGCCAATGTTATGTAATAATGCACTGACTCTGGGTAACTGGGGTCGGGGCGTTACATGAGACTTAGGGTTAACCTATACCTAGAGGTGAAAAAAATAGAAGGTTTACTTATTTATGAGAAACATCCAGTTGATTTTGTATCGTCCTGATATAATTTCCAGATATTAGGAAAGTTATTATGAGTTTTAGTGATTTATATGGTATTTTTATAGTGGGAATACTATTGGGGATTATTATCTAGCTGTGAGGGGTTATATTTTCTTCAAAGGTATGCTTTTTCCCCTTTATTATTGAGGAAGGTGGATGTGGATGACTAATATTGGTTCCAGTGGGTTATCCATCCTAATGAAACCAATATTTACTATGATATTAAGTCATAATTATGGTGTTCATGTATGGGGAGAGATATAGTAGACTTTATGTCCCAGTGTTACGCCAATCTGCAGGTAAAGTCCAAACATAAATTCCTTTTGTCTTTCATTATCCATTGCATATTCCTACCTGGAAGTGGGATGAGGTTTCCGTGTACTTTATTATTGTAATGCTTCATAACCCTTGGGGGTGGAATTTTATCTTGGTCACGATTGATTGGATAACTGAATCCACTCAATACATACCAATCGAAGAGACAACAATGGTAGATTACCTTGGCATGTTGTATGTGAAGTATGTTATGAGACTATGTAGTGTTCCCTCCTATATCATATCTAGTAATGGACCTTTATTTTCATCTATATTTTTCAAGGTCTATTAAGAGGAAATGGACACTCCGGTGAAGTATATTATCTCTTTCCACCACCATACATATGGGAAAATTGATTGGGCTAAATGGATTCTAGAGGTTATACTTTGGGTGTGTGTCCTCAACTTTAGTGGAGCATGGGATACTCATTTAGGACTGGTTGAGTTATCTTCTAATAATAAGTATAATTATTCCATCTAGATGTCCCCAATCAAGGCTCTCTATATATTGTCATATCGTTCTCATTTATGAAGGATAGAGATAGGATAAACCTATTTGGTGGGACCTATCCTTTTCTAGAAGACAAATGGAAAGATCCAGCTGATTAAATAATTCTTAGTGTCGACCTAGATTATACATATGTCATATGTCGCCCATTTTTATCACCCTATAGGGTTTGAGGTAGGTGAACCAGTGTTTCAGAGGGTGTCCCCCAATTTGGGTCACAAAATATTGGTGGTTTAGGGGAAGCTTTACCCGATGTGCATATTCAATTTTGAGATCACTGAGTAGATTGGGAAGGTAATATACAAATTAGATTTTCATCCTTAGTTTATAATAACTCATAACATGTTCTATGTTTCATAATTGAATAAGTATCATCTTGACCCATCCCATGTGGTTAATGGATAAGATATCAAACTAGAAGAATAAATCTTTATTAGCAATAATTTTATTTGAGTCATTAACTCTTAAGATCAATTTATCCCTAATAAATTTATTTGATCAGTTCATGTATTGTTGAAACAAAGATCTAATTCACTTGAAACATGGGAGACAAAAGCTTATATAAGGGATTTATGGCCTTTTTTGTTCTTGGATCAATCATCTGGTTGACTTTATGGGGGTGGAAAGTTAAATAGTTGTCATAATTATAACAGCCATAACCTCATTTTTTGGTATTGTATAAGTTAATGTATTACATTTTATCTTAGTCTTCGATTCTAAATATTTTTTTTCAAATTGGTTAAATTTGGGAAAGTAATAGTAACTTCACGATTAGCACATAGTTACTAAAAACCATGTCTCAAAATTATAACATGCCTATAATTTTTATCATGGGAATTCTTCATATTGGTCATAGGGTTTACATAACCATGAAAAACAATTGTTCAAGTGCCATGTGAGGATTCCATGGTTGGCACACAATTTGAGAAACC